>CM077647.1:110373442-111789275 GCA_039707465.1 Rhabdophis nuchalis | reverse complement strand
AGGTTCAGGATCTCAGGGCCTGGGCTGTCGGCTGATGCTGTGTAATGCCAGGTCCGTGGTCAACAAGGCCCCCCTCACCCATGATCTGATTTTGGAGGGGGAGCCAGACCTGGTGGGTATTACGGAGACCTGGCTTGGCCAGGAGGGGGGAGTGCCCCTCATTGAAATGTGCCCACCGGGTTACCAGGCATTTCATCAGCCATGAGCCCAGGGTCAGGGTGGCGGGTGGTGGTCATTATAAAGGAGGGTCTGGACCCGAGGGAGACCACTGTGCCACAGACAGCTGGCTGTGAGTCTCTATGTGTGAAGTGGGGCCATGGGAGGCAGTTGGGCTTGCTGATTGTATATCTGGCTCCCTGCTATGTGTCAGCAGCCCTACCCGACCTTCTCAGTGTGATAGCCGAGGTGGCGGTTGACACCCCCAGACTGTTAGTCATGGAGGATTTCAACCTGCCATCGATAGGCAAAGCATCTGAGATGGCACGGGAGTTCAGGGCCTCCATGATGGCCATGGACCTGACCCAGTTAGTTCATGGCCCCACCCACACTGGGGAACACATGCTAGACCTAGTTTTTGTCTCTGGCCAGTGGTTGAGTGATCTTGGTTTAGGGGAAATAGTCATCGAACCTCTGTCATGGTCAGATCACTCTCTCCTTCGGCTGGACTTTCCAACCGCTACACCACACCGCGGGAAGGCAGAACCGGAAGCGATGAGATGGTTCTGCCCCAGGCGCCTGATGGACCCTGAGAGGTTCCAGATGGAGCTTGGGCTAATACCGGAGACCCTGACCTGCGACTCGACTGAGGACCTAGTGGCCGCCTGGAATATGGTGACCGTGGGGGCCCTGGATCGGGTCGTGCCTTTGCGGCCTCTCACTCGATGCCGATCCACCCTGGCTCCTTGGTTCTCTGAGGAGCTGAGTGTGATGAAGCATCGAAGGAGATACCTAGAGAGCATTTGGAGGACCACCCGCGCCGAATCTGACCGGACACTGGTAAGGTCGCATTTGAGGACCTACCTAGTGGCGATAAAAGCAGCAAAACGGAATTATTTCTCTGCTCTTATCGCGTCTGCAGATAACCACCCTGCCGCCCTGTTTCGGGTGACCTGCTCCTTTCTTCATCAGAGGGCGCGGGATGCTCCCTTGCAGGGCCATGCGGAGGAATTTGGAGGTTATCTGCATGATAAAATCAATCAGATTTGGGGCAGGTTAGCCTCCGATTGGGCCAGTTCAGATGGGCTGACGGAGGCAGGTCTTGAGACTGTTAATTGGGAAGAGTTCGATCCTGTGACTCCCGAGGACATGGACAGGTTGCTGGGGCAGCTGAACGCCACTACATGTTTATTGGACCCGTGTCCCTGCTGGTTGGTACTGGCCTCCCGGGAGGTGACACGAGGCTGGCTCCAGGGAATTGTCAACACTTCTCTGAGTGAGGGGTTTGTGCCGACTGCCTTGAAAGAGGCGGTGGTAAGACCCCTCCTCAAGAAGCCCTCCCTGGATCCGGCTGTGTTGGCCAACTACCGTCCTGTCTCCAACCTTCACTTTTTGGCGAAGGTTGTTGAGAGTGTGGTGGCAAGACAGCTCCCTCAGCACCTGGAGGAAACTGTCTATCTGGACTCGTGCCAGTCCGGCTTCCAGCCTGGGCACAGCATGGAGACGGCATTGGTCACGTTGGTGGATGATCTCCGGAGGGCTCGGGGTAGAGGTTGTTCCTCTGTCCTGGTCCTGTTAGATTTCTCAGCGGCTTTCGATACCATCGACCATGGTATCTTATTGCGCCGGCTGGAGGGGCTGGGGTTGGGGGGAACTGTTTTACGGTGGTTCTCCTCCTACCTCTGACCGGTTGCAATTTGTGTTGGCAGGAGGGCAGAGGTTGACGTCAAGGTACCTCACATGTGGGGTACCACAGGGGTTGGTCCTCTCACTCCTCCTGTTCAACATCTATATGAAGCCATTGGGTGATATCATCCGTGGTTTTGGGGTAGAATTCCATCAGTACACGGATGACACCCAGGTGTACATTTCTACCCCAGACCACCCCAACGATGCCATCGAAGTGATGTCCTGGTGTCTGGAGGCCGTGCGAGTCTGGATGGGGAGAAAAAGGCTTCGACTCAACCCATCCAAGACCGAGTGGCTATGGCTTCCAGTGTCACAATACAGCCAGTAGGTGCCATCTCTGGCTATTGGGGGTAAATCACTGGCCCCCACAGAGAGGGCTCGCAACTTGGGTGTCCTCCTGGACTCTCGGCTGTCATTAGATGATCATATGACAGCCATGGCCAGGGGGGCTTTTTATCAGGTTCACCTGATTCGCCAGTTGCACCCCTTTCTGGATCGTGATGCTCTACGCACGGCCACTCAAGCCCTTGTCATCTCCCGCCTGGACTATTGCAACACTCTCTACATGGGGCTGCCCTTGAGGTGCACCTGGAGGCTCCAGTTAGTGCAGAATGCGGCTGCATGGGGGATTCTGGGAGACCGAGATGCTCCCACGTGACACCTCTCCTGCACGAGCTGCACTGGCTGCCTGTGGTTTTCCGGGTGTGCTTCAAGGTGCTAGTAACCACCTTTAAAGCACTCCATGGCACGGGACCTGGCTACTTGCAAGACCGCCTCCTGCTGCCAAATACCTCCCACCGACCAGTTCGCTCCCACAGAGAGGGTCTCCTCAGGGTGCCGTCGGCCAAACAATGTCGGCTGGCGACCCCCAGGGGGAGAGCCTTCTCTGTGGCAGCCTCTGCCCTCTGGAATGAACCTACCCCCCAACCTACGTATGACCAATGACCTACGCCTCTTCCGTCGGGCCTTGAAAACACATTTATTCCATGTGGCCAGCCTGGCGTAGTTTTTAACCAATTTTAATTGATTTTATTTAGGAGTTTTATTTGCATTTTAGAACAGGCCCACAATTTAATGTCATTTTAAAGTATTTTTATATATTGATGTTCTTTGTAGTTTTCATTGATGCCTGTTCTCCAAGCTGAGTTCCTTAAGGATATATACAAATTTAATAAACTAACTAAACTAACTAACACACCAAATATCACGGTTGTAGAAGGGCGAAGTCTACAGTTCATTCAGATCGCTATTCCTGGAGATGCCAGGTTCGAAGAAAAAGAACTAGAAAAAATAATAAAATATCGCAACCTGGCCATTGAAACTACATGGTTATGGATGAAGCATGTTGCAGTGACACCCATTGTCATCGGAGCACTTGGCGCCATGTCCAAAAATTTTACTAAATATATCAGCAAATTGCAGCTTCCTGCAATAACACCGGCGGAACTGCAAAAAACGGTGCTACTTGGAACATCTTACATTCTACGAAGATACTTGGTTGATACCTAGGATGCTGGCAGCAAACTGTATCAACAATTAGCACCAGTCAATAGTATTTGTAATATGCATTTTTAAATGTTCAGTTGGCTGAGTTTCATGTTTTATGAATAAAGTAAATAATAATGAGGTGAAGATCTTGGGGAACTTTCGAATACAAACGGACCGTCATTTGGAGCACAACACAACAGATATCATGGTTGTAGAGGGCTGAAGTATACAGTTTATTGATATCGCTGTTCCTGGAGATGCTCAGTTGGCTGAGTTTCGTATTTAATGAATAAAGTAAACAGCAACACCTGGGGGGCACCTGGGGGCAGGACAAGAAGCAATGGGTGGAAACTAATCAAGGAGAGAAGCAATTTAGAACTGAGGAGAAATTTCCTGACAGTTAGGACAATTAATCAGTGGAACAGCTTGCCTCCAGAAGTTGTGAATGCCCCAACCCTGGAAGTCTTTAAGAAGATGTTAGATAGCCATTTGTCTGAAATGGTATAAGGTTCCTGCCCACGCAGGGGGTTGGACTAGAAGACCTACAAGGCCATTTCCAACTCTGCTATTGTATTGTATTGTATTGTATTGTAACAATAATAATTTAAAAAAGCAAATATGCAAAAATGTAAAACAATTCTTTTTTTAATTTTTTTTTTATTTTGAAAAAAAATACAAAGGCAGACATATTAAAAAAAGAAAAACATAAGAAGCCATCTTATTACAAATCATACAAATTATATAAATTAATCACAAAATTCCATACATTTTTTCCATATTAATTTTACAATTATTAATTCTAAGCCTCAATTTAATTAATTGTCAAAACATCCTTTTATATGTAAAATCAAAAATATAAAATGACATTCCACTAGCAAGATATCATCTTTCCTTACAAATTAGAAATCATAAAAATTATATTAGTTAATTACAAAAATCCATATATTTCTTCCATATCCATTCTTGCAATTATTATATCTCAACTCAAATTTAATTGATTGTTTTTACATTCTTTTATGTGTAGAACAAAAGTATAAGATGGCATTGCACCAATAAGACAGAAAAGTAAAGATAAAAAGGAGAATCGTCACTCTACAATACATCCTTTAGAAAGCATACCGGCCAGTCTTACATACTGTAGCTTCTATGCATCTCTGAAATGATTATCATTAATGAATACTGCAAAATTCTTATCTGATGTTCCAAATTTAATCTTTATTCTACAAACCTATCTTTGAAACAGTACCACCTAATAATATCTATTTTCTATTCTCAACTAACATACACATATACATACAATGATATTCTCAAACCGTCTAACTAATTATTAATCATCAATATTTCAGTTACCATTATCAACCAGTATCAATTATAATTATTTTGCTATTCTAGAATAGTTCCTAATTTCTACATTAATAGCTCATCAATAACACATAAAAAAATAAATATATATCAGTAAACTATAACATTATTGTTAGTTCATCTTATTGTAAATGGCCATTAATTAACTAATAATCCTTCAATGATATTTTAATATTATTATTATTATTATTATTATTATTATTATTATTATATTTTAAACACAATCTAACTAATTATTAATCATCAAAGGATCATAGCTTTTCTTTTTAGCCATTATCTTTCTAGTTATTTGCCATTTGAAACCCCCCTTTCTTTTTAATCTTCCTTTTTCCAAATTCTTTATAAATTTTCTTCCGCATTCTATTGAGCAATGTAACTCTCCAACAATGCCGCTGTCCAGTTCCTATCTTTAAATGTTGATTGTTTTTAAGTATCAAATGTACTTCTAGAGAGGTTTCTCTTCTTTGGTTCATCTTCAAATCTCTCTCCCCCCCCCTCCCCCATCTTTTCCTTTGTAACAATGCTGAGACACAGATTTCTCAAATTCTCCTATATTTTCTCCTGTGAGAATTTCTTCTTCTTCTTCTTCTTCTTCTTCTTCTTCTTCTTCTTCTTCTTCTTCTTCTTCTTCTTCTTCTTCTTCTTCTTCTTCTTCTTCTTCTTCTTCTTCTTCTTCTTCTTCCTCCTCCTCCTCCTCCTCCTCCTCCTCCTCCTTTCCATCTGCATATCTTTCATCTGAAATACATATCTGTTTATCTTCCTGCTTTGATTCTCTCTCTTTAATTGGTAGAGTTTCCAATTGGTCATAGTCTGGTATTATAGATGCATATCTATCCAATGCGTTGTTTATTCTAATAGTGGTTTCTTTCACTAAGTTTAGAGTTTCAGCTAAGACCCTCTGGTTTTCTGGGGTGTTCTCATCAAATACCATGTTTACAGCTCCAAAAGATAATACCAATTTATCTTTCTCTGTCAGCTGGACTGTAGCTTGTTTTATTTTATTTTAGTGTTTCCAATTATTAAAAAACAAATACTGTGACCTTAAAATTCAAATTAACCAGACAACAACCTCTAGTGGCTAAAAAAAGCAAAAAAAAGGTTTAAATTTCCAATCAGCAGTTTCCATTGTTATTAGAGGGAAAAAAACAAAAAATAAAAAATGTAATTTTTATTCAATTCCAAAAGAAAAACGTATTAAATCTTCAAAATTAATTATAAAAATAGTCCCAGCTTCAAGGCTTTAAGTAGCAAAAATTAGAAATAGTAGAAACCAATTTCATTGTAATTTTTACAATGACAATAAAGATTATTATTATTATTAAACCAGAAAGTCCAATCACTTCTAAAGGGGAAAAAAAAGCCTTGAATCGATGCTTCAATCCACAAATTCGAAAAAAATATATTAAAGAAAAAACCTGGAAACATCTCGGTTCAGAGCCTATTAAATTAAATTCCACCGCTTACTTCTTAGTTAAGACCTTTAGTTACTGAAGAAAAAATTTTTTTTAAGCAAAATGTTTCAAAGCAAAGTTAGAATACCTTCCCGGCCAGCATTTTCACTTTCCGCTTTGTTCCTTCCTTCTATCAGAGCTAGCCAACACCTATGCTCCCCGGTTCGGGGCCGCCTCTTTGCCGCCTTGCAGGAGCTCTTCCCTTTGGTCAAAACAGGGGTTTGCGGTACCCCTGTGACCAGCAAGGCTTCGTCTTCCTTCTCAACGTCCCTCCAGGATGGTTTAGGTCACCTACGGACCATGGGGCAGCAAAGGGTCAACGCAGGTCTCTGAGCGCCAAGGACCAGCATTGTATCGGCGTGGCTATGCTCCGCCCTCCCCCAAAAATGGAAAACAATTCTAACAGCAAATGGAGAGAACTTGGGGAAGTCAACATCAGATGAGGAATTTTCCAGGGGGACTCACTTTCACCACTATGTTTAACATCACATTAATTCCACTGACAAGAATTCTACAAAACACAAAACTGGGATACCAAATCTCAAACAAACATGGCAAGATAAACCATCTACTATACATGGATGACTTAAAAAAGTCTCTGGTGACCCGGAAAAAGCTACTCTTGTCATCGATCACAAGTCAGCCCCCAGGCTGCTGAAGCTGCAATGGCTCCTACAAAGCAAGGGCAGGAGAGAGGCATGTCATGTTGGTGAGAGTTTTCAACTTTTTTCTTTTGAGGAGAGAACACCCTAAACCTGGAAAACCTATTTCAAAATAAAAGGCTGACTATAGAGTAAGCAGCGAGGCTAAGGGATGGCCAATTAAAGACTCCTTTTGTTCTTTTTTGTTGTCAGAAGACAGGTTGGACTTTCAGCGCAGTTTAATGTAGATTGGCTCTTAGTGGCTTTTTCCCTTTTCTTTTTTGGAGTCTTTGGGATTATTGAATATATTTAAGCTTTAATTCTCCAAAAATTCTCCTTTTTATTTTTTTCTGCGTGGCTGTTCACCTTTTATTTTTCTATTGTCTATTTTAATTTTTACCTTAGATTTTTCTTTTCGTTTGATTAAAAGTAAGTGGAAAGAGACAAGGAATGTGAGTGGATACAAGTATCACTGCCACCCAGTGGACTTGAAATAAATGTTTTATGGTTAAGACCTGATTGTGGTAGTAACATAGTTGTTTATACAGGTTTCCTGTGTGAAACTCTGTGTCTGAAACCAAACATAAACACCTGAGAGAAAGCTCAGAGTGATCTTGAAAAAACTTTCATCTTATAAAAAAAGAGAAAACTTTGAATTTTTTCTTTCTTCTTTTCTCTTGGTGTCAGTGTTTATATTATTTTGATACAGAGGTGATGACCGCATCTTAGTCCTCCCTCCTTTTCTTTTACATGAAGTGTTGAAGCTGTGCTTCCCTTTTTTCATTTTTTAAAAAAGATTTTGGAGATTTATGGTTGGTTTGTTTTAAATTTAAACAAATTGGATTAATTATTTTTCTCCTTTTTCTTTTTTTTCCCTTTTCTTTTTCCTTTTTATTCACAACCCAACTTTTTTATATTTTAATTTTTTATATTTTTAAAGGAGAACTTTCTGTACCCCATTCTTTTCTTTTGGGGGGGGGTTTCTTGTTTAAAAAAACGACAAAAAGAAGAAGAGAAAACTTGGAAGATGAGTATAAAGATAACACTTGTGGGGTCTACCACAACAACTCCGTCCTCCTCGTCTGCACAATGACAAAGATCTATACAGGCAATGATCCAACAGGAAAAGAAAAAAGGAACAACTTTAGAGGCAATTATTCAAGGGATACAAAAATTACAAACAAGAGCAGACAGCAATGATGAGAAATTACAGAAATTGGAGAAATTAGATTCTATTGTAAAGAGTACCAAGAATATGGAAAAGAGAATTGAGACAATAGAGCAATGAACAGAAAATATAGAACAAAAGATGGCTAAAACAGGAAAAAATAGAAAATATTCAACAATGGATGATGAAACATGAGGATAAACTCCATAAAATTCAAGAAAGAGTGTAACAAAGAGAGAAGAAAGTTGAGGTTATTGTTAACAGACTGAGCAATGTGGAAAAAGAAAACAGTGGAATGCTAGGATGGGAGATAGAGCGGTCTGAATTCTTTTTAAGATTTCAAAATATAGAAGAAGAAAAAGGAGAGAACCTGGTACAAACCGTATCTGAAATTTTGACAGCTGTATTAGAGATATCCCAAGAGAAGATGATGGATGGCATAGATGAGGCATTCTGAATGTATACAAGATACGCTGCTAGGAATGCCCTCCCAAGGGAAGTCCATGTAAGATTCATGAAGAAAGCAATCAAGTCACAAATATTACTGAAAATAAAAGATAGAACACTTGAATACAAAGGCAAGGAGATTGTAGTTCTGAAACAAATCCCAAGAAGAGTGAGAGAGAAGAGAAGAGATTATCAATTTCTGACTAAGGTCTTGCTCCAAAAAGATGTTAATTGCAGATGGCTCATGCTGGAAGGTTTAACATTTACATGGCAAGGACAAAGGTATAGAATAGACAGAACTGAAAAGGCAAAAGCCATTTATGCAGAACATCTGAGAGGGATGAATGAGAAGACAGGTACTATCAGACACATCTATAACTGAGACGGAGAGAATAGAAGGTGCTGTAGGTGGGATTGACATCGTAGAAGGCGCTTGGTATAGATATCAAAGAACAATGACAACCAAGATCAACTAGAACTATAAATCCTACATATAAATTATAAATATGGAAGAAAAACAATGATTACAATTAATATAAATGGACAACTCAGCAATTAAAAGAAGAAAAATATTTCACAAATTGGAAAAGTTAAAATTATATATAATCTTTTGAATCCATATTCAAAAGAGTCATGAACATTTATTAGTACAACCAAAGCTTGGAAAAATATTTACAGCATTGGCTGAGTGCAAGAAGAGCGAAGTGATCTTCTACATTAAAGATAAAATTTCAACGAAACAAATCTATACAGATGAAGATGGAAGAATTTTAATGTTGGAAATCATGGACAATACCAAGAAAATGCTTTTAATCGCAATTTATGCTCCCAATGAAAAACAAGATGAATTTTACACAAAATTGCACAACAAAATTAGTTACTTGGATTATACTGATATTTGCATGATGGGAGACTTTAATGGTATCATAAACCAGAACATGGATTATAAAACACATAAAACAACAAAGTTAAACAGAAAATTATTTCTGAAGTCCTTCTTCAGGATGATAGATGAAATAAACCTAAAAACATTTGGAGAGAAAGAAATCCTACAAAAAAACAATATACTTTTTATTCAAATAGACACTCATCATATTCCAGAATCGATATGGTTTTGGCCTCAATGGATCTGATTTGCAATGTACAGGAAGTTGAGATTGAAACAACCACTTGGGCAGACCACAATCCAATTACAATTAAATGGAAAGGCCAAAGTATAAGATCCAGATGGACACTAAACAACACAATATTGAAAGAGAAAGATTTTGTACAGAAAATGGAAAAAGAACTGGCTTTTTTCTTTAAAGAAAATAGAAAAGAAGATACACCAATGCAGAATCTTTGGGATACAATGAAAGCCTTCTCTAGAGGTCTGATAATAGATTACACAAGAAAGAGAAATGTAATGAAAAGACAAACATATAAAGGTTTATAGAATGACTATAAGACACTTGAAAAAGAATTACAGAAATCTCCACACAAAAAAGATATTAAAATGAAAATGGATACAATTAAACACAAAATGGACTTAGGGGAAAAGGAGGAATTGGCACAAAAAATCAGAGACGCTAAATAGAATTATTTTGAAAATGCAAACAAGCCAGGCAGATGGCTGGCATATAAATTGAAAAAAGAGAGAGAAGTAAAGAAAATACTGCAATTGAGAGATGAGCAAGGACAAATTCAGTATGGAAATGCTGAGAAGAAAAAAAGCATACAAGACTATTATGCTAAGTTGTACGAACAAGAGAAGATAGAAGAGGGAGGAGTTAAACCATACCCACAGGAAGCCAATCTTCCCTGGATACCTGAAGAGAATAGAACAATGTTGGAAGGTAAAATAACAATGATGGAGCTAACTGAAGCACTTAAAAAACAAAACAATGGAAAGGACCCAGGCCCGGATGGGCTACCAGTGGAATTCTACAAAACACTTGAGGAATCTTTCTCTCCCCAACTCTTAGAAGTTATGAACGGTGATGCTGGAGAGCAGAATTCCTAAATCATGGTCAAAAGCATATATTACATTGCTACCTAAAGAAGAGGCTGAGCTAACACAAATTAAGAACTATAGACCAATTTCCTTGTTAAACTCGGACTATAAGTTATTTGCTTCAATATTGGCAGATCGACTTAAAAAGTATTTAAATAGCTTTATCCACCCTGATCAAAATGACCAAAGAGGCAAATTAAAGACAACATGAGAATAATTCTGGATACTCTGGAGTATTATGAGGCCCATCTTGAAAAATAAATGGCTTTGATGTTCTTAGACACTCAGAAGGCGTTCAACAATGTGAACTGGTGATTCATGTGTTTACAATTGGAACAGATGAATTTTGGTAAGAAATTTACATCCTTGAGGACCCATTAGAAACTGCACAAAATTTGATAGAAAGAATAGAAGAATATGGAAAAGTAGAGGCTTGAAAATAAATAAAGACAAAACAAAAATTCTGATGAAGAATATGCTAGCAAGACAAGAGCTAAAATTGGCGGAAGCCTTAGAGATCCAATTTACAAACAAGGTTAAATACTTGGGGATATACCTAACACCTAGATGCAGTACCCTTAAAGAGGATAATTATTTTAGATTGAAGCAGCAAATTGTGACTGATTTGATGAAATGAGAAAACCTACAACTATCAATGATAGTGAGAATATCTACAATCAAAAAGAACATTTTACCGAGCATTCTATATTTGTTCCAGACAATCCCAATTAGATTGGGGAAAGATTTCTTCAAGGATTTAAATAAAATAGTGCTGAAGTATGTTTGGCATGGGAAAATAGCAAGAATAAAATCTAAATTGTTACAAGGCGCTAGAATAAAAGGAGAAATGGGCTTACCTGATTGGGAGTTATACTACCAGGAAACAAATCCAATGTGGATTAAAGAGTGGATAACATTAAGAATTACTAGATTATTGAATGTAGAGGGTTATGACTTACTATTGGGATGGCATGTTTTTCTATGGTATAAGGGAACCAAAGCACATGGCTATTTTAGAAGACACTATATAAGGGAGGTTTTGTTATTAAATTGGAAAAAGGTTAAAAGGTTACATTACTTAAAAATCCCAGTCTGGTTATCAACCATTGAAGCTTTTTCATATCCAATAATATATAAAAAGGAACAAACAGTTAGATATGTTGAAATTTTAAATGCAGAGGATGAACTCAAATCTATGAAAGAGCTGAAACAGGAAGGAATAGAAATGAATTGGTATTCATATGGGGAAATACATTCTGGATATAATGAAGATCGAAACAAGGAAGGTTTTTATAATACAATGACTGAGTTAGATAAAATCTTAATAGGTACAGATGAAAAAGTAATTAAAAAATTATATGGGCATTTACTAGAGGCTAAGTTACAGGAAGAACAAGTTAAAGAAACTATGATAGCTTGGGGGGGGGGAAACTTTGGACATGGGATTGATTTAGAGAAGTGGCAGAAACTGTGGACTCAAAATTATAAAATGACAATGTCAACTGCATATAAAGAAAATTTGTATAAGATGTTTTATAGGTGGCACTTATCCCCGAGAATAGCAAGAATTTCAAAGAACAATTCAGAAAAGTGTTGGAAATGTCATCAGACACCAGGCTCATATTACCACATGTGGTGGACGTGTACTGAAAGATACTGGACTAAAATCCACAGGTGGTTGGAGAAAATGATACAAAAACACATAGACTTTAAACCAGAGCTTTTTTTGTTGGGAATTATACCAGATACAGACAATAAAGACTTGAAATATCTGATTGTAAACATTTTAATAGCAGCTAGAATTGCATTTGCAAAAAACTGGAAAAATGAGAAAATACCAACACAGGAGGAAGTTATTCATAAAATAATGGAAGGTGCTGAAATGTGTAAATTGACTTTTGAAATTAGAGAGCAAGAAGATAAACAATTTTACAAAGTATAGGACTTGTTTTATGACTGGCTAGATAAGAAGACATGGAAATGAAAAGTGTTGGAGAAATTTATTTTAGCATTGTAATAGCAATTGTAGGAGAAAGGTAATGTTATAAAGACGTTTTGATGTTAAATAGATCAATAATGATGTGAGAAAAGATTAGTATATACACTTATTGAATATTTTGAATACTTTGCTTAAAAATGAAGGATTGATGTTGGTGGCTAAATATAATAATGAAAACATGCATATCTGATGGATGATTTGTGATAGTATGCATAATAGAAAGTAATGATGTAGAATTATAAACTGATGGAAACCTGCGTATTTGTATTGTAAAATTAATAGAATGAGATAGGTGATTACGTAAAGTTATATTGTTATTAAATGGACAATTAAAGATGTAAGGGAATAATTCCTTTTTAAAATGAAGGAATAATAACTGAAACTGAATATATGATGTATAAGGATAGTGATGTATTTATTTATATTGGATCAATGATGAGGATGTTATAAATCTATGTTTTCTTTGTTTTTGTATAAAAATAAAAAAAACTTTTAGGGAAAAAAATGTATGCATCTTAAAATGTATCTTAGGGGATTTTTATCTAAATATTTAATTCGGTTTTTAAGGGGTCCTAGGGAGGGGAGTGGACAATCTGTAATTGGGGTGGTGGGTATGGGGAATAACCCACTGGGGGATGCTCCCAGGTGGGCTGACGGTCCCGATGGGGAGGATGTAGGGTCTAGAGATGGGAAGGGGGGGAGGATCTGTTTTATAGAGGGCCATGTTATCAAAACTGTATGTTTGAGGGGCAGGTATGGCGGGAGCTGAGGGCCATATTGTTCTAGGGGAGGGCGCAGTCGCTGTTTGCGAGCGATTGCGCGCTCCGACCCCCATGGCTCCGCTTGCAATCCAGGAGGTTTAGGCTCTCAGGGCCTGAGCCATCGGCTGATGTTATGTAACGCCAGGTCCATGGTCAACAAAGCTCCCCTCATCCATGATTTGATCTTGGAGGGAAAGCTGGACCTGGCGGGCATTACGAGACCTGGTTGGGCCTGGAGGGGGGAGTACCCCTCATTGAGATGTGCCCACCGGGCTACCGGGCATTTCATCAGCCATGAGCCAAGGGTAGGGGTGGGGGGGTGGCGGTCATTATTAACGAGGATCTGGATCCGAGGGAGACCACTGTGCCTCAGACAGTCAGCTGTGAGTCCCTGTGCATGATGTGGGGCCATGGGAGGCAGTTGGGCTTGCTGATTGTGTACTTGGCTCTCCACTACATGTCAGCAGCCCTACCTGACCTTCTCAGTGTGATAGCCGAGGTGACAGTTGGCAGAGACTATAGTCCTGGGGGATTTCAACCTGCCATCGGTAGGTGAAGCTTCTGAGGCGGCACGGGAGTTTGACTGAGGACCTGGTGGCCGCCTGGAATACGGCAACCGCAGGTGCCTTGGATCGGGTTGTGCCCTTGCAGCCTCTCACTCGGTACCAGTCCACTCTGGCTGCCTGGTTCTCCGAGGAGTTGAGGGGGGTGAAGTGTCAAAGGAGATGCCTAGAGAGCATTTGGAGGACCACCCGTGCCGAATCTGACCAGACACTAGCAAGGTCTCATTTGAGGACCTATCTAGTGGCGATAAAGATGGCAAAATGAAATTATTTCTCCACTCTTATTGCGTCTGCATGTAACAGGCCCACTGTCCTGTTTCGGGTGACCCGCTCCCTCCTTCATCAGAGGGCGCGGGATGCACCCCTACAGGGTCGTGCGGAGGATAAAATCGATCAGATTCAGGATGGATTAGCCTCCGATTGGGCTAGTTCAGACGGGCTGACGGAGGCAGGTCTTGAGACTGTTATTTGGGAAGAGTTTGATCCTGTGACTCCCGAGGACATGGACAGGATGCTGGGGCGGCTGAACGCCACTACACGTTTATTGGACCCGTGTCCCTCCTGATTGGTACTGGCTTCCCGGGAGGTGACATGAGGCTGGCTCCAGGGAATTATTAATGCTTCTTTGAGTGAGGGGTTTATGCCAACTGCCTTGAAAGAGGCATTGTGGTAAGACCCCTCCTCAAGAAGCCCTCCCTGGATCCAGCTATTTTGGCTAACTATCGTCTGGTCTCCAACCTCCGCTTGTTGGCGAAGGTTGTTGAGAGTGTGATGGCAAGACAGTTCCCTCAGCACCTGGAGGAAACTGTCTATCTGGACTCGCGCCAGTCCGGCTTCCGTCCTGGGCACAGCACGGAGACGGCATTGGTCACGTTGGTGGATGATCTCTGGAGGGCCAGGACAGAGGTTGTTCCTCTGTCCTGGTCCTGTTAGATCTCTCAGCGGCTTTCGATACCATCGACCATGGTATCCTATTGCACCGGCTGTAGAGGTTGGGGCTGGGAGGCACCGGGCAATTGGTTTTAATTCAAATTTTAAATTGGTTGTATTTAACTCGAATTTTTAGAACGGGCCCTAATTTAATTTAATATTATTTTAGAATGTCGTATGTATTGATGTTTTTATATGCTTTTATTGATGCCTGTTCACCCCCCTGAATCCCGCAAGGGAGAAGGGCGGTATATAAATTTAATAAACCGTTAAACTGTTAAACCGTATGCAAAAAGCCCCACTGAACTTAAATCAGTACAGTTCAATTGTTCAGCAGTGACATCAAAATGAACTTTAGACTTGAAAAATATACTATATTATCCATGCAGCGAGGAAAAATGGAAAAAAATAGAATGAATAGAACTGGGAAATGGAAATATAGTGAAAGCATTATGAAAGGATGATGGTTACAAGTACCAAGGCATATTGGAGGCAGATAACATCTTGAATGTTAAAGTCAAAGAGTCAACACAAAAGGAATACATCAGGATGGTCCACAAAATATTAAAATCAAAGCTGAATGTTGGAAACATAATTAAAGCCATTAATACATGGGCAGTTCCAGTGACACGCTACTCAGTTGAAATCAACTCGACTTTGCCTGAACTGAAAAACCTGGACTGGAAAATGTGCAAACTTTTGAATATGTACCACGCTTTACATCCATGAAGTGACAGCGACAGGTTGTACCTGCCAAGAAAAATAGGAGGCAGGGGGCTATTGCAAATCCATCAAACTGTAGAAGAAGAAAAATGAAGTTTCAATGATTATGTGAACCCAAGTACAGAAAAATTGCTGTAGGCTGTGAAATGGAGAACAGTATAAAAACAACAGAAACAAAGGCAGAATATAAGGAAAAACAGCTGGATGACAAGAACGAAATAGAAGGTTTAATACTGGCTGCTCAAGAACAAGCACTTCAAACTAATGTCATGAAAGTGAAGATACAAAAATCCACTGACAATCCAACCTGCCAACTTTGCAACAACAAACTCGAAAGCGTTTCACCTTTAATTATGCGAATCTAGCAAAGTTGCACAAACTGAGTACAAAGCTAGACACAACCAAGTTGCTAAATTAATCCACTGGTCATTATGTAAAACATACGATTTACCTGTATCCAAAAAGTCATGGGAGCACAAATTGGAAAAAGGTACACAAAATGAGAAGGTCAAGATCTTGTGGGATTTTCAAATACAGACGGATCATCATTTTGAACACAACATGCCAGATATCACGGTTGTAGGGGGCCGAAACTTACAATTTATTGACATCTCGGTACCAGGAGATGCCAGAGTTGAAAAAAGCAATTGGAGAAAAAAATCACGAAATACTGGGACCTGGCCATCGAAACTACCTGATTATGGATGAAACATCTCACAGTGATATCAATTGTCATCAGGGCACTTGGTACCATGTACAAGAATTTTATAAGATACAACAAATTGCAGCTTCCTGCAATAACACCAGTGGAACTGCAAAAAACTGTGTTACTCCGAACATTGTATATTCTAAAAAGGTACTTGGCTGGCAGAAACCCGTATCAACCATTAGCACCAGTCAATGGTATTTGTGATGAATTTTTGAATGTTCAGTTGACTGAGTTTCATGTTTAATGAATATAATAATACTAATAATAATAAGACTACTACTACTACTACTACTAATAATAATAATAATAATACCACCACCCTTGTGAGACACTCTTTTGACATGGTTGTGGGGCTTGTGTGCTTGGAGGAAGATAAGAGCTATGCCAGAGTTTCAAATATACATCAGAGGAGTCAGACAAAGAGTGTCCCTCTTGTGACGTGAGTGAGACATACAGGCTCAGATGTTGCTCTGGTTAACATGGTCCCTGACATATGTTGGAGTTGCTAGACATTTGGTGAAAAATAGGACTCGGGACTGTTGGCTGAACAACCAGGGCCAAAAGCTTTAAGACTACTGGGTGTTTACCTGTAACAAATACACAGTGATTGAAAACAAAGAAATAATGATATTATTACAGATAAAGTCCAACAAGGGGATACTTGAAACAAATGCACCAAATAACAACATCCAGAATCAGAAATAACAGAACAGAGGCTAGCAGATCCATGCCTATTTATAGTCCAAACTAAAGTATTCATTGTCATTCACCAGCATATAATTTGTGTATATACTGTTGTTGTTCTCTGGCCCTATATAGTCATCAGGGCTCAAATACCAATATGTATGTTTGGAAGTTTTACTCACCAAGGCTCACTCCCAAAACAAGTGCATGCAGGTATAGGAGGAAAAATCTAGCTGTAGTTCCAAGACAGGAATAAAAAGGAGGCTGCTTAAGAATGGTTTGTTAATGAGAAGAACCAACAACAGCATGTAGTTTTGATACATCTGACTCCTTCCCTGGATGAATGGATGGATTTTACAGGGTTCTGAGATGCTCCAGAGGGTTGCCCAATGTACTGAGCCTTGTGCCTTTGGCTATTCTAATGGTGGTAAGTTGATCTCTGTCCTTAGAACTGGGTGGAGAATGTAGATTTTAGGAGTCTTTGTTTTTCTACTTTTTAATCCCTTCTGGGGGAGCTGGGCTGAGGGCATTTTGTTTATGAAAGGCAGACCTGGATTTTTTAAAAACAAAATATCTATCTCTAAAGACTTTAAGCATCTGCTGGAGGCTGTTTCCTATAGCAGGAAGACTGGGACTGTTTTCAGCCTTTAAGAGCATGTTTCTCCATTTCTCCTTTGGGGAAATTTATTTATTTATTTATTTATTTATTTAATTTATAGACCGCTCCCTCTCCCCGAAGGGACTCAGGGCGGTGCACAGGGCTTTAAAAATGCATTTAAAAAGTACAAACAATACAATATTTAAAATAGAATTAAATAATTTACCTGCGCTAAAATGTAAACTCTAAAAACCTTAAAAACCCTTAACCCTGATTCCCAACAAATCCTATTAAAACATTTTAGGTTAATATTACAACTTAGGATGGATAGATTAGGCCAAGCCGGCCAGATGAAAAAAGTACGTTTTTAGCTTTTGGCGGAAGGAGTGGAGGTCAGTAGTTGTTCTAAAATCGGGGGGTAGGTCGTTCCAGAGGGTCGGGCCCACCACAGAGAAGGCCCTTCCCCTGGGCGTCGCCCGCTGGCACTGCCTAGTGGCCGGCACCCGGAGAAGTCCCTCTCTGTGGGAGCGAATCGGACAGAGGGATGTATGAGGCAGAATGCGATCCCGCAAGTAACTAGGTCCCGTGCCATGGAGCACTTTAAAGATGGTAATCAATACCTTGAAGCGCACCCAAAAGACCACAGGCAGCCAGTGCAGCTCGCGCAGGAGAGGTGTAACGTGGGAGAACCTGGAGGCTCCCAGGACTGCCCGCGCAGCCGCGTTCTGGACTAACTGTAGTCTTCAGGTGCACCTCAAGGGAAGCCCCATGTAGAGAGCGTTACAATAGTCTAGTCGGGATGTCACGAGTGCATGAGTGACTGTGCGAAGGACGTCCCGATCCAATAAGGCGAACCTGGTAAAACGCCTCCCTTGCCACGGCCGTCACTTGATCTTCCATGGACAGCCGGGTATCCAGGAGGACGCCCAAGTTGGGTACCCTATCCACCGGGGCTAGATGTTCACCCTCAATGGTCAGTGATGGAATAAACTGGTTGTACCGGGACGCCGGAAACCACAGCCACTCGGTCTTGGACGGGTTGAGTCTGAGTCTGTTCCTTCCCATTCAAACCCGCACGGTTTCCAGACACCAGGACATCACTTCGATGGCATCATTGGGGTGATTTGGGGTAGATATGTACAGCTGGGTGTCATCAGCGTACAGGTGGTACTCTACCCCAAAACCATAGATGATCTCACCCAGCGGCTTCATATATGTGTTGAACAGGAGCGGCGAGAGGAGCGACCCCTGAGGCACCCCACATGTGAGGGGTCTCGAGGTCGACCTCTGCCCTCCTGTCAACAAAAATTGCGATCGACCGGAGAGGTAGGAGGAGAACCACCGCAAAATAGTGCCCCTCACCCCCAACCCCTCATGCCTCTTTCAATATTAAGACTAAAAAATATTTTGATTTGTGTGGGGGACTTCTTACACAGACTCATTTAGTATTCCGAACAGCAACAGCCTAATGGACCTGTGTGAGCTGCTGGCGGTCTGGTGGCAGCAGTGGCCCACAGCAGTGCCAAGGTGAGTCGAGGACAAGGGGAATGCGGTGGTGGCAGTAGCTGGAGGCAGAGGCACAGCAATGAGGTATCCAGGCTGCACTGCACTGAATGCATGGGCAGCCACCTTCCCTGTCCCAGCTATATGGGATAAAGCAGACAAGTCTGGTGGTGTTGCACATCATGTGCCTCCCCCACACTCTGCCTGTTGCTGATGCCTCTGCTGCCATGCCTCCATCTTGGAGGGCCAGCTGTATAGCCCCTGCTGCTGAACACCTCCCCCCCCCCCTGGAAATGGTAAGTGCGGCTTTCCTAGAAATGGTAAGGGGCTGGCCTGCATCACTTTGGTTCTGCCAGCCCAACTGGCATGCGGGTGCACAGGAGGTAGGCGCATACCCATACAGGCCTGGCACAGACCTGCCTCACAGCATCCCAGAGTGCATGTATACACCTGCCTCCTCCTGCCTGGCTGGTGCTCCTCCTGGGGCTGGGCTGGTGCCTGCCGCTTGTCTACCAGGCTGGTGTGGGCTGGGCCTGTGCCTATGTGCAACTGCCCACTGTTGTGCATATGTGCATCAGCCAGGATGCTTTGAGTGACACCCCCGCTCTAGCCTGAAATTGTTTGCAAGCAAATGCAGGTACTCCTTGACTTACAACAGCTCATTTAGTGACTGTTCAAAGTTACAATGGCATTGAGAAAAGACCTGATGGTTTTTCAGTTATGACCTTTGTAGCATCCCCCTGATCATGTGATCAAAATTCAGATGCTTGGCAACTGATTCATATTCCCTCTACATACTCATTTTGAAATATTATATCGGAGTATATATGACCATATTTTTCCTCTTCCTAATTCCTACTTCTATTCTAAATTTTGATAACACAATAAGGAAATTTAGATGTTCAACACCAAGGTCTTGCAATAAGCGAAGAGGATTTTACGCCGTTGGAAATGAGAACAACTCTGTAAAGATGCCTCCTATTCTACTAGTTAAGTAAGCAGGGTTCCCAGTGAATGTATACCAGAGGTGGGTTCCAGATCCTGTTGCAACCAGTAGGCTGCAATGGGGCCTGGCACCACCACATGAAAGCGTGCAGCACACGTGCAGCATGCACATGCATACTTACTGCCCGCAATGTTCCAGCTGCTCAGCGGAGCATCTGCAGACACTATATGCTTTGTGCACGTGCGCGAAAGTCCCGATCAGCTTAAATAGCGGTAAGGAGAACGGGTGGGCAGCTGGGCCCTCCAGAGCACTATACCAGAATAGTACCTGGTGCTCCTAGTAGGCACTGGTATGCCCATACTGGGGCGTACCGGTCATATCCCACCACTCATATACACACCCATTACAGATATAAAATAACTCCAATTACATTGATATAAACATAAATTTACTGTAATATCTTTTTATCTTTTCTAAATACTTACACATAAATTTGTATGATTTATCAAAAGAAAAATATGCATTAGTGTTACTAGATTTTATATTTTAAAAAATGAGATAGCAACTATTTGCTTATTAGTTTCAACAGCTTTGAAGAATTTTCAGCACAACATGAAGAGTCCCAGTATTTGTTAGAACTAAATGTGAATGTGAATGCACTCCATGGATCCAGATTCTGAATAACAATGGATAGGACTATGACTAAATGTAGACATGACTTGATTATGAGCCAGAGTTTCTCCCCAACATATTAATGCACAGTATTTGTCAACTAGCAGCAGAGGTGGGCTCCTATCAGTTCGGCCTGGTTCAGCTGAGTAGGTAGTAACTTGGCCTGCCACACCCCAAAACTGGTTCTCTTGTTTTTTGCTTCTGCACACAGAAGCATTTTTTTAGTACTGTGCATGCATGTGTAGTGCCCATCAAACACATGTGTGTGCGCACACAGCACATCCCTGAGTGAACCAGCAATAGCAGCAGCCAGAACCCAATCCCTGACTAGGAGTGAATGAAAACATTTACATGAAAAAAGGTATTTTGAAAAAAAGTTTTCAGAGATAAACATTCCTCAAAAGTCTTTCACATTGTAATGGTATAAACAAAAGACTACCCCTCCCTCCACCCCAAAAAACAAAAACTGAAGCAAAGTATTATAAAAGTTGCTAGACGGAAAAACATCCTTTTTGATAAAAGTGACTCTCAAAAAGTTAAACTACATGCAACTGCAAACAGGTCACAAGAACACCATGCTGTCCTTGTAATACATTTAATAGCCAAACTAAAATTGGTAATTACGTATCAACAGGATTTTCATATATTCCATTTTCTATGTATTCCATGCCTGCAATCCTTTAAATAAACTATTATGGCAATATTGCAATGTTTTATGTTAAGGGAAAACTGTTGAATTTGGTTGTCCTCTCCATCCCCCCTTTCCCTGCCTGCCTATTGTTATTTTTCCCCTTACAATCCAAAGTGTTAAAGTCTTATACAGTTGTGTTATCCTGATGTAGGCTCTGCCTATTTTGTACATGTGTACATTATTTTTCTTATCTCCTTCTGCTTACATATCCAAGAGAATAAAGTGAAGCCCGGAACTCTATGTACTTTATGTGAAAGAAATCTCTTTATTGCAACAATACTTGTTTTGAGACAGTCATTATCTCTTTGACAAAATATATTGGAGTTCTTCTTGCATACAAATGTGTGTGAACTTGTGTATGGGAGTGTATATGAGGAAAGAAAACAATTGATTTTTATGAAAAGAAGTTAAAACATCAAGGAGATACATTTTTTCTGTTGTGCATAAAAGTTCTGCTCCCTATTTCATCTTGTCATCTGGAAACAATCAGATAAATTCATTTTCAGTTCTACTTCTGGCAGATGAGTAATGAAATGCAAAGGGCAACACCTAAACAAAACGTAAAACCATAAAAAGTAGTTCCATTGAAGATGTTCCTGGTTGTTCTTTATTAAGAGAATAATGGTGGGCAATTATTTATTTCAGAAAATGTTGGGTAGGTGATACTTGAATGCTTTATGGTGCCATTGTGTCTGGTGACATCTTCAGTACTTTTTCCATAATTTCAAAAATAGATTAGTCACTTATTATTTCATTTTCTACTCTTCCTTTACAGGGCCAAATCTAGATATACTTTGTAAGAAATTTCGGGATAAAATTAAAACAATCTATAATTCTGTATCCTGAGAGATACTGTTTGTGTCAAAATTTTCAACATATCATTTGTTTTAGATTAGGATTATTTTAATGTTCTGTCTCTTGGTCCATGTTTTCTTCTCCATGTTTATAATATTATTTTCCATTTTTAATATTTTTATTAGTGGATGTATATTTATATTGCTAATTACTTTGGAGAGAAAGGTGAGGTCTATCTTCTCAAATTAAATTTTTATATGTGAGCCAGACACATTTCCCAATTTCTTGATAAGTCAGATTCCTCTTACTGGTTTGTGGTAATAATTCCATAATTCAAGATAAGTCTGTAGTATTATAGACTGAATCAGGAAATATGTTTGAAAAATGCAATCAATTCTAAGAAACAAAGGGGCTACTGCTAGCTTATTGAATCTTCTTTATCTTCAATACCCTGCCCTCCAGAGCAGCATAGAGCTATTCGGTTCCATGTACAAACATCTACACAGGCCCATATATAAATAATTATATAAAGAATCAGCTATTAAGCAACAGACCTTAGAAACTTGGAGTTGTTTGAAGCACATAGTTTGTTGCAGTCAATTATGTTCACTAGTTAAAAGGGTTGAGTGAGTCATCAGGTCTTTGAGAGTTCACCACAATATCTGCTGTTATGAGGACACTAACAAATCATAATAGACGTAATATACATTGTTAAATTCAGTCTTCAATTCAGTGGTTCCACACCTTTTTCATTTCTCTTTGGATGTTGACAGAAGAGTTAACTGCTAGCATACATACAGGATAGAACTTGTTAAGAACATTCCTTTAAACTATGAATGAGAGAACATGTAC
The DNA here is from genome assembly GCA_039707465.1 of Rhabdophis nuchalis. Lineage (NCBI taxonomy): Eukaryota > Metazoa > Chordata > Lepidosauria > Squamata > Natricidae > Rhabdophis > Rhabdophis nuchalis. The sequence continues at coordinate 111,766,454 of CM077647.1, read as the reverse complement.
CTTAACATTTCTCTTTTTTCCCTTGTGAAACACAAAAGAGAATTATTAAAGAAATATGAGGTATGTTTATTAATCGTCACACACATATATTATTATTTTTATTGCCATTGATAAAAACTAAAAGTTCGTATCAGATCACTCTAAAAATATTGTAATGACTAGGCAAAGAAAACAGTAATTTATCCCATTTTATGTAGGATATTTATAGAGAAAACTAAATACTTACTAAATCAAGAATTACTACTAGCAGATTACAAACAAAAAAAGAAACTTAAATTCTCCACAGCATACAAAATATAGCTCAAGAATGTGTGTGTGTGTGTGAAATACCACTCACGCACCATCATAAAATCTCCAGAATCATAAAGCCTACAAAATTAAATTTGCCACCTACGTTCCTCTGTTCCAAATGCAAAACACAAGTAGAGGAGAGGAGTTTCAGTTTCAGTTTTACTTTCACAGCAGGAAGCAGCTTTACTAAAGAATCAGGATACAGGATTTACGCAAGAAAAAGCAAAGGTACAAGTATAAATTAGGCAAAACCTGGCTCAAAAACAGTAAGAGGTACCTTGGAGTCCTTGTGGATGATCACTTAAACATGAGCCAGTAGTGTGTGACAGCATTCAAAAAGCCTAATAGAAACCTTGATGTTATAAACAGAGGCATAAAATCAAAATCACATGAAGTATTACTAACACTTTATAAATCCTTAGTAAGACCATCCTTAGAGTACTGCATTTGGTTTTGGTCAACACATTACAAAAAAGATTTTGAGACTTCAGAAAAAGTGCAAAGAAGAGGAACTAAGATGCCTAGAGACAAAAACATACCAAGAATTGTTGCAGGAATTGCATATGGCCAGTCTAGAGAGAAAAAAAGGACTAGGGGTGATATAATAGCAGTATTCCAGAATTTGAGGGGCTGCCACAAAGAAGAGGGGGTCAAATTATTTTCAAAAGCTCCAGAAGGCAAGATAAGAAACAACGGATAGAAACTAATCAAGGAGAGAAGCAATTGGAATTAAGGAGAAACTTCCTAACAGTGAGAACAATCAACTAGTTGAACAGCTTGCCATCAAAAGTTTTAGGTGCTTCATCACTGGAGATTTTAAAGAAAAGACTGGACAGCCACCTGTCTGAAATGGGATAGGACCTCCTGTTTGAGCAGACTAGAAGACCTCCAAGATTCCTTCCAGGTCTATTCTGATTGAAGTCACTTTTTTCAGTGCTGCTGTAATGTTGAACAGTCACTAAATGAACTGTTATTAGAACTACCTGTAAATAATAGCAGACTCACACATGTTCTACATATACAACATCAGTTTATTTGTGGTTACAGTGAAATATTTTCAGAGATACTCAAGTTGGTGCAGTGTTCTGCACATAGCCACGTGACTCCAGGATCCAAAATTCCTTAATTAATGCTTAGATGCAGTCTGACTTTGGACTTCACATCATTCTTGCTCAACCTAACTTTCTTCTCCAGACTGGATCTGGAGTAAAATAATAGCACTGATATTCTGCCCAGAATTCATGTCAATTTAAACTGATACTTTATCATATTAAAACTAAGTATTGTTGCTTCTGTATTTTACAGTTCATTCAAATTTAAAAATACCAAAGTCCAAAAGAAAAACTTTCTATTTCTCCAGTCTTAAATAATATTTGTAAATAATTTTAAATAGTGTTTTTCATACATTGTCTAATGATTACTTGGTATCATCTATTTTTTTCAAGTGCATTTTTCCCTGCAAACTAATTATTATCTCTTATTTGTTTTTGCAAAGGATTGATTAAAGTTGATTAGAGATTATGGGTAAGAGCTATCTGCTCCAAACATGCCCTTCTTTGGGCGGGGAGGGGGGTCCTTCAGGTTTCGGTTTCATTATTCCGGAAAAAAAATCATTTCGTTGGATGAGCTTATTTTCCAGAATGGTAGTTGGGTCTTGGGAAGCCTCTCCAGCTGTTTCTTTTTGTAGCATCTCAGTAATTTTCCCTTGTTGTAAAGTCGGGCTGGATCTGGCAGATGATGGAGTAGAAAGGGACTTTCCAGACAGTAGCTTTCTGTGTGCCATTGTTCTAATTTAAGTTGTTTCAATAAAAATGGTGTCAGAGAGGTAAGCAGTCAGAGAAGTCAGAGATGTCGGAGAAAAGTTCAATTCAAAATTCAAATCCAAGATTATAGTGAAAACCAGAGAAGAAAGTTAATCATCTAAGTGAAGAAAAAAGAAGAATCTACTTTGGGAGAGTCACCGAAGGCTCCTTGGGGGGAGTTTAGTATAAATTGTCAATTAAGTTGTTAAAAACTCTGTGGGACTACTTTCCCTGAGTCGGGGGAAGTTTCCAATTAGGAACAAAGAGAAGCCATTTTCCACTTCATTGTCGGGAAGAAAGTGCGAATGAAAGTTCCGTTTGTTGCAAAAGGTTCATTACAATGTTGCCATTATAACTCCATAAGTAAAAAAGTTTCAATTTTAAAGTGGTATTAATTTGGATGCCAATAATCCTTTTTCCTTCTCCTTTCCGGAGAACATTTCAAAGCACCGCTTTTTACGAGGGGGGGTTTCTACAAGCGAACTCCCCCCTCTATTCTTCTTTTCGGGCTGATTGAATGATTAAAAAAAACCTCACAGTTCACATTCTTGATGCAGGAGACCCGGTGCAATCCTCCGTCCCCGGCATTTTAGTCCAAATAGGAATTTTTCAATTATTCCGGCATCCGTTGGCGAGAGGAGTCTGTTCCCCCCGCTATCCGCTCTCCAGCTCCTAGGTCGAAGCAGGAACGGCACCTCACCAACCACCATCTGTCCAGGACCCTCAGTGCCCCCGAAGGCGCCCACCAGAGAAAGCAAGCGGCGGACGTGTCAGCAAACACGTCCGTCACCTCCAGAAACCAGAAGCAAGTTCCTTATTTTCCAGAATGGGATGTGCTGATGACAATTTGTAGATCTCTACTTCAGGCCAACAAAGTGATGTTGTCCAAGGTGGTGGGAATCTGGATGGGAAAGAATGGGCTTCAATTCAACAACCTTAGCAAGACTGAATGGCTTTGGGTTTTAAGGTACCCATAATTTGGAGAACTTGCATCCTTCGTTCTCAAAGAGATTGCATTACCTCAGACATAATGGGTGCTAGTTATGGCTAGTAATGGTGATGACTTCTGGACTTGGTGCTTCTGTTCAAGAAACAGGTGACAGCCATTGCCAGGAGGGCCTTTGCATAGGTTATTCTTGTATGTTTTTTTCTGGACCAAGAAGCATGATAAATTGTCATTCATGCATTGTTTAACGTCCACACACCCCAATAGACTACAATGCATTATGCATGTGGTTACCCTTGAAGATAAATGCTGTATTTGTTCTAGAATGTGGTAGCACTTATTTATTTATTTATAGACACCCATCTTATGCAACATAAGCCTGGGCAACTCATAGACTGTGATAAAAGAATAAAAACAATAAAATGCATAAAACAAACAAAGCAGAATTTTCCTGGTGCCTTAATACACACAGTACACACCCAACTATGTATAAGAAAGTATAGAGTATCCCAGGCCTCCTGGCTCACATTACCCCAAAGGTTGTGGAAAAGCAATAGCTTTACAGCTTTTTGGAAGGCCATGAGCATGGAGGCCAACTGAATCCATGGGGGAACGCAATAACCCCATGGATCCATTGGGGAATGGTGTTGCAATGGACAGGGGCTGCTACCAAGAAGACACACTACCCAGGTCTTACTTTCTCTCCCCCCCCTCCCCCTCACCATGCTGGGTCTCTGCAGACAGACCTGTGGAGACTCACCTTTTAAAGATTTAGAGAGCTGTCTCCTCTGCAGCCTCTCTTATTTCTTTGCTGCTCTCAGTGAGATAGAGGGAGAGCAGGACAAGTGAAAACTGCTTAGCTTCTCTGATTCACTGAGGCTGCCTCTCACTTTTGGAGTGGTGGGCAGTGAGTCCCCTCCAAAGACTTCCAGACATTTGCACACTGAAAGTTTTCACATCGAAGGCTTCCAGGCTTTGGGGCAGTGAACTCATGTTTTTTCAAGCCTCTCACTGGCATGCAAACACTTTTCCCCAGAGACTGGGAACTTCTGGGTGCTTTGATCTCATGGGATATCAGGCACCTATTTTCTGTAAAAACAAATGTGTGCCTGAAGTCATATGAGATTATGGCTCCCAGAAACTTCCAGCCAAAAAGTATTTGAGGCGCTTAAACACTTTTTGGCCAGAGACTGGAAGTTTTGTTTGTGCGCTTGTGGGGCATTTTGAAGTGGCACTGCCTCAAAGTGGTCCATAAGCACTCAAACACTTTTTGGCCAGAGACTGGAAGCTTCTGGGGGCCATGATCTTGTGTGACTTCAGGCACCTATCCACCTCTTCAAGATCTGGACAGACCACAAAAACCTGAAAGCATTGAAGGCTTCCTGAAAGTTGCCTCCCAAACAGGTCCAATGGGCTCAGTACTTCAACCACTTTAACTTCACTCTTCATTATCTACTGGGAGGATGGAATTTCTTGGAAGATGTTGTTTCCCAAATGCCACAGTACAACAATGCTTGAGAAGAATTGGTTAATTCCCATTTGTCAAGCAAATACCATGTTTCTCCGAAAATAAGACAGGGCCTTATTTTCTTTTGATCCTCGAAATAAGCACTTAGCCTTATTTTTGGGGAGGTCTTAATATTTGTGAGGTGTAGGAGGCAGCAAGCAGGGTCACCTCATGGCTGCTGCTGTGTTGCAATATTTTCGGGGAGGGCTTATTTTAGTGCCTGCGCACAAAAGCCCGATTGGGCTTATTATCCAGGGAGGTCTTATTTTCGGGGAAACAGAGTAGCAACACCATCCTCAGAAGACAACAGAAAGCATTATTCTCAACATTGACCAATGACCTAATATGACCACTAAACGAGGCCCTGGCAGGGAATGAGAGGTTCCAACAACACAAGAGTGAACTGTCATTAAGGGATGGACTAGCATAGATGGAGAACAAACTATAGATCCCAGGGAGGAACAGGACTTTAGTACTGCAGCGGAGCCATGACACAAAGGCAGAGAGGCATTTTGGATTTGTAAAGACCCTTTGCCTCATAAACAGACAGTATTGGTGGCTATGGATGAAAAAAGACATAGAAACCTAGGTAGCCAACTGCCCTATGGACACTGCAGTGAAAAAACTGCTTAGCAAGCCTCTAGGACTGTTGCAGACTGTGGCTAGCCCCATGGCTCCTTGGAGGTAGATAATTATGAGTTTTGTATGCAGCTGATGGAAAGTGCTGGGAATACTGTGATATGGGTCCTTACAGATGTATTCTATAAGCAGGCCCACTTTGTGGCATGCCCTAATATCCCTTTCACTTGGACCATGGCTAAGCTCTTTATACAGCACATGTACTGGCTGCATGGCATTCCAAAATGGATAATCTCAGATAGAGGGGTACAATTCAGCTCAAAATTTTGGTTCGAGTTTCTGAGGTTATTAGGCTCCTCCCAGGGTCTTAGCCCCATCCATCACCCTCAAACAAATGGAGCTTGTGAATGTATGAATGCAGCCCTGGAACAGTAACTTCAGTATCTCACTGCTGAGACCAGCCATTAAGCTTTCTCCATCCCTTCCCATATGGGTAGGTAGAGAAAAGCACTTTAAGGTCAAGGAGATCCTTGACTCTTGATACCACAAGGGGAGATTGCAGTATTTAGTCTTATGGGATGGGTTTTCCTTCATAGGGGCAGAATGGGTGGCCACAAGGAACATACATGACCCTGGGCTTATCCAGAGGTTCCACTCCAGATCCCCAGACTGACCCCAATAGAGTGTTAGTGTGCAAAGAATCTAGTGCAGAAATAATGTGTGTCTTTGTTTCTTTAGGTTGGCATGTTGTGGTTGATTCACTATGCAGCCCTACTCACAACCAGACAACTGTAATTGGATGGTAGAGGGAAGGCATTAGGATGTGTTTTGGAGGGATCTCTGGAATGCAAATATGCCACCTGGAAGTATGAGTCTGATCCAAACCCCAGGGTCATTGACTGGGAATGTCTGAGGCAGACAGGTTGTTTCTAAAATAAAGCAAGTGCAACTATTGGTGGACAATGGGCAATGGGAGATCTGAGGGAGCAGGTTTTGCTATGCTGTTTGCACGTGGAAACATCAGGATTAGCTTTTCTAGTTCTGTATCCATGTGGCTTTTCAGTAAAGTTATACTCTTGGACAATGTCCCATTCAGTGGGATGGTTGACAAGAGGGAGATCTTTTAGGGAATGAAACAATGGAAGGAGGGTTCTACCTTCATTCCATACTCCCTCCAATTCACGTTGCTCAGTCTTCTGCATTCATTTAATGTACATTTAAAAAGCATACCATTTGAAATAATATACAAATGAATATTAGAAACCCTTAAAAAAAAGAAATAAGAAATAAATTCAGCTCTTATGTCTATTTTGTTTCCTTCTCAATTAATTTATACAATAACCTGATAGGTTATTCAACAGCCTTTGTAACCCTTTCCTCAGATGACATGCCTTGCTTATCCTATTCTAATACCTAAATTCATGAATCAGATCCTGTCCCCAGGATTGGTGCATAAAGACTTGTTACCCAAGGTGTTTGAATCGGAAGAGAGGTGTAGCCTTAATTAAAACTTGAGCTATAATAGCTATTTGAGTCCTAGTCTCTCTGGTGTCTTGAATAGCCAGAATACAAGGGAGAGGTTCAAAAGACTCCTGTCACAATTTGTACTAATGGAACAAACTGCTCCACCCATGAGCTGCTACTGTACAATATTGAGATTATGTCTTTCCATAAAGGAGCCCTGGGATAGCAGTGAAGCTTATGGCCAAACTGGCTGAGGAAGAATAATTTCACAGGTCTGGAAGGAAGGAGGATGTTGGGCTTCCACTTCATGGATTGCTGAGATTTAGAAGGTGGACAAAAGGGAATGGGATGGTGGTAGTAATGAATGATCATCTTTATAGAAGCTAGTCACCGAAGAAGGATTTAGGATGCAATATTTGTGAGGAGAAATATATACACACACAGAAATTGGAAGAATTCAGATATATTTCATAAAGGGGTGGGTTCTGACAGCCAATACTGCCAGTTCGCTCGTGTGCGCATGTGCAGTACAATTAAAATTTCAGCAGAACTGAAAAACAAGATGGTGGCGCCAATGGCGCTGCCCAGGGAACCAATTCAGGGTGGTTGCTGGTTCCAGAGACCCAGGCCACCAAACCACTAGTGGTTTGGCTGAACCGATCTGAACCGGCAGGAACCTAACACTGATTTCATATCCTCACCACTATTTTTAAAAAACACAGCAGGTACAAATGTTCAATATGCCTTCTATAATCAAAATAATTTTCAATCTGAATTAAGGATAGCAGAAAGGTTAAGTTCTGTCTAGCTTGATGATATTATCAGGAATGAATAGCTTTCTAAGTTAATTGAAATATGTACTTGGAAAAATCAGGTATGATTTTTTTATATTATAAAAATTATATAGTGATGATGAGGGCGAAGTGGCCCTCCTTCAAGAAAGGAAAATGTTGGTACAAAATACTAATGGGTGACTTTAAAGCAAGAATAAGAAGAACAATAACTGGAGAAAAAGCTACCATAATATACTAATATGGCAGTATAGAAGTTGTGAATGAAATAATCGAGGCTTGAGACTGGGAGATTTTGCTGAAGGAGAGGAATTTTATATCATGAACTTATTTTGTAAGGAAAAGCTAGCAGAAAATGGACATGACAGAGTTCATCTGGGTACACAAGCAAAGTTGACTACATCATGTCAAGTGATAAAACCATATTCTGAAGTTGTACTGTCAACAATTGTTTTAATGTTGGCAGTGACCATAGAATGGTATGAGCTAAAGAGAAGATAAGACTGTTGAAAAGAGCATATAGGGCTTCCTGTTCCGGCTTCTGGCGGCGACGGATGAACCTTGGGGTTCGTCCACCGTTTTGTTCTTTTTTCTGCCCCTAACGGGGCGGGGTGCCCCCCCTTTTTTGGGGGGGGGGACCCTCCGTAGGGCTGGCTTGCCTGGACTGGTTCTGCTGGCGGCAGCTGGAGGAACGGTCCTTGTCTTCGGTCCAGGTGGAAGAAGACATGCTGCGGGGGGCTTGGTTCCCTTCGCCAATGGAGGACGGCAACAAATAATGAATTTGGAGAGAACGGAGCGCTCGAGTCGGATGGCTTTGCCGGGGCTTGAGATACGAGGCGGAGAGTAAGTGACTTTAAAACTTTTTTTTTGCTGGCGGCTTGGACTGAGAGAGACGTGGAGGGGGGTGTTTGTTAACCCCCCCCTCGGATTTACAACAACGGCGCTTAGAAATGGCTCCTCGTTGCGAGGAAGCAGATATTTCTCATCCGGACTTTGGAGAAACAAGTGAAAGTGTTTCGCGGCTTGTTTCTATACAATGTATCTAAGTCCGGCTTTATTGAAACAATTTCTTTTTTCACTTTCTCCTGCTGGCTGCCTGGCTGGGCGGTGGAAGGTGGCTCCTCTTTGTTCCTGAATGGCTATTTCTTTATGGAAAATTACCAGCATTCCTTTGTAACTTGGACTGTCTCTCTTATTTAATGGAAATTTTTTTGGAATAATTTCCCTTCCCTGGAATATCTTCTCTTTTTTTTTACAATTGACTGTGGAAACTGTTTCTCCTCTGGGCTCTATAATTTTTATAATCTTGACTTGAACTTTTTTTTCCTCCTGACTTGTCCCAGTGGCCGCACCCAAAAAACGCCATCTTAGTGGCACTGACTTTAACAGCTTATCGTGGCTTCAAAAAACCAATCAGAAAATCCAGGATTGGAAGAAAGAATGACAGCTTTGGAAGCAGTGTTACACTCCTTGGTGTTGGAAATCAAAGCAATGCGAAAAGAACAGTGTAGCTCTAAACCTGAACTTTTGGAAACACAGAAAAAATTGATGGAGAACATACAGAAGACCGAGGAGCTGGAAGTGGGGCTGGCTGGGGTAAAGGGAGAACTTAAAAATGTCAACACTGAAATTGGAGATTTGTCTGGTCATATGTCTAGGATGGATTTTGAAAGAATATCATATTTTTTAAGATTTCAGAACATTTCGGAGGAAGTTGGTGAATGCCTTCCTGATCTCATGAGTACAATTTTAGCAGACTATTTACAGAAACCTAAAGAGGAGATCAGGGTGGACATTGACCTAGTTTATAGAATAAATTCAACATATGCCAGGTTAAATGAAGTACCCAGAGAGATACATATTAAATTTGTTAGAAGGTCGACCAGGGAGGGAATTTTGAAGGTGCAGAGGGACGGGCCTTTAATCTACCAACAAAAGGAAGTCGCCATCTTGAAGCAGATCCCAAAAATGATTAGAGAGGTGAGAAGGAAATATTCCTTCTTATCTAAAAAATTGTTTAACCACGGGATTTGGTTTAAGTGGGCGATGCCAGAAGGGATGCTGGTGTTCTGGGAAGGAGGAAGAGTAAGGATTAAAACAGTTGCTGAGGCGGATGCCTTTCTTAAAAAACATTCCTCTATCCTGGGGGAAGATCCAGGGGGGGCGGAGGGGGCCACGGCCCCGCCCGCGGGAGGCCAGGAAGGAGAACAAGAAGATACAATTGCCAAGAGACTTAGATCTAAAAAATAACTTTGCTTTTTATTAACATAGTATAACTTTTTGTCTGGATGTTTTTTTTATATGATTGCCAGCATATAATGTAGAATGTATAACATATGCATTTGTCTTCACCTTGTTGTAGTAATGAATAATGTATTACCAATGTCTTACTTTGTAGCTCGGAGGGGCCAACGATTTCGACGTGAAAGTTCTCAAAAAAATTTCTGTATCACCTTACCCTATCCTAAAAAAATTTGTAAAAACCAATAAAACTTTTACAATATAAAAAAAAAAAGAAAAGAGCATATAAAAATGATAAACACATCATGAAAAACAAAAATAGTGATAAGCTGTTAGAGGAGAACAGATTCGGAGATTCATTTATCAAGTCACTTTACTGTATTGAAAGATTTGGAAGAGATTAATATTATGGATCCAAATGAACAAATAGTCAAAAATGTCCTTGAATCTTTTATATCCATAGCACCACCAGAAAAACACTCTGTACAATGAAAAATATCTGATGAAACTATTGATTTAATGAAAAAAAGATGGATAATGGAGTATGTTGAACTTTGCAAGACCATAAGAAAACATATCCAAGAAGAAACATGTCAGTTTAACATGAAGTTTGTGAAAAAGGCAAGTGAAGAAAACAAAGGGATTAATAGAACAAAATGCAACCTTATAAATACAAGAAAAAAGGTTTTTGCTTGAAAATATGAAGATGGCTCTGTATGTATTGAATAAGACAGGAAATGTTAGAAATAATTGGAAAATTCTATTTAGAGCTATATAAACATCAAGGTCATTCAAAAGTAACAACATCCACAAAAGGAAATGGCAGCTACCATAGTAGAGGAAGTATCGTGCCATAAAATCAATGAAAAATGGCAAAGCTTTGGGAAATGAAATGAAATACAGTTAAAATTCTGAAAGCTGGTGGACACAGTTTTCACAAGATACTAGCAAAACTATACTTGAGATGACCCAGAGAAATAAAAAACACCTGATGCATGGAAAAATGCTGAAGTAATTCTTATGCACAAGAAAGGGGGCCAAGATAGTTTAAAGAAGTATCACTCAATAAGCCTTCTTTCAGCCATCTATAAGACAATAGCAAAAAGAATATTGAGAACATCAAATGATGCACAACCAAAGGAGCAGGCAGGGTTCAGAAGTGGCTACAGCCCAATGGATCATATCCAGGTTGTTCAGCAAGTCATTGAAAGCATAGCAAGTACACCATGCCTCTGTGCATGTCTTCCATTGATTATGAAAAGGCATTTGATTCAGTATTCCAACAAGGAATAATTAATGCATTGTTCAATAAAGGCATAGACACTGTTTACATAACTTACTACAATCTATATATGAAAAAATAATAGTCAATTTGCCTTAATAATCTTAAAATGGAAATCACAAGGTGTACAACAAAATAATACAACATCACCACAAATTTCCTGGAACAACCAGGTCTGAATAGCTGTCCTGAATTTTTTAAAGGTTGGGCCTTCTCTGTTTGCAGGAAGAATGTTGTTCCACAGGAGAGGGCTGGAAACTGAAAGGGCATGGTTTCAAGGTTTCTGACATGTTCACAGAGTCAGGACCTGAGAAGAATCCTTCTTTCATATCATCATGTAACAGAAGGTTCCAGAGATAACCAGGTCCTAAACTATTGACCACAGCAACTTGGAGTTTATCTGGAAGTCTACTGGTGCAACTTTTCAAATAGTGACATATGGGCAAATGGAAGATTGGCCATAATTACTGAAGCCACTGTGTTCTGGAAAAGCTTCTTAATGTACTCCAAGGATAGACCCATATAGAGCACACTGCAATAGTCCAGTCTAGAGATAACCGAAGCATGAATGGCTACTGATCCTGAAAGCTTGTGTATATGATAAAGAGGCACAAGGATTGCTTTGCCTATAATTGTCATGTGATCATGGAGTAGGAACTGGAAGACCAGTAGGACCCACTAAACTATAAACCAATTTTTAACAGGAGAGGACAACCCCACAGAGAGACAATGTTGGAATATCCCAGATACAGCCACTCAATCTTTTGAGGATTAATCCTGAGTTTCTTCCACCCATAGAGACTTCAACAGTCTCCAAGTTCTGGGAAAACACTCTGGCCACATCTTCTGTTCAGCCCATATATGCTTGTATACGGTGAACAAGTGAAGATAATTAGCACAGCGATGGTGCTTGCTTACATATTGATAGATGAACTGTCTCAGTGGCTTAATATAGATGTTACATTGCAGAAAAGAGAAAACCAAAGTCTGCAAAACCCTGCAATAAAGGGTCTTTCAATTAATAGAGGTTTGGAGTTTTCAAGAAAAGTTTGGACAGTCATTTGTCCTGGATAATAATAATAATAATAATAATATTTAATTTTGTATACCGCGTCCTCTCCCCAAGGGGACTCGGGCGGTGCACAGGGAAATTAAAACATATAAAAATATATACAAACAATAAATACAATAAATAAAAGCAGATTAAATTGATCGTCCCTGCGCTAAAAACCCCATTAAAACTAAATTCCCTAAACACCCCAGTGGTAGAGACTAACCAAGGCCGGCCAGACAGAAAAAGTGTGTTTTTGGTATAAGGACTTCTTCCTTGTGCAATGGGTTGGAAAGCCTCCAAGTTCCCTCCCATCCCTAAAATTCAATTTTTCAAAATTTATTTTCTCCTACCTCCAATGACTAGAACCAACTTTGAAGGAAGGAAGAAAACCACTGTAAAATTTGTGTCACATTTTCAACTCTGGAAATAGTAAAAAAAATCCACTATGGTTGATGGTAATTAAAAGAAGCTGAAATATCCAGGGGAATCTTTTATTGTGTATACCTATTAAACCATGATATTAAATACAAATAATCCTCAAGATAGTGAGAATATGTTTTTAAAGGCAGAAAACAGCCGAGTCTTCCTGCCATAGGCGAACAGCCTCAAGTAGAAACTTGAAGAGGCTGGTCTTTTGGAATGAAGATTTTGTATCCATGCAGAAAAACTGGGCCAATCCAGAAGTGTTGCAGCAAGAATGACTGGGGGGGAAAGCAGGCTCTGCTGAGCCTTGCAGAAATCCAGCTGGACAAACCACTGTCAGGAGGTCTTCAGACTGAAAACCTGTCCTAGAGGAATAGAGGTGAAGAAGGGATGGCTCTGATGTCCTAGAGGAAGTTGGAGAAAACCCCCTCAAACTGACAGCGGGGGAGGCCCTAACTGAATGACCACTATAAAGCTGGGGAACCTGGACTAAGTTATTGGACAGTGGTGTCTGGAGCAGAGTGTTGGAACCAGGTGAGTGATTGACCAACTGACAGAAAAAAAGAAAAACCTGATCTTAATCTTAAAAAGGATCCTGAAGCGAACTAGCAGCTAACTAAATGGCTTTTGAGGAATGTTATTGAAAAAATGTGGCAGAGGAGGCTAAGCACCAAAGCCACAGAGGATTGTGTCTTCTGCAATGTGGAAGTGAAGGAAAAATTAACAATAAAAGGAAGAGCGCTGGGAGAAGTCTCTTTTCTCCTTATCTGATTCTAGTCTCTGTGGATTAAAAGCATTTTTGACAGCTATTGACAGCTAGCTGTGGCATTGTATTGCGGTTTGGAGAGAGCCATTTACCTGCGAGCAGAAAATACTATGCTGGGTACTGAAGAAAAAAACAACAACAACAACAGCAGCAACAACAGAGGAAACACCTTCTTCTACTTATTTTAATTTTATTTTTTGTGGATTGAAAGCACTTTGAAAGAAAGGGGAAACAAAGTGAGAGTTACAGCCACAGTGTGACCTTGGATTCAGGAAGAGGCTTTGAGGCTGTGGGAGCTGCCTTTGCAACATAGTTTTAACTGCAACTATTTACAGCTGTGGAAGAGAAAACATGGACTGGACTGGATTAATTTTAAAATTGAGCAACAGAATTTGGAAGACCCTAAATTTGCAACTAAATGTGGTATAACCCCAAAATTAAAAAAAAAGTTAAAATAGTTAAACTGGAAAAATGGAGATTTGGATGTATGGTGAATTATTTGTGATGTTGAAAAGTGCACGTGAAACTTTAATCTGTAAAGGAAAGCTAGAAAACCAAAGGGAATATACAGAACAAGAAATAGGAGAAGAGGGAGTAAAAGTGGACACAAGTAAGATACAGGAAGATAAGGTGGAAAAAAGAGGAATTGAAAATAAAATGCAGATAGAAGATTTCACTGGGATTTACAGTCTCAAAGGAAAAGTAGATAAAGGGGGAGATCACCCAAAGCAGAAACCACAAAATAGTAAGGAAAGGAGGGGAATAGGGAAACCCTGGGGGAAGTTACTAGAATAATAAAAGTAAATACTCTGAAGAAAAGATACAATAACCACAAAAATAGGGGAAAGAAAAAGAAGAAATTAGGGGAAAGGGGGAGAAGAAAGAAAAGAATTAAAACTGGGATTTTAGGGAGCCCAAGAGAAAATAATTAAAAGAGGAAGAAAGGGAAAAAGGCTAAAGAGAATAGTAGTAAGATTGTTATTGTTACATAACTAATTAAAAAATAAAGAAATGATAATACAGTGTTAATGGTAGAAAAAAATTGAAAGAAATGGTGTCTATGCTTAAACTGAATTAAAGGATGTATGCTGCTTTTTAGCAAAATATACCAATGGAGAAAATAAGAAATGAAAATTTGGTGCATTTTTGAAGGGGCAATTGAAGGTATTGTTTATGTACTAAGAAAAAATAACTATAAAAATAAAAAATAATGGAAGAGAATAATTTGGCTGAAAGTGAAAGCAAAACTATGATGTAAAAAGGACTATGTAATTGAGAGGATGTAAACAAAATGACCCGGACAACTTTGTTTCTATAATATGTATACTTTGTATTTAAAAAGCCTTGAAAAAAAAGAAAGACTGGGCCAATCTATCCATAAGCAAAGAGACTCCAAATAAGCAGCACAATTAAGGCAAGCTGACAAGATTAGCAAACAGCTAGGATTTGTACTTCCTCTTTTGCTTGAAGAGCCAGCCATGACCCTGTTGGAAAAATGTCCATCTGGGTTTAGATCCAAGTGGGGAGAAAGACACTGGAAACATGAACACTGTTTGTAAGGATGGTTTTAATGATGGAGAGGACCACATGGTTTGAGATCCTGGGCAATTGAGAGAGGGGAGGGGGGAGGGGGGCAAAGAGAGAAAGAGAAAAAGAGAGAAAGAGAGAGAGAACCTCCTAACACAACTGTCAGGGAGGACCTGCTGCTTTACCTAAGCAATTGAATATGGGCACTTCCTAACACACAGCACTTTGCTCAGTGACTTCCCAGCTGGTTACACTCTATCATTCACTTTTTCATTTTTCTATTTCATTTTCACACACTCTTTCCTTTCTCTAACAGAAGGCCCTGTGCTCTTGTCTGATCCCTGTACTTTCCAGGCTGCACAAAGAAAACAAGATCCAGCTGTGATTAGGAGACGGGTCCTCTCACTCACACACACAGGCATACGCACATTTCCCATGTTTTTCTGGGCCATAAAATTAAATTTTAGAGGTACTCACTTTCTTTCCAAGCAGTCTTTGAGCTCATTGTTCCAAATGGCCAAGGTCCAGGAAAACTCATTTACAGATTCAATGGGTCTGCTGCCGGCAAGGGAGGATTACCTAGGCCAGGTCCATTGGTCAGGTTAGCTTGGAGTCCCATCTGGGATGCCAAATTGTTGGAAGAAATGTCCATCTGGGTTTAGTTCCAAGTGGGGAGAAAGACACTGGAAACATGGTGACTAATTGGAAAAATGGGTTAATGGTGAACAGGATAAACAGTTCCCTGGGACCAGCCTCAATTTTATTTCCAATGTCTTTTCCCTGGATTGGAACAGGACTGGATTTTTATTCCAATAGCAGTCTGGTATCAGCACGGCCAAGCAAAGGTAGAGCAGGGTAATAGCACTGATACTAGTATAATATTGACAGACCATTTTTCATGTATTTGCATTATCTGTTATTGCATAAACTACTTCTTGTATTTTTAATATCTCTTTTTTTGTTCCCTCCTCTTTTTCTTTGCACCTTGCATTCTGACCATCAAAAGAAAATGTGGATCAGTTCTGAGCCAGCATTGCAGAAAAAGTATACTGTATATGCTGTTTGGAAAGGGGATACTTTATTTGAGAGCAAGAAGGAAAGCACTTGAAGATAGTTACAAAATAGGAGCAAACACATGAAAAATGGTCTACAATGACCAATTTCCCTATAAATACTACCAGAGTCTTGTAGTATAGGGGAATTAGTCCTTTTTGAGTGTGTCTTTTGGATGGCTTATTAATAAATTTTCTAAATAATAATAAAAAATTCTGCTGACTATGCAGCTCCATGGTGTGGGGGAGGGGAAACATCCTTCTATTATTTTATAGAGTTTGTGGATCTTTTTCTTTTTGCCTACAAGCTGAATATGGGGCACCACATTTGTGTGAACAGGAAAGCTCTATATCTTAAGGGTTTTCAGTTTTTATTAGGTTTTTATTAAGTGACTTGTTTGCTCTTCCAAGAAAGAGATGTGGTTTTATCAGTTTCAATTGAAAAGAGCTTTAAGTGCTGTCTTGTAGTATTGTTTCCTGGCTTGGTTTATGGATGTGATATGTTTTCCCCTTATAAAACTATCTACCCACATCTATGCTTTGCATAGTTCAGGGGTCTGCAAAGTTGGCTCTTTTAAGCTATGCTGGCTGGGGAATTCTGGGAGTTGAAGCCCACCAGTCTTAAAAGAGCCAACTTTGCAGACCCCTGGCATAGTTCATCAATCTCCATTTAACAGAACCATTTTTTCCCTTTAAAAATTAAAGCCACTAGATTTTGATCTGAAAATATATTTGGTAATGCCCCCATTTTATAAACATTAATAGTCAAGTCTTAGAAATCTGAATCGTATCTATTTTTGAAAAATACGTATGTTTTACAGAAAAATAGTTATGTTCTTTTGCATCATCTTCTTTCTATCTTCATTTATTAACAAGTTCCAAATTATTTTTCAGATGTTTTATTTTTTTGTGGAAAAATCACTCCATTACAATTTGTGATTTAAATATTTTACATCATTTTTCATAATGAGATTTTGTAAGCAAATCATATTTTTTTCATTTTTTTCCCTTTGGAGGATCATTTGCTTTATACGTTTTATGTTAGGCTAACATTCTAGAGAAGCCAATACCTGTAGTGCCCAACAGTGAATCCTCTTTATTGTGTTGAATATGTTGTAACATTTGTTTTTTGTCTATACAAAATAATAATAATATCCTTATTATCACTGTGATATTGTCATTCCCATTTGTATTTCCTCCAATTAAGGACACATTGTAAATTTCTCAGTTATTATTCACAAGAAACTGAATTCCTGTAATTTCCTCATTAGAAACAGTCCTTCCAGATTGCAGGTAGACAATCCCAAATATCTCTCCTTATCTTCAGAGAGATTTTCATCTTACACTTGGCCATTTTACCACAGTGTGATTACAATTTGCAGAATTAGTCACAGGGACTTCTAATCCACCATCAGTCCTCACCCAGAAGGAAATGTACCTGGCCCAGATGAATTGTCACCTTCTTACTATAAATGTTAGAGGATTAGTTGTTACAATGTTTATAACAAATGGTGACTATTATTCTACAGAATGGAAAGATTTCAAATAGCTAGAAAGAAATTAATGTAGAATTAATACTTAAACACGAGCAAGAATTGACTTTAACAAGAGACTAATAATGGATATCTTTACTGAATGATTATAACAAACTATTTATTATTTATGATTTTGATCAAAAAGTTGAAGATAAGCTTCTTCTCCAGTAGCATTGTACTAAAAATTAGGGGATACAAAACCTTTGCCAGACCAATTCTCGAATACAGCTCGTCTGCCTGAAATCCACACTGTATATCAGACATTAATACAATTGAGCGGGTCTAGAAGAATTTCACGAGAAGAATACTCCATTCCTCTGCTCACAGTAGAATCCCTTATGCCACCAGGCTCGAAATTTTGGGCTTGGACAACCTGGAACAATGCAGCCTATGGTCTGACCAAAGCATAATACACAAAATTGTCTGCTACAACATGTTGTCTTTCAGGTGCGCTTCAAAGTGTTAGTTACCATCTTTAAAGCGCTCCATGGCTCGGGACCTAGTTATCTGTGAGATCGGATCCTGCCCCATACATCCCTGCGACCGATTCGCTCCCACAGAAAGGGGCTTCTCTGGGTGCCGTCCACTAGGCTATGCCAGTGGGCAATGCCCAGGGGAAGGGCCTTCTCTGTGGCGGGCCCAGCCCTCTGGAACGACCTTCCCCCCGAAATTAGAACAACCACGGACCTCCGCTCCTTCCGTCAAAAATTGAAAACACACTTTTTCTGCTTGGCCGGCCTAGGTTAGTCTTCCGTCTTTTGATAGGGTTTTTAGGGGTTTCTAGTGTAATTTAATTTAGGGGATTTTAGCGCAGGGACAATTCTGTTTAATTCGTATTTTAACTATTTATCTTTTTATGTATTTTATGTTGGTTTTTAATTTCCCTGTGCACCGCTCCGAGTCCCTCTGGGGAGAGGAGGCGGTATATAAATAAAATTTATTATTATTATTATTATTATTCTGTCAATGACTACTTCAGCTTCAAATACAATAATACACAAGCACACAATAGAAACTCAAGGTAACCACCCATTCCAAACTCAATTGCAGAAAATACGACTTCAGCAACAGAGTGGTCAACATCTGGAATGGTCTCCCTGATTCCATTGTTACATCCTCAAACCCCCACAGCTTTAACCTTAAACTGTCTTCTGTGGACCTCACTCCATTCCTAAGAGGTTCGGAAAGGGGGCGTGCATAAGCACGCCAGCATGCCTACCATCCCTGTCATGCTGTCCCCATCTATTTGTATACATTTCCTTTGTTCATGTCCATGTTTATACTTATACTTATTATCTTTTACATATTTGACAAACTAAATAAATACAATAAAATAATAAATAATTTTAGAGAATTTTATTCCTGAAGCTCAATGAGGGATTTTATCTAAAAGACAGTAATGAGATAATATTAGAAATGTTTTGAATCCTTTGAATAATTGGAGCAATATAATGAAAAATAAGGTACACTGACATTCTTAGATACAGAGAAAACCTTTAACAATTGTATTCATTTGTTTAGGGTTTATATAAAAACATTGGAGATAATGTTATTAAATGGGTAATTTATATTTCTCAAAACGCACAAATAATTATTAATGGAAAGCTAACAAAACCTTGTGAAATTCAAAAAAGGATAAGACAAATATGTCCACTGTTTTAATTTTTGAGATCTAAGAGAAAATGAGAGAATTAAGATCCACCAGAGGATGTAGAAAATTAGTGGGAAAGTTACAGGATTTTAGTGTGTTAGCAGTTTTAAAATTAATAACTGGAAGACAAAGTTGTTAACAAAAATATGAAATTAGAAGATCAAAAGGAACTGATGGAGAAACCTGGTTTCTAACATTTAGAAATTACTCTGACAAACATGAATTGTGTTATTTGAAAATAATACTGTTAAGATATGGAATCAGGTTAAGAAGAAAAGATGTGAGAAATTAAAATTATCACTGTTGGGGTGAATCTCGTGATTAAAAATAAATGTTTTTCCACAAATTTATGTGTTCACAGATCTGGTTTTTGATTATCTTTTCCAATACCTTCCCTGGTATTAATGTTAAGCTGATTGGTCTGTAGTTTCCTGGGTCTGGTTCTCTCGCCCCCCCCCCCCTTTTTTTTTTTTTTGAGGAAAGGAACTACATCAGCTCTTTTCAATCCTTAGTTAATTCCCTAATGTTCCTGGGCTTTTGAGAAATATGGTGCAATGGTTCTGAGATAACATCTTCCAGCTCCTTCAGAACTCAGAATATAGGAAATAAACTTAATTCTGCTAATTACAGACCTATTATATGCTTCATATTATGGGCAAACTATATGTAAAATATCTTTATTGAAACAATTGGACTGTGTCCAAAGTGATTTTTTTGTTTATTTACTTTCTTGTTAAAAAACAGGTAGGATTTAGAGGAAACCATTCAACTTCATAGACTGTTATCTGATCTTGAACCATTTAGCTGAAAAATATATCTTAATATATATTGTATATTTTAATCTTATTTCAAAAATAAGGGCTTGGCAGCACAATTGCCAATCATCAACACATCAATCAACCAATAGGAAGGCACCAGATAAATATTACTTACAGAATTACCCAAAGCACATATTCCAGTAGAGATAGGTTCCCTGTAGTTGGGGTCTAACATAAGTCTGAAAGCTAGAAAAAGTAAACCTCTGGTCCCATGACTGATCCAGATTCAGTCTTGCAACATTATCCTGGGACACCTATATTTGCCTTTATTCCTGAGAAAAGTAAGCTTTTACACGTAGACAAGAAAAATCAAATGTACTGGGGTAGTTTGACTCAATAGCAGTACTTGTGAGAGGGATCTTGGAGTCTCAGTGAACAATCATTTAAATATGAGCCAACCATGTGCAGCAACAACCAAAAAAAGTGAACACAATCCTAGTTTGCATAAACAGAGGGACAGAATCAAGATCACATGAAGTGTTAGTACCACATTATAAAGCCTTTGTAAGAATACTGCATCCAGTTTTAGTCATTACATTAAAAAAAAGATGGTGAGACTTGGAAAAGTGCAGAGAACAGTAACAAAAACGATTAGGGGCCTGGAGGCAAAAACTGCTGAATATGAAGAACGGTTGCAGGAATTGGGTTTGTCCTGTCTGGTCAAAAGAAGTACTAAAGGTGACATGAGAGCAGTGTTCCAGGATTTGATGGGCTGCCACAAAGAAAAGGGAGTCAACCTATTTTACAAAGTACCAGAAGGCAAAACAAGAAACAATGGATGGAAACTACAGTAATCAAGAAGAGAAGAAATCTAGAATGAAGAAGAAATTTCCTGACCAAGACAATAATTAATCAGTAAAACTGTTAGCTTTCAGAACTTGTGAGTGCTCCATCATTGGAGGCTTTTAAGAAGAGACAGGACAGCCACTTATCTAAAATGGCTTAGGGTCTCCTACTTGAGCAGATAGTTGGACTAGAAGACCTCCAAAGTCCCTTATTCTTTTCTGTTGAGAGAAACTTGCTTTAGTACGTGATACTTAGGTGCACAAGTTTGTATTCTGGGAGGGACCTTGCACCTTGTCTCCCATATTTCACACCTTGCTCAGAATTTTTACTCCTAGATCCTTTTGTTTCTACCATGGGCTGGATTGTGCTACTAGGTGCCCTGCCCATATTTAAGCAGGCTACAACAGCAATACTGCCCCACCTTGAAAGAGCTCAGTCAGGAATTCTGCTGCAGGGTGTTCCTCCTTAGGCTATTTGACAAAAGAAACCTACTCCCATCTGGAACTGAGACACTCCCAGTTGGAGAGCAGAGCTATAGCCAGGAGTATGACAAATTGGGAGAGAGAGCCTTTTGTTGAGCTAAGGAGAATGTCAGTACCTATTCCATCCCATAGAGAAGATACCTGAAACTCAGTTTATAATGCTAGCTAAGTTTATTCAAAGGTGGTTTTTCCCCTCAAAAGGCAACTGGACCTTGAGGAAAAAGAAAACATTTAGTTTCTCATCTAAGAAGTCTGCCTCGCCCCTGCCATCAGAAATGATAAAGTTTCTTGGATGAGAAGCAAACATTTTATTCTTCTTCCTCATGAAAAAACAGTCCAGTTGCCTTATGAAGAAAAAAGCGTCTTTGAGACAACTATGACCTGGATGACTGAGAATCTCCACAGACATTTATCTAAGCTTACATAAGAGAAGGGGTGGAACATCTCAAATGTTGCTAAATAACAAATTCTTTCAACTTTGGCCAGTCTTGTTATGAATTAAAAGCCCAGGGGTTCCCAGTCTAAACATACATTTTTGGGAAATTCTAAAGGATTATCTGTGTGTGTATTTATGCATGTATGTACAAGATTTATATGACCACCTATTTTATACAATGATTCTAACATCCCTCTGTTCCAAAACTGGGTAGCCAACTGTGGATGCAATAAGAGTGGAGAAGTAAATAGTATGCTTTGCCACTCTTCCTGCCACAAGATATACCCTAACAAGGTGCCAGTACTCAGTTGGCTTCATCGCACATCTTCTCCAGCTGGACTCTAGCATCTCTTGTGTCATTTCAATTCCCAGAGCCTGGCCATAAACCAAGGGGCCCCATGGCATCTCGGTTTGCAAGGTCCAAGGCCTTTGCTTCAGTTTTGCTAGGGTAGGACCACAGTTTACTAGAATTGTTTATGCTTTCCATTTAGAAACTTCCATTTAGGTCTTTGGCATCCCTGGAAAAATTAATAGAAATAGAATTTCTAAGAAAGAGGTTTTGTTTAAGGCCTCCCTAAAAGCTAAAGCCAATCAGAAAAAACAATACTGAACTAGATACTATGACTCAGTAATAAGCAGATTATTATATTTTTATAGAGAACCTCACCTGTTCAGAAATGTGACTTTACCACATACCATGTTGTTTGGGCCATTGTTACCTGGAAAATGCTATTTCCTTTATGATATCACATATGTTTACTTTTGAATTGCTGGTATATGGTACACTGTCCAATAGCTATTTCTGGATTTCTCTCATCAAGATCCTTACTGTGTGTTCTACTTGTTCCTTATCTTATTTTACAAATGGGTTGAATTTTTTATTTTTAATTGATGCTTGAACTGCTTAGATATTTTGGATGCAGATTCTTTGCAGAGAATCTGATACTTGGAAAAATAAAAAGCAATTGACAGTGAGATGAATACCAAACAAAGGAGTTAAATATTATTGCTAATGACATAAACATGCATTTACATGAACTCGAAGAAGCAGTTACTGGTATACAAACCTGGTAAAAGGTGTCCATTGTGACACCTATCAAAAAAAACTGAATTACCACAAAAAGCTCATGTGTAAGAGCACTCCTGTTTATGTAAAATGGTCTCTTATTCAATAGAGTAGGAACCTGAATAGGCGGAACCTGAATCGCCTAAATGATTCCGCCCCAGGCGCCTGATGGACCTGGACAGGTTCCAGACGGAGCTTGGGCCACTACCTGTGTCCTTGGCCCGCGCCCCGACGGAGGACCTAGTGGCCACATGGAATATCATGGCCACGGGGGCCTTGGATTGCGCCCTTGCGGCCTCTCCTGTGGCGATGAGCCACCCAGGCTCCTTGGTTTACCGAGGAGCTGAGGGTGATGAAATGCCACAAGAGACGCCTAGAGAGGAGATGGAGATCCACACGGTCTGAATCTGACCGAACACAGGTGAGAGCCCAATTAAGGACTTACCTTGTGGCATTGAGAGTGGCCAAATGTCATCATTGTGCCACTCTCATCGCATCCGCAGATAACCACCCTGCTGCCCTGTTCAGGGTGACCCGCTCCCTCCTTCAACAGAGGACGCGGGAAGCCCTCTTACAGGGTAGAGCAGAGGAATTTGGGGAATATCTGCAGGATAAAATCGCTCAGATTCAGAGTGAGTTGGTCTCCACTGAAAGTAGTCCAGAGGGATGCCCCGAGGCAGGTCTTGAGACAGTTTTGTGGGAGGAGTTTGACTCTGTTACTTCCGAAGATATGGACAGGTTATGTGGGCGACTGCGAGTTACCACATGTTTATTGGACCCGTGTCCCTCCTGGCTTGTACTGGCATCCTGGGAGGTCACACGAGGCTGGCTCCAGGAGGTAGTGAATGCTTCCTTGGGTGAGGGGTTCTTGCCTACCATCTTGAAAGAGGCGGTAGTGAGACCCCCTCCTCAAGAAGCCTTCCCTGGACCCAGCATTGTTAGTAAATTACCGTCCGGTCTCCAACCTTCACTTTCTGGCGAAGGTTGTAGAGAGTGTGGTAGCACAATAGTTCCCCAGTCACCTGGAGGAAATTGATTATCTGGACCCGCACCAGTCCGGCTTCCGGCCCGAGCACAGCACTGAGACGGCATTGGTCGCATTGGTGGATGATCTCTGGAGGGCCAGAGATGGGGGTTGTTCCTCCATCCTGGTCCTATTAGACCTCTCAGTGGCTTTCGATACCATCGACCATGGTATCCTATTGCATCGGCTGGAGGGGTTGGGGGTGAGGGGCACCGTATTGCGGTGGTTCTCCTCCTACCTCTCCGGTCGATCGCAATTTGTGTTGGCAGGAGGGCAGAGGTCAACCTCGAGACCCCTCACTTGTGGGGTGCCTCAGGGGTCGGTCCTCTCGCCACTCCTGTTCAACACATATATGAAGCCACTGGGTGAGATCATCCGTCGTTTTGAGGTAGAGTACCATCTCTACGCTGACGATACGCAGCTGTACCTATCTACCCCAAACCACCCCAACGATGCCGTCGAGGTGATGTGCCAGTGTCTGGAAGCCGTGCGGGCCTGGATGGGAAGGAACAGACTCAGACACAACCCGTCCAAGACCGAGTGGCTGTGGTTTCCGGCATCCCGGTACAACCAGTTGACTCCATCACTGGCCATAGGGGGCGAACATCTACCCCCCGTGGATGGGGCACGCTACTTGGGCATCCTCCTTGATGCGCGGCTGTCCATGGAAGATCAAGTGACAGCCGTGGCCAGGAGGGCGTTTTACCAGGTTCGCCTGGTTTGCCAGTTGCGTCCCCTATTGGACCGGGATGCCCTTTGCACAGTCACCCATGCACTCGTGACATCCCGACTGGACTACTGCAATGCTCTCTACATGGGGCTCCCCTTGAGGTGCACCCGAAGACTGCAGCTTGTCCAGAATGCGACCGTGCGGGCAGTTATCGGAACCTCTAGGTTTTCCCATGTAAAACCGCTCCTGCACGAGCTGCACTGGCTGCCTGTTGTCTTTCGGGTGTGCTTCAAGGTATTGGTTTTACATTTTTTAACAGGGTAGGGTAATGGATACAAAGAAATTTTGAGAGCATTCACGTCAGAGTCGTCGGACCTTCCGAGACCTCAAAATACACATTAAAAAAGTTAACATAGAAAACATTTTCCATACCACTACAAGATGAAAGCAAGTACATTTACCTAAATTCTCCCTTCCATGCTGTCAGACATTTACAAAAAGTCCGGATAGAAATATTATGCAAAATTGTTCAAGAAAAATCAAGGCAAAGTTATTTTTTTGATCTAAGTCTTTTGGCTATTGTATCTTCTTTCTCTCCTCCCTGGCCCCCCGTAGGCGGGGCCGTGGCCCCCTCCGTCCCCCCTGGATCTTCCCCCAGGACAGAGGAATGTTTTTTAAAAAAGGCTTCCGCCTCAGCAACTGTTTTAATCCTCACTCTTCCTCCTTCCCAGAACACCAGCATCCCTTCAGGTGTCATCCACTTGAACCAAATCCCGTGATCAAACAAGGTTTTAGACAAGAAGGAAAATTTCCTTCTTGAATCTCTAATTTTTCTAGGGATCTGCTTCAAGATAGTGACCGTTTTTCGTTGATAAGTTAAAGGTTTCTCTCTCTGCGCTTTCAGGATTTCCTCTCTGGTTGACCTTCTAACAAATTTCACATGTATCTCTCTAGGCACTTCATTCATCCTGGCATATGCAGAATTAATTCTATAGGCTAGGTCAATGTCCCCCCTGATCTCATCCTTAGGTTTTTGTAAATAGTCTGCTAAAATTGTACTCATAAGATCAGGCAGGCATTCACCAGATTCCTCAAGAACATTCTGAAATCTCAAAAAATATGTCATTCTTTCCATATCTATCCTAGACACATGCCCATTTATTTCCCCCACCTCATTAGAAACATTTTTAATCTCTCCCTTAGCCCCCTCCAACCCTCCTTCCAATTCTTCATTCTTCTGTGTGTTCTCCAACACTTGCTTCCGGGTATCCAATAG
This sequence comes from Rhabdophis nuchalis, assembly GCA_039707465.1. Classification (NCBI taxonomy): domain Eukaryota; kingdom Metazoa; phylum Chordata; class Lepidosauria; order Squamata; family Natricidae; genus Rhabdophis; species Rhabdophis nuchalis. The sequence continues at coordinate 111,740,985 of CM077647.1, read as the reverse complement.
CTCCTTTTTGAAAGTACTATTTTCAGCCCTCTGGGCCTTTATTTCTGATATCAAAGTTTGCATAGAGGTTTCAAGAGAAGCCATCCTTTGTTCCAAATTTACAAGTGCTGCTTCTTGTGCCATGGTTAAAAGTTAGAGTCACTGCCACCAAGATGGCGTTTTCCGGGTGGGGCTGGTGGGGCAAATCAGGAGCTCAGTTCAGTTCAGGGCTGTGAAGTTGCAAACAATTCAGAAACCAAAAGAGACACAATTTCCCAAATCAGCAAATAGTAATAACGAAGGTATTCCAAAGAAGAAATCACAAATCCATCAAGAGAATTTTTTTTTTCAAAAATCCAGAGAGAGTCCTGCTTTCAAAGAGACGCTGGAAATTTTCCTTAGTTGAAATAATCAGGCAGGGACAAAGAGAAGCCACTTCCACCGCCCATCTCAGAGCCAGAGGGAGAGAGTAGCAAAATAAGAATTTTTTTTTACTCAGCCAGACCTAGAAACAATGTTGCAAAGAGTCACATTCCACTTTCCCTTGTTAAAGACCGTCCGGAGTGAAAGTTTCCGCTTTCTCTTTGCAGAGAAGCCATTTTAACGTGCCGCTTAAATCCGAGGGTTTTTTTTTTAAAAATAAACACCCCCCTCTCAGTCCGTTCAGCCTGGCTGGCAGCAGAAAAAAAAGTTTTTTAAAAACTCACTCTCTCCTCGCAGCTGAAGCCTCGGGAGTCCTTCCGACTGAGCTGATCAGCCCTCTTCATTATTGTGAATGGCGCCGTCTTCCTTAGGCGAAGGGAGAAACCCCCGCTAGCATGTTCTCCCTCACCTAAGCCGCGCCGGGAGCCACTTCCTCCACCGCCGTGGGGGGGGGGCGCCCCCGACGAGCCGGCTTTACGGGAGACCCTCAAACAAGAGGAGTCTCGCCCCCGTGGGGGGGCAGAAGAAGAAACAAAGCGGCGAGCGAGCGCTAGGCTCGCCCGTCGCCGCAGGAGCCGGAACCGGAAGCCTGGGTGTGCTTCAAGGTATTGATTATCATCTTTAAAGCACTCCATGGCTCGGGACCTAGCTATCTGCGGGATCGCATCCTGCCCCATACATCCCTTCGACCGATTCACTCCCACAGAGAGGGACTTCTCCGGGTGCCATCCACTAGGCTATGCCAGCGGGTGACGCCCAGGGGAAGGGCCTTCTCTGTGGCGGGCCCGACCCTCTGGAACGACCTTCCCCTCGAAATTAGAACAACTATGGACCTCCGCTCCTTCCGTCAAAAACTAAAAACTCACTTCTTCTGTCTGTCCGGCTTGGCTTAAACGACCCATTTACCTCAAGCTGAATACTCAAATTGTTTTATTAGGGATTTTTAGGGGCATTAGTTTTTAGATAGTTGGGGATTTTAACGCAGGGTCTAGGTTTAATTCATTTTAAATTTGTATTATAATATCTGTTGGTTTTTATTTGTGTGTATTTTTAATTCCCTGTGCACCGCCTCGAGTCCCTTCGGGGAGAGAGAGCGGTTTACAAATTAAATTATTATTATTATTATTATTATTATTATTATTATTATTATTATTATTATTATTATTATTATTATTATTATTATTATTATTATTATTATTATTATTATTATTATTATTATTATTATTATTAAGTAGTGATGGCTAACCTTTTTGGCACCAAATGCCCAAAGTGCATGAATGCGTGCACATGTGCCCCCTTCATGCACCCTACCCCTTGCATTCGAGCACCCCCCCACAAGTGTAGCAGAGGCCCACCAATCAGCTGGCCAGTGGGAGGCACGTGCGCATGTGCGGTGGAGTTGAACTGGGGCAACAGCTCACATGCTCACAGAGAGGGCGCTGTGTGCCACTTGTGGCACGCGTGCCATTGGTTCACCATCACAGCAATATAGTGCTTTATTGTTTTTATTATTACTATTTTATCCTTCAAATATAGATCTAATACATTTCCTTTCCCCATTTGTCTGCAGACAAAACCACAATAGGTTGGCTTACTTACATACCTATAACTTTATTGTGCGATTACCATTTGGGATAAGCAATGTTATGTAAAGTTTAGAAAAGATAAACCCAAGGAAATTAAAGGCAAAGTTAAGAAGGGAAAATAAATAAATCTAAATCTAATTTACATGAACACAATTCACGGTGACTCTACACATCTTTTTATTGTTGCAAACTAATCTTGCTTTCATCCATATACCAATTCATAAATTGCTTTTGTTGCTTAAATTTTTCACATTTGTCTTTTGAAAGATCTCCACTAACTCTATCTTTAACTTATTTTTCTCAGTCTTCCCTCTCCTTGTGATTTCTATATGTTTCATTATTTGATCCTCATTTATTCTTTCTATGTGAGCAACGTCATCTTTCATACTGAAGGCCAGTTCTAGGCTAAGTAGCAATGACCTACGGTTGTCCAATTTTAGGGCTCTCCCAATTGAAAGAACTTCTAAACATTTTTTTAAAAGTGAAAAGCACTGGAGCATTCCCTGTGCTCGACTGCCCCTGGGAGGGTTAAATGTAATTGACAACAATGGCTGCTGATGTAATAAAAATATTTACTTTGAAAATAGGGTGCCTGAGAAAAGAAAAAAGAAAAAGAAAAAAACCTTCTATTGAACGGCTGTCAAACAACCAGATCTTGGGCCAGATGCATCATGTGCTGGCTATGCCTATGCCCGGTTTAGCAAAGGAGAAAAAAGATGCATCATGTGCTGGCTATGCCTATGCCCGGTTTAGCAAAGGAGAAAAAAGTCCTGATACGTCACATTACGCCGCTATGGTGCCATGAGTTTGACACTCCTGTTCTACAGGGTTGAAAAGCATGACAGGCAGACTGAAGGAAAGAAGAAAAATTGTGCTTTTTTTCAAATCCCTAATGTTGGAAGAAAAATCCATTCCGATTCCAATCTGGGAGTTAGCATATTTCTGGGGTGGCTGACAAAATGGCTGAATGAGTGAATGGATATTTATAGGGTTCTGGGTTTTGGTGATTGAGATGCTCCAGGGGGTTGTGCTATGTAGTGAGCTTTGCTATTCTAGTGGTGGGTAAATCATATTAATACTAAAGGTCATGTCCTGTCCTGTCCTTAGAATTTGGGTGTGGGAATGTAAATTCTTAATTCTTAATTCCATCAGCTCCAGCCTTCTGTGGGAACTGTGACTGAAGGTGCTTTGCTTATGAATAATTGGCTCAGTAGGTACAAAATATCCATCTCTAATGACTTGAGGCTTCAGCTGGAGGCTATGGCAGAAAGACAGGCTGCTTTCTGTCTTTGTTAAGATTTTTTTTAATTTTTCTTTTGGGGGAAATATTATATTCTGCCCCTTTTAATAGCCCCCCATTTTTTTCATTTTCAGGGGAGGGGCTTCTCACACTAACAAAATTGGAAGATGAGTTTAAATCACAGGGGTGATGGATTATAACTTTATCTAGTGTGCCAAATGTTTAAATCTTGCCCTATTCATACCAATACCTATTCATTCTAAATCAATTTCTCCATTTCTGTTTGCTTTATTGCATATAATACTTCTTAAATCACTCATGTCCATGGCATTCAACTTATTTTTATGTTTTCCCTGACATATCCAACTCTTATTTCCATATAAATAAATTAATTAAGGAACACTCTTCTTCCCCCACCTTTATAATTTTTAACATTCCACACTTTAAAATTGCATAATGGGTGGCTGGGCAATCAAACATACAAATTGAAAAAACCAACAAAAATAGAGCATATACTTCCCATGACCCTTATATTTATATTTTCATATTTTAAAATTGCTTGATAAAGTTCCCCATATTTAATAAACATTCTACCAAGGTATACACATTCTTATCCTATTTTATCAACACTTACGCATAACTACAATTATTTACTCCATTTACTATCAAGCACAAGTACTTTGATCTTTGATACATTAATTTTCAAATGTATCCTCCTTGTTGTATTATAAAGATTTTTAACATTTGCGATAGATCATTTATGTTCTATCCAACAAGATATCATTTGCATATAAAAGAAGACTCCACATTCACACTCCCAAACAACATACCTCCAACATCATAAATATATCAAACAATCAAGGGGATACTAAACATCCTTGTATTACTTCATACTCAGTGTTGAATCACTCACTAAGCACTCAGTTCATTATCACACATCCTTTACTTCCATCATAAACTGTTCTTATTGTATTCAGCAATCAACTATTATTCATGCAAATATTTCATGATTTAAGTTTATTCATTCAACATATATTTTCTCTAAAACAACAAATGCATAATAATGTTCTTCCTTGTATTAATATAGTTCTTTCTTATTTCAGAAAGACAAAAATCTGATCTATACCCATGTCTGGCATAAACCTACACTGCTTCTCCTTGATTGTACTTATTATTTCTTGTACCCTTTTCAGTCAGATACCTACCAAACAATTTCCAATACCAAGTACAGAGACAGTATTAACATGCACATGAAGTAAAGTGGACAATCCTCATGTACAAACACAGCTATGTTTGATCTTTTCTACGTTCACTTGCAATATTGCTATTTTTCATTATTCTGATAGTATCCGTGACTCCTATTTTATCATTTTTTTCTTGGACATCAATTTTTACCAAGGAGTGAAATTCAGCAGGTTCTGACAGGTTCTGGAGAACCGGTAGCGACAGTTTCAAATTTCAAATTTTTCAAATTTTCAATTTTTTTTAAAACCTCTTCTGTAGGTGTGGCCTGCTTTGTGGGAGTGGCTTGCAGACCATATGACTGAGTGGGAGTGGCTTGGCAGTCATGTGACTGTGTGGGCATGGCCAACTTGTAAAATGTGGTGAAACTCACTTAACAACGCTCTTGCTTAGCAACCAAAATTTTGGCTCAGAAACTGGCATTTGAAGCACGCAAGTCTTAAAGCTGCCAGGTTACAAGACCCTTGCACCCCTAACCCTTTAGAAAAAAAAACCCTCAGGGGTGTTCAAACTTGAAAGTTTTAAGACTTGTGGACTTCAACTCCCAGTATTCCTCTTCTCACTCTTCATCTTGATGATGTTCGGATGGGCGGGGGGAGGAATCTCGAACCGGTTCTAAACAGCACTGTAGATTTGTGGAACCTCTTCTATAGAAGAGCTTAGAACTGGCAGGAACCCACCTCTGGGTCGCAGACATTTTGAGTAGTTTGGAAAACTGGCAAATACCACCTCTGGCGGCCCCAGAGTGGGATGGGAATGGAGATTTTGCAATATCCTTCCCCCAGGAGTGGGGACGGAATGGGGATTTTGCAATATCCTTCTCCTGCCACACCCAACAAGCCATGCCCACAGAACCGGTAGTAAAAAAAATTGAATTTCACCACTGCATTTACTGCACTTGCTTCAGTCACACTCTTTAATATATTGTAATCATTTCCATACCGAGCTTTAAAATAGCCTTTCCAATATTCTCTCAGTCCCGTTCTGCACCATCTTCCTCACTTTTATTCTTAATCCAGTTAACTCCTTTGGAGGATCTTTTAGCTCTCCTTCCAAATTTCCAAAACAAAATTTTATTTCGTCAAAATTGCCTCTTTTAGTTGTATTGTTTCTTATACTCTTTGATTACATTCTTTGCAAATATCCTTCTTCTTCCTTAGACACATTATACAGAATTTTCCTCCAGTTATCTTCTTTTGCATCAACTTGTCTTTCACCTTATTGTTCCACCTAGTATTCTTTTTATAATTTAATTAAATAATTTTACCCTGTTCCGCAATATATTGTCATTCTTTTTAGTTTATTCCAAAAAAACTCCTTTATCCTTTTTATTTACGTCCACTTCCCATTCATTCATTAAGATTAAGATTAATCTGTCTTCTGATATCTTTTACTAAATATTTCTTAATTTTCCTATAATTGTTCTATTTTTATTCTAGATTCCTTCTCTTTTTTCAGTGCCATCCTTCCCCAATCTTTTTTAAATTTATTTTTATTGCTTTTAAAATAATGATAAAAAACAGGAAAAAAAATCCAAAACACAATGATAAAATTAAATATACTGTTAAAGGGAAAAACATATATAAGGTACATTTATTTTTTTTAAACTGGAAAAAGTTTAGCAAAGTGGAAAAATAGCATGATATACCATTCTAGCAATAAACAATTCTATATATAGTTATCTAGTGCAATTATTATTCAAATACATATGTTTCTAATGCAGTAAAGCAATATTTTTTAAATCTACTCTATTTTTAAAAAATTGGTCCTGTATTTCATTATATTTTTTATGCCATACAATGCTTATGTCCACAGCAGTGTTTCTCAAATTCAGCAATTTTCATATGTGTGGACTTCAACTACTAAAATCCCCTAGGAAGAATGGTTGGGTAAACTGCTGGTTGGGGAGTAACTGGTTGGCTGTAAATGGTTGGCAGGGGAATTCTGGGAATTGAAGTCTGAAAGTTACTGAGGTTGCAAAACATTGGTTTATGGGTAATCCACTCATAAATTGGCAAATACAATTAAGTCTTAAATCAATTTGAGTATAAGGGGACATAATATCTTTCCAATGCTGCAATATTAGTCTTTTGGCCATAATAAGGCACATAGAAGCCATACACATTATCCAGCTGCCAAAGTTCATGTTCAAAAGAATATTGTCATTTGAAAAAAAATACTTTTGTTGCACAATTATATTTATATACATGTAGTCCTCAACTGACAACCGCAATCAGGCCCAAAACTTATATTGCTAAGTGAAGCAGTTGTTAAAGGAATGACATAACAGAGTCCAATAAACTGCACTGTATTTATTTTTTGCTATATAATTTGAGGTCCATCGATGCTCTTGGTAGAGAAGTTACAGTGAAACATTGTCTAGGCAATGTAGGAACCTCTAATTCTTCATTCCACTTGTTTCTTAGTACCTGCATATCAAGTTGATTTATTTATAACCAATATCTATAAAAACTACTACAGGTAGTCCTTAACCTACAACTATTCATTTAGTGACTCTTCAAGGTTACAATGGCACTGAAAAAAAAGGGCTTATGATCATTTTTCACACTTACGAGTATTGCTGCATCCCCATGTCACATGATCAAAATTCAAACAATGGCAGCGGACTCCTATTTATGACAATTGCACTGTCCTGGGGTCCTGTGATCCCCTTTTGCAACCTTCTGAAAAGCAAAGTCAATTGGTAGCCAGATTCACTTAACAACTATGTTATTAACATCATCAAGTACAATGACTCACTTAATACCTATGGCAAGAAAAGTCATAAAATGAGGCAAAACACACTTAACAAATGTTTAACTTAACTGAAATTTGGGGCTCAGTTGTGGTTGTAAATTGAGCAGTAGTTGTTTTGTTTTGTTTTTAGTTTTAAGGGATTTAATAGTTCTACAATCTCAGGTCTCTCAGAAGCTGAGAATGTTGCTAGTCCATTTATTAACAAATGTAGCCGTAAATATTGCGATTACATCTGATAGAAGATAGTTACTTCTTAACATAGCATACATTAAAAAACCATCTTCAGTTCAGACAACCCCAGGCTGATTCTTAACATTTCCTCCAAGATGGTTTGTCCTACATTCATATCCTCTCATTACCTTTGCATTCTTAATTATTTTATTTTTCTCAATATTTCATCATAAACAGTCAAAAGAACCACACCTTTAGAATGATATTCATTACTTAGCAAATGAATGTACCTATGTTTACACAATGTACATTATTCTAAAGGAACAGACTTTTTTTCCAGAGCAAATACTATCCCCATTCCATTTTTCAAGGGAGTTGAGAGGTTGTCCCTAAATAGTCTCTTGTCTTACTCCTACTCACTCATTCTACTGAACAAAATCATATTTGCATTCATTTAAAATGTTGTACAATTTCTCACCATTTACTAGTGTGTGGTATGTAAGCATTAATAATGCATGGACTCTATGCAGACAAAAGAACCTGTATGCTACTAATCCATAATTTCTGTCACACACTTTAGTTCCTTCGTTTATAATTAAATCTAAATCTCTATTCTTTATATGCATTTATCAATTCTATAAGAATCAGACTACCTTTGTTAATATCCATTTATTTATTTGTCAGTCAACATGTCCAAGGTAACAGGTATTAGTATAGACATGGACATTTCTGCATGAGATTAGTACAAATAAATGGATATATATAAATATAACATAGCCTTGGACACATAAAATGAGTACACATCAATGGGGACAGTAGGATAGGGACAGTAGGCACACTGGTGCACTTATGCACGCCCCCTTAGGGACTTCTTAGGAAATGTGTGAGATCCATGGTGGACAGTTTAAGGTTAAAGATATGGGGGTTTGAAGAACTAACAATGGAATCAGGTAGAGTGTGCCAGGCTTTGACCACTCTATTGTTGAAGTTGCATTTTCTGCAATCGAGTTTGGAGTGGTTTACTTTGAGTTTGTATCTATTGTTTGCCCTTGTATTATTGTAGTTGAAGTTGAAGTATTTGTTTACAGGTAGGACTTTATAGCAGATAATTTTGTGTACTATGCTTAGGTTGGAATGTAGGCGGTATAATTTGAGGTTGCCCAGGGCTAAAATTTCAAGCCACGTGGCATAAGGTATTTTATTGAGAGCAAATAAGTTAAGTACTCTTCTTGTGAAATACCTCTGGACCCTCTCTATTGTATTAATGTCCAATATACAGTGTGAATTCCAGGCAGGTGAGCAGTATTCAAGGATTGTCTAGCAAAAACTTTGTATGCCCTAGTTAGCAGTATAGTGTTACCAGAGAAAAAACTTCATAAAATAAGACTGACAACTCTTAATGCCTTTTTGGCAATATTGTTACAGTGAGCTCTGGGTCTTAGATCTTTTGAGATGAGTATTCCTAGGTCCTTGACAGAGTATGGATTATCTGTTAGGTCATATCTGCCCAGCTTGTATTTGGTATTCTGGTTTTTGTTGCCAATGTGTAGGACAGAGCATTTGTTAGCAGAGATTTGGAGTTGCCAATTGTTTTACCATTCAGATACCAGCCAAGGTCATTTTGTAGGGTGGTAGTATTGTCTGTGGTGTTAAATAGCTTTATGTAATCAGCAAAGAGGATGCAGCTGCTTATAATATGATCACAGAGGTCATTTACACAAAGCAGAAAGAGTGTGGGTCCTAATACACTGCCTTGGGGGACACCACTGTTTACTGGTGCAGAGTTTGATATTGCACTTCCAATTCTGACTACTTGTTGCCTGTTTGATAGGAATGCAGCTATCCACTTGTGCAAAGTTCCAGAAATGCCATATGAGCTTATTTTTACAGAAGTTTGTCATGTACCACTGAATCAAAAGTATTCTTTCTCCTATTTTCAGAAAGCACATTTATTTATTTTTCTTTCATTTAATTTCTTCCTTGTTACTCTTTACCATTACTTTTCTTGCCTCCCAAATTGCAACTTTCCCTAGGGAATGTGAACATCACCAGCCCTTAAATATTGAATTTTGCTGCCGATCATGGCTTTGGTCAGTAGCGACTTTCCAATAACGTCTGTAGTGAGATAGAGAAAGTATAGACTAGGTGCTACAACTTAGTTCACCTGCAGTATTTCCTGCTAATGGTAACTGCAGCATTGATAGGTTGGGCACATTTTGGCCAATATGCCACAGTGCAAGCAAGAACCAGTTTCATTGCATATGCCCATGCTACTCCATGAAGCCAGGATATCAAATCCTACGGTATATGGACTACTGTAGGCTGACGGAAGGATGGATAATTTTCTATTACTATTTCAGAGTGGGAGGGAGAATTTTTCTTCATGACTTGTTTCTTGATTGTAATATGAATGGTCCCATGTCATTCATATGGCTTTACCCATTTTTTCCAAGGAGATTATGGGTTTTAAATGTGAAGTATCTATTTAATTTCCATGTATTTCTCACCTCAAAATGGCAGCAAATGTGTTGTTTTAATCATCATGACCAAAGAAAGCGCCAAGGTTCATAAAAAAGGAATTGCTGCAGAATTCTATATTGTTGGGGTGATTGCTAATAGAACATTCAAAGTAATTATGAAACTAAGCTAGAAGGGGAAGTTACTTATTTACATATTATATCAGCTATATGTATTTTGCTCAAATACCAATTTTTTTTCAGGCCCTTATGCTTTCTACCTGCTCATTAAAATTTACCAGTGCCAAAAACTTAAACAAGGAATAAGTACTGTAAATTTAAAGCATTTCAGTTAAGTGCCAATTATATAGTTAACGACCACCCATCAAGGATTGCAAATATATTATATTTTATACATATTATAATCTTAACTGGGTATATAAGGCTTACATCGCTCAATTGCAAATTTATTCAATGGAATTGGAGGATTTAAAGTAATCTCATTTTGGAAGCTTATATAGCAATGCATTTTTAAAACAACAGTTGATCAAAGAAACTGCAATGGACTGGTGGGGGTATAATAGTAAACTATTTTTACACATCCTTCTGAACTAAATACCAACAATATTTTTTTCATTGCTGTTAATCTTTAATACATTTCTACCTCATGCAAAAACATGCTGTTGAGGCAACCAGATAAATTTTCAATGGACACCTTATATGACTTGTTCCTCTGACGTACAATTCACGATTATATTAATTTACATAAATGTCTGTCATTTTTAATACCAGCCTTGCCTTGTCTTGCCTTGCCAAATTCTTTTTCATTTAATCATAAACAGAAGTTTTATTTTTCCTTGCAAAATTTTTCACTGTCCTTTTGATTTATATTTACAGTACTTACCTTGCTGAAATTGTGTTGCAAGGACCAATTAATTATTGCTTTTAAAGTCACATAGATTCTTGGACGAATGTATTATGAATGAAGAGCATAAGACACTGTTATGGTTATGATTCCTCCCTTGAAATCATACTACATAATGAAACTTTTGTCACCAAGACTCGTCCAACTTGTTTTTATTTATCCCATTGGTGGCTTCTTTTTTTAACCTAATACAGCTCATAAAGAATCTAGCCCTTGCAGTGATGCCACACTACCTACTGTGAACGCAGCCCAGCACAGAAGCAGCTGCTCAACTACAGCTGACACCAACGAGTAAGCGCTCTTCTCCTATTTTAAAAGGCAAGACAAGAAGCTGCAATGTGCATTGTAACATTTGGCTTCCATGCCACACTTGCTAGATGGTTTTGGCTTTCTGGTCAGTTTTGATCAAAAGGCAGGTTTTTCTCCTAGAACTACTTTTCCACTTGTTGTTTCTGAGAGGCAGCTGGAAGGGCAAAGAGGCACCATTGCCCCAAGCAGCTTAGTCAACCTCCCTGGAGAGATATCCAGGGGACGTTATTACTGACTTCTCTCAGGCTGCATTTGACCAGAAGTATGAAAATGTGACCACAAAATGAGAATTTAATGCCTCCTCTTCTCTCCATAGATTTCAGGTAGGAGTTGAGAGCGAGGAAGAAAAAAAAGAAAGTTTAAACTCTTAGTCCACTTGGAAATCAGTTTAATTAAATTTAGTGTGAACAAGCTTAGGAAAATTTTGCCTTTTGTTAAATAGAAGACATATAATCCTCTGCAGAGTTTTTTGTTTAAATCAGTTTCTCCCTTCCTCTTTATATTTTAATAGTGCAGACATTGTTGTACAAGGTGACTGGATTTGGATCTGAACATAACCATCGTTTTTCATTTATAAGCTTGTTGCATTTTCCCACTTCATTCCTTTTTTCATAACTGAAAATTAATTAAGGAGTTAATTAATTAATTATTAATTATCACCATTGTGTTTTTATTCGTACTTCTCAGTTCTGTTCTTTTCTTTTCTCTGTAAAGATGAAATAGTTGCTTGTGATAATTTTTGTCTTGAGATGAAACTATAAAGGGGTTATTTATTTGGGAAATTTACAGGTGGCTTTGGGTAAAATCTGAGAAATTTGCAAAAAAGTAGGCTGCTTGTCTATAAGCCTTTGAAAACTATTTGGATTACATGATATCCCAAAGATGTTCCACACTTGCTGCTATTGTGCTGACACTATTGAACAGTGATTGTATTGTATTTGTTTGTATTACGTTGCGAAGTCTGAAGATGAGTTTCTGTAAGCTCTGAAAAGAGGAGTTTTCAATGTTTTATGCCAAGAAATATGTATGATGGATATGGTTGAAAACAACAGAGTAAACTAGATACAGACTTTGGGCTAATGCAAGGAAGGCAGACAGGGGAGGGGGGCTTCCAGAAAAGGTTACATAATCCCTCCAAATAACCTGCCTTGATTTTCTTTACTATAAGAAAACCCTGACTGTTTTTCAATACTATGTTGCTGTACCTACCTTGAAGATTCTGTTGCTCTTCTTACCTAAATAGCTGACACCTAGCAAAGGAGGCACACTCCCCAAAAGTATGGATTGGGCTAGGTCGGACATAAAGTAAACCTGATATCAATTCATTTGCATTTAATTAAATTTAAAATTATAATTCCATCCTTTCCTAGATAGTGCTGAATAGCAGATCATCCCTCATTTAAGCATAATCTACCTGGGAAAAACATTGAGAATAAATCACTATTCTGGAAAACTTTGCTTAAAAGGTTTTCTCCTTTAGAAAAAAACACATTTTTCATCAAACTACAAATGTTAAAAAAGCGGAAGGAAATTTCATTAGTTCTGTTTGCTTCAGTACATAGAATCTCCTTACAGTACATAGGCTTCTTTTATGAACCAATATCTTTTTTTTTTTAATATTGCAAAAGTTTTATTGGTTTTTACAAATTTTTTAAGGTAGGGTAGGGTAGGGTGAAATACAAAAATATTTTGAGAACTTTCACATCGAGATCGTTGGCCCCTCCAGGGCTTCTTAATAAGACATTGGTAATACATTTTTCAATAATACTACAAGGTGAAAATAAATGCATACTTCATAAAATTCTAAATTCTATGCTGGCAGTCGTGTACAAACATCCAGATGAAGTTATACTGTATTAATAAAAAGAAAAGTCATTAATGAAATTTCATTAGTTCTGTTTGCTTCAGTACATAGAATCTCCTTACAGTACATAGGCTTCTTTTATGAACCAATATCTTGTCCAGGATTGCCTTATTTTCTGTTCTAGTTTGTGTGTCCTACTTGATTTACAAGAAATGTCCTCAGGATTAGGGTTGTAGAGTCCCACCAAAAAAAGAGCACACATTTATCATTTGTCAAAATGTCTTAGTCTTTCTTCCAGCAACTCATGTGTTTTGAAAGAGAGTGCCTACCCTTCTCTATGTTAGCTTGTTGGTTGGCTTTAATTCACCACTTGAAGTTCACCACTTGAATGGGGAAATGAACAGAGGCTACTTATTCCACCTCTCCATTAGCCATTTGAGTCAATTTCTCCTAGAAAGTAACCTAGCCTGAGTTACTGCCACAGAAAAAACTTATTTTCAAAATAGTGCTGAAACAGGACTAAGAAACTTGCCCAAGAGAAGTTCTTATAATCATTTTTTTTAAATGTGCCTTGCTTCTTCTTTTTAAAATTGATATTTATATTAAGGAAATTTAAAAAGCTGCTAGAAATAGATACATTACAATGAACTGAACAAGTATTTTTTATGAAGAGTTTGGGTTCCCTTTAATATGGATTAGTAAAGCAGAGAGAACTGATTATTAAGACCTCTCTAATTTCTATTTTGACATTTGTGCTTCCTCTTTATTCAGTTGCATTTTTGCTTTTCTACTTCTGTAAATTAAAAAGAGCAGAATGGAACCTAGAAACAGTGCAGATGAATTAAAATGGAGAACGAACAACTATAATATTAATGTGAATTGTACTAAATCACAAAATAGTGTCTGTGTAAAAAACTAGTTTCATATTACTTTGTAGTATCAGATTTATAAGTGGTTAAAATTAAAGCTCAATATAAACAGATAGCTCTTCTGTCATCATCCCCATTCTTTTTTAAAATTTAATTTATTTATGAAATCTTGGTATGTTATATAATTATATTTCAATGGATACTTTAATTTCCACAATTGTAGTCTGGCCATGTGTGATGAATGGAACCTATGAAGAGGAAGGTACTGTGGTGGACCTCAGGAAACAGCAATATCATAGGAAGGAGAGAGCACATTTCAATGGGGTGGGGTGGGGTGGAGGTGAAGCAAGAAGCAACACAGCCTGGCATTGGATCAAGAGACAGAGAAAGAGTTAGAAAAGTGACTCCCTAGAATCTTCTAGGATATATCTCATAGGGAGAGAATAGTAGGGGTTTAGTTTAGCAAGATTCTATCTCTATCTATCCATTCAGGGATGGGCTTTCAGCAACGGGTTCTCTGCTTAGTTGCTGGGTGGGTATGGCCATGGTGGGTGTGGCTTAGTCAGCCTCCTGCACAACCAAGGGGGTGTTTTCACCTTCCCCCAGGCTCCAGGGGCTTTCCTTGAGACTCTGGGAGGGCAAAAACCGGCTCCCCCTGGGCTCCAGAGGGCTTCTGGGAGGCCTGTTTTACTTCTCCCTGAGCCTTCATGTGGGCCCTGCACTTACCTCACATCCAAAACAAGTCGTATGCGCATCTATCTATCTATCTATCTATCTATCTATCTATCTATCTATCTATCTATCTATCTATCTATCTATCTATCTATCTATCTATCTATCATCCTTCTATCAGAAAACAAACAACTGATAGAGGGATGATGACTTTAGTTCTAGGCCATTTTTCAGCTGGGCCTGACATTCAGCTAGCTGGCAACTACTGGAATTTTTCCAGCTGTTTGGATGGCATCAGTTAAGAAAAAATGATACCCAATACAAAATTATTTTAAAAATGCAAGGACTTAATAAGTTTATTTCTTCAGATGTCCTAGATCAGGATGTCAAACTCGATTTCATTGAGGTTTGTGTTTGACCTTGGGGGGCCAGGGTAAATATGGCCAGAGTAGGTGTGGCCAGCATGATGTCACTTATGTTGGGTGGCCCCTGTGGTGGCCCAAGTGCTCTGCCAGCAAATTGGGTTCATGAGCTCCATTTTCTGCTGGGACAGCCTCCTGCAACACTCTGCCAATGAAAACAGAGCTCAGTAGAGCTGAGTATGGCCCTCCCAAGCTCCGCTTTCACTGGCAGAGGCACCATGGGCTGGTACTTTGCTATTTCCAGGGGGGCCCTTCGGCCCAGATCTAAGGGCTAGATCTGGCTCCGGCTCTTGAGTTTGACACCCTTGTCCTAGATGAATATATGGATATTGGAGAAGTACAGGAAGGGCTACTGATTTTCAAACTCTTATATTTCCGCTACCAGTTCTTCAGAACTGATCAGAACCTGCTGAATACCACCTCTGAATCAATTACTTCCTTAGGTACATAAGATATAGTAGCAGAAGTCAATCTACTGTAAGAAACACTACTGTGTTTATGTAGAAAACATATGGAACAAATACATATATTTGTATACAAATAAGTTCTGTTATAGTACAGTATGAGTTTGTACAGCACACCATTATTTGCTATTGCTTTTCAATTCTGTCTTATCTAGCTTATAATTCATGGCTTTATAAAATTGTCAGCAAGCTATCGATGGGCTGTCCAAGTTCATTAGTTATACCTGATGTTGAGAAAAGCTAATGGAGCAGATGTATTACTTTTTTTCTGATAAGCATTGAATGCTTAAGATTCTGGTTTGTTCCTTGAGAGCACAGCCAAAGCACATTACCTACTGCTCATATGGATATATACTATGTATTATTTTAAATTCTGTCTAGCCTATTGGCTACATTATTCAAAGATAACAAAAACATGCTTCTAATTTTGATGGGAGACTGTAAGGAAACTCCTGGGTTAAGAAAGTTTAAAAAAAAACATTTTAGAAGAAAGCAATAACAAACCCCATGGTTGCTGAGGCTACATTTGGGTTCTTTCAATATATACATCTTTTACCCTTTTAAATTGTTTCAGTTCTACTGAGTCCAACCCTAATGATTCAGTAACATTAGAGATACAAGTAAAAATTCTTAACTTACTGGATTGTACTAAATGGTCATATTGATCCACAGTTAAAGATACTCTTAAGAACAAGTAGCAAACCAGATAGAACTGGAATTGTTTTATGTGGGAAACAACGTGCTTGGTGTAATTGGACAGCTGTGATTTCTATCTTATTTCTATAAAAAGATGAAATAAAAGCTGTTGGCTTGAATCCATTTTAGATTTTACAGTTACTGCATTTTTCACATAGATTCCATGGGTTTAGGTTTGGGTTTGGATTTTGTTTTTCAAAATCTCCAAGGGAAGGTTTCTTTCTTTGTATTTTTGTAGCAAACTTTGTGAGGTAGCCTGGCAGGTAAAAACTTGCCCAGAGCCACCCTCTAAGACACACAAATGAGCAATTCTAAATACACATCTTGCTCTTCTGAACCTAATATAAAACTATGCTATTTGGCTTGGCACTATAGCAATAAAGGATTTGGAGGAAGAGGAAAAGTAAAATTTCTCTTTCTCATATGTGAGTATGGTTTTAGTCGGTTTGATAAATAAACAGTCCTAGTTGCCACATCTAGATGTTCTGCAAATAAATACCTCCCACCGACTAGTTTGCTCTCACAGAGAGAGCCTCCTGGTGCTGTCGGCCAGACAATGTTGGCTGGCAACCCCCAGGGGGAGAGCCTTCTCTGTGGCAGCCCCTGCCCTCTGGAATGGCCTACCCCCTGAATTACATACTATCCCAGACCTACGTCTCTTCCGTCGGGCCCTGAAGACACACCTATTCCATGCAGCCGGCCTGTCATAGCCTTGTCATAGCCTTGTTTTAACTGGGTCTTTAGTATTGGCTTTAAATTACGGGACGAATTATTTAATATTTTAATATGTATTCTTACTTTTGGTTTTCTGTTTTTACCGTGGTTGTTCACCACCCTGAGTCCTGAGAGGGAGAAGGGCGGTATATAAATTAAATCAAATAAATAAATAAATAAATAAATAAACCCTTGTTGTCATTTTAAACCCTGAAATAGACACAGAGTGAGAATGAAAATGAATGATGGTTGAAGCTTTTTTATTTTTAATTGCATGTAAAATTGGATTTAAGGGTGGAACTTCAAAAGTTCTTTCTTATATTAAATCATTATAACAGGTTTGGACAAAGAAAACACAGAATTCTATTGAATACACCACACTTAAATTGTACAAAAGAACCGGATTCTGAGTAGAAAAGTAACAAATGTCCTTTTCACCTACAATTTTCATTTTAGCCTCCAAAACTGCATGTAATATATACCAGTAGTTTCAAGTAATTGGATGGATCTTAATGGATTTTAGTTTTATTTAACCTGGTATTTCAGATAAGTGTAAGGTTGTCCAAAAATGAAGTTGGAATCTGATTAACTAGGACATGGAGATTTTAAAGGTCTGGTTAAAAGACAGGTTTTCTATGCATGTCAAGAGAATGAATCTCATTTTAAAAAATCCACTCCTGCTTCTTGGTATTTCAATTTCATTTCAGTTTGTTCCTCTTTTAGTTGGACAACTAGAGGATTGAATGATTACTGATCTATTGCATATCTCTCAGAAATTACCTGTAGAGTGAAACATATATTCTGTGAATTGCAAATTTAGAGAAAGGGTATAGCAACATGCTTCCCTGAATTCAGCTATAGGGGCTCTTCCTAATAGTTAAGATCATGACTTTATGATATAATACATATATTCTCTTATTCTCTGTTCATGGCTGAGGTTGGCTAACTTTGGATCTTTCTGATCTAGTGGGAAATAGTGTTTCTGTCTTCTGTCTATCCATACCTTGCTCTATGTTCCATATATGGTATTTCAGGGGGAGCTGGTGATCTGTTAGAAGGCAGTTATCTGCCCAGTTTCTCTTGTCACTTTAGGCAGGATTGCAATGAGGGTGGTGCAGGAAGTCTTTATTTTCCCAAAGAACTGGTTTTTTTTTTCATTTTAATCTAATTTACTACTTTATGACTAACTTGAACAGACTGATATTGGTGTACTTTGTGGTGTTCAGGCATGAAAACAAAGCAAGTTAAAACAACTTCCTGGATGTGCCTAAAGACTGACCAATCCTCAGAGAAACCATTGTCAATGTGTCTGCAGGAACTGTTCTTCTCGATTTATCACTTGGTTTTGGAGGGAATTGGAGGGAATTGAATCCATTTCAGAGCAGTCATTAATGAAGACAGAATTTACAAATTCTTAGAAGGCAGCTGAATAATTATATCTCTGTGCAAACAGATGTTTATAAATCAATTATTGACATGAATAGCAGCTTGCCAATCTTTACGGCTAAGTAAATTGGTAAATCATCTTTCCCGTCATAAAGATGAACTATAGTTTACATGTATGGCTTATGGTGTTCAGAAGACAGAAGGCATAAAACCATATGGTACAAAATGTTTCCATGTGCATATATGAAAATTTAGTAATAATTACTAGAATTTATTTAGTGTTTACAAAGAAAATAACTTCAGAAAAGTAATGTTCCAGCCAAATCATACCAAAACATTTGTAAAATAATTTCCACTTCATTTCAGATTTCTCCAAACTAATAGTCTTTTTTATTAAATTATTTCTTAACAAAATAAAAAAGGAGTCATTTATTTTTATGCAACCAAAAAGCAGATTTTGTAGGAAACCCATGTTGCACAATTTTGATAAAAGAACAAATACAAAAGCAACATTAAAAGGTTAAATCAGAGATGTAGTCCTGCAAGGAGACAGTATTTTACAAGATCTCCATTGGCGCTTTCAGCTAGGAGCAGTCAGACATACAATACCAGTCAGTTAGTATTATATATTGGCTTCATCAAACTGAAAATGGGAAAAAAAATGTAGATTTGATACCATTAGTTAAATGCCTACATGATTTTGAAGTCAACTTCCATAATATCAAATTAAATTATCCTTTTATTTGAAGAACTGTTTGCTGGGCTTGTATAAATGTTTATATAGAATCTTTCTTTTTCACTTAAAGTTAAATGAAGTCCTGTGATTATCTGCCATCTCTGAAGGCAAGCTGTTCCATTGGTTGATTGTTTTCACTAGCAGGGAATTTCTCCTTCGTTAAAGATTGCTTCTGTCCTTGGTTGGTTTCCATCCATTACTTCTTGTCTTCTGGAGCTTTGAAAAATAGACTGGTCCCCTTTTCTTTGTGGCAGCTCCTAAGATATGCCATGTTGACAAATAACTTAACCGAGCAGTTTATTGTAGATCAGCAAGGGAACCTTAATGAAGGTTAAGGCCAGGAATTCCCACAATGGTCTCTGTATTCTGAATATTTATAATTTTAGTTCTGTGGTGGACTGCTTCTACTAGGTGAAACAAAAGGAGAGTGAAGAAAGATGATAGTGTGCCTGATATTGCACTTAAAACAGCAATAAATAATTTATGGGTTTGTTTGTTAATTAACACATTTATAACATTGAATAAAAGCTGAATCCTCAGAAAAATATTACTCTTTAGATTTAAAATCTGACAAGTATTATGTGTTGCACTAACTTCATCATATTTAGTTAGTAGGCACATTTGTTCTGGGAGTCTAAAGCTAAACATACGTCGTTATCATTTTCAGAATCAGATTTAAAGTGATGTGTGCAGGCCGTACATAGCAATAATTGGGGGGGGGGACTTAATAGAGAGATTTGTTTAAATAAGCAAAGGAAACAAAAGGAAATAGGCAGAGAGGAAGAAAGGTGAAAAGACAGGAAATGGAAGGAATGTGGGAAGATTTAGGGAAGAGAAAGGAAATTGGAGACTCCTTTCAACATGTCATTAGATTTAAATATGAATTGAAAATGAGTGTTTATAGTGAACATAATTATGTTTGCTTAATTATGAAAAGCACAATACAAGTCATTTCAGGAAGAAAGAAATAATCAGGAATGGATTTAGCCATTGCAACCTGAACAGCGTGATGACCTGTATGGATGATGCAATCATGAGGATTATTTAGCTGTCATTGCTACACTGTCCTGCCTCTGAATTTGTGCGTGGTTGTCAGTTCTGCCATCTTCAGATTGCCCCTAAATATCTCTGAGCCACTCAATCTTTAAAATATATTGAGATAACATGTGGGCTTATTTTACTATATTACATTTTGACCATATTATCCTAAATTACCTGTCCAGCAGGTAATTTAAAGCCAATATCCTTGCTAACAAGTAGGGAATGATTTTATATTGTAAAATTTACCTTCTTTTGATGTTCATTCCTGAAATGCTTCTTGTGTTTCTCCAGATCTGGCAAAAGTCCCTGAACTAAGCATGAGATGCAGATCTTGAGCTGCAAGCTCTCTTGATTTGGCTTCAGGGAGGACTAAGACAGAGTGACAGCTCAGCATATTGCATCACATCCTTTGTATCAGGTGTCATCAAGACCTTGAAGTGATATCAACTCTAAAAGTAATTTCATACTGAAGACATGAATTGCACCAGTTGTCAATGCTATCCAGTAGCTGTTCTCCACAGGGTAATTGTTTGGACTTGGTGAGTGGTTAAATGGCAAAATTGGACATAGAAAAGCAAACTGAATTTGCTGCTAAAATTCTGTTTTGCACTGCTGTTGAAATGATGGGAGCTGACCATTTGCAAGTAGTAGGACATAGAACATCAGAGTTAGAATGGACCTTCTGGAGTTCTTCTAGTCCAAACCCCAACATAAGTAGGAGACCCTACATCATTTCAGACAAATGATTGTCCAGTTTCTTCTTAAAAACCTCCAGTGATGGAGCACCACAACTTCTGAAAGCAAGTTGTTCCATTGGTTGATTGCTCTCACTGTCAGGAGACTTCTTCTTAGTTTAGGTTGCTTCTCTTCTTGGTCAGTTTTCATCCATTGCTTCTTGTTTTGTCTTCTAATTAATATCATTGTGAAATTAGTCTAAATCAATATTCTCCAATCTACTGTTTATATTCTGCCATAAGCAAGAATGATATGTAATTGAAGTTGGAAGTAAAAACACATATTAGCAGGAGAAATTACTTATATAATTGTGGTATAGACTGTATTTTCATAATTTGTGATGATGCTCTTTTCCCTATGTATGTAATCTGCAGAGATCTCTGCAGTGGAGGTCAAAAGGGTACAAATGAGAAAAGCAACGTTGCACTCATTTCTTTTTGTACATGTGCCATGCTGTGGCATGCCTATACAAATTTGTGATGTTAAGGCACAGGGCTTTGTTGTGAAGGTGCAATGCTATTTTTACCATTTATGTTGAAAGCATTGGATTCTGTCAATGCCTCTGGACATCATTGGATTCTGTCAATGCCTCTCGACATTTTTTAAAACAAATCTTAAAACTTTTCTGGAACAGAAAAAGAAACAATTGACCATTCTAACTAAAATAAAAGGAGAAAAAAAAGGAGAAAATCTTTCACCAATTTTGTTTTCAGAATAAAATGTTTTCAAATCTTCTGGATATTTTGGGATATTGGGGATGAATATACTCATGGCAAATATGGACAATATTAAGTAGGGCGTTCAGTTATACACGTCTCCTTGAAAAAGTGTGCATTTCATATTTCCCATGCATTTCAGGGGTTGAGTTATTATGGTGCTATACTACACACAGTGACATTACACTAAAGAAACAACTATCATGCCTTGTTCCCTGTGCTATAGAGCTTTAATTTGCTACATATTTATGTTTAAAATATTCAGTGCAGCACAGATAATAGCATTCTGTTTTTTTTAAATCAGGAAATAGTATCTGTTCATTCGTCTCTAGTTTACCTTTTCAGTTTAGATGCTATCAAGCAATAGGAGAAAAAGTTTTCCTACATTCCAGTCTATACTGGTTTGATAAATCTTCATAAAAGAGGGAAATAAGGTGTCAGCCTTCGCTTCTGATTTCTTTTTATGCTGCTTGGCTGCCATGGAAACGGGGAGGGTGGGGCGCTGGGGTTTCAATTATGAACGCTGGTGGACGATTGGTGGAAGATGTTGCCGGCCGGTGTTATCTTTGGTCTAACGGTCTCACATTCCATGCTGGTGATGACCTGCCCACCTGATGTCGGAGAAGAAAGTACATTGGACAATGCTAGGGGGGGTTAGGGCTATTGGGGTGGGCTTAAGCAATAATACTCATTGTTCGCGCCTAAACTAGTTACTCTCTGCTTCACTATGGTCTGTTAATCTTGGGTATTCAGTAAAAGTAACCTTATTCATTCCAAACAATGTTTAAGTGTGGTCTTTCTTGAGTACTATAAGAAACGGACCCTGACATTAAGCCAGTGCTTCTCAATTATTTTCTGTCATGCCCCCCTAGGAAGAAGAAAACATTTCGCGCCCCCCGCGCGACTGTAAATAGTATCATTTGTCTATAAAATTGTTATAAGTACACCTCTGCATAACACTGTATCCTTATTAACGTATAAGAGAATAAAAAAAGAAAGAAATGTGGATCAATTTACAACAAAGAATAGCTTTATTAACTGTAGCAGAAAAGATTTAAAGTGCATTAGAAATTTAAAAAAAATTAAATCCTTTGCCAAGGTCAAACGCGCCCCCCTTTACGGAGCCTCGCACCCCCCCTGGGGGGCCTGCCCCACTATTTGAGAAGCACTGCATTAAGCAGAGAGTCATTAAAAACCACAACCTGATGTCGGAACTTGCCAAAGAGGAGCCTCCGGCTTCAGAGGATTTGCCAGCCCAAGCTATGGGTGAGACTGCATCCAATATACCTGTTCCAAAAGACGACCCGAGGTCAGTGATGGATTTTTTAGCCGGCCTAGATTTAAACCTGGCAGCCGAAGAATCAGCTAAACCTTACCGCTGGTCAGAAGGGGTGGGAATGACGGGAGACGTAGGCTCGGGGGTCAATACCACCAGACGCCGCCGCTCCTCTCCCACGCCATCCATATCTGAGCTTTTGAAAGAAGAAAGGGAATTAAAGGAGATGGCTAATGAATTACTCCGCCAGGCCAGCGACAAGAGGGAAGCCCTGGATAAACTCTGGGGGGGGGGCATTATTTGGAAGGCGAACAGAGAAAAGAGACTGCCACGGCTACTGCTCAGGAGATCAGACGAACTACCCCTCCCCCTCCTGCTCAAGCCGGCAGAGAATTACAGAGGGAAATTCGGCCCGCCCCCCCCCCCGCCGACCTGCTAAACTCCCTCCCTTGGGCATTAAGTTTGACGGTGACCCAGAAAGTTTAGCATTTTTTCTGCTTCACGTTAGTGATTTTGTTAAGCACTACGCAGATGATTGTGAAGACGATGTTAAAATTAGAATTGTCTCTTTGGCCTTGGAGAATAAAGCTGCCAAATGGCTGGTTTCTCTGCATAATACTCAGTCACCCTTGTTACGGGACTTTGAACGCTTTATGACTGCACTTAGAAGACGTTTCGAAGACCCCCGAATTGAAAGAAAGGCAAAAATAAAGATGAGAGATTTGCGCCAGGGAGATATGTCTGTGCAAGAATACACCCAAATTTTTCAAGAACTTTCTGTTTTTATGGTGGGCTATAGCAACAGGGCGTTGATGGATCTTTACACAGAGGGGCTAAATAAGGACATTTATCAAACGTCTGTGAACAGATACCGGCCCGATTCCCTAGATGATTGGATTCAATTAGCCGGGGATGTGGAGCTGGACCAGGCCCAGTCACAAGATCCAGCCCGTTTTGAGAAGAAGAAACTATTTGAAAGCCCCAGGCCCTGATCCCCTGATAAGGATTCCCACAAGCAGAGGGGCGGGCGCAGATCGACTCCAGCTCTCCCAGGCTCTTGTTTTCGCTGTGGGAAGGAGGGGCATTGGGCGAACAACTGCAGATCAAAACAACCGCCACGCCCACATTCTTCTACTGAGACTAGAAGGCCAACTAAAACTCCAAGCGTGCGCAGTAGGCCAGTGATGACTGGGGTGGAGCCACTTGACCTTTCCGCTGACCAACCTGAGGCCCAGCCCGATGACTGGGAAGGAGACTCCGCCTCCTCTGACGATAATTTGGTAAGTCGCCGATCCGGGCCTCTTTATATTCATTTAAAGCTTATAGCTCCATCTAGTGGCCGTAGCTGCAACACGCAAGCTCTCATTGATTCCGGTTGCTCCCGTTGTCTGATCAGTCAAGATCTTGTTTACGCCATGGGATTTCACTTAAAGAATTTAAAAGTACCTATCGCTTTTTGCCAAATGGATGGCTCTGTAGCGGGGGGAAATCCTGCAACTTTTGTTACTGAGCCCCTTCAAGTTTCTATTGGTGAGACACATAATGAAACTATTAATTTTATCGTGGCTCCCGTAGCTGATAATGCTGTCATTTTGGGAATCAACTGGCTTCGTAAATGGAATCCCCTTATTAACTGGAAAGAGGGGTGGGTGCGTATACCTTTACTGCTATCAGAACATGCCTTTACACTTTCAAATCACAGGCGTGATTCTCCCCTTGATCTGACTCCTGTTAGAGAACCTGCAGGCCCCACATTAGCTCTTCCTCCACCCGAAATCATTCCTGGAGAGGACAAGATTCCTGACGAATATTGGGACCTTAAAGACACTTTTAGCGAAAGGTCTTGTGATTCACTTCCTCCTCACAGAGCTACTGATTGCTCTATCGATTTTCTCCCTGGGGTGCAACTACCTAAACCTTGACTCTACTCTATGACACCACGTGAAATGGAAGAGCTACGCAAATTCATTGATAAGAATCTAAAACGGGGTTTCATTGAACCTGCTAGGCCACGCGTGGCCGCACCGGTGATGTTTAGGGAAAAGAAAGATGGTACTCTGCGCTTAGTTCAGGACTACTGTTACCTTAACACTATTTGTGAACACAATGTCTACCCGCTTCCACTTATGAAGGACATGCTAGCCCACCTTGCTACAGGCAAAATTTTTACTGAACTAGATTTACGTGAAGCTTATTATAGGGTAAGAATTAAAGAGGGTGACGACTGGAAAACGGCTTTCAACTGCCCGCTGGGATGTTTCCAGTTTAAAGTTTTGCCTTTTGGTCTTCAGGGAGCTCCTTCTGTATTTATGCAACTAATCAATGAAGTTCTCCACGAACAGCTGTACAAGGGGGTCATCGTTTATCTTGATGACATAGTCGTGTATTCGCAAACACGTGATGAACATGTTAAGCTTCTCCGTTCCGTTCTTCAAAAGCTCAGCTCCGCCGAGCTCTATGCTAAATTATCTAAATGTGAGTTTCACCAGGACAAGATTGACTATTTGGGTTATCGTATTTCCTCGGAAGGAATTGAAATGGATCCTGCTAAAGTAAAAGCGGTCACGGAATGGGCACCCCCACGCACTCGTAAACAGCTACAAAGTTTTTTGGGTTTCGCCAACTTTTACCGTCAATTTATACCTTCATTCGCTAGTATTGCGTTGCCCATTACAAATCTTCTCAAAACGAAAGGTGAGGGTAAACCTCGACCTAGTGCCCCCCTGAACTGGACCATGGAGTGCCAGGCTGCTTTTGAGAAACTTAAACGTTTATTTGCCGCTGAGCCTGCCCTCAAGCATCCCGATGTCAACTCTCCGTTTGTAGTTCAGGCTGATGCCAGCGATGTCGCTGTGGGAGCTGTTTTGCTACAATGCAACCAACAGGGCCAACTACAACCATGTGCCTACACTTCTCGTAAGTTATCCACTACTGAACGTGGATGGGCTATTTGGGAGAAGGAAGCATTTGCTGTCCGGTGGGCCCTCTTGACTTGGCATCATTTTCTTGAGGGTGCCCCACATCCATTTGAGGTTTGGACGGACCACAAAAACTTGGAAGCTCTCACTTCATCCCGCAAATTATCCCCGAGGCAACTACGTTGGGCGCATTACTTTCATCGATTCAACTTTCGTCTCAAATATATTCCTGGAGGAAAAAATTTCATGGCTGATGCACTCTCCAGGCTACCCCAATATGATGTGTCTAAACTCACGGTTGTGCAACCCATGATTCCACTTATTTTACCAGCTTCTCCTGTTTCAACCAGAAGTCAATCCACTATGCAGGCTAACCCTCCCGTTGAACTGATTGCTCGAATTAAGTCTGAACTACTTACTGATGAATGGTATTCCGCACACTCCGGTGATTGCACTATCAGGGATGAACTCCCTTGGATTGGTTCAAAGATTTATGTCCCTGCCACAATACGGCCTTTTGTATTGCAATGAGTTCACGACTCGTGATTGGCGGGACACTTCGGATTTGTTAAGACTATACATCTAGTTAAACGCCAGTTTTGGTGGCCTTCCCTCAAGAAGGACGTTGAGTCATATGTCGCCAGTTGCCCTGTTTGTACTGCTTCGAAACGAGCTCCTGGGAAGCCCCAGGGCCTCCTACAATCTGTGGCGAAGCCAGAAGCTCCTTGGAAGGAGATTTCGATGGACTTTATTGTTGACCTTCCAAGCAGCCATGGCTATACCGTCATTTGGGTGGTTACGGATCTTTTCTCCAAGCAAGTCCACTTTGTACCTTGTTCCAAAATTCCGTCCTCTAAATCGCTGGCTAAGCTGTTCCTGAACCATATTTACCGTTTCCACGGTGTCCCTAAACGTATCATCTCCGATAGAGGTACTCAATTTACATCGCACTTTTGGAAGGAATTTTTGAGACTGATAGGCTTCTCCCAGGGCCTAAGCTCCTCCTACCATCCGCAGACGAACGGCGCTTGCGAGAGGGCCAATTCCGTTCTGGAACAATACCTACGCTGTTTTATAAATTTTCAACAGGATGACTGGGCCGACCTTCTGATACACGCCGAAGTGGCCTATAATAACTCTGTTCATTCCAGTACGAATATGACCCCTTTTAAGATCATTTACAGTCAGGACTTTGTACCCATCCCTGAATTGCCTCACGACTCGCCTGCAGTTCCCTCCCTGGCTGATTGGTCCACCAAACTGTCTTCGGTGTGGCCCGTCATAAGGAAAACTTTGGAAGAGGCGCATCAATCACATAAGTTATATGCTGATAAAAAGCGAGCGGCTCCTCCGACCTACAAGGTTGGCGATAGAGTTTTCGTTTCTACTAAACATTTGGATAGCCCTCAGAAATGCAAGAAATTGGGCCCTAAATTTGTTGGGCCTTTCACTATCACTAAGATAATTAGTTCCGTTTCCGTCCGTTTGGATCTCCCTAAAACCTACCGTCGCTTATACCCGGTGTTCCATGTTCACTTGTTGAAGCCTGAACGCACTTCGCATCTCCGCAAACCCCATCCTGATTCCCCTGTACCGATGATGGTAGACGGTCACCAACACTATGAAGTTCGGGACATTTTGGACTCCAGAGTCCGTAGAAACAAAACTCAATTCTTGGTCATGTGGAAAGACTTTCCTCCTTCTCACAATGAATGGGTGGATAGAGAGCATCTCAAAGCCCCGAAGCTTATACGCCAGTTTTATGCAAAGTATCCACACAAACCATAACCCTTTCCCTCTCTCTTCTATGTTGTTTTGTCTTTTTTTGGTCTCTTTTGCAGATCTAACATGCCTACTTCTCGGGGGCTTCCGGGGATCCTGCCTGCTGCTGGAGGAGGTCCGGATGTCAGCCTTCGCTTCTGATTTCTTTTTATGCTGCTTGGCTGCCATGGAAATGGGGAGGGTGGGGCGCTGGGGTTTCAATTATGAACGCTGGTGGACGATTGGTGGAAGATGTTGCCGGCCAGTGTTATCTTTGGTCTAACGGTCTCACATTCCATGCTGATGATGACCTGCCCACCTGATGTCGGAGAAGAAAGTACATTGGACAATGCTAGGGGGGGTTAGGGCTATTGGGGTGGGCTTAAGCAATAATACTCATTGTTCGCGCCTAAACTAGTTACTCTCTGCTTCACTATGGTCTGTTAATCTTGGGTATTCAGTAAAAGTAACCTTATTCATTCCAAACAATGTTTAAGTGTGGTCTTTCTTGAGTACTATAAGAAACGGACCCTGACATAAGGTAACTTAAAATACAAAGTAACTATCTTAGTTAATAAGTTACAAAATCCATGTCATGTGCCCTACACATCTCTCCTTGATTAGTTTCCATCTATTGTTTCTTCCCTTCCCTTCTGCTGAATTGGAAAATAGGTTGACCTACTCTTTTTGTGGCATCCTCTCAAATATTGGAATACTGCTATCATGTTGCCCCTAGTCCTTCTTTTTGCCAGTTATTCCTGCAACAATTCTTCATATGTTTTAGCCTCCAGCCCCTAATTATCTTTGTTGCTCTTTTCTGTACTCTTTCCAGAGTCTCAATATCTTTTTTATATTATGGTGGCCAAAACTGGATGCAGTATGCCAAGCATGGTTTTGCCAAGGCCTTATAAAGCGGTATTAACACCTTGCATGATTCCATCTCTCTATTAATGTAGCCTAGGATTGCATTGACTTTTTTGGCAATTACAGCACACTGCTGACTCATATCTAAGTAATAGTCCACTAGGACTCCAAGATCCCCCTCACGGTTATTGCTACTGAGTGAGGTACCACATTTATCCATGGTGGTGAACCTATGGCATGCGTGCCAGAGGTGGCACACAGAGCCCTTTGTGTAAGCATGTGCACCATCATCCCAGCACAGACTAAATGCTGCTGGATATGCAAACAATTGATGGGCAGAACAGGCCTCTGATTGGTGTTTTGTGCCTCCCATTTAAGTTAATAGACAGCTGAGGGCCTGTTTGTGAATGGTCCTTGCTCCTTTCCTTCTATTTCAAAAAACCATCCCCAACATTTTGCTCTTTGCACCCCAGATTTTGAGAGTGACTACAAACTTATGAGAAGGGAAGCAGGCTGAGTCTCTCCCTCCCCCCCTCTCTTCCCCCCCATTTCTCTCACACACAGTCTCTCTCTCTCTCTCTCACGCTATTGCTGCTGGTGTTTGGGAGTGGGAGGAGGGTAAGAACCCGAGATTCCTAGATAGTTCTGCCCCAGGCGCCTGATGGACCCGGAGAGGTTCCAGACGGAGCTTGGGCCTATACCTGTAACCCTCACCCACGACTCGACCGAGGACTTAGTGGCCGCATGGAATAGTGCGGCCACGGGGGCCTGGGACCGGGTGGTGCCCTTGCGGCCTCTCACGCGGTGCCGATCCACCCTGGCCCCTTGGTTCTCTGAGGAGCTAAGGGTGATGAAGCACCGCAAGAGACGCCTAGAGAGCAGGTGGAGGTCCACTCGTTCCGAATCCAACCGAACAGTAGTGAGGTCCTACACAAAGACCTACAGTGGCAATAAGAGTGGCAAAACGTAGTCATCTTGCCACCCTTATTGCGTCCGCAGATAACCGCCCTGCCGCCCTGTTCAGAGTGACCCGCTCCCTTCTCCATCAGGGGCCGCGGGAAGCTCCCTTGCAGGGTAGAGCAGAGGAGTTTGGAAGTTATCTGCAGGACGAAATCGCTCGGATTCGGGACGACTTGGCCTCCATTTTGATAGATCTGGGCGGACCGTCCGAGGCAGGTCTTGAGACCATTTTATGGGACGAGTTCGACTTTGTTACTTCCGAAGACATGGACAGGTTGCTGAGGCGACTGAATGCCACCACATGTTTATTGGACCCGTGTCCCTCCTGGTTGGTACTGGCCTCCTGGGAGGTGACATGAGGCTGGCTCCAGGGAATTGTGAACGCTTCTCTTAGTGAGGGATTCTTGCCGGCCTCCCTTAAAGAGGCGATGGTGAGACCCCTCCTCAAGAAGCCTTCCCTGGACCCAGCATTGTTAACTAACTATCGTCCGGTCTCCAACCTTCACTTTTTGGCGAAGGTTGTAGAGAGTGTGGTGGCACAGCAGTTCTCTCGGCATCTGGAGGAAACTGCTTATCTAAACCCGCGCCAGTCCGGCTTCCGACCTGGGCACAGCACCGAGACGGCATTGGTCGCGTTGGTGGATGATCTCTGGAGGGCCAGAGATAGGGGTTTTTCCTCTATCCTGGCCCTATTAGATCTCTCAGCGGCTTTCAATACCACCAACCATGGTATCCTATTGCACCGACTGGAGAGGTTGGGATTGGGGGGCACTGTTTTACAGTGGTTCTCCTTCTACCTCTCCGGTCGGTCGCAATTTGTACTGACAGGAGGGCAGAGGTCGACCTCGAGACCACTCATTTATGGGGTGCCCCAGGGGTCGGTCCTCTCACCCCTCCTGTTTAACATCTACATGAAGTCGCTGGGTGAGATCATCCGTGATTGTGGGGTAGAGTACCATCTGTACGCTGATGATACTCAGCTGTACATATCTACCCCCAACCACCCCAACGATGCCGTCAAAGTAATGTCCCGGTGTTTGGAAGCCGTGCGGCTCTGGATGGGAAGTAACAAACTTCGGCTCAACCCGTCCAAGACCGAGTGGCTGTGGTTTCCGGCGTCTCAGCATAGCCAGCTCATTCCATCGCTGGTTATCGGGGGCGAGTCATTGGCCCTCATGGAAAGGGCTCGCAACTTGGGCGTCCTCCTGGATTCGCGGCTGTCCCTGGACAATCATGTGATGGCCGTGACCAGGGGGGCATTCTACCAGGTTCACCTGGTACACCAGCTGCATCCCTTTCTGGACCGAGACGCCCTCTGCACTGTCACTCAAGCACTCGTGACGTCTCGCTTAGACTATTGTAACGCTCTCTACATGGGGCTCCCCTTGATGTGCACCTGGAGGCTCCAGTTGGTTCAGAATGCGGCCGCGTGGGGGATTCTGGGAGCTTCTCGTTACTCCCACGTAACACCTCTCCTGCGCGAGCTGCACTGGCTACCGGTGGCCTTCCGGGTGTGCTTCAAGGTGCTTGTTACCATCTTCAAATCGCTCCATGGCTCGGGGCCTAGCTACTTGTGGGACCGTCTCCTGCCACATACCCCCCTGCGTCCGATACTCTTCCACAGAGAGGGCCTACTGAGGGTACCAACTGCCGGTCAATGCCGGCTAAAGGTGCCCAGGGGTAGGGCCTTCTCTGTGGCAGGGCCGGCCCTCTGGAATGACCTACCCCCCGAACTTCACACTATCACGAAGTGATAGGTAGTAACAAACTCAAACTCAACCTGTCCAAGACCGAGTGGCTGTGGTTTCCGGCACCCCGGTTCAGCCAGATAAGTCCAACACTGGCCATTGGGGGCGAACAACTGGCCCCCGTGGAGAGGGCGCGCAACTTGGGCATCCTCCTGGATTCCTGGCTGTCCATGGAGGACCATGTGGCGGCCGTGGCCAGGGGGGCGTTTTATCAGGTACGCCTGATACGCCAGTTGCGCCCCTTACTGGACCGGGGGGCCCTTCGCACAGTCACTCAAGTGCTTGTGACATCCCGGCTGGATTACTGTAACGCTCTCTACATGGGGCTCCCCTTGAGGTGCACTCGAAGGCTACAGTTAGTACAGAATGCGGCCGCGCGGGTGATTATGAGTGCCCCAAGGCAAGTCCATATAGCACCTCTCCTGCATGAGCTGCACTGCCTGCCTGTGGCCTTTCAAGTGCACTTCAAGGTGTTGACGACCATCTTTAAATCGCTCCATGGCTCGGGGCCTAGCTATATACGAGACCGCCTCCTGCCCCATACAACCCTTCGTCCGATCCGCTCCCACAGAGAGGGTCTTCTCCAGGTGCCATCGGCTGGGCAATGTCGGTTGGCAACACCCAGGGGAAGGGCCTTCTCTGTGGCGGGCCCGGCCCTCTGGAACGACCTACCCCCCGACCTTCGCACTACCTCGGACCTCTGCCTCTTCCGCCAATGTCTTAAGACGTATTTGTTCCAACAAGCCGGCCTAGCATAGCCCCCCGTTTCTGACTTTTTATGTATAAATTGCAATTTGGCAGGGTTTTAAATGGGTTTTAACACGGGCTTAATAATTTAATATGTTTTAATGATGCATATTTTTTTTTTGTGGTTTTAATAATGCCTGTGCGCCGCCCTGGGTCCTAACAAGGAGAAGGGCGGGATATAAATTCGAAAAATAAATAATAGATAAAATAATATCACGGACCTTCCCCTCTTTCGCCGTTCACTTAAAACATATTTTTTTTCAACAAGCTGGTCTTGCGTAATAGTTTAGACTTTTGTAATATAGCTTCTGCCAAACACGTAAATGGATGTTAGATTTTTAGGGGGAATTTTAGCACAGGCTGTGATTTAATTCTTTTTTACCTATTTATTGTATTTATTGTATTTTTATTATTGTTCAAAATGGACCCACTGCCCTGGGTCCATTTCGGTGGATAAGGCGCGGTATATAAATTGAAATAAATTAAATTAAATTAAATTAAATTAAGAAGAGGCAGCAGAGCCCGGCTAGCCTTAAAAGGGAGATCAGGCGGACTCCCAAAAGGAGACAGGGGAGTGGTCCTTGTGAGAATGCAGCAGGGAAGTGGGGTGATTGCGGAGGATCACCACACCACAGGAGGGTGGGATAGGAGGGTGGGAGGGAGGGAGCCGGACTGAAGAAGGACGGAGCTAAAGAGTTATCTTCTACTTCTCTCCTTTCTATTACTCTGGTGAGGGCTGAAAACTTGCAGGGGTTGACTTGAAAGGCACTGTGCACATGATCCAAGAAAATCTTGCCACAGGAAAAGAACACACCAAGGGACCAAGAATGGAGCGAGGAGGTGGGGAGCGAGGGATCCATTATTGTTGCAGAGATAGAAAGTCATGTACAAGTTCCCTCTAGTCTAGTCTTACACACACACACACACACACACCTTTGGAATTAGGTCTCATCAACACACAGCTTATTTGCTTGTGCATCTGTGTTATTTTTGAAAGAAGGCAAGCAATTTATTTATTTATTTAATTACATTTGTATACCGCCCTTTCTCCCTTGTGGTGAACAGGCAATAATAAAAACCACAATAAAACATCCAATAATTCAATAAATATACTAAAAATTCTAAAACTAAATTAAACAATGGGCCTGCTCTAAAATAACCTATAAAACCCCTAATAAAACAAATTTAAAACTATGCCAGGCCGGCCGCACGAAATAGATGGGCTTTCGGGACTCGGCGAAAAAGGCGCAGGTGCGTGGTTGTGCGTAGGTCAGGGGGTAGGTCATTCCAGAGGGCAGGAGCTGCCACAGAGAAGGCTCTCCCCCTAGGAAAAGCACAATACAAGTCAACAAGACAACTACCACAGGGAATGTGGGAGAGGAGGGTGCTGGAAAAAGCGAAAGGCTGGGGAGGGTTTTTTGAAATAGAAGGAAAGGAGCAGGGACCATTTGCAAACAGGCCTTATCAACTTAAACAGGAGGTGTGAAACACCAACCAGAGCCCTGTTCTGCCCATCACTTGTTTCAGTGTATATCTGGCAGCGTTTTGTCTGTGCTGGGGCAACAGCGCACGTGCCCATACGGAGGACTCTGTGTGCCACCTCTATGGATGCCATAGTTGCGCCACCAAGGACATATGCTCATCACTTGTGAGGTTGCGTCAGTTGATGACATGAGTGCATGTCCAGTTCATTCAAATGCTTGAGATAGAAGTTTTTCTTAAGCATTAAGTTAGCCATTGATATTAATTGTATATTAATTAAGCATTTATTAATTAAGTCTATACACAAATATGCTTTCAGCATCCGAGAATGAGAGGCAATTCTGGATTAAGATTTGGACAGTCCTGAAACTCCACTGAGTCCCTTTTTCCCCAGGCAGTTACTCATAAATTGGATTTTCTAATGGGACCAGTCTAATAGTACTAGAATTTGCTGCATCCCCAGGAGCAAATACTGTAGAAATAATAGGGTGTAGTGCTCAAGGTCCTAAAGTGCTTAATGCTCCTTTATGTATTTATCATGGGAGAAATGTCCTCATTAATATTAAAGAACAGTGCAGCCCTGTCACCCGTGCACTATTCCCACATGTCAAATGCATGAACATGTGAGAAGCTGTTCGCAAACAAGCTTTACCAGTTCACATGCTATATTGGCTGGCTAAGGCTGCTTGCTGCTTCAGGCAAACTCCTTGCCTCCTTCTGCTGACGAGGTGGTAGGCATCACCTGGTTTTAATTCTGTTTATTCCTTGAAAGGAAAGCATTGACATTTTAGCTGTACACTAATGGCATTTGTGGACTCCATGGAATATATATGGATGCTGCTACCCACGGCCCTTATTAAAAGCACTGATACTCCCCTGGAGCATGCATTTGTTTGGGATATTTTGAACTTGGGATGACAGACTGGGTAGAGGGTGGATCAGGGTGATTTGAGAGAAATCTCTCAGACTCAAGGACTAGAGGAAGGCACTTTAATGGAAATGTAAAGAAAAGCCTATACTGTCTATTTTTTATTTTATTTGGTGAACAGTTGTGTATGTTATATGTATGGGAATACATATACACAGGGAGGTAATACTATTTAGGGTTAGGACTCTTGCAAAGATTACAGCAATAATCTATATGAAAACCTAGATCTGGGAATTCTTCCTCAAAAACAGTTTGAGGCATGCTTTAAGGAGAACATAGCTGGAACCAGAGACAGAGTCAAACCTGAAGGGAATTTGCAGTATTGCACATTTAATTTAGAAAAAAGAAGCACAGCCAAAGTTTTAAAACTTTCCAGGATGTAGCTGAGGACTGTGGGTTTCCCACTTTATTTTAAGCATGAATGTTGATCTTATGGTTCAGAATGAATATTAAAGACCCTAGAAATCCAATGGCCATTGTTTATGGCCGAGTCCCTATGGGGAGAGGGGGCGGTTCTATAAATATTAAAATTATTATTATTATTATGACAAAAGCTTTTTAAAAAAAGCATGACTGGATTTCTTTGCTTGTGCTGGGCCTGCCTATATTTGTAGTACATAATCCTCTGCATGAGCATGATCAGAAGTGAACCAGTGGACTTAGCAAACCTTCCCCTTTTAAATGAGTTGTAATTGAATGTAGAACAATATCTGATGCAGTATTGCAAAATATGGGAACTAAGTTAAACGCTTTAAACCAGGGGTAGTCAACCTTTTTATACCTACTGCCCACTTTTGTATCTCTGTTAGTAGTAAAATTTTCTAACCACCAAGTAGGAAAGTCAATAAAATTAAAAATAGGAAAGTGTTTCAGTATCAGACAAAACCCCTACTGCCCACCATGAATGCTGGAATGCCCACTAGTAGGCGGTAGGGACTAGATTGACTACCACTGCTTTAAACCAATGTGTGCCAAAGGTGGGTTACTACTGGATCGGCCCAATTCGGCTGAACTGGTAGTGGTATGGCAGCCTGAGACCTGCCACACTCCAAACTGGTTCTCCCGCTGCCACTGTCACATCTTGTTTTTGAGTTCTGCACAGAACAATTGTAATTGAATTGTGCTTGTGCATGCAGCGAGCATCCAGCGTGTGCACAAGTGAACCAGCCATAAAGCTGGCCAGAACCCACCCCTGATGTGTGCCTACAATTATTGAAATTGTAAATTGCAATTGCAACTACTATTGCAATTGATGAAATAAAGAATGAATGAATGAAGATTAATGCAGTTAATTTGTTATTAGTTCAGCAGTATTTTTAATTCATTCATTTGTGAAACAATTAATGTGCATAAACATCAACAACAACCTCAACCCAAAAGCAGATTATAGCAGAAATTAACTGCATTACTTAAGGTTCACTATGTCTCCTACAAAATCTTATGTTTGCCCATCTTCTCAGAATGTCTAAATCAAGAACCAGTCCTTGGGCGCCATGGATGATTGCTTTGATTGTGTTAGCGATATTGCTGGTCTTAGCCACTGCCATTGGTTTGCTTGTGTACTTTTTGATATATGGTAAGTATATTTATTTTTCAGTCCATATGATTTGAATGGCTTTGTGCTTGAAAATCTTTAAATGATCAGAAAGAAAAAATAATATGTAGTGCATTTCTTTCCTGAAGAATTTATAGATATTTTTATTCCAACTGGATCATTTCAAGCCAGGCCATCTGCCCAACAACATAATATATTTATTATGGATTAGCAATGTTTTCCT
The DNA here is from genome assembly GCA_039707465.1 of Rhabdophis nuchalis. Taxonomy (NCBI): domain Eukaryota; kingdom Metazoa; phylum Chordata; class Lepidosauria; order Squamata; family Natricidae; genus Rhabdophis; species Rhabdophis nuchalis. Next base: position 111,705,180 of record CM077647.1, on the reverse strand, counting down.
GTCTGATTTCTGTGTTGGTGTATCACCCAAGGCAAAGTATGATCCTGCCAGCATTATGTAATGGACAGAAGAAATAACCTTGAGGAATAGGATGAAGAGCTACAACCAAAACAATGGTCAGATAAAAGACATCTGAGTCCAGGGCAGAAATGTAATTTGAGAAAACATATCAAACATGACCCTCCTTATTTCTCATGAAGAAAAAAGAGAGGTGGGAGTACCTTCAGATTTGCAAAATTCTATGACTATAACCCCAGTAGTCTTGGACTTACAGCCATTTATTCAGAGTCTGAAGTTATAACATCACTCAAAGAAGTGACTAATGACCAGTCAGTACATTTATGAGAATCACAACATCCATACAATCACATGATTATGATTTGGATTGCTCAGAAACCGGCTTGCACTTACAAGAGTTGCGGAACTATGCAGTCATATGATCACTATTTTTGACCTTCCCAACCAGCTTCCAACAAGCAAGATCAATAGGGAAGCTGGCACGGAATGTCACAAACTGTGGTCAGATGAAGTGTCAGTTAATGCTACAGTCACTTGCTTAACAACTATGGCTTTTTTAAAAAAGGTTGCAAAATTGGATGTGGTCATGTGGTAGCTTTCTTAATGACTGTATCACTTAATGACAATTTTGTCCCAATTGTTATTAAGTCAAGGAACACCTGCAATAAAAGTAATAGGGGTAGTCCTTGACTTAAGATCATAACTGAGCCTAAACATTTCCATGCTAAGCAAGACAGTTATTCAGTTTTGCCCCATCTTATGACATTTCTTGCCACAGTTGTGTAAATCACTGCAGTTGTTAAATTAGTAACACTGGTAGTTGTTAAGTGATTGACTTTGCTTGTCAGAAAGTCACAAAAGATGATGACATGACCTTGGATCATTGCAACCGCCATAAATTCCCTTGTCATGGACAGATCACTCTCTCCTTCGGATAGACTTTCCAACCGTCATACCCCACCGCGGGGAGGCGGAACCTGAGACACCAAGTTGGTTCCGCCCCAGGCGCCTGATGGACCCGGAAAGGTTCCAGAGGGAGCTTGGGCCAGTACCTGTATCCCTGTCCCGCGGCTCGACTGAGGACCTAGTGGCCGCATGGTATAATGCGGCCACGGGGGCCTTGGACCGAGTCGCGCCCTTGAGGCCTCTCATGCGGCATCGAGTCACCCAGGCTCCTTGGTTCACCAAGGAGCTTCGGGAGATGAAACGCCGCAAGAGACGCCTAGAGAGTAGGTGGAGATCTTCTCGATCCGAAGCTGACCGAACACTAGTGAGAGACCATATTAGGACTTAGCTTAGTGGCGCTAAGAGTGGCCAAATGTGAGTATTGTGCCACCCTTATCGTGTCCGCGGAAAACCGCCATGCCGCCCTGTTTGGGGTGACCCGCTCCCTCCTTCATTTGAGGCCGCGGAAAGCCCCTCTGCAGGGTCGAGCAGAGGAATTTGGAGTATTTCTGCAGGACAAAATCACTCAGATTCGGAACGAGTTGCCCTCCATTAGTGGCCCAGTCGGGGCGTTCGGTGCTGGTCTTGAGATAACACCTTGGGAGGAGTTTGACTTTGTTACTACCGAGAATATGGACAGGTTGCGGGGGAACCTCAGAGCCACCACATGTTTATTGGACCCGTGCCCCTCCTGGCTTGTACTGGCATCCTGGGAGGTGACACGAGGCTGGCTCCAGGGCATTGTGAATTCATCTCTGAGTGAGGGGTACTTGCCCACCATTTTGAAAGAGGCGGTGGTGAGGCCCCTCCTCAAGAAGCCATCCCTGGACCCAGCTTTATTAGAGAACTACCGTCCCGTCTCCAACCTTCACTTTTTAGTGAAGGTTGTTGAGAGTGTGGTGGCTCAACAGTTTCCCCGACATCTGGAGGAAGTTGATTATCTAGACCCGCGCCAGTCCGGCTTTCAGCCCGGTCACAGCACCGAGACGGCATTGGTCGCGTTGGTTGATGATCTCTGGAGGGCACGGGATAGAAGCTGTTCCTCTATCCTTGTCCTATTAGACCTCTCAGCGGCTTTTGATACCATCGACCATGGTATCTTATTGCACCGATTGGGGGGGGTTGGGGCTGAGAGGCACCGTTCTACGATGGTTCTCGTCCTACCTCTCTGGTCGGTCGCAATGGGTGTTGGCAGGAGGGCAGAGGTCGGCCCCGAGGCCCCTCACATGTGGGGTTCCTCAGGGGTCAGTCCTCTCGCCACTTCTGTTCAACACCTACATGAAGCCGCTGGGCGAGATCATCCGTGGTTTTGGGGTGGAGTACCATCTGTACGCCGATGACACCCAGTTGTACATATCCACCCCAAACCACCCCAATGATGCCGTCGAGGTGCTGTCCCGGTGTCTGGAGGCCGTACGGATCTGGATGGGTAGTAACAAACAAACTGGAGAGGGCGCGCAACTTGGGCGTCCTCCTGGATTCCCGGCTGTCCATGGAGGACCATGTGGCGGCCGTGGCCAGGGGGGCGTTCTATCAGGTACGCCTGATATGCCAGTTGCGCCCCTTACTGGACCGGGGAGCCCTTCGCACAGTCACTCAAGCGCTTGTGACATCCCGGCTGGATTACTGCAACGCTCTCTACATGGGGCTCCCCTTTAGGTGCACTCGAAAGCTACAGTTAGTACAGAATGCGGCCGCGCGGATGATAATGGGTGCCTCAAGGCAAACCCACGTAACACCTCTCCTGCGCGAGCTGCACTGGCTGCCTGTGGCCTTTCGAGTGCGCTTCAAGGTGTTGATGACCATCTTTAAATCGCTCCATGGCTCGGGGCCTAGCTATATACGAGACCGCCTCCTGCCCCATACATCCCTTCGTCCGATCCGCTCCCACAGAGAGGGCCTTCTCCGGGTGCCGTCGGCGGGGCAATGCCTGTTGGCGACACCCAGGGGAAGGGCCTTCTCTGTGGTGGGCCCGGCCCTCTGGAACGACGTACCCCCCGACCTTCGCACTATCTCGGACCTCCGCCTCTTCCGCCAACGTCTTAAGACGTATTTATTTCAGCAAGCCGGCCTAGGATAGCCCCCGTTTCTGACTTTTTTAAAAAACAAAAACAAATTATAATTTGCTAATGGTTTTAACATGGGTTTTAGCACGGGTCAATTAATTTAATTCATTTTAACTGATATTTATTGTATTTTGGGGTTTTTAATAATGCCTGTGCGCCGCCCTGGGTCCTAACAAGGAGAAGGGCGGGGTATAAATTTAATAAAATAAAATAAATAAATAAAATAAATTCATGCCAGTTGCCAAGTGCATTTTGATCATGTGACCATGTGGAGGCTGTAATAGTTATAGGTGCGGAAAATGGTCATAAATCAGTTTTTTCAGTGCTGTTTTTAAATTTGAACAGTCATTAAATGAATGGTTGTAAACTGAGGATTCCCTCTATTAACTACCTATCTTTGGTTTCCAAGTCTGGTCTACTTTGGAGGGCTGAAATATTGTTAGAGATGCCACAAGTCTTAATATTTGGATATAAGGTAATAGAATTAGTAAGCTGCTTGAAGACCACCCATGGCACAATAAGCCCAATGGACAATGATGAGACAGTGAATGGTGTCTGATGAGTCACAGGAAGAACCTGCTCGTGTTTTTGTTTTACAGGATTGGAACCTATATATCAATATGCATATACTATGCAAGACTACATGTACACTGCAACATTTGCATCTTAGCAGAAAGTAGCCAACTCCTGATTCTGGCCTTTCACTAAGAAATTTTAATCCTTTCATTGGAGATTCTGAAAGGAGGATGAATAACAAAATCAATCTTGAGACTAGCCAATCCTCAAGAATGAGAAGACATAGTTGATTATTTTTGTGGATGAGGAATTGTTTGAACTAGCATGGCTTCTTTCACTTAACATACACTCCATCTGATAGCTCCAAAACTCAACAACTTTATTTATCTAGAACCAATTTTTGAGATACCATTCATAATCCCATACAAAATATGGGAATATATATTAAAATCCTTTGTTTCAGAGTTAAAATATGTCTTTCACTTTATGATAGTTAATCCTATAAAATCTCTAAATTATTAGAAAATTTCTTATTTTGATGATTGCTTAATTGTGTCTTATTCTTGTAAATTAATTGATACTATAATATAAATACTTTCATTTTTCTCCTCTTCATATGCAGATCAGAAGCTATTCTTTTACAATGCTTCCTTTAGAATAAAAAATAAGCAATATCAGCCTAGCTTTGACAAACAGACTTCACAAGAATTTAGAGATCTGAGCAGAAGTATTGAGATTTTGGTAAGTGAGAATGATTTTTTTTATGCATTTAATGTTCTAAATTCTGGAGAAGGAAAAGAAAACAGACAGGCACAAAAACCTTGGGAGAGGACAATCCTTCCCTGTCTCTTTGTTTCTTTTATTTGGAAGTTGATGTGGGATTTTGCAAATTGTAAACCCTTCCTTCCCCTTTAGTAAACTGCACAAACTTCCTAGCAGCTTTTATGAATCTCTATCTCATCTGCACACTCTGCCAGCTAAAAAATATCCCATAAGAAACAATGGGCTCTGTTAATCATCATTTATTCATTCAAATAAATATATATGCTGAATATATATTGAAGAAACATGAATTAGAAGAATATGAGCATGATTTTAAAATTAGAAAAGAACACATCAGTAACTTGAACTGCATTGATTATACTATTCTGAGAGTCAAATGATATGGTATTATTAATAATGAAAGTCGAGGACTAAGTAAATAGTCTCGACGGGAGGGTTAGCCTAGGTCGGCTGAAAAAGATGTGTCTTTAGACACTGGCGGAAGAGGCGGAGGTTCGTGATGGTACGCAATTCAGGGGGTAGGTCGTTCCAAAGGGCAGGGCCTGCCACAGAGAAGGCTCTTCCCCTGGGTGTTGCCAGATGACATTGCCCGGCTGATGGCACCCTGAGAAGGCCAACTCTGTGGGAGCGGATCGGCCGAAGGGATGTATGGATGTATGAACTAACAATGGAGCAGCTAGATTCACTTAACAATTCTGGCAGGAAAAGACATAAAATGGGGCAAATTCAGTTTACAACTATCTCACATAGCACCAGAAATTTGGGGCTCAATTGGTTGCACGTGAAATATTACCAATGCAAACAATGATTAAACCCGGATCTCAAAAAAGCCAGGTTCTCAAGTATGAAACTAAAAAAAGCAAACACAATTTTAAAGTTCAAGAAATACAATATCAGGGAGAAATAATAACAAAATATGGCATTAAACTAGCCTAGCCCAATGTTAAGATAGTTCTAATAAGAAGCCATTCAATTAAAAGTTAACACTTAGAACAAGTCATAGTACCAGTGAAAAATTAAGTGAGGTACTTAACTTAGCTCAACAAGCCAATCCTTTGGTAAGCCAACTGGGCAGAGATTGCTTCAGGGTTCATTGTAAAGTTGCACAGTTTTGTCACCTCTATTTCAAATATAAGCTTGTGGCTAACTTAGATAAGGTGACCAGATTTTAACATTGTGAGGGACACCATTGACTGGCGGGGGGGGGGGGTGTTCCTTCATTAAAAATTTGGTCTATATGGAGCAACAAAAATGTTGGGCTCAATTGTGGTCATAAGTTCTTTCTTTCTTTCTTTCTTTCTTTCTTTCTTAATTTCTTGCTTTCTTGCTTTCTCTTTCTATCTTTTTCTTTCTGTCTCTCTCTCTCTCTGTATCTGTCTCTCTCTCCTCCCACTGTCTGTGTCTGTCTGTCTGTCTGTCTGTCTCTCATTCACTCACTTAATCACTCATTCTGTGTCTCTGTCTTTTTCTCCCTTCCTCTCTGTCTCTCCCTGTCTCTCTCTGTGTGTCTGTCACTCTGATTCCTTCCCACCCTCCCTCTGTCTCTGATTCAATCACTTCCTCTGTCATTCTCTCTGTGTGCCTCTCCCTCCCTCCCTCCCTCCCTCCCCATCTCTGTCTCTCTCTCTCTGTACTCTGTGTGTCTGTCAGTCTCTTTCTGATTCCCTCCCTCCCTGTCTCTCTCTCTGTGTCTGTCTTTCTCACCCACCCCTCTCCGGGAGCCTCTTCAGCCCCTGGGAAGTACTCCGGCTGTCCCAAGGTGAAAGAGGAAGCTGTAGCCTCCCCAGCCAGCATGCCGGCCACTCGTCTGCTTCCCAAGGGCTGAAGAGGCTCCGCGGGGTGAGGGAGGGAACTGACCACTGGTGGGTGAGCCAGCAGAGTGTGTGGGCAGGGAATGTTGCTGGGTGCCGCCGCAGCACCCTACCCGCCTGCCCTGGAGGCTAGTTCCCTCTCTTCCTCCGCGTAGCCTCTTCAGCCCTGGGAAGCAGACAAGTGGCCAGCATGCTGGCTGGGGAGGCTATGGCTGCCTCCTTGGCTGTGGGGCAGCCGGAGCACTTCCCAGGGGCTGAAGAGGCTCCGCTGGCTCCCTCACCGGCGGCCTGTTCCCTCCCTCCCCTGCAGAGCCTGCCCTGGGTAGCAGATGAGTGGCCGGCATGCTGGCTGGGGAGGCTATGGCTGCCTCCTTGGCTGTGGCGCAATCAGTGTGCTTCCCAGGGGCTGAAGAGGCTCCGCTGGCTCACTCACCAGCAGCCTGTTCCCTCCCTCCCCCTGCGGAGCCTCTTTAGCCCCTGGGAAGCAGATGAGTGGCCGGCATGCTGGCTGGAGAGGCTACGGCTGCCTCCTTGGCCATGGGGCAGCCGGAGCACATCCCCGGAGCCCAAAGAGTCCTGCCGTTGACAAGGGTGGAGGAAGAGGGGTCAAAGAGCTGTTTGTGGCTCGCGAGCCTTGGTTTGCTGACCACTGCCCTAGCTTGTCATGCAAAAATCGCGACTTTTTAAAAACACCATGGGACGCAGGACAAATTGCTAAAAATTGGGACTGTCCCACCAAAAGCGGGACATCTGGTCACCTTAAACTTAGTGAAAATTCCCATTGAAATGGTCAATAAAGCCTAGTTTGTTAAATAGGTGTGCAACTCTTTCTACAACTCAATTTCATTCTGGTTACACCATCTAATACTGCAATTTAATAGGTTCCATTTGTGGAAGGATTTTAAAGGACTTTTCAAGCAGGCTTATCTTTTGTATGCATGTTTGGTTTATTTTAATTTTTATTTCTTTATTGCAGATCCAGATATATTCTTTTTAGAAGGAAATTATCTTAGGGGAATGGTAAATTTGTGGGGTTTCTTATCCTATTATCCAACCAATAATAATTAGAATACTAGTAGAATAGAAGGAATGGAAGAGACCTTGGAGATCAAGTAATCCCTTCTTAATGTATAAATTCTCCATCTAATGAAAAAGTCAACCACTTTCTAAGACAGTTTATTCCATTGCTAAATCACTTTTTCTCCAAATATCTCCAGATTCCCAGTGTTCTTTTTAAAATATGTTTACCAGAACTTGGTATAGTATTCTGACAAACTCTGAATAGAGTGAAATAAGACTTCTCTTAACATTATATTTCTGTTGAGGCACCCCAATTGTTTATTTGTTTTTCCCCATCTGCTTTATAGCAGTGGCTCATATTCAGTTTGTGAGTTACCAAGGCACTCAGATTTCTTTCAGCAGCATTGCTCCCAGCATGCAATGGGCCTTTGATTTTTTAAAATACAAATCTAAGACTTAAGCTGCTTAAAGTTACCTCCAAGTGACTCTGGGTAGCATGAAAGTTGAAGAAAATAAACAATATATTCCTGATGAGATACATTTGCTGGTTTTTATCCATAGTTCCAGTTTATTATTGAATCCTGATACTGTCTTCTAAAGTGTTATTCCTCCTAACTTTATATCACTAGCATTTTCATTATAAAATTTCAAACCTTAAATCTAAGTTATTTACAAATGTTAACTCAGCAGATAAAGAAAAGATAATCAAGTTTGTTCTTTTAAACCTGGCCAGATTGTTTTAATTGATTCATACTGTGTTGGTTTTTTTCACTCCCACATGGATGTCCATGAAAAAGATTGGTCAGAATCTGCAATGATGATGGAATATGTTGCTATAAAAGCCCCACCCTTTCCCATTGCATTTGATTCTAGGCATGCACAAAACTAGTATGGCTATGATAGGGACATTGTGTCCATCATCTTTCAGACTTGAAGACAGACCTAGGATAACTGCTGCATTTCTACTGTTTAAAACATTTTTTTATATCAAAGATAACTTTTCAATCCTTTTAACAGATTAAACAAGCATTTCAAGCTACTCCCTTAGAAAAACGGCTCATTAATGCACGTGTTGTCAGCCTAAGGTATGGAGATGAATATTCCACTCGGGAATAGATGTTGAATTAATAGTTAACAATGACATGAGAATGAATTTATAAATGAAATGGCCCAGATAGCATTAAGAAATAGATCTGGGTTATTTCTCCCAAATGTGTTTCTCACTCCCATAAATCAGTCACCTATTCAAAACTAGCATAATCATGCTAGTTGAGTCTAACACCTAGGAGCGGGAGGCATGTTAGAATATGCTAATCTTTTCTATGTTCTCCTAATCCATAAGATTTTGGCTTTAAACTCACCACATAATAAATTGTCATTCTTTTATCCAAAAACACCCCTTTTATTGGAAATTTATTTTGGCAGATCAGTATTCTGCAAAGTCTGGAAAGTCTACAATGTTGTCATGTATTTATTTATTTAGGCAGATGAAAGGCATTATCCTGCTTCCATTCCCCACCCCCACATTTTTCAGCATAATACTATTTCTGGGAAATTGGGGCAAATATTCATAGGCAAACAACCACCAATGAATAAAGCTTAATTGCAAGATGGGCACATGAAAAGAGAAGGGGAAAGAGTTAAAACAGGGGAAAGCTCTGTACCTCTCAAAGATCCCTATATTTTCTCCATCCCAAATCATAGCTATTTTTGATGGTGGTACCCAAATTTATATCAAAACATTTCCTAGTATCTGCCTAGTCTCAGCCATGTCTAAAAGGCAATGAGTTGAGCAGCAAATTGCCTGGTGCTTCTACTTTGTGTTCCTTTATGGATGGATATTAATTTTAATTTTTCTGTCTTACTTGTCCCAAAGCCTTGAGTGAATAGAATATGGGGGGAAATACCCCTGCAAAGTATCTGGCTTGTTCGGTCAGCTGTCTGTATTATTCTTTTGCAGCCCGGGGAATGATGGTGTCTTGGCAGAGGTGCTGCTGATATTTAAGTTCATTGCCACAGATAATAAAAAGACACTCTGGGCAAATATTTATCAAAGTTTGCTGAAAAAACTAAAGTCATCAACATGGCCCTTAAGTATTGATATTTCTTCTTACAAGCTTTCAGGCAAGTGTTACAGATGTCATTTATAATGATGATCAAATTTTTTAAACTGCTTTATTTGCTTGCACTGTAACCTAAAATATATATGTTGATTTAATCAAAACTGCATCACCCATTTTCTATTCTTGCTTAAGATATTTCTAAGAAATATCTTAAGCAAGTATTTGCTTTATCCCCCTCCAATTGTGGGGAAATAAAATACTACAAATTTAAAATTTCTATCCAATCTATTAATAATTATTCCCTTCTTTTTAATATTTAAGAAATTATCTTTAAGGATTAACAGAGAGTTTTGCCAAAGAATATTGCAAAATTTTCATTGAGCCAAAGTCAAAATTCTTTATGTAATTTGATTATTTTTATGGACTAGTCACCCTTATACAGTACAAGTCAACAAATGGGAACATCGGTTGGTTAATTCATGATGCTAACAAACTAAATGGGTTATAAACTATATGACATGGTTTCTGTAAGAGTCTATATAAAGATCAGATTCCTAATAGGTATCTTTTTTTCTGTCTGGTGATTGTAATAGTAGAAAGATGCAAAGTTAAATACTTTAAATTACATAAAAACTATTCCAGAAAAAATAAAGTTAAAAACATTTAACCAATATGAAGAAATTAGAGATCTGGCATTGCAATTTTAAGGTTTCCTAAAGCTAATATTGTTTTAACATCATTTATACTGCATTTACAAAGACTTACTAAAATATTCTGTTTTGTTTTGAGCCAAAAAAATGTAAGCAAATTTTTCATATCTCTTATTTAAAATGCTGTGCATTCAACCCTACTGGAAGGGAGATACTGGCATGAAAACATCCTTTTTCAATATTCCCAAATTATGCAGCCTCCTCATGCCCCCTGCCCCCTGTGTATGTGCAGCATAGACTCAAAGACCAGCTGGCTGGCGGGAGATGCCCGCACATGCATGGTGGAGCTGGGCTGGGGCTGGTGTGCTCACAGAGAGAGCTCTGCGTGCCACCTGTGGCACATGTGCCCTAGGTTCACCAGCACGGGCCTAGAGACTAAAACATATGAAGAATAGTTGCAGGATTTTGGTTTGGTTAGCCTAAGGAAAAGAAGGACTAGTGGTAGTGGTAACAAGTATTCCAGTATTTGAGTTTTTGCTACAAAGAGGAAGGGATCATCTTATTTACAAAAGCATCTGTAGGCAGGACAAGAAACAATGAATGGAAACTATTAAGCATAGAAGCAATCTGGAATTAAGGAGAAACTTCCTAACAGTGAGGACAATTAACCAGTGGAACAGCTGTTGTCAGAAATTGTGGGTGCTTCATCACTGGCGTTTTTTAAGAAGATCCTGGACAGTCTGAAATGGTATATAGGTTCTCCTGTCTGAACAGGGGGCTGTATTAGAAGACCTCTAACGTCGCTTCTAGCTCTATTCAGATTGATTGATTGATTGATTGATTGATTGATTGATTGATTGATTGATTGATTGAGGATGTACTTTAGGATGAAGAAAATATTGCTATTCCCAAATTAATATTTGTCTTCTTTATCTTTTTTTCAGAAATAAATGAAAAAAATGGTACAAATCTTCTCAACAGTTGTAAGTATCAGAATAGTTTTCTGTTTGAAAACAGATTTGTTAAAAATTGATGTGTTTAGCCTCATTTTCCTCTGGATGCTGTTATCCAGATGTTTTTAATTTTATAACTAGGGATATTAGACACATCTACTGTATAAAATAAGGCTGCCCTATTGAGAAAGACTGTGTTAGCACCATCATTCTCAAACTCTTTTTTAATCTTCTAGAATGCCCAATCACCTCGAATTTGTTTTTTCAGCTTAATCATTACATTTGAAGTCATTTCCACTAAATAACATTATAAAGACATAAAAGAAACCAAAGCCTCTTTTTTATAGTAATCTGTCATGGAAATAAATTTGAAATTCACATTTGTAATATTGTAACTTAGATTTTTCCATGTTTTTTTTAAAGGATGAGATATTTCCAGAAAACTGAACTGTTACATAGCATTTTCTCTAAGAGAAAAAAGGACAATATTTCTGAACTAACCTCAGCAACTTGCAAAAGATATCTATTTTCTTTCCTGAATGCAGAAATGCCATTCTGTATTTGTTTGGTGGAGAGTAAGGGCTTCCAGAAAGATAGTTCCTAGCATTTTACAGTTGCAACACTCTGTGGTCACATGATTACCATTTGAGACCTATCCACTTAGCTTCCAACAGGCAAACTCTATGTGGTAAGCCAGATTCATTTAATAGTCATGTGAGTCACTTAGGTGATTCATTTAAGAACGTGGCTAAAAGATGATAAATTTGGGTGCAACTCATTTAATAACCAGCTGGCCTAGCAACAGACATTCTGTCCCCATTGTACAGAAATTGAGAACTACCTGTATTCAAAACTGATTATGCAATTATTTTCTTGTTTTCCTGTGAATGAATAATTTAGGACAAGAAAAAAGCAATATCAAGACAGCACATGAACAGAAACTGTCATTATGATTTGATGCTCCCTTACCTGTTCTCTTAACATTCAGGGAATGAATAATGTATGGTTGTTTAATATATTCCACCATCTTTAGTGATAATGTATTTTGTTTATTTTTTTAACATTAGAAAATAACTTCTTCTAACTTCATGTCTATGTTTGTTTAAAAATTAAAAAAAACTTTTTAAAAAGAAGCAATGTTCTAATAAACTATGATTTTTATACTTCTAGCAAAAAACCCAGATTCCCTTTAATAAAGTGTGCTGTTCTCTTGAAAGAAATGTTCTTTTTTGGGGTTGGGAACAGGCTGTGGGACACGACTGGACAGATCTGTGGAGAGAATCTATGGAGGAACCGTTGCAGGGGAAGGAGAATGGCCCTGGCAAGTTAGTCTGCAACTAAATGGCATTCATCGTTGTGGAGCAACATTGATTAGCAATCATTGGCTTTTGACTGCTGCTCATTGTTTTAGAACGTGAGTATATCTTTCCCCATAAATCTAAGACTACATCTGAACCAACATCTTTAATCAATAAAGTTCAGCTACGCACAGATGTTACCACTAATATAATTTGTCTCACATATTCAAAACTAATAAAATTGTAAAAAAGAGAGTGGTGTTTAGCTCCTTATCTCTGTTCACATCTGCTGCTATGCCTAAACACTCCATTTTATAAACTGAATGTATTTCTAATCTTGAAGTTTGATGGTGGTGAGAGTGCAGGAAAACTGGAAAACAGTTAGCAAGGAACCATTGTGAAATTTTGTTTACAATAAATGAAAATGCAAATAGAGTGCTTGTTGAATAAACTGTACTCTCTAATGCCTTACAGTGACCGAGATGTCAAAAGTTGGACAAGTAGTTTTGGGGCTCGTCTAAGATCTCCAAGAATGAGAAGGAATCTTCGCAAGATCATCGTTCATGAGCATTATGCTAATAATGTCCTGAACCATGAATTTGATATTGCTGTTGTACAGCTTTCATCCCCAGTGGAAGTTACAACTGCTGTACATCGTGTTTGTCTTCCAGAAGCTTCATATATTTTTCCAGAGAATACTAATTGTGCTGTTACAGGATTTGGTGCTCTTAAAGATGACGGTTAGTAGCTCCCTATTTGGGACTTGTTGGCTTGTGTGAATAATCATTATTTGATCATTTGTTAACCACAGTAGAGTTGGTTCCGGATTATAGAGACATCAAATTATACTGTTAGGTGGGCTTACTTCCCTTTCTAACAGATGTATCCATGAAGATTTCAGGAAGAGAAACACTTAACATCATGGCAATTTGGCCTAGTGATTAAGGCACCAGATTAGAATGCAGGACACCTTGAGTTCAAATCCTTCATAGAAATGGCAGCCAGCTAGGTGATTTTGGACCAGTTGTTCAACTGTCTCTGTCTCTCTCTCTCCCTCTCTCTAGCTCCCTCCCTCCCCCCTTCCCCCCTCTCTCAATTGCCAGTTACTCTCTTACTTCACAGAGGTATTGTTGAAGAGAAAATAGAATGAGGAAGGTGTGTTGCATGTTTGCCACCTTCAGTTGTTTGTAAAAAATAGACAAGATAAATACAAACATAAATGTTCAATTGTGGAAATTAATGTTTAATTCTGAGATTCTGGACCTGATAGAGCAGTGATGGCAAACCTGTGGCACGAGTGGCACAGTGGCACGTAGAGCCATTTGTTAGGGCATACAAGGTGTTGTCCTGTCAGCTCCAGTGTGCATATGCATGCTGGCCAGCTGACTTCAGCCTTCATTTTCGGCTATTTTTCCCCCTCCGGAGGCTTCAGGGAAGCCTCCTGAAGCCTCCAGAGGGAGAAAAATGGCCCTAAGGGCAACCTGGAAGTCCATTCCTGAACTTCCAGGTTGCCCATACGGCCATTTTTCACCCTCCGAAGCCTCCAGAGGGCCTGTGGAGGGTGGGGGCAGCTGTTTTTGCCCTCCCCAGCTCCTAGAAAGCCTCTGGAGCCTGGGGAGGGTGAAAAACGGGTCCATCACATGCTCAAAGCGGGGGAAGGGTGGAAGTCACGCGCGCATACACAGGGTAGGGCATGTGCAGAGAATAATGGGTGTGGGCACTCCTGCGCACAACCCCCCTGTGCTCCCCCCACTTTTGGCATGTGATGGCAAAAAGGTTAGCCATCACTGTGGTAGAGCCACCTGACAGTTAGAACACAAAATAACAAAGTTAGAACTTTTTGACAATATGCAATTAAGCCTTTTGACTGATGGGTTACTAACCATCTAGCCTGTTTGCTTTCTTTTAGGCAGAATATATAAATTCATATGCATGTACATCTGTGAGAAAACTAAATATGGGGGAAGGGGGAAAATTACCTGACAACTGCTTTCAAATATATGCGCTGCAAATTATATACATTACCTATATGTTTTCTTTTCTTAAGTAGTGTGAGGCAATTTTATTTATCCCTACCCAGAGAATGAATAAGAGTGACACTATTTCTGTGAGGTGACTTTTTCCTTCCTATTAGTCTACTGGGAAACGACTAGGACTGCTTGTATCATGTTCTGAGTTTCAATAATGTATTGTAGAAGGCTAAATTATCACAGGAAGATATCTTTTAAAGGGATGGAATTTAAAGTATTTCTGATACTATGGAAATCACAGACTAAGCATATGTGTTTTGTGGTTGTGCTACTCTATAACCTGATAGAGTTTTTATGTATAAAATACTACATTATTACTTGAAAATCAGGTCCCAGTGTTGGTGAACTTCGTCAAACAGAAGTGAAAATTATTAGTAATGAAGTTTGCAACAGAAGACAAGTATACAATGGAGCCATTTCATCTGGAATGCTCTGTGCTGGATACCTGGAAGGAGGAAGTGATGCTTGTCAGGTAGGTATAATAATAACTTAGAAGTCAGCAAAAGGCTCCTGCATATATTATGATTTGGTATTATTTTTGCGCTGGAGCAAAATCTACTTATTTATACACCATCATCTTTTTCTATAACTAAGTAACAGAGATTTAGATATGGGTGTGTGTGTGCGTAAAATGAATTTGGTGTAGTATTTAAGATACTGACCAAGAAAATAGGAATCTATGAGTTCTAATCCTACCTTAGACATAAAAGCCATCTGGATGATTTTGGGCCAGTCATATTTTCTTAGTCCAATCTACTTCATAAGAGAAAATAGAATGAAGATGTATTATGTGTGTTAGCTACCTTGAGTTATTCAAAAAAGATAAAGGCAGAATTTTTAAATCTTTTTAAAAAGAGGTGATCTAACAGGGGTCTCCAACCTTTGCAACTTTAAGTCTGAAGGACTTCAGCTCCCAGACTTCTCCAGCCAGCTTTGCTGGCTGGAGAATTCTGGGAGCTGAAGTCCTTCAGACTTAAAGTTGCAAAGGTTGGAGACCCCTGATCTAGGAGATACAAAATGGATGACCATTTTTGTTAATAATAATAATAATATATTTAATTTCTAGACCGCTCCCTCTCCCCAAGGGGACTCGGAGCGGTGCACAGGGAAATTAAAACAATAAATATACATAGATATACAAAACAGTTAAAAAACACATTAAACAATAAGATCCTTGTTGTTGTTATTGCTGTTGCAGTTCCAGGTGGTCCATCTGGGGAAAGGAATGGGGAAGCTATGGCTAAGGATGGGAAATATGTGATCTTTATTTTTATTGCTTTGTTTATTCTATTCCATTTCTATATTATTTTATATTTCAAAGCCCTTAAAGTTGGCAAGTAAGTCCAGCCATAAAGGCTTGGGAGGCAGGAGAGAAATGTGGTCTTCAGATGACCCCATTATATCTTCCTCTAAGAAGATTTTATGTCAAGGGAAATCATTTTAGATGGTATCATGTTTGATAAAAGAGCTCTATCTATGATTATATACACTATAGATTATTCTCCTGGTCTTTCTAAAGTGATCTTCCATCCCTTTTAGGGTGATTCTGGTGGACCATTGGTTACATCTGATCCCAGAGGAATATGGTACCTTGTTGGCATAGTAAGCTGGGGAGATGAATGTGCTAAGCCAAATAAACCTGGAGTCTATACACGAGTTACTTACTATCGAAATTGGATTGGTTTCCATACAGGAGTCTGAAATAATAACGAATAACTTTATATTAATGTATGAGATCCAAGATATTTTTCTTACAAACAGTCATACTTACTCTGGTACATTCTATTGATTAGAGATGTGTTTTTCTGCTGGAGGCATCAACACTATTCCTTCCCATATTATTTCAGGTCCATGTGTCATTATATTATATTATAAACACTATTCATATGTTATACAAGAAGATGAATATACTGAAGTATTCATCTGCAACTAAAAAATAATTTTCTTGTAGTTTTTTATGATTCCCATCCTTAAAATGCTGCATTGTGGCTCCTGCTTGATTGCATTGATTGTTCAATCCTCCCAATGGCTTTGATAATTTGGCCAATGTTTTGTTTTGTTTTGAGTGTGTGGTATTATTCAAGGAAAATTGTGCATCATTCCTTCGAGGAATTGGAGTACTCAGATACATAACTCTTTTACAACTGTATTTCAAAAATGGAGAAGATTCTTGGATGAAGGATCCTCTATGGGCTTTCTTAATTCACGAAGACTGGAAAGAGACATCCCATGCAGATTGAGAAAGTATTGAACTAAGGATCAGTTCGTTTGCACCAGTCTTGCTATTATATAAAATATGATATAAAAGTGCAATTGTTCACCTTCTTAGAATGATTACCATGTTTTTAGACTATAAGATGCACCAGAATATAAGATTGAAGAGGTAAACAAGAAAAAAAAAGTTTTTGCCCTCCCTGGCCCCCAGAGGCACTCTTCAGGCCTCCCAAACCCTATGCCTATCCCGTTTTTGGAAAAATGCAGCACACAGAGGGTTTGGGAGGCGTGCAGAATGCTCCTGAGGGCTGGAGAGACCAAAAATGGCACTCCTGAAGGCTTTGGGAGTCCAAAAACGGGTCCATTTTTCACAAAAATGGGGGGCACCGAGGGTTTGGAAAGCCTGCAGAGTGCTCTTCAGGCAGAGGTAGTTTGCTGTTTGGTGGATTGTTTCATGTGTGCACGTACAATGCATTACTTGTGCATGCGAAGTTCCCTGTTAATTGTTCTAGGCATGCACAGAACATTATAAGTAAAAACCATGCCGGCAGTAGCATGAGTGACTGGGGAACTGGTTCGGGGGCGTGGCCAGCTGACCATACCTACCAATTCCCAAAGTCCACTAGTGGTTTGACTGAATCGGTGTGAACTAGTAGCAACCCACCTCTGTCCTGGAAGTGGAGGAGAGCAAAGCTGTATTCTCGGGGGGGGGGGGGAGGTGTTGGGAGGGCAAAAATGGGCCTGTTTTCCCCCATTCTTTGCAAAAACAGGACACGCAGGGTTTTAGGAGGCCTGCAGAGTTCTCCAGAGTGCTCATGAGGGCTAGGGAGGGCAAAATACCCCCATTTTTGTGAACAATAGGCCTGTTTTTCTCCTCCCCAAACCCCCCATGCAACGTGTTTTTGCCCTCCCCAGCCCCTAAGAGCACTCTGCAGGCCTCCCAAACTCTCTGCGCGCAGGTTTTTGTGAAAAACAGGCTTATTTTTTGCCAAAAACAGGACTTGTGATGCGGGATTTCTGGAGCCCCAAAAGTGGCTGTTTTCGGTGTATAAGATGCACCAACATTTCCACCCTCTTTTAGGGGGGAGAAAAGTGTGTCTTATACTCTGAAAAGTATGGTATATAGTTTCTCATGATCTTTCAGTGACCTTCTCCTAATTTGACAGCCTCCAGAACGCTTTGAATTGCAGCTGCCAACACAGACCATTTTGAGAAAACAGAACTAGAAGCATTTAATATTCAGTCAATTCAAACTCAATTAACATTTACTTAGACAGGAAAGAGGAAATTTAGTGAAGATAATGTTAGTGAGTTACCTTGCTAAGTTGATTTTTATTATAAATAAAAATTCCAGGGTTTTATTTATAATTCATTTCAGTTAGAAGAAATGGTACCATTGTTTTCCATGTTTATAAGAGCTTTCTCCAACCTTGTCCTTTCTTTTTTCTGTATATTTCCTGTTGTTCAGAATACAACCCAAGATTATTTAAAGAGTTAGAAACATTTTTAAAAAAATACATTTCGTTTCATTCCTTACTCTTGTATGCCAAAATTTAAAGAAAAGTATGAGACAAAAGAGGATCAATGTAGCAAAAACTATGTGTTTTAATTATACCACACATAAGGCTCGATTTTCAAACATGCTTAAGAGTTATTATTTCTAAGTAATAATGTTTAAAATGCAGTAACATTTTTTAATTCAATGGGATTAACATTATTAAGACATGTTTCATATCAAGGAGTGCAACCTGTTCTTGCTTTGGTTAATATTCAAGTTAACAAAAATATTATTTTGCATTGCAATCCATGTGTATGCATTAATGATTACAAATCCCATAAATAAACACCATGTGACCAGTGAAAATGTTATCATTCTGGTATCAACATATGTGTAACAAATCATTTATATTTCTAGTCTTTGGGCTGGCCGGCCAAGTCTGACATTTTAAACTGTATAAGACTCTAAATCAGCCTTCAGAGTTTGGTGAAAATATTATTCTGGCTTCAGAAAACTCCTGAATATTTAAGTTCAAATACAGAATTTCTCATTTAAGCAAACTACAGAAACTACAAAATTATTATATTCGTTTTATGTGTAGTCATGTATATATGCATTAATAGTATTCTTAAACTAAAAATAAAGAATTAAACCTTTCCTTTCCCCCGCCGTTTTCTCTGCTCCCCATGGGTGGATCCTGCTGCCACTGGTATCTGGGCCAACCCAGCCCAAGATCTCCTGCACGTACTCGCTCACCAAGCTGCTGCATCAGCAGAAAATCAGACTGGCAAGCTGGCATACTGGTAAGGAGTGTCCTGACACAGAGGCCCAGTGGTTGCTCGCCTCTTGAGCACACTCTCCCACCACCTGCTGCTCTTCTCTTTCCTTCTCTCCTCCTCATTCCTTACTCACTACTCAGTGTGGATTTTGCTCACCTCCTCATTGGCATGCATGTACACAATCCTGGCCCTCTGCCCACTACAATGAGACAACTTAGGGTTAGAGGTTTGAAGACTTTCATTTGCTTAAATGAGAAATTCTGAGGGAACCCCTGGTGACCTCTTATGGAATCCCTCTTATAGGGTTCCACGGAACCCTGGTTGAGAAACCTTGATGTATATGCAAGTGATCTGTTTGTATGCAAGAGAATAAAAGTTAAACAACCATCTAGGTCAGGGGTGTCAAACTCAAGATCCACGGGCCGCATTCAGCCCATGGGGTGCTTAAATCTGACCCATGGGGCAGACCTCGAAATAGCAAAGGACTGTTCCACAGTACCTCTGGCAGCCAAAACAAGGGAAGCAAATTAAATACTACATTAAATACTACATTAAATTAAACATCTTGCTGTTGTCTATCTTAGGCAAAACCTTTGCCCACATTTTTCTGAACAGAATAACATCATGTCTTTTCTTTTCCAGCTAAAGTAGGATGCTTTATAAAGAAAAAATATTTATTTGATTGATACTCCACTTCTGTATTCAGTTGATATTAAAGGCAGTTAACAACAGTTAAAATATGGAACATAAAATACAATTTTATTTTTAAAAAGTGAAAATTATTAACAACTAAAACTCGAAAGTAGCTGGAAATTGATTTTTGTGTAAAAAGATGATGAACCATTGAAAAATAATTTCTGAATTGAAAGATATCTTGTTTTGTAATTCTAGATGTGTTTATTGGCTCTTGTACTAGTTGACTCTTG
This sequence comes from Rhabdophis nuchalis, assembly GCA_039707465.1. Taxonomy (NCBI): domain Eukaryota; kingdom Metazoa; phylum Chordata; class Lepidosauria; order Squamata; family Natricidae; genus Rhabdophis; species Rhabdophis nuchalis. Next base: position 111,685,610 of record CM077647.1, on the reverse strand, counting down.
TTGGCTAAACTTGGGATTTTAGAAAACAAAGTACATACATCTAATTAATTTAGGGGTAATCCAACTTTGTACTAGATTATCAATACTTCAAATAATAGTAACTATGGAGCAATAGTAGTAGAACCCTATTGCGTCCAGTATATATGAACTTTCTGAATGCAGAAAGGTAGAAATTCTGCAGAGATGGGAAAAATATTAAAATAGCAGTCAAAAAAATGGATAGACAGACAGACAGACAGACAGACAATAGACAATAGACAATAGACAATAGACAATAAATAGACATACAGACATATAATAGATAATAGATAGAGATAGATAGATAGATAGATAGATAGATAGATAGATAGATAGATAGATAGATAGATAGATAGATAGATAATAGGCACAGACATATAATAGATAATAGCGACAGAGATAGATAGATAGATAGATAGATAGATAGATAGATAGATAGATAGATACATAATAGATAGATGAATGGTTGGATGGATGGATAGATAATAGACAATTGACAGACAGACATATAATAGATAATAGATAGATAGAGATGGATGGATGGATGGATAGATAGATAATGGAGAGAGGGAGGGAGGGAGGGATGATAGAACAGGACAAAAAGAAACCTATGAACTATCTCTGTCACTGGAGCTGAACATCGATTTCATAACTTCCTCCTGGAATAAAACATGCAGACCCCTTCTTCATCAACTGTCACAGAGGAGTCCTCCAGGTTTCCCAAAGAGAAAAAGGCATGGTGGTGACTAGCGACTCTCTTCTCAAACAAACACTACCGGCAATTTGTAGACTGAGCAACCTAGCAAGGTATTTTGTCTCTCAGGTGCAAAGATCAGAGATGGCTTACCCAATCAATCAAGCCAACTGATTAGTATCCCTTTCTCCTTTTTCATGTTGGGACAAACAATGCAACAAAAAAGACCCTGAAAAAATATCAAAGGATTATGAGCTGTTAGGCAGGAAGGCAATCGAGTTTAGGAGCATAGGCAATATTTTCAGCCATAATTCCAATGGAAGGTCAATACCCAACGAGAGAATGGATGATTCTACAGGCAAATTGCTTGCTCAACAGACGGTGTCATTGAGACTTTGGATTTTGGGATCATGGTTTACACTTCTAGAGGGCTGGAAAAAAGCTGATGTGGTTCCAACCTTCAAAAAGGGAGAAAAAAGAAGATCCGGGAAATACAGACCAATCAACATCAGTAACTGCAAAAATCCTGAAAAAGCGTTGGATTTGTGTGCACTTAGAAAGGAACAAAGTAATTACTAGAGGCCAACATGTATTTGTTAAAAACAGGTCTGGCCAAACAAAAATTTTGCCTTCTTGACTGTGTTAATATGTACATGTTTCAATATAATGAAATATTGATTTACTTGTTATTAAGCTTCCGTTATGAATATTCTTTGTTATAAAGCAGATCTATTAGGAGGCTACAACATGATGCTTAGTTTTTACAATGTTACAGGACTTTACTGCCATCAAGTGGCATCAAATTGTACAGTGCTTCATTTAAAATAAAATTTTAAGATGTTTCAAGGAATACAATGCATACATACTACAGATACAAAAAAAAGGTTTAAGAAAAAAGAAAACGTTAGTTACTAGAACTTTGTTGAGATATTTCTGAGAATGGCATTTGGATCATATGCTTATTTCCTAATGAGATCTATCAAATTAGAGGAGAAAAACTATCAATAAAAAGAAAAAAACAGTTTGGACTTGGAAGATTACCTAATATAAAGCCTCCTGTAATTTGTTTCTATGTGCTTCACAAGTATGTCCTTTGTCTTCATCTTTCCTCTTTTTCACACAGCAATTCTCATTCATTCATTCATCTATATGCCATCTATCCATCCCACGGTTGTAGCAATAATATATAGTTGGTCCTTGTTTAACAACTGCTTCATTTACTGACCGTTCAGTTACAATGGGGATTAAAAAAATTGACTATATGATTAATCATCAGAGGCAAAGTAAAGCTGAACTAAGATCTTAAGCACTGTTGCAATTTCACTTAGCAACTACTTTAATTAACAGCCAGGTTGCTGGTCTCATTGTCACTAAATGAACACTTTCTCCATATTAACTGATTCTTCTTCCTAGCGTTACTCCCATGCTAGGGCAGGGCCCCCTTCCTAAATATTAACTGATTAACCAAAGGAAAATGATTTCCCTTACTTTTAATATATTGTGGGAAAATGTCCATCTAGACAAAAACCAAAGCAATTGGACAGAGTTGCAACATTTTTTATTGCCATGTACAACTGCAGTGATCACTGGGCCCCTCACCAGAAGAATGCAAAAGAGCTTGAAATTTACAGAGTTACAATTTATGTAATCTCTGAAGATGATAGAAATGAATTACAAAGATAATGTAAATTATTATATGACTCTTGGAATTTATCATCTGATAAGCAAGTAGAGGCTACTCTGGCACTTCTACATCCTACATTTCCAAGAAGGGCTCTAAGTCTGCCTTTCTTTTTAATACTAGCACCTTTAAACATAAATAGTATCTTTATTATGCTCATATATTTGACTCCTTTAATTAAAAGGAAAAGATAGTCCACTTTTTGTGTCTCTTACTTTTACTTGTCTTCCTTGTCCGTACATAAAGGTAAAGATTCCCCTTGCACATGTTCCCGACTCTAGAGGGTGGTGCTCATCTCCATTTCAAAGTTGAAGAGCCAGCACTGTCCAAAGATGTCTCCATGGTCATGTGGCCAGCATGACTAAATACCGAAGGTGCACAGAATGCTGTTACCTTCCCACCAAAAGTGGTCCCTATTTTTCTACCATTTTTACATACTTTCGAACTGTTTTTAAAAGAAAATCTTACACTAGGTTGGCAGAAGCTGGGACAAGTAATGGGAGCTCACACTGTTACGTGGCGCTAAGGATTCGAACCGGTGAACTGATGACCTTTCTGTCTTAACCCTTGCCCTTACATAACAAATGATTATGTAAACAAATGGGAATTAATGCAATTTGGGGGAGTTAATTGAACAAAATCACTTTTAAAATCACTTCTTTCCTACTGTTTAGTAGATCTAAATAGCATTGAAATGGTTTATATTTCAGATTGGAGCAAAAGAGCCAATGATAAAAATTAAACCAGGTGTTGGAAGAAATGGTCATCTGGGTTCAGTTCCAAGTGAGTTCCTGCAGCTCTCTCAGCCATGTCCACTAGCAGGAAAGTAGGCTCATGTTTTCAAATCTCCTCTTGGAGCTCTCTATGCACAGACTGCATGATGATGACTGGGTTCCCCTCCTTCAGTGGCCAGACCAGAGACAGATCAGCTGGTGAAGTAACCAGAGTACCTATGAAAAGGGACTGCCTGAATTTGCATTGCTGAGGACAGAAAAGTCTCAGTTGGTCACTTTCGTGCCTTTTATGGGTGTGATCCATTGCTTATGATAAAGTTGCTGGACTGATTTTTAGAGACAATAAATCAGAAGAGATTAAAATAATTGCAAAACAGATTAAAATCAGCCTGAGGCAAAATTTAAATTGACCATTACATTCCTACTTGCTTCAGTGGCAAAGGAGTTTTATACTTTTCCATTTCATTAATTTTCTAGAATGGGATCTTATAAAGCTTGGAGGATATACAAGAATGTATTTATTATGCTTGGATTGCTTCTAGAGTTAAAAGTCAAAGGAAAAATAGATTTTTATTTTCAGATAGAATATACCTATCCATGGAGGCTCTATCAAATGTTCCAAACTCTACCCTTTTTCTTCTCTGTTTCATCCTGATGAGATGCCATATTAAGGGACAAAGGTGAAATTCAACAAATCTGCTCCCATAACTCATCAAGTTCCGTGGTACAAAAAGCCCCCCTCATCCATGACCTTGTGTCAGAGGGGGACCCGGACCTGGTAGGCATTACGGAAACCTGGTTGGGCCATGAGGGAGGACATCCCCTCGTAGAAATGTGCCCACCAGGATACCGAGCCTTCCATCAGCCTAGGGCCCTAGGGAGGGGTGGGGGGTGGCGATTATGGTTAGGGAAGGTCTTGAGCCAAAGGAGACCACGATCCCTCAGACGACCGGGTGCGAGTCCCTCCTTGTGAAGTGGGGCCTAGGGAGGCAGTTGGGCGTGTTAGTTGTATACCTGGCTCCTCGCTATGCAACAACAGCCCTGCCCGAGCTCCTAGAGGTGCTAGCCGAGGCGGCGGTTGAGACCCCCAGACTTTTAGTCATGGGGGACTTTAACCTGCCGTCGGCAGGCGAAACCTCTGGTGCAGCTCGGGAGTTCATGGCTTCCATGACAGCCATGGACCTGACCCAGGTAGTTGTAGGCCCTACCCATGAGGGCGGACACACTCTGGGTCTCATCTTCGTCTCGGGACAGTGGAGTAGTGATCTGGGAATAGGGGATTTAGTCATCACACCCCTGTCATGGACAGATCACACTCTCCTTCGGCTCGACTTTCCGATCGCTGCACCTCACTGCGGAGAGGCGGAACCGGACATTCCTATATGGTTCCACCCCAGGCTCCTGATGGACCCGATAAGGTTCCAAAGGGAGCTTGGGCCAATTCCTGTGGACTTGCCCCGCGACTCGACTGAGGACCTAGTGGCCGTATGGTTAAGTGCGGCCACGGGGGCCTTGGACCGAGTCGCGCCCTTGCGGCCTCTCTTGCGGCGACGAACCACCTGGGCTCCTTGGTTTACCGAGGGGCTCAGGGAGATGAAGCGCCACAAGAGATGCCTAGAGAGCAGATGGAGATCATCTCACTCCGAAGCCGACCGAACACTAGTGAGAGACCATATTAGGACTTACTTAGTGGCGATAAGAGTGGCCAAACGTGAGTATTGTGCCACTCTTATTGCATCCGCAGATAACCGCCCTGCCGCCCTGTTTGGGGTGACCCGCTCCCTCCTCCAACAGAGGCCGCGGGAAGCCCCTTTACAGTGTCGACCGGAGGAATTTGGGACTTATCTGCAGGAGAAAATCACTCGGATTCGGAGCGAGTTACCCTCCATCGACAGTGGCCCAGTCGAGCGTGCCGAGGCTGTTCTTGTGACACCATCATGGGAGGAGTTTGATTTTGTTACTACCGAGGATATGGACAAGTTGTCAAAGAGACTTAGGGCCACCACATGTTTATTGGACCCGTGTCCCTCCTGGCTTGTACTGGCATCCTGGGAGACGACACGAGGCTGGCTCCACGGCATTGTCAATGCATCTCTGAGTGAGGGGTCCTTGCCCGCCGTCTTGAAAGAGGCGGTAGTAAGGCCCCTCCTCAAGAACCCGTCCCTGGATCCAGCATTATTAGAGAACTATCGTCCCGTCTCCAACCTTCACTTTTTAGTGAAGGTTGTTGAGAGTGTGGTGGCTCAACAGTTTCCGCGACACTTGGAGGAAGTTGATTATCTAGACCCGCGCCAGTCCGGCTTCCGACCCGGGCACAGCACCGAGACGGCATTGGTCGCATTGGTTGATGATCTCTGGAGGGCGCGGCTTTTTTTTTTTTTTATATTGAAAAAGTTTTATTGGTTTTACATTTTTTCTATAGGATAGGGTAAGGGATACAAAGAAATTTTGAGAGCATTCACGTCAAAGTTGTCGGCTCTTCCGGGTCCTCAAAATACATTGATAACAATTTAAAAAAAAACATTTTTCATAACACTACAAAGTGAAAGCGTGTACATATACCTAAATTCTCATTTCTATACTGTCAGTCCTTTACAAAAAATCCAAATACAAATATTATGCAAAATTGTTCAAAAGAAAAGTCAAGGCAAAGTTCTTTTTTTGATCTAAGTCTCTTGGCAATTGTATCTTCTATCTCTCCTTCCAGGCCCCCAGCGGGCGGGGCCGTGGCCCCCTCCGTCCCCCCTGGATCTTCCCCCAGGATAGAGGAATGTTTTTTAAGAAAGGCTTCCGCCTCAGCAAGTGTTTTAATCTTCACTCTTCCTCCTTCCCAGAACACCAGCATCCCTTCAGGTGTCACCCACTTGAACCAAATCCCATGATCAAACAATGTTTTAGACAAGAAGGAAAATTTCCTTCTTGCATCTCTAATCTTTCTAGGGATCTGCTTCAAGATAGCAACCGTTTTTTGTTGGTAGATTAACGGACTTTCTCTCTGCACTTTCAGGATTTCCTCTCTGGTTGACCTTCTAACAAATTTCACATGTATCTCTCTAGGTACTTCATTTATCCTGGCATATGCTGAGTTTATTCTATAAGCTAGGTCAATGTCCCCCCTGATCTCATCCTTAGGTTTTTGTAAATAGTCTGCTAAAATCGTGCTCATAAGATCAGGGAGGCATTCACCAGATTCCTCAGGAACGTTCTGAAATCTCAAAAAATATGTCATTCTTTCCATATCAATCCTAGACACATGCCCATTTGTTTCCCCAACCTCTTTAGTAACATTTTTAATCTCTCCCTTAACCCCCACCAGCCCCCCTTCCAATTCTTCATTCTTCTGCGTATTTTCTAGAACTTGCTTCCGTGTGTCCAATAACTCCTTCTTGAAGTTGATGTTTTCTGCCCTCTGGGCCTGAATTTCTTGTACCAAAGTTTGTAGAACAGTTTCAAGAGAAGCCATCCTTTGTTCTAAACTTGTCAGTGCTGTTTCTTGAGCCATGATTAACTGTTAAAGTCAGTGCCACTAAAATGGCATTTTCAGGGTGGGGTTGGTGAGGCTGACCGGGAGCCAAAAGTTCTGATCAAGGTTGTAACGTTGTAAAGTTCAGGAACCAAGAGAGAAACAATTTTCCAACTCAATAGGTGTAATAGCGAAGGTACTCCAGAAAAGAAATCACAAATCCAAAAGAAAAAAATTCTTCATTAAAAGCCAGAGAGAGTCCAAATTGCAAAGAGACGCTGGAAATTTTCCATAAACAAAATAGACAATCAGGAACAAAGAGAAGCCATCTTCCATCGCCCAGCTCAGAGCCCACAGGAGAGAGTAGTGAGAGAAATTGTTTCAGCCAGACCTAGAGACATTGTTGCAAGCAAACCGCAGACCACTTTCCCTTAGCGCAAACAGTCTGGATTAAAGATTTCCGCTCCTCGCCGCGAGGAACCATTTCCAAGTGCCGCTTAAGTCCAAGGGTTTTTTTTAAAAAACAAACACCCCCCTCCCAGTCCTTTCAGCCCGGCTGACAGTGGAAAAAAAACAAGTTTTTGAACACTCACTCTCCCCTTGCAGCTGAAGCCTCGGCAAGCCTTCCGACATCGACGATTAGCCCTCTACATGAATGCGAATGGCGCCGTCTTCCTTAGGCGAAGGGAAAACCCCCCGCAGCATGTTCTCCTTCACCTAAGCCGCGACGAGGGTCGCTTCCCCCACCGCCATGAGGGGGGGCGTCCCTGTCGAGCTGGCTTTACGGGAGACCCCCAAACAAGGGGCGTCTCGCCCCCGTGGGGGGGCAGAAAAAGAAACAAAACGGCGAGCGAGCGCTAGGCTCACCCGTCGCCGCTGGAGCCGGAACCGGAAGTCTCAGCGGCTTTTGATACCATCGACCATGGTATCCTATTGCGCCGACTGGGGGGGTTGGGGCTGGGAGGCACCATTTTGCGGTGGTTCACGTCCTACCTCTCTGGTCGGTCGCAATGTGTGTTGGCAGGGGGGCAGAGGTCGGCCTCGAGGCCCCTCATATGTGGGGTACCTCAGGGGTCGGTCCTCTCGCCCCTACTGTTCAACACATATATGAAGCCGCTGGGTGAGATCATCCGTGGTTTTGGGGTGGGATATCATCTGTACGCTGATGATACTCAGTTGTACATATCCACCCCAGACCACCCCAATGATGCCGTCGAGGTTATGTCCCGGTGTTTGGAGGCCGTACGGATCTGTATGGGTAGCAACAAACTCAAGCTCAACCCGTCCAAGACTGAGTAGCTGTGGCTTCCGGCGCCCCGATTCAGCCAGATTATTCCAACTCTGGCCATTGGGGGCGAAACACTGGCCCCTGTGGAGAGGGCACGCAATTTGGGTGTCCTCCTGGACTCCCGGCTGTCTATGGATGACCATGTGGCAGCCGTGGCCAGGGGGGCATTTCATCAGGTACGCCTGATGCGCCAATTGCGCCCCTTACTGGACCGGGCTGCCTTACGCACAGTCACTCAAGCACTCGTCACGTCTCGATTCGACTACTGTAATGCTCTCTACATGGGGCTTCCCTTGAGGTGCACCCGAAAGCTACAGCTAGTCCAGAATGCAGCCGCGCGGGTGATTACGGGAGCGCCTAGACACTCCCACATAACACCGATCCTGCGCGAGCTGCACTGGCTCCCTGTGGTCTTTCGGGTGCACTTCAAGGTTCTAACGACCATCTTTAAAGCGCTCCATGCCTCAGGGCCTAGTTATATGCGAGACCGCCTCCTGCCCCATACATCCCTCAGACCGATACGCTCCCACAGAGAGGGCCTCCTCAGGGTGCTGTCGGCCGGTCAATGCCGACTGGCGACATCCAGGGGAAGAGCCTTCTCTGTGGCGGGACCAGCCCTCTGGAACGACTTACCCCCTGAACTCCGTACCATCTCCGACCTCCGCCTCTTCTGCAAGTGTCTGAAGACACACCTATTCCAACTAGCCGGCCTAGCGTAGCCTCCAATTCTGACTCATAGATAGTTTTAAAATGGGGATTTTAATTCAGTTTTAGCACAGGTTTTTTAGTTGAATAAGTTTTTTAAAAAAAGTTTTATATGTTTGTATGTTTTTTAATATGCCTGTGCGCCGCCCTGGGTCCGTATGGAGAAGGGCGGGGTATAAATTCAATAAAATCTAAAATCTAAATCAAAGTAAAATACACAGTGTAAAAGTCATGCAACTCAAAGGACACCCCTGAACTGGGATGCAAATCACAATAGTTGATTGCAGCAGCTTTTGCAAAGAAAATCTATTTAATACACTTCCTATATAACAACATCCTGTCACCTCTTTTGCAGTAGCAGAGTTCTAAATACATAAGTTCCATTAGATCTTAAATTGCAATATACAATTGCAAAATACTCAGATTTTGACAAACAATATATACTAGATTTACATACTCTTCTCCCTCTCCCCCTCCCCTCCTTTCCCCAAAATAACATTTCTTTCTCACTGGCCCTTGCTGCCCATAATCAGATTGATTTTCTTACAAGCAAAGCATATAAAATCAAAGTTGTGAGCATTATCCATTCATCTCTTACAATATGATTTTCACAATTATAAAGGCAGAACGGGGTCTACCATCACCGTTAACATTTTGTGACGCAGCTCTCTTGAGTCTTCTCCATTCAAACTTTACCAAAACTCAGGAAAGATATGTGCAAATTACCCACAAACATTGGTAGATTTGGGTACAAATGGGAAGAGATTCTTCTGAAAGCAATAACAAAGTGTATTCGAACACAGGAAAGCTAGAAATTGGAAAACAAGCCTCTGTTGGATTATGGATTTGTGGTTTCTTCCTCTTAATTAGCATATTTGATAATGAAAAGTGAACAGCAAACTAAATCAACCAAAAATTAATTTCTGCCCCTTTTCTTGCAAATTTGACAAAAAAATTACTGACAGGAAACATATTTTGATCACGATATTTAGAAGATTTTCACTACCCGAACGCTTGCCTATTTTTTGGAGGAAAAGGGAAAAAAAGTATGGAAATCCATTTATCTTTAGAATTTACAAGACACATACCAAAGAATAAAAGTATCAATGGCAACAAAGCTTAGGAAAGATTTATTAAGACATTGCCTACAAACACTCAGATATCAAGAAGATATGATCCCCAACCAGCCCCAACATTCCAGAACTCAATCTACAAGGAGGCTGGGAAAGGAGGGGACATATCTGTAGCCCAGTGGTGGGATTCAATTTGTTTTACTATCAGTTCTGTGGGCGTGACTTGGTAGGTGTGGCAGGGGAGGGATACTGTAAAATCTCCATTCTCTCCCCACTCCAAGGGAAGGATATTGCAAAATCTCCATTCCTGCCCCACTCCAGGGGGAGGTTACTGCAAAATCCCCATTTCCTCCCAATCAGCTGGCACTCGAAAGGCAGAGAATAGATGGGGTGGGGCCATTCAGAGGTGGTATTTACTGGTTCTCCGAACTACTCAAAATTCCCATTACCGGTTCTCCAAAACTGGTCAGAACCTGCTGAATACCACCACTGTTGTTAAGTGACTTTGAGTGCTAAATCATCTTGACAAAGTGTTGTGCCTAATAGAAAAGCTTCTCTGTGCCTTAATCAGCCAATCCATATCAACTTAATTGCATATTCAACAATTATGTATATATACTGCATGTGCATAGTAGCCACTGATTTGGTAAAGCCATTTTACTTGTTAGAAGCATGATGCTATATTGTGGAGTTTCAAAATAGGTGCTTTACTCAGATCTTTGAGAAAGCAATTCCCCCTCTTCTTCAAAAACCTATTATTTCCTTCTCTTCCCTCCCCACCCTGGAAGTGAATAGAAATAGCACTATAAAAACCAGCATTGTTGCATTAAGAGACAAATCTTCCAAAGTATTTATATTTTTCAGTATAAAGGTAATGGGTGCACTAATTGTTGGGAAAAGTTCCATAACTCTAGTTTTAAGAGAACGATGGTTGTTTTGCAGATGAAAGCAGTGGTGGGTTCCTACCTGTGTGGACTGGTTCGGCCAAACCAGTAGTAGCTTGGCAGCCTGGGTTGCTGGAATTGGCAGTGACCCAGGCCTACAATACCCCTGAACCTGTTCTCCCAGTGGCGCCATGGTGCTGCCATCTTGTTTTTGGCTTCTGTGCATGCACAGACCAATGTTCGTTGTACTGTGCATGTGCGTGCAAAGCATGCACACATACTTGGCACATCCCTGAGTGAACCGGCAGTAGTGACTGCCGGAACCCACCACCAGATGCAAGTATATGCCTTGCTTGTTGGTTGCTGGCTTAATTTGCCATTTTGGTTTATCTATCTGTCAATCAATCAAGGACCTTGGAGTTCTTCTAGTCCAAACCCCTGGTTTATAATCAAAATTCATAATCTCTCATTATTGTTTTTAGATTCTTTGTTGTGTCATTGGTTCCTATATGTAGGAGAAAAAAGGAGTAGTAATCCATGGGATTGATTATTTTAGTAAGATACTCAGTTGCATCTTTGATTTTTGCTCCAGGGAGACAATATACCTCCCTAGATTGACTGCAGACTATAGTTCTGTTCCCCTAAGAATTAAATCTTCTATCACCAATATTTGCCTTTTTTTTTTTAGGGAAGTTTGGGATAGTTTTCTTCCTGCCGCAGGAATGCTGGGTTGTGTCTCTTTTTAAAAAAAGAAATTATTGCTGAATGCTCTTTTGTGGGTATCTATTTTTGAATTTTGAATTTATTTATATGTATATCCCGCCCTTCTCCACAGAGGACCCAGGGCGGCGCACAGGAAATTTAAAAACATACAAAATACAAAAAATAAATACAAAATTTAAAATATATATTAAACTATCCTATCCTATGCTAAAAGCCAAATTTTAAAATACCCAATTTAAAACTTTCTAAAAAGTCCCCGTGGGAGTTTAGGCTAGGCCGGCTTGTTGGAACAAGTATGTCTTTAGACATTGGCGGAACAGGCGGAGGTCGGTGATGGTGCATAATTCAGGGGGTAGGTCGTTCCAAAGGGCTGGGCCCGCCACAGAGAAGGCTCTTCCCCTGGGTGTCGCCAATCGGCATTGTCCGGCCGATGGCACCCTGAGAAGGCCCTTTCTGTGGGAGCGTATCGGTCTAAGGGATGTATGGGGCAGGAGGCGGTCTCGCATATTTTCTTCCAGGGGGAGGTTATGAAAGTCATTGTTAAGTTTCAGAGAGGCTTCATTGGAGTGAACTAAAGTAGATAGCAGGGGCTTTGCTCGTAGTTGTTTCTTTCTTCTAAAAGTGACATGTTTTTATCGTTCTTGTTTTTTAGGTACATATGTAGGGTCATTTTTTATGGAAGTTGTTTGTTCTGTATTTTTTCAGTTTGGGTGTATCAATTTTCTTCTTTTTGTTTATATATGGGGTCATTTTTTAAGAAGCTGTTTGCTCCCTAGTGTGTTTTATTTTGGTGTAGTCTTCTTGTTTAGGCTGGGATTTCTTGCTTTGCTCATTGAGTTTCAGAGTAGTTAGAGTTGCCTCTAGACCTGCTACTTTTTCTTCTAATTCAAGTAGTTTACATTTGATACATACAAAGCTTGGGTCTTCTGTGGGCATAAGCTGAAACATATAGCGCACTTTGCAAGTCACTATAGTGTCAGTCTCTATTTCCCCGACTTGTTTGTTTGTTGAAAAATTAAAAATGTCTAAAAATTAAATATTTCCCCTGTTGTAAAGGTACATTTAGAATAGTTTACAAGAGTTCTTGGCCTTTTGTTCACTGTCTTGAAAAATTCATCACCATCTTCCCTATTTTGAAATGTCTGTTCTTTTGCTTTTGTATTCCTGTTCTTACTTTTAGAAAATGTGCACATCTGAAACTTTTGACTCCTCGGAATCCTAACAAATTTCCAGTATAATTAGACCTCAACTTACCACCTTTTATTTAATGACTATTTGAGATTACAACAGCATGGAAAAATGTCACATGATCATTTTCCACACTTTGGACTGTTGCAGCATCCCCGTGAACACCTGATCAGATTTCAGATATTTGCTCCTGGCAAGTATTTATGACAGTTGCAATGTCCCAGGGTCAAGTGATCTCCTTTTGTGACTTTCTGACAATCAAAGTCAATGGGGAGATCAGATTCACTTAACAACCATGCTACTAATTTAACAATTGTAGTGATTCACTTAACAACTGTGGCAAGAAACGTTGTAAAATAGCAATAACACTTAAACTTAGATAACACTTCGCAGCCCTCTCAAAGCAGTTTACAGAATCAGCACATTGCACAGTGGGCCCTCATTTTACCCACTGTGGAAGGATGGGTCAATCTTGAGCAGGTGAGATCAAACTACTGGCAATCAGCAGAATTAGCCTGCAATACTGCACTCTAACCACTGCACCAGGGGTGGGTTTCAAATTTTTTAGAACCTACTCTGTAGGTGTGGCCTATTTTGTGGGCGTGGCTTGGCAGTCATGTGGCAGGTGGGAGTGGCCACCTTTTAAAATGTGGTGAAACTCATTTAACAACGCTCTTGCTTAGCAACCAAAATTTTGGACTCAATTGTGATGATAAATTTTCTTTCTTTCTTTCTTTCTTTCTTTCTTTCTTTCTTTCTTTCTTTCTTTCTTCCTTCTTTCCTTTCTTCCTTCCTTTCCTTTCCTTCCCGTTGGGTCACTGGCAGCGGTGGGCCAGATTTACTTCCAGGTACGCCGGTGGAACCCCCTCTCACCGGTTCTCTAAATTTCACCAACCGGTTCTCGCAAGTAGGTGCGAACCTGCAGAAACCCACCCCTGCACTGCACCACCATGCCCGCAAAGCTCACTTAACAATTGCTTAGCAATGGAAATTTTTGGCTCAATTAGGATTGTAAGTCAAGGACTACCTGTAAGTCCTACTAAATTGTTTCTATGTTAGGTAATTAAATTAAGGATTGCAGCCTAACAAGAAATTCCTTCTTCAACATTAACATTATCAGTTAGGTTCTTAATTGCTAGTTGATTATTCGGGAGGTTGTTCAAGAAAGGATAAGCTGTTTTAAGAGGGAAATATACAATATCAGTGATATTATGGCTCCTCTGATCTTAATATCCTGGGCCACAGCCAGCAGTTCAATCAGGGTGAATCCAGGAATGTAGACAATTGGTGACAGCAGCAATCAGTATCCAGCAAGTAATGGCCAAGAATATAAATATTGCATCAGAAAGGAAAACCAAAACTTCCACCACCAAAATGAATTGTTCTACATTTTGCTTGAATGCGGTTTTCTGTTGGAAAGGACAGCAGACACTTAGAAAATTTTGGTTTCTCCAATTCCCAATCTTTATTTTTAAGGCTTTTGCAAAGATGGTTTCTGGTAAGTGGTTTACTGAAAATAATGTTTTTTATTGGGAAAAGGAAGATTAAATAATAAAACTTTGAGTTTTAAATGGGAAGCACCTCCCATAGGAAGTTCCTTATTTGTAGAGTACAACACATAATTAGGAGATTAGAGACATCCAATGAGACAAAAGCGAGGGATGTCTCTGGAACAGTGAGCAGATGGAAGTATCTAGACAGTAATTATATTACTATTTTATTAATCAGTTATTCCATCTGGCTGCTGTGGGCTGACTTTAAGCAAAAAATGGCTATAAGTGATCATAAAAGAGAATATTATTAGAAGGTGCTAGCCATTAGAACTAAGTGTGCTGGCCATATTTAGAAAACTGGAAATCTTTCTAGAAAAGGACAAGACTTCAGATTTCTGGCCAGTTTGATTGATTTCATCCATGGCTATGTGGAAATTTCTATTGTGCTTATCAGAAGCTTAAAGACTCATAATTTTCTCTATGCTGACATGTTTCTTTTACTTTAATTTGCTCCATTTCGCCCACATTTTGCAGTTCCACACATTGCTGGGTGTTGTTTCACTCTTGCAATGAAGACTTTACCATTAGCAGTCTACCCTGTGTGTCAAACCAGACACAGTAAGAACTGTGTATTTCAACAGCATTCTCGTTGTGGTCCTGATTTTGTCCAGACTGGTTTAGGAACTCCTATAGGCTATCTCAGCTACCATCATGAGCCTTGGGATCTTCAGAGGTAAGTAATATGACTTTGATTTGAATTGGGGGAAGGTCTTCTGAAGAATATGAGTAACAATAAGATATGCAAGATTTGATAATTCTGAGAGATGTGTTCACATCCTTTTTTTCCTTGGTATGTTTCTTGCATTTTTTCCTTTGTATGTTTCCTTTGTCTTCATCAATATGTAAGGAGAAAAAGTGCATGTCAATTTTTTTCTGTATTGCAAGAATATAATTGTATCTTCTAAGTATTCCCCTATTGAAATACTTTTTAAAGCCTAAGTGTTTTGTTGGAAACTATGCTGCAGGATTTACTTGTATTTTTATTGTGGTGCAAATATCTGTAGTTAGATTTATTCTGATGAATATTACTGATGTTACATTTACTGAGTACATTATATTTTGATCAGTATTACACCAGAAGGAGATTATTTGCAAGATTCTAGTTTTTAAAAATATAATATCTCCATTTGTGCAAAAGGGTTACAAGTTAAAAATAATATAGAGTTTGCTAGAGCATCAGTAGTCCTTAGTGGCAATCAGCAAGAGAATAAGAACAAAAGAGAATATAAGAGAGATGTTTGGATACACACAGACACACACCGAGATATAATCACAGATATACACACATATGTATATAAACTTATACATACATATACATTTTCCATAATATTCTTAAGATTGGACTTTTAACAGACAAAATAATGTTAAGTTCAAATAATGTCAATAAAACAAGAATCAAATAATAATAATAATAATAATAATAATAATAATAATAATAATAATAATAATAATAATAATAATAATAATAATGTTGAATTTATTGACCGCTCCCTCTCCCCACAAGGACTCGGGGGGGTGCACAGGGAAAATAAAAGCAATAAATATACAAAATACATACAAATTTAAAACAGATTAAACTTATTCCTGTGCTAAAATCCCTTAACTAAAAATCCCCACTAAATATAAATATACATTTAAAAACCCATAGAGAGAGAGACTACCCTAGGCCGGCCAGGCGGAAAAGATGAGTCTTCAATTTCAGGCGGAAGGAGCGGAGGTCCGTGGTCGTTCTAATATCGGGGGGAAGGTCATTCCAGAGGGCCGGGCCCGCCACAGAGAGAGCCCTTCCCCTGGGCGTCGCCCGCTGACAAAGTCTAGTGGACGGCACCCGGAGAAGTCCCTCTCTGTGGGAGCGAATCGGCCGTGAGGATGTGTGAGGCAGGATCCGATCCCGCAGATAGCTAGGTCCCGAGCCATGGAGCGCTTTAAAGATGATAACTAACACCTTGAAGCGCACCCGGAAGACAACAGGCAGCCAGTGCAGCTCGCGCAAGAGCGGTGTAATGTGGGTGAACCTAGTGGTTCCCATAATTGCTCGCGCGGCTGCATTCTGAACTAACTGAAGCCTCCGGGTGCACCTCAAGGGGAGCCCCATGTAGAGAGAGTTACAATAGTCCAGTCGGGATGTCACGAGGGCATGAGTGACTGTGCGAAGGGCGTCCCGATCCAATAGGGGGCGCAATTGGCGAACCAGGCGAACCTGGTAAAACGCCCTCCTGGCCACGGCTGTCACTTGCTCTTCCATAGACAGCCGGGTATCCAGGAGGACACCCAAATTGCGCGCCCCATCCACAGGGGCAAGATGTTCGCCCCCTATGGCCAGCGTTGGAGAGAGCTGGTTGAATCGGGCAGCTGGAAACCACAGCCACTCGGTCTTGGTCGGGTTGAGCCTGAGTCCGTTACTTCCCATCCAGATCCGCACGGCTTCCAGGCACTGGCACATCACCGCTACGGCATCGTTGGGATGGTTTGGGGTAGATATATACAGCTGAGTATCATCAGCGTAGAGATGGTACTCTACCCCAAAACCACGGATGATCTCACCCAGCGGCTTCATGTATGCATTAAACAGGAGAGGCGAGAGGACCGACCCCTGAGGCACCCCACATGTGAGGGGTCTCGGGGTCGACCTCTGCTCTCCTGCCAACACAAATTGCGATCGGCCAGAGAGGTAGGAGGAGAACCACCGTAAAACGGTGCCTCCCACCCCCAACCCCCCCAGCCGATGCAATAGGATACCATGGTTGATGGTATCGAAAGCCGCCGAGAGGTCTAATAGGACCAGGATGGAGGAACAACCCCCATCTCTGGCCCTCCAGAGATCATCCACCAACGCGACCAATGCTGTCTCGGTGCTATGCCCGGGCCGAAAGTCGGACTGGCGCGGGTCTAGATAATCAACTTCCTCCAGGTGACAGGGAAACTCTCAACAACCTTCGCCAAAAAGGGAAGGTTGGAGACGGGACGATAGTTGGTTAAAAGAGCTGGGTCCAAAGAGGGCTTCTTAAGGAGGGGCCTCACCATAGCCTCTTTTAGGGAAGCAGGCAAGGAACCCTCACTTAAAGAAGCGTTGATGACCTCTTGGAGCCAGCCTCGTGTCACCTCCCAGGATGCCAGTACAAGCCAGGAGGGACACGGGTCCAATAAACATGTGGTGGCTCGCAGTCGCCCACGTAACCTGTCCATATCCTCGGAAGCAACGGAGTCAAATTCCTCCCAAACAAGATCAGCCTCGTGGCATCCCACTGGGCCATGAATGGGGGCTAACTCGTTCTGTATCTGAGCGGTTTTGTCCTGCAGAAAAGTCACAAATTCCTCTGCTCTACCCTGTAGCGGGGCTTCCCGCACCCTCTGTTGCAGGAGGGAACGGGTCACCCCAAACAGGGCGGCAGGGCGGTTTTCTGCGGATGCTATGAGAGTAGCGCAATGATGGCGTTTGGCCACTCTCAGCGCCACAATGTAAGTCCGTAAATGGGCTCTTACCTGTGTCCGGTCAGATTCAGAGCGAGTAGACCTCCATCTTCTCTCTAGGCATCTCTTGCGGCGTTTCATCGCCCTCAGCTCCTCGGTAAACCAAGGGGCCGGGGCGGCTCAGCGCCGCAAGAGAGGCCGCAAGGGCGCGACCCGATCCAAGGCTCCCGTGGTCCCAATATTCCATGCGGCCACGAGGTCCTCCATCGGGGCGCGGGTCAGGGGTACAGGAAGTGGCCCAAGCGCCATCTGGAACCCATCCGGGTCCATCAGGCGCCTGGGGCGGAACCAGATAGGTAGTTCTGTCGCCGCCTCCTCGCGGAGGGGAGTAGCGGTCGGAAAGTCGAGCCGGAGAAGTGAGTGGTCTGACCATGACAAGGGTGTGATGACTATGTCCCCTATACCCAGATCACTCTTCCATTGGCCTGAGACAAAAATGAGGTCCGGTGTGTGTCCACCCTCGTGGGTGGGGCCTTGAATTAGTTGGGTCAGGTCCATGACCGTCATGGAAGCCATGAACTCCCGAGCTACCTCGGATGATTCGCCCAACGATGGCACATTAAAGTCCCCCATGACTATAAGTCTGGGGGTCTCCACTGCCACCGTAGCGATCACCTCCAGGAGCTCGGGCAGGGCTGCTGCTACATAGTGAGGAGCCAGGTATATAACCAGCTAGCCCAACTGCCTCCCTAGGCCCCACTTCACGCAGAGGGACTCGCAACCGGTAGTCTGTGGCACAATGGTCTCTCTTGGCTCAAGACCTTCCTTGATAATGACCGCTACCCCACCACCCCTACCTTGGACCCGGGGCTGATGAAAAGCGCGGTAGCCTGGTGGGCACATTTCAACGAGGGGAAGTCCTCCCTCGTGGCCCAACCAGGTTTCCGCAATTCCTACCAGGTCCGGCTCCCCCTCTGAAACAATGAGACTGAAAGCAAGAAATTATGGAATGGGATAAATCACCATGGTCACTTGGCTGCTGCCACCTGGCTGTGGACAATTGGTCACCATCACTTTTCAATGGGACACCTTATCCAAACCAACTCACTACGTGGTCAACTCACTGCGAGCCTGGGCCTTTCGCTCTGGTTTCCAAAGCCGGCCTGGCTTAAGGGAAATGAAAGCTCCTGCCAGCCTGCACTTTTTCTCCAAAGACTTCCTAACCTCTCTTTCTAGCCCTCCTCTCCGAAAGGTAGGCTAGGAGGATTTCAAGATTGCTAGCTTTTATCTACATCAGAATTGGGAAGATGAAAATCATGCCTGGGTTTGGGAAGAAGGACCTCTTCTTTGACATGCTGTGCAGGATCCTAATAGATCCCTGGCAAAGAGAGGGGCAAACAATGACAATGACTGGGTGATTCAATCTGGAACAATGACTCCCACTTAGTCATTGCAGGAAATTGCAGCAAGCCCTCGTCACCTCCCGTCTGGACTATTGCAACGCTCTTTACACGGGGCTTCCCTTGAGGTGCACCTGGAGGCTCCAGTTAGTTCAGAATGCGGCTGCATGGGGGATTCTGGGAGCTTCTAGATGCTCCCACATGACACCTCTCCTGCGCAAGCTGCACTGGCTGCCTGTGGCTTTCCAGGTGCGCTTCAAGGTATTAGTAACCACCTTTAAAGCACTCCATGGCAAGAGACCTGGTTATCTTCAAGACCGCCTCCTGCTACCAAATACCTCCCACCGACCAGTTCGCTCCCACAGAGAGGGCCTTCCTCAGGGTGCCGTCAGCTAAACAATGTCGGCTGGCGACCCCCAGGGGGAGAGCCTTCTCTGTGGCAGCCCCTGCCCTCTGGAATGACCTACCCCCTGACCTACGGACAATCACCGACCTACGCCTTTTCCATCGGGCCTTGAAGACCTATTTATTTCGTGCGCCCGGCCTGGCGTAGTTTTTAATTTGTTTTAGCAGGGGTTTTAGGACAGGCCAACTATATAATGTATTTTTAATGTATTTTATGTTTTATATTATCGATTTTTACCTGCCTATACACCGCCCTGAGTCCCAGTAGGGAGAAGGTGCGGTATATAAATTTAATAAATACAAATACAAATACAAAATTGTTCCCTGTAGCTAGGTGGTGGCAAGTTGTCTTAGACCCAGGAAATTTATATTCTTATTCTCTAAGTTCTTTAACAATTAGTATTCTTTGTACTTAAATGCTGGAAGATAAGTTTTCAATATTCTAGTCACAGGTGTCAAACTTGCTGCATCACGTGACATTTTGTGATGTTTTTCCCCTTTGCGGAGCTGGGGTGGTGGTAGCCTGGATATGATGCATCCGGCCCGTGGGCCACCAGTTTGCCACCCCTGTTCTAATGGATATAGTATTTAGTGCCTGCTAAATTAAGAGCAGGATTGAGTTGGAGGCAAGGCTCATATTTCAATTTGCCACAATACTCCTCAGGAAGAAACTCAGAAACAATCCTCCCACTCCAAGTGGAAAACCATTTGCACGAACTAGATCTAACAGGCTAGATAAGATATCAGGGGAAAGGTTAAGATCTGCATGGAGGAAGCTACTGCTTATGAAATTTTTTTTTAGAAAACTCAGCCTTAGTTCCTAAGAGATCATTGTTGTTTACCAGCTTCTGATTAGCAACACAGATAAAGTTCTCAACATGACATTGAATAATCAAGCTGTATGACTATTAAGTAAATAGAGAATGAAGAAATAAGGCTGCTTTGTCACAGTCTATCAGGATAATAACCTAGACCAGTGATGGCTAACCTTTTTTGCCTCGGGTGCCAAAAGCACACGCACGCACTATCATGCATGCTTGCATGCCCACCCCCAAAATTTACACCCTGTGCATGTATGCATGACCTTCCTGCTGCCCCACGTATGTGCGCACGGCTTTCTTGGAGCCTGGGGAGAGCGACAATGGCCTCCTCCAACCCCCTGGATGCCCTCCGGAGGCCAGAAATGGCCTGTTTTTCTTACTTTTGGTGGGCCCAGTAGGTCCTTTTTTCACCTTCTGGAGGCTTCCTAAAGGCTCCAGAGGGAGAAAAACAGCCCAACAAACAAACCGGAAGTCTGTTCCCAAACTTCCGGTTTGTGCGTTTGGCAGTTTTTCGTCCTCCAGAGGCTTTAGGAAATCCTCCAAAGGGCGAAAAATGGATGAAAATCAAGGCCAAAAATCAGCTGGCCACCACAAGCTGGAGCTGAAAGGGCAACACCTTGGGTGCCCTCAGAAATAGCTCCGTGTGCCACCTGTGGCACGTATGCCATTGGTTTGCCATCGTGGACCTAGACCAATGATGGTGAACCTATGACGTGTGTCAAAGCTGATAACCTACAACATTTTGAGTGACACACCAATTCAAAATTGTTTTTAGAAGCTGCAGGAGAATGGGTATGCTCTCCAAACTCTCCAAAAATCATATGAAATGGGGCATGCTTTTGTGTGGATTCCAGAGGCAACAGGAGCCATGGAAGAATGAAGGCCTCATTCTGTCTAAAAGTATGGTGCTTGAAGGTTACTGCCTGAAAGATATGTTGTGTGGCAGCTTTTGGGGAGCACTGAGCGGTGGAGGCAATTGTGCTTTAAGTGACAGCACAAAGTGACTTTTTTGAGTGGCAGCAGTAGTGCTAGGGCTGAAGTTGAGATCAGGCTTCAAATTCAGGCCCAGCTTCAACACTGCTCCTGAGTGCCACTGTTCAGGGTGGCCTAGATGTATGTGTATGTGAGGGAGAGATAGAGAATTGTTCTGGTTTGTTGGGGGAGGAATGGGGACAAACCAGCACAATCAAGTTAGGTGTTTTCCAATTTTTTGACTTGCTGAGCCAGAAAGGTTCACCATTCAATAGCTAAACCAAGAGGGAACCTACAGCAGTGTTCAGATTAACTTCCTCCTTAATTAAAAATCTGTCTCTAATCACATATGCTCCAAAGATAAGGAAGCTTTGGGTTATAGCAAGCCATGGGCTTATGACTGCACAAATCTATATAAGATCTATATTGCCATCTCTGAGAAGAATCAGTGATTATACTAGGCACTATTAAAGAGAATGTAATTGTAAGGTTAAATAATAACATCCCAAAGGAAGATTCAACCATTACATCCTTGGAACAGATAAGCAGAATCCATCAGGAGTCCTATTGAGGCATCACTAAAAGAAGCTAGGTAGCTACTTACTGCAAAAAGAAATGTAGGGAGAACACTTATTGTCCTTTTTATTTTACACTCAAACATCTTTGCTTAGTGATTGTAATTCACAATTATGTGACCATTTCTGTGAGGGAAAGTCATAGAAGCTTCTTGAGATCTGCCACTTTTTAAAGACAGAAATGTGGGCTTTTGACAATTTCATAAAGGGGGAAATGTACATGCAGATATCTTGTCACAGATGATGCAGAGGAAAAGCTGCAAACTGGAAACTGTCTGCCCCAATTTTTCAAAAGCAAACCATTTTGAGGGAAGGAAGAAACAGTCAGTTTAGTTGTTTCCCTGTAAATCATCCATTCTTGCTCTTGAAGATTAGCTAAGTGACTGAATTTCTCTAAATAATTATTGCTTCTAACCAGTGAAGATACCATGAAGCACAAAGAACACAGCCTGCAGAGATTTTTGTTTGGCTTGTTGTACTGCTTTGTTGCCATTCAGGTACCAGAAAAACAAGATGCAAATCTGCTTTTCTCCACATTTTTAAAGAGCTTCCTAGTATTTTAAAAACTTTACTGTGCTGTAAGTAAATGTTCTTTTGCTCTCCTTTCAAATAAATCTTGAAACTACAAATATTCCACTACAGGAACTAGAAATCTCGGCAGAAGGAAGGACTTTAAAAAATAGACTGTGTAGGGATAGAAAGACTCATAGCTTCCCACTTATAAAAAATGCAGCATTTTTACTCTGCATATGGGTGTAGCTGATAAAGCTGTGTAACACGAACCAATTTGGCGGGCGGGTGGGTGAAAAAATGACTAAATTACAGCAGCAACTAAGTGTTGCATAGCAGGAAAAGTAGCTAACAGAAACCTGTCAAATACAGCAGGCCCCCACACCCTTCCCTTGCTCATCTCATGCAATTGCTTAAAAACAGACAAAGTGATGCAATATGAAGATGTGCATTGACTTGGTTTTTTTCTTAAACAAACCTCTAGTCTTTTTCCAACATTAGCAAAGTTTTAAGATGTGCAGAGTTCAGTTCACAAAATTTCCAACCAATATGGGGCTGAGGAATTCTGAGAGTTGAGATCCTTACACTTTAAAAATTGCTAAGATTTAGAAACATTGCTCTATATGTATTTTCAGTTGAGGGAATTTAGAATACGCACTCAGACATTCAAAGCAGTGGTGGGTTTCTGCAGGCTCGCACCTACTCGCAAGAGCCGGATGGTGAAATTTAGAGAGCCGGTGAGAGGGGGTTCCACCGGCGGAGCCAGAAGTAAGTCTGGCCTGCTGCTGCCAGTAACCCAATGGGAAGGAAAGGAAAGGAAGGCAGAAAGTAAGAAAGGAAAGAAAGGAAGGAAGGAAGGAAGGAAGGAAGGAAGGAAGGAAGGAAGGAAGGAAGGAAGGAAGGATAATTTATCATCACAATTGAGCCCAAAATTTTGGTTGCTAAGCAAGAGCGTTGTTAAATGAGTTTCACCACATTTTACAAGTTGGCCACTCCCACCCTGTCACATGACTGCCAAGCCATGCCCACAAAATAGGCCACACCTACAGAGTAGGTTCTAAAAAAATGTGAAACCCACCACTGATTCAAAGATGTTCCCACAGGGTACTTTGGGAAACTTTTTTTTTTCAGATAGTACTATCCTTAGAAATGTAGGAATGTGAGAGCATTCTCTTTCATTTGTTCAAATTAAAACACTCTCCTACCATATATATTGTTCATGTGTAATAAGAATGCAACATTTTCAAACAATGATTTGCTAGTTTAAACATCCTTATAAATAAATTTGAATCTCATGTTGGAGAGAATCAGGTTTGGAAGATGATACCTTATTTTCTATACCAGAAACTAATATACCAGTCCATAAAAGAATGACAATAGCAATTACCCCATTTATAAATATATTCAGAATTATGTAAAAAAAAAAAACCTGATTTCTATTCTAAACAATAATTTAAGCAGCATATTAAGAATTTAAAATCCTATTGGAATTCCTGCTAAAATAGCTGAATTTCTAAGTATACCTGTCAAAATGAGATAATCCCTTGTGTAATTATTTTTAATTGGCAGATAAATTTATTCTTGGTAAATGTGTTCCTAATGTTATTAATGACTTCATGATTGATTTGCCCACATAACCTAAGCTGATTTAGTCATTATATTTATATCCTGTCCTTCTATTCAGTTTTAGCACGCAGGGAAGCAATCATTGAACCAAAAATATAAATTTATCTTTTACAAACAATACAAACAATTATTTAACTGGGGAAAAAACACACACAATGTGTTCCTTTAACAAGCAGCAGATACTCTTACTTGAGAGTATATCAGCGTTGTAAGATAATTTGATCTTGAAATTGTCACATTAGCCCTTTGAGGTAGAGCAGGTCATGAATCAGACACAACAAAGATTATTGGAATTTTATTATTGCAGAGCATAATAAGAAAATCTCTGACAGTTTCTCTTTCCTCTCTTATACCATGAATCAAGATAAAGTCATTTCCAGGGCAGAGATTTGTCTATTGTTTCTTTTATCTCCTAAGGCTTTTTATTTATTTATTTATATTTATTTTTGCTCTCACTGTTTCCTTCAACAAGTTTTTAAACTTGTTGCTCTCATCCGACAGCCTTTTTTTTTTTTTAGTATGATTTCTATATTGGGAGGTTTTTGAATTAGACTTTAATACCTTTGTTCTTTGTTAATATGGTTATAATTTTTGACTTTTTTTACTGTTGGTATTTTATTTATTTATTATATTTATACCCCGCCCTTCTCCAAGCGGACCCAGGGCGGCGCATAGGAATGTTAAAATACATACAAAAAACATAATAAAATTTTAAAAAACATATTCTAATAAAAAACCTGTGCTAAAACCGAATTAAAAATCCCAAATTTAAAACTAACTAGGAGTCAGTAATGGAGGTTACGCTAGGCCGGCTAGATGGAATAGGTGTGTCTTCAGACACTTGCGGAAGAGGCGGAGGTCAGAGATGGTGCAGAGTTCAGGGGGTAGGTCGTTCCAAAGGGCTGGTCCCGCCACAGAGAAGGCTCTTCCCCTGGGTGTTGCCAGTCGGCATTGTCCAGCCAACGGCACCCTGAGGAGGCCCTCTCTGTGGGAGCGTATCGGTCTGAGGGATGTATGGGGCAGGAGACGGTCTCGCGTGTAACTAGGCCCCGAGCCATGGAGCGCTTTAAAGATGGTCGTTAAAACCTTGAAGCGCACCCGAAAGACCACAGGAAGCCAGTGCAGCTCACGCAGGATAGGTGTTATGTGGGAGTGTCTAGACGCTCCCATAATCACCCGCGTGGCTGCGTTCTGGACTAGCTGCAGCTTTCGGGTGCACCTCAAGGGGAGCCCCATGTAGAGAGCATTACAGTAGTCGAGTCGAGAGGTGACGAGTGCTTGAGTGACTGTGCGTCGGTTTTGCAGTCATATGCTAAGATAATCTTTTAGGCAAATTACTTGGAATAGCAATATATCTGATATTTTGTTCTTGAATCACAAATAAACTTTAACTAAAACATTAATTAGAAATATAACATACAGCAGTATGTTTCTTCTACAATAGTAAAATGTCTGAAAATAAGAAATTTTTCCCCCTTAAAAAGAGGACAAAATTGCTCAACATTTACATCACAATCAAGAGATCAAATTAAGAGAGCTAAAGATAGTATGTACATTTTTTTCTTTAAATTATAAGAATGGCATTGGGACAATGGAGTACAGAGGGATTGGGGTTTTTGGTTTTGGTTTTGGTACATCTAGTGCAGGTAAACCTCAAGAGAATTTAATAGAAACAACATTTTTGGACAAAAATGTATTATTCTTTTGGAGGCTTGAATGAATCCAATCTCAGTAAACATTTAATGAGTTGGAACCTTATTAATTTTGAATTGCTCAAGGAATGAAATCCTCCATCTCATTCAATTCATTCATTCAATTCAGGATGAATTGAAAAACAAACACAATAGCAAAACAAATGTTACAAGCATCATCATTCAAAATATAGAGATTACAATACAATACAATACAATAGCAGAGTTGGAAGGGACCTTGTAGGTCTTCTAGTCCAACCCCCTGCGTGGGCAGGAACCTTATACCATTTCAGACAAATGGCTATCTAACATCTTTTTAAAGACTTCCAGGGTTGGGGCATTCACAACTTCTGGAGGCAAGCTGTTCCAGAGGTTAATTGTTCTAACTGTCAGGAAATTTCTCCTTAGTTCTAAGTTGCTTCTCTCCTTGATTAGTTTCCACCCATTGCTTCTTGTCCTGCCCCCAGGTGCCTTGGAGAATAGTTTGACTCCCTCTTCTTTGTGGCACCCTCTGAGATATCGGAACACTGATATCATGTCTCCCCTGGTCCTTCTCTTCATCAAACTAGACATACCCAGCTCCTGCAGCCGTTCTTCATATGTTTTAGTCTCCAATTCCCTAATCATCTTGGTTGCTCTTCTCTGCACTCTTTCCAGAGTCTCCACGTCTTTTCTACATCGTGGCGACCAAAACTGTATGCAGTATTCCAAGTGTGGCCTTACCACATTTGTTCACTAATATTTCTGATATTGAGTTCTAGAGTAAAATACTAAAGATTATTTCAGTTCAGTTCATTTCCATGATGCTAGTTAGCCAGCCAGCCATATTTGGTTCCTTTCTGTTCCATTTCTTCTCCCCATCCTATCCATCCTCATAGCACTATGAGGTCTATTTGGAGTCACTCAAGCATACTTCTGTTGGGCTGCTTTTGGCATTCTGGTTGTCTTCCTTTACTATCTTGAAGCTTTTGCCATTCTTCAAATCTTGGTTTTCCTCCAACCTCTTTGTACCTTCCCTGTCTAAGACTGGATGGTTTATAAATAAGATTATTAACGCCTTTCTCCTTTAGGGAATTTAGGATCTTATATAACAGTAATATTAGATTGCATATCCATGCTTATATGTCTTTTTAATCAGTGTTTTATATTCACATCAGGATAAAATTTTTAGTTGGGGGACAATAATTGGATACAGATCAACTTATTTATTGATTTGTTTGATTGTTTTAAATAATCATATGCTATTTCTGGTTTTAAAAAAATCACTATAAAACTATGATAACATAAGATAAAAGAAAAAAGAAAATGAGAACAGTTGACGGGAACTTATTTTTATGACTTCCAGATTGTTTGATATACTGTATATTGTTTCAGTAAGATATATACTGAAATGAAAAGAAAAACACAGATAACTTTTAAAAGTGTACTATTTCAACTTTTCCAGAGTACAACCAACAAGCAAAAAACTTAGATATTTTGAACCATGGAAAATTCTTGTCATCCTTTTGGCCAGCACAATTGCAGCAGCAATCATCATTGGATTCCTGACTTATTTTTCTCAATCTGGTAAAAAGCATCTTATGGTCAATTTATAGAGCTGCTGTTTGAACACATTTGTAATTGGTTTTATTTTATAAATAAGCAAATTCTGCCATAGTTTTACAATATGGAAATAACTTGGCTTATTTCCCAAGCCAATCAGATGTTCTTACTACCCAAATAGAACAAAAGACTTTTTCCTCACACACTGAATAAAAATAGATCTTTGCTTAACCATGGGAGAAAGTGAACATTTGATTAAGCTATTTCTATTATGGGCCTACAGAGACATCCTTGCTTACTTTTTTCCTTGCTGCTGTCCTACGTGTAAAATGTAAGATAATGGATCACATTCTGCAAATGTATAGGCCTGTATCCTGGGACATAGAGAGAACAACCTCACAGTTGTTTGAATCCACTATTTATTTTTTATATGAACCTTTGAAAATACCCTGAAAGAATAAATCATGAACCCCGGCCTAAAATTGTTTAACCTAAACTATTTTCCAATCTTAGTGGAATTTTGACTGAATATTTTTTCAAAATCTGATCATGACTACCTAAATTAATCATTAAAACATTAATTTTATTACCTTTACCAATGACTTGAAAAAAATCATTTTGTAAGTTTAGATATTTTTTAAATTGCTACTAATGGGAATATAATGTATTCATTAAACTTGTATGCCTCCCATCTCTTTACAGCTTACAATATCAATAAAGAGCATGATAAAACAATTACAGAATTAAAACATTAATCAGACCCAAAGCATTTAGATTTTTGAAGCAGTGTTTGTAAAATGTCAAAAGCCTGGTAATGTTTCTTTTAATATTTCCCCTGGCCTCTAGGCAAAAGGAGTCGCTTCCTCTGCCCTGTCTAGTGTGGTCTTCTGAGTCCAAGGATAGAAATAATGAGGAAAAATAAGTAGCATGGAGTATTTGGAAGTAGCATGTTGAAATTGCTAATTTAACACAAATCTTACTTTTTAGGTATTATAGATCAAAAGCTATCATATTACAAGGGCAACTTTAAAATCACTGGTTTGCAATACAATGGTGCTTTGTCTCGGCAGACTTCAGACCAGTTTAGAGATTTAGGAAATTGGATTGAAAAACTGGTAAGTCTCTGAATTTTTACTTGTCCTCATTCTGGATTCAAATATATGGGCTTCAGGTACTTTGTAGATGTAGATTTGTAGATGTTAATTTATTGCTTTGTGTTGGATATGGGAATATGAGTAATTGTGGGTTCTTCAACAAATCAAGCATCAGAACTTTTGGAAATCAGAATTTTTTGGATTTTTCTGAGAATATTAATTGAAAACTGTGGATAATTTAAACTATGATGAATTAAAGCTTCTGACCATACACAGCAATGTCCATTTCTGGATTCATCTAACCTGTTTAGCATATGTTTTGAAACCAGGCCAAGATCCTGCTAATTTATATGACTGATGTGGCAATTTCCCAAATATTTTTATTGGTTAATTTAATTAATGGTTAACTTCCATTCCTCACCTCTTTGTTCCTAGTCCAATTCCATAAAGTCAGTTTAATGCAAACTGATACCAGTAATTGCCTTTACTTCTTTATTTCTCAAAATTCTTGTAAGAGGAAGAGATCAGACAATAAAGGCAAATGTAGCATTCAGTCAGGGGCCCATAGTTCCTGGGGTGTCCTACCACCTTCTAAGTACCAAAGAGAAACAAAAATAAATAAATGGGTAGTGACCTTTTTTGCTTCACAATGTGTTTATTTTTGTGGTCATTTCATCATATTCATTTGAGGTGTTAGGGGAGTCTGCCTAGTTCAAGGGTTCCACTTTTTCTGTTACTACAGCTTGAGATGTAATTGTAACTAACCCTACAATTAGTATCATATTTTATTTATTTTTATTTTTATTTTATTAAATTTATATCCCGCCCTTCTCCAAAAGGACCCAGGGTGGTGCACAGGAAATTAAAATACATACAAAAAACACAGTACAAAATTTAAAAACCTATTAGATCTCCATCCTGCGCTAAAACCAATTAAAATCCCCGAATTAAAACTATCTATGGCTAGTCCCAGCGGAGGTTATGTTAGGCTGGCTTGATGAAAGAGGTGTGTTTTTAAACACTGGCGGAAGAGGCGGAGGTTGGTGATGGTACGAAGTTCGGGGGGTAGGTCATTCCACAGGGCAGGGCCCACCACAGAGAAGGCCCTTCCCCTGGGTGTCGCCAGTCGGCATTGTCCGGCCGATGGCACCCTGAGAAGGCCCTCTCTGTGGGAGCGTATCGGTCTAAGGGATGTATGGGGCATGAGACGGTCTCGCATATAACTAGGTCCCAAGCCATGGAGCGCTTTGAAGATGGTCGTCAAAACCTTGAAGCGCACCCGAAAGACCACAGGAAGCCAGTGCAGCTCCCGCAGGATTGGTGTTATATGGGAGTGCCTCGAAGCTCCCGTAATCACCCGCACGGCTGCATTCTGAACTAACTGTAGCTTTCGAGTGCACCTCAAGGGAAGCCCCATGTAGAGAGCATTGCACTAACACATCATAAACTGTGTTAGTCATGCCAAATTTTATGAACTTTTTTGCAGTGGTTGTTAAGTGAACTGTGGACATAAAAAGAATTCATTGTTCAGGGTGGGTGTTTTTTGCTGGAAACTGGAAGTAAAAAAAAGTCATAAATTGTGATATGTGATTGTGGGATAATGCAAATGGCTATAAATGCAGGCTGGTTTCCAAGAGCCCAAAATACAATGACAGGACTATGGGGAAGGGTGTCCATTGGAACTTCAAGTTTAGGTCCTATGTAGCCTGGGGGAGATCCATTGGAACTTTGATGGTCACTAAGCAATTGATTGTAAGTCAAGAACTACCTGTATTAAAAAGCCAGCAAAAAGCCTAAAGGACAACATATTGGCGTTTTTGCAACAGGGATTTCTCATAATAGCTATTGTTAAAAAGTCAATAAAATGACTTTATTACTGTATTAATAGGAATGAGGGTAGTATAGGTAGTATTGTTCTCAACTGTCATGATTAAATCCTTGCAACTCTTCAAGGCTGTATAGTAGCTCAGATAAAGAAAATAAAAATGGTATTGAGAAGATTTCTGTTATTTTCCTCCTCCATTTTAGTACTGATCAGTTGGCTACATTTTTATTTAAAAAATCAGCTACCTTGAAAGGAGTTCCCAAGGTTCAATGAGGGAAAGGAAGAAACAAGAATTCCTGACAGTAGGAAAAGTGGACAGCTCAAAAGAGCAACTTTTCCAAGCATTTAAACAAACAACAATAACTCACAGCTGAGCCAGAAACAAAGTAACCCAACTTACAAATTCTGTCCATGTTGTAAGATCGCAAAGGTCTGGAGCTACTTTCAAACTGATGAGAACTCTCACGTGGGAGTGTCTTAAGCTGATCTTGAAGGAGCCACTTCCCATGCTTCTTGCACTGCAAAGCTGTCTCTAGCTGTCTGGGAACAAATGGGCATTTCATTAATGAATTCTGTTCTAGGCATAATCTTTGTCCAGTTTATTTTCCTATGAACTGCTGCTGTGTGGGGTTATAATAATTGCTTGTCAAGAATGGAATGCCATCTGGGATATCAATCTTGCTCTATTGTTTGTGAAAAAATGTGTTGGCCACAAGTTTGTTTGGAACAAAATGGCACTATGGGCTTTGACATAGAGATTACTGCTTGGAATGCCACAGGAAAGGAGATGCAGAACCGAAACTTCCACCAGTAAACATTGGAACAGAGCAAAAATAATTATTTGGCTCCTTATCATGCCAAAGAGGTGCAGGAATGTTGGGTTTCTTGCTAGGAGGATGATTAGCCAGGTATGCCAAATAACTTACTGGAAAATCTGGAAAATATGCTTCCAAGGTGAAGCTGAAAAATATTCTTATTATCAAAATTAATAAAAGTAGCATTTTCTGTTAGATACTGCTTATGTAAGATCCAAAGAAGGTAATATCAATTGAAAACCAGAAACTGAAAATGCAATCAGTTGGGACTGGACAAAGTAAATAACTCTTAGAAGAGAAAGAACATGTTGCTTTGCTATTTCAAACTACTGTAATGCTATGTAAAGCTAACAGATAGCATCTAAATGGTGAGTTCTTGATCCAAGTTCTCTTTTGGTTGGACTTATCAGGAGGTTGTGAGTTCAATCCTAGATAGAGGCAGATGTAGGGTCTCCTGCTTGGGCAGGGGGTTGGACTAGATGACCTGCCAACTAATCTGTAAATCATTTGAGAGAGAAAGAACTGTGTCATTGTGATGTGCTTTTTTAACACAGTGATCTCTCGATCTCTGTGTGTGTGTGTGTGTGTGTAGGAGATTGGAGGGCACCATAGACACATGTGGAACTAAGTAAGACTAAGCAAATGGGGGAGGGTAGTGAAAAGAATGCAATACACTTATGCATTTAATTCTGAGTATTCTAACAGAAAGAAACTGTTATATGACCTTTGTATGGAGGATTCAGTTTGTAAAGAAGTGCGCTCCTCATACTACATTATTTATAGCATGATAAAATATGAAATAAATATAAAAATAATTGCAGAAGAACCTTGAAAATATGTAACAGAAGATCAAATTTAGGTCCAAATGAATGTACACTGATCACACAGAGAGAGAGACAAACAAACACAAACTCACTCTCTCACACACTGCACATACAGTATTCAAAATGCTGTATTCTGAGTTAGTTGCTACTTCCTATTGTTCTCTCACAACTTTTGAGATGTAATTCCACTGAAATTCTAGCACTGTCTCTGGCTTCTGAAAAGTAATATATTATACTCTGAACTGTATTTTATTAAGAAATTAGGATTAGTATTTTAGGATTTATTAAATTTTTAGACCGCCCTTCTCCCTTGCAGGACTCAGGGCGGTGTACAGGCAATAATAAGATCAATAATATAGAGCATAAAATACAATTAAAAATACAATTAAAAATATATTAAATAGATTGGCCTGATCTAAATCCTGTTAAAAAACCCTTACTAAAACAATTTAAAAACTAAAACAATTTAAAAAACTATGCCAGGCTGGCCGCACGAAACAGATAGGTCTTTAAGGCCCGATAGAACTGGCGTAGGTCTGTGGTTGTCCGTAGGTCAGGGGGTAGGTCATTCCAGAGGGCAGGAGCTGCCACAGAGAAGGCTCTCCCCCTGGGATCGCCGACCGGCATTGCCTGGCTGACAGCACCCTGAGGAGGCCCTCTCTGTGGGAGCGGACTGGTCGGTGGGAGGTGTTTGGTAGCAGGAGGCGGTCTTGCAGATAGCCAGGTCCCTTGCCATGGAGCACTTTGAAGATGGTTACTAATAGTTATATACCATTAAAAATAGTGGAACTATGATGTGGCAACTATTATTAGCATACTAAAAGGCTGGCATTTTTACATGTAAATTATTTCAGCCACTCCTTTGAATAAAGTTGAAGTTCTTGTCATATGTTTTTTGAGAGGATGTGTTGGGATTTCAAAAGGAATAAACAAAGATAATTAAAGCTGTCAGGGCATAAAATGCTTTCGTCATCTAGGCTATGCAGAAGTACATGTTTAAGAAACAGTATAATTGCTGAAATAATTATGTATCCATAAGTGAGGCCCCAGGCAACTCCACACCAGAGCTTAAGCTGCTTGCCTCCTATGTTGCTACTAATTTTTTCGAATGTCAACTTCAGAAATTCCAGTCCATTTGGCCATGGGCTGGCAAAGGTGGTGGACTGTGTCAATTTGGTTTAACTCAAGACCCAATTGGCTATTTCCCTGCTTCTTGTACTTTCCATTCCTGAATGGATGATAAATTCACTGACTGACCCTCGGGTGGCTTGGCCAACCAGAGTCTGTCTTTCACTTGTGGGGGTTTTCCCCTCACCAATCTTGCATGCAAGAAGTGATGAGTGACCCATATTGCCAGTGGGCCAGTGAAAAAATACAATCCCATCCACCAAATTATTTTTTTCCATGGTGCAGAAGAGAGGAAGGATCACCCAGAATCCCACTTTCATCTCTATAAAAAGATTAAGTCTGAAATTATCAATAATGAAATAATCTCTGGGAATGTCCATAGTAATTACCTACCAGATTGTTTCCAAGGGCTCAAAATGTCTGTTGATATATAGCTAAGGTAAACTACTTCCTGTTGTCCATGCTTTTCTTTCTCTACTTTTAAATGAATTTAATGCTTGCTGATATTTAATGAATAAACACCAAGCTTTTTTATTGTTGTTGTTGGTTGACTTGTATATATGTTGTGATCTGGC
Source organism: Rhabdophis nuchalis (assembly GCA_039707465.1). Taxonomy (NCBI): domain Eukaryota; kingdom Metazoa; phylum Chordata; class Lepidosauria; order Squamata; family Natricidae; genus Rhabdophis; species Rhabdophis nuchalis. The sequence goes on along the minus strand of CM077647.1, from coordinate 111,652,392 downwards.
TATAGGATTATATATTGGGTGGAAACTAAATTAGGAATTATCCATGGTAATTTTCCAACAGCATCTAGTCACCTAAAATAGTAGCTTTTGATAGCTTAATCCTCTCTGTCCTTCATTGATACTCAGTACCAGCTTTCCATATTCCAGTTTTTCAGACAAATGTACTGTAATTATGTTTTTAAAGAATGGTGAGGGGACATTGAATATGCTCCTTTCTAAATAAAAGATTCCCCTATATGGGTAATTAGCAGCTTGTGAGGCAGACAATATTAGTTATTTCCATGAGATAAAAATCTGAAGAATGTAATTGTGATGGGTTTATCAGTCTGCTAGTACAAAATTTGCCTATGTCAAAGCAATAGATTTAGATTTGACTTGCCACAATCAAATGTGACAACTTTGCTCATTGTACTATACAATATTATCTGACTAAGGTTTTTTTTTAACATACGGTAGTTAACAAATTCCAATTTCACAACATTAGTTATGAAACATTAGTAGCAATGTTTCATGTAGGTAGCTATGAAATGTCTAAACAGCTGGAGTCAGTTTCATTCTGAATGACTTTCCAAAAGTAGTATCTGTTAGGAGCTTGTGTTTTCAGTAGTGGAAAGGAAATGAGGGTTTGTTAAACTCTGGACTTGAAATGCTTTCCTTAACTTAGTCTCCAGAATAAGAGTACTCCAGAGTTGGGAGTACTGTAATCCTAGTCACCATACACAAATGATCGCTTGTGTTTTCATGACCAAAGACCTTACATATATGGTAGGCGTAAATTTGGTAAAGGCAGAAAAACACAACCCTGTCCTCTTTCTTGCCATTTTTATGATCTTGACTCATTTTCTTCTAAAGACATCTTGATTGTTAGGAAAACAGGCAGCTGTAGTACTTAAGCAGAGATACTTAATAGTACAAATTTAGAGCATTTAAAATATAAAATCTTGTTCTTAAGATTATTGATGCTAAGATATGTCAAAAATCTTAAATGTTACCCAACAAGGATAATTCCCTATAATCTTTCTTAATAAAGCTTCTGCAACATGTGGACCCTTTTTACCCACGACATCTTCTTTGCCACCCACCAAACCCTGTTCTTCAACCGTTAATTTTAGATGGTTTTAAACACATCATCTGTATTTAAAACAATAACAAAAAATCTGTCTCAATGCCATTCCAAGGGTGTCTGTGGACCTCATATGGACCCTCACATTATTCTTAGATCTAGAATAGAGCTGTAGCGCTGAGATTTCTTTACAAAAATACCAGATACCTAAACAACAACAAAATTATAAGCTATGTGTGTATGTGGAGTTCTGTTAGGAAACTAGGGAGAGGTAGAAAGCATTTTTTTTAAAAAAAATAGTGTGCTGTATCATTTTTAGGCAAGTAAAATGTGTTCAGTGTTTCTCTATGTGTGCATGCATATACATAGTTTTCACCTGGATTTATCTGTATGCGTATGTGTGGTATTTCCTTTGGGTTTTGTTGATTTGTGAGTGGGTAGAGTAGGTAGATAATCTACCTACATGTTTCTCTGATGATTACAAGTGCATTTGGGTAAATAAGAAATCTGATACTTGGCAGTAAAGCAAATACGCTAAATTTCTGGACAAAAATGGGAGACCCTGAACTTTGACATCCTTTTGGAAACTGTGAAGGAAACGTAATATTCACAAGCGTTTTATCAAAATATTTCACTCTGAAAACTTTTAAAAATAATTTGAAACCTTTATAAAGTAATTAAAATATATGAATATGTAATTTTAATTGGATTAGCCCCCACTGTTGTCACACAGCAACAATTCTGAGAAATTTTATTTAACCCTTGAGTGGATGAGCTGGCTCACAGAGTATATTTACTACTTTTTGCTATTGTGTTGCATTTTTTAGAGATCTTTTGGTGCCCCTACATTTTGGTGCTCCTAGACCAGTGTCTACTTGGCCATGGCGAACCCTTGTTATAAATTGATGTAGAAATCATTGTAACTATTGTTATTGTTTTTTTTAGTAGAATGTCTAGTATATAGAAAGTGGTCTAGTAAGGGACACACATTTCCAAGCTTACCTGATGTAAACATCTAGTGTTATAGGAGATGTTGTTTAGCATAAGACTACTCCTTCCAATGTTAAGGTAGCATTAACCATTGGGAGAAGGGAGAGAATGAGGCTAGAAATGTACACATGTATCTACAAATGTGATGGCAATTACTGTAGATCTCTCCTCTCTGCAGTTATATGCTGTTGCTAAATCAGGCTTCTATCTTTGGCTATGATTAGCCTGGGTTTGGTACTAAATATCTGTTTAATGGCCTGCAAACTTAGGGGTAGCAACCTTAAACACTCAAAGAGTGTTTCTATCGGACAGCTTCTTTAAATAGTCAGTTGTCAAACCCAGCCGACCAATCCGCTTGCATCATAGCTCCGGCTTAACCATGAACCAATTAGGAGCTCAGTATTGACACTCCTTTCCACCACATTCGCACAAGCACAGTCTTGCAAGTATGTACGCCAGCGCTGGGCATCCCCCGATCTTTGCAGTTCAATTCCAATCATCGGCGCATCTGGATCTGGGATCGCTGGCCTCGGTGGATCTTTGGACTTAGGCCCAGAGTCCTGCAAAATATAGAAGTTGTCCTTTGACAGGGGAGTGAAAGAACATAATGGAACCATTAATGATAATAAGATAAATTAAGATAACAAAATAGAGCATTTCAATGGGGGGATGGGGGTCGTTCCAACAGAGGGCTTTCCCATCAGGAAGGTCCTGTGGAGAGGTAGGTATGATGGGAGCCAGGGGCCATATCAAATGTCGGGGGGTGGCGTAGTTGCTGTTTACAAGTGGCCCCGACCCCCTGAGCTCTTCCCGCAACCTGGGTGGTCGGGATTCTCAGTGCCAGGGCCCTAGGCTGATGCTGTGCAACGCCAGGTCCGTGGTCAACAAAGCCCCTCTCATTTACAACCTATTGTCGGAGAGGGAACCGGACCTGGTGGGTATTACGGAAACCTGGCTAGGCCACGAGGGAGGAACACCCCTTGTAGAAATGTGCCCACCAGGTTACCTGGCACTAGGGCCCAGGGCAGGGGGGGGGGTTGTTATTAAGGAAGGTCTTAAGCCAAGGGAGACCACTGTGCCCCAGGTAGTCGGCTGTGAGTCCCTTTGTGTGAAGTGGGGCCGTGGGAGGCAGTTGGGCTTGCTGGTTGTGTACCTGGCTCCCCGCTATGTATCAGCAGCCCTGCCCGAGCTCCTCGAGGTGATCGCTGAGGTGGCAGTTGATACCCCCAGACTCTTAGTCATGGGGGATTTCAACTTGCCATCGGTAGGCGAGGCATCTGAGATGGATCGGGGGTTCATGGCCTCCATGATGGCCATCGACCTGACCCAAGTAATTCAGGGCCCCACACACACTGGGGGACACACACTAGACTTAATTTTTGCCTCCGGCCAGTGGTTGAGTGATCTAGGAATAGGGGATTTAGTCATCGAACCCCTGTCATGGTCAGATCACTCTCTCCTGCGGCTTGACTTTCCAACTGCTACACCCACCAAGGGGAGGCGGAACCAGAGATACCAAGATGGTTCCACCCCAGGCGCCTGATGGATCCAGAGAGATTCCAAAGGGAGCTTGGGCCAATTCCTGTGACCCTGACCCACGACTCGACTGAGGACCTAGTGGCTGCATGGAATAGTGCGGCCTTGGGGGCCTTGGACCAGGTCGTGCTTTTGCGGCCTCTCACGCAGCGCCGATCCACCCTGGCTCCTTGGTTCTCCGAGGAGCTAAGGGCGATGAAGCGCCGCAAGAGATGCCTAGAGAGCACTTGAAGGTCTACTTGCTCCGAAACCGATCGAACACGGGTATGGTCTCATTTAAAGACCTACCTAGTGGCGATAAGAGTGGCGTAACGTAACTATCTCGCCACTCTCATCACATCTGCAGATAACCGCCCTGCCACCCTGTTTAGAGTGACCAGCTCCCTCCTTCAACAGAGGCTGCGGGAAGCTCCTTTGCAGGGTAGAGCAGAGGAATTTGGAGATTATCTGCAGGATAAAATCACTCGGATCCAGGACGAGTTGGCCTCTGATGAGACATGTCTGGGTGGGCTGTCCGAGGCAGGTCTTGAGACTATATTATGGGAAGAGTTTGACTTTGTTACTCCAAATGACATGGACAGGCTGCTGAGGCGGCTGAATGCTACCACATGTTTATTGGACCCGTCTCCCTCCTGGTTGGTACTGACCTCTTGGGAGGTTACACGAAGCTGGCTCCAGGCAATAGTGAATGCTTCTTTGAGTGAGGGGTTCCTGCTGGCTGCCTTGAAAGATGCGGTCATGAGACCCCTCCTCAAGAAGCCTTCCCTAGATCCAGCATTGTTATTAAATTATCGTCCGGTCTCCAACCTTCACTTTTTGGCAAAGGTTGTTGAGAGTGTGGTGGCACAACAGTTCCCTCGACACCTGGAGGAAACTGTTTATCTGGACCCGCACCAGTCCGGCTTCCGGCCCGGGCACAGCACGGAGACGGCATTGGTCGCGCTGGTGGATGATCTCTGGAGGGCCCGGGATAGAGGTTGTTCCTCTATCTTGGTCCTGTTAGATCTCTCAGCGGCTTTCAATACCATTGACCATGGTATCCTATTGCACCGGCTGGAGGGGTTAGGAGTGGGAGGCACCATGTTGCTTCCTCTCCGGTCGATCACAATTTGTGTTGACAGGAGGGAAGAGGTCGACATCGAGACCCCTCACATGTGGGGTGCCTCAGGGGTCAGTCCTCTCGCCCCTCCTGTTCAACACCTATATGAAGCCGCTGGGCGAGATCATCCGCGGTTGTGAGGTGGAGTACCATCTGTATGCTGATGACACTCAGCTATACATATCCACCCCCAACCACCCCAGCGATGCCGTTGAAGTGATGATCCGGTGCTTGGAGGTCGTGCAGGTCTGGATGGGGAGTAACAAACTTTGACTCAACCCGTCCAAGACCGAGTGGCTGTGGTTTCCAGCGCCCCGGCACAGCCAGCTGACTCCAACGCTGGCCATCGGGGGCGAGTCACTAGCCCCCGTTGAAAGGGCTCGCAACTTAGGTGTCCTCCTGGAGTCACGGCTTTCCTTGGACAACCATGTGACAGCCGTGACCAGGGGTGCTTTTTACCAGGTATGCCTGGTACACCAGTTGCGCCCTTTCCTTGACCGGGACGCCCTCCGTACAGTCACTCAAGCCCTCGTTATGTCCCGCCTAGACTATTGCAATGCTCTCTACATGGGGCTCCCCTTGAGGTGCACCCTGAGGCTCCAGTTAGTGCAGAATGCGGCCGTGCAGGGAATCTTGGAGGCCTCACGGTGCTCCCACGTAACACCCCTCCTGCGCGAGCTGCACTGGCTGCCGGTAGGCTTCCGGGTGCATTTCAAGGTGCTGGTGACCATCTTTAAAACGCTCCATGGCACGGGGCCTAGCTATTTGCGGGACTGTCTCCTACCACTTACCTCCCTTCGACCGATCCGCTCCCACAGAGAGGGCCTCCTCAGGGTGCCGTCTGCTGGTCAATGCCGGCGGGCAGCGCCCAGGGGAAGGTCCAGCCCTCTGGAATGACCTACCCCCCGAACTTCGTACTATCACGGACCTTCGCCTTTTTCGCCTTTTTCACTTAAAACGCATTTCTTCCACCTAGCCAGCCTAGCCTAGATTCTAGCTTAGATTTTAGATTAGATAAAATGTTAATTGGATTTGGTAGGGGATTTTAATATTTTTAGTTAACATTTTAGCACAGATTACCTAATTTAATTGTATTTTAACACTGTATTGTATTTATTGTTGTTTGTGTGGCTTTTAATTTCTTGTGCACCACCCTTAGTCCATTGGGGAGATAGGAGTGGTATATAAATCGAATAAAACTAAAAACTAAACTAAACTATTTAGGAATAATGTTCCATTCATCCAGGTGGAGAAATATCCATTTAGACTATGAAGCACATGTAGTAAAAAGAAACACCAAGGCTATACCTACTTATTTTTATTCCAAGGGAGAGGAATATATTCCCATGGCACTGAAATAATTTGAAGCAAAAGTAATGATACAGGTATTGTATGGCATGCATGCAGATCCTTATTCTAACTTTGTATCAGCTGAGAGCAGTTTTTCAAGTGTCTAAATGTGCTTCTAATGTAAACCTTAGAGGGTTAGAGGCTTAGAGGGTTTGCACCAGGTTCTAGTGAACATACAGTAGCAGGGTATCCATGAAATATTTAAAATCATTTGGTTTTAAAACTACACCACTGCCAAAAGCCTAGGTTAACACCATAAAAAAGTTTGGATTCAAAGCCCACAGCCTAGGAATCAAAGTTTGGATTGAAATGATGGCTAATGTATTGTAAAGATAGGCCAATGCTATTCTCTTTTGCTGTCCATCTCTTCTATTTTTGACATTATTTTGCTTTTAATATATGCTGTTGGTTTGCTGTATTTAGCAATTTATATGTAACTTGTAAATTTTTACTAATTTACATTCCTTGTCTGAATCCTAGCTTTCTTTGTTCAAACCATCTTTTTTCCCCAACAGATGTATGAGACATTTCACAATTCTGTTTTAAGGCATAAATATAGAGGCTCACGGCTTGTCAAAGTGAGGTACGTAATTCAGAGACATGTCAGAAATTTCAAGTTCACCCTTCGAAAACAATTTGTGTACTTATGTGTATGTATGCAGCTTGTTCAGGGTACATATTTTTTACATGCCTTACCATAAATTTTTAAAATTACCATAAATTATAATAAAATAAAGTGTAACCTTCATGAAACTAATGAATACCTCCCAAATAGATATAATTAACAATATGAAAATATACACCACAGCGTTTTGTTAACCTTTAGGTACATACTGAAATGTTTTGAAGCATGTGGTGAACTGCTGTGCTGTATCCATACTGCTGTTTTTGTGACCATTTTGTAGATCCTAAACCTTTGGAGGGCCAGTGTGTTTTCATATGGTTCAGTTAAAATTAGGGGATGTTGGAGATTCTTTGAAAAATAAAACCTCATTTGAAAAACTGAAAGGATTATGTTCCTGTTCACAATAATTTATAAAGATACCGTATTTTTCAGAGCATAAGGTGCACCTTTTTTCCTCTAAAAAGAGGCTGAAAATCTGGGTGCATCTTATACATTGAATACAGCATTTTTTTTTGCCTCCTGAAGCCCCACCCCTTCACCAAAATGGCTGTGCGCATACCTTTATGGAGGCTTCCAGAGAGTTCCTAGGGGCTGGAGAAGGCAAAAATGAGCAAAAAACAGGGCATTTTACCCCCCCCCCCCAGCCCCCAACAGCACTCTATAAGCCTACATAAGGCTATGCGTGCTATTTTTTGACCAAAAAACAGCCTGTTTTCATGAAAAAACGGGCCGTTTTTCCTCGTTTTGCCCCCCCCCGGAGCACTCTGCAAGTCCCCCCCCAAGGCTATTTAATGCCTTTTACTTGAAATAAACAGGCCCATTTGGCAAAAAACGGGCCATTTGGGGGAGGTTTGCACAGTGCAAAAAGGTTCCCTCCCCCCTTTTCGGAAAGCTGTTTAGTTAGAGTGATTGATGAAAATTACGTTGGTCAAGTATTGTGCCTGCAGAAACAAAGATTTGTTCCAAATTTCTCTCTCTTTCCCTCCCTCTCAATCCCTCTATCCACCTACCTACTTTTTTTTTTAAATTGCCTCTTCAAAACCTGGGTGCATCTTATACTCCGGTGCGCCTTATGCTCCGAAAAATATGGTAAATTCACAGTATTTTCTATTATGAAATATATCTACACCCACGCACAGAAATTTAAAGATGTTACTTTCCTGGCAGTATCTATCTAGGAATTCCTAAAGTGACCAAATGTGCAGTACATTGACAATGCTTTATTCGAGCATTGAAAAATACAAAATATGTTAACAAATGCATGCCTATATATGTTTATAGTATTCATTCTTGCTCTTTAAGTAGTTAAAAGGTTTTTCAAAGAGACTCTTGCGTTAATCATAATTTTCAATAAAAGAAAATATTTGTAGGTTAGGGTTGAACTATGGAGTCCTCATGGTTTGGTTGTTTGCTTGTAGACATTTTATTATCCAACTAGGTAACATGATTAGTATGGATGTAGCCTAATACACTAGCTGGAAAAACATGATCAGCACTGACGATATATCCTAATTTGGTAATGAAACTTCTGCAAGAAAACAAATAAACTCAGAAAGCCCCAAGGTCTCCATAATCATAATTTTGTTAATATATCATATCCAAACCAACTATTAAAATTTGATGATGTGTCCTTAAGGCATCAAAGACTCAACTGAGTTATGAACCTATGTTATATTAAAATATATCACTCTACATTTAAAACGAAACTGTTTATAAGCTGTGGTGTTCTTTGCATAAACTGCCATAATTTGCCTGTCTCTGGCAAATGCATTGATTTCTTATATATATATACAGCAACTTCTGAAAAATCTTGCAAAGAAAGCTGCAGGGTTAGGTCTAAAGTTGCAACAAGAAAAAAGCAGAGAACAAGGAAAAAGCAGAGAACTTTTGTGGATCTTGCTTATGCAGGAATGTATATAAGTTACCTGTCAACGAAGGATCTCATCAGCACATGGGAGCAGCTTTTGTTTTAATTTCCTTTGCATTTGACAATGGCAACAAAATAGAAAAGACAAATATAGGAGAGAAGTCTGTCGAGACCCACCTGGATCTTGAACCTATCTTCTGGGGTGTTGGCTATTCCTGCCACCTTAGTATTGTCTGCAAAATTGATGAGTTTCCCTTCTATTCCCTCTTCTAAGTCATTTATGAAAATATTGAAGAGTACTGGGCCTAATTTAATTTAATTTATTTAGATTTATAGAACCTCCTTTCTCCATCGAAATGGACTCAGGGCGGTGCACAGGAAATTAAAATCGATAAATAACAATAAATACAGAAGAATTAAGAATAAATTAAACTAAAACTAAATTAATTAAACTAAAAGATGGAACCTTGGGGTATTCCACTGTTTACTTCCCTCCATATAGATGTAGTTCCATTAAAGACTATAATTTGAGTATGGTTTGTCAGCCAATTACAAATTCATCTGGTGGTGAAGCTGTTTGTCTCCACATTTTTCTAGTTTACCAAGAAGTAGGTCATGGTCTACTTTTTCAAATAACTTATTGAAATCCAAGTGTAATATGTCCATAGTATTTCCTGGTCCACCAGCATTTCCTAAACACTTTGTCTAAGACTTCAATAAGATTTGTTTGACATGATCTGTTTTTGACAAACCTATGCTGGCTTCTGGTAATAATTTTGCTTGCTTCTAGAAGTTTACAGATCTGTTGCTTGATTATCTTTTCCAGGATTATCTCAGGTAATAATGTCAGGCTGATTGGTCTGTAGTTTCTTGGATTCCACCACCACTGCCACCCTTTTTTTTTTTTGAAGATAGGAATCATATTTGTTCCTTTCCAGTTCTCTGATAGTTTCCCACTGCTCTAAGAATATTGAAGGATGTGGTTCTATGTTTGCGAGAGCAGGTCTTCCAGCTCCTTCAGAACTCTGGGATGTAAATCTGTCAGATCCTGGTGATTTAGAGTAGACAGGTGTTCACTTACTATTGTCTTGCTTATGTTAATCTATATTCCTAATCTGTGTTTTACCATTCTTTTTTTTTTCTTTTTTCCTTTTGGTAGGCTGTGTTGTATTATCTTTTTGCATGAAGACATGCAAAGAATGAATTAAGCAGCTCTGTATTGTCTCTATTGTCCATCTTCTCCCATTAGTGGACCATTTTTTTCTTTGACTTTTTTATATCTGTTGAATGAAAGGTTTTTTAAAAATTATTTTTGACATTTGTTGCAAATCTTACTTCATTCTGAGCCTTAGCTTTACAGACTTCATCTTTGCAGGTTTGGGCTATTTGCTGGCATTCTGCCAATAATTTTTCCATGTTTTATATTATCCTTTTTGTCTTTCAATCTATCAGAGTTCTTTGTGCAGCTGACAATTTAGGAAGGCCCTTAAAAATTTAGATTAGGTTTTTTTCTTAGGAATCATTATATTGTCATTACAGAATGATATAAGTCCGTTATAAGCTAATAGGCTCATTACTTTGGCTAACTAGATTTTTAGTAGGTGTTTATTACCTTCATGGTTTGCATAATACCCAATAGATCCAGATGGAAATAAACCAGTAGAGATGGCTTTTAAATTATTTGTTCCAAAATATTCAAAGCTTGAAAAAAATACCCTGGTGTTTTAATATCATGGATTGGTCAGGGCATACATTTTTAAAGAATGTTTTAAAAAATAGTAAAAAAAAAAATGTACTACTGTAACTGATAACAAGGTTTCCTCTATAATGTAGGTAAAGTGTCTTTACTGCAAATGGCCTTAAAGCTGGAAATAGATAGTTCTTCGTACATGTGACCTTTCATGGAGCGTACCAAATATATATATTTAGTCCAGAACAACAAATGCTCATATACTTTACAGCTTCGCTAAAATTCTTTTATATCTTATATAATGTGAGTTAAGAACTGTACATTAAAGTAAGAATTCAGAAAATGTCTCAGAAGCTGTTGATAGAAACCATTTCCATACTGTTATCAAGAAACTGCATGGTTGTCTCCATATAATAAGCTGGAATTAAACTCATTTTGAGGGCATTTATTCAGAAATTAAATATTTAAATGTGGACCTTATGAATATATTAGCATGTTGACTAAAGTTAAGAAGTTAACAAATATTGCTATTAACAATCATTGAATGTATTTCATTTTTTTCTTCTTCTAGTTGCCTTATTATAGAATCTAAAGGTAATCACATAAGCACACTGATCACCTGGGATTAATAATTTGGTTGTCTTTCAGTCCTGACAAAGGTGGAGTGTTGGCTCAAGTTGTGCTGATCTTTTTCTCCCGTACTGAAAGTGAAGTGTCACTCCACATGGCAGCCAATAGAATTTTGCGGTATAGGTTGCAGATATATCCTGGGTCTGCACATATTGATCTCTCGTCTTCCTCTCTTACAGGCAAGTGTTTTGAAACTTTTAGCATTTACTGAGGTGCACCTTATTGAAGTTTTATGCCGTATGTTTTACACTACGTATTATATATGCATTTTATTCTAACTGGCCAGCATTAAAAGGTGGTAGCTGAATAAAATAGAAAAGCTGATGCTGTTTAGTTAGAAAAGTTATGTCCCTATATAGCAGGGGTGTCAAACTCGATTTCATTAGGGCTGAATCAGGGTTGTGTTTGACCTTGGGGCTGGGGTGGGCATGGCCAGTTCGACATCACTCGTGTCAGAGGCGCCTGTGGTGGCCTGAGCACTCTGACAGCGAAAATAGGCTCTTGAGCACCATTTTTGGCTGTGACAAACTCCTACAACCCTCTGCCAGCAAAAGTGGGCTCACAAGGACTGCCGGTGGCCCTCCCAGGCTCTGTTTTTAGCTGCAACAGCCTCCTGCAATGTTGTGCCAGCAAAAATGGATCTCTCAAGAGCTCCCTGTAGTCCTCACAAGCTCCCTCTTCTCTGCCAGAGGCACTGCGTGGTGTTCCTTTGCTGTTCCAGGGCAGCTCCACAGGCCAGATCTAAGCACCCTGTGTGCCAGATTCAGCCCCTGGGCCTTGAGTTTGATATATAGGATCACAGTTTTGCACACATACATATAAATTTAATTTCACTCCCTTGTTATATTAAAGGCTTTGCATCCAGTCATAATTAAGAAATACATTTATAAATATAGCAGAAATGAGGATGATCTAGCAAACTTATCATAGTCAAATGGAAGGCTTAGATATGTCTGTCTGCCTGTCTGTCTGTCTATCTATCTATCGATCCATCCATCGATCCATCCATCGATCCATCCATCCATCCATCCATCCATCCATCCATCCATCCATCCATCCATCCATCCATCTATCTATCTGTCTATGATATCAGATTTTGTTATGCTAAATCAAACCAGATTTATTGATTTGGCTTAATATTTTCTTTATAACCATAGTTTATAGTTTAAAGTGTTTTGTTGTAGAAAAATGTGATTTACTAAATAAACAGTTTTTAAAGAATGGATTATTATAATGTGTGAACTTATCTCTTAAATTTGGAATGACTTGGTGAATTACTTAAAAAGCAAAGCAAAACAAAGCATCACAAGCCCCTTTAGCAAAAGTGTAAAGCTAAGTTTTAACTATTACTTTTTCTCAGCGGTGCAATACCAAAGTTTTTACTACCGGTTCTGTGGTCATGGCAGGGGAAGGATACTGCAAAATCTTCATTCCTATGAAGTATTTGCCAGTTCTCCAAACTACTCAAAATTTCTGCTGCCAGTTCTCCAGAACTTGACCGAACCTTCTGAATTTCACACCTGCTTTATCTTCTAAAATGTCTTTGTCACACCTTCACAGTTTAGTTTGGTGATATCTACCACAGTGTAATGGCTTTCTCTTAAGGAAGCTTGGATTTTATAAACTCTTATCTTTGCATCTTGTGACAAAACATTTTAGCTTTTGTTTGATTCTACTGAGCAATACATGTTTTGTTTTTCTTGTGGTCCAATTATTTTGAACAATTTTATCCAGCAGTTATATATTTTCTTTGTTCATTCTTTCTATTGGTTCAGCATTCATGGTCATTCTTTAAAAATGGGGAAATTATGGGTTTGACCACTTTAGTTTCTGCATGATGCATCTATTTTTTAGAATGTTGTCTAGAACTATATTAGTTCTTTTCCCAAGTAGTAGACATTTCTTTCTATTTCATGTGCATGATCATATTCTTTTGCATTTCAGAGCCTAGGAAGATAGTCTTCTTGACTTCATGCTAATTGTTACACATTCTTTATCTATTCTAGAATTACATTTTCATAGCTTTCATTTAGGGAATCTTTAACATATAAACCAATGAAAACATGGCATTAAAGAGCATCTCAGCCATTGTTGTGCTGTCATAATTCTATAAAAATTTGTATGCTTAGGAACATCGCTTCTTATATTTAAATTAACTGTAAGTGTTAATGTAATTTGTGTTACTTTATTAATTATTCATTGTTCTTTTTTAACATCTTTAAACTAAATTGCTTTCTTAAGGCACTTTAAGTTAATTTAGGGGATCTAGCTAGAAATATAGAACCTGAACCTGTTATGTTATATTATATTCATCTGATTTTATTATTACAGTATAGTATTATATACACTACATATTATATATACTGATTTTTGACAGAATGAAAGGGGAGGGGAGAAATTTAAATCCACACAAACAAGGTTTGGAGACTGTAAAGTGCATGGATCTAACCCTGGTTTCATCACTTTTACTCCAAAACTATGAGAGTTCACTTTGAGGTAGAATTTATTTTGTGGAATTGATGAAATGAATGAAATAGAAGGTTTTGCTACTATAATAAGTGTAAATATATCTAAAATAATCTGACCTCTACTATGCAATATTCTGTTAAGCTGCTTATTTCACTACTGGCAATTCTTAGAAATATACCATGTTTAACACTGCTGAATTGGAGGACCGAGTCTTTAGGCCATATGAATCAAAGCACCACCTTGTGGACAAAGTTTTTTCCAACTCCATCACCTGAAATCCAATTTCACAGAAAATGCCTTGCAAATTGATTGAGTGAACCTCCGACAGTTTGCATACAGATTTTATGCCATACTTCTGAGATGCAATCTCTTCACATGAATTTTATTTCCATTTCTCAAATGTTGGAAAATTAGTTTCAGTTACTAGTCACTGATTACCACATATTCATTTGCTGCTTCTTTGGAGGCAGAAATTCACATACTTTAAACATGTAATTGAAAGAGAGAGCTGAGTGAGAGCTGTAAGCTATAAACAGCTTTAGGGATGTCCTGGAAAAATAGACATATTGTGAAGTTAATAGGGATACTTAGGTGGCAAGTTCAGCTATTTTTGATGATGACTCAACTGAGCAGGAGATGATGGTCCATGAGGAAGAAATAGTTCTGGATAAGGAAAGGTGTGAATTGAATGTTGCAAATCAGCCATGTGAGGTGAGCGGATATTTAAAAAGAGAAGCCACTTTTTGGTTGGTGACTTAATTGTAAGAGATGTCAATTTAAGAAAGGATGTGGAGGTTTTGAAAGAGGTGAGATGAGTGCCTCATTGTACTGCCAGCAGAAAAAAAGAGGTGCATTGTTAAGATAGTAAAGAATGCTAGTAAGGAGTGTGATGTTGATGTAGTTGTGCATTTTGGCAATGAGCTGTTAAAAATGGTATAGTTTCTGTGCAGAAGGATTTTCAGAGCTTGGGACAGGAACTACACTATTAGTACACTATAATACTAACTACAGTATTAGGTGGTAGTCTTACTTTTTAAGAGATTTTACCTATATGTAAGGTGCAAAAAGGAAAAAGCCAGTGTATATTGGAGTTCAATGAGTGGATAAAGGAGTGATGCAAACCGAAAGGTTTTGGTTATATTGGTCATGATGTTTGATGAAAAAATATATAAAAGAGATGATTTGCATCCATCACAGAAAGAGACTGAGCTATTTAGTATTAAATTCAAGGGTTCTCTGGAGAAGATTTAAATTGAATAATGGGCACAGAGATTTAACTGATACAGAACATTTTAATTTAAAACAATTTAAAACTAATAGAGTTGTCGGTGTTTCTAACACAGATGTCTGTGTGCTTAAGAATATTAAGGTTAAAGTAGATAAAGCTTTTGATAGTGTGTATGCCATACCATGTGCACTAATCAAACAGGTGGTAAGAAGGGCAATTCAGACATAAAACAAGTTTTATGAAAACAAACCTATGGTCAGCCAAAAAGGTCTCAAATGCACAATGCACAAAGTATGGGAAACAAACAAGGTGAACTAGATTCTAAATACATGAGGGGAGGTGTTATTGTTGCCATTACAGAAACTTTACGGGATAAAATCCATGTATGGGACTTTAAAAAAAACAAACCGGCCTAATAAAAGAGGTGGAGTTGTGCTTTATATAAGAAATAACTACTTCTCTAAAGAAATACAGCAGAACAATGCTGAAAACTGTCTTGAATATATTTGGGTCAATATAAAAGAAAAAAATAATGATATTGCCATAGGTCCGTGATGGCGAACCTATGGCAAAGATGCCACAGGTGGCACATGGAACCATTTCTTAGGGTACATGAGGCATTGCCCTGTCACCTCCAGCGCACATATGTGTGCTAGCCAGATGACTTAGGTCTTTTTTGAGGCCATTTTTCGCCCTCTGGAGGCTTCAGGGAAGCTCCTGAAGCCTCTGGAGGTGGAGGCTGTTTTCACCCTCCTCAGACTCCTAGAAAGTCTCTGGAACCTGGGGAGGGTGAAAAAAGTGCGCCAAAAGCAGGAGGTTGTGCACACAGCATTATGGGTGTGGCATGCCCACGTATGACCCCCCTGCGCTCCCCCCGCTTTTGGCACGCGAGCCAAAAAAGGTTAGCCATCACTGCCATAGATGTATACTACAGAATACACAACCAACAGAAGAAATAGATGAACTTCTTGCTTATCATCCTTTGGGTGCCCCGTTCTGCCACTCCTCCAGAAGGTAACAGGGACAATGTTGCTGGGCTGATGAACTTGCCTGTCCTGGCTGAAGAACTGGGATATTAGATCTCCCAACATGGCCGGTATGAGAGAGCGGTCTATGAGGACCTCAGCCTAAGGACTCCCCCCGCTGCAGTGAGTGCTTCTGTTTTCATCACTCTGGTGCATTGTCTTCCTGGGCTTACTATATCAGCCGGTTGAGCTCCCTCTCGGGGGTTTTTAGACTATGTTATCATATATGGCTGCTGAACTATATGCCTTGAGGAGGTTCCCTCTCTCTCAAGATTGGCCATACGGACTATCCACGAACTTTCTTAATGATGGATTTTGGAATCCCAAGAGGTGGCATCCAATGTGGAGGAATATCTGGAGTTTTTTAAAGGGATCTTTTAGTCAATTTTTAAGAGGTAGCAGGGATGGTGTTATTTATATGAACCGGGTGGGTTTGGGGGGAAATCCACCAGGGTTGGAGCTGGGCCCAGCTGGGGGCTGCAGCATTGGGGGGGCAGGGCTAGAGGTCAGGGAGGGGGCTAAGGTCCAGATCAGTAAAGTTTGCTCTATCAGTATTGTGGGTGGGAGGGGCAGGTATGGTGGTAGCAGGGGGCCATATCATGTTCGAGGAGTGTGCATCCGCTGTCTTCGAGCAGTTGCGTGCTCCGGCACCCAATGCTTCCCTTGTCCCCCAAGTTGTCCAGATCCTCAGGGGCTGGGCCTATGTCTGATGTTGTGCAATGCCAGGTCTGTGGTAAAGAAACCCCTCCTCATTTGTGATCTTGTGCAGGAGAGGTGAATGGACCTGGCAGGTATTATGGAGACCTGGTTGGGCCAGGAGGGGGGTTCCCCTCATGGAATTGTGTCCACTGGGTTTCCGCATGTTTTATCAGCCTAGGGCTCAGGTAGGGGTGGGAGGTGGTCGTTATAAAGGAGGGTCTGTGCCCGAGGGAGGCCACTATACCTCAGACAGTAGGATGTGAGTCCCTTCTTGTGAAGTGGGGTCATGGGGTACAGATGGGCTTGCTGATCATTTACCTGGCTCCCGGCTACATGGTGGCGGCCCTGCCCGAGCTACTTGATGTGATTGCCGGGGTGGCAGTTAGTACCCCCAGGCTTATAGTCATGGGGGATTTCAACCTGCCATCTGTCAGCGAAGTGTTGGAGGCAGCTCAGGAGTTCATGGTCTCCATGATAGCCATGGACTTGACTCAATTAGTTCAAGGCCCCACGCACATCGGGGGACACACTCTGGATTTGATTTTTGTCTCTGGTCAGTGGTTGAAGGGTCTGGGAAGAGGGAATATAGCTATTGAACCATTGTCATAGTCAGATCACTTGCTCCTTTGGGTGGACTTCCAATCTGCTACCACGCCCCCCTGCAGGGAGGCAGAACTGACTGGTTCCACCCCAGGCACCTGATGGACCATGATAGGTTCCTGATGGAGCTTGGGCCATTCCCTGAGGCTCTGGCTCACAACTTGGCTGGAGAACTGGTGGCCACATGGGGCAGGGTGGCTGCTGGAGCTCTGGATCCTGTCGTGCCTTTGTGGCCTCTGATCCAGTGCCGAACCCGGTTGGCTCCTTGGTTCTCTGAGAAGCTGAGGGAGATGAAGACCTACCTAATGGCAATAAAAGCGGCAAAGTCCAATTATTTTTCCGCTCTTATTGCATCTGCAGATAATCGCCCAGCTGCCCTGTTTAGGGTGACCAGCTCCCTCTTACATATGGAAGCGTGGGAGGACCACTTGCAGGGTAAAGCTGAGGATTTTGTACAATACCTGCAAGACAAAATCGCTCAGATTCAGGAAGGGCTGGACTTTGACTGGGTAAGGCTAGATGGGGTGATGGAGGCGAGTCTTAAGAATGTTATCTGGGAGGAGTTTGACCCTGTGACTCCCAAGAACGTAGACAGGATTTTGGGTAGGCTCAGCGCTGCCACAAGTTTATTGGACCCGTATCCCTCCTGGTTGGTGCTGGCCACCCGAGAGGTTACACGAGGCTGGCTCCAGGGTATTATCAAGGCTACTTTGAGAGAGAGTTTCTTCCCCACCACTTTGAAAGAGGCGGTGGTGAGGCCCCTCCTCAAGAAGCCTTCCCTGGACCCGGCACTTTTGGCAAACTATCACCCAGTCTCCAACCTTTGTTTTGTGGCAAAGGTTGTTGAGAGTGTTGTGGTGCAACAGCTTCCCAAGTACCTGGATGAAGCTGTCTATCTTGATCCGTACCAGTCGGGTTTCAGGCCTGGATACCACATGGAAACGGCATTGGTCGCATTGGTTGATGATCTCTGGAGGGCTCAGGACAGGGGTTGTTCCTCTGTCCTGGTCCTATTAGACCTCTCAGTGGCTTTTGATACCATCGACTATGGTATCATGGTGTGGCGATTGGAGGGGTTAGGGGTGGGGGGAACTGTACTTCAGTGGTTCTCCTCCTTCCTCTCTGACCGTTCGCAGTTTGTGTTGGCGAGGGGGCAGAGGTCGTCCTCAAGGTGCCTCACTTGTGGAGTACCCCAGGTGCCTCACTTGTGGAGTACCCCAGGGGTCAGTCCTCTCACCCCTTCTGTTCAACATTTATGTGAAGCCGCTGGGAGAGATCATCTGGGGTTTTGGGGTAAAGTTCCATCAGTACGCTGATGATACGCAGCTGTACGTTTTGTCCCCAATGTTGCCCTTGATGTGATGTCCCAGTGCCTGGAGGCTGTGCGGATCTGGATGGGGAGGAACAGGCTCAGGCTCAACCCCTACAAGACCGAATGGTGTCCCGTTACAGTCAGCTGGTTCCATCGCTGGCTATGGGGCAGGGGGTGGGACCTTAGCCCCCACAGGAAGGGTTCACAATTTGGGTGTCCTCCTGGATGCACGGCTGTCGTTGGAAGATCATATGACAGCTGTCGCCAGGGGGGCTTTTTATCAGGTTCACCTGATCTACCAGTTGCATCCCTTCCTGGATTGGGATGCCCTGCGCACAGTCACTCACATCCTTGTCTCTTCCCATCTAGAGTACTGTAATGCTCTCTACATGGGGCTCCCCTTGAAGAGCATCCGGAAGCTCCAACTGGTCCAGAATGCAGCCGCACGGGTAATTATGGGGGTGACATGATGCTCCCATGTAATACCCCTCCTAAGCGAGCTACACTGGCTTCCAGTGATTTTCTGGGTGCAATTCAAGGTGTTGGTTACTATCTTTAAAGTGCTCCATGCCTTAGGGCCTGGGTACCTACGAGATCACCTTCTGCCACTGAGATCCTCCCACCGGCCAGTAAGCTCCCATAGAGAGGGTCTCCTCATGGTGCAGTCGACTAAACAATGTTGACTGGCGACGCCCAGGGGGAGAGCCTTCTCTGTGGGAGCACCTGTCCTCTTGAACGAATTACCCCCAGAATTAAGAACTATCCCTGACCTATGCGCCTTCCGCCGTGCTCTCAAAACCTTTCTTTTCCAATAAGCCAGGCTGGCATAAAAATGAATTTTTTAATATAATTTTTTATTAATTTTAATCAGGGTTTCTTGATTTTTTAATCTTATGAGAGGCCACGTTATTTAATATGTTTTTTTTACTGTTTTTAACTTTTATATATCTGTTTTACTTTGGCTGTATACCGCCCTGAGTCCTTCGGGAGTAGGGTGGTATAAAAAACTAATAAGCTAAACTAAACTAAACTAAACTTATCAGTTAACTAAGGTAAGTAGGAAGAACACTACATTTGGAATGTGGGACTTTGCCTATCCTGACATCAGTGTGGAGACAAACTCTGCCTCAAGGTAGATCAAGCAGATTCCTGAGAAACCTAGCTGATTTTGCCTCCTAAAAGGTAGAGAAGGAAAGAGTCAGCCATATTACACTTAATTCTCACTAACAAAGATAAAATGATAGAAGGGGTTAGAATCATAGGGACTTTGTGAGCATAGATAACCATGCAATTCAACAGTATGCAAGCACAAGGAGTAAAAATAAAATAAAATAGAGTCTTGGACTTTAAGAGAGATGATTTTAACAAACTTAGAAAGTGCATAAGAAATATTGATGAAAATCTTCAAGGAAGAAAAGTGAGATTAAAAAGGCCCAGTGTAGCACGATACCAATGAAGACAAAAAATAAGAGATCTCAAAAGAAGCCTGCATAGAGAATTCTCTGATGAAGTAAAAGACAAAAAGGACATATTAAAAGTGAACAGGGGGGCACATATCTAAGCTGACTATCAGCAAATAGCCTGCAGATGAAGTCAGGAAAGCTAAGGCTCAAAATGAACTAAGGCTTGCAACAAATGTCAAAACAAAAATGGCCATGCATAGCTTTTAGGAGGCTTTCAGAGAGCTCCTGGCCTGGGGAGGGCAGAAATGAGCAAACAATGGGCCGTTTATTACTTGTTTTTGCCTCCTCCACCCCCAGGTGCACTCTGCAAGCCTCCTAAAGGCTATTCATGCCCTTAAAAAAAAAAACAGGCCTGGTTTCGTGAAAAATGGGCCGTTTTTGGGAGGTTTGCAGAGTGCAGAAGCTTTTTTTTTTAAATTGCCTCTTCAAAACCTTGGTGTGTCTTATACTCCGGTGCATCTTATACTCCCAATAATATGGTACAACTTCTTAACATATTTTTTACATCTGTCTTTAACAAAAGGTAAAAAAAAAAAAAGGAAAATTGTAAAACAAAATCTATACACTGTAGACAAATTCAAATTACCAGGACCAGATGGATTGCAGCCCAAGATTCTGAATGAATGGCAGACATGATCTCAGAACCACTGAAGCATATCTTTCAAAAATCCTGGAGCCCCAGGGAACTACCAGATCACTGGGAAAGGGCTGAGGTGGTTCTCATCTTCAAAAAAGAAAAAAAATGGATCCAAGGACCTGTTTGTTCTTTCACTTCATGAAATTTGTTTCCCAGTTGATGTCAGGATAAAATCCCCTATTATATTATGTGTTTCCTACACACATTAATAATTGATTAGCAAAAGTTCATTTATTTCTTCTGTTTGATTGAGTGGCCTATAGTATACACTTATTGCAATGTCATTCTTTTTTCACTTTATATGTCTCTATATGAATTCAAGGTGGCTTTTATCCTTGGTTTTATGCATTTCTGTTGAGTTGCACTGATTTCTTACATATAATGCAATTCCATCTCCTCTTTTGTTAGATCTGCTTCTTTTGAACAGTTAATGTTTTTCTAGCAGTTTCATTTGAATTTCAAAATTCAATTTCAAGAATTTCAAAAATTCTTGACAGAATTATCTTTATTATTCTCTTTATTACTTTTAACCTTGGTAATCTAATCTTGCTTACTTACCCCACCAGATATGAAGGGAGAAATGGCTCAAATAATCTTCAGAGACAGTAAGTATACAATAAATATGTTGTTTTACTTATGCCAGATAGAAGTCTCTTTTTAAAATAGGTTTCAAACTAGTGATATTAATTTAGTGTTACTGACCATTCTATATAAACTTTAGATAGATAGATAAAGATTAACAAAGTTGGTGTCAATCCTGCCCTAATTTAGATCTCTGGGAAAGAAAGACCTTTGACTCTAGGTTCTTTTACTAAAGGTAAGTGATTGCAGAAAAAATAAAGCTAGATCTGAATATTCCTACACAAAAGTTATACTTTCCCCCTTTCCCTGGGCCTCCCCCTTGACCAGTCCATCAGTATCCAATAGGACGACTTTTGGATGTTTTGGGAATGGCTTGGATGTTTGGCATTTCTTACTGCAGCTTTGTATTTGGTTCCCAGGCCAAGTGTCCTTGGAAACTGGTTCATTCTGGTTTGGCACCTCCAGTTCTCATCAACATGTCATCCCTCCTGCTGTTTGTCTTCTCATTTTGAGGCCCAGAAGTTACTACCCAAATTCCTTATCAAAATTGCAAAGTAAATTGAATGCCATGATCTGAAATGATGCATTTCGGGGCGCTATGTAGTCTATATACACGTTGCACAAACAGCCTAGCTGCGTGCATGCTGAGGGGATTTTAGGACATGGCATAAAATGCACTTGTTTAGTTATCACCCAAATTACTGGGTTCCTGAACTTTCTGGTAACTCTACTATAAAGTCCATAGATATATACTTCCAGGGCATTTGGGGCTTTGCTACAAGGAAGCTGGTTTCTTTCTCCAGATACTCCTTGGTCTATGCACAAAGAGGGTAGCTGCCCATGTAGGTTTCAATGTCCTTTTTCAGGAATGGCCACCAGAATTAACATTTCAGTAGGCTTTTATAGAATTGCATGATCACCGAACCGGTTGTTAAACCGGGAGGATCCCACCATTGCCACCAGGCATATCTCCCTGGGGGATGGGACCCACAGCATTTCTTGCCTCCCCGCTCTAGTGGGTCAGGTAAATGTGACCGACAAGAAATGGTCCCTCAGATAATCTGGTCCCAAGCCATAAAGGGCTTTAAAGGTGACAACCGGTGACTTGCATCCAGAAGCAAATTGGCAACCAATGCAGCTCACGCAGGAACGGTTACACATGTGCACACCGAGGTGTGCACAAAACCATGCAGACTGCTGCATGGAATTATTTATGATTCTCAGTCTTCCCTCTTTTCCTTAGTAAATACTGCCATCAGTTCAGGATGCTATGCCTTAAACACTGCCACCAAGCAATTAAATAGATTTCTCCTCCTCTTGATTTTTTAGTTTAGTTTAGTTTAGTTTAGTTTAGTTTAGTTTAGTTTAGTTTAGTTTAGTTTAGTTTAGTTTAGTTTAGTTTAGTTTAGTTTAGTTTAGTTTAGTTTAGTTTTATTCAATTTATATACCGCCCTTCTCCCTTTCGGGACTCAGGGCGGTGCACAGCCACAATAAAAATGGGTAATACAAAAGCTAAAATAGTATGTTAAAATGAATTAAATGTAATTGGCCTGCGTTTAAAAACCCCTTTAAAACTATGACAGGCTGGCAGCACAAAATAAGTGTGTCTTCAGGGCCCGACGGAAGAGATGTTGGTCTGTGATCATTCGTAATTCAGGGGGTAGGTCATTCCAGAGGGTAGGAGCTGCCACAGAGAAGGCTCTCCCCCTGGGGGTCGCCAGCTGACATTGTCTGGCCGATGGCACCCTGAGGAGGCCTTCTCTGTGGGAGCGAATTGGTTGGTGGCAGCAGGAGGTGGTCTTGCAAATAAGGAGGTCCCTTGCCATGGAGCACTTTAAAGATGGTCACTAATACCTTGAAGCGCACCCGGAAAGCCACAGGCAGCCAGTGCAGCTCATGCAGGAGAGGTGTCACATGGGAACGTCTAGACCAGGGGTCCCCAACCTTTTTTTCACCAGGGACCGGCTTCATTTTAAAGAAAATTCTGCGGACCGGCTGAGTGGCTCAGCAGTCATGTGACTGGGTGGGCGTGGCCAACTTGGAAAATGTGAAACTCACTTAACAATGATCTTGGTTAGCAACCAAACTTTTGGCCTCAACTGTGGTCATAAGTTCTTTCTTTCTTTCTTTCTTTCTTTCTTTCTTTCTTTCTTTCTTTCTTTCTTTTTCTTTCTTTCTTTCTTTCTCTTTTTCTTTCTTTCTCTCTCTTTCTTTCTCTTCCTTTGTCTCTCTCTCTTTCTTTCTCTCGCTATTTCTTTCTTTCTTTCTCTTTCCCTTTCTCTCTTTATTTCTTTCTCTTTCTTTTTCTCTCTCCCTCTCTTTTTCTTTCTCTCTCTTTCTCTCTTTCTGTATCTTTTTCTGTCTCTTTCTTTCCTTTCTGTCTCTTTCTCTCTGTCTGTCTTTCTCTCTCTCCCACTTTCTTTTTCTTTCTTTTTCTTTCTCTGTCTCTCTCCTTCATCCGCCCATCTCTGTCACTTTGTGTGTGTGTGCGTGTGTCTGTCTGTCTTGCATTCACTCAATCACTCATTCTGTGTCTCTGTCTATCTTTCTCTCCCTCCCTCCCTCTCTCTGTCTCTCTATGTGTGTCTGTCATCGTCGTCGTTGTTGTCGTTCCCCCCCCCAGCCTCCTCAGCCTGCCTGCCGCGCTTGGTCGCTCATTCACTCGGTCAGGCTCCATGGCTGGGTAGGAGCCGGGCTGGAGAGGAGGAGGAGGGAGGAGGGGGAAGCCCATTGGGCAGAGCGCGGGGGAGAACGCAGGAGGATGGTGGGGGCTCTTCCTCCACCCTCGTCGATGGAGGGACTCCTGGGCACCGCCGGAGGCTGCCAGTTCCCTCCCCCACCCATGGAGCCTCCGCAGCCCCTAGAAGAAAATGAGTGGCCGGCATGCCAGCAGGGGAGGGAATCGGTGGCCGGTCCGGCGGCACCCAGGAGTCCCTCCGTCGACGAGGGTGGAGGAAGAGCCACACTCCAACAGCGCGAACAGCCGCGCCTGCATTCTCCCGCGCGCTCTGCTCAGGGGGCTGCCCCCTCCTCCCTCCTCCTCCTCTCCAGCCCTGCGGCCCGGCTCCCACCCAGCCACGGACTGGCACTGGTCCGCAGCCCGGGGGTTGGGGACCCCTGGTCTAGACGCTCCCAGAATCCCCTGTGCCACCACATTCTAAACTAACTGGAGCCTCTGGGTGCACCTCAATGGAAGTCCCATGTAGAGAGCATTACAATAGTCCAGGCGGGAGGTGACGAGGGCTTGAGTGACCATGCTTAAGGCGTCACGATCCAGAAAGGGGCACAACTGGCGTAACAGGCGAACCTGATAGAAAGCCCCCCTGGCCATAGCCGTCAAGTGATCTTCTAAAGACAGCCAAGAGTCCAGGAGGATGCCCAGGTTGCAAGCCCTCTCTGTGGGGGCCAATGACTCGCCCCCCAATAGCCAGAGATGGCATCAGCTGGCTATACCGTGGTGCCGGAAGCCACAGCCACTCAGTCTTGGATGAGTTGAGTCGGAACCTGTTCCTCCCCATCCTGACTCACACGGCCTCCAGATACCGGGACATCACTTCCACGGCATCATTGGGGTGGTCCGGGGTAGAGACGTACAGCTGAGTATCATCAGCGTACTGATGGAACTCTACCCCAAAACCATGATGATCTCACCCAACAGCTTCACATAAATGTTGAACAGGAGGGGCGAGAGGACCGACCCCTGTGGGACCCCACAAGTGAGGCACCTTGACGTCGACCTCTGTCCCCCTGCCAACACAAACTGCGACCGGTCAGAGAGATAGAAGGAGAACCACCGTAAAACGGTGCCCCCCACCCCAACCCCTCCAACTGGTGCAGCATGATACCATTTTGATGGTATCAAAAGCCGCTGAGAGATCTAACAGGACCAGGATAGATGAACAACCCTTATCCCGAACCCTCCAGAGATCATCGACCAACATGTCCAATGCCATCTCCGTGCTGTGCCCAGGCCAAAAGCTGGACTGGCGTGAGTCCAGATAGACAGCTTCATCCAGATGCTGAGGAAGCTGTCGCACCACCACACGCTCAACAACCTTCGCAATGAATCGAAGGTTGGAGACTGGGCGATAGTTGGTCAAAACAGCCGGATCCAGAGAGGGCTTCTTGAGGAGGGGTTTCACCACCGCCTCTTTTCAGGGTGGCCGGCAGAAACCCCTCACTCAAAGAAGCGTTAATAATTCCCTGGAGCCAGCCTCGTGTAACCTCCTGGGAGGCCAGTACCAACCAGGAGGGACACGGGTCCAATAAGCATGTGGTGGCGTTCAGCCGCCCCAGTATCCTGTCCATGTCCTCAGGAGTCACAGGATCAAACTCCTCCCAGATAAAATCTCAGGACCTGCCTCCATCAGCCCGTCTGAACTAGTCAAGTCGGAGGCCAACCCGTCCTGAATCTGATCGATTTTATCATGCAGATAACACCCAAAATCCTCCGCTCGACCCTGTAGGGGAGCATCCTGCGCCCTCAAATGAAGAAGGGAGCGGGTCACCCTAAACAGGGTGGCTGGTCGGTTATCTGCAGATGTGACAAGAGCGGAGAAATAATTGTGTTTCGCCGCTCTTATCGCCACTAGGTAGGTCTTTAAATAAGACCTTACCAGTGTCCGGTCAGACTCGGAGCGGGAGGCCCTCCAACTGCTCTCTAGGCATCTCTTCCAATGCTTCATCACCCTCAGCTCCTCGGAGAACCAAGGAGCCAAGGTGGTTCGATGCCGGGTGAGAGGCCGCAAAGGCACAACCCAGTCCAGGGCCCCCGTGGCCACACTGTTCCAAGCAGCCACCAGGTCCTCAGTCGAGTCGTGGGTCAGGGTCTCAGGTATTGGCCCAAGCTCCACCTGGAACCTCTCAGGGTCCATCAGGCACCTGGGTGGAACCATCTCACCGATTCCAGTTCCGCCTCCCTGTGGTAGGGTGCAGCGGTTGGAAAGTCAAGCCGAAGGAGAGAGTGATCTGACCATGACAGGGGTTCGATGGCTATTTCCCCTAAACCAAGATCACTCAACCACTGGCCAGAGACAAAAGCTAGATCCAGTGTGTGTCCTCCAGTGTGGGTGGGGTCATCAATTAACTGAGTCAGATCCATGGCCGTCATGGAGGCCATGAACTCCCATGCCATCTCAGATGTCTCACCTACCAATGGCAGGTTGAAATCCCCCATGACTAACAGTCTGGAGATGCCAACCACCACCTCGGCTATCACATTGAGAAGCTTGGGTAGGGCTGCTGATATGTAGCGGAAAGCCAGGTACACAATCAGCAGGCCCAACTGCCTCCCACGACCCCACTTCACAGAGAGAGACTCACATCCAGCTATCTGAGGCACAGTGGTCTCCCTTGGATCCAGACTCTCCTTTATAACAACCGCAAACCCCCCCCCAATCCTGGGCTCTTGGCTGGTGAAATGCACGGTAACCTGGTGGGCACATTTCCACAAGGGGCACTCCCCCTTCTTGGCCCAACCAGGTCTCCGTAATACCCGCCAGGTCCGCACCCCCCTCCAAAATTAGATCATGAATTAGGGGGGCTTTATTGACCACGGACCTGGCATTACATAGTATCAACCGAAGACCCAGGCCCTGAGATCCTAAACCCCCTAGGTTGCAAGAGGAGCCATGAGGGCCAGAGCGCGCCACCGCTCGAAGACAGTGAGTGCGCCCTCCCCTTACATGATATGGCCCTTGGCTCCCGCCATACCTGCCCCTCCCACTCACAGTACCGATGCAATAGCCCTCTTTTGGACAGACCCTCCCCCCCTCCCCAATACTAGACACTACACCCGCCCCTAGCCGGACTAAAAACATTCCCCGGTGGGTTTTCCCCCTCACTCACCACCCTAATCCTGGTTTGACCCTCCCCCTCCCTGGGACCCCTTAAAACATAGATTAAAAATTTCACTAAAACCCCCCTCAGTTTCCGCTTTGGCCACCTCTCATGGTTCAAAAACCCATCATCGAGGTGGGCCCTTGATGGAGCAGAGGGCCAAACCTGCGAGAGGGGGGACTCCCGCAGGGAATGGAGGTCAGCCACTGACTACATTCAAAGTTAAACTCTATTAAAACAAAACAGCTTGCGTGGTGGGCTTGTTCTTTTAGAACTTTAGAAATAGTTAAAGCAAGAGACCACTGTGACCTTAGAATGTCAGAACAAATGCTGACATTACTGTTACTGTTACTGTTAATATTTGAATAGTAAGTTCATGTCCTAAATGCAGCCTTAGGTGGCTTGAATGGGTATCCTGTAGAGAAATGAAATTGTCACCATGAACTGCATTTTTCCCCATGAACTGGATAAAAAGTATGATAACTCATCTTGGCTTCAATCAGTAGAGTGGCTCCACAATTGCCTTGAAATTATATGTACATATAATATTTAACAGATGTATTATATTTGTTCTTGTAGATTCCAAGATAAAGAAAAGGCAAATCTTCATTTAAAATTGATGGTTCACAATAGCAACACTGAAGTCAGCAATAATAACCAACATTTCTCAAAATTCCCCCATTTTGTCTAACCTAACATAAAGTTAAATTGTATATTATTGTTGCACTTTTTAGCTAGGTCTAGCCCCTTTAACCCAGCAAGGAAAAATATAATTGAGGAAGCTAGTAAGTTTTAGTTTTATATGTTATGTGGCAAAAATTGAAGTTAGAATTGGCTTATACTTTTAACAGCAGCACAAAAGTATTTTTGGCATTAATAGAAAAATATTCCATAGACTAAAATTAGAATCATCATTAGTCACTGCAGTCCAGTTCATATATTTCATATTAAAACTACTTAGTGAAAAATCATTATTTTTCTCAAGTGTTGACCTTATTGATAGCTTGATCAATGAGGTTTACATCCAATGAGGATGGCATCTCAATAATTTAGGCAACCTTGGAGAAACTGTGTGAAACAATTAGTAGATAAGAAGATACAGAAAGAGTATTTGCTATCCTATGTATGGAGGTTCTTGACAAATATTGGTATAAGTTGATTTATGCCAACATCCAGATTATTCTGATTTTTAATGTCCTATGAAATTTAAGAGATTAAAAATAAGAGAGATTATTGTCATATTTGTACAGTGTAGAACAGGGGTAGTCAACCTTTTTATACCTACCGCCCACTTTTGTATCTCTGTTAGTAGTAAAATTTTCTAACCGCCCAGCGGTTCCACAGTAATGGTGATTATAAAGTAGGGAAGTGAATTAAATTTAAAAAAGGAAAATGTTTCAGTATTGAACAAAACCCCTACCACCCACCATAAAAGCTGGAATGCCCACTAGTGGGCGGTAGGGACCAGGTTGGCTACCACTGGTGTAGAAGCTGGAAAGTAGTGACTGAAGAAACTGATAATTTGACATAAAGTACTAACTTTCTTACTATTTTCCAGATATTTGAGTATTAATGGGTTGGGTTGAAAGCCCACCTGAGATAGTATATTTCACAATGAATGAGACTGATTTTCTTGGAAATTCCATTTTGGAATTTGTACACAATGAATTAAAAATACAGGAAAAATACCTTACACAGCAGGTTGGGGAATGAAGATGGCAAATTATATAATAATTATTATTGTTAAATTTATTTGCCACCTATCTTGTCATGGGCTACTCTAGTTGTTGTACAACTATAAAAAATAAAATAGAAAGGAAATTCAAACAAAGCAAAAGTAAATTAATAGCACAACAAAACAAGGAAAAAGAAAACAAAGAAAATATGAGCATATTTCTATTCTTTGCTTGATATGCTTGGTGTGGGCCCTTCAGATCATCATATGGTGAACAACTATTCCCAGATATTTTTAGCTATAGCCTGTTCAAGTCTGAATTGTTCACCTCTGTGGTTTTACGTTTTGGGCAAGTATCATGATTTTACTTCCCCCTTTCCTTCCCCTCCCTTCCTACTAATAACCAACATGTTCTCCCTACATTATTAGAGTATAGTTATTATGGCTCTAAGGCCAGCTGTATTATGCAGATTGATTGCTGCATTATCACATAACAAGATAATAATATTAAGCAAAAAGGATGGAAATTTGGCTACTCATAGGCTTTGGTTATAGAATGAATTCAAGAATTGACTGAGGAATTGACTGAGTACCAGAAGGCATCCCTGCTTAATCTCTTTCTGGAATTTTGAAAGCAAACCTTGTGGGTTGCCTCTTATTCTTAGGGAGGAATTTTTTTAATAGGGAGGATTTTTTTTAATGGGGAAAACTAGTCACCAAATAATGGATGAATACTTAGGTTTATTACATAACATTATTCTTAAAATGGATTAAAAAACATAACATAAACATTTAAAGTCTAAAAATGCCTCACATAAGGAAAATTGGAGTTTGTGAATGTTTTTTCCTATTACATGGCGTGAAACAAAAATTTGGTTACATGTTGAATACCCAAACCTGAAGATTCTTCATCTCTTCATCTTCAAGCTCCAGGCAATCTTTAGTGTTTGATTTAGGTGTTTAGTGTATGATTGTGGGCTATGCTCAATAAGCCAATAATGGTGGTAAACTAATACAGCTGGGTCATTTTTACATAAATGTAAACAATTATTACTATAATTTAGACTTTGGGAATATGGGCAATGTAATCTAATTCTTTGAGGCAAAACTTCTTATAGAATACAAGTGGGAATCTGCATAAAAAGAAAGGCAATCGTGACACTTCAGACTATGTTCCTGAGGACTAATTGTTTTGCCCGTGGATGCTTACCCAAGCCACCACTCACAATAGAGGTGGCAAATTTAGAAATGAGAGCTAGAAAACTGTCATTATTTTATATATTGCTATTAATTTATTTTGGCTTTATAAAACAAAAATTGACATGAAGTTGCAGTCACATAGGCTTTTGGCAAAGTTCCAGCATTTGCCATTGATTGGGAGCTGCCAAGGCACTAGGCAATCATTTGCCTAGTTGATTAGAAAATGGGCAACTGGGATGGATGAATGAATGAATGAATGAATGAATGAATAAAATGAATGAATAAAATGAATGAATAAATAAAATAAATAAATTATTCTGCAAATAGTTAAACTTACAGAAATTCCACAACCATAAGAACAGGAATCACAGAACAAAGGTTGAGTTAAACATTCCAAATGGGAACCAGCAACTTTGAATGATGCTTATCTTTCTGGCTAGTTATTATGTCCTCCCATTTGTGCTTTTAAAAAGATAAATATTTAAATATGTAAATTTAAAAGTCAAACTGTCTGTGTACATCTAGGGAAACTGAAAATGCAAGTTGTATTTTATTATTCTGCTACTTTATAAGACTCGCACTTAAAATACATTCATACTATATTACTGAATTTCCCAGAAAGATTTGATGAATTTTATATTATTCCGCTCTATTCGCATATGTAATATTGCCTAACACTTACAGCAGCTAACTGCCAGCTAACAGAACAACAAATCATTCAACATGATTCCTTAGATGTTATGACCTCTGATTAATTGAGAGAGTTCTACAAATTTGGGTTTCATCAATTTATTTATAGGTTGATTTTGATTTGTCTTAGCTGTTACAATTCTGATCAGTTTTATGATGTACATCATCCTTATTAAGCTGAAAAATCTTTTTTCTCCTTGGTTTTAATAGTCTGTGGGCTTCGAAATAACAGATCATTAGGATTATCAAGAATTACTGGAGGAGTATCATCTGGAGAATGGCCCTGGCAAGCCAGTCTCCAGAGAAACAAAATCCATCGTTGTGGTGCAACATTGATCAGCAACACATGGCTTCTATCTGCAGCACATTGCTTCAGAGAGTAAGTTTTGAAAAGAAAATAATTATGATATACTGTATTTTAATTAATATACTAAACAGCTTTGGTTAATGTCTAAAATTAAACAATTCAAAATATCTGTATTTTTTGGAATATAAGACGTTCCGAAGTATAAGATGCGCATTAATTTTTGGAGAGGAAAACAAGAAAAAAAATCTGCTTCTGTCAACCAGCATCCATAGGTATTAATCTGGCTAGCATCCTTGCAGCAAATAGCAAACAGCCTGGTCAGCTTCAGCATGTTATCACTGCCTGATTCAGCACGAGCAGCTGTTTGGCAGTTGGATCAGCCTCCTGGAATACCTCCAATCAGATGTTCCAGGCTGCAGGTATAGCCACAACCCACTGCTGTCTCCACGTGTCACATTTTTGGCCTCTGGGTGTCACAATTTGGGCGTCTGCGTTTCACATTTTTAGCCTCCGCATGTTCCGTTTTAGACTCGTTCCAGGCTGCCGGGATTGCATATTGTTGCCAATCGCCACCTCTGTGTGGTGTTTTTGGGCATTTCCAGGTGGTGGGGACCAGCAGTGGCAGAAATCCCCACCACCTAGAACCAGGCCAAAAACAGAGAGTGTAGAGGCTGAAAACACAACACGTGGAGGCCAAAAATGCAATATGTCGAGGCAGCGACATATTGCAACAATGCCATAGCATATGGCATTCCCTGCAGCCTGGAATGCATCTAAAATGGGGCATGTGGAGGCCAAAAAGGCCTGAAGGGTGGGGGCCAGCGGGTGGGCAGGATTTTGGCAACATTTGCTGTATAAGATGCACAGACATTTCCACCACTTTTTGGGTATATGACAGTGATGGCGAACCTTTTTTGGCTTGCGTGCCAAAAGTGGGGGGAAGGCACAGGGGGGGTTGTGCATGGGCGTGCCACACCCATAATGCTATGTGCGCGATCCCCTGCTTTTGGCACACTTTTTTTGCCCTCCCCAGGCTCCAGAGGCTTTCTAGGAGCCTGGGGAGGGTGAAAACAGCCTCCCTCCCAACCTCCAGAGGCTTCAGAAGCTTCCCTGAAGCCTCCAGAGGGAGAAAAACGGCCTCAAAAGAGGGCCTAAATCAGCTGGCCAGCACAGACATGCGTGCTGGAGCTGACAGGGCAAAGCCTTGCGTGCCCTAAGAAATGGTTCCGCGTGCCACCTGTGGCACCCGTGCCATAGGTTCGCCATCACTGGTATATGACAATGGAGAAGGCTTGAAGAACATGGCCTTCACTAGAAACACATATTGTGAGGTAAATGCAGAATTCTTAGAATTTCATTTGCTTTTTTGAGGGAATAACCATCTCTAAAGAAATGTCTTCACCGTTTGCCTTTCTGAAATATCTTTTTATAGACAACATTCTTTCTAAAAAAGCATGTTGTCCTCTATAAGGCTGCCTCGTAATAGGGGGGGCAAAGGAAGTCTAAAGAAACCATAATAAGCCATTGTTGTTGCACACTGGATCTCTTATAAGCAGCCTTCTTATGTTCCAGAAAACGTTGATTTAGGAATACTTTGAGATTAAATGCTTATCATGACAGACATTGGGATCATGGGAAAGGAATAAGCAACAGTTTTGGACTGAATATGCCTGACATGCTGCACATCTGTTTTAAAGTACTTCTGAATATTAAAATGCCTATTTGAATCTGTTACATGAGAATAAATATAATGTACATCCATTCCTGTGGATTTATTATGCAAATATATTTTATTGACATTTTTTCAGTAATATCTTTGTGGTAGAATTGTAGATAATTCACAGTGACATTTCCCTTTTTTGTTTGTTTTCAGAGCAAAAAATCCACATAAATGGACAGTTAGCTTTGGAACCTATTTAAGACCTGCTCTAATGATACGGCTTGTCAAAACAATTATAATTCATGAAAAATATCAGAATGCAGGCCATGAACACGATATTGCTGTTCTGCAGTTGACTAAAAGCGTAGACTTTACAAGGGCTATTCATCGAATTTGTCTCCCAGACTCAAATGAAAGGATTCCATATAATATTGATGCTGTGGTTACAGGATGGGGAGCACTTAGTAACGAGGGTAAGCATGCCAATTTAGAAGACTATTGTATTTTATACTAATTACGAATTATACATTTTAGATCTAGAGAAAGAAAAGATTATTATTTTTTGAATCAGAGCAGATATTTGTCTATCATTTGTCAGCCTTATCTCTGGAGTATTTCATATACGAATCCATGTATTTATACACTATAATTTATTTCTTTTTTTATTTCAATAAAATGATATGTATATGGTCACATTCTTAATATTCTTTTATTATTGAGACACCCAGAGCAGTGATGGCTAACCTTTGTGCCATTGCATGCCAAAAGTGGGGGGATCACAGGGGGGTCATGCACAGGCATGCCCACACTCATAATTCTATGTGCGACCCCCCCCCCATGTGTATGTGTATGTGACCCCCACCCTCCCTCCTGTTTTTGGCACATGATGGACCCATTTTTCACACTCACCAGGTTCCAGAGGCTTTCTAGTGGAAATGGCCTCCCCCACCCCCCAGGAGGCTCTCTGGAGGGTCTTTGCTGTCTCGGGACCTGTGCTGGGGGTGAGCTGAGCAGCCTTCTCTTGGAAGTGGCAGCTGTGGCCGATGGGCTTGGCCCTGGGCTTTCGCTCTCCCTGCCCAGGAGACGGAGCCCAGGGAGGAACATAACAACCTTTTAGGAGGCAATGCACCCAGCACTTTCCACTCATACCTGCAGCAGCAGCACCTGCCACTCCCCACCACTTTAGGTTGCAATGGAGGCAACCACTCCTCTCAGTGGAGTGGCCATGGTCGTGTGGTCCTGGCCTGAAGTCTCGTGACCAACCCACCAGGCCAAGTGCAGCTCACCTGTGCCGGGAGGCCTCCCTGGGTCTCCCTGGCGATGGGCAGGTGGTTATGGGCACTTTTCCAGCCTAGGTTTTCCAGCCTTTGAGCCAAGCTTTGGGGCTCCCAGAGCAGCCTGTGTGGCTCTAGCTGTGCCCAGGCTGGTGGAGTGCCCACAACCACCCACCAATCACCAGGGAGACCACTGGCACTGCTAGATGCCTCCCAGCGCAGGTGAGGGGTGGTCGCAAGGCTTCGGGCTAGAGTGGGCCAGCATGGCTGCCCCACTGACAGGAGTGCTTGCCTCTCAAGGCAGTGAAAAATGGCAGGCACTGCTGCTGCAGGGGGACAGCGCTGGGCATTGAGGGTGCCATCCCTGCCCGGTTTGCAGCAGCACCAAGAAAGCCACAAGCCTAAAGGCGCCCTCACTCCTGTGCACAAGTCGGGATCTCCTCGCTCCTTGGCTAGGACCTGCTGGATGCTGACCAGCCCAAAGGAGACCCTTAGCTCGCTCTTTCAAAAACCAGGCGGGGCATGAAGGCACTGCAGCCCTCCGCCGTGCCAATGGGAAAACACTGCCCCCACAACTTCCAGAAGGAAGCCTCCAGAGGGCAAAAAATGGTCAAAAATGAAGGCCGAAATCAGCTGGTGTGTGCTGGAGCTGACAAGGCAACATGTTGCGGGCCCTATCAAATGGCTCTCGGTGCCCTAGGTTCGCCATCATTGTCCTAGAGTATTGGATATAAAGAAGAGAGAAAAAAGTGAATATTCTGTCAAAAAACCTATGACAGTTTAGGATATTAGTGTTATGAGTATTATGATTATTTGGCTTTTTTATTCAAAGATATGTATAGCATTGGAAAGGAAAAGATCTTTGATAAAGTATACCACTATTTGCTTCTGATTTCATCTTTATATTTATAGTGTGGAGAGCCTAGTTCATAGGCATTTTCCCACGTTAGTACTCACATTTAGTCACATGTGTATTTTATGGACATTTGTGTAGGCAGTTTTAAGTATAATATTTTTGCAAATATGTCATTAATGTTTTGTACCTGTTCCCAAAATAATTAATGTAGGGAAGAAAATTAGTTCCATTGAGATAGAAAACAAATGAGACTAAGGAAGGTGAAAAATATTGGCAACCAAAATGAGTATTAACAATAGGTTGGCTGTCCAGACGTTAATTTATGCTTACTTTTTCAATATCATTGTATAAGAATGTAAAACATTAATTAGCCATCTTAAACTTGTCTAGGTTTCATTTAATGGGGGGGGGGGGGAGGGATAGGAGGCTTTCCTTACTTGAAATAGCATGAAACTGTTCCACCAGTTTTCAGCAATAATAGCTGATTATGGGGCTACAGGTTACTGAACCTTTTTTTATATAGTTGTAAATTTGGAGAAGCTGTTTAAATATAAAAATATGGAAACAGGCAAACTCAAATCTTCACAAATCTACCCAAATCTATCTGTATATCAGCAATCAATATGGCTCCACATATTTGATACAGATAATCCTTTAGATATGACCAGGCATTTAATAAACATTAAAAGTTAGAACAGAAATGGAAGAAGGTGGAGCCTCCCGCGACGACACAACCGGGCTCCCTAAACTGCAGGGGCCCGGCTGGATTTCATCCCCCCTGTGATTCCATAGGAATCTAAGCTGCCCTGGAGGGACGGTGAATAGGAGATAAGCCTTTGCTGGGTGCAGGGATCCTGCAAGATCCCTGCCCGATATGAAGCAAAATCTCTGAAGGGAGATGAATCGCATCCCCCCCCCCTTTCTGGATGGCAGACCAAGGCAAAGGGAGAATCTCCTGAAATGAAAGGAATTGCTTGAAAGAGAGGATAACATCGGAAAGGTATTTTGTTTTGCATTTGAAAAGACTTTGCTAAGAAACCTTTTTTTTCACTAAAATTTTGAATCTAAAGATAAGTGGCGAATTTTAACTGAATTGGGAGATTTCTCCGGTCTACAGAATGCTTTGAAATGGCGGATTGAACCGTAACGAAAGAAATAGCCATTTCCGTTCGTGCTGAAAGGGATCGGATTATGACTGATTTTTCTAATTTCTTTGTTTTTTTAATTCATTTCACTCAAAACTTTGAAACTTGGAGCACTTTTACAATCTTACAATTATTTGGATGCTCTATTGAGCATTTTAAAACTTAAATAAGGACTAAATTTTTTATCTCTTTTTGTTTCTGTTCTCCTTCCAACAAAAAAGATTGAAACATTTTAAAGCTATTTAAACTATTTGTTACATTGTGTTGCTCTCAGAAAAACAGCGGGTAGACATGTATGAGCATAATTTTTTGAAACATTGAATAGAAACAAATTAACAGACAAGCTAACCGCTAACAAGGTAATTGGAGTTACTTTTTCCTACTTTGTGGATTCGCCAAAATGTCTACGCACATAGATATATACTGTATACTGCAGAAAATCAGGAGCTTCTGACTGAAATCTTGAAAGAATTAAAAAAATATCATGCAATATTCGATAGAAAGTTATTTACTATACCAAGTGAAGAAATTAAAGAAATTAAAGAAGAAAAGGAAAGCAATCGTGACAATGGATTGAATGATTATGATTATGATTAACTGAGGAGGAAGGGGAAAGTCCAGGAAAGGGGATAACATCAAGACCTTATCAGAAATTTGAATTTCAACATGACTGGCAAGAGGAAGGGAAAAGAAAAGGAAAGAAAGGAGAAACCACATCAGGGATAAACTTGACATTTAAAAATAAACAAAATATGAGAAAAGGAGTTGGTCAGTGTTACGATTGGACAGCTATATTGGATCACAATGTGCCAATGGAAGTTTATAAAGAACTTGGGAAGAGGGGAAAAAAGAGATGGAGAATGAGAATTATAAAAGAGGCAAATTTAATTCATCCTTGGAGAGATAACAGCTGAAAAGAGGAATTTCTATCCCTTGATGAGTAATAATTAGGTTGTGTTTAAATTACTATCAAGGATTATTAATTAATTGATTGTTAATAATAAATATAGATGCTTATAATAAGATTATGTTTTTGTTAATGATATATATTTGCTTATCTATAGATGGGAAATTATAGAATACCCTTGGTAAATGATCAATCAATTAACAGTTACTCATAAAATTCTAGATAATTATATGGAATCTATAGAGATATGATGGGATTAAATAAGGGATATTAATAGCTAACCAGGATTTAAAGATATTATTAAAGAAAAAATAGATTGAGGCTAAAATACTTGATAAGACCTGTGGATATTGATATTAAATTACAGGATAAAATTGTTAGATTTAAAATGAATAAAATGGGATTACTTATGAATAATAACTACTTCTGAGGGGCACAGAACTTATGGATACCCGATTAGATTTTCACATTTTTAAATTTACCTAAATCTATTTATTTGTTGATATTGTTTCTGGTTCTCTTTTGCTTGGTTTTGCTTATCGACTTTGGTTTTTTGTTGTTGTAAAGTTTGTATTATTTGTGTTTATGTTAAAAAATAATAATAAAATTATTATTTAAAAAAAGAAGTTAAAACATAAACACATAAACATCCTGTGAAAACTACATCTGACCTCATTTCCAAGTTACAATGGCTGCGGTGAGCCTGCAATCATTTGCCTTTACGACCAATCATAGTGCTCCTTGCTTCTCTCCTCCATCCTACCTTGTTGGGACCCTGCAGCTCTTTGGCCTGCTCCCCACACACCTATCATCTATCACACTTAACCTTTTGAAGATTTCTGGGCAAGCATCCATGAACTGTAGCCACATCCCTGAATCGCTGCCACTTCTGATTGCACAATGTGATCAGGTGATAAATTAAGTCCATTTTGCTGACATTGCAGAAGCTATCAGGAACTTCTGCAGCTGTGGGAAGACCTCGGACAGCATGTGATAGGGACCCAAAAACAACTGCCACTTTGAGAGCTGGACAAAATGGCAGTTGCTTCTGGAATTGCTCAGGCAGCTGTGCACTGAAGTGATCTATTACAGCACACTGGAAGGCCTTGGAACTTCTTTAAAAGATAAGTGAGGAGCTGGTATTTGGCCTGGTGGGGTGAGACTCAGCCTATGGCTTGGAAGGGCTTTGTAGGTAATGAGAAAAGACTTTTGAGGACCCAAAGGGTGGGAGGTAGAGCATTGGGCATCTCAGGTGGTGGGAAGGGCTTGGAAGGACCAAGAGCTTCCCCTCCCTTCCCCAAGGCATCACCTTCTTTGCTTAATGTTTAACATTTAATAATTCATTGGAGTGAGCAGGGATGAGAAGGGTCATTCACTGAGACATTTCCTTACAAAAAATCCTATTTAGTGCTTAGAATAATACTAATTTATTTAATACTATCACTGTTAACAGGAAATTATAGATATTCTTTGATTGGGTAACATGCTTAATCCTAGAAGCATTAGATTCAGATTAAAAAATTGGGTGTGACAACAGTAAGAGACAGTGTGAAAATATGTATTAATATGCTGGTGGGCCTGGACCTCTGATGGTGCATGTAATTCTGGAGGTGGTTAGTTAAGTGAGAGACGAAGTCCCCATACCATCCATAATCTTAGTTCTAAACCTTTATTTAATGTTGTGTTTTGTTATTAATTTTAATGCTTTTATAGTTATGCTTTTATACCATTGTAAATCACCCAGGGTCACTGGTAATACAGGAATTATATGAATTTAACAAACAAGCAAATATTGTATGTGCTAAATAGGGTATTTTATGCCTTTCCTGTGATACTGCGAATAATCTGGGAAAATAACTGGATATTTCTATTCAGGTGAAACCCCTAATGTCCTTCAGGAAGCAACAGTAAAACTCATAGACACCAAAGTTTGCAATAGAAGGGAAGTGTACAATGGGGCAATAAAACCTGGAATGATATGTGCTGGATATCTTGAAGGAGGAATTGATTCCTGTCAGGTATATTTACATCTTATCTCAGCCAGTGGGCTAAAAATGATCCAGTGTTATCCAATTTATTAATCCAAGTACTCCAATTTTGTAGAATACTAATTACCTTGAATCTGTCAAAATTAGTCTTATCTTCTAGTCTTTACAAAAAGAAAACCTGAACCGCAGTGCACATATTTTTTCTCTCTCTCTCTCTCTTCACACACACACACACACACACTCACACACACACACACACACACACACATACAGTATATATACATATAGGAAACCAATATAATGCTCTCACCTGTGGACACATTGTGGACAGTCCAAAAACCTCTTAGATGTCCTCTTCAAACACAATGGATGGACATCGCCACATTCACGTTCATCTTTGCATTCACGTCTAAAGCTTCCAACAGAATTGCCAATTAGAAAAACTCCCACATAATTTGAGGAAGTATAATTCCTCCAGAGGCTATTGAGATCCATATTCAATTGTAGTTATTGTTATTGCAATGCTGTTATAATCAGCATTCAAGGAGGAGTACACAAATTTAATTGATTATTTTAGATAATCATGACACCTTGTCCTATTGGATTTTTGGATTGGATTGTTGTTAATGACAGTTCCAAAGATTATTTAGGGATATCTAGCTTTGGAAACTACATGTGCTGCTTGTCCCCTTCTGTATATAGTTCACACAGTGACGTGCAGTCAGGTGAGGCACAGCCTCATCGCTTATCATGAAAAGAAAAAAAATGTAAAAGGCGACAGATGAGGTGAGGCTGAGTAGCTGCTGCTGACTCTCCCTGTTTAAAAAAACAAACAAACTAAAAAAGCGCCCTCTACTATGAGACAGGAGAACTGCATGCCTCATCTAGTCTGACTTTTTAGGCATTTTATGATCACTCGAGCAGAGTTAAGCAGAGGCTTAAAAGCCTTGGGACTCCCGAGGTAGGTGAGGCACGCAGTTCTCCTGCCTCAAAGTAGAGGGCGCTTGTTCTTCCTGTGACTCAACAGCGGCGGGGACAGTGACTCCTTCCATTGCCACCATTGTCAAATGAATAGCTGGCTGCGCTGCGGAGGAGAGCCATGCTGTGCAGGAGACTCCTCAGCGCTAGACACAGATCAGCGCGAGCTGCGGTCCCCTTCATGTTGGTTCAGGAAGGAGGGGAATGGGGAGCAGCAGCTGGTTGGGTGCAGGGAGGGAACACGAAGCCAACATGAAGGGGACCGTGGCTTGTGCTGACCTAATGCTGAGGAGTCTCCTGCACAGCGTGGCTCTCCTCCCCAGCGCAGCCAGGTACTCACTTCTCAGTGGCGGCAATGGAAAGAGTGGAAAGAGTTGCTGTACCCGCCACCATGATCCCAGCCCAGAAGGGTATTTTGCTTGCACGCGCAAGAAAGAGATGAAAGAGAAAAAGGGAGAAAGAGAGAGAGATAGAGAGGGAGAGAAAAATGAAAGAGAGCTGGAAGGAGAGAATGGGAGAGAGGGAAAAGAGAGGGAAACGAATTAGAGAGAGAAGGGGGAGAGGGAGAGAAAAATGAAAGAGAGCTGAAGGGAGAGAATGAGAGAGAGAGACAGACAGAGAGAGAGACAAATCGGGGAAAGAAAGGAAGATAAAAGAAAGAAAGAAAGAAAGAAAGAAAGAAAGAAAGAAAGAAAGAAAGAAAGAAAGAAAGAAAGAAGGAAGGAAACAAAGAAACAAACAAACAAACTTTCTCATACCTATGATAAAAGCAATGGCAAGCTAGATCTTTTGCCAAGAAAACTGTAGTTTGCCAGAAGGCACAAATTGGAAGCAAGTCTGATTTTTTAAAAAGAAAATAACAGAGATAGCAAAAAAAGGCATCTGAAAATAAGATTATTTATAATTTTGAATAACGTATTATATTGTCAGACTCAAAAGGCTTTTGATACTTAATTATCATCATCATCATCTCTCTCTCTCTCTCTCTTCCCCCCACCCTCAGAGGGACTGTTGTCTCTTGTGGAAAACACAAGGAACTCCTCGGCTCCTTGCTCCCCCCAAATCTCTTTTTTGTTGTTATTGACCACTAGTGGTCACCGCATATGGTTCTTGGCGATACACTCTTGCCCACCACCCCTTCGAAACGCGCAAGGATGGGGTGAAACGGCACAGATCCTTTTATTAAAACACCCTGTATTACAAAGGCATTTTAATTTAAAAATTGTGATGACGTCAGTGCCTCACCAGCCACAACCCTCACCTCACGTCACTGAGTTCACAATACAAAATAATAGTTTTTAGGTTTGTAGTATCTCCCTTGGCTCAAACAAAATTCATGGTTCTTTCTCACGGTTGGTTGAAAAACCATCAGATAATTATAGGCATAACTTTTTTGCTTTTGTAAAATGCATAAAAATGGGGATGAAAAAATAAGTTGAAAAACACAAAATTAGTTTTAATGTCACAATAATATTTAATGAACATAAATGCTGGCTAGTTAAATAAGTTATTCTTTTTGATTTAAACTAAAAATATTTTTTTCTCCTTCTAGGGTGACTCTGGGGGTCCACTGATGACATTTGATTCAAGA
This sequence comes from Rhabdophis nuchalis, assembly GCA_039707465.1. NCBI lineage: Eukaryota > Metazoa > Chordata > Lepidosauria > Squamata > Natricidae > Rhabdophis > Rhabdophis nuchalis. The sequence goes on along the minus strand of CM077647.1, from coordinate 111,611,418 downwards.
AAAATGTGGTACCTTGTTGGCATTGTGAGCTGGGGGGATGAATGTGGAAAACCAAATAAGCCTGGTGTCTACACACGAGTAATTTACTATCGAGACTGGATTACTAAATATACTGGGCTTTGATATAATAAATATAAAAAGCATCACATTTGAAGCTGTGTAGATGACATCTATGTGGTACAAAGGACTATGATTTTATATAAGAGTATTTGTGTTATCCCATAACACAAATAAAACTAATTAATTAATAAAACTAGCATGTTTTAAAAAGAAATAATTTATTTGGACTGTTAAACCAAGGCACCTATTGTAAAATGTGCATTCCTAGTGAAAAGATTGTAAATTTGCTTTCACATAGACTGAATAATTTCGTTCACCTTCCAACTGTTCTTTTTTTCTGTGCCTTCAAAGAGACATTAGTGAAAGAGAGTCTAAGTCTTTAAAAGACTGGTCATTATCCTTAACTATTAAGTAGCTACATGTCAACAACAGTCCTTGGTAAGTTTGAAGTGGGCTGTGCAAAGCATTCATTTTTAGAGAGATGAATATTAAGATTTCTGGGCCTATCTCACAGAAAGTGAGAAACATAAATATCTCATTGCTAGGCATACCTAAGAGCAGAGGTGGTATTTAGCCGGTTTAAACCAGTTGTTAAATTTTTTGTGCAGTTTGGAGAACTGGTGAATCGCACCACTGGCTGGCCCTACCCCTCCCTGCTCCTCCCAGCCACTCCTTATCTCGCCTATGGCATAACTGCTGCTACTGTCTGGTTTCCTCGTTTGCTTGCTTGCCTTGACCATGTAGTCCCCACATAGGGCCTACCTTTCTGTCTCAGGTATCTGCCTTCCCTGATCTCCACAGCTCCCCCCCCCCCCGTGTGCCCTATCTTTCTGCTGCCAGAACTGCCTGCCTGGGCCTTACCCGATCACAGCTCCCCCCCACCCCCATTTAGGGCTACCTTTCAATAAAGCCATCCTATGGAATCATTACTTGTTTTTCAGAATATGCCCTACTTGGCTTGAGTACAAGCTGAGCCCAATACTGAACCTAACTCATATATTCTGTTTTTTTAAACTGAGGAATAAATTTCAGAAAAAGAATTTAGTATGTATGTATTTCATTCGATGACTTCTTAGATTATTTTGGACTATATCTTTTTGTTGGACCCTAATCCATCTCAGCCTTAAAAATTTACCACACTGAGGTCCTTCTAATTGCAAAGGATAATCTGAAAATATGTTTGATTTATTGATAAAGCTTCAACAATATCTTGCAAACTAGTTGTTATACTTTTCTTAAAAGTTGAGGATTTGGTTACCTCAACAACAATTTTCGTTGATCTAGTTGAATTGGAAAAACAAGATGCAGAGACAGTATGTTCTTTAGTTATGGAAAGTTTAAATAATGTTGGGCTTAAGAACTACCTAGAAAAAAATGTAATAGGATTTTGCTCTGATGGTGCCAGCGTTATGCTTGGGAGAAAATCTGGAGTGAGCACTAAGATAGCAAAAGTGTTTCCAAACATAATAATGTGGCACTGCTTAAACCATCACCTCCAACTTGTTTTAGGAAATAAAGGAAATAAAGCAAGCAAATCATTTTTAAATATTTATTGATAAGATATATATACTATTTTTCATCAATCCAATGAGAAATAAATTGAACTTACCAAAATATCCAAACAATTTGGAATTGAAATTATAAAGATTGGTAAAGTTTTAGGACCAAGATGGGCTGCCTATAGTTTAAGGTCAACCCTAGCTGTTTGGCATGCTTATCCAGCGCTACATCAATATGTTCATTCAAATGTCCATCTTGAAAAATATATATTTTATGATTGATTTGGCATTGATGATTGACATTGTAAACGAAATTTCTCTTCTTTCAAATGCATTGCAAGCAAGAAAGGTAGACATAATAAAGGCTGAAAACTCGTGATGAGATCTATTAAAGCATTTGAAATGCTTAGAAAGGAAAAGGGTATATAAGAAAAAAGTTGAATTATATCAAAGAATTTCAAAAATATAAAATTGTAGAAAATCATCAATTTGTTGGGCTTCCTCTGGAAAGACTTTTAGAAAACATCATAACAAATTTGAATAAAAGACTAATGGTTTGTGATCAATTAAAATAGATTGTAACCAATTTCAAGACAGGAATAAATTACAATTTCTTTACGATTTTTTTTTGTGGGGGGAAGCCAGATTATTGGAATGTTGAAGAAGTAGTAGTTCCATGGAAAGCAGCTGAAGAACAATTGCTCCTATTTAGTAACATTTTAAATTAAGAGCGGCACAATAATTAAGCGCAATTATTATGCTGCTCTTATCGCATCCGCAGATAACTGCCCTGCCGCCTTGTTTGGGGTAACCCGCTCCCTCCTTCAACAGAGGCCGCGGGAAACCCCTCTGCAGGGCAGAGCAGAGGAATTTGGAGAGTATCTGCAGGATAAAATCGCTCAGATCCGGAACGAGTTGACCTCCATGGATAGTAGTCTAGAGGGACCATCTGAGGCAGGTCTTGAGACAGTATTATGGGAGGACTTTGACTTTGTTACTTCCGATGATATGGACAGGCTGCCGAGGCGACTGAAGGTCACCACATGTTTATTGGACCCGTGTCCCTCCTGGCTTGTACTGGCATCCTGGGAGGTTACACGTGGCTGGCTCCAGGAAATAGTGAACGCTTCTTTGAGTGAGGGATTCTTGCGGGCCGCCTTGAAAGAGGCAGTGGTGAGACCCCTCCTCAAGAAGTCTTCCCTGGATCCAGCGTTGTTAGTAAATTATTGTCCGGTCTCCAACCTTCACTTTTTGGCGAAGGTTGTAGAGAGTGTGGTGGCACAGCAGTTCCCCCATCACCTGGTGGAAATTGATTATCTGGACCCCGCCAGTCCGGTTTCCGACCTGGGCACAGCACCGATCCACTGGTCGCATTGGTGGATGATCTCTGGAGGGCCCGGGATAGAGGTTGTTCCTCTATCCTGATCCTATTAGACCTCTCAGCGGCTTTTGAATTTGAATTTGAATTTATTGAATTTCTAAACCGTCCCCTCTCCCCAAAGGGACTCGGGGCGGTGTACAGGAAATTAAGAACATCTAAAACATAACAATACATAAATATTTACAACCAAATTAAATAGTTAACCCTGTACTAAAATTTTGTAAAAAAACATTAAAACTATTTTCCATTAAAACCTGATTAAAACAATTTAAACTTCAGACTGGGGCGAAAAGCATGAATTAGGCCATCGACCATGATATCCTATTGCGCTGACTGGAGGGGTTGGGGGTGAGAGGCACCGTTTTACGGTGGTTCTCCTCCTACCTCTCCGGTCAGTCGCAATTCGTGTTGGAAGGGGGCAGAGGTCAACCTCGAGGCCCCCCATGTGTGGGGTACCTCAGGGGTCGGTCCTCTCGCCACTCCTGTTCAACACCTATATGAAGCCGCTGGGTGAGATCATCTGTGGTTTGGGGGTAGAGTACCATCAGTGTCTGAAGACACACCTATTCCATCTAGCCGGCCTAGCGTAACCTCCATACTGATTATTAGATAGTTTTAAATTTGGGATTTTAATTCGGTTTTTAGCGCAGGGTTTATTTATTAGAATAAGTATTTTAAATTTTGATATATTTTATATATTTTGTATCTATTTTAACATCCCTGTGCGCCGCCCTGGGTCCATTTGGAGAAGGGCGGGGTATAAATTTAATAAATAAATAAATAAATAAATGCAGCTGTACATATCCACCCCAAACCACCCCAATGCTGCCGTTGAAGTGATGTCCCGGTGTCTGGAGGCCGTACGGGCCTGGATGGGAAGTAACAAACTCCGACTCAACCCGTCCAAGACCGAGTGGCTGTGGTTTCCAACGTCCCGGTACAACCAGTTGATGCCATCACTGGCCATCGGGGGCGAACTATTAGCCCCCGTGAAAGGGCTCGCACCTTAGGCGTCCTCCTGGATTCCCGGCTGTCCATGGAGGATCATGTGACGGCCATGGCCAGGGGCGCTTTTTACCAGGTATGCCTGGTACGCCAGTTGCGCCCCTTTCTTGACCGAGACGCCGTTCGCACAGTCACTCAAGTGCTCGTGACATTCCGTCTAAACTACTGCAATGCTCTCTACATGGGGCTCCCCCTGAGGTGCACCCGAAGACTACAGCTAGTGCAGAATGCGGCCGCGCGGGGGATTTTGGCGGCTTCACGGCATTCCCATGTAACACCTCTCCTGCGCGAGCTGCACTGGCTGCCTGTGGTCTTTTGGGTGCGCTTCAAGATGTTGATAACCATCTTTAAAACGCTCCATGGTACGGGGCCTAGTTATTTGCGAGACCGTATCCTACCTCATACATCCCTTCGGCCAATTCACTCCCATAGAGAGGGTCTTCTCCGGGTGCCATCCGCCGGGCTGTGCCGGATGGCAACCCCCAGGGGATGGGCCTTCTCCGTGGCGGGCCCAACCCTCTGGAATGACCTCCCCCCCGAACTCTGGACCACCACGGACCTCCGCCTCTTCCGCCAATGTTTGAAGACTCATCTTTTCCAACTAGCCGGCCTAGCCTAGTCCCCGAGACCACTTTAGTAGACTGAGCAGCAAATTATCTTGAGGGTTTTAATGTGTGGGTAAGGTTTTAGGGAATTTTTAGCACAGGGCACTTAAATTTAATTAGATTTTATTCTGTAGTCTTATTTATTATACGTCCATTTTATTACATGTTTGTATTTCTGTTTTAATTTCCTGTGCACTGCCCTGAGTCCCTCCGGGGAGAGAGGCGCGGTATATAAATAAAATAAAATAAAATAAATGAAATAAATAAATAAATTACCAAATTGATATTAATGACTATTGATGTTTTGTAGAAAATGTTTTTAAATTTTCCTACAAAATTTGCAATTTCTGACAGTATTCAAAAAGCTAAAAATATTGGCAGAACAACTGCTGTAAATGAAAAACCCCTTTCAGAGAAAAGAAGTTGCCTATTTCCAATATAACAAACCTAATGCCTATTAGTCTAATTGGCCTATCTCTAAAGGAATGGGACCCTATTCCTACAGTCAAAAAATGGTTAAGAGTAAATTACACAGCCAATGAAGCTTGAGTAAAACTGAAGAAAAGTACAAGCAAGGACGCCAATCAAACAGCAATTTGGAAATACCTTAAATAATAGTTTTATTATTATTTTCAGATATTTAATAGTTTTCATTAATATTGTATAATCCTTTCTTGTAACAAAATCTTGTTTTGTGCACCTCTTTTATTGTTCTTATTTAAGTATTAAATGCTTGAAATAATAAAGTACCTTTTGGTATATCTTTTTTTATTCTTAAAACAGTCATTAGGGCAAAAAAGTGATGTCGAGTTGGCCACACGCACCTAGTCACATGAGCACCCAGCCCCACCACCCAGTTACAAGAACACCCAGCCATTCCCCACAGCCAGTCATTAGGGCAGAGAACCAGTTGTTATTTGAATCCCACCACTGCCTAATAGGTCGTTATTTAAATATAGAATTGCTTTCCATTCAGAAATATATAAATATTGCTGTAGCTTTTCTTCGTTGGACCCCTCATTATTCTATTGTATCAGAAATATAATGCACTTATTAATATTTCCATCTATGGAAATAGTAAATATTAATTTTGATGGTGATGGTGGTGGTGGTGCTAGGGTAGTGTCCAAAACTCCTGCATTGTTTTCTGACATTCTCCCGCCAAATATTCTGGCAAGAGAAAATAGAGAAATTTCTTCATGAAAGCATGCATAGCAGTAAAAAAGCACCATGCCTATTTAGTAAATTTGTAGAACTACCCTTTTCAAAGTCTACCCTGATGAATATACTATACTTTGATTATAACAATTTATTGAAAATTCTGTCATCTACATTTTCTCTTTCCTCTACCATCAAATTTTCAAAAGTAAAAGTCAAGCAGGAATGTTGGCTGACTTCTAAAATCAAGCAGGGTTGGGCCTGATTAGTACTTAGATGATAGACCACTCTCCAGAGTGGCAGGACAGACTGGAAGTTGAAAAAAAATTCTGGAATAAGAGAGTAGCAATCACTTCTGCATTGCTGCCAAGAATCAATGGAATTGAATTTTACATGAGGAGTCTGTTTATTGTGAAAATATTATTTCTTTCTGAAGGATGATGAAAGGATTTATTACTGAATAATACCATATTTTTCAAAGTATAAGATGCACCCAGATTTTGAAGAGGTAATTTTTTTTTAAAAAGTAGGTAGGTAGATAGAGGGATAGAGAGGGAGAGAAAGAGAGAGAAATACAGTAGGTAGCAGTGGTGGGTTTCTGCAGGTTCGCACCTACTCGCGAGAGCCGGTTGGTGAAATTTAGAGAACCGGTGAGAGGAGGTTCCAACGGCGTACCTGGAAGTAAATCTGGCCCGCCACTGCCAGTGACCCAACGGGAAGGAAAGGAAAGGAAGGAAGGAAGGAAGGAAAGAAAGAAAGAAAAAAAAAGAAAGAAAGAAAGAAAGAATTTATCATCACAATTGAGTCCAAAATTTTGGTTGCTAAGCAAGAGCGTTGTTAAATGAGTTTCACCACATTTTAAAAGGTGGCCACTCCCACCCTGTCACATGACTGCCAAGCCACACCCACAAAATAGGCCACACCTACAGAGTAGGTTCTAAAAAATTTGAAACCCACCACTGGTAGGTAGGTAGGGAGAGAGAGATTGAAAAACAGTAGGTAGATAGGTAAGGAGAGAGAGTGTGTAGTTAGGTAGGTAGGATAGAGAGAAAGAGAGAGAGAGAGAGAGAGAGAGAGAAATACAGTAGATAGGTTGGGAGAGAGAGTGTGTAGATAGGTAGGTAGAGGGATAGAGAGAAATAGAGAGAGAGAAATACAGTAGGTAGGTAGGTAAGTAGGTAGAGAGAGAGAGAGTAGGTAGGTAGGTAGATGTTTCCAGGTATATTTACCCATGTGCTGGAGAAGGAAATCACTGACCACCTTTGGAACAAATCTTTGTTTCTGCAGGCACAGCACTTGACCAACGTAATTCTTATCAGCCACGCTAACTAAACTAATACTTTTGTTTTTCCCAAAAATGGGCCTGGTTTTTTTTTTTCAAACAAAAGGCATGAATAGCCTTGGGGGGGGCTTGCAGAGTGCTCCAGGGGGGGAATGAGGAAAAAATGGCCCGTTTTTTCATGAAAATGGGACAATTTTTGGTCAAAAAAATAGTATGCATAGCATATAGAGTGCTGCTGGAGGCTGGGGGGGGGGGGGCAAAACGCCCTGTTTTTTGCTCATTTCTGCCCTTCCCAGCCCCCAGGAGCTCCCTGGAAGCCTCCATAAGGGTATGCATGTGGCCATTTTGGTGAAGGGTTGGGGTTTCAGGAGGCAAAAAAAATGCTGTATTCGATGTATAAGACGCACCCAGATTTTCAGCCTCTTTTTAGAGGAAAAAAGGTGCATCTTATATTCCGAAAAATACAGTAAGTGTTTGTATTGTCATTCACTTTTCTATACAATTTTTCTACTTTCAGCAATTCAAATTATTTTTATATATGTATTGATTTATAAAAGGAAGGTGGTTTTTTGGCCTGTTTGAATTTGCCTGTTTTTTTAAAAAAAAATTGAAATCAGAATAGAGCTGGAAGGGACCTTGAATGTCTTCTAGTCCAATCCCCTACTCAAGCAGAAGACCCTACGGAGACTCAATCATCCAGGTCATGGTTGCCCAAAGGTGCTTTTCCAAGACAACTAGACCCGATTTGAAAAAAAAAAGATTTTGCTTCTCATCCAAGAAGCTTCTTTGTTCAAACTGACTGGAGGAGAATGGAAGGATTTATTTTCTTTGCAGTCACTGGTTGTTAGAAGTCCAGTTGTCTTCTGGAAAAGCACCTTTGGGACATATGAATGAAGATTCATTTTCTGCATTGATGCTCAGATTTCCTTCCCAAAACTCAAGGTGCAGTCATTGACGAACACGATGGAAGGTTTTGTTACCACAATGGAAAATTGATATCAGGGCAACTACAATCCATCAATACTGGCTGATTATTGTTGGTCACTTCAGCAAGATGCATCAGACACTAAATTATTTTGTTGGACAATGCAGCAATGCAGGGGGCCCTGAAAATCAGTAACAAAACACTTTTAGCCCTGTTGAACTCATGCAGCATATTGGAAACCTTATGTGATTAAATTAATTTCATATTTCTCAAGATTCCTGCATAATACATTCATTCTGAAATTATATTTGTGTTCAGTTTGAAGAATTCTCATAGTCATAATTTTTCATGAAGCAAAACTGTTCAAAAACTTTATTGTCCAAAGTTACCAATTATTTTACAGCACAATTTTATACCTTCCTCACATCCTTGTTTATCTCCTTGTACCCCTGTTGCACCCTGTGCAGTCTCCCTGTGGGTGTGTGATGCAAATTGGGAAGGGTGCAGAGTGGATGTACTGTACAAGTACAAGAGGGCTAGGTAGGTTTTGCAGTGGAAAAGACTTACTTCAAGCAACGTAATCTTCCCTGCCAGCCTTTCTATTGCTGTCTCTTACCTGCTCGCTTCCCATAAGCAAATACTTTGCATGTTGGAAACTGGCAGGAAATAAGGGCTTAGTTTACACTGAGTTTACATTTCCTGCTGGCTTCCCCTTTGATGTGTGGTAAGCTGTCAGGGAATGTGGAAATTGACAATCACATGACCATGACTGACTGTGGTGATGCTCTACTTTCTCAAATGTCATTCCCACAGAGATAATGGATCCTGGCATTCTGTAGGTTAGTCAATTTGAGATATTTTGATTCTGAAACTGTTGCCTTACAATACTCCATTTCATCCAATTGAGGGTTACAAATGGAATTAGTAGACACAAGAGTTAGTAATACACAGATGGCTCACTTTATCCAGCAACTAGAATTTTTCAAGTTTACCTGGAAAGGGTTTGCAATATTATAATACTATATATAAATGTAATTTATATAACCTATCAATCTAAGTAGTGTTCTTCATATACTGTAGTGAAAATGTGTAACTGTAATGTCGCTTAGTGTCAGTGTTTGTCTCCCACTGATGTCAGGAATACTTAACATGTGATATGTACTATTATTATAGTTGGGGGGGGGGGGGGGGAAATCAGGTCCACTTCCAAGCCAGGAGAAAGACTGAAATAAAATGGAGGCAGGAAAGAAGGTCTCTGTTTATTTGGTAATCAGAACTTCAGTGACAGCATGTTTCTGGGGTGGCTGACAAAATGGAGTTAAGAGTAGGCAGACTTTTATACATTCTTTGGGCTTTATGATTGAGATGCCTGTTCTATGGAAGAATATGTCCTTTAATGTTTTAATAGCTGTTGACAGATTCCTATAGGGCCGTGATGGCGAACCTATGGCATGTGTGCCACAGGTGGCACACGGAGCCATATCTGCTGGCACACAAGCTGTCAGCTCCAGCACACATCCAGCACACATCAGCCAACTGATTTTCAGCCTTCCAGAGGGCTGTGGGAGGCCATTTTTGCCTTCCCCAGGCTTTAGGAAAGCATCTGGAGCCTGGGGAGGGTGCAAAATGGGCCAAACAGGCCAACAAATCCTCTGGTTGGCCCTTGGGCTTGTTTTTCACTCTCCCCATGCTTTGGATGCTTTCCAGGAGCCAGGGGAGGACAAAAACGGCCTCCCATACACCCCTCCCCAGAGGAAATACAAAGCTCAGCTTGGAGGCGAGTAGTGCGGTGCACGTCGGGGGGGGGGAGGTTGTGCATGCATGTACATGTAGGGGATTGCTTGGATGCTGGCACACATGCATGCTACCATGCGCGGGCCCTAACATTTTTGGCACCCAACAACAAAAAGGTTAGCTATCACGGCTTTAGGGTCATGTAGGGGTCATACCTGGCTCTACAGGCATTTTATTTGAGCTAATCTTGTCAGGTTCAGCTCCTTACCTATTCTGTTGCTTATTTGGAGTTTCTGGCTGCTCCTTGTTTATGACTAGAGTGGCCCAGTTCTGAATGGATAAAAAAATCAATTCCTAAAGACGAGCCTTTTCAGGTTTCTGCTTGAGTCTGTTTTCCTATACCAGAAATATTGGGGATGCTTTCTGTCTTTAAGAAGGTATCCCTCCTCTTCTCCTTCAGGGGAAATATTCTATTCTGCCCCTTTTTAATATTAAGAATAAAGAATATTTATTATTGGGAGGGGGGGCTTTCCTACATTATTAAACTGTATCTGATACAAAAGTAATGTTTCCAATTAAATTAAATTATGTTTAAAATCTATTTAATATATTTTAAATGATATATAAATAATAGTATGCTCATTGTAATTTGCTTTATTGTAGTAAAGTTTTTAAATGATTTCTCTGTGCAAAACAGCTTATATTCTTACTTAATGAATGTTTAAAATCTCATTAAATATCAGTAACCAAATATCTGATTGTGTATAGGCTCTTACAATTAAATTACAAAATATAAGAGTGCATCTAAAGTGGTAGAGATGGTAAATATACAAGGCTATAAAAGTGTGGAAAGGTTTGCTTGGATTCTTTTAAGTGCTATTATCTAGAACACAGGGTAGTTTTCAGGGCTGAGAACTCCATTCTGTAGGACAAATTATGCTCACCCATGCCGGTTTTATATAAGAAACAGTGAGCCAGATGCTTCATTGCTACAGCATAAAAGCCCAAAAACCTACCAGACGAGGAAAAATGGTTATTTGGGGGAGAAGGGCTTTTGTATGACTAGCTCTTTATTTACTGCTAACGGGGCTTATCCCATATTATTAAGCATTGCCAACGTAACCCAATACATCTCAGGAAAAAGTCTTAGGGGCAGCTTAATAAAGAATCATAGAATCATATTCAAATATAATTTAGATAGATTTTGAGTCTACATTCAGAGCCTTTTTCCAAATTTCGCACAGAGGAAAAAACCTCGAACGACTATCGGAAGAGTTGCTGAGCGAATGTAACTGAGACGCTTCAGTATTATGAATATTGCTAAAAAGGAATAGGTTGGGACTGCTATAACACTGTCACTTTTCTCTAGAGACCGAACATAAATGATTGAAAAGCTACCCTGTCACCTGATAGGTGGCCGCGAGGGTGTGCGACGTTGACGCACCCTGGCTACCGGGGGCGCTCGCTAGAGGAGGGAAGAGGCTTCCCGCTCTTGAGCAGGATTGGCCAGCGCTATGTGACGGGCTCGGCTACCTCCATCCGGGGCAGAGGAGGGCCGCTATCTTTCCCCGCCTCCGCCTATGCCGGCTCCGTGAGGCTAATTCCTGTTTCCCCCCCACTCTTTGAGGTGTCTGCCAGTTTGCCTGCGTGCTCGCCATTCTTTCGAAGCAGCCACGGTGAAGAGGAAGAGGCAGTTGGAAGCCGAGGCGGCCGACCACAACGGGTGAGGAAATGAGAGGCGGAAGAGCTGTCGCCCTCTTTTGCGTCGCGGTCTTGGTTGAGGCAGTCCAGAGAGGCCCGGCAGCCAGACGGCTCCCCTGGGCCTTAGGTTGACGGCTGCTGGCTTCAGAAGCTCGCATCTCGCCTTCCCCCGTGTCTCCCACGGGATGAAGGGCGCAGGATGCGTTCGTGCGTGCGCGAGACCCGCTGGGGAATCCCGCTGGAGACACCGAGGGGGGCGCAGGACTTGAGGCCTTGGATGGCCTTTGCCCCTCCCTCCCCTCCCCCCCCCCCGAAGGGAAGGAAAAGGAAAAGAAACGCCTCAGTGCTCAGTATCGCCCATAACGATGCACAGGAAGAGAAATACTCCAGCGGGATAGGGAATATTGGACAGTAATCGGCATAGCGTGCATGGATTAACGCGTGCGCCGCAGCGCTGACCTTAACTGTCATTCCCTCCCAGCTCTGACCCAACGTGCACTCCAGATTTTCGCTCGTTCAGACTGAAACAATGCACGTGGCTATGAAAGGAAAATCCATATTACAGAGTGATGCCACTCTTCCAATGGAAAGACGTCGCTCGATTGTGCATGTTCAGATCAATTATGAGTCTATTTTATTTATTTTTCTGTATTCCCGAAGATTATCACTGTCATACTTGGTACGATGAACTTTCTAGTATCTAACGTAATAATTTTTTATAATAATAATAATAATAATAATAATAATAATAATAATAATAATAATAATAATAATAATAATAATAATCTTTATTGTCATTGTAAAAATTACAATGAAATTGGTTGTATTATTGTAATGCTGGATTTAGGTACTGTCAAGTCCCAGCGGATTATTTGAAACATGAAAGACAAGATAGAAAAAAGAAGAAGAAACAACTATAGAGATGGCGAGATAACAAAGGGGAGGGGGAACAAAAGAAAACAGCCTAGGTTAAAAGGAGAAGCCAGGCACCTCACCTTTAAAAGTCTTTAAATTAAACAAAGTTTCTCAACAGAGGATTTTAGCAACATAGGATGAGAGAATGGATTTATCTAAAAAGCATTAAGATAATAACATTTATAGCAAATTAGTTGTCTATTTGCTTTTGGCTTCCAGATGGAGTGGTTGAACCAGTGTAATATTGAATGGAGTAATTAGACTTCAATACTTGGTAAAGAGAGTTAACAAAAATATGTAATGCGATTAAAGCAGATTAATGTTAATAGATACAGAATTCTGTCTTTAAATCTATATGAATAATATTAATTTGTGATGCTGTTTTTAGGGATCACTGACAATTAAGGATATAAAACTCATTTTTCAATCCCTCTATCTTTATTAAAGGCTGAATAATAATTCAGTCTTAAGAAGAGTTATCAGCAAATAATGGAGGAATATCCTTTGTCCATTTGCTATCTTCTTTATATTCCTGAACAAATATTATATTATTTGTTACTAGAACATTAATTAAAAAGAGACCCAATATCCACAATATAAATTTTATGTTAGATTGCTGGAAAATCAATCAGATGTAATTTGTGGACATCAGAGACTCACAAGTCTGTTGTGTGTGCCACAGAATTAGAATCAAATAAGAGGTGTCAGTATGTCCCTTACCAGGTTGAGGCTTTGAACGGAGAAAATAAATCTCTGATGTGCTGTTGCTGGCTGTAGTCATAGTACTATGGTAAGATACTACTCTTCCCTGATTTAGAAAGTATAAAACTGAAGTTGGTGAAATGGAAATTAAGACTGTATAAAATAACCATATAAACATATCCACATTTATTTATGGATATAATTATTTTTTTCTAAGATGATTTATTTCCTTTGTTGTCATGGCCTCCCATTTGCTCTTCGAATTTATAATCTGTTTATTTAACATGTTTTCTCAAATCATGGCTTGCCCAGTCACCTCACTTCTGAAAGAGGGACTTAATTCATTGGATGCCTTTGCTAGACATATTTCAAATATTGTATGTTAAGCTCCAGCTATACTCTGTCTGCAGTCAAATGAACAAATGAAAAGGAAACTTACTGCTGAATAATGTATCTGTCAGACCTTGCCCAGCTCGGTCCTTAGGTAAGAAATTCCCTTAACTCCATTTGGTTAAAGTGATATGTTCTTTTATTAAGGATTAGTGACTGCTGTAAAAGTAAGCTCGAATTAAAGTTCTCGCACAAAAGGATACAAACTTTCCCCCTTCGTGACAGCCCTCCCCCTTTCACCAGTTTGTTTTCGGCCAATGGTGAGCCTTATAGGTATTTTGAGAACTGCTGTGATGTTTGGAACAATTCACATTCTTTTCCAAGCTATATTACCTTGAAGACTGGCACATGTGGTTTTGTCAAACTGTTATCCCCCTCCCTATTTCCATCTCTACCTCATATAACCAATTTCCTTGTAATTTTAGTACAATGACAATAAAGATTATTATATATGTTTATTTCCCATTTGCTCTCCTTTCCCTTCTAACAGTTGGTGGCAGGCTGTAAACTAGGTGCCAAGCCACAGATGGCAGAGCTGACATACTGCTCCCTTTTTCAGAGGCATTAGTCCTGCAGAGGAGAGACAAGAGGGAAGGGGTGGGGGAGGGAGACAAATATGAAGGCATAGTTAGTTAATGTTCAATGAGGTTTGTCTGGATATTGTTAATCTAGAAGCCTGGATGTGTTTTGAATCCACCCATTCAGTTTTGGAAGGTGGAAAGTCCTTCTGTGCCGCTAGGTATTGGGTTTTCCCTCAGTATGTGCATGAATCCAAAACGTCTTTCACTTCAAATTGCTGCGCCCCTTAATTCATTATGGGATCAGGAGGTGTTTTTGTTGCTGGGTATAGAATAGAATAGAATAGAATAGAATAGAATTCTTTATTGGCCAAGTGTGATTGGACATACAAGGAATTTGTCTTTGGTGCATATGCTCTCAGTGTACATAAAGAAAAAAATATATTAGTTAAGAATCATAAAATACAACACTTAGTGATAGCCATAGGATACTAATAAGTAAATAATTCTAGGAAACAATAAAAACAATATAAATTGTAAAGATACAAGCAACATGGATATATTATTATTATTATTATTATTATTATTATTATTATTATTATTATTATTATTATTATTATTATTATTATTATTTATTGGACTTCTAGACCGCCCCCTCTCCCCGAAGGGACTTATAGCCATAAGTGGGAAGAGATAGGTACTAGTAAGGAGGAGGAGAATAATAATAATAGTAATACAGTCTTAGTAGATAATTTGACAGTGTTGTGGGAATTAGTTGTTTGGAAGAGTGATGGCATTCAAGAAAAAACTCATTGTGTCTTGTTCTGGTGTGCAGAGCCCTATAGAATTGTTTTGAGAGTAGAAGTTGAAACAATTTATGTCCAGGATGTGAGAGATCTGTAGATATTTTCACAGCCTGTTTTTTTTTTTTATATTGAAAAAGTTTTATTGGTTTTACATTTTTTCTATAGGGTAGGGTAAGGGATACAAAGAAATTTTGAGAGCATTCACGTCAGAGTCGTCGGCCCTTCCGAGACCTCAAAATACACAATAGAAAAATAACCAAAAAAAAGCATTTTTCATAACACTACAAGGTAAAAGCAAGTACATATACCTAAATTCTCAGTTCCATGCTGTCAGACATTTACAAAAAATCCAGAAAATATTAAGCAAAATTGTTCAGAAAAATCAAGGCAAAGTTATTTTTTCGATCTAAGTCTCTTGGCTATTGTATCTTCTTTTTCTCCCCCCTGGCCCCCAGCGGGCGGGGCCGTGGCCCCCTCCGTCCCCCCTGGATCTTCCCCCAGGGCAGAGGAATGTTTTTTAAGAAAGGCTTCCGCCTCAGCAACTGTTTTAATCCTCACTCTTCCTCCTTCCCAGAACACCAGCATCTCTTCGGGTGTCACCCACTTGAACCAAATCCCATAATCAAATAAAATTTTAGACAAGAAGGAAAATTTCCTCCTTGCTTCTCGAATCTTTCTAGGTCAAGATAGTGACCGTTTTTTGTTGGTAGATTAAAGGGTTCCCTCTCTGCGCCTTCAAGATTTCCTCTCTGGTTGACCTTCTAACAAATTTCACATGTATCTCTCTAGGCACTTCATTTATCCTGGCATATGCTGAGTTAATTCTATAGGCTAGGTCAATGTCCCCCCTGATCTCATCTTTAGGTTTTTGTAAATAGTCTGCTAAAATTGTGCTCATAAGATCAGGGAGGCATTCACCAGGTTGCTCAAAAACATTCTGAAATCTCAAAAAATATGTCATTCTTTCCATATCAATCCTAGACACATGCCCACTTGTTTCCTCAACCTCTTTAGTAACATTTTTAATCTCTCCCTTAACCCCCACCAGCCCCCCTTCCAATTCTTCAGTCTTCTGTGTGATTTCCAGCATTTGCTTCCGTGTGTCCAATAGCTCCTTCTTGAAAATGATGTTTTCTTCCCTCTGGGCCTGAATTTCTTGAACCAAAGTTTGTATAACAGTTTCAAGAGAAGCCATCCGTTGTTCTAAACTTGTCAGTGCTGTTTCTTGAGCCATCTTAGCTGTTAGAGTCAGTGCCACCAAAATGGCGTTTTCAGGGTGGGGCTGGTGAGACTAACCGGGAGCCAAAAGTTCAGATCAAGGTTGAAACGTTGTGAAATTCAGGAACCAAGAGAGAGGCAATTTTCCAACTCAATAGTTATAATAGCGAAGGTAATCCAGAAAGGAACCACAAATCCAACAACAACAAAAATTCTTCATTAATATCCAGAGAGAGTCCCAATTGTAAAGAGACGCTGGGAATTTTCCATAGTTAAAATAGTCAGGCAGGGACAAAGAAAAGCCACTTTCCACCGCCCATCTCAGAGCCCAGAGGAGAGAGTAGAAAAATAAATTTTTTAACCAGCCAGACCTAGACACAATGTTGCAAGTAGCCGCATACCACTTTCCCTTGTTAGAGACAGTCCGGATTTAAGATTTCCGCTTTCTCTTCCAGAGAAGCCATTTTAAAGTGCCGCTTAAGTCCGAGGGGTTTTTTTTGGAAACAAACACCCCCCTCCCAGTCCGTTCAGCCTGGCTGGCAGCAAGGAAAAAAAAGTCTTTTTAAAACTCACTCTCCCTCGCAGCTGAAGCCTCGGCGAGCCTTCCGATCTCTTCCGCTCAGCCCTCTACATTGAAGTGAATGGCGCCGACAGCCATTGGCGAAGGGAGAACCCCCTGCAGCATGTTCCTCCTCACCTAGGTCGCGGAGGGGATCGCTCTCCCCACCGCCGTGAGGAGGAACGTCTCCTCCGAGCCGACCCTACGGGAGACCTCCAGTAACCGGAGTGTCTCGCCCCCGTGGGGGGGCAGAAAAGGCAACAAAGCGGCGAGCGAGCCCCAGGCTCGCCCGTCGCCGCTGGAGCCGGAACCGGAAAACCCACAGCCTGTTTTTGACTTGTGCAGTATACAGCTCCTCAATAGAAGGCTGGTTGGTAGCAATTGTTTTTTTCTGCAGTTCTAATTATCCGTTGAAGTCTATGTCTGTCTTGTTTGGTTGCAGAGCCAAACCAGACAATTACAGAGGTGCAGATGAGAGAATCAATAATTCTTCTGTAGAACTGAATCAACAGCTCTTTGGGCAGTTTTAGCTTTCTGAGTTGGCGGAGAAAGAACATTCTTTGTTGTGCTCTTTTGATGATGTTTTTGATGTTAGGTGTCCATTTTAAGTCTTGAGATATGATAGAGTCTAGAAACTTGAAGGATTCTACTGTTGACACTGTGTTGTCTAATATTGTATGAGATAGCAGTATAGAAGGGTTTCTCTTAAAATCTACCACCATTTCTATAGTTCTGAGTGTATTTAGTTGAAGATTGTTCTGGTTGCACTACAAGGCTAGTTGTTCAACCTCTCATCTGTATGAAGATTCACCATTGTCTCGAATGAGAACAATCACTGTTGTATCATCTTCAAACTTCAGTACTTTTAACAGGGATCTTTTGAGATGCAGTCATTGGTATATAGCAAGAAGAGAAGTGCACACAGCCTTGGGGGGTTCCTGCGCTAATATTCCAGGTATCAGATGTGATTTTTCCCAGTTTCACTTGCTGCTTCCTGTCTGTTAGAAAGGTTATGATCCATTTACAAGTGTAGTCAGGTGCAGCTAACTGTTTTAATTTAGTTAGAAGACTATCTGGAATGATGGTATTGAATGCTGAGCTGAGTGAATTAGAGTCTGTAATCTGCTATACTGGTAATTCATTCCGGAGTTCCATGCAATCTGAATAAATGCTGCATGAACAATTTAGCTAAGGTGCAAGCAGAGAGGATTTTTTGGCATAGTATAAAATGCACCTGTTTTAAGAATAGATCAGATATCACCCATATTACAGTGTTTCCTGAACTTTTATGTTAGCTTTACTATAAAGTCCACTGAAATCTCTTTCCATTGTGCTTTGGGCACTGCACTGGCCGAAGGAGCCCTGGTATCTTCTCCTGATGTCTTTCTATAGAGGCCCAGGTGAGACAACTGGCCACATAGCTTTCTATGCCCTTCTATAATGATGGTTATAAAAATTTACATTTACCTAGGTGTAGGGTCTTTACAAAGCCGAAGTGCCCCACTAATTTCAAATCATAACTTTTTTTGTTAGACTATTATTTGTTTGTTGGCTTTCTGGGACATCTAGTTTGGCTTCTACCTTGGCTAATTCATCTTGTATTGTACATTCATTTTTATAGACTTGAAATCATTTGTCTTTTTCTAGTGCTGCTTTTAATGCTTAACTTCTCCGCCAGTTGGATTTTGAGTTTCCCTTGCACTGTAGGGGTGACCAGAGCTGCCAGTTGTCAGGATGGGATAACTGGTCTAATAATTTCTGTCTTGGAATTATTTTATTGCGGTAGTCTGGACAGAAATTCTTTCCCAGGGAGGTACTGCAAGGTGAACTGTTTGAAGTACTAACCCCATTGGGCTTGTTTGGGCAACAGCATCTGGGTTTTTCAGAGCCAGGTTTTTGTGGTCTGTTCATAGTTCAAAAGGGGCTTTGCTCCTTTCTAAAAAATGCCTCCAAATCTGGAGGCCCAATGTACAATACTTAGTATATTTTCATTTCCCAAAATGCCCACCTGTGTGGCGTTGCGCCCCCTATTGAGGGAATGCGGTACCACAGAAGGCGGGCAGCTCGACTCCGGTGGGAAAAGAGATGAAACACAGGGATTTTCCATCAAGATGAGCGCGCGCCAACTAGTTCGGCACGGGCTCTTTTATTAGTTGCAAAGGTAAAAAGATACATTTGGTATAGTTTGATTGGACATTCGGTTGCTTGGTAGAATCCGGTTGCTTGGCAGAATATGTCTAGTTACTTAGCAGAATACATACAAGCTAGCCTTTGTGTATTGCCATATAAGGAAATGTTATGTGATTTGTGCTTCGGTGATCGGGTGATGGTATGACACTAGCCTTTGTCAATATGGTCATACAGTTTTTGCTTATGTAACCTTTGCACTCATCAGCCAGCAGGTGTCATGGTTGTACTACTAATGTCCTAAGTCTCTGGTCCATGCGCCGGTCACTGGCCTGGTCACATTATAGAGACTTGAACTAAACTTATTCCAACACACCTGTATTCAGTCTCAGCTTTTGGGAGGTGAAAGAACATGGCTGCAGGCTCCCTGGTCATTTTTCTGCAGCAACATAGCCCCACTGCCATGTCACTGGTGTCTGCCTGGATGACAAAAGGAGCATTTGAGTCAGGGTGTTTTAGCACCGGCTCTGATGCGAACAAACACTTGAGTTTCTCAAATGCCTCTTGACATTCCATCATCCATTTCAGAGATTGGCTAGGCTTAGGCTTACCTTTTCCTTTTATCTTCACCAGTTTGGTGATGGCAGGGCTATCTGGGTGAATGATAGGATGAACTGGTGATAAAAAATTGCGTATCTCATTAAGTTTTGAAGTCTGGGTGCTTGGAGGAGCCCATTCCAAAACTCTGCAGTTTTTCAGGATCCATTTCTATTGCCTCATGGGAAAAGTGATATCCAGATAGTTAATTTTGCTTTGGTGGAATCCACACTTGGACAGTTTAGCGTATAGTTAGTGGCCCGAAGTTTCTTGAGCACAGCTCTGGTCAGTTTCACGTGTTCTTTCATGGTTTCAGTATAAATCAAAATGTCTTCCAAGTAGACTAAGGCCTCTTTATATAGGTACTCATGAGGTACTTCATTTATCAGCTGCATAAATACAGCAGAGTCACCATATAGACTGAAGAGGAGAACTCAGAATTGGAAGCACTGCAGAGGCAAGTGAAAATCATTTTCCACTTACCTCTTTCTTCCTGGCCTAAAGAGACCATTGGGGTCTTGCCTAGTGGCCTCCGCCTTTCCCAGCCTTTTTGGGAGGTCCACCCTGTCCTGGGGTCTCAACAATGCTTCCCCACCAAGCCTCAATCTCTACTGGTTGCCCTCATGAGCCAACATCGTGTGCATGGTCCCCACAATAGAGATGTCTCTCCAGATTGACCACTATTGCAATTCTAGGGTCAGCCAAATCTCCGGGATGCATTTTGCAGCTTGCTTGCCCATGGCTGCATAGAATTGGAGATGGGGGTTTTGGCACTTGGGAAGAGGAAATAAGCTGTTGTGAAGTGTTCCTGTGAAAATTGGAAGGGAGGTTTGCTACCCGTCAAAGGAGTGGGGTTTTTTGAACTTTTTCAAGGGTAACCATACTGGGCCTCTGGAGGCATCAAGCATCTGCTGAAGAGATTTCCCATAACATCATATTGGACACTTGATTGGTCCTTAAGGCTGGACCCCGGGGGGGGGGGGGGCGCTTTGTTCAATGTGTAACTTTCTTGCGGATTTTACTCAGATCTTATCTTGCCTCCATTGCCCCACAGAGGATGATGCTGGCTGCAATCACACTGCCACTAGCAGCTGTGGCTGGGTGAGCTACCTCCCAAAGGAGACAGGATCTTAAAAGTGCCGCCACTAGGGGTGATGTTCAGGGGGGATCCCAAGTCTCTGGGATTCTTCCCAACTCAAGTCTGGAATTATAAGTATGGGGTGAATTGGGAACAGAAACTACCAAAGTGTGATGTGTCACCATCTGTTGCCCTGGAAGGAGCAGTAGCAGAAAATGGTTTCACTTTACAATGACAATGCCCCCCTAACTAAAAAACTATGACCCGTTTATGGCAGTACTGCTAGCAGTTTAAGGACCCTCTAGCAGCGTGTAAACTAGAACCCGATGAAAACCATTACCAAGTGGCAGAGTACACCCATAAATTTAGCTATGTAATTTGTGCCATGGGAGAATCCAGTGTAACATTACCGTTGTATGCACAGTATATGAAATAATTGTGAGTGAAACGTTATCTCCAGATAAACATCTCATACTCATTTAGCATAGTGCATGATACATAAAATGAAAAAATATGACTATAGAGCAATTTGGTTCAATAGAAGAAAGGAGATGAAACTGAATTGTATTGAAAATTTCAAGAATAATGTAATATACAGGCAACATAGCTTTTAAAATTACATTTATATTATAGGCACTTATCAATTGTTATTTGTTAAATGTCTAGGAATCCTCAAGTTCTGAATAGAGGCATTTTATGGGAAAATATTAATGCAGTATATGATTGCTACATGTACTACTGTTGATTTTACAAAAGTATCAGTCTAATTAGGCAAAACACATAGCTGTGTGTATAACACTTTTGTTTATTTCTGTGGAATAAACTTAGAACGTTGACCAGTAAGGAATGCTTGCACCCACAATTTGACTTATTTTTATTTCCATATTCAGTCATTACAAATATAATTTAAAACTCTTAGACCTAGGTAAAAAGAAGTTAGAGGTATACATACATTTTCTAATTATTTATTTTTATTTATGTTGTGAATCTACAGTAATCATTACTTAGGAATACAAAATGTGTTTCAAAAGGGAAAACAGAATTCCGAGAGCTTCTCTCTTTAAATCTATAAAGCAGTCATTCTTTCCTCAAAGCTTATATGATTGTTTCATAATCTGCTAAAGTAAATTTTAGTTTCTACTCCCATATTGAGAGAAGTGCAAAGCAACTCTCTCAAAGGCATTCATAGCCTCAACTATTACCATTTTGTTTCAGGGGTGAATTATTTAATTCATACATTTTCATGTATTTGCTCACTTCAGGAAATAGCATAAATTGTAGGAGGTCATTTGTTGGCAAAATATTTACTTGTCTTTTTGTTTTCAGTCCAAGCAAGAGTTTAGTAATGGCAGCAGATTCAATGGAGATTGATGATGCTTTGTATAGGTAAGCATTTTAACAGAACTTTAATGTGTTTTAATATTTAAGTTTTAATGTCAAGTAAAGTTTCTTAAACAATGAATTTAAATATAAAAATAAGACTGTTTCTTTCATAACATTTTATTAACATGTACTTTATGCTCAGTTTAAATAATGCTATTTCCTTGAAATGTTTCTTCTGAAAACTGTGCCAATAAATTGTTTTATACTTCTCTTTTCTCTATTTTAATAATCCATTTTGTGCATAGAATTTCTAATTTCTGATTAAAGATTTTTTCTGGGATATGTTGACTGTATTTAGCAGATTATGAGCATGTATGTGCTGTCTTACTCCAAACTAAATTAATTTTATGGACTTTAACACTTGAGCATTACCATCTTTATTTCATAGGATAAAAATCGGAGATGTACAACCAAGGAATCCCACTATTTGTAGGCCATAGCTATTTTGATTGAAATGAAGAAACTACTTAAATTGTTAGTGAAACTTGAACATCTTGCTGAAGTGCAAGACTGCAGGTTATAGAACATAAAATTCTAAGGCTGGAAAGGAGCTGACCAACCCTCTACTCACGGCAAGAGCTTTATACCATCCCTGTCAAACTTCCAATGATGGAGCTCCCAGAATTCTGGGAGGCAAGTTATTCCATTGATTAACTGTTCTCACAGTCAGAAAATTTCTCCTTACTTCTAGGTTAGATCTCTCTTTAATGATCTTCCACCCATCACTTCTTGTACTGCCCTCAGGGGCTTTTGAGAATAAGTCATTCTCTTCTTCTCTGTGACAGCCCCTCAAGATACTTACTAGAAGACAATTATCATGTCCCTCCCCAATTCTTCTCTTCAATAGGCTAGACAAACCTAGCTCCCTCAACCATTCATATGATTTACCCTCCAGGTTCTTCATTATCTTTGTTGCTCTTCTCTGCACATTTTCTAGGGTCTCAAGCATATTTTTTTTTGGTATCATGACATAGTATTCCAAGGCTAATACTATCATTTCTTCTATCTTGATATTTTCCCTCTGTTGATGCATCCCAGAACTGGATTGGCTTTTTTGGCAGCTGCAGCACTTTGTTGGATCATGATTATGTTCTTTTGAAATTATTATAGGATGATATGTTAATTTCCCTAAGAAATTGCTTAATATCCAAAATATGTAAAAAGATATTTCTTGAGATCAAATTAATTTTTCTCTTCTGTGAAGTTTGTCAGAAGTGAGAGGTTTTGCAAATTGCACTACTTTATGCTGTTAATTATAATTATTTATGATTTTCTTTTAATACTTGCATGTAGTCGGCAGAGATACGTTCTTGGAGATACAGCAATGCACAAGATGGCTCAGTCTCATGTATTCCTAAGTGGAATGGGCGGGCTTGGAGTGGAAATTGGTAGGTGAATAGATTTTTTTTAAGCTGTCCAGAGCCTATAGAATCAAGTAAACCATAAACACAAACTTTTTTACTATGTTTTTTTTAATTGGGGAAAAAATTATTACATTTATTGTGCAGTAGGATTAACTTATATTTTCTACTAATTGGAATATATTAAATGTAGATGATATAAGTATAAATATACTTACATCATAAAAATCACTCAAGTAAAATGAATTACAAAGGTATATATTCTCATTGGGGAAGAAGATTCATGAATTTCTTGGAAGGATTCTTATATCAGTAATTCAGGACATTTTAGCCACATATATTGTAGATATATAATTACAACTTCTTAAAATTTTTAGTCTTTGATACAGTAGAATCAGAGCCTGACTTATAAATGTAGATTGTAATAGAATAACCAGATATTGCATAGTTTGGAGTAAAATAATAGACTTCAGTTGTAGTCTCTTCTAGTAGATACTGCCTCTTGCTGACATTTAGTTTTTCTTATCGATTAATTTATATAGATCATTATTAGAATCTGCTTTTGGTTTACCTACTATTTTGGCTTTTTTGAATATTTTGTTGCAGAAAGATGTCACTTTTTGTAAATCCACCACATGACAAGATGGTCCTTCAAACATTTTGATAACTAATTATGAGACATTTGTAACCAGAGTTAAATGCCAGCAATCTTTTACTGCATTTCTTGTATTGAAGCAGATAGAAAGCCATCTAATTTCCATAGTATTTGCCTCTTCATATCATCTTTTCGTTTTCTTAAATCTATATCTCATACTTCTTTTAAATCTTCTATAAAATAATAATCTATTTTAAAAGAAATTTTCTTTTATACCTACAAAGCATGGGGTGTGTGTTACATAAACATTAGCAGTAGCCTTTTGTAGAAATAAATAAAGTCATTACTTACATTTATAAAGAATTCTAATACATTAAATATACGAAAGGGAAAGGGAAAGGTTTTCCCTGCCCAGTTATGTCCAACTTTAGGGGGCGGTGCTCATCTCTGTTTTCTAGCCAAGAGAGTCACCAGCATTGTCTGAATATGCTTCCATAGTCATGTAACTGGCTGAGGCACATAGAACTCTGTTACTTTCAAAGTGGTATCTATCGATTAGCATTTGCAAGCTTTTAAACTGCTAGGTCAGCAGGAACTGGGGCAAGTAATGGGAGCTCACCCTGTCATGTGGTGTTTGGGTCTTGAACCCAATCTGTCAGTTTTCTAGCTGACAAGCTCAGTGTCTTTAAGTACTGGGCCATTGTGCCCTTTTAAGTATACTAATGGAATATAAATCCTTGCAATATTTAATTAAACTAGAATGGAATTAACAAATTATTTAATAATCACTCTATTCCTATGAGGAATGAAAAATGTTAAAAGGAATAAGAACATGAAGTAAGGCAAAAATTCTGTAGCAAATGAAGTCTTCAATTGTGCAGATATAATTGTTGGTATAAATAGATGGGCATCAATTAAGTTTATAAATTGGCCATCATACTTTATGCTCTTAATTTAAGTTGTAGTTATTAATTTTTGTTTTCCTTTTGCATTACTCTTGTTTGAAAATTAGCTTTTAGCAGAAAGTATAACACATGCACATAATGATTGGGAGAAGCACATCTTCAGTACAAGTTTCAACTGGAACTGGCAACCTTAGACTGACAATATGAGGAACATTGCATTGCACAGAATGCTTATTTTTATTGTACACTGTATTTTATGTTTTCTTTTGATAAGAATTGTCTTAAATTCAGGGTTAACTTTAGTGGAGGAGTAAGTACCATACAGTATGTAGTTATAAATGGTAAATATTTATTAGAAACTTAAAACCTTTCACTTTTCTTTTCAGCTAAGAACATAGTTCTTGCAGGAATAAAGGTAAGAAGAAAGACGTTCAAATTTTTAAGAATAAATATTTGGTATATGTTTATTTTAAGGTACTCTGCTTTCTAAAAAACTAAAGAGACTTGTCATGACTTTCAAACAAACACTAGCAAAATATTAAAAAATTAGTATCTTGATTCTCAGATGCTAATTTGTATGACTAGAAAATATAAGTCACATGATTGATTTTGAATTGCTTGCAACTGCATGTAGCATTACCACATATGTACAGTATGAATGGATTGATGCTTAAGTGTAGATCTCTAATTAAAACTCTCCAGAGAGTTTATATCCATGTATCTAAATTAGATAATAGATATCCCAAAATTTTATTCCATGCTGGCAATGCAACTCTTCTCTCTTTGTTTTCTATTGGTATGAAGTGGGCGTTGAGAACCATGGCATCTTACTGTAATGAGAAAGAATTAATAATCAATTATGATAAATCTATTGTTCTAGTTTCCTCTGACAAAAAACAAAAGCATAAATTGACTTGATTCCCATGAATCAGAGCAGATCAAATGTTTTAAATATTTGGGCATAGTATTTCAAACTTCAAGGAAATGAACAATCCAGGTAAATTATGCTACTGTTACTGCCACTGTATAAGGGACATGTGGTGGCTCAGTGGATAAGAGGCTGAGCTTGTTGATCAGAAAGGTCAGCAGTTCAGTGGTTCAAATCCCTGGCATCACATAACAGAGTGAACTCCTGTTACTTGTCCCAGCTTCTGCCAACCTAACAGTTCGAAAGCATGTAAAAATACAAATAGAAAAATAGGAACCACCTTTGTGGGAAGGTAACAGCATTCTGTGGGCCTTTAGGGTTTAGTCATGTTGGCCACATGACCACGGAGATGTCTTCAGACAGCACTGGTTCTTCGGTTTTGAAACAGAGATGAGCACCGCCTCCTAGAATTGGGAACAACTAGCACTTATGTGTGAGGGGAACCTTTACCTTTACTGCCACTGTCCAAAGGAGGATGCAAGCAATAATTCAATATCATATGCAATGGGGCAAATTACTTTCCAGTAGCAATGAAATTGTTTGTGGCTAAAATAATTGCCCAACTATTATATGAGATAAAATTTTGCCTATATACAAACCTGAGGACTTATGAACCCATTCAAGTTAAATTTTCTTTGGTTTTTGGTATAACAAAGGAAGTATGGGTATGTCTGGGTATGTCTAGTTTGATGAAGAGAAGGACCAGGGGAGACATGATAGCAGTCTTCCGATATCTCAGAGGGTGCCACGAAGAAGAGGGAGTCAAACTATTCTCCAAGGCACCTGGGGGCAGGACAAGAAGCAATGGGTGGAAACTAATCAAGGAGAGAAGCAACTTAGAACTAAGGAGAAATTTCCTGACAGTTAGAACAATTAACCTCTGGAACAGCTTGCCTCCAGAAGTTATGAATGCCCCAACCCTGGAAGTCTTTAAGAAGATGTTAGATAGCCATTTGTCTGAAATGGTATAAGGTTCCTGCCCACGCAGGGGGTTGGACTAGAAGACCTACAAGGTCTCTTCCAACTCTGCTATTGTATTGTATTGTATTGTATTGTATTGTATTGTATTGTATTGTATTGTATTGTATTGTATTGTATTGTATTGTATTGTATTGTATTGCATTGCATTGTATTGTATTGTATTGTATTAAGTGATGTGCCAAGTGTTAAAGATCTCAGGATTTCGAATGATGTTTGACCCTGCAAACTTAATGCTATACTATTGTCAAACATCTACCAAACAGTGGCGTGCAATCAGGTGAGGCAAGTGAGGCACAGCCTCACCGCTCTCATCATGAAAAGAAAAAAAAATGTAAAAGGGAAAAATAAATTAAATGCTTGCATTTCTTTACTGATCTGTACCATAAAGTTATTTTCCATTTAACTTAACCAGTTTTATATTATTTGATATTAAAATTGCAGAATTTTCATATTTACTATTCAACTAGTCAGGCAAGAACTTGCAATGACGCTGCAGTGAGCTCAGCATCTCAGTCGAGAGCTGAAGTGAGGCTAAACTAGCTGCTGCCTCACCGTGGATGACTCTTAACTGTTTTACATGATCTGTAATGAGACCATATTGCTGTCTCTCTGTATGTCGCTTTTAATAGATGATGTATATAATATAAAATGGAGTGTTTTTTGTCAACAACTATGTGTGGTGCATGTTTCTTGTGCTGAGTGATCATAAAACACCTAAAAAGTCACACTAGGTGAGGCACACAGTTCTCCTGCCTCCTAGTAGAGGACGCTCGTTCTTCCTGTGACTCAGGCAGCAGAGAAAATCTTTTCAATGAAAGTGTGTTTGGGCTGCAGGGTCCCCTCCCCGATTCCAAAAAGGGCACGTGCAGAGGCCAAACAAGTGCATCGTGTTTCAGGTGACAGGCAGCTCCAGCACGCGCTGCCACCTGAAAATGCTTTCCTTCCCAGTTCCCCGGTGCACATTGCAGAGCGATGCACTCTCCTTCTCCTCTACAGACTCACCGCCTGTTTTTTCCTGTCCACCACCGTCGGCTGGGGGAGGCAGGAAGAAAAGCAAGAGGGCAGCACAGTCGGGCGAAGGTGCAGGAGCCAGGTGCAGATGCAGGGCAAGCAGATTAGAGGCAGCTGGCTGATTTGAGGCTTGGAGGCTTGGCTGCTGGCCATCTAGAGTGTGCAAGCAGAAAAGGAAACCCTCGTTGTGGCTCCATTAAGATGTGCATTTCACGGTGGGGTACAATTTGGGGGTGGCAGGTGGGGCGCAACTGCTTCTCAGAGCCCATGCCCTTAAGTGTTGCTGCCAGCGACCATGGTTTCGTGCCCCCTCTCCTGGATAATAGCCAACAGGAGAGGAGAGGCAGTGCGCCGGGCAAAGTTTCACCACCCCACCCCTGCCCCAACAAGCGAGGGGAGGGGAAAGTCCAGCAGCGCCCAGGGCACTTCTTCCTTCTTCGCCACTGGCAGGGACGCTGGGCACTCCATTCCTTGCCCCACCTGCTACCCCCAAATTGCGCCCCACCACAAATGAGATGCCCGGCATCCCTGCCAGTGGCAAAGAAGTGCCTCGGTTGCTGTTGGACTTTCCCCTCCCCTTGCTCGTTGGGGTGGGTGTGGTGAAACTTCACCCGTCGCGCTGCCTCTCCTCTCCTGTCGGCTGTTATCCGGGAGAGGGGGCACGAAACCATGGTCCTGCCAGCGACTTGCTGGCAGTGACACTTAAAGGCATGGGCTCTAAGAAGCTGCAAGGGCACCCCATTCCTTGCCCCACCTGCCATACCCAAATTGTACCCCACCATGAAATGCGCATCTTAATAGAGCCACGACGAGGGTTTCCTTTGCTGCCTGCTCACTCAAGATGGTCAGCAGCCAATCCACCAATCAGCTGACTGCCTCTAATCTGCCAGCCCTGCGTCTTCGCCCGGCTGCGCTGCCCTCTCGCTTTTCTCCCTGCCTCCCCCAGCTGACGGTGGTGGACAGGAGAAAACAGGCGGCAAGTCTGTAGAGGAGGAGGAGGGAGCGTGGCTCTGCGATGTGCACCGGGGAACTGGGAAGGCAAGCATTTTCAGGTGGCAGCGCGTGCTGGAACTGCCTGCCACCTGAAACATAATACACTTATTTGGCCTCTGCACGCACCCTTTTTGGAATCGGGGAGGGGACCCCAGCAGCCCGAAAACTCTTTCATTGAAAAGGCTTTCATCACAGTTCACCAGGCAGCTTCAGGAGTCTGGCTCCAGCTGAGGCAGCAAAGATGTTAGCCAGATGAATACTGCTGGGATGCTGCTGGGAAAGAGGCAGAAAGGTTTTTTTTCCTGATTTCCTCCCCCAAAATTAAGGTGCGTCTTATACTCTGAAAAATACAGTGACGACAGCCACAGAGCGCGACTCAGTGCCTCACCAGCCATAAACCTCACCGCACGTCACTGCTACCAAACATATTGGTACTGTATCTGAATAGCAGAACCTTGTAGTCTTGGCTTCTCTTCTGAATATTTAGGCCAATTGAGTCTGGAGGAGGCTGAATCAACAATAAAAGAAATAATCAGGGACATTGATTGTCTAAATGATATCACCGATGCTCCTGAATTCCATTGTCAAACTATAGACAGATGTTAGCCTTCAACTGCACCTATGAATTACAACTAGTCCTTTACTTACAACCAATTACTTAAGACCATTTGGGGTTTCGTCTAATCCTAAACAATTATAAACAGGCCTTTTCCAGAGCTCACTTTGATGCCCTCCCATCCTACTTTCATTGGATTCCTTATTTTTAGAGACTATGTCCTTGTAGATCTAGAGAGGTAGAAACTCATGTTCATGTCTTCATATAGTGTTTTGATTATCCCAATAATTTCTAAATGCAAAAGTCATAATGATAAATTTTATGTTTACTATTTTTTAAGAGTTTCGAACCCTACATCCACATCAGGTGACCAAATATCTTCATCAAGATACAAAACTCTGAAAAACTTAATTAGATACGTTGTTTAATTATCCTATTGTTTTTTATCCTTTCAATAATGAATTAGTATATCAAATTCTCTATTTTTTACTATAAAGGCTGATCAAAGATCTTAATAAAGATATTTGATTTTACCATAATTGATCAAAAATTTTGATCATAAATTGTTGTGGTTATGTTGAATCACCACAATCATTTTTACAATGGTTCTTAAGTAAATCATCATGATCATTAAGAAAATCACCTGATCCTAAGTCTGAATCCCAAATGCTGTTTGCCAAAAATGACAAAAGAGTTGCAAAACTTGACCATATGACTGTGGGACACTGCAATCAGTCTTAAAGGCAGTTCGGTTGCCAAGTGCCTGAAATGTGGCCATGTGACTTCAGAGGTATTATAGCACTGGTAACTTTGAGAAAGGATTGTAAGTAACTTTTTTTGAGTACCTTGTACCTTTGAATGGTCATTAAGTCACCGGTTGTAAGACAAAGACTACTTGTAATTCATAGGTGTGAAAGATGTGTGATACTGTGTATATTTATGATGTTGCATCACTGCTACTTCAAATATACTTTTTCCCTTTCTCTAATATTATTTCAAGGCTCTCACTATCCATGATACCAAACACTGCAAGACATGGGATTTAGGAACAAACTTCTTTGCTTGTGAAGATGATGTACTAAATGTAAGGAACAGGTCTGTACAATGTTTAAAGTATTGTCAAAATTATTGCAATCCTTGTATGAGCTCTATCCTAGCTATATTTTTATATCTACTGAAGAATATCAATGAGATCATATCTCCAAATTGTGAATACGGTATATACACTATATTCTTTGATGGTGTGCAGGATGCAGTTACTGTATATTTGGGTCTATAGGATGCACTCCCCCTCCCAATTGGGTGGAAATGTCTGTACGTCTTACAGAGCGAATGTTGCCAAAGCACTGCCCACCCGCTTGCCCCCATTCTTGGGCCTCCGCCTCCCAGCAATTTGCCTCCTAGCAACAAATAGGTTAGCTTCAGTGCAGCCTGATCCAGCATGAGCAGCTGATTGATGGTTGGATCAGCCTCCCAGAATATTGCCAATCAGCTGTTCCTGGCTGCAGGGATTGCTGCCACTGCCCATTACTGTCGCTGCCTATCGCCACCTTCGCACATCCCGTTTTTTGCCTCCATGCACCCACTTTTTGGCCTGTTCCAGGTGACAGGGATTGCCACCGCCATTTGGCCAAAAACAGGGTACACATGTTGGATATCTATCTTATCCATCCATCCATCCATCCATCCATCCATCCATCCATCCATCCATCCATCACACACACACACACATTGTTCAAGGCAAGGGCAAAAAAATCAAAAAAGAAGACAAAAAAAGGACAAAAACACAAAGCAATCAAAACATTTAATGAAGGTGCATCACATATCTCCCCTGTGGTTAAAATAAATACTGATTAATACATTTCTACAGCATTAGTTCAACCCCTTGCGAAACAGGCCCCCTTTAAACCACTAAATCTATTTATATATTATTAATTTGTCTTCTATATGTTACATTAATGACAAAATAGTTTGCAGGAAGAATAATACTAAAATAAAACAAAATTAAAGTTTCAAAACTCTCTGTTAACAAACACATTGTAATCTACTCATAGAAAGTTTATCATGGTATCTGATCTATCCCAAATCATCCCCAAAGTTATAAATAATTTGTCCTGTATCGAATATCCACATTTGCTTCTTAATTCCATCTTAACAATTGTTGTTTAATTAAATATAATAGATTCAGTCTCCAGAATAAGTCTAGCTTCTAATAAAACCCAAATACAATTCATTATAATAAAACTATCCAGTCTCTCAATCTTTGTAGAAGAAAGGAATTTGTCACTTTCCCTTTCAGTCCAATTCCTTATATTGTAGAAATATACAGACTTAATCTTCAGAGCAACAGATTAAATCAACTTTATTAGTTTCCAAGTGTTGAGACTATCTCTTTGGTCTGGAACTGGTTCCAAGTCCTTTCTGTATTTTTAATCAAAATTCCATGCCCTACCATATTTTGCAAAATCATTATCATCTCATCAAGGTTTTTAAAGAGAAATATGGCTAGAAGCTGCATATTCTCCCATTCTTCTTTCAACCACCATTCAGTCATTTTAATCTGTGAAACTTGATCAGAGGACAAAGAAAGTATGATTTTCTCTACACATCAATCCAATATTATAAGAAAGGTTTAATAGAAATAAACACTAGATACTTTGTAAATTAAAAAAATGTAGACATCCAATGGTGGGAGTGTAAAAACCTCTTAACTCCTCCTCCCTGAACAGTTTTGTACTTCCATAAGGAGGGAACAGAGGTTATACAGAATAACATATCACAAAGAAAGAAAAGGAAAAAGCAATTAGAATCCAATAAGATGTTAAAATAAATTTAGTATTGAACTGCTAATCAACTTTTAAAGGAAAAAGCAAAATGAAACCATACATTCAAAAAGTGAATACTCAGGCATGATCAGAAGATGAAACTGCTGACAGGAAGGTGTATATGCCCCTGACTTTTTGATCATTTCCAGAGGGAATTGGAATCTTCAAGACCCCTCTTCCCAACTGGGTCCATGATCGTACAGAAGCCATCTTCGGTCATTCCTAAATACTCTCAATCAAAACCAGGGAGTAGCGCTGCTAAAGAACCAGCTTTGGCAGTAAAGCTGGTTCCTCAAGAAGCCCTCTTTGGATCCAGCTTTACGAACCAACTATCGTCCAGTCTCCAACCTTCCCTTTTTGGCGAAGGTTGTTGAGAGTGTGGTGGCACAACAGTTTCCCCGTCACCTGGAGGAAGTTGAGTATCTAGATCCGCGCCAGTCCGGCTTTCGGCCCGGGCATAGCACTGAGACGGCATTGGTCGCGTTGGTAGATGATCTCTGGAGGGCCAGAGATGGGGGTTGTTCCTCCATCCTGGTCCTATTAGACCTCTCGGCGGCTTTTGATACCATCGACCATGGTATCCTATTGCACCGGCTGGGGGGGTTGGGGGTGGGAGGCACCGTTTTGCGGTGGTTCTCCTCCTACCTCTCTGGCCGGTCGCAATTTGTGTTGACAGGGGGGCAGAGGTCGACCTCGAGACCCCTCACGTGTGGGGTGCCTCAGGGGTCGGTCCTCTCGCCCCTCCTATTCAACACATATATGAAGCCGCTGGGTGAGATCATCCGTGGTTTTGGGGTAGAGTATCATCTCTACGCTGATGATACTCAGCTGTATATATCTACCCCAAACCACCCCAACGATGCCGTAGCGGTGATGTGCCAGTGCCTGGAAGCCGTGCGGATCTGGATGGGAAGTAACGGACTCAAGCTCAACCCGACCAAGACCGAGTGGCTGTGGTTTCCGGCTGCCCGGTTCAACCAGCTGACTCCATCGCTGGCCATAGGGGGCGAACATCTTGCCCCTGTGGATGGGGCGCGCAACTTGGGTGTCCTCCTGGATACCCGGCTGTCCATGGAAGATCAGGTGACAGCCGTGGCCAGGAGGGCGTTTTACCAGGTTCGCCTGGTACGCCAGTTGCGCCCCCTATTGGACCGGGATGCCCTCCGCACAGTCACTCATGCTCTCGTGACATCCCGACTGGACTATTGTAACTCTCTCTACATGGGGCTCCCCCTGAGGTGCACCCGGAGACTGCAGTTGGTCCAGAATGCAGCCGCGCGAGCAATAATGGGAACCGCAAGGTTAACCCATGTAACACCGCTCTTGCGCGAGCTGCACTGGCTGCCTGTCGTCTTTCGGGTGCGCTTCAAGGTGTTAGTTATCATCTTTAAAGCGCTCCATGGCTCGGGACCTAGCTATCTGCGGGATCGGATCCTGCCCCATACATCCTCACGGCCGATTCGCTCCCACAGAGAGGGACTACTCCGGGTGCCGTCCATTAGACTCTGTCAGCGGGCGACGCCCAAGGGAAGGGCTCTCTCTGTGGCGGGCCCTGCCCTCTGGAACGACCTCCCCCCCGATATTAGAACAGCCACGGACCTCCGTTCCTTCCGTCTGAAATTGAAAATGCACTTTTTCTGCTTGGCCGGCCTAGGGTAGCCTCTCTACTATAGTATTATAGGGTTATAGGGTTTTAGTGAATTGGCTTTGGGAATTTTAGCGCAGGGTTTTACTGTTTAATTTGCTTTTAATTGTTTTGTATATTTATGTATATTTATTGTTTTAACTTCCCTGTGCACCGCTCTGAGTCCCCTTGGGGAGAGGGAGCGGTCTAGAAATTAAAATTATTATTATTATTATTATTATTAAAATCAACAGATTGTTGGTAAGAGAAAAAAACAAGCTCTTACCATGCAATAACTATTTTTGAGAGGAAGTTCCAAGATGTGCTGTGTTCTGATTCAAAACTTGATTATTGTAATTGTAATTGGTTCTAAAATCCCCTCTTTTGGGCTGTATTTTTCTCTCCCTGGGATCTTATTGCTGGTTTTAATGTCAGATACCAGTGGAGTGTTGCAGGCGCTCACAGCTAGTGGAGCTGTAAGCACCTGTGGCACTTGCATGTGCATGTTCACTGACCAACTACTCATGTAGCCTAGTGGCCAAAAGGCCACGGTCCAGTAGTAGACTGTAGCTCACTGTTTGGGGACCCATGGTTTAATAGAAATAAAATGGAAAACTGCTTAGATTTTACACTTGAAGAATAGGAAAAGAAGACATAGATCGCTAATGCAAATCTATGAAAAAAGCCACACCGTAGCATAGGCTATTTGCCTTGTGAAGCTTCCAGCAGCAAGATGCGAGGTATATTGAAAGGAACAACTTATTAATGTCAAAAACCTATTGCCCTCTTGCGCCCAAAATAGGATCTCCCCGGATAATAAGCTCAATTGGACTTTTGAGCGCATATGCAAAAATAAGCTCTCCCTGAAAATATTGCAACACAGCAGCAGCCCTGAGGTGACCGCACTCCCCACCTCCTGCACCTCAAAAATAATAAGACCTCCCTGAAAATAAGGCCAAGCACTTATTTCACGGATCAAAAGAAAATAAGACCGTCTTATTTTCAGGGAAACACGGGCAGTTAACAGCTTGTGCTTGACAAAGAAGTGGTGCACTGTTCTGGAAAACAGGAAGAGCAACTTCTTTTCCAGGTGTTAATTGAAAAACAGATCAGTCACAGGACAGGGACTGTTTGAGTCCAGGAAAAGGAGTGTGTAAAATCTTGTTGATGGGTACAGGAAATAAAGGGGTACAGCCAGATCCAAAACACTGTCCCTCTTCCTGATCATTAAAATACACAGTGTAACTGATTCTTTGAAAGATAAGCATAATTTCACCTTGCTAATTAAAAATTAGGTCAATAAAAGAAGTAACTAAACTGAAAGTCCTGATAATATTTGTTTAGGTGTAATTTAATCGAATTATGTATTTCTGAAATTTACTCTTAGCTTTATTAAGGTAATGTATGTAGTATTCTAAATAACCTAATTGCTTCGGTTAGGAAGGTTTGAGTACTAATTGGGTTTTTTGTCCTTGGGGTTTTTTGAATTTTATTTATACATTTTTTTCTTTAAAACACATAAGTGCTTAATAAACAGTGTATTGTCTGGAACAATTTGCTTCTACAAAGTATTAATTTATTTTTATTTTATTTTATTAAATTTATACCCCGCCCTTCTCCAAATGGACCCAGGGCGGCGCACAGGGATGTTAAAATACATACAAAATATATAAAATATATAAAATTTAAAAAACTTATTCTAATAAATAAACCCTGCACTAAAAACTGAATTAAAAGTCCCAAGTTTAAAACTGTCTAATAGTCAGTAATGGAGGTTACGCTAGGCTGGCTAGATGGAATAGATGTGTCTTCAGACACTTGCGGAAGAGGCGGAGGTCGGAGATGGTGCGGAGTTCAGAGGGTAAGTCGTTCCAGAGGGCTGGGCCCGCCACAGAGAAGGCTCTTCCCCTGGGTGTCGCCAGTCGGCATTGTCCAGCCGACGGCACCCTGAGGAGGCCCTCTCTGTGGGAGCGTATCGGTCTGAGGGATGTATGGGGCAGGAGGCGGTCTCGCATATAATACTGGTAATGGTAATACTGGTAATAACAACAACAAAAACAACCACAACAATCATAATGCTATTTACTTATATATAATGAAATTCTTGCATCATTTACTTATACATATCAGTAATCTTTCATCCTCTATTATTTAACCATTGATAGAACAAATCCATGTTAACAAATATTCTGCTTTTTCCTTATCTTTTATTATTAATATCTGTCCATTTCCGCACAGTCTAATATTTTTCTAATTATACTTTTATTTGCAGGTTTATCCTAATTTTTCCAATATTGAGCAAATATAATTCTCACTGCTGTCAGCACATATATTATTCAATATGTAATCCCTTTATTATAATTTTCTGGTAATATATTAGAAAAATATTTCTGGTTTAAGTGTATGTGTTGCTTTATCATTTTCTCTATCCATATATGTATTTTCATCCAAAATAGTTTTGCTTTTAAACATGTCAACCACATGTGATAATAAGAACTCGGTATCTGATTACATTTCCAACATTTAGCTGACATATTTTTAAACATCTTTGCTAGTCTTGCTGGTGGCAAGGGCCACATATAAAACATTTTATACAGGTTTTTTTAATAAGTGGTTGCCATTGTCAATTTATAATTTCTGTCCCAAGAGTTTTTGTCATTTATCTAGCTCTATAGTATATCCAAAGTTTTTTGCCCAAACTATCATTGTTTTTTTCACCTGTTTGTCTTCCATTTTGATATTAACTTCATCCGTCCATAAAAGTATCTGGTCAAGTGCTGTTGGCTCTTTATAAAAACCATATATCTTTGCATCTTTCACATATCTTGATTGTATTTGCAATTATGGCCACCATGCTAAATCTACCCTTTGATTCTGCAATTCCTGTGTAGTTTTAAATTCCTCTCCTTCATTTAAGATGTCTTTATATGTTACATTTTTTTCCAAGTTAACAACATTTGGATGCTTCCATCATAGACATTTTCATATAGTTTTTTGCTTTGACTTTTTCCCATACTAAAAATAGTGTGTTTCTTACATAATGTCTTTGGAAATATCTATATATTTTATTCTTGTCATACCACAAAAAAGCATGCCACTCCATGCCCCTCCTATAATAATCATCTCCCTCCTATAATAATTGAAATATTAAAGGATTATGTATGAGAGCAGGAGATATAATTTGTTGCAAATATGTCTATAGAACTGAACTTGAAAAATTGACTGTTATTGTGATTAGGTAGATGCATCAGAAGGCAGGGCAGAACCTACATGTCACACCTATTAATCATACAATTATTATATGCACTTCAGAGCTGAAGCAGCACAGCATCACATTGCAGAGCTGAATCCATATGTCCAAGTGATGTCATCAACTGATCCATTAAATGAAATAACTGATATTTCTTTTCTGAAACAATATCAGGTATGCGGTACATTTTTGAAATATCTTCCATTTAATTAGCTTTGATGCCTATAATAGTCGCTCCTGTCCCAAACTCCTGCTTTGTACACCTTGAAAATGGCAGTGAAAAATTTCTGAAGGCATTTAAAACTGGGGCAATTCCTTTTGATACTTTTAAGGAAAAGCGAACTTAAATATTGAGAACCTAACCTTTTCTCAGTTTTTCAAACATTTGAGAAGTTGGGTTTCTTTTGAAAGTAATAAAAAGAAGAGGAAAAACTATTATTTCTGAGTATTCAAATTCTGATTAAATATGGCAGATACTATTTCTTCAGAAGGATCTTTTTTAAATGCCTGATTGAACGTACATGATTACAGGTATGCATTGGTATGCATGTATATCTTTATGTAGATTTATGGGCTTGATTCCACCATACGTTCCCTCAGAAGGATAACACATGATGAAACTTGTGCCATTATGTCCTGATGCAGAAATTGCACACACAGACTTGAATCAAATAACATAAGCATTAAAGGGTTGAATTTGTATTTTGATTTTCCAATGTTTCAATTGTCTTCTTGAAGTATTCTTTCAGTGCTGTAAATCCTTCTGGATTTCTCTTAGTTTGGAAATTTTCATTTATATCTGACTGAATTATTTTGTGCATGATTTAGATAAGAGTTAAGATAGTATGCACATAATTACATCACCAGGTTTCCTGATTATCGTTAGCTGGAACCTGCTGGTCTTTAGTTTAGGACAGTCTTATATACTTTACTGCTGGATCTTAGATATTTTGTAGGCTTATATTATGTGTGTCTTCCCCTGTGCATTGGCTTTTTCTTTTTAAAATGGTGTTAGAACCTTCCTTAGTCAATCTTAATGGTTATGTTTGTGTTATAAATATCACCTGCACAAAATTTAGGTTAATGTTAATGTAATAAGTACTATGAAAAGAACTCAGAATAATTGAAAAAGCTGTTTAGCCTCTTGACATGAGGTGAGTAGAACCAGTTTCAGTCAAAGGAACCCAAGCCTCTAGCTCTCTGTTACAGGTTTGTTTGTTTTTTGGTAAGTATGGCATTAGGCATGTTAATTAGTAAGACCCCATTACAGCGTAGAATGAAGTAAAAACTGTTAGTGGCACAAGTTCAATAACTATATGATTAATTATTAAAATAAAGAGAGAATAGTTCCTTGCAAAAGTAAAAAGTATATTAATGTATTTCTGACATATCTAGTTGAGGAGTTAGATTTTTACATCATAAATATTTATTCATATTATAGTAATTGAATGTTAGAAATCTTTATTTGGTTGTAGATAAAAGAAATGGAATTATCTGATAAATTTGTTGGTCTATAAATTACAGGTTATAATTAACCTTGTGTTAATCTAAGATTTATCTTTGGACTATTTTTTTAAAGTGTGTCATATTAACTGAGATGAAGATGTCACTGCAGAAGAAGATTAATGCTTTTTGCCATACACAGCATCCGCCTATTAAGGTAATTCGTTGTATACAATTCAACTCCTTCTCCTGTTTTTGAGTTTGGGGTTGTGGTTCTTTTGGGAACAAATTATGTTCTTCTAGTAGTATACTCTACTTGTCCGTTCCATCCCACTGTTATAGCCCACCAAGTTTCAGTAATAGCAACAATATCATACTGTATGTGCCTTCATGTACTTAGACTTCAAATGCTCCTTGTTTGTTCCTCATACTTTGAACATTAGTGTACATGGATCTGAGCACTTTATGGCTGACCCTCTGTTTGCTTCTTTGTCTCCTGTTTTATACCTGAGTTTCCCTTCCTTTTCACCACTCCATTCCCCAATGTCTGATTGTTGTCTTAGGCTTTATGTTTTGGGTTTGAGCCTAAAAACTGGCTTCCTTCCCCCTACAGGTTTAATTTAAAACCTTTTGGATGAGCCAAGCCAGATATTTTTTAAATACATTCTTCTTGGTTCTTGTGAGGTACAACTAATTTCTTGCCAGAATTTTTTTCTATAGGTAATGTAAACCATAGTCCAGAAATCTCTCAGTGGCACTATCTCTTGAGCCTGCAGTATCTCTAAAATCTTCCATTCCTTTGGACTTCTATTAGAAGTACAGATGAGAACACTACCTGTTCTCCTAATTAATTTGTTTTCCTATCTAGTTGTTTGTAGTCCTTTGATATTTTTTCAGACTCTTTTTTGTTGTATCATTTCTTCCAACATGAAAGAGGGGAAAGGGTTAATAATCAGTGAGATTTATTATTTGGGTAAACTTCTCTGTCACATCTTTGATCTTTGCACTTTGTAGACAACTTATTTCCATATGTAGCCCACAAATTGCTGATTCTGTTTCTCTGAGAAGAGAATCAGCAATCACCATCACATACAGTTATTCTTTTGGGAGCTCAGTAGATTACTCTTACATAAGAACATAAGAATAGCCTTGCAGGAACAGGCCACAGCCCATCCAGTCCAGCATTCTGTTTCACACAGTGGCTCACCATTTGCTTCAGGGTATTCCCAAGCAGATGTCTTCACCTGCTTATGATTCCCTGTAAATGGCATTGAGAAATATCCTGCCTATCTCTCCATCACGGAGGGTGTCCTTAGGCATCCATAATGATAGCCATTGATATCCTTGTTCTCCATGAACTCGTCTAATCCTTTCTTAAAGGTGTCGAGGCTGACAGCTGTCACCACTTCTTCTGGCAGGGAGTTCCATAGACCAGTGATCCTCTGGGTGAAAAAGTACTTCCTCTTATTTGTTTGAGGTCTAGTTATCAAAAGTTTCATGGAATGCCCCCTAGTTTTAGTGTTGTGCGATAGGGAAAACAGTTTTTCCTTTTCTACTTTGTCCACACCGTGCATGATTTTATAGACTTCAATCAGGTCACCTCTCAGGCGCCGTCGTTCTAGAGTGAAGAGGCCCAGCCGTTGCAGCCTCAGATGGTAAGGAAGGTGTCCCGGCCCCCTAATCATTCTGGTTGCCCTCCTCTGCACCTTTTCCATTTCCATAATATCCTTCTGAAGGTATGGTTACTAGAACTGTACACAATACTCCAGATGTGGCCTCACCATAGATTTATAAAGAGGCAAAATGACACTTGCTGACTTATTTTCTATACCCTTCCTAATGATCCCTAGCAATGAGTTTGCTTTTTTCACTGCTGCGGCACACTGGGTTGACACCTTCATTGAGCTGTCCACCAGGACACCAAGGTCCCTTTCCTGGTTAGTTGCAAGGAGTTCAGACCCCATCAGTTTATAGATGTAGTTGGGTTTTTTTGCCCCAACGTGCATCACTCTGCACTTACTAATGTTGAAGCTCATTTGCCACTGGGTTGCCCACTTCCCCAGTGTCAAGAGATCCCTCTGGAGCTCCTCACACTCTCTCTCAGTTTTTACTACCCTGTATAATTTAGTGTCATCAGCGAATTTGACTACCTTGCTGTTTACTCCTACTTCTAGATCATTTATGAAAAGGTTGAAAAGCAGGGGTCCCAGCACTGAACCTTGGGGGACCCCACTCTTTACCTCCCTCCACCTGGAGAAGTGTCCATTTAATGCTACTCTCTGTTTCCTGTCCCTTAGCCAGTTGCTAATCCAGGACAAGGCTTGTCCCTTTATTCCATGACTGGCAAGTTTATTTAAGAGCCTTTGGTGCGGGACCTTGTCAAAGGCCTTCTGAAAGTCCAGATAAACAATGTCAACTGGATCTTCCTTGTCCACGTGCTTGTTGACACTCTCAAATTCCAGCAGATTAGTGAGGCATGATTTGCCCTTGCAAAAGCAATGTTGGCTCTCCTTCAGCAGCGCCTTCTCTTCTATGTGCTTATTAATTTTATCCTTTAAGATGGTTTCCATCACTTTACCTGGGACACTTGTCAAGCTGACCGGTTGATATTTTCCTGGATCACCTCTGGATCCTTTTTTGAAGATAGGTGTTATATTCGCTACCTTCCAGTCAGCCGGCACAAGGCCTGATTTGAGGGAAAGATTATATATTTTGGCAAGGACATCAGCAATTTCATCTTTAAGTTCCTTGAGAACTCGTGGATGGATGCCATCTGGTCCTGGTGATTTGTTAGTGTTTAGTTTAACAAGACATGCAAGGACCTCCTCCCTGGTTATTTCTATCTGGGTTAATTCCTCAGTTTCCCTCCCTACAAAGATAGGCTCCGTTTTGGGCATGTGATCTCTGTCTTCTTCAGTGAATACTGAAGCAAAGAATTCATTGAGTCTTTCTGCAATCTCTGTTTCCTCCTTAATAATCCCTTGCCCTCCATTGTCATCTAATGGTCCAATGGTCTTCCCAGTTGGATTCTTACTTCTAATGCTCTTAAAGAAGTCCTTGTTATTTCCTTGAGTGTTTTTAGCTAAATGCTCCTCAAAGTCTTGCTTTGCTTTCCTGATTGTTGCCTTGCATTTTTTCTGCCAGAATTTATGTTTCTGCCTGTTGTCCTCGTTTGGAGAAGCCTTCCATCTTTTAAATGAGCTTTTCTTGCTTTTGATCACTTCCCGAACAGCTCCTGTAAGCCACATCGGAGTCCTCTTGAACCTGGCAGTGCCCTTTTTCCTTTTAGGTATACATTGCAATTGGGCCTCTGTTATTGTTTTTGTGAGCAGCCTCCATGCCTCATGGACTGTTTGGACTTTCTCAATTCTCCCTTTCAGCTTCTTTTTTACTAGTTTCCTCATCTTCAGGAAATTTCCTTTATGAAAATTTAAGGTCTCTGTGTTAGATTTTATCGGTGATTTGCAGTCTATGATTAAGTTAAAAATAATTGTGTTGTGGTCACTGTTCCCTATTGGATCAGTCACATTAACATTTTGCACCAGATCCTGTATATTGCTCAGAATCAAGTCAAGGATTCTTGTACCTCTAGTTGGGTCTTCAACCATCTGTTCCAGGGAACAATCATTTAGCATATCTAGGAACTTTATCTCTTTGTCATGTGCTGAACAACAGTTCACCCAGTCTATGTGAGGGTAATTGAAATCCCCCATTATAACCAGGCTACCCTTTTTGGATGCCTCCTTTACAACATTCTCCAACTGCCAGTCTCTCTCAGGGGCTTGGGTCGGAGGCCGATAACATATGCCTACTGTTAGACCATTCTTTTGGCCTGATAGTCTTATCCACAGAGTTTCTAGTGGTGACTCTAAATCACCTCGATATGCCAATTCGTATGACTTTATCTCTTCTTTGACATACAAGGCTACACCACCTCCCGTTTGCCCCTTCCTGTCCTTCCTGTACAGTTTGAAGCCTGGGATGATTGTATCCCATTGGTTATCATCCGTCCACCAGGTTTCAGTGATACCAATAATATCAATATTTTTGTCTATTGCTAAGTATTCCAGCTCCCCTATTTTGTTCCGGAGGCTTCTGACATTTGCATACAGGCATTTATATATACTTTTCTGATGCAGTCTTTGAATCCAGTTGCATCCTTAGACTGCTTCTTGCATCCTTCTGCTAGAGTGCTGGTGACTGGCTCCTCGCTCTGCTCAGTAATTATTGCATCCTCCTCACTATTCAAGTAAACACTTTCCCGAACCGGATGCTTCCCAGCTCCTGTCGGCTTTCCCCCAGTTATCAGTTTAAAAGTTGTTCTGCAGCCTTTTTGATGTTGAGTGCCAGCAATCTTGTCCCATCATGGTTCAAGTGCAACCCATCCCCCCTGAACAGGTTTGGCTTGCCCCAAAATGTTCTCCAGTTCCTGCCAAATCTGAAGCCCTCCTCCCGACACCATCGCCTCATCCATGCATTGAGGCTTCTGAGCTCTGCCTGCTTGGTAGGTCCTGCACGAGGAACAGTTCTTCTTTGTGATAGTCTGAGTTACTTTGTTTCCTGTAGCTGTAACGCTTAATAAAGACTGTTTTCTAAATGTCTACATATTTTCTTCTAGGGTGAGGATATGAAATTGATTATTTAGCTGCAGTAATAGGGACAGTCTTTTTTGGGGGTTTTGTCTTCTTAAGTGACATGATTCCATCGCTCGTCTTCTAGGGGTTCATTTTTTTCTGTAGTTGTTTCTCCCTTGCTGTGTTTAGTTTGTATACAGACAATTTTCACAGATGAGACTTCAAAGTAGCTAGATATGTGTACTTCCTCTACTTTTTCCTTTAGCAATCTAATCAGTTTGCACTTGGTACAGATATATTTGAAATGTCCATGGGCAGGAATGAAAACATAACATGCACCTTGCAGGTCACCACAGTGCTAGCCTCTTTCTCCCTCATTTTAATTATTCTTCAGGTTGTGTAGATACAAATAGATATTCATTTGTAGACTTCATGCTTTAGATTGTTAGTTGTAAGATTTGCATTAGATTAGGCATGTGGACCACTAATCTGATCCATTGGAGAAAGGCACAGATCTCTGTAGCTAATGGTATGAATATCTTTTCTCTCTCCAAAAATCCTCTTGTCCATGCAAATGCTATATTAGTGACTCACTTGGTATTCACAAACATTTTGAAAAAGATCCAAATCTTGGAAGTTATATCAATCTTTAAACATCTGCATCCTCAAATGAGATTTTATGAGATATTTTTTGAATTATTTTCTTTTATAATTTTAATGTTTAAAATCAATGTTTAATTTTATACATTTCATATTTGAATGCTATTATCACTAACATAAAATTTTGATTGCTTTTGATAGTCATTTTTATTTGATTACTTTAGAAGGATTTGTTTTCCTTCTGTGTCTAAACATCTAGTCGTGACTACTCTGATAATAAGTGAATTGAAGCTAAATAATAATAATAATAATAATAATAATAATAATAATAATAATAATAATCTTTATGTCATTGTAAAAATTACAATGAAATTGGTTTTAACTTCACTGGTGCAAAATTATAACAGAAACAAAAAAGAGAAAAGAAAAAAGAAAAAACTAGCATAAAGTTGTCATCTGCAGTCCCTTGTGAAAAAAAACAGCTATATGTAGCTAATTAATATGTTTAAAAAAATCTTTGGACTTTTGTAATGTGTTCACATACTCTATAGGCTTGACTTTTTAAAAGTTAATAGAATGAACAGCTTTTACTATTTATTGATTGATTGATTGATTGATCAAGCCCTTTTAAATTCACACATTCCTACCCAAGCAAGCTAGAACATTGGGCACTATTTAATAAAATGAAATTCAATTGTGAAAAAAGTAAGGTTCTACATTTAGGCAAAAAAACCAAATTGCACAGGTACAGTATAGGTGGTACCTTGCTCAATAGTAGCAACTGTGAGAGGGATCTTGGAATCCTAGTGGACAACCATTTAAATATGAGCCAGCAGTGTGCAGCAGCTGCCAAAAAAGCCAACACAGTTCTAGGCTGCATAAACAAAGGGATAGAATCTAGATCACGTGAAGTGTTAATGCCACTGTATAGTGCCTTGGTAAGGCCACACTTGGAATA
Organism: Rhabdophis nuchalis; assembly: GCA_039707465.1. Classification (NCBI taxonomy): domain Eukaryota; kingdom Metazoa; phylum Chordata; class Lepidosauria; order Squamata; family Natricidae; genus Rhabdophis; species Rhabdophis nuchalis. The sequence continues at coordinate 111,567,171 of CM077647.1, read as the reverse complement.
CTGCATACAGTTTTGGTCGCCACGATGTAGAAAAGACGTGGAGACTCTGGAAAGAGTGCAGAGAAGGGCAACCAAGATGATTAGGGGACTGGAGACTAAAACATATGAAGAACGGTTGCAGGAGCTGGGTATGTCTAGTTTGATGAAGAGAAGGACCAGGGGAGACATGATATCAGTGTTCCGATATCTCAGAGGGTGCCACAAAGAAGAGGGAGTCAAACTATTCTCCAAGGCACCTGGGGGCAGGACAAGAAGCAATGGGTGGAAACTAATCAAGGAGAGAAGCAACTTAGAACTAAGGAGAAATTTCCTGACAGTCAGAACAATTAACCTCTGGAACAGCTTGCCTCCAGCAGTTGTGAATGCCCCAACCCTGGAAGTCTTTAAAAAGATGTTAGATAGCCATTTGTCTGAAATGGTATAAGGTTCCTGCCCACGCAGGAGGTTGGACTAGAAGACCTACCAGGTCCCTTCCAACTCTGCTATTGTATTATTGTATTATTGTAAAAGAAGCAAAAACTCTTGCTTATATCCAGGGTTATCAGTGGTAGGTTTCCTTTTTTTTTTTACTACCGGTTGGCATGTGTATGCACACAACGTTTCTGTCCATGCGCAGAAGCATCCAGGTGGGTGGGCAGAGCCTCCCGCTGCTGATACCATTTCACCCAATCTGGGAGAAAACCCACCTCTGAGGATTAAAGTATGAATGTGACTAAAAGCTTTGTAAGGGTACTTCCAAAACTACAACTTGGCCAGGGATCTAAAGAGATTGGATGAGTATTTATTATTTTGTTCAAATTCTTAAAAACTCTACATAGGCCAATTATAAATCTGTATTAAATGTTAAAATATTAACTTTTCTTTTTTCATCAGAGTAGCAAAATAAAATATTAGATGCAAGATTGTGAAATCTAATTGTCATTATTTTGGGTTGTTCCTACAGTTTATAAGTGCAGATGTGTATGGGATATGGGCACGTCTGTTTTGTGACTTTGGTGATGAATTTGAAGTCCTAGATACCACAGGAGAGGAACCAAAAGAAATTTTCATTTCAAACATATCTCAGGTGAGAATGTTTTAAATATTGATATATTTTATTTTGTATATGTTAAGTGGTTTAACTTAAATCCGTAAATTTTTAATTTCATATATAGAGAAAAGTATACAGTTGTATTATACAGATGATAATATTGTATGCTATGCAGTTATAGGTAGTACATCAGAATTGTCTTTTATAGGAAATGTGCTTTTAGTAATGATTGTTCATCTGAAGATTAGATGTGGGAAAGATAAAGATAGATTCAGTGCAGTACAACAGCATCCAGTACTCAAAAGTGCCTTAATTCCTGCTCAAGAGATCTTTAGCCATAATGAGATGGGCAAAGCTAAGATAAAGCCGTGGGTTTGATAAAGTAGTTCAGAAGGATTGCTTACTAAAGATTATACCATATGTTTTTGAAAATGTTTAGTTAATTTTTATTTTTTGAAATGTTTAGCACTTAACGGTAGTTCTTCTGTACCATTTTTTTTTCATGCTATATAGTTGCAAAAATAAGTTTTTGTGTTAAGAATTTTAAAATAATTTCAGACATTAATTACCGTATTTATCGGCGTATAACACGCACTTCCCCCCCCTGAAAATAGGGGGCAAATGATGTATGCGTGTTATACGCCGATATAATCGGTTCCAGCAGCAGCAGGAGGAGGAGGAGGAGGAGATGACGGCCCCGGAGGCACGGAGCTCTTCCCCGCGGCGGGCGCCTCCTTCTCCGCTGGCAGGTAGAGCAAGGTCGAGGGGCTTCCCCCCTTTCCCCACTTCCCGGCTCTTTCCAAACCCCGGGAGCTTGCCGAGGGGCAGCGGTGGCGGCAGCGGTGGCGGCGACGGCAACGCGGTGGCGGCGGCGGACGCCGCCACCGCCTTTGCCGCCACCGTGTTGCCGCCACCGCCGCCGTTGCCGCCACCGCCGCCCCTCGGCAAGCTCCCGGGGTTTGGAAAGAGCTGGGAAGTGGGGAAAGGGGGGAAGCCCCTCGACCTTGCTCTACCTGCCAGCGGAGAAGGAGGCGCCCGCCACGGGGAAGAGCTCTGTGCCTCCGGGGCCGTCATCTCCTCCTTCTCCTGCTGCTGCTGGAACCGGCGACCGCGAAGCGCAGGGCCAAGAATTCCTGCGCTTTCCTCCAGCGACGAGAAGCGACGAGTGGCGCTGGGGCAGAGCCAGGCTGCTGCCCGGAGATTAGCCAGAGAGGGTGTGGGCTGCTGGCGGAGAAGAGGCATGCCTGAACAGTCATTCATTCACGCGGTCCTTGGCCAGCCGGCTGCCGGGTCGCTCCATCCCAAGCCAGGGAAAAAGAAGACAGCGCAGCCGCCTTGCTTGCTTTCCTGCCTGCCCGCCAGAGAGAGAGAGAGAGAGAGAGAGAGAGAGAGAGGGAGGGAGGGAGGGAGGGAGGAAGATAGGGAATCAGAATCTGACAGACACAGAGAGAATGACAGAGAGAGACAGGAAGGGAGGGGATAGCGATTTCTGAGTAAACTTTTGTAAAAACAGAATATCCAAGTTTCTTTGTTAAAACAGTTGCTTTTACTGTCCTTTTACATTATTTACCTTATAAGTGGTAATAATATTAATAAAAAAAAGTTCTGAGCTACCCTTATTTTGCTTCAAAGTTCTTTATTTGAAATTTAAATTTTTTCCCTGAAATTTCCCTCTTAAAATGAAGGTGCGTGTTATACGCCTGTGCGTGTTATACGCCGATAAATATGGTATTCATTATAGTTAGATGTCCTTGAAATGGTATTGTAAAATGGTTCTTACTTGACAAACATTGGGCTTGGACATTCATTATGCATCAATTATATTAAAGGTTAATTTCTCAAGTGTAGTGATATAGATAGTGGATAATTTAGTTAATTAATTTGAATTACATTTTTTTCATTTTCATAGAAAATTTATTCATTTATATTCTAAAGCAGGGGTGTCAAACTCAATTTCATTGAGGGCCGCATTAAGGCTGTGGTTGACCTTGAGGGGCCGGGGAGGTGTGGCCAATTGGCTGTGGTTAACTGGGTGGATGTGGCCAGCTTGATGCCACTCACTGGGTGTGGACAACTGGGTTGGCATGATCAACTGGGTGCACGTGGCCATCTTGACACCACTCCCCAAACTGCTGGCATATTTCCTCTTTGTATTGGGTAGACCGGGCCGAAGCAATGTTGCCTCTTTTCTTTGGGGAGACTGGGCCAAAGCCGATGTTTCCTCTTCACATTCGGTAGAATGAGCCGAATTAACACTGGCCCGATGTTTCCTCTTTGCATTGGGTAGTCTGAGCTGAAGCAATGCAGGCTGGCTCTTTATATTTTTCAGGACAGCCCCATAGGCTGGATCTGACCACATCGCAGGCTGGATCCGGACCGTGGGCCCTGTGTTTTATACCCCTGTTCTAGAGGATGATCAAAGTCATCTTCACAAAATATGTCCTTGGAATAAAAATAAATAAAATTATAATACAGGTAGTCCTTGCTTACTTATCATTTATTCAGTGACATTGAAGTCCCATTGGTGCTGAAAAAAAATGACACTTAGCTGGTCTTCAAAATTACAGCCTTTGCAATGTCTCTAGAGTCATGTAATCATGATTTGGATGCTTGGCAACTGGCACACATTTTTAAATGTCACAGAATCCTATGGTCATATGATTGCCATTTCCAATGTTCACAGCCAGCTTCCTTTTTTAAAACATAATTTTATTAAATACTTTAAACAAGGAAATAAATAATACAAACTTAACATAAAATAAGAGGCTAGAGGGAGGAGCTTTTGGCCGTGAGGAGGGGGGCAAGGAGAAACATAGAACTACAAGAGAGTAAGCTGCATTATTTCCCCATTTTGAACTTCTTGAGGCTAGAGGGAGGAGCTTTTGGCCGTGAGGAGGGGGGCAAGGAGAAACATAGAACTACAAGAGAGTAAGCTACATTATTTCCCCATTTTGAACTCCTTGAGGCTAGAGGGAGGAGCTTTTGGCCGTGAGGAGGGAGGCAAGGAGAAACATAGAACTACAAGAGAGTAAGCTACATTATTTCCCCATTTTGAACTTCTTGAGGCTAGAGGGAGGAGCTTTTGGCAGAGAGAGAGGGGAGGCCAAGAAACACAGAGGTCTAACATATCTATAAAGCTAAAATAGAAATAATAGATTCTAGATTTGTGCGCTTAAGACTGTGATTGTATTTTATTTCAAAATGACTGGCTTAGTTCAATGTAATAACTGTTTTGCACCTGTCTTCCGCAGTACTCTTTTCAAATTTGGATACTGTTCCCTTTGCAGACAAATTAATAGATTACATAGACACATCACATATCTTGAATCTGTAATTTGTGCTCTCCAGGCCATTGTCCAATTCGGCCATTCCACCCTGTGGAGATGCCACACTATCAGCTTCCTCTACCTCAAAGATCCCACAGAAGAAGAGCAGTCTGGACAACTGTGGGATCTGGCAGGGTGAGAGCTGTGAACCACAAACACAAAACTTTTGCTGTGTCCCAGCATAACAGATATAGCGCCCTTGCTGATCTTAATGGGGACACTAAAGTGACAGGTCAAGGTAATAATGACGACTCAAATAAGCAGGGGATTGTGGTCCAAAGTGAAGAACTTACTTCAGAAATGCAAAAGTGTGAATCAAAATTACTAATCTTACCAAGAAAACTGCATGCCCATGTATTTATCAGGAATCAAGTCAAGAATAAGAATTGTGTTTAAAATTTTACTGCAATCTTACTTTTCCTTGATATATGGTGGGTTCCAATTTCAGGCAATTTGTGGTATTGTCACCTGCCTTGATAATAATCCTCATAAACTTGAAACTGGACAATTTGTAACTTTCCGTGAAATAAATGGAATGGCATCTTTAAATGGATCTACCCATCAGATAAGTGGTAAGCCAATTTTTTTTTCAAACTGTGCAGCAATAGTAAAATCATATCTTTATAAATTAAGTTTATAACAAGAAATATTTATATTCAAAGTGTCTGTTCTTACAGTCCACTTGTAAGCATTGTTTAATGTCTTATTTTATTTGAATGTATTAGATTTGTCATGCCACACCGAACATTAGACATAACACAAAAAATAATTTACCAGGACACATTTTGGTTAGCATTGGTTGGAACATTTCAAGTATTTACCTTGGAGAATATGAAATCCTGAGATACTTTTGACAGTACTGCCTTCAATAAATGTCATGTCTTCAGACACTGTAAAGTATCCCTATCCTAGGTATCTTAGAAAAGAATGACCTTAGAACAATTTCAGTGGAGGAGTGTGGTTTGATTGCTCAGAAGGAAAAATAATATTTCTTCTGAAATGCATACCTTTAAGTACAGTGCATGTTCCAACTGATCATTGGAGCAGAATTATGATGTATCACTTCAAATTCTTCAACTTAAAGTGTATTTTTAAAAATCAGAGATTTTTTTCTAACAGGTCAAACTAATGGGAAAGAAAATCAAAATAGTAGGAAGTTCTTAGATAAAATTATTCTTAAAATCACAAATAATTCCAACAAAGAAAACCAAATTGAAGATTGCAAATGAAGCAATCGTAGGCAATACTGAAGATCTTAAAATCAAGGAGAACTCATATGTGAAGAAAAGAAAGGCCAAAGTTTTTTGAGATGATAGCATAGGGCACTGCCAACTACAGGAGACAGTGCTCATCTCCATTTCAAGGGTGTTGAGTCAGCGCTGTCTGAAAATGTTTCCATTGTGATGTGGCTTGCATAACATCATGGAGCCAACCTTGACTGTTGGCTTCCAACCGATAAACCTGATGTCTTAACTGCTGAGCCACAATGCGACCCCAAATATAAGTAGATTGATGATACACAATATGTCAACGTTCAACTGATCAGTGAAGGCAGTCCAATCTCCCTAGTCATTGTTTCTGGAGTTTGTGCACATTTGGATGTTGAGGAACTGCCTCTGATTCAATCTTATCAAGACCTAGATTTGGGGATACTCTCTCTTCAATTTTGGATAAGGTTGCATTTCCCCATTTAAGAGTGAAGTACAATTTGGAGGTCTTCATGGATTTGCAGTTCCTGTTCAATGAACAAATGGCAACTATGTCTAGGAAACATGAGCAGGTGTGTGAGTTGCACTGGTTACCATATGCTTCTGGATGCAATTCAGGTTATTGATTATGACCTATAAAGATCTACATGGAAAAATCTCGTTATCTCACTACATCACTACAGAAATGCACAACACCAAGGTTTAAAACCTAGAATCCATATGGGTCAATATAAAAGGAAAAAAGAATGACATTGCTATAGGCATATACCACAGGCCATCCAACCAAACAGAAGAAAAGAAGTCTTTACTAATCAATTAATTAATGTATGCAGAAAACATCCTATAATGGAAGACTTTAACTAACCTGATATCAATTGGGAGACAAACTGCAGCAAGTGGGAGATTGAACAGATTCCCAACCAATTTAGCTGAAAACTTTGTTATCCAAAAGGTATAGGAGTGAACTAAAAGAAAAGCTATATTGGACCTAATTTCTTACTAATGGCCCGTTTTTTGAAAAAAAGAGGGCATGAATAGCCTTTAGAAGACTTGTAGAGTGTTCCTGGGCGGTGTAGGGGCCAAAAATGAGGAAAAAATGCCCTATTTTTCACAAAAATGGGCCCCTTTTTAATTAAAAAAGGGTCATGAATAGCCTTTAGGAGGTTTATAGAGTGCTCCTGGGGGCTGTGGAAAAACAGTCCATTTTCTGCTCATTTCTGCCCTCCCAAGTCACCAGGAGCACTCTGCAAGGCTCCTAAGAGACAGTTTTGTGGGAAGAGTTTGACTCTGTTACTTCCGAGGATATGGACAGGTTACGTGGACGACTGCGAGCCACCACATGTTTATTGGACCCGTGTCCCTCCTGGCTTGTACTGGCATCCTGGGAGGTGACACGAGGCTTGCTCCAGGAGGTTGTCAACGCTTCTCTGAGTGAGGGTTTCTTGCCCGCCTCCCTTAAAGAGGCTATGGTGAGGCCCCTCCTGAAGAAGCCCTCTCTGGACCCAGCATTATTGGTTAATTACCGTCCGGTCTCCAACCTTCAATTTTTGGCGAAGGTTGTAGAGAGTGTGGTGGCACAACAGTTTCCACGTCACTTGGAGGAAGTTGATTATCTGGACCCGCACCAGTCCGGCTTCCGGCCCGGGCACAGCACCGAGACGGCATTGGTCGCGTTGGTAGATGATCTCTGGAGGGCCAGAGATGGGGGTTGCTCCTCCATCCTGGTCCTATTAGACCTCTCAGCGGCTTTTGATACCATCGACCATGATATCCTATTGCATCGGCTGGAGGGGTTGGGGGTGAGGGGCACCGTACTACGGTGGTTCTCCTCCTACCTCTCCGGTCGATCGCAATTTATGTTGGCAGGAGAGCAGAGGTCGACCCCGAGACCCCTCACATGTGGGGTGCCTCAGGGGTCGGTCCTCTCTCCTCTCCTGTTCAACACATATATGAAGCCGCTGGGCGAGATCATCCGTGGTTTTGGGGTAGAGTACCACCTCTACGCTGATGACACGCAGCTGTATATATCTACCCCAAACCACCCCAACGATGCCGTAGCAGTGATGTGCTGGTGCCTTGAAGCCGTGCGGGCCTGGATGGGAAGTAACAGACTCAGACTCAACCCGTCCAAGACCGAGTGGCTGTGGTTTCCGGCATCCCGGTACAACCAGTTGACTCCATCACTGGCCATAGGGGACGAACACCTTACCCCTGTGGATGGGGCACGCAACTTGGGCGTCCTCCTGGATACCCGGCTGTCCATGGAAGATCAAGTGACAGCCGTGGCCAGGAGGGCGTTTTACCAGGTTCGCCTGGTACGCCAGTTGCGTCCCCTATTGGATCGGGATGCCCTTTACACAATCACTCATGCCCTCGTGACATCCCGACTGGACTACTGCAATTCTCTCTACATGGGGCTCCCCTTGAGGTGCACCCGAAGACTTCAGCTTGTCCAGAATGCAGCCGCGCGAGCAATAATGGGAACCTCAAGGTTTACCCACATAACACCGCTCTTGCGCAAGCTGCATTGGCTGCCTGTCGTCTTTCGGGTGCGCTTCAAGGTGTTAGTTACCATCTTTAAAGCGCTCCATGGCACGGGACCTAGTTATCTGCAGGATCGGATCCTGCCTCATACATCCCTGCGGCCGTTTCGCTCCCACAGAGAGGGACTTCTCCGGGTGCAGTCCACTAGGCTATGCAAGCGGGCGACGCCCAAGGGAAGGGCCTTCTCTGTGGCGGGCCCAGCCCTCTGGAACGATGTTCCCCCCGAGATCAGAACAACTACGGACCTCCTCTCCTTCCGTTAAAAATTAAAAACACACTTTTTCTGCTTGGCCGGCCTAGGTTAGTCTTCCGTCTTTTAATAGGGTTTTTAGGGGATTTTAGTGTATTTTAAGATAGTGTGATTTTAGCGCAGGGATAATTTGGTTTAATTCGTATTTTATCTATCTATTTATGTATTCTGTATCGGTATTTTTAATTTCTCCCTGTGCACCGCTCCGAGTCCCTTAGGGGAGAGGACGCGGTTTATAAATAAAAATATTATTATTATTGTTGTTGTTGTTGTTGTTGTTGTTGTTGTTGTTGTTGTTGTTACTACTACTAAAGGCTATGTACAGCCATTTTGGTGAAGGGGGCAGCATTTTGGGAGGCAACAAATGCTGCATTCAGTTTATAAGACACAGCCAGATTTTCAGCCTCTTTTTTGAGGGGAAAAGGTGTGTCTTATACTCCGAAAAATACGGTAGTCTGTAAAAGGATTCCCTGGAATGTTCCATTTCCAAACCAGAGAGTTCTGCATATTACTACTAAATACTTTTTCATTTTATATTAGTCTGATTATTATATAGTTCTTTTTGTAGTCATGGAACAGAATTTCATTACATTGTAATGAACTTTTTCCATTTTTATATAATTACTAGCTGTACCCGGCCACAAGTTGCTGTGGTCCAGTCTGGTTAAATGGCCAACCAATCTGTGTGTAGATGTACACCTGCACACACAAACACGTACACACAACCACCGTATAACCCCCAACCTACCTACCTACTGTATTTCTCCCTCTATATCTATCCCTCTACATACCTACCTACCTACCTACCTACCTACCTACCTACCTCCTACCTACCTACCTACTGTATTTCTCCCTCTCTATCTTTATCCCTTTACCTACCTACCTACTGTATTTTTCCCTATCTCTCTCTATCCCTCTACCTACCTACCTATTGTATTTCTCCCTCTCTCTCTTTTTATCCCTCTACCTACCTACTGTATTTTTCCCTCTCTCTCTATCCCTCTAACTACCTGCCTGCCTGCCTGCCTATCTATTGTATTTTCCCTGTCTCTCTATCCACCTACCTACCTACCTACCTACCTACCTACCTACCTACCTACCTACTGTATCTCCCTCCCCCCTCTCTCTATCCCTCTACTTACCTACCATGCAGCCTCCTGGGACCAAAAATGGGCCATGTTAGAGTGTGCCACCCCCCGCACCTTGTTTTGGGCCTAGTAGGCCTTCATACAGCCTCCTGGGACCAAAAATTGGCCACCTGGGAGTGTGCCACCCCCTGCACCTTGTTTCGGGCCTAGTAGACCTCCGTACAGCCTCCTGGGTCCAAAAATGGGCCACCTGGGAGTGTGCTACCCCCCATGCCTAGTTTTGGGCCTAGTAGGCATCCATACAGGCTCCTGGGACCAAAAATGGGCCACATGGGAGTGTGCCACCCACTGCGCCTTGTTTTGGGCCTAGTAGGCCTTCATGTTGGAAATGTGAGGGGCATGTGCGTGACACATCATAAGAAGCAGCCGGATGGGAGGAGCTACAGGGAGGTGAAAACCTGAGAAGTGCGTACCTTTTACGTTTGTGCTGCTTGCACATGACACACGTGTGGCAGCCACACAAAATGTACGTATGATTGCATCGGACATCCTTGGGAACATTGTGTGAAAATTTAGTGCCGATCGGTGCAGTACTTTCTGAGATTTGCAGCTTTGCACAAACTATTTTACATTTTTATTTATATAGATTATGATAGAGAATTACTTACCATTGTATGGGTTGATTAGTTCAGAACTGAGTTCAAAACAGTAAAAGTCAAACTAGATGTGTAGAACGATAAACATTTTCAGTTTCCTTTTATTTAAGATTATCAGATAAGCAAAATAAAATCTCCCCTTAAACAAATTTCTCTCTTTTTCAGTGATATCACCTTATTCCTTCAGCATTGGGAATACAGCAGATATGGAACCTTATTTACATGGTGGAATAGCTGTCCAAGTAAAGATACCTAAAGTATTTCATTTTGTAAGTAACTTTAAAGATAATTATTAACATTATGTGTATTCATTCTTCTAGATTTTATTGACCTGAATGTGATGAATTAATGTATGGAGCGTAGTCAGAAGGAATGAGAAATCTTAATGAGGCAGGCAAATATGGTTAGATCCTTATTAAATCCTTGTTTGACAAAATTCATGAGTGAAATGCCAGTATTGAAGTGTATAAGCTACAGTCATGGCCAAAAGTGTTGGCACCCCTGAAATTTTCCAGAAAATCAAGTATTTCTCACAGAAAAGTATTGCATTAACACATGTTTTGCCTTTGTGTGTATTGGAACAAAACAAAAAAAGGGAGAAAAAAAGCAAATTTGAGATAATGTCACGCAAAACTCCAAAAATGGGCTGGATAAAAGTATTGGCTCCTTAACTTAATATTTGGTTGCACACCCTTTGGACAAAATAACTGAAATAAGTTGGTTCCTATAACCATCAATAAGCTTCTTACACCTCTCACCAGGAATTTTGGACCACTCTTCCTTTGCAAACTGCTCTAGGTCTCTCTTATTGGAAGGGCTTATTGGAAGGGTGCCTTTTCCCAACAGAAATTTTAAGATCTCTCCACAGGTGTTCAATGGGATTTAGATCTGGACTCATTGCTGGCCACTTCGGAACTCTCCAGTGCTTTGTTGCCATCCATTTCTGGGTGCTTTTTGAAGTACGTTGGGGGTCATTGTCCTGCTGGAAGACCCAAGATCTCGGACACAAACCCAGTTCTTTTCTTTGTAGGCCTCATTCCGTTTTCGGTAAACAGTGGAATGATGTGCTTTACCAAAAAGCTATATCTTGGTCTCATCTGTCCAGAAGACGTTTCCCAGAAGGATTTTGGCTTACTCAAGTACATTTTGGCAAACTGTAGTCTTGCTTTTTTATGTCTCTGTGTCAGCAGTGGGGTCCTCCTGGGTCTCCTGCCACAGCGTTTCATTTCATTTAAATGTTGACAGATAGTTTGACACTGAGCCTGCAGGACAGCTTGAATTTCTTTGGAACTTGTTTGGGGTTGCTTATCTACCATCTGGACTATCCTGCATTGCAACCTTTCATCAAGTTTTCTCTTCTGTCCATGCCCAGGGAGATTAGCTACAGTGCCATGGGTTGCAAACTTCTTGATAATGTTGTGCACTGTGGACAAAGGCAAATCTAGATCTCTGGAGATAGATTTGTAACCTTGAGATTGTTGATATTTTTCCACAATTTTGGTTCTCAAGTCCTCAGACAATTCTCTTCTCTTTCTGTTGTCCATGCTTAGTGTGGCACATGTTAGGATATTCAGTCTTATATTGGGTTGACAATATATATGAGCCTATGTTCTTAAAGAGTATATGTAGCTTTAAGAACTGTGGTTGAATTCTGATTGGCTGCCCTTCTCAGTTCTACCATAAAGGAAGCTCAGAAACACAGTCCATTCACTTTTCGATTCCATTTGAATCCTGTGCTTACTGTTAGCCGTTGAAACTGAAGAATGAAGATTGAAGAAGTATTTGTTTTGCATCACTGTAAGATAACTGTGTTTGGTGAAGGACTGTTATTGTTTGAGAAGTTAGAATCTCTGGTCGGAAGAAGTATTTTAGTTGCTACAAAGTAAAGACTATTTATTTTCTTACTATCACTATTTTAGAGTTTGTTTGTGGTTTAAGCAACGTATCTCTTTACTGTCCAGTGTATTACACTATTCCGCATTTATTTCCTAATACTGGTTACGGGACCAGAGTTGTAACACTGGTTCTGAACCCAGAGTTGCTAACAGCACACACAGACACACAATGCAAAGACTAAGTGAACTTCTCTCCTTTTTATCTGCTTTCAGGTGTTATTTTTATATTGTCCACACCTGTTACTTGCCCCAGGTACATTTAAAGGGGCATCACATGCTTGGAACAATCTTATTCATCCACAATTTTGAAAGGGTGCCAATACTTTTGTCCAGTCATTTTTGGAGTTTTGTGTGACATTATCTCAAATTTGCTTTTTTGCCTCCCTTTTTTTTGTTTTGTTCCAATACACACAAAGGGAATAAACATGTGTATAGCAAAACATGTGTTAATGCAATACTTTTCTGTGAGAAATACTTGATTTTCTGGAAAAAATTCAGGGGTACCAACACTTTTGGCCATGACTGTATGTAAAAAAACCTGGCCATATGAAAAGGGAAAAGGAATGTGTTGTATATGAAGAAAGTACACACACATGCTGCAAACCAAGAATACTTACTTGATGCAAATTTGAATGCATACTTGATGTATATACAAAGTAGAAACTATATACATGGTAGGTATAAAAGTTTGGTTACCTTTTTACAACTTCATAACAAGTACTTTGGCATAAAAAAGAGGATCTAAATGCTTCTGGTAGCAAATTGAGAATCTTTGTAATCTTTACTAGGCTTTTATACAAGGGAGTGAGATTTGTGTCTTTTGGCATGTAACAGTTTGTCCTAAATGTCTTGATCAGGATTTTATTGTTTGTGTGCCTATTTCTAATTATTGGCTTTTTAAAATCTAATTTTCCTTCTGCTTTCAATGGTTTTATTTTTATGCCTTTTCGTCAGAAATATGATTGTTACATATTTTTATTAGTTTCATTAGAGAATCGATTCTGAGTTTTTCTGATCTAAAAGTTTCAGCTGTATCTAAATACTGTAATATATATGTTGGCCTTCTTTACTGATTGCCCCATTAGTGACTCTTTGAAGTTATGGCAATGCTTAAAAAAATAACCTCACAACCAGGGTGCATTTTCAACCATTATAGCATGCCTCATTCATGTGATCACCATTTGTGGGCTTTGCAACTGGCTTGTGAGAAGTAGTTAATATAGAAGGCAGAAGTAAAGTATAAGTCACAATCACATTTTTTTTTGTTTAGCAACCCCAACATTTAACTTAATGATTGTAAGGAAAGTAGGATCATAAGCCTATAATGGTCATGTGATAGGCACCACAAGACTTAGCAATAAATTGTCTGTCCCAATTGTGGTTACTAAGCAAGGACTGATTCACTGAATAAACAATACACTGAACTAGTTAAGCATGTTTTAAAATAGGATAGGATAGGACAGGACAAGACAGGACAGAACAATATAACAAATTCAAGGCAGTGTCTAAGAAATTAGAAACTATAGGATCCCATGAGAATCTGATGATACACATCAAATAGTTGTTTAGCTAGAATATCTTACATTGATTTTTTTTTATAGATCCTTTACTTTTAGTCTATTGTGTAAACTTAGCCCATATGGTTGGGTTGAAAAAGGTAATTGAGTAAGCCATAGGTAAATTAACAAGAACAGCAACAGTCTTCCCATACAAATACTCAGTTCACCCATTTTAATATCCTAAAACAGTTGCCCCCAATCTTTTGGGCACCAGAAATCTGTTCTATGGAGCGTGGTTTTTCTGCTGCCTGGAAAAGGGACATGGTTTCATATGCTGCCTGGATCCTGCACGTGCACAGATAGGGCTTTGCTCACTTACGAGTCCCAGGTCTGGGTGGCATGCGGACTGATGTCCTCTGTGGCTAGGGGTTGGGAACCCCTGTCCTAAAAGAATTTTGGTGGATGTAGGAGCAATAGTACAGTACTTGTTAATTGATATTGTGGAACAATATAAATATTATGCTCATTGTGATTGGCTCAACAACTATACTTTGTTGCTGGTGATTTTTCTGTGGAGAATGGTGGCATTTTATCTTCTTGAAACTCTCTATTTAAAACATTTTTATTTTTTCTACTATCTTCGGTATTACATTCAATTTTTTTTGGGATTGTTTCTGCTATTGTACTCTGCTAATATTGATGTATGAATTTGAAAAATATGGACAATCTTAATTCAGTTTGCCTGTGATTATTTCTTTGTTTTGGAAATTATATATAGATTCTTTTTTCATCCTAGGAACCATTGGAGAAGCAGTTGTATAATCCAACCTATCTTATTGCTGACTTCAGCAAACCTGAGGTTAGTTTATTTGGAATATATAAAAATAATTGAACTTAAAAATAATTTATTGAATGCACATGAATTAAATTAATTTGATTTATATGCTGTTTTTTTTTCCAAAATAGAAGTTAAAATAGTGAAAAATCAACATAAACCCATTTAAATGAATATTTTTTAAATATTCAGATTTAGCAAAACATTCAACATTATGAAGACATAAACTCAATTTAATGCAGAGCATAATATAAATAAACTACATTCATTAACCTACTGATGATACTGCACTTTGTATCAACATATGATTTTTGTGGCTTCTGAGGGTATACTTGCTCCATGGAATAGCATCCTCCACTCCCCAACCCGGCAATGATCTAGGTTACTCTGACCTGCTAGCATTTTATAAGGCTCTGAACATCTGGGTGTTCCTCCAGTCTTTAGGGTCAGGCAATTAGCTAAGCTCTACTGGTGATGTGGTTTTGTTTGGAGGGTTATTATTTCATTAGGGCATTGTGAGTGTATACAGTTATAATGGCTTTAAACATTGTATACTGTTTAGATTAACAGCTGTCAGATGAGAGGTTTTATAAATTGTATGGATATATGAAAGTATGTGCGTATGCACATACACACACATCCATATATAGAAAAAGCAATGTTATTATATAAATGTCAGAATACTGCTTGCTGAGTTGGCTATCCCCTTAAAATTCACTTCTTTCAACTAGCCGGCCTTGCGTAACCCCAGCACCGCCAATTATAAACGAGGGTTTTAAAAACGGTTACAACACAGGCATCTAATATCTATGTATTTGTATTTTGTATTTATTGATTTAATTCTATGTTCGCCGCCCCGAGTCCCTTGTTGTGAGATGGGAGCGGGTTATAAATATGAAAAATAAATAAATAAAATAAATAAAATCCTTAAGTCATTAATTATATTTAAAAATAAATAAAAGCTGTAAAAGAAAAGATGTACTTGTAAAAATAATTTATTTAAGTCTCTTAAAGAGATTTGCAAAAAAAGAATATGGCAGATATTTGGAAAAGCAGCTCAAGCTGGATATGACTGTGAATTAAATTGAGCAAAAACAAATGAGTTTTTCAGCATGTTCTAGAAATAGGATTTATTAGGATTAGTGTCCATTTTGTCAGATTTGTTAACATTAAAGATGGCCGCATCTATTTTGCTCAGTTGGATTTAAAGTATAAAAGCTTATGCCATAATGAATCATTTAAACTTTACTGCCAGAAGGTTTGTTGCTGTTTTGTTGTATAATAACATAATATACACTGCTACTGAGTTTGCCACACAAACTACTGAGTCTCATTTTGACTTGTTTTAAGACATTACATCGAAGTTGGATCAGCCTGTTATGGTTTTTTCCACTTTAATTTTGAGCGTAACCCCAAAACCAGACCTCCATGGGTTGCTCAATTTGATTTCCATTGGTAATTTTTGTGTAATTTTGTTGGCAGCACATTCAACTATGTAATGAATAAAGTATTTAATAAGAATATTTCATTCATTCAGATCTAGGATGTCTTATTTTTGTGTTCCCTTTATTTTTTTGAGCAGTGTAGTTATCCTTTGGAAAACTGTATTTTTTAACCTTATATTATACAATATTTGCTCTTTTTATAGGCACCTCTACAGATTCATATTGCTATGCTTGCTTTGAATGAATTTCAGGACAGTTTTGCTCGCATGCCAAACATTGGGTAAATACACTTATAATCATAGTTACATAAATATTATAATTAAGTCGGTGTAAATTTTACTAGATTTATATTTGGTTATTTCTTGATTTGATTAAGTTAAATTGCAATTTTATGCATACTTAACTTTTTTAAAGTCTTATTTATTGCAGTGAAGTTGAAGTGGCTTAATTGTAAATAAGATAAGGTAGCTTTTATTATCATTTTTTCTGTGAATACACATACATCCACATCAGTAATGGTATCCTTTTTCTTCATTACCAGTTCGATAGTGGGAGTGCACAGGTCTGGGCATGCGCAGAACCTTTTGCACATGTTCAGGGTCTTTGATGATACCTTGGTGGGTGGGCAGAGCCTCGCACCGCTACCACTACCAGTTGACCTGAACTGGCAGAATACCACCAGTGATAGACATAAATATACCTATGATGTCTGTCTGTCTGTCTGTCTGCCTGCCTGCCTGCCTGCCTGCCTGCCTGCCTGCCTGCCTGCCTGCCTGCCTGCCTGCCTGCCTGCCTGTCTGTCTGTCTATTGATCTATCGATCTATATATCTTTGCATGTGTATGTACATATGTTTACACACACACACACACACACATATTAATCACATAATCGCATACCATTTAGAATACATAGTAGAAAAAAGTTTTGAGCCTCTGGCGCAGTGGTTAGAGTGCAGTACTGCAGGCTACTTCTGCTAGCTGCCTGCAATTTGGCAATTCAAATCCTACCAAGCTCAAGGTTGACTCAGCCTTCCATCCTTCTGAGGTAGGTAAAAAGAGAACCCAAATTGTTGCGGGCAATATGCTGACTCTGTAAACCATTTAGAGAGGGCTGTAAAGCACTATAAAAGGTATCTGTCTATTACTATTGCTATTGCAAGCTAAGGTTGATATTATATGGTATAAAGCTATTACAGAATCTAGTTGTTTCTGCTTCAGATACTGTGAAGCTTTCTCCAGGAAGGTAATGAAGTCATGGATAGGATGTGTAGTATCCCAGGCAATACTGCACACCCTGGTGAAGCAGACTTATATGCTATGTCCTGGATAGAAGAAATTGAACTTCCAGTAATCTTTTCCACTATCCTCACCACTCTGCACAGCCTGCCTGTCAAAAACAGTAATACTTCCAAGCCACACAGTAACATAATACAACAAGTTGCTTTCAGTCATCTTTCTATAGAAAGTGGTAAGGATAGTGAGAGGAATATATGTTCTTCTCATATGTCACAGTAAATACAGGTACTGCTGTGCCCGCTTCACCAGTGTCTCACTGATTGAGGACCAAGCTAATCTATTATATGGTATAAAGCTATACATTTTGCTATGTATGTTGTATATTTATTGTTTTTATTTCCCCTGTGCACCGCCCCGAGTCCCTGTGGGGAGAGGGAGCGGTCAATAAATTTGGCTATTATTATTATTATTATTATTAATCTCCTCATCAGCTGCACTCCCAAAATCTTGATACTACTAACCAACATTAATACGGTGTATGGCTGCGCCTGTCTTTTCTGAAAGTAATAATTTCTTATTTTTCCTGCATTTAAAACCAGGCTGTTTTTATTACACCAGTACTAAAACCTCCCTCCTTCCAGTAATTACTTCAATATCATCCTGAATAAGACCCACAACTGTTGTACCATCTGCATACTTCACAATGTGGTTTGTAGCAAAACGTTCACAACATTCATGGGTTAGCAAGGCAAACAACAGCAGACTTAGGACATAGCCCTGAGGAGAACCTGTGCTCAAGAACACGGTGGTAAAATTATTAGCCCCAACTCCCACGTACTGGGGCCTATCAGTGAGAAAATTGAAAATCCAATTGCCCAAAAGAGTATTGAAGTCTAAAAGGCCCAGTTTATTTACTAAATACTGAGGAATGAACATATTAAATGCCAAACTAAAGTCAACAAATAGTATTCACACATGAATATTTCTTTCCTCTAAGTGTGCCAAGCTCAGATGGAGAACATAGGAAATAGCATCCTCAGTGGAATGATTTGGACAATAAGCAAATTGAAATGAGTCAATTGCTGAGGGAGGCTGGATACAAAAAAGACCTTTATCAGCCTTTCAAAACATTTCATAATGATGGACATGTGCAATTAACATGTAATAATTAAGATCCGTGATTGAAGACCTTTTTTGGCACTAACAAAATAATGGCAGTCTTAAAACACAATGAAACCACGGTCACCTGCAGTAAAAGATTGAAAATATCTGTAAGAACACAAGCCAGTTCATCAGCCCACTCCCTAAGAACACGCCAGGAATGTTATCTCATCCTGCTGCTTTCCAAATGTTAACTTTCCATAATGTCATTCAAAAGTAATATCAAAGCTAAGCACTTTCTCATCAGAATGGGACACAGCTTTCCTTGCAGAGGTCCTATTTGATGCCTCGACTCCCCTGCCCCAAAGTGTTCAGCTCATTTTAAAAAGACAAAGTCATGCTTACAATATGAGACATTTTAGTGTAGTTAAAGCACCAGGCTAAAAATTGGGAGATCATGAATTATAGTCTTGTCTTAGGCACAAAGCTATCTGGGAAACATTTGGCCAGTCTCTTCTGTTCAACTCTAGGAAAATCTTGCCCAAAACTGCAGGGATTAGTTTCGGAAGTTGGCAGAAGCCAATAGTGACACCAACAAAAAGTATTCTCTCTCCCTCTCTCCCCCTCTTTGCATTTGCTTTTGAACAAGTTGCTGTTTTCTGTAGGATTTTATTGCGTCAATCTTTCAGGAATGATGGACAGGTCCAACCTTTTGGATCCAGAAAATAGTTGTACACATCTAACTTGTTTCTATCTATCCTATCCTGGAAACACTTCAAAATTGCCTGTTATTTATTGTATATGCCATCTGAACAGGTAGAACCTTCCGTTATCCTTGATCTTGAGGAATAATTGAGAAAATTAAAGTATTAAATTTCACTATCGCTCAGAAAAACTGCAACCCATTTGACTATTTCAGAAACTTAAATTAATAACTCAAGCAAAGGTTGGGCAGCCAAGTGGTGGTGGGTTCCCTGCCTAAGCAACGGGTTGGACTAGAAGACCTCCAAGATCCCTTTCAGCTTCGTTAAATTAATAACAATTTAACAAAGTTGAAAGGGACCTTGGAGGTCTTCTAGTCCAACCCGTTGCTTAGGCAGGGAACCCACCACCAATTCAGACAAATGGTTCTTTAATCCCTTCCTAAAAACTTCCAATGTTGGAGCATTTACAACTTCTGGAGGCAAATTATTCCACTGATAAATTGTTCTAACTCAGGAAATTTGTCCTTAGTTCAAGGTTGAGCAATGGGGGGAAACTAATCAAGGTTTTAACCCTTGAGATATCAGAATACTGCTATCATGTCATCCCTTGTCCTTCTTTTCATAAGACTAGACATATCCAGTTCCAGCAACCGTTCTTTATATGTTTTATCCTCAAGTGTTCTAATCATCACTTAAATATGAGTCAACAGTGTGCAGCAGCTGTCAAAAAAGTCAACACAGTTATAGGCTGCATAAACAGAGGGATAGAATCAAGATAACGTGAAGTGCACATGTTATATTATTTTATTATTATTTAAAATATAAATTATTCATATTAATCCAATTCACACTAACAATGTTAGTAATCTCGGTCGCATTTATCAAATTTAAGTAATCCTTATTATATTACTTAAACATACATAAAAAGTGTCTAACATCTGTAATCATTCTGTTATTTTTATTCATTCTATAAATATATATATATATTATAATATTTCCCCTGTCTAATTTTATTTCTGCCTCTTCAGCTTACAATCAGGCTACTTTAAGGGGAAATTCTCTCTTTCTCCTGTGCGATGCTCAAGGGAATCCAATCATGGGTTAACTTTGTCCATTAGCCTAGAGACTGAGTTATGTAATTCTTAACCACCCCTCCTCAGACTGGGCATGCTCAGTTATTTTAACTCAGTCCAGCTTAAAGAGACTCACAATTTCTCTCTCTCTAAGCAATTGACAAATTTATAACTTAGATTGGTTTATTTTGCTCTTTGGTTGTCTGAGTTAAGGTATTTTTAGGTTTTATAGATGTGCCTTTTACTGAAGATGTGGTTTCCCCAGGTGCCTTCGTGGCCATGGGGCTTTTGGAACTATTGCTTCTGCTGCCTTACTCTGCTCATCTATAAGGTTGGTTCGCCACCTTTCTGAGCCTCGTAATGGGACTGGGGCTGGTTCCCCCCCGCCCTCCTTCATCTTGCGGTCCGGGATCGGGGCGGCAGATTCCTGGTCTGTGGGGGCTGTTATTGTTACGTTGAGGCCTTCGGATGGTAACTTGCCTCCACTCTCGTTGCTGGGGCGCCCAGTTCGCTGGGGCCATTTACGAGTAGTGCTGTTGCTTTTCTAGCTGGCTTTCTTGCGAGCAGGCTTTTTGGATTTGAATTTCGCACTCTTTTTAGAGGACGGCGGCCATTTTGGGTCCACCTTTGCCTTGCAATGCTGACATTGCATTGTGGCCATTTGCAGTGGCCATTTTAGGTCCTTCTTCTTGCCGTAGTACTGACGGCGGCCATTTTGGGTCCATCTTCAAGTACCCTGCCTGGCGGTGGCCATTTTGACTCCACTTTCGCACCAAAACCCTTAACAAGCAGGGCGTGGTCACAGCTTTCCACCCGAGGCTTTCTTTCGGCGCTTGGCTTTGGAGAGCGTGGTTCGCCATTTCTCTCACTCCTCGCCACACGGTCAGGCCTAGTTCAACTGGCCTACAGCCTTTTTGATTCGGATTCATTCTGGAAGTGAGCTTGAGCCTTTTCAATTCAGGCATGGCTGACAATGCACCTGCATCTGGCCACACCGGGTCTTCCAACCCTCCCCCGGCCCACTCTGAGTCCAGGTCAGGTAGGGCCTCTACCAAGGCAGCAGACCATGGAGCACGTGGTTCCTCCACTTCGCCTGAACGGGCGGCTAAGCGTGGGAACAAGGGCAAATCCAAGGCGGGGCTCCCAGTAACTTCCAGGCCTCTTCTATCCCCAGGGCCTGGGCAGCCTTCCCCAGCCATTACCACCAACGTGCCAGCGGTGAGGGAATGGTCTCCGGATCTCCCCAGGGCACAGGAAGTCTCCACTGAGGAGGCAATAGCTGGGCCTTCCCCTTCCTTGGAGCCTCCTAATATCAGCCCAGCACCTGGGGTTCCCTTTCCAGGGCCTTCAGCCACCTTTACCCCCACTGTGGCGGGGCTCAGATTGGAGGATGGCTCTGCCTCCAACCTCTCCCCTGGCCTTAGGGACATGTTGGCTGTGGCAATATCCCAAGGGGTAGATGCAGAGCTACAACGCAGGGCCCAATGCCCCAGGTCATCAGCCTTAACAGGGGATTTGTCTGCTTCTCTAAACAAACCCCACTTGCCCCTCCCCTCTGTTTACAGTGAGGGCTCTGGGTTTGGCGAAGAAGGAGAAATTCCTGACATTGAATTATCAGATGATGCTGGCCCAACTCAGGATAGGCCTACCTCATCTGGCCTATTTAATCCAGCCTTATTTAAGTCACTCCTATACAAGGCCAAGGCCACGACTAATATGGGGGGAGCTACCACCCAGGCTAGCACTGCAGTGGGGCTTGAGTCTACAGGGCATTTCTTTGCTGAGCAAGTGCAGGAACAGGAAATGATTCCTTGTCCCAAGCTCTTCATGGATAACGTCCAGAAACAATGGGCTCAATCTACCACGGTTCCCCCACCTAGTAATGGCGATAGGAAACTATGCCTCCACGCCAGAACTGGATGGCCTGTTATAATTCCCAACTGTGGAGCCCCCAGTGGCTGCTTTAGCGTCCCCGACCTTAATCCCATCTGAAATTTCAGAGGGATTAAAAGCGGAAGACCGCAAAGCTGAGTCTGTTATACAAAAAACACACCAGGCGGCTGCCTGGGCCTTAAGGGCCACCACTGCGGCATCCTTCTTTAATCGGACTTCATTGGTCTGGCTGCAGCAACTGCAAGCCAGGCTCTCTCCGGATGACTTGCGCCTCCACCAGGACGTTAACAAACTGGTGGCATTGGAGTTTTCCTCGGATGCTACCCTCAACATGGCAAAATTCGCGTCCTGAGTGGTTGCATCTAACATGGCCTCTCGCCGCCTCCTTTGGCTCCGCCACTGGCCGGCGGATATCCACTCTAAATGGTACCTGGCCTCCACCCCCTTCAAGGGCGGTTCCTTTTCGGGGCCGCCTTGGATCCAATTCTGATTGAGACAAGGGACAAGTGAAAGGTGTTACTATCGACAGCCAGGTGCACTGAAAGGAGACAGCAGCCTTATTACAGGAAGCAGTCCTTTTGGGGGAGAGACTCGGGGTTCACTACTGTTCCCTACACCCCCCATTATTCCAGGCCATATATGCAGTCTCAAGACAGGGTCCAGGACAGGGCGTCCACCAGGGATAGGAACAGGTAGCAGACTCATCAGCAGCCTCAGAACCGGCAGCCATTTCATGGCACCAATAACTAGTCCTTTCAAAGGTACTGCTGACTCACCCGAGGTAGGCCCTATTGGCGGACGATTAACAGACTTCGTCCACCAATGGGAGGCCACAACCTTGGACACTCTTCAGACCGTGAGGCTGGGCCTCACTCTGGAATTCCTAGCCATCCCCTCCGAGGCGCTTCATTCGCTGCCCGGTGCCCAGGTGCCCCACAAAAAGGCACCTGATAGATGCCGAAATCAACCACCTCCTGGCAATCAATGCCATAGAAGCAGTTCCACAGGGACAGGAAGGACTCGGGTTTTACTCGATCCCGTTCCTGGTTCCCAAGGACTCGGGCGGATGGCGAGCCATTCTGCACTTGAAAAAGCTCAACTTCTTCCTAAAATATCAAAAATTCAAGATGCAATCCCTCAAAAGCATCTTAATGTGCATTCGCCAAGGTGATCTACTGACCTCAGTAGATATAAAGGAAGCTTACCTCCATGTGCCCATCCACCCGGCACATCGTAGGTTCCTTCGCTTCCACTTCGCAGGCCGCCACTTCCAGTACCGTGCTCTGCCCTTCGGCCTGTCATCGGCACCGCGGACATTTATCAAACTGATGGCGGTTATTGCAGCCTCCCTGTGGTCAGTGCCTGTACAGGTCAACCCCAAACCACCCCAACGATGCCGCCGATGTGATGTCCCGGTGTTTGGAAGCTGTGCGGGTCTGGATGGAGAGGAACGGGCTCCGACTCAACCCGTCCAAGACCAAGTGCCTGTGGTTTCCGGCGCCGCAACATAGCCAGTTAGTTCCATCTCTGGCTATCGGGGGGGAATTCTTAGCCCCCGCGGAAAGGGTCCGCAACTTGGGTGTCCTCCTGGATTCCCGGCTGTCCTTAGATGACCATCTGACAGCCGTGGCCAGGGGGGCCTTTTATCAGGTGCACCTGATACGCCAGTTGCACCCCTTTCTGGATCGTGGCGCCCTACAGACAGTCACTCAAGCTCTTGTCATTTCTCGCCTGGACTACTGCAATGCTCTCTACATGGGGCTCCCCTTGAGATGCACCCGGAGGCTCCAGTTGGTGCAGAATGCGGCCGCGTGGGGTATCTTGGGAGTTTCAAAATACTCCCATGTAACACCTCTCCTGCGCGAGCTGCACTGGCTGCCGGTAGCTTTCCGGGTGTGTTTCAAGGTTTTAGTGACCATCTTTAAAGCGCTCAATGGCAGTGGGCCTGGTTACTTGCAGGACTGCCTTCTACCGCATACCTCCATTCAACCTGTCCGCTCTCACAGGGAGGGCTTCTTTAGGGTGCCGTCCGCTGGACAATGTCAACTGGCGACGCCCAGGGGAAGAGCCTTCTCTGTGGCAGGCCCTGCCCTCTGGAATGACCTCCCCCCAGACCTCTGGACTATCACCGACCTTCGCCTCTTCCGCCGGACTTTAAAAACCTATTTCTTCCATGTGGCCGGCCTGGCATAGCTGCTACAACCATATTTATTAGAGCTGGGTTTTAAATTAATTGTTTTCTCTTTTTAGCACAGGTTAAACTGTTTAATTGTAGTTTTAAATTTTGTAGATTTTTATTGTTTGTATTTTTGGATTTTAAGTTCCTGTGCGCCACCCTGAGTCTCTTTGTGGGAGATAGGGCGGGATAGAAATTTAATAAAAGTAAAGTAAAGTAAACTGTTATCTCGACGACATCTTATTGCTATCATCGTCCCGAGAACAAGCTCACTGGGATCTTCAGGCCACGATCGACACTCTGCAGAGCCACGGATTCACCCTGAACTTTCTCAAAGTCATCTGCAGCCAGCCACGTCCCTGCTTCACCTCGGGACGGTTATCAATTCAGAGAACTGCACCGTGTCTCTGTCTCAAGAACGACGCCAGAGCCTTCAACTCCTGGCGAATCAGATACTGTGCCAGCAGTCGCCTCCTCTTGCGACTCTTTCCAAGCTGCTGGGCAAAATGGTGTCGTGTATAGACGTGGTGCCCTGGGCCTGCTTCCATACGTGCCTGCTCTAATGTTTCCTCCTGCCATTCCAGAGATCCCACACCAGCCACACTCAGGTCAGGAAACTCCTCCCCTCCAAGGTGCGGTCGTCACCCTAACAGAGTCGTCCTCAGACTGGATTCGGCCTTTCTACCAAAAGTGAACACAATATTTCATAGGATGCAAGAGCTCATTCTACCAGATTTCTGCCCGCGACCTTCCCACACCCAGGAACGTCAGTGGCATCACCTGGACATCCGCAGGATACTCTGTCGCTAAGTTAAGCGAACTGCTTCATTCCGTTGCTCAGAGGCTCTGTTCGTGTCCTTTTAACCATTGTCCATGGGGCATAAGGAATCCTCACACACCATAGGCCGTTGGATAAAGGCATGTCCCAACAAGCTCCTCGACAGATCATCCCTCACTCTACCAGGAGCGCGGCTACCACAGCAGCCTGGGTGACGCAGGCCTCGGTGGAAGATATTTGCAGAGCAGCTACTTGGTTTTCTCCGTCGCCGTTTATCCGACACTACAGAGTGGTCTCCTTTGCCTCAGCGGAGGCATCATTTGGGCGGAGAGTGCTTCAGAGGTTTGTGTCTTCATCTACGGCCCCTGAACAGCCTGGCTCCCGCCCCTGAAGTTTCATTGCTTTGACATGTCCCATGATTGGATTCCCTTCGCAGCGCATAGGAGAACGACCGTTGACTTACCTGAACGGTCCTATGTGCGCTGCGAAGGGAATCCAAACCCGCCCTCAGCTCCGGCTGTTCAGGGCCCTGGACTTAACTGAATAGACTTTTCTCTATACTTGGCTACCAGACTTGCTTCTAATGTTCGTGTTGAACTATTCCGTCTCTTCGATCGGCTGATCCTTCGTACAAAAACTGAGCATGCCCAGTCTGAGGAGGCATGGTTAAGAATTACATAACTCAGTCTCTAGGCTAATGGACAAAGTTAACCCATGATTGGATTCCCTTCGCAGCGCATATAGAAGGACCGTTCAGGTAAGTCAATGGTCAATCCATTATCTCTTCTCCTCTGTAGTGCTTCAATTTTATTCATTTTTTTAGTTCACCTCCCACGCTCCTCATCTATCTCTATCTGCATCTATGCCTTTCTTGTTCAATCTAAAAATTTTATCCCAGTACAATCTTATACTGCCAATTCTCCCAGATGTCTGCCCATATCCCAGTCTCCTTATCAAAAGTATCTTCCTGTCTCTCCAATAGCTGATTTGTCACTTTTATTTTTTGCTCCAGTCCTTGATTTATTTATTGATGTGGCCAATCCATCTTTCCATTCCTTTTGTTTGCTATTTATCTGGTCTTCCTCTTTGTTGAGCTGTTGCTTCATTTGCTGATTTTTCTGACCCATATTTTTCCCTGTTCATATTCAATTTGCTGGCTTGAGTATCCATTTCATCTAGTCTTTCTGTTGTTTCCTCCAGTTCATTGGAAGTGTGATCTTTATTCATTGTTCTTTGCAAAATGTTTTCCATTTTCTCATCTATACCATCGATTGAATCCTTAATATTTTGGAACAACAAAGTCATCTCATTAAAAAGTCCTTTCATTTCCATAACTGGTCTTTCAACTCCAATCATAGTAGCAATAAAGATGAAATAAACAATAAATCCACAATCTAGTTCAAAAAGAGTCCAAATTTCTGATCATTAGTAGATGGGGCTCTCCTCTCAAATTTCCATGCTGCCTTTTTTTCCAGGAGGTATTTTTTTCACTCAAAATCCATTTCTTTCAAAACAAAGTCAATTATTTAAATGAGCCAGTTTCAGCATTTACTCAATACTCTAATAGTCCAAGGTGTTTTCCAAGTTCTTTAAGTCTGCTCTGTGGTTTTATCTTTTACTATAAATTTCCAGGCGTCTAGGAGTCGCTTTTCCTTTTGTCGGTAGATGGGGCTCTCAACTTATTTTTCAGCATAGATCTCTTTATCAAAAAAATATTTTCTTTTGCTGCTTAAAAGGTTATATTTTTAGAATATCTTCTCTAGGATTTCCCCCTCCCCCTTGGGGTAATTTTTAAGAAAAGAAAAATCATCTCACCTAGAAACAATCTCTGTTCACTGTTCTCTTGGCTCCTGCACTTTCTTAGGTGTTCTGGCTGTCTCCAGCTTCATTGTAGCCATGTTGACTGCCACTGCTCCACATCTTCGGATGAGGGGGATTTTCCAAACCAGGGAGGAGAGATGCAGCTCTCCAGCTCTCCTCAACTTGCAAGACACCCTCCTTTGATTCACCACCACTACAGGGTTGCTATGACTCCTTTTGTAGCCCTCTGACATGGAGAGCTTTGAGGGGCGCCACGGAGCTTGCTGTTCTTGCTTCCGGCGCCACTGGAAGTACAACAGCATGTGAAGTGTTAATACCACTTTATAATGCCTTGGTAAGGCCACACTTGGAATACTGCATCCAATTTTGGTGGCCATGAAGTAAAAAAGATGTTGAGACTCTAGAAAGAGTTCAGAAAAGAGCAACAAAGTTGGGTGGTTTTCTTTGGTTTGCTGAATAGAGGAGCTTAGGTTTCATGGCAAAATGGTCCCTTTCAACCCTATGATGCTACCTTTTTGGCCTGTTTTTTTTTTTCTCTAAACAAAAAGATTTCCAGATAATTTTCATTCATCTATCATCATGAAAGCCTTCTAAAACCAAAGTATAAAAACAGTTTAAAAGCTTTCCTATAATGTGCATTTTTCAGACAAATGTGCTCTCATACTTTGTGCTAGGGTAAAATTTCAGCCTACAATATCATGGAAATCTTAAGACCCTGAGGCATGAATAGAACAGAACAGAATAGTTGGACCTTAGAGGTCTTCTAGTCCAACCACCTGAGTAGGCAGGAAACCCTATACCATTTCAGACTGTTGGTTATCCAATCTCTTCTTAAAAACTACCAGTGTTGGAGCATTTACAACGTCTGGAGGTAAGTTATTCCACTGATTAATTGTTCTGTCATTAGTAGAAGTGAGGAATAGCAGGGGGGAGAAGATATCTTCTGATTTTACTTTCTTGATTTCAGCAGAAGAAATGTGTCAGAATACTCCAAGGTGACACATGGTGCTCAGTGAATCAGCCTCCCATTTATAACCAATTTCATTGTAATTTTTACTATGACAATAAAGATTATTATTATTATTATTATTATTATTATTATTATTATTATTATTATTATTATTATTATTATTATTATTATTATTATTATTAATTATTATTATTATTATTATTATTATTATTATTATTATTATTATTATTATTATTATTATTAGATTCTGTTGATAGTGGATGCCAACCCAAATATTCTAATTCTAATGGAAAGATCTTTTACAATTTATTGAGCAGTTGCTTTCTGTTTGTGCCAAGTGTTGTAATCCTTATGACTTTACTGTACTAGAATAGCATTTTATATATATTATAACAAACTGGTCAAATGACCAATCTGCATTACATTATTGTCTGTATAAATTAATCCAGAGCATATTTCCAGAATTAAAATAAACTATTGTTATTAAAAAAATCTAAAACATTTTGTGATCAAATTAGATTTTTTAAAGAGCAAATGAAGATAACAAAGAAAAAATTCTGTCTGAAATTAAGTGATAGATAACAGCAACAAATTCCCTTAAACTCCAATAATGTCAGGGTTTTTTTTCCAACCCAGTACCTTTAAAATATTTTGGGATTATAATTTTCAGATTTCAGAATTTATTGATTGAGGACATTTCAAATACTGGATGAGGTATTTCTGTTCTACTTTTCCAGGGATTTAAATTTTTTAAAATATATATTATTGCTTATTATTCTTATATTTCTATTTTTATGCAATTCCCCTGGTTTTGATTTTTATAAATTTTTAAGATTGCAGTTTATTTTTTATTTCTTCTCACTATTGATGTTTTATTGGACAGCATTTATGTCTTGTTATTGTGGATATTTTATATTTTGTATTTATCTGCTTATAGTCTGCATAATTCAGCAGCATACAAATTTAATAAATAATACATCCGCATGTCTGGAGATTCTCAGTCATCCAAGTCATGGTTTTCCAGTTGCCTCTTGAAAAAGAACCTTTGAAACAATACATCCACATTTGCCTAGGCTAAGTCCTTGGAAATGACTCTATAGCTAATACCAGATATCTCACAAAGTATACGTGTCTGTGTTTTATTTTAGCATAAGGTTGCTACATTATTTTTGTTTTGGCTCTAGATGTCTTCAAGATGCTGAAGAAATGGTAAAAATAGCTCTGTCCTTAAGCAAAACGCTGGAAGGCAAGGTAATTCCTTTAAAGATCAGTAATACCTAAAACTTTTTAGTTTATTTTTCAGTTCACTTTTCTTGACATGTATGTTTGAAAGTTCTATTACTGTGATGTCCCATGTTGGCTAATAAATTACAATTTACAAATACAAAGGGAGTTATGATTGCTATAAATTTCTAAATATTTCTGCCAGGAATATTAAACAGATTTCCAAAGTTGTTTTAAATTAGGCATCTCTGAACACTAGTGGTATATTAACTAGGAAAGTTAAGTGGAGATCTGTATATGACAAATTATGGGTAAAGAATTGTATGCACGGGTACTCCTCACTTAATGACAGTAATTGGACTGAAATTTTAATTTCTAATTGACGCAGTAATAGATCATCACATCACCTTACCATATCACTTTGTGGATGCCCATCCGGGGAGTTTCCATTGCTCTTGCTAAGGGAAAATTGTGGTTTGTTAAGGAAGAATGTCACATGAGTGTGATTAGTAACTTTCTGCCAACTTCCCACAAGCAAAGTTAATGGGGAAGTAACTGGAAATTGCATGTTCTGGATGGCTTGCAGGTAAGTGAGAGGGCAGGGGAATGCTAGGAGTTAGGTGGAGAGTTCTGTGGTAAGTGCTTGTGAGCTGGTTAGGGATTGCTACCATGCCATGTGGGTGTGGACAAGTTGGGGAGAGTGTCCTGCAGCATGACCTTGTGCTTTGTAGCAGGGCAGTTGTTTTTAAACCCCAATTGTTTATTTTTAAAATTGTATGGCTGCTTTTTCACATGGTACCTCTTTGCCAGATTATGATTACAGTGGTGAGAAGAACGGCTGAATTTGAATGAGGAATGAATTCTGGCTGAGTTGTTGGAAAGCTGTTTTTTATAGAATGTTTTCATAACTGGATTTTTTGTTTTATTTTTAATTACAGCATCAAGTAAATGAAGACATTGTGAAATGGCTATCAAGGATGGCTCAGGGCTCTTTAGCTCCACTCACAGCTACACTTGGTGGTATTGCTAGTCAGGAAGTCTTAAAAGCAGTGACTGGAAAGTTTTCTCCCCTGCAGCAATGGGTAATGGCTTATTGCTTTTGAATTGAGCGATTTATG
Organism: Rhabdophis nuchalis; assembly: GCA_039707465.1. NCBI lineage: Eukaryota > Metazoa > Chordata > Lepidosauria > Squamata > Natricidae > Rhabdophis > Rhabdophis nuchalis. The sequence goes on along the minus strand of CM077647.1, from coordinate 111,537,300 downwards.
TTTATGACTGATTTCAAGTAATATGCTAATATAATTTATTGGGTTTTGGTCTTGTATGCTGTGGGCGTTTAGCCATTGTTTAATAAACCATGTTTTTTTGTGAAGAATGTATGGCCCGAGGCAGTAATTCTTATATGATGTCAAAAGTGTAAAGTGCAACTTTCTCAAAATGATTTTTATGTGACATAACGGGAATATTTTTGAAAATAAATGACTATAAAGAATAATACTTTTTACTTTTATTATTTTGAAAGTAAATTACTGTATTTTTCAGACTATGAGACACACTTCTTGCCCTAAAATTGAATGGAAATGTCTGTGTGTCTTTTAGAGTGAATGTTGCCAAAGCCCTGCCCACTTGCTGGCCTCTGCCTCCCAGCAATTTGCCTCCTTATAGCAAACAGCTTGGTCAGCTTCAGCACAGCTTGATTTAGCACAAGCAGCTGATTGGTGGTTGGATCGGCCTCCCAGAATACCACCAATCAGCTGTTCAATGTTGCGGGGATCAGCACCACACATCGGCGCCGGCGCCACCCATTGGTGCTGCCCCCTTTCGCCTCCACCCACCCCATTTTTGGCCTCGACGTGCCCTATTTATGGCCTCCGCAAGTTCTATTTTTGGTCCATTCCAGGCAATCAGCTGCCCATGCTAAATTAGGCTGTGCTGTAGCTGACCAGCCTTGGATCGGCCTCCCGGAATACCCCCAATCAGCTGTTCCAGAGGTGAACATTAACATATTAATAATAATAATAAATTTATTAAATTTATAAACCGCCCCCTCTCCCCGAAGGGACTCGGGGCAGTGTACAGGAAAATTAAAAAGCATCTAAAAACATACAATACATACAAAATTAAAAACGAATTAAATTACCCTGTATTAAAATTTATGAACATTAAAATTACAACCCATTAAAACCGAATAGACAATTTGAAATTACAGACTGGGGCGAGAGTGTAAATTAGGCCAAGCCGGCCTGATGGAACAAATAAGTTTTTACTTTTAGGCGGAAGGCGCAGAGGTCCGTGGTCGTTCTAATACCTGGGGGTAGGTCGTTCCAGAGGGTCAGGCCCATCACAGAGAAGGCCCTTCCCCTGGGCGTCGCCCGCTGACACTGCCTAGTGGATGGTACCCGGAGAAGTCCCTCTCTGTGTGAGCGAATCGGCCGAAGGGATGTATGGGGCAGGAAACGATCCTGCAAATAACTAGGTTCTGTGCCATGGAGCGCTTTAAAGATGATGATTAACACCTTGAAACGCACCCGAAAGGCAACAGGCAGCCAGTGCAGCTTGCGCAGGAGTGGTGTTACATGAGAGTATCTAGTAGCTCCACTAACTAACCGCGCGGCCGTGTTCTGGACCAGCTGTAGCCCTCAAGTGCATCTCAAGGGAAGCCCCATGTAGAGAGCATTACAGTAGTCCAGACGAGACGTCATAAGCGCATGAGTGACCGTGCGAAGGGCGTCCCGGTCCAATAGGGGCCGCAACTGGTGCATCAGGCGAATCTGGTAAAATGCCCCCCTGGCCACAGCTGTCACGTGGTCTTCTAATGACAGCTGAGAGTCCAGGAGGACGCCTAGGTTGCGTGCCCCCTCCACGGGGGCTAGATGTTGGCCCCCTATGGCTAGTGATGGCGTGAACTGGTTGAACCGGGGCGCCGGTAACCACAGCCACTCAGTCTTGGACGGGTTGAGCTTGAGTCTGTTCCTTCCCATCCAGATCCGCACGGCTTCCAGACACCAGGACATCACTTCGACGGCATCGTTGGGGTGGTTTGGGGTGGAGATGTACAGCTGGGTGTCATCTGCGTACAGATGGTAATCCACCCCAAACCCACGTATGATCTCACCTAGAGGCTTCATATATGTATTGAACAAGAGAGGTGAGAGGACCGACCCCTGAGGCACCCCACAAGTGAGAGGCCTCAAGGTCGACCTTTGCCCCCCTGCCAATACAAATTGTGACCGACTGGAGAGGTAGGAGGAGAACCACCGTAAAACGGTGCCCCTCACCCCCAGCCCTTCCAGCCGATGCAATAGGATACCATTGCCGATGGTATCAAAAGCCGCCGAGAGGTCTAATAGGACCAGGATGGAGGAGCAACCCCCATCTCTGGCCCCCCGAGATCATCCACCAACGCGACCAATTCCGTCTCTGTGCTGTATCCAGGTCGGAAGCCGAACTGGTGCGGGTCCAGATAATCAATTTCCTCCAGATGACGTGGAAACTGTTGTGCCACCACACTCTCTACAACCTTCACCAAAAAGTGAAGGTTGGAGACCGGACAGTAATTTACTAACAATGCTGGGTCCAGGGAAGGCTTCTTGAGAGGCCTCACCACCACCTCTTTCAAGACGGTAGGCAAGAACCCCTCACTCAAAGAAGCCCTCACTATTTCCTGGAGCCAGCCTCGTGAAATCTCCCAGGATACCAGTACAAGCCAGGAGGGACACGGGTCCAATAAACATGTGGTGGCCCTCAGTCTCCTACGTAACCTGTCCATATCACCGGAAGTGACAGAGTCAAACTCCTCCCAGAATGGTGCCTCAAGACCTGCTTCCGACGCCTCCTCCGGACCACTTTCGGTGGAGACCAACTCTATAAAGATATTCGCTGGTTGTGAGCACACACTTTAGGCTGAAACTCAGCTTCAAACATTCAATTAATCTTTTACGTGCGCTGCAGTGAGTACAGCAGGCAGAGTGCGTAATATGTCTGACCAGGCAGCAGCTGTTCCAGGCTGCCATTTTGACCTTCGTGCCTCGTGTTTGCAGCCTCTGAATGCTCTGTTTCAGACCTATTCAAGGCTGCGAGAATTGCCACAGCACATTGCCACTGATCGCTGCCCAATAATGCAACGTGCAGAGGCCAAAAATGGGGGATATGGAGGCCAAAAATGCAATAGAGAGAGGCCAAAAATGCAATGTGAAGAGGCGACTATTGTCGGTGATGTGCTCTGGTGATCGCTGCAGCCTCGAATGGCTCTGAAACCAAGTGTTTGGAGGCTGAAAACACGAATCACAGAAGCCAAAAACTCAAGTCACAAAGGCGGCGATGGTCTGTGGCAATCCCTGCAGCCTGGAACAGGTCCAAAACATGATGTGTGGAGGATGAAGGCTGGGTCCAGTGGGTGGGCAGGGCTGCAATCGGTGTATAAGATGCACCCAAATTTTCACCCTCTTGGGGGGGGGGGGGGAGTATGTCTTATACTCCAAAAAATACAGTAACTAAAGAATGGATAACTGATAGTCTTTCTGATGTTGAATTACAATTTTGAACCACACCAGGCAGTCAACAATCCATAGTATAGGGCCGTGATGGCTAACCTATGGCACGGGTGGCACGTGGAACCATTTCTTAGAGCACGCGAGGCATTGCCATATCAGCTCCAGCATGCATCTGTGCGCTGGCCATCTGATTTAGGCCTTCTTTTGAGGCCGTTTTTCTCCCTCTGGAGATTTCAAGGAAGCTCCTGAAGCCACTGAAGGTGGCTGGGAGGCTGTTTTCACCCTTCCCAGGCTCCTAGAAAGCCTCTGGAACCTGGGGTGGGTGAAAAAAGTACGCCAAAAGCAGGGGGTTGCGCACATAGCATTATGGGTGTGGCACGCTCATGCACGGCCGCCCTTGCGCTCCCCCCGGCTTTTGGCACGCGAGCTAAAAAAGGTTGGCCATCACTGGTATAGGGTGTTGGGACTCATTAATATAAGGGGTACCACAGTTTTCCCATGCCTGATATCATTTCTAACATCACTTTAAGTAACCACAATGTGCTATTGTATCCCAACTGGTAAACTGTGTTTCAAGTAAAACCATTGTAAACCAAGATTGTAGGTTCTGACTTGGACAGTTCAAACAATAATTTACCAATTCCTCCAAATGGAATGAATTATACCACATATGTTGGAGATCTTACATTTATGCCATTTGATTGCAGTTATGAGCTAATTCAAATGTAGACAAAGGTTCTTGTTTCCTTTAAATTTAGAATGAAACTAAATTTAAGAAATAACATAATGACAATATTCTTTAGAGTAGAAATTGTTTAATACCTAATTATATAGCACATTATGTATTTGCTGTAATGAATTCATTAATCATCAATTCATCCTGAAATTTGAAAGTTAATATTTGGTATTGATTGAAAATAATATGTGGATTACATTTACATTTCTGGAGCAAATACCAATATATTTTATATAAGTATTTTTTACTGAAAGTTTTCAAATACGCATTATCTTAATTTACAGTTATATTGTTTAGCCATAATTTTTATATAAAGATTGTGTTTTTTAAAATAATCACAGAAATTTAACTATGGAGAGATGGAAGGAGCATCAAATTTCTTCTGTGGTTAGCGATCAGGCGGTATCGTCTTACCAAAGTGTGGACTCCCTAGTCTTCTCTGATTTTGGTTATTTGCTTGCAATATTTTCTTATCCAACTATATTAGTGCTGATGAGTGTGGAGTTTGCTTCCTGTTTATATACAGTACTTTGCTAGTTTTGGTGGGGTTGTGGTTTTTCTCCTTGATAATTTCTTGATTAAGAGTATTGTTTTCTGCTTTATAGTTTATCTGTGTTAATCCCTGCTTACCTGTTTTTTTGCTGTTTGAGGGGATGTGATCTCATGATATATCATATCTGAAATTGTTTAGTTAAGAAAAGTACTAACACATGTATGAAATTTAGGTCCAAAACAAAAACAGCTTAAGCTCTGCCCAGTACAAAAATGTACATACAGTATTTTTTGTATGTCTGTACAGTAAAACCACTGGTTATGACCATAATTCGTTCCATAACTTTGGTCGCAACCAAATTTGGTTGTGACCTAAAGCTAATTTTGGAAATTTGGCACTTACAAAAAAAATGGCATGTAAAGGAAAATCGGATGCAAAAACCCCAAAAATTTGTGAATTTTTTGGTCGGAACCTGATTTGGCTATGGTCAGAAGTGTTTGCGACCAGTGGTTCTAGTGTATTTATAGACACCTATTTATATCTGCAGCACCTTGAGAAGACCAGAACCAATTTGTTTCTGCTGCTGCTTCTTGCAAGAGTATCAGAAAATGTTAATGTAGACCAGAGCTTTGGGGTATAGAAACTAAAATAATGGAAAGTAAAATAAAACTTATAGCGACTTGACTTCCGGCTTCCGACGGCGACAGACGCGTTTTCGGGCGCGCCTGCTGCTTGCTTCTTTGGCTAGCCCTCCCCCCCGGGGGGCTCAGAGACTTTGAGCTAACTCTCTGACGTACGAGCAGCTGTGGGGGCTCCCGTATCAATGGCGATCGGCGGGGTGCCTTTACCCACTTTGCTCTAGGAGCTGAAGAGCTGAAAGCAGGGGGGAGGATCCTCCTCACCAACGCCAGCTGGGAAAACGTAGAAATAAAGGAGTTGGGCTGAAATGCCGGACTTGGAGGAGTACGCCGGGGACTTCCTTTCAAAAAAATGTGGGCCGTGAGTTTTGAACTTAGTTCCATTCAATCTTCTACAGAAAGAAAAATAGAGGGGGGAGTTTAACTGTAGAACCCCCCCCCTTGTAAAAAGCGGCTGCTAAAATGCTCTCCAGACGTAGGAGACTGAGGATTAATACCATCCGTTCATAACCATCTAAAAGAAACTGTGTTTCAACCAGTGAATTACAGCTAGCAACATTGTATCTGAACCTCGTCAAAACACGGAAACTTTTACTTTCTTCTCTTTTCCTGTGTTGAGGCAGCAAAATGGCGTTTTTTTTGTTCCTAGCAGAAAACTTTTACTGACTCATGATTGCATTCTTCCAACTTGTTAAAAATCAAGAGAAAATTTATTTCTAAACCTTCTCAAGAAGCCCTTGATGTCCTTCCCAATACGTGGACCTTTCTTTCTTTTATTACGGATTTACAGGACAATTAAATCTCTGGACATTATAAAAGAATAAGATTAAAACACTGACTAAGTTTATTTCCGATATCTCGGAAATATGCTCCTTGACGCCATTTTTATTGCAAAATTTTAAAATTACAAATTACAAATGCCTCCAAAAAAATCACCAGCTGCAAAGTCCTTTTCGGCTCCATCGTCAGCCAGAGCTAGCCCAGTTTTACAGCAAGGGAAAATCACCACAATGTTACAAAAAGAGGCGGCAGGAGAAGATATTCAAGAACCAACGCTACATGATATAATGAAAGAAATACAAGAAATGCGGAAAGACCTTATGAACTTAAGAATAGAATTGCTGGAGACACAAAGAACTACAACAACCAACGAACAAAAAATTGGAGAGCTGAAGGAGGGGGCAGCCGAAATGAAAGGAGAGATAAAGGAACTGCAAAAAGAAACAGCAGAATTTTCTGGACATATGTCTAAGTTTGAATTTGAAAGAATGTCTTTCTTCCTTAGGTTTCAGAACATTCCTGAGAGAGAAGGAGAAAACCTCAGAGATTTGATGAGTGAGATTTTAGCAGATTACATTAAAAAAAATAAAGAATACCTTTGGGGGGAAATAGACTTAATTTATAGAATTAACTCAGCATATGCTAGAATTAATGAAGTACCCAGAGAGATTCATATTAAATTTTTAAGAAGGTCCACACGGGATGAGATACTGAGGGCACAACGAGAGAGGCCTTTGAATTATGAGCAAAAAGACATTTTCATATTGAAGCAAATTCCAAAAAAAATCAGAGAAGCGAGAAGGAAATATTCTTGTCAAAAATATTATACAAAAACGGAATCTGGTTCAAATGGTTAATGCCTGAAGGAATGTTGGTATTCTGGGATGAAGGCAGGATTAGAATTAAAACAACAGGAGAGGTGGAGGCCTTTCTTAAAAAACACTCCTCAATCCTGGGAGACGAAGAAGAAGGAACGGGAGGAGCCAAGGCGCTGCCCACTGGGGGGAGGGAGGAAGAAGATATAATAGCAAAGAGACTCAGATCTCAAAAATAATTACCTTTGAATTACTGTAATTCCTGAAACGAATGTTAATGCAAAAATAAAGATTGAATGTATGAATTTTAAATTTTTAAAATATATATATATATATTTATATTTATATTTATATATATAAATATATATATAAAACTTACCACTATTTACTTAACAATATGATGTATGAAGACCCGGCTGTAACCACCATTTCTGACATGGAAGCTCTAAAATATATATTGTATACCCTACATACCCTTTCCCCTATTATAATTTGTAAAACCAATAAAATTCTTTTGACAAAAAAAAAAAAACCTTACAGCAAATGGTTTTCAGTTTCTATATTGAAATAATTAATTGTGTATTATCTGCTAATTCACTATACAGAGATTTATACTCTACAGTGTATTGAACTTCTACTTATAAAAACGTTTATGTGTGGAAGAAGTTTACAACTATGATAAGCTTTCCTCATCTATACCATAATCCTCCTGCCCTGTTATATTTATATTTTAATATTGCCATTCAACAATATTTTAGGATTTACAGATGTTTCAAAAGAGGCACTTCATAACACCTGACTTTTAAATGTATGCACACATTCATGCATGCAGAGACAGCTATTAGCTGTCTCTAAAGCGCCATTCAGGCTGGAAAAAGATAAAGTTCTTTAAGAAGACTGTTTCATTTCTCTATTCCACATGGTAAAAAAATGTTTTAAAATAATTTGCACAGTCCTAATATACAGTCCTGGTTAGAATCTATGATTTGTGATCACTGCATTTCTTTTTATCTATAGCTGTATATTGATGCATTGGAATTAGTCACATTTCCAGAAAAAGTCCATGATGAAGAATTTCTTCCAAGGTAAATTACTTAATGAACTTTTTTTTTGTTTCATTAATTATTTTTCTTCCTAATATTTATAGAATAGAATAGAATTCTTTATTGGCCAAGTGTGATTGGACACATAAAGAATTTGTCTTTGTTGCATATGCTCTCAGTGTACATAAAAGGAGAGATATATTCGTCATGAATCATAAGGTACAATACTTAAATGATAGTCATAGGATACAAGTAGGCAATCAAATCATACTAGGAAACAATATAAATTATAAGGATGCAAGCAATAATGTTACAATCATAAGTGGTAGGAGATGGGTGATAGGAACGATGAGAAGATTAATAGTAATAGTAATGCAGACTTAGTGAATAGTTTGACAGTGTTGAGGGAATTATTTGTTTAGCAGAGTGATGGCGTTCAGGAAAAAACTGTTTTTGTGTCTAGTTGTTTTGGTGTGCAGTGCTCTATAGCGTCATTTTGAGGGTAGGTGTTGAAACAATTTATGTTCAGGATGTGAGGGGTCTGTAAGTATTTTCACAGCCCTCTGTGAAATAACCCAGTTAACTTAATGATTTCAAACGTAACTTAAAATCTTAAAATATGCGATCACAATTTTACTAAATCTAAATCCAGTGCTTAATCCCATTCTGTGGTCCTGCACATGTTAGAATTTATCATCATTTTAGCTAACATAGCAATATAGAAATTGGAGAAGGCTGTTCTAAAGCTTTATTCCATACAGTCTGAAAGCATATACACTAATTTTAAATATAAGTAAATAGGGTAAAACATGGGTGACATGTTCATACAGTCTGTAGATTGCCAATACGTGGATTAAACTCTTAAGAATTATGAACAGTGAGAAGTAATTTCAAAATATGTTTCTTGAAATAATTTTCATTTTTCACATCCTCTGACTTTTATAGGGGAGACAGATATGATGCTCTAAGAGTTTGCATTGGAGATTCCTTGTGCCAGAAATTAAAGAATCTGAATGTTTTCTTAGTAAGTATGACTTTGACTTTAATTCTTGTCAGTGGGGTTTTCTAAATGGAATGCTAAATGACTTTTAATAGGCTCTGTTCTTAGGAATTAAATGTAGGGGTCATCTGTTTTAAAAATTATGGTACTGTTTATTAATTAAAATTTAATCCTAAACACTAGAACATGTAGTTTACATTATATAGTGCATGTATTTAAAAATAGCAGTAGTGGTTAGTAGGGATCTGTATTGTTTTTTATATATTTCACGTTAGCTTATATTACGTATTTCAAAAGCTCTCTAAAATTAGCACATCTATGTCTTTTTAGGGACAATTGTTAATGTTTTCTTAAATTATCAAAAAAGTACCTAATTCTTAATTATGTTAATTAAAGGTAGGAAATGCTATAATATTGTCGTGCTTTGACATTTTAGGTTGGATGTGGTGCAATAGGCTGCGAAATGTTAAAAAACTTTGCACTCCTTGGTGTTGGTGCAGGCCAAGAAAAAGGCAAGGTATGTTTCATATTCCCTCCTAATTGCTATTCCTCTAACTATACAAATAATTCTCATTTAACAATCACAATTGGAACTGGCAAGTCTGTCACTAGCAATACAGTCATTAATCAAGGTATTGTGTCCAGGATGGATTTATGACATCACTTCTACAACTTATAATTGTAATGGTTTTTTAGGCCCAGGGTACTTGCAAGACCACTTACTCCCACCAGTAGCCTCCCACCGTCCAGTGCGATCCCACAGAGTTGGCCTCCTCAGATTTTAGATTTAGATTTTATTTGATTTATATCCCGCTCTTCTCCAAAAGGACCCAGGCCGGCGCACAGGAATTTAAAATAACATACAAAATAATACAAAAATACAAAAATTTTTAAAAACCCATTAAATACCAAGTCCTGTGCTAAAACCAATTAAAATCCCCAATTAAAACTATGCTAGTCACAGCGGAGGTTATGTTAGGCCGGCTTGATGAAAAAGATGCGTTTTTAAACACTGGCGGAAGAGGCGGAGGTCGGTGATGGTGCGGAGTTCAGGGGGTAGGTCGTTCCACAGGGCGGGGCCCGCCACAGAGAAGGCCCTTCCCCTGGGTGTCACCAGTCGGCATTGTCCGTCCGACGGCACCCTGAGAAGGCCCTCTCTGTGGGAGCGTATCGGTCTAAGGGATGTATGGGGCAGAAGACGGTCTCGCATATAACTAGGTCCCGAGCCATGGAGCGCTTTGAAGATGGTCGTCAAGACCTTGAAGCGCACCTGAAAGACCACAGGAAGCCAGTGCAGCTCGCACAGGATCGGTGTTATATGGGAGCATCTAGAGGCTCCCGTAATCACCCGTGCAGCTGCATTCTGCACTAACTGTAGCTTTCGAGGGAAGCCCCATGTAGAGAGCATTGCAGTAGTCGAGTCGGGATGTCACGAGGGCCTGAGTGACTGTGCGAAGGGCAGCCCGGTCCAGTAAGGGGCGCAATTGGCGCATCAGGCTTACCTGATGAAACGCCCCCCTGGCCACGGCCGCCACATGGTCTCCATGGACAGCCGGGAATCCAGGAGGACACTCAAATTGCGCGCCCTCTCCACGGGGGCCGGTGTTTCGCCCCCAATAGCCAGAGTTGGAGTAATCTGGCTGAACCGGGGTGCCGGAAACCACAGCCACTCAGTCTTGGATGGGATGAGCTTGAGTTTGTTACTACTACCCACCCATCAGGGTGTGTCGGCCAGACAGTTTTGGCTAGCGACCCCCAGGGGGAGAGCCTTCTCTATGGGAGCGCCTTCCCTCTGGAATGAGCTGACCCCAGAGCTTTGCATAATTCCCGACCTCCGGTCCTTCTGACGCACCCTAAGAAGTTGGTTTTTCCAGCAAGCTGGCCTGGCCTGAATAAAATAAATGACTAACTTAATTTTTAATTTTAATTTAATTTTTAAATTTTTTTGTAAATGTCAATTGGGTTGTTTTGGATATTCTATTTAATCTCCCTTTTAACTTCTGTAATATGTGTTTTTTATGTTGTTCACTGCCCTGAGTCCTTTGGGAGAAGGGTAGCATATAAATCCAATAAACCTCAAACCTCAAATGTCTTTGCTTGTTGGGAGCTGGCTATGAAGCATGCAAATGACAATCGCATGACCACAGGACTCTGTGATGATCATAAACAGCTACCAATTGTGAAGTGCCCAAATCTTGATCACATGACCATAGGGACTCTGTGACAGTTGTAAGTGCAAGGACTGTTTATAAAATTACTTTTTTCAACACCACTGTAACTTCAAATAATCACTAAACAGGGCAGTTATTAAGTAAGGATTACCTCTAATGGCAGTGCATTTTCCAATAATGTTGAAACAACAAATCTGTTATGACTTGGATATAGTAGAAGTTGAAGCCAAGCTTTGGATTGTTGAGTGTGTGAAAATTAGTTCATATTATTTTTGATGTATAGTTTGTTGTTAAAAAAAAGGTAATAACAAAGGTTGTTTTTTTAATGGGATGACTTGCATAGTTTAAGTAAAGGAACACAATGTACAATATTCTGGAAATGTTCCCATTTTTAAAATGATGTGAGACAAGAAAACAGAATATTTCAAATACTGATTCTGATGTAACAGTTTTGATCATTTCACGACTAATTCATATTTTCATCAATTGTCCAATATACAGATTGAAATAACAGATCCGGACTTAATAGAAAAGTCCAATTTGAATAGGCAGTTTCTTTTCCGGCCTCATCACATACAGGTAGGTTTGCGTGATGAGGATAAAATGTTACAGTGTGATTTGTTCAAAAAATAGCTATTTTAATTAGGAAGCTGTATTTGAATATATTTAAATGTGGAGCAAATGTTTGGATTTTGTTACAGTAGTACTTCGGTAATCATCAAATTGAATGCTAATTAGTTCTGGGTGGTGTGATGAGTACAAACAAATCATGTTACACAGGTGGGAGGCTGGTGGATGGACCTATCCCACGCGCAGTGGCTAAATTGATTAACATTGATTAACATTGTATAAAGGCAAGTATCCTTTTATGGCTTTTGCACTCTGACGATGTTGGCAGTTGCTGGTGAGGGCTCAGTGAGCAATATATTTTAAATATATTTTAAGGTTTCGGAGATCATTATGTTGGTTTCTTTTATAACTACACCTGGAACTCACATTTTAGGACTATTCGCTATATATATATGTGTGTGTGTGTGTCTGTCTGTCTGTCTGTCTGTCTGTGTCTCTCTGTGTGTGTGTTAGTTTTTATGAGCTGATCAATAAATAAATCAGTAAATAAAAACTAACAAACATATTTAAAAAATCACACAACGGAACTCATGGCTTTCTGTCTAGATGGTCTCTGGTGATGAGCCGAAAGGCAGAAAAGGAAAAGCAGTATGCTTCCTCCCTTAATTGGGGCCCTAACAGGGTGTTGTGGAAACAAACAAACAAATACATAAATACACACACACACATACTGTGTTGACTTACAATATGACCCTTTGTTTCAGCTGAGATGGATAGATTTTCTGAATTCTTTTTTATGTTTCAGTTTTGGTATTTTTTCACCATATAATCTTTTTATATAGCAGGTGGGGTATCATACTTAAACTATATACAAGTAATCCTGAATGAAGCCTGCCAATTATGGTCATAAATGGTGACAATGTTAAGTAAAAAAGCCTCACTTAATGACCCCACATCCTACTGTCTGTGATGCTGTTATTAAATGAATGGTCATTAAATGAGTATTCAATACTTCATGGGTGGCAGATATCCTGGGAGGCCCATCGCCCAACTGGATCCATAAATGAGGCAAACCAGCAGGAAAAGACTTTGCAAAGCCAGACAGCCTAGAAGGGGAGCAGTGGGAGCAGGAGAAGAGCTCAGTTAGATTAGGGACTAACACTGTGTTCCAGTGGCAGAGGAACTTCCAAACAAGTTTCTGTACTTGGCCAGTGAAGGTGAGATTATGAATTGGGTATCTGCCCTGATCAGCCAGCTGTTAGGAAACTGCAAACCTATCCCTACTCTTGCTAGCCTTCGGAAGCCAGCTGGCTGCATGCAGAGGCAGAAGCTTCCCAAAGCTTCCCAAAATGTTGCTATGTCCCGGTATCATTAATGTGATTTGCAATTATTCATGCTACAGTATTAAATCATTGATGCTCCTGAATATGATACCAATGTGACACCGTAAGATGAAGCTTCATTTTATAGGAATTGTTTCCATGAAAACTATTAACCAGACTAACTTCAATTTTGTTTAGAAACCCAAGAGTTGTACTGCAGCAGCAGCAACACGTAGCATCAATCCTGAGATAAAAATAGACTCGTACTTTAACAAAGTGTGCCCAGCTACTGAGAACATATACAATGATGATTTTTACACCAAGCAAGATGTAATTGTAACTGCATTAGACAACGTGGAAGCCAGGAGGTATATTGACAGGTAAATCTGGGATCAGAGGTTGATTTGTTTTTTCTTGCTTTTTCTCTTTCTCTCCCAGGTAGTAATTTATCTTTAGTTTCCTGAGATTAATCATTGCTTTATGTTATATATAGCTTTGCTTAATTCAAAACAATTTATAAACTCTCTTTAATTCAAAACAATTTATCTTGGTTTATGCTGTATGAGTAATAAATTCTGTAATCAATGGATAGTTCTTGAAGTTCCTCGTTAGACTTATATTGAAACAATTTCACTGCCTTCCACTTTCCTATCAAACTGAAATTAAGATGAGGATTGTAGTGTCAATGGTTTAGGATTGAACTACACATAGGACTCTTCATAATAAAAAAAATGAGTTTCAAACCTTTATTCAGTGGACTCAATCCCCAGTAATGGAAATGTTGCTTGTTTTGGTGAATCAAGTATGGTGCAGTGGTTAGAATGCAGTATTGCAGGCTAATTCTACTGACTGCCAGGAGTTCGATTCTGACAAACCCAAGGTTGACTCAGCCTTCCAACTTTCTAAGCTTGGTAAATGAGGACCCAGATTGTTGGAGGCAATATGCCAATTCTGTAAACAAGTTAGAGAGGGTTGTAAAGCACAAGAAAGCAGTACATAAGTATAAGTGCTAGGGCTATAATTGCTAAGCCATAGTTGGTTGTATCTGTGGTTTATTGGTAAGTTTTGTATTTCACAGAAAATGTGTTGTACAGTAGAAATTAAAAAAATCCTAAAGTATCATGTTGTTGTGTTCATATATTATGCTAAGATATGGTTTATCTTTTCTAATATAATTTTAATTATATTTGTCACGTTAATATTGCTTTAACTGCAAAATTTAAATCATTGGCGGCATAATAATATATTAAAACAGGGGTCCCCGGGCCGCAGACCGGTCCCAGTCCATGGCTGGGTAGGAGCCGGGCCGCAGGGCTGGAGAGGAGGAGGAGGGAGGAGGGGGCAGTCCCCTGAGCAGAGCGCGCGGGAGAACACAGGCGCGGCTGTTCGTGCCGTTGGAGTGCGGCTCTTCCTCCACCCTTGTTGACGGAGGGACTCCTGGGCGCCGCCGGAGCAACCCTCCCTACCGGCCACCGATTCCCTCCCCCCCGCGGAGCCTCCCCTGCTGGCATGCCGGCCACTCATTTTCTTCCAAGGGCTGTGGAGGCTCCGCGTGCGGGGGAGGGAACTGGCGGCCGTAGGGAGGGTTGCTCCGGCGGCGCCCAGGAGTCCCTCCGTCAATGAGGGTGGAGGAAGAGCCCCCACCATCCTCCTGCGTTCTCCCGCGGGCTGCTCCCTTCTCCTCCTCTCCAGCCCTGCGGCCCGGCTCCTACCCAGCCACGGAGCCTGAACAAGCGAACAAGCGCAGCGGGCGGGCTGAGGAGGCTGGGGGACGACGACGACAACAGACACACATAGAGAGACAGAGAGAGGGAGGGAGGGAGAGAAAGATAGACAGAGACACAGAATGAGTGAATGCAAGACAGACAGACACACACACACACACACACACAGAGTGACAGAGATGGGCGGATGAAGGAGAGAGACAGAGAGAGAGAGAGAAAAAGCGAAAGAAAGAAAAAGAAAGTGGGAGAGAGAGAAAGACAGACAGAGGGAAAGAGAAAGAGAGACAGAAAGGAAAGAAAGACAGAAAAAGATACAGAAAGAGAGAAAGAAAGAGAAAGAAAAAGAGGGAAAGAGGGAAAGAAAAAGGAGAAAGAAATAAAGAGAAAGAAAGAGAGAGAGAGAAAGAGGGAAAGAAAGAGACAGAGACAAAGAGAGAGAGAGAGAAAGAAAGAAAGAAAAAGAAAGAAAAAGAAAGAAAGAAAGAAAGAAAGAAAGAAAGAAAGAAAGAAAGAAAGAAAGAAAGAAAGAAAGAAAGAAAGAAAGAAAGAAAGAAAGAAAGAACTTATGACCACAGTTAGGGCCAAAAGTTTGGTTGCTAGCCAAGATCATTGTTAAGTGAGTTTCACATTTTCCAAGTTGGCCACGCCCACCCAGTCACATGACTGCTGAGCCACTCAGCCGGTCCGCAGAATTTTCTTTAAAATGAAACCGGTCCCTGGTGCAAAAAAGGTTGGGGACCCCTGTATTAAAAGACATGGGTCTTTTTCCTAAAGGCAAGGTGAGGGCCAAGTAACATGGACTATGTAATTCAAGCAACTTGGTCTTCCTTGTACTTTAATTTAGTTTCATTTTATTTTCCTTAGACGTCTCCTGTCTCAGTAATTGGAAGCAGATAAATTACTTTTACTTTCCTAGGCTTGAAAAATAAAAGAAGTGTCTATAGATAACAAGATACCTGCACCTTATCAATTGTAAAATAAAGAACTCCTGCAGTGTTAGTAACATCTGGTTTTTCTCTTCATAGACTGTAACCTTATGAGATTTTTCTTAATTAACATTCTAAAATCTCCACCTACCAGTATGCTAAATCTCATTTAAATGATCATGTTTGGTATTGTATGATTTTAACATGTAACATATTTAACTTAATTTAACTGATTTTTTTATGCAGGGTATCTTATTTTATCCAATCAACTTTTTCTTTGTACTTTTCTTTGTTGTGCTAATTATAAAAGGGAATTCCAAGCTTTGAACCAGTTTCCTCTTTTGAATAGAGAAAAACGTTTTTATTCTGAAAGGTTTCCAATAATTCATATTTAAAATGGTTTTCCCTCCCTCTTGGTTGCTTAATTGGGGCTTCGTGTGTTGGAGCAGAATTTAATAAAAGATTTGGCTATCAAAATCAGGATACAAATATTTAATAAATGTATCAAATTATCTGATTCAGTGTGGTGATTTATAGTTAGTTACTCTAATTTTCTCTTTTCAGACAGATAGTCTGAGCTGAGTTGTGAACATATCTTACTATTTTTCTCCCGGTGTTCTATTATTACTCAATAAAAATAATTTTATTCTTTGCTTCCATTGTAAAGTCGCTGCCTAGCAACTTTACGTCCTCTCTTAGATTCTGGAACAATGGGAACCAAAGGGCATACAGAAGTAATTGTGCCTCATCTAACAGAATCTTACAATAGTCATGTAAGTGTCCATAAAAATGCTTTCCTTTGGGTTGGAAAACATAAATTTTATTTGATTTCTTTTGAAGTAGATAATTTTTTCATCCTTTAAAAATCAACTGATATTTTTACAGATTTTGTATATAAGGTCAAAATATTCTTAAGCAACCCTTTAAAATTATTCGGCTTTTGGAAACCATTTTAAGACACACTCAAAACATAAAAGCAAACTTACCATATTATAATTGATATCTAATATAATCAAAACCTAAACCATATAGTAAGAAGTTTGATTGTTAATTTAAGATAAAGTATTTCAGTTTTTCTTTGCCAATACATGTTAGAATTTATGGTTTCAATAAACATCAGTTGTCTTTGAAAATATAATTTACTTGTTAAGTCAATTCTGACCTCATTGCTAAGGCGACTTACTTAAAACATAGAATATCAGGGTTGGAATAGACATTGGAGGCCTTCTAGTCCATCCCCACATGAGACCCTTTACCACTCCCCAAAAATGGCTGTAATCTTTTCTTGAATTCATCCAGTGACAGAATAACCACAAATTCTAGAGGCAAACCTTGATTATTCTCACTGTCATTGTTTTAATTTTATCTTGTTGAAATAATTCTTAACATCCAGTGTGAGAGGTGTATTGATTTGAAAGAAAATTGGCCCCTATATGTATATATTTAAAAATTAACTCCACTTAACTGAAATTAACTGAGTTAGAGATGAAATACCCAATCATAGTGTATTTTTATCTGTTTGGGTCTATATAATGTGTGTGTGCGTGCTTTTTTTATATTCAGCGAGATCCACCTGAAGAAGAAATACCATTTTGCACAATAAAGTCTTTTCCAGCTGCTACTGAACACACAATACAATGGGCAAGAGACAAGGTAAATTTTAGCATGAGCATGATATATTCAAATTAGAAAGACAAGCTCATTAAAAGAAAGAAAGAGTGGAAATGAATTGCAATCCTGTTTTCTTTTTCTAGGAAGAAAATGGATAGATATGCAGTAGTACTTTCTCATAACATTTTATTTTATTTTATTTTTAGTTTGAAAGTGCTTTTTCACACAAGCCTTCCCTGTTTAACAAGTTTTGGCAAACCTATCCATCAGCAGAAGAAGTGTTGCAGGTAATATTCTAAATTATGATTAAAATTACACATGGAATTACTATATTTGTTATTTAATAAGTAAATTTTATGTAGTAAGTTTTACATATTTGAGGGAATATTAATTTTAATATAATTAAATCTATAGTACATGTTCATATTCTCCCAAACAGCTATGCAGAAGTTTGAACTAGAATATCTTTTGAAATGAATTGGGTAAAATTTCATTTTAAAACTTACTGTGAATATTTCAGTGATATTAGTAATGATAGAATTGTAACCTCTGAGTAAATGTTTATGGAGATTCTCAGTCATCTGGGTCATGATTGTCTCAAAGACGCTTTTCAAATCTCAACTGAATTTTGTTGGATTTTCCCCCCCTTGAAAACATGCCATTTGTCATCAAGAAGCTTCTTCAGTTCTTAAACTGAAGAACTGAACTAAACTGAAGAAGCTTCTTGAATGAGAAATGAAATATTTTCAAAGAAAAAATCCAGGAAAGTCCAGTTGCCTTTTGAAAATCATTTTTGGGACAATTTCTGAATAATTTCATTATTGCAGTTGTCTCAACATTCTACTCTTCCTGTGTTTTTTGATTGTGAAATAATTATATCATCTATAAAAGATTGTACGTTAAGTTACCCAGTGAGATAGATTTTACCCAGTGAGATACCCAGTTACCCAGTGAGATAAATTTTGATTCTTATGAATTGAAAGATAGAATTTAATTGTGATCTAAAGTTATAATGTGTTAGTGTAAGGCAGGGGTCTGCAAAGTCTGAAAAGACTGGTGGACTTCAACTCGACACATTGCGACCAGTTTCTTGGTTGGGAAGCGAAGCTGGCTGGGGAATTCTGGGAGTTGAAGTCCATCAGTCTTAAAAGAGCCAACTTTGCAGACCCCTAGTGTAAGGGAATGAATTCAAAGCATAACATAAATACTTAGATTTATATATCTTAAACCATAAAATGTTTCATGTTCAAAAGAAAAAATATAACATAGGAACTCACGGCCGATTCGCTCCCACAGAGAGGGACTTCTCCGGGTGCCGTCCACTAGACTTTGTCAGCGGGCGACGCCCAGGGGAAGGGCTCTCTCTGTGGCGGGCCCAGCCCTCTGGAATGACCTTCCCCCCGACATTAGAACGACCACGGACCTCCGCTCCTTCCGTCTAAAATTAAAAACATATCTTTTCTGCTTGGCCGGCCTAGGGTAGTCTCTCTCTATGGGATTTTAGTTGTTTAGGGGGAATTTTAGTCTAAAATGGGTATTTTAGCACAGGTATGGTTTAATTTGTTTTTAAGATGTTGTATATTGATTGTATATCTATGGTTTTTTAGTCTCCCTGTGCACCGCTCCGAGTCCCTACGGGGAGAGGGAGCGGTCAAGAAATTAAAAATTATATTATTATTATTATTATTATTATTATTATTATTATTATTATTATTATTATTATTATTATTATTATTATTATTATTATTATTATTATCTAGGAATTTTCCACAGCGTACAGATTTGGGATTGAATATAGTTAGGGCAAAAATATAAATTTCTGTTTTTCTGTTATGTTAAATATCTTTAGTTATTATCTTGCATGTTTACTACATTATAATTCTGTATTAATACATACTGTGGAAATACATGTGTTTTAATTACATGTAATTTGTGACATACATTCAAAGCTTGTTTTTATGTTTTCTAGAGAATAAAATCTGGGGAAAGTTTGGAAGGCTCTTTCCAAGTGATTAAGTGCCTGGGTAGAAGACCAAGAAACTGGTCCCAATGTGTTGAATTGGCAAGATTAAAATTTGAGAAGTACTTTAATCATAAGGTATGAATGTTTTACTTCTTTTGTTAATGACAAGTGATAAAAATAGGCAAGACCTCATTTATTAAAAGCACCTCTTTTATTTGTTTGTAGATAAATTAAGAAGATTATTTATTTATTTAAAATGCTTTTATGCTACCATTTTTAAAATACACTTTCTAAAATAATGCATTCCTATATATATAGTTAGTTTATTTACTTAGTTGTTAGACTAATCAAAGGTAAAATACGATTTTTTCTAAAATGAAATAAACCAAAAAAATATGCAATGAAATATATATGTGCTAAAAATAAAGTCAGTGTTCAAATAAAAACATTGCCTTTACACAATATCCTGGTCTGTTCAATATAATGGATTCTTAACTGAATTGCTTTGTCTATAAACTTTGTGTTTCTGCTAAAAGTGTATACATTAGACCTCAAGAGGAAAGAGAAAAAACTTTGATTCATGAATAACCATGGCAATTAACAGGGTGAACTGTATAAAACCAGAAATATCTCTAGAAGCCAAAATGTCAACCCTATCTGATTTATTTTGGCTATGTCATGGGTGCGCATTCATTGGAGAAGTCAATGATGCTAAGAATCAAGAAGGTGCAAATAAAGAGCTTGTTGCCTTGATACCATGATATTTCTGGATGAGCATCCAACAACTGAAAGAAGCTGTGCTTGGCAGGGTAGCTTGGAGAGTACTTATCTCTAAATTATCTAAGAGTTAGACACTAAATGATTAAAACTATGGTTCTTGTCCCAAAGGGTGTGTTTCAGTACAGATTTTAGATATGTAAACCTAAAAGAGATATATAATTGACAATCAAATATGACATGTGCAATATATTTGGTAATTGGGGCACCAATATACATGATATGGCAAGTGATAGAAGTGCCCACATTTGATTTCTAAAGTAATGTTCAGAGTAATAAAATGTATATGAAACTAATCTTTTTTTTTAAAAATTGTCATTTCAAGTATCAGTGGAAATTATCTGTTACCTTTGATTGCCAGGACTTCATAGAAATCCAGAACTGTAGTTTGATCATCAAATAGCATAAAAAAGTAACAGCAAAACCCAAGTTTTTAGGATATTACTCCATTGCTTAATTTCCCCCCTATTTCTGTAGCCAGCAAGCTTCTGCTGTTAGAAACTGTTTAATTTCTGTCTGCAATATCCACAAAAATTGGAATAATTAATTTCAAGGATAAAACAACCATAATGCAATAACTTCGCTATATTCTAGGAATATCGATGCTTGATCTATATGGATTATGATCCATATAGATCAAGATCAAGGAATATAGATCAAGGATACAATATACAGTTGGTCATCAACCTACAACATAATTGAGCCCTGCATTACAGCCATAAGTTGTGCCAGTTGTTAAAAGGATCACCATGTTACTGCATCTGATTTTACAACATTTTTGTAGAAATTATTAAGTGAATCATTTGATCATTAAGGGACTGCAAAATCATCATAAATTTTGGTGATGTGATCATGGAATACTGCAAATGGTCACAAATATGAACCAGTTTCTGAGTGCCTAAAATTTCATCATGTGACTGTGGAAAAGGGGACCCGAATATTTAAGCGTCAGCATCTTGTTAGCGTAGAATAGAGCTGGAAGGGATCTTGAAGGTCTTCTAGTCCAGCCTCCTGCTCAAGCAGGAAAACCTATACAATCTCAGGCATGAGACTGTCCAGTCTCTTCTTAAAAATCTCCAGTAATGAAGCGTCCACGATTTCTGAAGGCAAGCAGTAATTGTACTTAGTTAGGAAGTGTCTCCTTAATTCCAGGTTGCTTCTCTCTCTGATCAGCTTCCAATCATTATTTCTTGACCTGCCCTCTAGTGCTTTGGAGAATAATTTTACTTCCTCTTCTTAGTGGCAGCCCCTCAAATACTAAAATACAGCTATGATATCATCCTTAATTCTTCTTTTCTTTAGACTAGACAGACAAAAAGCTGCAGCTGTTCTTCATATGGTTTAGACTCCAAGCCTTTGATCATCTTAGGAGGTGCTCTTCTCTTAACTTTCTCCAAAGTCTCAACATCTTTTTGTAGCATGGGGACCAAAATTGATTGCAGTATTCCAGGTGGGCTGTTACTATCCTGTCAAAGAACAGTCAGGGGTGATTTCTTTAGGATTGACTGATTTGATTTTGTTGCAGTCCAGGAGACTCAAGATTTTCTCCAACACCACAATTTAAAAACATCAATTCTTAACTTTTCTTGTAGTCCAACTTTCAGAGCCATACATTACTACTTCAAAAACTATAATGTAGACCAGGAGTTCCCAACCCTCACACTGCAACTTGTACTGGTCTGTGGCCTATTAGGAATTGGACTCAAAACTGGAAGTAAGTGGCAGGCAAGTGAAACTACGTGTGCACAGGCTCTAGGTTGCATACTTCTCTCCTCCCAGTCTGAGGAAAAGTTGTTTTTCATGAAACCAGTGTCTTCTGTCAAAAAATATTGGGAACTGCTGGTAATGGCTATACTGGAATTTGTTGTCAAGGTGATGTCTCTGTTTTTTGATATGCTGTCTAGATTTGCCATAGCTTTTTTCCCACGGATCAGGTGGCTGATTTCATGGCTGATGTCACTGTTTGCAGTGCTCTTTGAACTCAAGAAAATAAAACCTTCTTCCTCTTCTATTTGTAAGGAAATGAGATTAGATGCCATGATCTTAATTTTTTTAATGGTGAGTTTCAAGCCAGTTTTGCATTTATTTCACTCTTATCAAGGAACTCTTTAGTTTCTCTTCATTTTCTGCCATTAGAGTGATATCATCTGTATATCTGAGGTCATTGATATTTATCCCAGCAATTAATTAATTCTCTCTTGTGATTCAACCAACCCAGCATTTTGCATAATGTACTCTGCATATAAGGCAATAATATACAGCTATGTTGTACTCCTTTCTCTATTTTGAACAAGCCAGTTGTAACATGTCTATTTCTAACTGTTGCTTCTTGATCTCCATACAAGTTTCTACAGTTGTAATCTACGCAGTCAAAGACTTTAGCTTAATGAGCAAAGGTAGATGGTTTTTTTTTATTGGAACTCACTTGCTTTTGCCATAATCCATCAACTGTTGGCAATTTGATCTTTAGTTCCTCTACCCCTTCTAAATCCAGCTTCTGATAGTTCTAGGTTCACCTATTGCTGAAGCCTAGTTTGTAGGATTTTGAGCATGGCCTTGCTAGCATGTGAAATGAACACAATTGTATAGTAATTTAAATATTCTTTGGCATTGCCCTTCTTTGAGATTGGAATGTAAACTGAACTTTTCCAATCCTATAGCCCAGTGATGGCGAACCTATGGCATGGGTGCCACAGGTGGCACCCAGAACCATTTCTTAGGGCACACGAGGCGTTGCCTTGTAAGCTCCAGCGCGCATGTGTGTGCTGGCCAGCTGATTTAGGCCTTCTTTTGAGGCTGTTTTTCACCCTCTGGAGGCTTCAGGGAAGCTCCTGAAGCCTCTGGAGGTGGGTGGGGAGGCTGTTTTCACCCTCCCCAGGCTCCTAGAAAGCCTCTGGAGCCTGGGGAGGGCGAAAAAAGCATGCCAAAAGCAGGGGGTCGCGCACATAGCATTATGGGTGTGGCACGCCCACACACGACCCCTCCTGTGCTCCCCCCGCTTTTGGCACGTGAGCCAAAAAAAGGTTAGCCATCACTGCTATAGCCATTGTTGAGTTTTCCAAATTTGCTGAAATATTGTGTGCAGTTGTTTAATAGTATTTTCTTTTAGGTTTTTTTTAAATAGCTCCACTGGAATACTATCACCTCCATTAGCTTTGTTGCTAGTAATGCTTTCTAAGACTACTTGACTTCACACTCCAAGATGTCTGGCTGGACGTCTATGTGTAGATGTACACCTGCACACACAAACATGTACACACAACCATAGTATAAGCCCCCAACCTACCTACCTACTGTATTTCTTCCTCTCTCCTAGAGGGAGAAACCTACCTACTGTATTTTTCCTGGGACCAAAAATGGGCCACCTGGGAGTGTGGCACCCCCCCCCATGCCTAGTTTTGGGCCTAGTAGGCATCCATATAGCCTCCTGGAACCAAAAATGGGCCACATGGGAGTGTGCCACCCTCTGTGCCTTGTTTTGGGCCTAGTAGGCCCCATGCAGTATGGGAACTTTGGAGGTTTATTTGGTTGCTGAGGAAACGACTGTTGGAAATGTGAGAGGTGTGTGCGTGATGCATCATAAGAAGCAGCCGGATGGGAGGAGCTTAAGGGTGAAAACCTCAGAAGTGTGTATCTTTTATGTTTGTGCTGCTCGCACATAACACAGGTGTGGCAGCCACACAAAACGTACGTATGATTGCGTCGCAAGTCCTTGGGAACATTGTGTGAAAATTTGGTACCGATCGGTGCAGTACTTTCTGAGATTAGCAGCTTTGCACAAACTATTTTAAATTTTTATTTATATAGATTGGAAGAATTGTGACGATAAAAATGAATATCTTACCCCAAAAAAATTTCTATTCCAAACCGTGCCAGTAAAATTAGGGAAGTTTTTTTCGTGGAACTAAATAAAATAATTTTTAAAAAAAATTTGGCTAGTGGTAAAAGCCAGGATAAAATTAAAATTACTACAGGACTCCTTGGGGATTTTTTTGGTAAATTAAAGCTGTTAACTATGGAACAAGCAGCGGAATTAATCTAATACGCTCGGAATTGGGAAGTTTCTCATGTTGCTGGAATTGTGGATTGAAGCGAACGAGGTTCCCCCCCCCCTTTTTTTTTTTTCTCCCCCTTTGAAACTGACTGGACTATTTTTTTCTTTTCATTTCTTTCATTTTACTCTTTGCTTCTTAAAGTTTTGAAGTTGGGACTATCTTCACAATTACTTTAGAAGGTTTATCGCTTACTTTCGAATTAAATAAGAACTATATCCTTTACTTTCATTTCAACAACAAAGAAAAAGGGAAATTTGTTGTTGCCACTGGAGGTCGCTGGTTGGTCTATATGAGACAATTTATCCTTTTTTTCAAAGTTTTAAAGCATGGACTGTTTATAATAAGTGCTTTTTGATATCTGACTCTTATATTATCTCCTGGAAAATACTAAAAGGGAGGATAAACTTGAGACCAGGTGGCAGTGAGAACACAACTTTTATCATTTTTTCTTGGACTTGTCAACATGGCCCCATGTCTAGAAGAGAATGCTTTGGTAAACCAGAATGCTCTGGCTGAAATCTTAAATATTTTGAAACAAAGTCAAAGAAGGATTGATAAAAAATTGGACAAAATGTTGCATGTTATAGAAAACTTTGAGAGATATGACCCTCACTTTACTGGTCAAGGAAAAGAAGGGGAGAAAGAAGGGGGAAATAAAGAATTGAAGACCGATGAAAGAGAAGAAATCTCCCCAAAAAACACCTCAGACCAATGGAATAAATCTTGGAGAGAATGGAAAAAGGAAAATTTTCAAAAGAGATTTCGAGGAATGTGAGCTCCACTTTACTGATAAAGGGAAAAAAGAAGAAAAAAAAGAATTGGAGACAGATGAAAGAAAAGAAATCTCTCCAAAAACACATCTGATATTTAAAGACAAACAACATGTTAAAATAGACAATGAGCAGCGCTATTATTTGAGAGATGCAATGGACAAAAATGATGCAAAAAGATATTTACAAAAAACCTGGAAAGAAGAATAAAAAGAAACGAGGGCCACAGATGGCAAGAGATATAAGTTTAACTTGACTTTGGAAAGACACTGGTTAATAATGGAAACTGTTATCCTTTGATGATTAATAATTACTTAGATGGTTTTAGAATATCATTGAAGGATTACTAGCTAGCTAATAATTACTCATAAAAATTTAAGATCATTTTAGATTATTATTCAAAAATGTATAAAGGTGTATGTGCATGTATCTTGGGAATAGACAATGGATGCCATTATGTGGTTGTGTTTTAAGTACATGTTTGAAGAAGAAGACAGACCAAATTTGGAATATTAGATGAGAATTTTGATGTAATGACATTAAGATATATGATTAACTTTCTGATTTAAAATTTATAAAATGAGTTTACTTATGAATAATAAATATTTTAGGGATGCACAGAAATTATATTTATGCATGTCTTGCTTGTTAACTTCTGATAGTGGCCGATATGGCCCCTGCAAATGATTATTATCCGCAATGTACTCGAGGGCAGACCTCATCTCGCTGCGGGAGTCCCCCCTCTCGCAGGGTTGACCCTCCATTCTATCGAGGGCCCACTTCAAGGAAGGACTGATCAGTCAAGAGAAGTGGGCAAAACGTACATTGAGGGTTTTTTTAAACAAATTATTTGATTCGGCTTTTAGGGGGTCCCAGGGTGGAGGGTGGGATTAGGCAAGCTATGACTAGGAATATGACCAGGCCGGCTGGCGGAGACATGAAGGAAGCGGGTGGGTCCAATATGGGGGTTGGGATACGGGTCGATTCTGTAGAGGGATTTTCAATCAGGACGGTCTTAGGGAGGGGGAGGGGCGACGGGAGACAGAAGCATTACCATCGGATAGAGGCGCGGGGCCACTGGTTACAGGCGGTACCGCGCCCCAATCCCCTGTGCTCCCCCCGTGATCTAGGAGGTCAGGGTTCACAGAGCTGGGGCCCCAGGCTGATGCTTTAGACTGGATTAGACTGCGCATGCGCGAAAGATGGCAGTCTGCTGTTGAGCTCCGTGCGGGCCGCGGGGCTCATTGGCAAAAAGGGGGTGTTGCCCGGCCCGTTTTACCAACGCTGAGGGTCGGGCCCAGTAGGTACCCACCCTGGCATTCCATCGAGGCCTGAATGGCCTTCCAGGATGGGCAGACGGCCCAGAACGAGACATGTGCCGGCGGGAGGTGCTGACCAGCTGGAGGTGTCGGGCGGCGTTCAGAGGTGCCGGCCAGCTGGAGGTGTCGGGCAGCGTTTGGAGCGGCGTTTGGAGCGGCGTTTGGAGCGGCGTAGCAGAGTGAGTGGAGTGAGCAGAGCGCTGGAGCCCGGGCCTCGGCAGAATGGGACGCAGAGCGCTGGAGGCTGTGAAATTGAGGCCGGGAGCGCCAGGAGTGTTGGGAAGACCTGATAGGAGCGCTGGTGGCCGGGAGCGCCAGAGACCGAGAGGCTGGGTAGATCGGAGCGCGGGAGGCCGAGATGCCGAGGTTAGGATTGCCGTAGGCCAGAGAATGGAGAGCGGCGCGCTAGAGGCCAGGAGGCCGGGGCCAGGAATGCTGGAGGCCAGGTAGGCTGTACAACGGAGCGCGGAGGCCGGGACGCCGAGGCCGGAAGGCCCAATAAGAACTGGGCCGGGGACCTTGGACGACCCAGGACCGGAAGAGCAGGGCCGCGGCTGAGATGATCCAGGCCGGGCCCCTCAGTCAGAGGATTCCATCAGGATTGCGCTGGGTGAGTGGAGCTACCGGAAGCCGAGCAGCCGCTCGGCCGGGAGGCCTATAACAGCAGGGCCAAGGCCTAAGAAGATCCAGGCCGAGACCCGTTCCTTGCCGCCCTTAGATCCTTAGACATTGCACCTTATTTGACTATCTGACTATTTATTACCCAAGACTTGAATTTTTCTGAGCCGGATTATATTAATTTTAACACCTATTAATAACCTATTTTAACATCTTTTAATCACTCCCTGAAACCAATTGATGTCCTGCTATGAATTTGACCCGTTATGTACTCAAGGGCAGACCTTTTCCTACTGCGGGAGTCCCCCCTCTCGCAGATTTGGCCCTTCACTCTTAGAGGACCCACCTTGATGACGGATTTATTAATCCAGAAAGGTGGGCGAGGCGCAGTCTTAGGGGGTTTTTATATAAATTTATGATTTGTATTTTTGGGGGTCCCAGGGAGGGGGGAGGGGTTAGTCAGGCTGGGGGCGGGATCATTGCCAAGCCGGCGGACGGAGGCAATAAGGAAGGGAGAAGGTCTGTTAAGAGGAAGGGGAGGAGGGATGCTCCAGAAGAGGGTCTTCCCATTCAAACGGTCGTGGGGAGGGGCAGGTGCGATGGTAGACAGAGATCTCATCACCGGTTGGGAGAATGTGGCCGCTGGGTTAAACGGGCGGCCACATGTCCCAACCCCCCGCAATCTAGGTGGTCAGGGTTTACAGAGCCAGGGCTTGAGACTGATGTTATGCAATGCCAGGTCCGTTGTCAACAAAGCCCCCCTCATCAAGGACCTTGTGTCGGACCTGGCAGGAATTACGGAGACCTGGTTAGGCCACGAGGGAAGACTGCCTCTCGTGGAAATGTGCCCGCCAGGTTACCGCGCATTTCATCGGTCACGGGCCCTAGGCAGAGGTGGAGGGGTAGCGGTCATTGTAAGGGAAGCTCTTGAGCCGAGAGAGACCACTGTGCCACAGATAACCGGTTTGCGTGAAGTGGGGCCCAGGGATGCAGCTGGGCGTGCTGATTTTGTACCTGGCTCCCCGCTACGTATCAGCAGCCCTGCCCGAGCTCCTCAAGGTGATCACTGAGATGGCGGTTGAGACCCCCAGACTGTTGGTCATGGGGGATTTTAACTTGCCATCGGTAGGCGAGACATCCGAGGTAGCTCGGGAGTTCATGGCCTCCATAACGGCCATGGACCTGACCCAAGTAATTCAGGGCCCCACACACGAAGGAGGACACACACTGGATCTCATTTTTGTCTCTGGCCAGTGGAGGAGTGGTCTGGGAGAAGGGGATTTAGTCATCACACCCCTGTCATGGTCAGATCACTCACTTCTCCGGCTCGACTTTCCAACCGCTACTCCCCACTGGGGGGAGGCGGAACCGGCATTTCCAAGATGGTTCCGCCCCAGGCGCCTGATGGAACCCGAAAGGTTCCAGACGGAGCTTGGGCCACTACCTGTAGCCCTGACCCGTGCCCGGATGGAGGACCTAGTGGCCGCATGGAATAGTGCGGCCACTGGGGTCTTGGACCGGGTCGCGCCTCTGCGGCCTATCTTGCGGCAGCGAACCACCCAGGCTCCTTGGTTTTCTAAGGAGTTGAGGGTGATGAAGCGTCACAAGAGGCGCCTAGAGAGTAGGTGGAGATCTACACGCTCTGAATCTGACCGAACACAGGTGAGAGCCCATTTGAGGACTTACCTTGTGGCATTAAGAGTGGCCAAGCGTCAGTAATGTGCCACTCTTATCTCGTCCGCAGATAACCGCCCTGCCGCCCTGTTTGGGGTAACCCGCTCACTCTGTCAACAGAGGCCGCGGGAAGCCCCTCTACAGGGCAGAGCAGAGGAATTGCTCCTCAAGAAGCCTTCCCTGGACCCAGCATTGTTAGTAAATTACCGTCCGGTCTCCAACCTTCACTTCTTGGCGAAGGTTGCAGAGAGTGATGGCACAACAATTTCCACGTCATCTGGAGGAAATTGATTATCTGGACCCGCGCCAGTTTGGCTTCCGACCCGGTCACAGCACCAAGACGGCATTGGTCGCGTTGGTGGATGATCTCTGGAGGGCCAGAGATGGGGGTTGTTCCTCCATCCTGGTCTTATTAGACCTCTCGGCGGCTTTTGATACCATCGACCATGGTATCCTATTGCACCGGCTGGAGGGGTTGGGGGTGAGGGGCACCGTTTTATGGTGGTTCTCCTCCTACCTCTCCAGTCGGTCGCAATTTGTATTGGCAGGGGGCAGAGGTCGACTTTGAGGCCTCTCACTTGTGGGGTGCCTCAGGGGTCGGTCCTCTCACCCCTCTTGTTCAATACATATATGAAGCCACTGGGCGAGATCATCCGTGGGTTTGGGGTAGATTACCATCTGTACGCTGATGACACCCAGCTGTACATCTATACGCCAAACCACCCCAACGATGCCGTCGAAGTGATGTCCCGGTGTCTGGAAGCCGTGCGGATCTGGATGGGAAGGAACAGACTCAAGCTCAACCCGTCCAAGAGTGAGTGGCTGTGGCTACCGGCACCCCGGTTCAACCAGTTGACGCCATCACTGGCCATAGGGGGCGAACACCTAGCCCCCATGGAGTGGGCACGCAACTTAGGCGTCCTCCTGGACTCTCGGCTGTCATTAGAAGATCATGTGACAGCCGTGGCCAGGGGGGCATTTTACCAGGTTCACCTGGTGCGCCAGTTGGACCGGGATGCCCTTCGCACAGTCACTCATGCGCTTGTGACGTCTCGTCTGGACTATTGCAATGCTCTCTACATGGGGCTCCCCTTGAGATGCACTCGAAGGCTACAGCTGGTCCAGAAAGCGGCCGCGCGGGCAGTTATGGGAGCTACAAGATACTCCCATGTTACACCACTCCTGCGCGAGCTGCACTGGCTGCCTGTGGACTTTCGGGTGCGTTTCAAGATGTTGACTATCATCTTTAAAGTGCTCCATGGCACAGGACCTAGTTATTTGCGGGATCGTATCCTGTCCCATACATCTCTTCGGCCGATTCGCTCACACAGAGAGGGACTTCTCCGGGTGACGTCCAGCAGCCAATGCCGGCAGGCGACGCCCAGGGGAAGAGCCTTCTCTGTGATGGGCCCGACCCTCTGGAACGACCTATCCCCGGGCATTAGAACGACTACAGACCTCCATGCTTTCCGCCAAAAATTAAAAACTCATCTGTTCCATCAGGCCGGCTTGGCCTAATTTATGCTTCTCGCCCCAGTCTGTATTTTCAAATTGTTTTATCTGGTTTTAATGGGCTGTAATTTTAATTGTTCATAAAATTTTAGTACATTCTAATTTAATTCGTTTTTAATTTTGTTATGTATGGTATGTTTTTAGATGCTTTTTAATTTTCCTGTACACTGCCCCGAGTCCCTTTGGGGAGAGGGGGCGGTTTATAAATGTAATAAATAAATTAAATTAAATTAAAATTAATTTGTAACGCCAGGTCCATGGTCAACAAAGCCGACCATTAACGACCTTGTATTGGAGGGGGAGGTCTTGAGCCGAGAGAGACCACTGTGCTGCAGACTACCGGCTGTGAGTTCCTCTGCGTGAGATAGGGCCTGGGGAGGCAGTTGGGCGTGCTGATTGTGTACCTGGCTCCCCGCTATGTATCAGCAGCCCTGCCCAAGCTCCTCGAGGTGGTCGCCGGGGTGGCAGTGGAGACCCCCAGTCTTGTAGTCTTGGGGGACTTCAACCTGCCATCGGTGGGTGAATCATCCGAGGTAGCTCGGGAGTTCATGGCCTCGATGACGGCCATGGACCTGACCCAGGTAATTCAGGGCCCCACACACATGGAGGGACACACGCTGGATTTAATTTTTGTCTCTGGCCAGTGGATGAGTGATCTGGGTGTAGGGGATTTAGCAATCATACCCCTGTCATGGACAGATCACTCACTTCTCCGGCTCGACTTTCCCACCGCTACACCCCACCGCGGGGAGGCGGAACCAGAATTTTCTAGATGGTTCTGCCCCAGGCGCCTGATGGAACCTGAGAGGTTCCAGACAGAGCTTGGGCCACTACCTGTGGCCCTGACCCGTGCCCCGACGGAGGACCTGGTGGCCGCATGGAATATTGCGGCCACGGGGGCCTTGGATCAGGTCACGCCCTTGTGGCCTCTCATGTGGCGTCGAGTCACCCAGGCCCCTTGGTTTACCGAGGAGCTGAGGGGGATGAAACGCCACAAGAGACGCCTAGAGAGTAGATGCAGATCCACACGGTCTGAATCTGACCGAACACAGGTAAGAGCCCATTTGAAGACTTACCTTGTGGCGATAAGAGTGGCCAAACGTCATCATTGTGCCACTCTTATAGCATCTGCAGATAACCGTCCTGCCGCCCTGTTTGGGGTGACCCGCTCCCTCCTTCAACAGAGGCCGTGGGAAGCCCCTCAGCACGGCTGAGCAGAGGAATTTGGAGTGTATCTGCAGGATAAAATCGCTCAGATTCGGAGCGAGATGGTCTCCATTGAGAAGAATTACGTTGTATAATATATTTTTTAGATATGTGTGTTAGTTTTATGAGCTGATCAATAAATTAAATTAGAGAGAGACCAGGATAGATCTATTTCGAGCTTATTAGTTCTCGTCAGCTGGCCATACCCTTTTTACTGGGATTCGAACCGGGGCTGTGTTGCATGCTAGGCAAGGAGCCTAGCACTTAAGCCAAGCAACTTCCCCTTATTGCATCAGCTGAGACAGGGTTTATTAGTATAGGTAATTGTTTCACAACAACCTGTTATTAGGCCCCAATTAAGGGAGGAGACATACTGTTTCCTTTCCTGCCTTTCGGCTCATCACCAGAGACCATCTAGACAGCAAGCCAAGAATTACGTTGTGTAATTTTTTTTTAGATATGTGTGTTAGTTTTATGAGCTGATCTATAAATTAAATTAGAGAGTGACTGTCGGTTCGAATCCCAGTAGGTACGGTTCGAATCCCAGTAAAAAGGGTATGGCCAGCTGACGAGAGCTAATAAGCTCGAAATAGATCTATCCTGGTCTCTCTCTAATTTAATTTATTGATCAGCTCATAAAACTAACAAACATATCTAAAAAAAATAATTACACAATGTAATTCTTGGCTTGCTGTCTAGATGGTCTCTGGTGATGAGCCGAAAGGCAGGAAAGGAAACAGTATGTCTCCTCCCTTAATTGGGGCCTAATAACAGGTTGTTGTGAAACAATTACCTATACTAATATACCCTGTCTCAGCTGATGCAATAAGGGGAAGTGGCTTGGCTTAAGTGCTAGGCTCCTTGCCTAGCATGCAACACAGCCCCGGTTCGAATCCCAGTAAAAAGGGTATGGCTAGCTGACGAGAAATAGATCTATCCTGGTCTCTCTCTAATTTAATTTATTGATCAGCTCATAAAACTAACACACGCACACATGTATATATATATGTTAGTTTTTTTATGAGCTGATCAATAAATTTAAATTTGAGAGACCAAGATAGATCTATTTCAAGCTTATTAGCTCTAATCAGTTGGCCATACCCTTTACTGGGATTCAAACTGGGGCTGTAATGCATCTCAGGCAGAAACCTAGTAATTCAGCCTAACCGGCTCTACCTTATTGCATCAGCTGAGACAGGAGTATTCAGTATAGATAATTGTTTTCACAACTTCCTGTTAGGGCCCCATTAAGAGAGGAGACATACTGTATATATACTCATTGAACTATGCTATTTATTTTTTTACTTAGGCTCTTCAGTTACTGCATTCATTTCCTATTGATACAAGATTAAAAGATGGCAGTAAGTGCAGTAATTTTATATTCTATCAAATTTAATTTTGCTGTTTTTAGCAATTAATTTGTTTTTCTTTGAATTGGCAGGTTTGTTTTGGCAATCACCCAAAAGGCCACCTTTTCCAATTCAGTTTGATTTTAATGATTCTTTGTAAGTATATTTCTCTTTTTTATATGTTGTTACTGTAATCGACAAAAACGTTTAACTATAGACTTATAGAACTAGTTTTATATTGGTATTTATATACAAATATGGTATCGGAAGATCTTTTATGACTAAGAATAAGCTCTAAGTCCTGTAATAAAGCCTTCTGATGTACACATGTGTTAGTTAATTGCTTTTTTTTTTGGGCTATACTTGCTTAGTGTTATCTCTGAATATGTCATTCAGCAACTTTTAGAACATGTATTTTTACACATGCCAATCACATGAAAGTGCTCATTTTAGAAATATTTCATTGAAAATTCATGCCTAACTATTTGTATTTATACCAAAATGAGGATTTAAATTCTATATCCAAGATACTGTTTCCTGATACTGCCAACTCCCCAAACATTCATTGCTTTAAGTACTTTCTCTGTATTTTGTCATATGTCCATTAGAAAAAGTGCCCCTTTTGTTTCCAAATCCTATCAAGATATGGGAATTCTGAATCATTTATTTGGTTTTCTACAGCCAGTAACTGTTAGCTTTGGGCTGATAATTCTTATTTTTCCTTTATTTAATGGAGGTAGTTAGCATCCTGAATACTTGGTCTGGCATAATAGTGCTTTATAATCATTTCAAATTTCTAAATATAAATTGATGGATTGAAAGGGAGAAGCAAAGAAAAAGATTGGAGGGTTGGTTGGTAGGATAACAAGGAGGGATACAAATAATGAAAATTTACAAACCCAAAGATTAATTCCTTATTATCTATAAATGTTAGAAAAACATTGCCTCTGTGTTCAACATCCTTTTTCCAGAGCATTATAATTGGAGAACTTTGATGAAATAATGCCTGTGATTCAAAAATAAGTCCCACAAATTATATTTCTAGCTATACATTGTAACTTTGTGCAAACTTTCAAAAGGCTGTCCTAGTTTTAGGAAGGTCTCAGTTGATTCTGAACATTCTCACAGAACATTCTGGTATGTTTGTTTAATTCTTATTTTAACTATTTATGTATTTTATATTTGCTTTTTAACTTCCCTGTGCACCGCTCCGAGTCCCTTTGGGGAGAGGAGGCGGTCTATAAATAAAATTATTATTATTATTATTATTTTTAAGAGTATCAGTTATTTTCTCCAAAGGAATCTGATTTGACTTGAGATTCAGTTAAATGTAGTTTGCTATAAACTTGATTGGAGAAGCTTTTTGTTTTAGTTTCCTACAATCTCTCTCTTCTTTTCCTTTAGGCACTACAGTTTCATACTGAGTACAGCAAAACTGTTTGCAACAATTTATTGTATCTCTTTTACAGAAAAGGTAAACCTTCAAATAACTGATGCACTATTTGCACTACAGGTAGTGCTTAAGAAACAACATGCCACGCAACAACAATTTAAAGTCTCTAAATGTCTGGTCCATGGCCGCAATAAAGTGAATAATAAAAAATTTTAAGGTTATGACCAATACCCCAAAACTATATATGAATCTATTTCAAAGTTTCAATATTTACAGTGGCACTGTGGTCATTCATCGTTTTGATAGACCACTGGCATGCTGCAGACACTCCCCATCCCATCAAGACTTGCAATTCTGGGGCGCCTCCCCATGCCTCCTGGAAGCAGTTGTCATTTTTGGGGCCCTGATTATTCCTTGCTAAAATGACAGCTGCTTTCAAAGCTTTCTGTGCCAATCAGCTGACCCCTATCAACTGGCCAGTAGGAAGCTGTGAATATCTACTGCCTCTGGACTGGCTTTCAGGAGCCGTACTTTGCATAAAAGGCAGCTTCAGAATAAGCTTCCCAAAACCTTTCCCTTATTGGCCCCTTCTTTCTCCAGAAAGCCACATTTCTTCTTCAGCAACAAGCTGGAAAGCAGACTTATTGCTGTCCCCACTATACCAATTAGTTGCTAAAATTAAACTTCCTCTCTTCTTCAATCTCTATTCCTTTTAAAAACCTTACCTTGACTCCAGGCTGAAGAGTAGAGGAATCAAGCAACAAAGGAGAGAAAATGTTTCTAAAGCATTTTCTTTAAAAGAAAAAAAATCATCACCAAAATTACTTGACTAGAGACTTGTGCCACAAAATGGAGGATGTCTTTAAAGCTTTAGCTGTTCTTCTGACTGTCTTAGAGCCCAGCTAAGGCTGTCTTCCTCTACCAGGCAGATAGAGACTTGAAGCTTGCAAACATCCAGCATCCTTCATTTTGTTGGAACAAATTTTGGAGATGATGTTCAAGGGAAAAAGTTGCAGAAATTTTTTATATCTTTGCTTCTTTTATTCCTACTCTTCAGCTTGGAGTGAAGTATTTTAAAACAGATAGCGATTGGGAAGCGGGGGGGGGGGAGGATTTAGTTTTAGCACCTAATTTTGTGGGGGGGAGTCATGTCTGCTCTTTGGGTTTTTTATTTTTATTTAAATGTGGTTTTCTGAGGGAAGGATGAGATTAAATAAGGGAAAAGTTTTAGAAAGCTATTCCTGAAGCTGTTTTTTATGCCAGGGCTGGCTTTTCAAAACCAGGCAAATGGCAGGAGAGCTTTGAAATCTGCTGGCCAGCTGATCGGAGTAGAAAGGTCTGAAAGGCTAGGTAACTTACTTTTTTTTTTGCCCCCCAATGCAGGACATCTTGATAGGAGGAAGGGCAGAGACAGAAATAGGAAAGACAAGAGCACCCAGTATTTTTTCTCCCAATTGGTTTTCCTGAGCAAGAAAGTTACCTGTGCTGCAGACCTACTTGCATGGTGGGGAAGGCCTAGAGATGCCTGAAGCAGGCAGGCTTGTGCCTGCTAGACCTCCCAGGATTTCCCCACTAGGCCTCAGGAAATACACTGGGATAGCTGGTCGTTACTTGAGGCAGCTCATTCAACATTGTTCCAATTTTCAACCCTATTGGGCAGTCATTAGAGTCATAACTCAGTGACTACCTGTAGTCTGTTTATGTTAGTTTTTTAGAGTAATTTGAAAATTCAAGAAAGGGGGGGGGGGGTTTAATCCAGTGTCTAGTTGGATTTAAAGGAGTAAAAATCCTTATAACAGATGTTTTAAAGAAATCTTCAGAGTTGAATATTCTCCCTCTTCATTTTATCCTAAATACGCTTCCTGATACATTTCTTTCCAAGTTTTTTTTTTACAATATATTTATTCTTATCAATTATAATCTACTTTTTCACAAATATATATACATATATTTATATATATACACACACACATTGGGATTATTTCCATTCTGTAATATTAAAGTACCTTTTAACAAAAGACAATAAGCAATTTTGCAGTTTTATTCATATAATTTTATATGTGTGAAAGAAATATTGTCTAGAAAACATTATTAGTCATATTTTGATAAACACAAACTCTGAAATCTGCTGTAATAAATACATTGCAAATGTATTTATAAATTATTTTTCTAGTTGATTTCTTTGCTTTGGAGTGGAGTGAGAAGTGAAATAACTTTGAAGAGTGCCTGTTTCATGCAGTTAATAATTATTGGGTTGTTGTTTTTTTAACAAAATATAGGATGTATCACAAGACACTATTTTCAAGATAATTACTGGGTTAAAAATTCAGGAGTTTCGACCTTCTAACAAAGTAAGTTCAACTGTTGAATAATGTGTATCTTCTTTTTGTCTTTTTTTTACTATTGCCTAGGACAGTGAATGGATGGATGGAGATAGATAGAGAACATGTTTTCCCTGAAAATAAGACCTATCCAAAAATAAGCTCTAGCTTGATTTTTATGTGCGCCTAATATAAGATGTATCTCCAAAATAAGCCCTAGTTAAGACCCTGCCCACTCTATCCCACCATCTGGTTGTACGGTGAAGTGAAGTGCACACCTAAACATCAACTGGGGTGGTGGGGAAGCTGCCCCATGTGCCCTATACCTGCTTACCTTAGGACTGCTGCAGCCAGGCCTTCCATGCCCCTACAGGTGTTGCACTGCTGTCTGACTTCATTGGCTGCTTGCCAATGTTCCCTCTATTTTTTTTTCAGTGTGAGGAGAAAAGTATAGTGTTTAAACAGAAGATTTTCATGCCTGAGCACCTAAGAGAGCAAAGTTTGAACTGCTGTCATGTCTACTGGATATTTGCAGAACAGTTCAAGCACTGATTGCGAGTGAGGTTTCAGCCTGATGAATGCCAGGCATGAAAATGTGCCGCTCAAACACTATACTTTTCCACTCACACTGGGAAAAAAAGCCTCTCTGCTCAGCTTTTACATTGTTAGACTAGCTAGAGAGAGACATGCCTGGGTGCTGGCATTTTGCAAGCAACATGTCCTCTCACATTCCTTTGGAATGCAACCCATCACATTTGAATTAGATTTTGCCAATTATCCTATTAAAAGATAATCCTATTATTCTAAAATATGACTAACTCAATATTAAAAATATTTCATGCTGATAAATAATCGCAGTAATTTAGTATGACTAAAATCAGTATTGATATATCAATATATTATATCAATATATCAATATTATATTGATATATCAATATAATATCAATCAAAATTGACAATAAACACTAAAATAGCAATACAAATATATAATGTGGAATATAAATGTAATAAAATAATTTCATGAAACTCTCCACCTTTAAAGTAGTAAGATCAATTATAGTCTAGCAAGTTTGGACTATGTGTTATGTTACTTAAGAATGTACCTCAGAAACAGATACAACATCCACATCATTTCCAACTGAGTCAGTAAAATCATACGCCGTGCCAAAACTATTTTAAATAAAGATATGAAATTAATCGAGTTTTGCATTTATTTTTCAAAATGAATGTACTATTTTTTTTATTATTTCAATTTTATACCCCATCATTTCATCTCCAAGGCATTCAAAGCAGCTAACGGATTTTTAAAATTGTAATCTATTTAAAAACTGGTGTTAACATCACCATAATCTAATTGAAAAAACCTGGCTAAAAAAGGAATTATCCTTTTCTGAAACCAAAAAAGAAAGAAGAACTGCCATAGGATTGTATTCTGTAGTATTTAATCAATGCACAGCTTTCAAATGCAATCCATATTATATATGTAAACAACATCATAAATCATTTAAATATCAGAAGATTAGAGCATTGTTTTTTCTGATCTCTTGGGAGAAAGAATGTGTACTGGCATTTTATGGAATTTAAAATGATTAAGTCCATGACACAAATTACACAATAGGAACTCCAGGCCAGATTGCATTTAACTCATTGTATCACCAGGGACCAGAATTTAGCAGGCCCAGGAAAAAAAAATAGGTTAGGCCACTTTATAGCTAAATTTGATACCATTAAAAATTAAATAGGATTAAAATCTTTGGTTTATAATTTACCCAGTTGTGCCATGCCATCCGCCCCACTCCTTTTGCCGGTGTTAGCACGCTGCAGCAAGGGGGCACATAAGAGGGAGGAGAAAAAAGAGGAGATATGCACGCAGCTAAGCACGCAGCAACTAAGGATCTCTGTGATTTCAACCCCCCACTCCCTGCCATCTCGCTCCGGCTTCCCTCCTCCACATGCTTTGGGTCTCCTCCCTTCTCCCGATCAAAAGACCCCCTCCTCGCCTAGTTTGCAATAAAGTGCTGTGTTCCTACCTCATCCGTCCAAGCGAGAAAGAAAGGAGAAAGTGGATGAGCGAAAGCAAACGGGACCAAAGAAACTGGCAGGCCAGCGCTGCCACTGGGGCAGCTTTTCAAACCGGAGCCCTGACATTTCTCGGGGGCGGGGTGGAGGCAGGGGGAAGAGAGAAGATGCTTTGATTTAACTTTGATTTACATGACACGAAAAAGGTGAATGGTTGTAAAATTTCACTGTAAAAAAAAGGGTGGGGGGGTTGGAAGGAGGGAAAGCACCATGCTTTGGCAATCAATTAAACCTCGCGTCCTGACTCCTCAGCCCGTTTGGAATATCGCTAGATTGTCATAAGGGAGGCGCGCTTGGGTGCCAAGTCACCGTCTAATTGTCAGAATCCCACTTTTTCTTCTCCTGTTTCCTCTTCACCTTCTTCCCTACCCTCTTCTAGTTCCCCCAGGCACCCATTTCTTTGAGAAGGAAGTGGGGGAGGACGAGGAGGACTCCTGTTTAGTTGGAGGGGGTTTCCTTCACGATGCCGCATGTTCTGCAGAATGCAGAGACTGCAGTCTGTGTCCGGCAAACGACACTGCATGGCAGTGGGAAACTGCTGCACTGTGTTTACTTGCCACGTGCACCCCCACGCAGCCGCACACCTTAGAAGGAACAGTGCTGCTTGCAGTTGCTCTCAGCCAGATGTCACGTGGCATCTTGCACTGCTGCTGGCACTTGTGGCAGGAAGCTGTGTGTCGCATCACACTTATGCCACCATTCATGCTCACAGTGGCGCAACCCGCCACACAGCCTTCTTCCATGAGCGATGACATCAGCATGGCAAGCAATGCAGCGTCTGGTTGTGAGTGGCTGCAAGCGGCTGCAGAAGTCAGGCAGCAGCGTGACATGTGTCAGGGTGTGGGAGGCCTGGCTGTAGTAGTCTTAAGATAAGTGGGTAAGACATCCCTCGAAAATAAGAAATACTGCTTATTTTGGGGCCCAGAAGAAAATACAACTGGATCTTAATTTGGGGAAAACACAATGGATGGATGATAGATAGATAGATAGATAGATAGATAGATAGATAGATAGATAGATAGATAGATAGATAGATAGATAGATAGATAGATAGATAGATAGATAGAAAGAAAGAAAGAAAGAAAGAAAGAAAGAAAGAAAGAAAGAAAGAAAGAAAGAAAGAAAGAAAGAAAGAAAGAAAGAAAAAGCTAGTTATCCTGAAATAAATTGTGCTGAACATAGAATGAATTAATTTGGGTGGGTGTCCTTAGCAGAATTCTGGAGATAGAGGGGAAAAAACAGCAAAGAATGAAAAAGGAGACCTGAAAGCCTCAGTCCTTCTTTTTAGTGACAAAATCTGTGATTCACAAAAGTTCTGCCATAATGTTTTGGGTAAGAAACCTGAAAAAATTGAACAGATAGAACCTCCAGGAACAACAGCTGTTATAAGTCAAGGAACAAATCTCTGACTGCTATTACAAATAGTCCTACTGATGGCAATTGAGACTGTGATTTTCATTGCTAAGTGATTCAATCATAAAGTGTGACATGGTGTAACTACATCACTTAGCAACAACAATCCAGTCAGTCCCAGCCACTTTTCAACTCCAAGAATAATAATAGTGGCTGGGATTAGGACAACAGGTGTGAGTTTTAAGAGTCTCAGATATGAAACCCAGAGGTATGAGTGGGGAAAACCCTGGGAGAGCCAGTGCACGACGTGTATAAGTTGGGGAAAGGCTTGGTAGGCTGAGTTCAGTTTGCATCTCTGCAGGAAGATCAGGTGCTTGGACAGCATGATAAGAGTGAAAGAAGGCTGAGTGTGTGGATAGCAAGGTGTCTAAGATGGTGGGGTGGATGGCATATTGTGAGTGATACCAGGATATCACAGTGAGCATATAGAAAAGCCAGAGAATGAATGGTATGGCATGAGCACAGGAAGGCTGGGGTATGGACAGAGTGGTAGCATGTGAATGCAAAAAGGCTAAGGGTACTTACTAGAATGACTCGGAACATTCCTTATTATTTTCCCCATTGACTTTTCTTGTAGGAAGCCTATAGAGAAGGTTGTAAATGGTAATCAAATATCCATGGACATTACAATCTTTGTAAGAGAGAGGCAGTAGCCAGAATCCAAATCACAGTCACATGACTGCAGCGATACTGTGAGGGCCGTAATTGCTCAAAAATCTTCCTGTTGTGAGCCACCTATAGTTATTGTTAGACAGCCATATAAATACGTATACACTTGTGTGTGTGTATGTGTGTGTGTATATATATATATATATATATATATATTATATAATAAACTGGTTATATTTATTTAGTTAAAAAATTTAATGTATAATTCCTTCTTGATTGATATAATAATGTTGTTTTCAAATGTTCTTTAAGTTCATACATAGTGCCACTTTCCACATTTATAAAAGTTCCATACAGGAACTCCTCAACTCTATAACTGTTCAGTTTAATAAAGGGGTTCAAAGTAATGGCTGTTGGAGTACCCCCATGTTTACATGATTGCGATCTGGGCTCTTGGCAACCTGTCTGCACTTTGAACAAGTTGCCAAGTCCTCTGTAATCATTTGAATGTTATTTGCAATCATCCCTACTGTTTCCTCAAAGTCAGTAGGGATACCGCCAGAGAAACTGGCAATCCACTGCTGCAGAGTCCCTCTGCTTCTTGAGGTCTGGATGAATAAAGGTCCCATACAAACCATTTTGGAACAGACATTTTCAGCTAGCCTTATTGAAAGATGCCTGCCAGATTGATTTTGCCATGATGCAGAATGGCATCTGTCCTCCAAGGAGCCCTATTGTTAAGCAAGATACTGGTTTAAAATGTCTATGGCCAAAGCCAAGAGGCATTTAAGCCTGCGCTACCTAGAATCATCTGTACGTGAATTGAGCAGCTATATAAATTTGTTTAATAAATAAAATAATTAAAAAGTGTCCCAGGCTAAAATCCCTTTTTTTATTTCATCATTGACTTTTCCAGCCAGCATCACTCTGTCAAACAGCCCTGTCATTTTCAAAGACTTTGGCTAAAAAAGCTTTCCCACCTTTTAGAAAGATTGCACAAAATGGCTTTCGAACCAGAAAGTTAGCATATACAGTGTTTCTAAATGCTAGACAGGTTAATGCAGGGCCCCCAAACCTTTTAGCACCAAGGTTCAGTTCCGTGGAGGGAGGTTTTTCCGTGGATTGACGGCGTATTTGCACATGCTGCGGCCCGGTCCTGGTCCACGGACTTGGATTTGCAGATCCTTTGGCTAATGTACAGTGTTGTGAAGAGAGTCAATTGTCTATGCCAGAGAATGAAAGCTCTGATTCTGAAGAGCTGAGCCGCCTTTCTCCAGCACAGACAGCCAATTCCCCTCATCACCCTGTGCTAGACTAGGAAGCTCATGTGTGGGGAGAGGAACTGCCTGTCTGACAGAAAAAGGAAACTTGTATCCTGAAGATCGCTTTGGCAAGCAGCATTTTGCTCTTGAAGAGGCTTGCTGAAAAAGATTCCTCATGGAAGGACTTCTTCATTCAGCTTCACTGAGAGCAAAATAACTGCCTAAAGGAGAGACTCCTCCTTTGGTAAGCAGTATTTTGTTCTCCAAGAGACTGGGTAAACACTGGTTCTCCACATGGAGGGGAGGTGCTCTCTTTCAGCAGGTAGATCTCTCACTCCATCTGCAGACTCCATTAAGGTCATAAGTTGAGAATTACCATTTATCCAAGTCTTCCCTAAAGCTTGAGTCATAATTTTGGTACTTGGCTTTTAGGCATATTCTACCAGTCTGCTGCTTTATTCTTATCTTCCGAGTTTAAGTGTATTTTGTGTCAATTCCAAAATGTGTTACTGTGTTGTACTGCAATGAAAAATAGTATTTTTTCCTGATGCTTTATTTTTATATTTATAATAAGCGATAATCTTTTTCTCAATTAATTTAAATAAAATATTTGTTGTACTATTTATTGTTAATGTTTATAGGTTGTACAAACAGATGAAGCAGTACGGAAACCAGATCCTATTCCTGTAAGCAGTGAGGATGAAAGAAATGCTCTTCTTCAATTGGAGACTGCTATCTTGGCCAATAAAGCTACAAAAAGTTAGTGTCCGTTATTAGAAATATAGAAAATTTATTTTTAATCAGATTGATCTACTCAATATATGTATACATTAAAAACAGTTATATAAAATTTACATCAGGATACATCAAACAATTGATAAATATGTAGAAAAAAGTAAGCCGTAATGGAAAGGAAAAGAGAACAAAAGATTTTCAGAAAAAGGGATTTTAGAGGAATGTCAATTCAGAAGGGATTTGACTTCAGATATGGCACACAATTTGGCTTCTTTCAATAACTTACTGGAGGACAAACTCACTAAGAAACCCATCACATCTTTAGTACTTGAAAGTTAATGATTATAACAGGTGAAAGACTTCTGTTTTCCATAAAAATTAGCATTGATTAGTAGTCAGATTAAGCTCTTTCAAGGTTTTTAAGGCACTCCAAATAGAGTTGCTTTGATTGATTGATTGATTGATTAATTAATTAATTTTATTTCTATATGGAATGTTTTTATCATATGCTTTTGTCCAAAAATGTCTGCCTCAAGAATGAAGCACAGTGATGTGCTAAGAGATAGCTCTTACTGGCTCACAAGAGCTGATTCATAAATCTGTAGGAATTTTGCCAGCTGGTAGAAGGCTGACTTTAGGTACAATGATTAGCATGGTAATAAGTTGTATTGTGACTAATAGCTTGGTGTGATGGCACCAATGAGCTAATGAAACTGGTTCTTAAATATTTACCAGCACATACTACTGCATACAATTGTCGCAAGCATAAAATCGGAATGACGCACTCTATTAGAAAATCATAATAGCATAAAGGACTCTTTCAAATTTTAATACTGTTTTTCAACAGCTAAGCAAGCTACATTTTTATGACCATATCATGTTTTGTTAAATGTGTATTTTTGCTTTTCCTAAGACTTCAGAATGCTAAGTTTTTAACTATTCTACATTAATGAAAAAGTGGATCTGTATAGAAAAATAGGTATGTCGGCTCTTGATGTATTAGATCCCGCAAGTTTATTTATAGAGTTCTTCTTTCTATAAGTACATTTTAAAATATGGTTAATTCCAATTCCCTCTGGAACGACCTACCTCCCGATCTCCGTACCACCTCGGACCTCCGCCTTTTCCGCCAGCGTTTAAAAACGCACCTGTTTCAGCAAGCCGGCTTAGGGTAATCCACCCGATAAATGACTGAGGGTTAGATGCACAAATTTTTAATTAGAGGGTTTTTTAAACAATATTTTTAGCGCAGGAGTATTAAGTTTAATAGGGTTTTAGGATGTTTTATATTTTGTATTGTATATTGTGTTTTTAAATTCCTGTGCGCCACCCTGGGTTCCATAGGAGATAGGTGCGGGATATAAATTTAATAAAATCTAAAAATCTAAAATCTATTCCTTTTTGCTGAAAGATAACCTTCATTTTGTTAAATTGTCTCCTTATTCCAGAAGAAAATCCCCACAGCTGATTAATATTTCTAATAATTTTTCATTTTATGGCTTTTCAAATACTATTAGTATAAACAAAATTTTCCTTAAGGAAAATGAAAATGAATATTTTAATAAATAAATTTGGTTTCTGATTAGGTGATTTACAGATGAAGGAACTTAACTTTGAAAAAGATGATGACAGTAATGGCCACATAGACTTCATTACAGCAGCTTCAAATTTGCGCGCCAAAATGTATAACATTGAACCTGCAGATAGATTGAAAACAAAACGTATAGCTGGAAAAATTATCCCTGCTATTGCAACTTCTACAGCTGCTGTTTCTGGCTTGGTGAGTAAGACTGCATTTTTATTCAAAGACAAAAATACACAAGTTTGTAGCTGTATGTTGCAGACATCCAGTGTTATTTAGTTGTATTTTAGATTAAATATGTCAGTTTTCCCTGGTTTTATATTCCTTTCTTTTTCTTCTCTAGGTTGCTTTGGAATTGATCAAAGTAGTGGGTGTCTGCCCATTTCAAGGATATAAGAACTGTTTTTTCAACTTGGCCATTCCAATAATTGTCTTTTCAGAAACAGCAGCAGTTAGAAAGACCGAAATAAGGTAAATTAAGATATTAAAATAGGATATATGCAGTTTTTCAATGAAATATCTGTATACATTATTACTATGCAACTGGAAAAATGTTTATCAGCAAAGTTAATATTTTAGAATATCGCCTGCTGCCAGACGGGAAATACAAAGAGAATACAATAATATTTTGTTCTAATTTGGGGGGGAAACCAGTATTTCCTAATATATCTCATTGAAACATTCCCACAAAGT
This sequence comes from Rhabdophis nuchalis, assembly GCA_039707465.1. Lineage (NCBI taxonomy): Eukaryota > Metazoa > Chordata > Lepidosauria > Squamata > Natricidae > Rhabdophis > Rhabdophis nuchalis. Next base: position 111,492,916 of record CM077647.1, on the reverse strand, counting down.
TGTGTTCTGATAGGATAAAACTCTAAACATTCCAAGCATTCTGTATTTTATATGGAACAAAGTTCTAAGTGTTCGTAGTGTTACACTGCAGGACATGATGAATATTTGGATTAAAAGAAATAGGTAACAATCCCAAGATAGGAGGCATAGGGGGTATCCTTCATAGACAATGGAAAGATCCATTACTAAACCAACTATCAGAGAAGTGTTGTTTAAGTCCATTCCAAGAAATTAATTTACAAAATGCCTGAAACAGGTTCCTCCCTATTCACGTGAAGTTACAGTGAGGGAGTTGTAATATTTTGTTACTATAACTGTTCGAATAAATCTAATATTCTCTTTGTCTCTCTCTCTCAGTCTCTCTCCACCGAGCTACATAATAATAATAATAATAATAATAATAATAATAATAATAATAATAATAATAATAATAATAATAATAATAATTTAATTTATAAACCGCTCTCTCCCCCCGAAGGGACTTGAGGCGGTGCACAGGGAATTAAAAATACATATACAAACAAAAGACATTATAATACAATTTAAAACAAATTAAACCTAGACCCTGCGCTAAAATCCCAAACTAGCTAAAACTAATGCCCCTAAAAATCCCTAATAAAATAGTTTGAAGTATTCAGCTAGAGGTAATGGGTCAATTAACCCAAGCCGGCCAGGCAGAAGAAGTGAGTTTTTAGTTTTTGACGGAAGGAGCGGAGGTCCGTAGTTGTTCTAATTTCGGGGGGAAGATCGTTCCAGAGGGTCGGGCCCACCACAGAGAAGGCCCTTCCCCTGGGCGTCGCCCACTGGCATAGCCTAGTGGACGGCACCCGGAGAAGTCCCTCTGTGGGAGCGAATCAGCCGAAGGGATGTATGGGGCAGGATGCGATCCCGCAAATAGCTAGGTCCCGAGCCATGGAGCGCTTTAAAGATGATAATCAACACCTTGAAGCGCACCCGAAAGACAACAGGCAGCCAGTGCAGCTTGCGCAGGAGTGGTGTTACATGGGCAAACCTAGAGGTTCCCATAACTGCCCGTGCAGCCGTGTTCTGGACAAGCTGCAGCTTTCGGGTGCACCTCAAGGGGAGCCCCATGTAGAGAGCATTGGAATAATCCAGTCGGGAGGTCATGAGTGCGTGAGTGACTGTGCAAAGGGCAGCCCGGTCCAATAGGGGACGCAACTGGTGGACCAGGCGAACCTGGTAAAACGCCCTCCTGGCTACGGCCGTTACTTGATCTTCCATGGACAGCCGTGCATCAAGGAGGACACCCAAGTTGCGTGTCCCATCCACAGGGGTTAGATGTTCGCCCCCTATGGCCAGTGATGGAATCAACTGGTTGTACCGGGATGCCGGGAACCACAGCCACTCGGTCTTGGACGGGTTGAGTCTGAGTATGTTCCTTCCCATCCAGGCCCGCACAGCTTCCTGACACCGGCACATCACCTCAACGGCATCGTTGGGGTGGTTTGGGGTAGATATATACAGCTGCGTATCATCAGCGTAGAGATGGTACTCTACCCAAAACCACGGATGATCTCGCCCAGCGGCTTCATATATGTGTTGAACAGGAGTGGCGAGAGGACCGATCCCTGAGGCACCCCACAAGTGAGGGGTCTCGAAGTCGACCTCTGCCCTCCTGCCAACACAAATTGTGATCGACCGGAGAGGTAGGAGGAGAACCACCGCAACACGGTGCCCCTCACCCCCAACCCCTCCAGCCGATGCAATAGGATACCATTGTCGATGGTATCAAAAGCCGCCGAGAGGTCTAATAGGACCAGGATGGAGGAACAACCCCCAACAACAACAATTTCCTCCAGGTGACGGGGGAACTGTTGTGCCACCACACTCTCTACAACCTTCACCAAGAAGTGAAGGTTGGAGACTTTACGGTTATTTACCAACAATGCTGGGTCCAGAGAGGGCTTCTTGAGGAGGGGTCTCACCACCGCCTCTTTCAAGACAGTAGGCAAGAACCCCTCACCCAAAGAAGCATTCACTACCTCCTGGAGCCAGCCTCGTGTCGCCTCCCAGGATGCCAGTACAAGCCAGGAGGGACACGGGTCCAATAAACATGTGGTAGCTCGCAGTCGCCCACGTAACTTGTCCATATCCTCGGAAGTAACTGAGTCAAACTCTTCCCACAAAACTGTCTCAAAATCTGCCTCGGGGCATCCCACTGGACCACTTTCGGTGGAGGCCAACTCGCTTCGAATCTGAGCGATTTTATCCTGCAGATATTCCCCAAATTCCTCTGCTCTACCCTGCAAAAGGGCTTCCCGTGTCCTCTGTTGAAGGAGGGAGCGGGTCACCCTAAACAGGGTGGCAGGGCGGTTATCTGCGGATGTGATGAGAGTGGCACAATGATGACATTTCGCCACTCTCAGCGCCACAAGGTAAGTCCTTAAATGGGTTCTCACCTGTGTTCGGTCAGATTCAGACCGTGTGGATCTCCATCTCCTCTCTAGGCGTCTCTTGTGGCGTTTCATCACCCTCAGCTCCTCGGTAAACCAAGGAGCCTGGATGGCTCGTCGCCACAGGAGAGGCCGCAAGGGCGCAACCCGATCCAAGGCCCCCATGGCCGCAGTATTCCATGCGGCCACCAGGTCCTCCATCGGGGCGCGGGTGAAGGACACAGGTAGTGGCCCAAGCTCTGTCTGGAACCTATCCGGGTCCATCAGGCGCCTGGGGCGGAACCATTTAGGTGATTCAGGTTCCGCCTCCCCGCGGTGGGGTGTAGCGATTGGAAAGTTGAGCCGGAGAAGTGAGTGATCTGACCATGACGGGTATAATGGCTACGTCCCCTATACCCAGATCATTCTTCCACTGACCAGAGACAAAAATTAAATCCAGTGTGTGTCCTCCCTCGTGTGTGGGGCCCTGAATTACTTGGGTCAGGTCCATGGCCGTCATGGAGGCCATGAACTCCCGAGCTACCTCTGATGATTCGCCCACAGATGGCAGGTTGAAGTCCCCCATGACTACCAGTCTGGGGGTCTCAACTGCCATCTCGGCAATCACCTCGAGGAGCTCGGGCAGGACTGCTGACACGTAGCGGGGAGCCAGGTACACAATCAGCATGCCCAACTGCCTCCTTGGGCCCCACTTCACACAGAGGGACTCACAGCCGGTGGTCTGTGGTACAGTGGTCTCTCTCGACTCAAGACCTTCCCTAACAATAACTGCTACCCCTCCACCCCTGCCTAGGGCCCGTGGCTGATGAAAAGCACGGTAACCTGGCGGGCACATTTCTACGAGGGGAAGTCCTCCCTCGTGGCCCAGCCAGGTCTCCGCAATTCCCACCAGGTCCGGCTCCCCCTCTGACACAAGGTCGTGGACGAGGGGGGCTTTGCTGATCATGGACCTGGCGTTGCAAAACATCAGCCTCGGGCCCTGGCTCTGTAATCCCTGACCACAGCCTGCAGGAGTTGTGGCATCTGACCGTTTGTAGACATCGGCCTTGTGCCCCCAACCTACCCACCCACCCACCTACCTACCTACCCACCTACCTACTTACCTACCTACTATATCTGCCCATCTAGTCAATGACTGGGGGACTAATTCAATATGACTTTGGCTTGGCAGCCTGCTATCAACATTCAACAAATGAAACTATTTTTTTCCTTAGCTGTGCAACTTGAAAGCTCTACTGTAACATCAGTTTGACAATTTCTTATTCCCCAGCACTATTTTAAGGATTTACAAAATGCTTTTCATTTTATTTTGTAACAGAAATGGAATATCTTTCACAATCTGGGATAGATGGACCATTCATGGGAAAGATGATTTCACACTATTGGACTTCATAAATACTGTCAAAGTAAGGTTTTTTTAATAAAATATATGGTAGAAATAGTTGAGAGACTTGTTAATGTTCTGCTCAATTTTTTATGTGATACAGTTGAATTTTTTTTAAATGTGTGTGTTACAGGAAAAATACGGAATTGAACCCATCATGGTTGTCCAGGGAGTCAAAATGTTGTATGTACCTGTAATGCCTGGCCACATTAAACGATTAAAGCTGACGTAAGTTTTAACTGGGCATAACGCAAAAATTAATGGGGACTTTGAGTTTCTACCAAAAAATTCTGTTTTGCTCTGTTTATGTTGGCAGATTTCTTTTTTAAACAGATTGGTATGCAATGTATTGTCTAGGGAACAATAGCATTTTTTGTTGTTTGGGTTACTCCTCATAAATGTTAAGAGAAGTCGGACTTCTTCTAAATCCAACATTGCTTAGCATCAAAAATTAGAACCTTATAAGATTTAATTACTGTAACAGAGTTGGAAGGGACCTTGCAGGTCATCTAGTCCAACCCATCTGCCCAAGCAGGATATAGTCTGGTTTTCATTTCTTCTGTTTGAATATCGGGATGGGGGGAATTCCAGACTATTTTCAGATTCTGTGATTATTTTTTCAAGAATTGTTGGGATAATTCATAACTGGTTCATAATTTAAGTTTTTCAGAATTTCAGTACATTCATTATGGTGAGAATGCTATTTGATTATCTGTAAAGTTAGAAAATTTCCAAACCTAATTTATAAAAATTAGGTTTGGAAACCTAATTTCCAAACCTAATTTCAGTTTCTTAAACAGTTTATCTGTTAGACTTAATCATCCCTTATGTTTAAGTTTCTAGAAATGCTGAAGTGACATGGAAATGCAATGCTTCTCATTTCCATTAAATCAGTAAAACATGATTAGTAGCAGGGTGAGGAGAGAATTTTGTTTTTAATTTTGTTTACAAGGTACCTTCTTTGAATTCTCATATACCTGTTTTATACTGTATGCGTTTTTTGGTTGATTCTTCACATGTGGTCCTCAACTTACAATCGCAAGGAGGATTTTTTTTTCTGGATCAGAATGAGAAGGATTCAGTGTTAATTGACTTTACTATTGTTTGTATGCAATTTTTAATTAACAGTTTAGATTATAATAATTAAATCTAATACAAATTAAACACAGGAGTGAAAATGCAAGGAAATGAAAGAAAAAAATAAATATAAAATAATATACATCCCTCAGACCGATACGCTCCCACAGCGAGGGCCTTCTCAGGGTGCCGTCGGCCGGACAATGCCGACTGGCGACACCCAGGGGAAGGGCCTTCTCTGTGGCGGGCCCTGCCCTATGGAACGACCTACCCCCAGAACTCCGTACCATCACTGACCTCCGCCTCTTCCGCCACTGTTTAAAAACACACCTCTTTCATCAAGCCGGCCTAACATAACCTCCGCTGGGACTAATGTAGATAGTTTTAATTGGGGATTTCAATTGGTTTTAGCGCAGGACTGATATTTAATAGGTTTTTTTAATTTTTTGTATTATTTTGTATGTATTTTAAATTCCTGTGCGCCGCCCTGGGTCCTTTTGGAGAAGGGCGGGATATAAATCAAATAAATAAATAAATAAATAAATAAATAAATAAATAAATAAATAAATAAATAAATAAATAAATAAATAAATAAATAAAAATATAGTAAAGAAAAAGAAAATATGTAAATGCCTGATTTTCAACTTTATTCACAACAAATATAAACAAATTTAATAACCTGTCAATTGTAAATCAACTTTCGATACCAAGTTGTCCTGCAGTCTCCTTGTTAGAACAGCCATCTGAAGCACATATGGAGATCTCATATCGCTTCCTTATAAAGAGAGGGTCCAATGATGATCTGTGAATGTTAGCTCCACTTTTGGCAAGCTATCTTCAGTTGGCAACTTCTACCTTTTCCCAAATTGCTATCAGGGCAACTATTCTAGATATTTCAGTTTCAGATACATATCACCTTTAAATAACCCTTTTGAGGATACCTCCTTCCACTGTAAAAACAAATGCCGTGCTTTTAGCTTTTTATTATAAGACTGTTAGTGGAATGAATGAATATTGTTAAGCAGAGAAGATGGGTTTAGTATTACTGGTATTACTCTTTAGGAAAAAGAGAAAATATGAAAAAAGAAATAGTACATACATGGGCCTAGCAAAGGAAATGAGGGCAGGGGACATTAAAGGACTAGAAGGTAGAGCTTGAAGTTATCTTTTTTGCTTATCTCACACATCCTAAATTATATCATTTTATCATGAGCTGAAATACATAGCAAGCGGAATCACTGAATTGTTCAATTAGTAACAATTGTTAAGTGAATCTTTCTCATTGACTTTGCTTGTGATCACATGACCCTGGGACAGTGCGACTGTTATAAATATATGCTAGTTGTTAAGTGTCCAAATTTTGATTGCATGACCATTGAGATTCTGGAACAGTCATAAATATGAGAAACAGTCATAAGTCACTTTCTTCAGTGCCATTGTAACTTTGAACTGTCACTAAACTAATGGTTGTAAGTTGATGACTATTTGAAACTACCTTTTCTTATCAAAAGTTAGAATCTCTACCTCAGATAAGTCAGTAAACAAAGGTTGATAGAAAAGAGTAAGAATGCCTCATAACTATTGTACAATCGTAGCATGTTTTTATTAATACATTTCAGATTGATTCTGATGTTTTCATTAAATGTCCATATTAATCTGTAGAAATTATGTCTTGAATTAGTTTTCTCATTCTTAAAAAATTTGCTTGTGATGTATTTGTTACTTTTTAACTTTTCAATCATATCTCATAGGATGCAAAAACTTGTGAAGCCAGTGGTGAATAAGAAATATGTGGACCTCACAGTGTCATTTGCTCCTGAAATAGATGGTGAAGAAGACTTGCCAGGACCACCAGTTAGATATTATTTTGCCCATGAAAATAACTGAGACACGTCTACTGTTTACAACTTAGTAGGTCATATGAATTGAGTGTGGAACCATCTCCTTTTTATAAATGGTACTATATACAAAGCCTTAATTCAGAATTGAACATTGGAAGATGATGGGTTCTTCTAAGAAGTCCTACAGCAAAATAACTTGTAATGTTGTAAGGAAATTTGAAGCTTGCTGGAAAATATTGCTGTTTTTTTGTGGAAAAAATAACTTATTACTATCTTCAAAATGATCTGAAAGGCAAATACAAAATCTGCACTGAAAAGAGGAGCTGAGCATTATGTGAGGTGGCAATCAAGACTGGAGAAACTGCACCACGTTGCAAATGATTTTTTTCTGCTGTTTTTCGCCACTATCATAATCCTGAACCCATCTATCCTATAATGTTCCATTGCATATTGATCCTGTTTTCGTTGTATAAAATGCAATTTTTATATAAAATAGGATGTTATAGATAGGAAAAAAGTGGTAATGTTGGCTTATACTTACATCAGAAGTAGAACATCCAAAGGAACATTATGTGAAAAATTGCAGATATTTGTATTTATTTCCTAAATATTAGATTTTGATAGGTCCTTTACATATTGTTGTAAAGAACTATGTATAAAGAAGACTGATTTGATCCTAATTGAAAAGAGAATTAACATGCTTTTAATGGAAATATATTATATTTTAGAGAACTTTGAAATTTGAATTGATAAGTCACATTACCCATGACTGGGCACTTGTTTTAAACCTCATCCAATCCTAAACAAAGAGAGTGGGGTTCACTTTTTCATAATAATAAAAGGAACATATAGATGCATACCACCTATTAATTGATTTCTTTCCTACAGACTAACTCTTAGTGTATTATTATTATTGAACTAATGACCTTGGTTAGGAAAAACACTTAATGAGATAATTGATAGAAAAGTACACTTTTAGTGCAAAAAAAAAAAGCCTTGCTAAACCATTTTTTGTGGTTGGACACATAAGCAGCAACCTACTGTTATATAATTAAGAGTGATTCAGATTTAATATATCCAGTTATTGAACTGTTTTATTGCAATCTCTGGCCGAGGAGTTTATTATTTTTACGAAGGTCCCCTAGGTTTGAAAGTTTTATATTGTTGCTATCACTTAACATGGAACTTGCAATGCTTAAGATGAAAATCAATAGGCTTAAACATACTAGAAATGTAAGTGATTATCTCCTTTGGCCACTTTTTAATGTGGTGATTCTGTAAAGTATTTGGATATAAGCATGTTTCAGCTATAATGAGTCTGATTGCAAGCAGTTTAGACATGTAAAGTTAAACATTAAGTTGGACAAGAAAAAATAAGTTCAGTACTCTGCAACCAAGGTAGCTTCCAGAATGTGTGTTTCAACCCCTGAAAACCTTTGCAATAGTCATATTAGGTAGGAAATTCAGGGAATTGAAATCTTCACATCTGGAGAGCACCCACAGTAAAAGCAACAACACAGGTTTGGCTTTGTATGAAAAAGTAGTGTTACAGAAGCATAATTCATTTTTGTTTTATGTATGTAGCCTGAATAAATTGTTGCCCATTATATATTGTTCCACCACTGCCTTTTATCTCATTGTGTAGATTATGATAGCAACTTGTTCTTATTTCAGTAGACACTGAACACACCAAACATTAATTATTCTGTGAGCTAAATGCATAGCAAACTTACTCCAACATTTGGGAGTTACTCTTAACATACAAAACTCTTTAGCTTTTAAATTGTATTTTGCCAAATAAATACTTGATGTTTTTTAATTTTTTAGAAATAGTTTTGGAGAAAGAAAATTACTATATACTCAGAAAGATTTAAAAATTAGGATGCAGCAAAATAAGGTTTCATGCATGAAGTTATAGTAAGCAACGTATTAAACAATTTAATTTTGTGTTTTATTTAACAATCTGGATGTGATTATGTCTTGTGGTCTCTATTTTTCTTTGGGGTTACTAATTAGCAATCAGAAGTAGCAACAAGACTGTATTTGCATATGCAAAACTGCCTTTGATGTCATACATCAGCCAGCTTGAAATTGAAGACTCTTTTCTTGCAAGTCTTTCTTGCAGATATTACTTTATAGAAAAATACAAAAAAGGGCCATCATCAACACAAAAATCTCCATACCTGTGGTGCAGCTACTTAATCTTAAGGTTATTGTGCTCACACAGATAATCTCAAATTTAAAAGAAAAATATGTATAATTATATTATCCTTCCATAGTTTGCATTATTTCTGAATTTATTTCAATACATTTTGAAGAATTAATTTTATTTGTGTATACAAAATAAAATGTATAGCAGAAGCAGTTACAAAAACTGCTTTTTGTTTTTCATATTAAATAATTTGAAAAGGTAATATCAAAATGTGCATAACTTTGTCAGTATTTTGGAACATGTTGTAATATGATTACATTATATTTGATGGTTTACAGTGAGAATCAGGCATGTAATATTATTGAAATAGATAAAAATCATCCACTCCCATCAGGGGCCTAGTGTTTAGTGTTCCATCATAGTACTGTTTACATTGGAATAGTGGCAGTAACAGAATAATTTGTTTCCTGCATCCTACGTAGACTTGAACTCTCATTACCAGAAGACTATGACTTCTGTAAATATCTATTGATCATAAAGTCATGGAGGTCTGAAGCATAGCACAATTGAGTACCTCTTGATATATGTTTGTAGTTCTTTTGGAATGTACTTCTATAGCAGCACTTCAAGATATTTTGCTACCTAGAGCAAAGAAAAATACCATGCGTCCATACACATTAACATGGGCAATGCTCTCCACCATGGTTAAGACAGCAGAGAAATTAAAATGTTTCCACAGCTATTTCTTACTAGCATCTGTTAACTAAGGTGAATGTCTCACTGCATAATGCTAGGATAGGCACCAAAAACATGTTGCATGGTAAGAGTTAAACAGCATGACCATGTCCAAAAATGGTACACAAGGTGGTAATATTGCAAGTGTTTCCAATTTCAAATCTCTATCATTACCTCACATGATGTAATTATACAGCCCAATCCTACAAGTAGTCCTCAACTTACATCCATTTATTTAGTGACCATTCAAAGACACAGCAGCACTGAAAAAAGTAACTCATGAAAGTTTTTTACACTTGTGGCCATTTTAGCATCCTCATGATCACATGATTAAAATTTGGGTCCTTGGCAACTGGCATGTTGCACTATCATGCAATCACCATTTGTAACCCTCCCAACTGGCTTCTGACAAAGTCGATGGATTCAGCTTCACTTAATAACTGCAAAGATTCATTCATTCATTTATTTATTTATTTATTAAATTTTTATACCGCCCTTCTCCCTTCCAGGACTCAGGGCGGTGTACAGGCGATTTAACAATTGGGGGGGAAAAGTCTTAAAATGGGACAGAACCCACTTAATAACTCTCTTGCTTAGCAGTGGATATTTTGGGATCAATTGTCATAAATTGAGGACTACCTGTATTCCAAAAGTGTCTGATGAAACCAATACACTCTGGTTAATGCTTCTTAAGAAATGTAAAGGGCAAATGAATATTAATAAAGGAAAGAGCTACCTAGTTTCTTGGAGCAGTTCTATCTTATTTGAACTCGTTTGTATCCTGAGACAAAAAGAAATCAAATAAAGGTACTTGTTGCTTTCTTTATAGCCTCAGTATGGGCTGTTTTGAATTGAGGTTGGCTTATTCCTGTAAAGAAAACCCACCACCCTAGGAATCTTTTAAAAATACAAACATTTCCCAGAGACAATCACCCAGGAAGCAAACAGAAAAATCCCTATTAAAATAAAATGGACGAGCTTTCTGTCTCTAACTGCTAAGACAAGTGCCAACCAACCTTAAGGAAACTGATTTATTCCTGAAGATAATGTTGCCTTTACATAAAACTGGCTTCCCATTAAAATACTTTGTGTGAAATCAATCTTTGAAAGATGAAAAACAACAGGAGACTGAAATTGATCGTCCAAGGTAAGGATGCATTAGGAACATAAAATCATCTATATCTGCATACATCCTTTTAGCCTACTCTATACACAATAAAGGAAAGTTATAATTCCAATTTAGATATTTCTGTCAAACATTGTGAACAGGTGGGGGGACATCCTCATAGATACATCAACATGCTAAGAACAAAGGACTTAAAAAAACAAAAACCCATGAGTTTGCCTCCAATTTGCCACCTGCCCTATGCTTTTTCTAAACCTGCAGCTTCTTTTTCAGCTTGGAATAAAAAATGGATTGGAATCAATATTCTAAGCATAGAGAGGGGGAGATGTAGGTAAAAAAACTATTCTAACCTGCAGAATACATGGTTCTTACTCCTTGCATATTCTTGTATTATCTTTCTCTTGTTTCTCATCCTTGTACAAATTATTTTGAAACCCGTTATTAGGAAACAACACATTAGAATACTTTACTAAGAAATAATGATAATGTATTAAGTAGGCTAACAGTTACTGGATGAGAAAGAGGTGGAGGAAGCAAATGGAAGAGGAAAAAACCATCGGGATGGAAAGGGAAATATAGAGAATGGAGTCCAATCCCCTTCCTCAACAGATTGGAAGCAAAGACTAACTCTAGCAAAATGTAACCTTTTACCTTTTTGGGGAATCATTTTCTTTTTTTAATTATTATGATTTCCCCCCCAATACAACTCATGCAAGGGATCATCCACACATTACATTTTCCACACTCATATTTGTGATTCCTTATAATTTCTTTAAGCTAAATGTTTTTAGTACAAATCAACGCATTGACATATATATCACTAATGCAGTTTCCTATCTCTTCCAATGACATAATTAACACCTTGTGTAATGAATACAAGTATATCAAGTATAGGTTAAACGTAAATTTAAAAACATCTAATTCAAATGTATAAGCTGTGAATTTATTATTTAATAACAGGCAAAGAGTGCACTTATGCCTAAGTCCTCTACCCACGCACATTCTAAGACAGATAAAACTATCTTAGCTGGCTGTTATAAATATTACTTTGCTAATTCAACAAGAAGTGATACTGTATGAATCCTTAATGCAGAACACAGCTAAAAGTGATTTTAGCAATTTTCTTCCCAGGTTAATTCAAAATGTATACCCAAATGTTCCTCTATTTCCCCCCCCCCCCAAAAAACCAGACACTTGGTGTGTGTGTGCGTGTCTACACAGCAAAAATGTCTGCTTTTGGGGGAAACAGGAACATTGAACACAACATTGCCTATTTTTCAGAACTATTTGCAAAGTTCAATGAATTGAATTTGCAGTTGCAAGGAAATTAGGTCAATCTTATTAGCGCCAAATCTGTCATATCTACATTTATTTCAAAGCTAACTCTTCAAGCGCAATATAGCCTGTCACAAGCTATACCAATTTCCGACCTTGTCTAAGCTGGAAGAGAAAAGTGGGATACAAGATGATGATCTTTTAAGTGTTTTGTGACCATTTGGACATGCTGCATAAAGCTATGTCTGAGCGATATCAGGATCTTCTTTTGATGGAAATTCCAGATTGGGTGATAAATCCATTTTCAGATATTGAGGAAGATGGGATAGTGGAGGAAATGCAAAATGATGGGATAGTGGAGGAAATGCAAAATGAGCTGCAAAATGACATTGAGTGGGAAGCCAAAGTTCAAGAAATCATACCAAGAGTTTTGGTTACAGAAAGAAATTTCTGATTGCTATCCTGCACTATGAACAGTGGTTAAGAAGCTCTTGTTGCATTTCCAACATTATACTTGGTGGAACGTGGTTTCAGTGTGGTCATCCAACTTCTCTCCAAGCAAAGAAATCAGCTCCAGATTACTGAACGTGGTGATTTAAGACTCCTGCTAAGTGACTTAATACCCAACATTGGGAAACTGGTATCACTTCATCAAGCCCATCCATCATATTAAGAATTTACTGAACAGTGAAGTAGTTACTAACTTTTACTGAATTTACTAAGTTACTAGTTAGTAAGATTCTTGATAAATGACTATCAGACTTTGAAAACCTGGTATCACTGGATCATGTTCAACAATTTTGTTGAATTAACATTAACTACAAACAAAAAATTGTTTAAAAAAGGGGTGTGGTTCAAGTGGTCAATGCCGGAAGGAATGTTGGTGTTCTGGGATGGGGGGAGAGTAAGAATTAAAACAATTGAAGAGGCGGAGGCCTTTCTTAAAAAACATTCCTCAATCCTGGAGGACAAAAATGGAGGAGCGGGAGGGGCCATGGCTCCGCCCACTGGCGGGAAGGAAGAAGACACAATAGCCAAAAGACTCAGATCACAAAAATGATTTTTCTTTTACCTTTATATACTGTAATTCCTAAACGGATGCTAACAGAAACAAATGATTGAATGCATGAAACTTATGATATGATATGTATGTATCTCTTTTCACCTTATATTGAAAATTTTTTTCTTTATGTAACCTCGGAGGCGACCACCACCTCCGACATTGAAGCCCTAAAATATTTCTTTTATATCCTACATACCCTTTTCCTTTTGAAAAAATTTGTAAAAACCAATAACATTTTTGTTTAAAAAACAACCACCATTAACTACAACGGTTTTTAAATTGAATTTTGAATAAATGTGTGCAATTAATTGTTACAGTTTTGAATTTTATTACTATTTTCCTTCTGTCGTGCAAACCGCCCAGTCACATGACCCCCCCAGCCATGCCCACCAAACCACACCCACAGAACCGGTCGTAAAAAATTTGAATTGCACCACTGGGTGGGGGCCACTGAGGATTAGTTTGTAGCACCAAGGGGGCGGTGAACTGAAAAAGTTTGGGAACCACTGATATAAATCATATGGTAAAAAGGAACCAGGAAAAAAGAAAGAACAACATCAGCAAAAAAACAACAACAAACCAATCAGCCTTCGCCTATTTTTGGAAATGGTTCAAGAGGGAACACACACACACACACAAGCGCGCGAGAGAGAGATGAAAGATGAAAGGGAGGGAGGGAGAGAGAGAGAGACCTGTTTCCCACAGAAAAGAAAACACAAGGAACAGTGGTGGGATATGACCAGTATGCCCTGGTACAGGTGTACCGTTCTGATGCTCTGGAGGGCCCACTCACCCTTTTTACATGTATTTGAGCTGATTGGGGCTGCCGCACAGACACAGAGAGCACCTGGAGCATCACAGGTGGTAAGTACACATGCATGCACTGCATGTATCCTGTGCACATGTTGCACATGTGCATGCGGTGGATGCCCAGCCCCGTTGCACCATACCGGTTGCAACGGGATCCGGAACCCACCATTGACAAGGAGCCACAAAACCTGGGTAGGTGTGGCTCGGGGTGACCGCCCTGAGTCCATCTGGAGACAGGAGCGGTATATAAATCCAATAAACCATAAACCGTGTGTGTCATGTGACTGGGTGGGAATGAGTGACATTGAGTTGGCCACACCCACCCAGGTTTTGTGGCTCCCAGTGTGTTGTTTTCTGTGGGAAATGGGTCCAAATGGCTCTTTGAGTGTTTAAGGTTACAGACCCCTGATCTAGTCCAACCCCCTTTTCAAGCAGGAGACCCTATGCCATTTCTGACAGATGGTTGTCCAGTCTCTTCTTGAAAGCTTCCAGTGATGAAAGACAAGCTGTTCTATTGGTTGATTGTTCCCACTATCAGAAAATTTATCCTCATTTTTAGGTTGAATCTATTTTTGATCAGTTTCCATCCATTTATTCTTTGTCTAGCCTTAAGGAGTTTTGGAAAATAGGTTGACACCCCCCTCTTCTCTGTGACAACTCCTCAAATATTGGAACACTGCTATCATGACACCTTTGGTCCTTCTCTTCTTTAGACTAGACCAGGGGTCAGCAATCTTAAACCCTCAAAGAGCCATTTGGACCCGTTCCCCACAGAAAAGAAAACACCGGGAGCCACAAAACCCTTCCCATGCCTGACTATTTCCTGAGTGCCCACGAAACTAGCATATGTAGTCAAATTAAACATTCTGCTTTCTTCTGAAACTTTTCTTTTCTTGGATTTATCCATAGTTGGACTACCAGGGGTGGAAAAGATCAATAAGTTGCATGTCGCACATTGGTGGTTGTGACACATATTTTGAGCAGCAGGTAGCCACAGCGGAGGGATGAAAGAGCCATATGTGCAGTGGTGGGTTTCAAATTTTTTTAGAACCTACTCTGTAGGTGTGGCCTATTTTGTGGGCGTAGCTTGGCAGTCAGTGACAGGGTGGGAGTGGCCACCTTTTAAAATGTGGTGAAACTCATTTAACAACGCTCTTGCTTAGCAACCAAAATTTTGGACTCAATTGTGATGATAAATTCTTTCTTTCTTTCTTTCTTTCTTTCTTTCTTTCTTTCTTTCTTTCTTTCTTTCTTTCTTTCTTTCTTTCTCTCTTTCTCTCTCCTTCCTTCCTTCCTTCCTTCCTTCCTTCCTTCCTTCCTTCCTTCCTTCCTTCCTTCCTTCCTTCCCTCCCTCCCGTTGGGTCACTGGCAGCAGTGGGCCAGATTTACTTCCAGGTACGCCGGTGGAACCCCCTCTCACCGGTTCTCTAAATTTCACCAACCGGCTCTCACGAGTATGTGAGAGCCTGCAGAAACCCACCACTGCATATGCAGCTCCGGAGCCGTAATTTGCTGACCCCTGAACTAGACCATGCTCAATTCCCGCAACCATTTATTGTATATTTCAGCCTCCTATCCCCTAATCATCTTTGTTGCTCTTTCTAGAGTCTCAACATTTTTTTATAGTGTGGTGACCAAACCTGGATGCAGTATTCTAGATGTGATCTTACTAAGGCGGTATTACTACCCTACTTGATCTTGATTGAATCTCTCTGTTAATGCAATTTAGGATTGCATTGGCTTTTTTGGCTGCTGCCTCACACTGATGGCTCATATTTAATTGATTGTCCACTAAGGTCTCCAAGGTCCCTCTCAGTTACTGCTATGAAGCCAGATTTCGCCTTGATAAAGGAGATAACAAGCTGAGTATTTTTCCAACCATAAAGCCATTATATGTGTTTCCTGATTTTATTGTGTTTCCTGATTTTATTTTCATGCTGTAGAAAGAAAAATTCAATCTTCAATTGAAAAAAAAAATCTAAATTCAGTTGGGAGAAAAATGTTAGTAATAAAATGGAGGCTGGCTACGGAAAAAAAGGGTATCTTGTTTATTTGGTTTCCAGAAACTTCAGTCACAGCAGCATGTTTCTGGAGGGGCTGACAAAATGGCTGTCCGAATGGATAGATGTTTATAGGGTTCTGAGTTTTTGTGACTGAGATGTTCCAGGAGGTTGTGCAATATAGTGAGCCATGAGGTGGATGACTGAGAATTTCCATAGATATTTTGCAAGTAGTGGAAGCTAGCAGACATCCCTTAAGATTTATTCCATTTCTACAAACTAGCAGCGGCTTTTTCTTCAACTAGCTTTCTCAGCAATTTGTATTTTTCGGAATTGTACAGCTCTACTGGATTCTTAAATCGCGCCCTACCAATTAAGTTCCCCCTATAAACATGAAATTTTCCGATGTTTAGTACTATAATAAATATGGAAAACCAAAATATAAAAAATATTTTCTCATGTTTTACTGGAGGGGAAAAAACAGTAATGCTACGAGCTTCTTTCATCTTCTAAAGTCTGGCATTTTCTAACAGCAGGTAATCCAAAAGACTCTCAAGCGTACACTCGCAAGTTGATCTTCTCTGTATGAGTCTAGGTAGAAGTTATGCATAGATCTATAAAAATCATTCCCTGTGATGTGCTCACGTCGTTCGGATACATCGCGCTGTTTTCAAAACGAAAAGGGCGGAGGTTCTTCGAAAATTGCTATGGATTCGCTGGTAAGGGTAATGTGGAAGGCCCGGTAGTTTCCCTCGACGTTTATATTGATGCAATCTTTGGTGAATCACATCTGCGTCAACAATTGCAGATAATTTTAAGGGCAGAGTTTTACACAATATCCTACACAACACGTTATTGTTGCAGAAAAGGGGAAACACTTAATAGAATCCTTATAGTTAGTGGTTATCAATAAAGGAAACGTTTATTTTTATATTAAGATATATTTTACATTATTTTCTGTAAGTTGCTTGGAGTCACTTATGTGTGAGTTGGGTGGCTACAAAGTTTTGTTTAATAAATAAATACATTAAATAATTGCTTAGCAATGTAATTCGAGTCTGTCAATACATGAGGCTGTAAGGTTGCTAATATATTTTCATCCTTTCTTAAGGATGAGTACTGTGTGCTTGTCTAATGTAAAAGGTAATGGGATGGCGTTAATAGAAGATAGCATATTGAGATGAGCAAGTGTATGATTTTGTAGTGTAAGATGGCATAGAATAACAGTTCACTGTTTTTGCCACAAAAGACTTAACAAGAGGTTTTTTTAAAAAAAATTCATCATCGCTAAACCACTTTCTAAGGAAAATAGCTAATCTCAATTATATTTAGTAATATTTTTTGGTGATGGATAAACATAAATTTATGGCAAGTATTTGAACAGTATAAGTTATAATAATAATTATGTACAAATAGCTTATCACTAGAAAATGAAAGCTCCTTCTTCAATTCCCTAACAATCGATGTGAAAGATATATATGGTCATCTAGATTAATCTATAATCCTATGTGCTGAATTGAATTTTTAATTTACTTTTCAAAAAGCATTATATTTTCTCTTTTTAACAGAATCATTTAAAGGCAGCAAATAGGCCAAGCTTCTACAACACAGAAGGGTAACTAATGTTTATTTTTTAAACTATATTGAAATAAATAAAATTGAGGTTTCCTAAATATATATAAGACAATGTATCTTATATTGCAGCATTTTATATTGATAAAATGAAAAAAAATATTCAGATGTTTCTAAGATTTTAGATTTGATAAACTTCTAGGCTTCTAAACTATAGATTAGACTAGACTTGACTTGAATAGAATTCTTTATTGGCTAAGTGTGCGCTTGGCTGCAGGCGCGTTTGCAAGCTGTTGAAGTTGAGCTGGCCGTCTGGCAATGCAGGTCCAGAGAAGAGCAAGAAGGAGGGGGGCCTGTTTTCTGGAAAGTTGAGCACCCTGTGTGCTATTACTGCCGAGCTCAAGTAACTCTACTCATGCATGAGCTGACATACACATACACATCCATTTCCCTTTAAGGCAGAGGAAATGAATAAGAAAAGCTGATCGTGGTCTGTCTTAATGGCCAAAATCACTTGAAAGAAGCTGGTGGAGATTTCGCCTGATTCCATTTTTCAAGCCAAAGGCACTTAGGGGCAGGAACGGAAAAGTTTGGATGGAGAAAGGTGTGAAGTAGTGATGGCCGTTGTCCCCCCCCCCCCTCTTTTCAAGAAACATCTGCCCCTCCTTCTTGCTCTTCTCTGGACCTGCGTTGCCAGACAGCCAGCTCAACTTCAGGCAGCTTGTAAATGTGCCACAGCCAAGCACTGCCACCTTCTTGGTCCCTTTCTTGGCAATTCCACTCAGGGGTGGGAAGAGGCAACCGGGCTTTTTAGAGAGTTATCCTCACCTGGCAGCGGCTGAGAGAGCCCACCTCTCCTGCAATGGAATGAGACGGAGAACTCCCAATTTCTTTCCCAAGTAGCCGTAGCCGACAGGAGCATGTGATTTATAGCATTTGGAATATTTCAGCTTGGGGATGGCTTTGGCACTCTCTTTTTGGTCTCTCGCCACCCCCTTTTTTTTTGTTGAAAAAGTTTTATTGGGTTTTACAATTTTTTACAAATAGGGTAAGGGTAGGGTGTATAGAAGATATTGTGAGAACCTTCGTGTCGAAGTCGTTGACCCCTTCCGAGGCTTCATAACAAAATATAGATAATACATTAAATTTTCATTTGTACTACAAAGTGGAAAGAAATGCAAATATATCATTATAAAATCTATGCTAGCAATCATGTATAAACATCCAAACAAAAGTTATACTATACTAAAATAAAGTCACTTTTGAGATCTAAGTCTTTTGGCAATTGTGTCTTCTTCTCCCTGGCCCCCAGTGGACGGGGCCGTGGCACCCTCTGCTCCCCCATTTTCATCCTCCAGGATTGAGGAATGTTTTTTAAGAAAGGCTTCCGCCTCTGCAATTGTTTTAATTCTTACTCTTCCTCCTTCCCAGAACACCAACATTCCCTCTGGCATCACCCACTTGAACCAGACCCCCTTTTTAAATAATCTTTTAGACAAGAAGGAATACTTCCTTCTTACCTCTCTAATCTTTTTCGGGATCTGCTTCAAGATGGCAATCTCTTTCTGCTGGTAAATTAAAGGACTGTCTCTCTGCGCTCTCAGGATCCTTTCCCTTGTCGACCTCCTTACAAATTTAATATGGATCTCTCTGGGTACTTCGTTTATCCTGGCATATGCTGAATGTATTCTATATATCAGATCTATGTCCCCCCTAATATCTTCTTTAGGCTTTTGTACATAATCTGCTAAAATTGTACACATTAAATCAGTTAAGTGGGGCAAACTCGTTTGGGGAGTGAAAATCCAGAGCGGCTCCCCACTTCAAGTCAAATTTGAGGTCTGATCTCCTGTTAGGAGAGAGCCAAAGTCATCCCAGTCTTTGGTGCCAGGAAGCTTCACAGGGAGGCCTGCTATCACCAAAACAAGGGTTGTGCGTGCATGTGTGGGGGTCAGGTAGGGAAGCACCAGAAACGGGTCATGGGGAAACTGTGTCGCACCCCCCTGAATGCACACTCTCCTCCCCTCCCCATGCATGCACCTGCAACCTCCCCACGCATTCACGTGTCTCCTGCCAACACCAGAGACCCAAAAACCAGCTGGCTGGCAGGAGGCGCATGGGCATGTTCAATGGATTTGAGCTGGGCAACTGCTCACGTGCAGCAAAAAGGGCTCCGCGTGCCACCTGATTCGCCATCACGGATATAGGGTCTCAACGGAAGACCGGTTGATAGCAATTGTTTTTTCTGTATGAATGACGCAATGGACAGTCATAATTCCAGGTACAATCGATTTTAGATGAGCTTGAAATCTGCGATATCGTCTAACCATGGATGCAGCTCCATCGGTTGCACATTTTTTTTAAATTTAAATTTATACCCCGCCCTTCTCCAAAAGGACCCAGGACGGCGCACAGGAAATTTAAAACATAACAAATATTACAAAATACAAAATTTAAAAACATATTAAATTCCTACCCTGTGCTAAAATTGACATTCCACGACATTCGTCAAAGGGATGTTTTTCTCATTAAAAAACTCTTCAACCTTTTTAAATATCGAAGAACCTTTTGTGTCGGTGGCTAAATTTCAAGCAAATAACAGTTCTTCCCCGATCTCTTCATTTCTGTTGATGAAACGGACATAAGCCAATCACAAGGCTTCATTTTCACGAATTGCTGACTCATCAATCTGCATCACGAATTCTGTACTTTTCAAGGTATCAATAAGCCTTTCTTCCACTTCAGCAGCCATTTCATCAATTCTTTTTGATACAGTTTCATTGCTCGAAGGAATCAATTGCGTTAAAGTACTTGCGCTGGGTCCCAACATGGTGGCAACAATCTGGTTCACTGCTGGCAAAATCAGCATTTCTCCGATACTGTGAGGTTTGCCACATTTTGCAATCAACAAAAATACTTCATAGGAACAAATGAGCCCCTTGTCGGCATTGAGTGATGATTTTCCAAATAATTTCTCAACAGTGCTGCGACCCTCAAACTTGGCCTTTAAGGATTGGAAAAACGATACCAGTTTGTTGGCTTTATCCAAATGAATTCTTACCAAATGGTCTTTCAGTCGGGAAGGCTTTATCGCTTCTTTTGAAAATGTTTTCTCACAAAATGGAAGCTGTACGTTGGAAGGAGATGGAATGAATCCCAATTTTAGGTATTCCGTCGAATACTGGCTATACTTCCTCTTCTCAGCCATGTTGAGAGGTCTTCAAAATGAAAGGCACTAACTGCAAATTAAATTTTCGACTGCACTGGAACACTATAAAACACACGTGGACTCTTGAAGCAATTATGTACCCAACTTTATATAGTTTGGACAAACTTGTGACATATAAGGAATTGCTAGATGGTGGAGGTAATCTTAGATCCAAAACAGATTTAAAATCACAGGGTTTTAATTTGGACTGGTGGGCATATACACAAATACAGTCAAGATACCAAGAAGACAAAGCTAAGTGGGGAATCTTTACTTCCCCACAAGAGTTCAACAAGGCCCTTCGGAAAACTAATAAAAAATGTATTACTAAAGTATATAACCTCTTGCTAACTCGAAATATAGCTGACAAAATTGTCAAAGACTCGATGATAGCCTGGGGGAGAAATTTCAGGTATTCACTGGATCTTGAAAAGTGGCAAGAAATGGAATAAGACCGTAAAATTAACGATGGCAGTGTATTTTAAAGAAAATATGTTTAAGATGCTCTACAGATGGCATATACCACCAGCAAGAATCACGAAGATGTTTCCTGGAATGCCTGAAGAATGTTGGAAATGCGAGTCAGCCAGGGACACATTCTATCATCAATGGTGGATATGTCCACAAGACCAAAGATATTGGGGTAAGATAAAATTGCCTTATGGAGATTATAGGAACCACCTTTCAACTAAAACCAGAAGTTTATTTATTGGGGATAAACCCCGGAGGCATAAGGAAGAAAGACTGGTATCTTTTCACACAAATTACCACTGCAGCCAGAATACTATATGAACAGTTTTGGAAAGGGAAGGAACTACCATCAGACCAACTAATTATCAACAAAATCTTCTGGTGTGCTGAATGCGATAGATTAACATGTATTCTTAAGGGTAGACAGGAAACAATATTTTATCAAAGTTGGGAAAAATTGTACGAATGGATAGAGGTAAAAAGATTACAGGATAAGCGATAGGGAAAAATATACAGTGTAGATATGTAAATGGTAAATAAAATAAATACATGGAGCAGTAACATATAAAGAACTAAAGATTAATAAATGTAAGATATAGATAAACAGAAGTAACTGGAATAACTGGAAATGTAGTAAGATGATATATGATGTTTCTTGGTAACTGTATACATACACGGGGTGAGTCACTCCCAGTTATATATATGTAGTTTTGTCTTGTTAATGTCCTTTTTCTGTTTTTTTCCCTGTTATTAGTTTATAATAAAAATAATTTAAAAAAAACACACTTGGTCGTTGATAAACCTAGTTTCAATAGTTACATTGACATTACAGCTGACATCACGGGACAGTCACTCAGCATGCGATGTTTTGAAAGAAGTGCTCACCCCTCCCTTTCTGGCCAATGGCACGCCACTGTATGAGTTGAGTGATAAAGATTGTTGCGCAACGCGCATGAAGATGAACAATGAGTATTCACATATGTATGGCATCCTGTACGGAAGCTAGCTGGAGGAACATTTAAAAACACAGTTCAATCCACTAATAGCGAGCGATCTGATGTTTTTGTATGACAGATATACAGCAGTTCACTGTACGAAAAAAGTCTCAAAAGTGTCCCCCAAACTTCTTGCTCCATCACCCCCATATTGCCCCCCTTCCATTCCTTCGCCCCTGCATCGCCCCTTTTTGTTCTATCCCCCCCCCCCCCAAAAAAAACAAAATTGCCTCCTGGAGGGCGATATCGCCCAGGTTAAGAACCACTGGACTAGAGCAACAGGCTCTATCCAGTAAAGTGAAGTTCAGTGGTGAGAAAAATAAGTTCCTGTGCTTTGGCAGGAAAAAAACAAATGCATGCATACAGAATAGGCCCATCAATAATAACCTTTAGAGGCTCTAGATATCCTAATGGACTACCACTTAAGTCTGATCCAGTTGTTTGCTGCAGTTGTCAGGCCAATGCAGTCCCTCGGCTATATCACAGGAATAGCATCAAAATCACAAGTGATAATACCACTTTGTACTGCACAAGTAGAGGCCACACTTGAATTACTGAATCCAATTCTGGTCATGGAGAGACAAAAAAGATGCTGAGGCCCTGGAAAGAGTGCAGAGAAGAATGCCACAAAAATGCTAAGACATCTGGAGGCTAAATTGTATGATTTAAGGAAACTAAGTATGTCTAGCCTAATGAATTGAAGGGTTAGGGCAGTGGTGGGTAAACTTATTAGTCAAGAGAGCTAAATATCAATAGTACCACGACTGAAATTTCTTTTGAGAGCCAAAAGTTGTGGCCTGTTCTATGGGAGTAGCTCAGCGGTCATGTGACTGGGTGGGTGTGGCCAACTTGGAAAATGTGGCAAAACTCATTTAATGACGGTCCTGCTTAGCAACCAAAATTTTGGGCTCAATTGTGGTCATAAGTTCTTTATTTCTCTCTCTCTCTCTCCCACTTTTTTTCTTTCTATTTCTCTCTCTCTCTCTCTCTCTCTCTCTCTCTCTCTCTCTCTCTCTCTCTCTCTCTCTCTCTCTCTCTCTCTCTCTATCTATCTATCTGTCTCTCTCCTCCCTCCACCCATCTGTCACTGCGTGTGCGTGTGTGTGTGTGTGTGTCTGTCTCTCTCTGATTCCCTCTCTCCCTCACTCCCCTTCTGCCTCTGTCTGTCTCTCTGTGTGAATGGCAGTCTCTTCCTCCCTCTCTTCCCCTCCCTCCCCGGGAAGCAGCGGAAAGCCCGGCATGTCAGTGAGTGAGCGTGCGTGCGTGCAAGCGTGCGGGCAGGGGGAGGACCCAAGACTGCAGCTATCTAAACCCGCGGAGGCCATCCGGGCGCCGCACGCCCACCTCCCTCCCAGTCCGTGCGGCGGGCAGCCCTGGAAAATATGCACCTCAATGGCTTCTGCAGGCGGCTGTTGCTGCTGCTGCTGCTCCCGAGCCCTGTGACATGCAGTTCTCGCCGTCCGAGCAGCCCGGCTGTCCTGCCCGATGCACCTGCCACAGCGAGAACTGCATGTCGCAGGGCTCGGGAGCAGCAGCAGCAGCAACAGCCGCCTGCAGAAGCCATCGAGGGGCATTTTCCAGGGCTGCCCGCCGCACGGACTGGGAGATTGGTCGGCGTGCGGCACTCGGACAGCTTCCGCGGCGTTTAGATAGCCGCAGCCTTGGGTCCTCCCCCCGCACGGCCGCTCGCTGCAGGAGGAGGGAGGTGGGTGTGCGGCTCCCGGAGTCTGCCCATGGCTAGTTGAAGGAAGAGCCACACTCGAGGGGCCAAAGAGCCACTCCTGGCTCGCGAGCCGCGGTTTGCCGACCACTGGGTTAGGGTGACATGATCACTGTTTTCAGTTCTTTTTTTTAAACAATTTTATTGGTTTTTACAATATATATGGGAAAGGAGTAAAATAGGATATAAAGTAAACATTTTAGTGGCTTCCATGTAGAGGTTGATGGTCACCTCCGATACTTCGTACAAATTCAATATTTAAAAAAAAGCAATTGGCAAAAGATACATGTATATCACATTTCAAAATACATACATTCAATCATTTGTTTTTTTCCTGCCATCCCTTTTCATAGGTTACAGTAATGGTTTCAAAATCCATTCATTTCTGAGATCTGAGTCTCTTTGCTATTGTTTCTTCTTTCCCTTTCCCGCCAATGGGCAGGGCCATGGCCCCTCCCATTCCCTCTTCTTCGTCTCCTAGGAGTAGGGAATGTTTCTTACGAAAGGCCTCCGCCTCGTCTACTGTTTTAACTCTAACTCTGCCCCCCTCCCAGAAAACCAACATTCTGCCCCCCTCCCAGAAAACCAACAGGCATTAACCATTTGAACCAAATCCCTTTTTTGTACAATTTTTTGGATAAAAAGGAATACTTCCTTCTTATTTCTCTAATTTTTGGGGGGATTTGTTTCAGAATGGTAATGTCCTTTTCTTGAGGTGAGTGATAATTAGTACATTTCCCAAAGGATTTGAGAAAATACTACGTGCATAGTTTTTCTTTATGAGTTGGAAATTTAAAACAGAACATTTAGAAAATCCTGAATGAATTGTTTAATACTCTTCCCATTCAGATTGTGCTTTAATGAAGAGAGACTTTATTTATTCCAAACATTTAGCAAGTCTAAGGGCTTTTCTGCAGGAAAAGAAATGGAGAAGTTATGTATTGAAGAACCAGCCTCTAAACAAATAAAAAGATCAGGACCAATGTCAAAGTGATGTCCCGGTGTCTGGAAGCCGTGCGGGTCTGGATGGGAAGGAACAGACTCAGACTCAACCCTTCCAAGACGGAGTGGCTGTGGTTTCCGGCGTCCCGGTACAACCAGTTAACGCCATCACTGGCCATTGGGGGCGAACATCTAGCGTCCTCCTGGATACCAGGCTGTCTTTAGAAGACCACTTGACGGCCGTGGCCAGGGGGGCATTCTTCTGGATTCTCCTGGTTCATCAGTTGCAGCCCTTATTGGACCGGGACGCCCTTCGCACAGTCACTCATGCGCTAGTGACATCCTGTATAGACTACTGTAATGCTCTCTACATGGGGCTCCCCTTGAGGTGCACCCGAAGACTGCAGTTAGTCCAGAACGCAGCCGCGCGGGCAATTATGGGAGCTCCTAGATGCTCCCATGTAACGCTCTTGCGCGAGCTGTACTGGCTGCCTGTGGTCTTTCGGGTCACTTCAAGGTGTTCTATCATCTTTAAAGCGCTCCATGGCACGGGACCTAGTTAT
This sequence comes from Rhabdophis nuchalis, assembly GCA_039707465.1. NCBI lineage: Eukaryota > Metazoa > Chordata > Lepidosauria > Squamata > Natricidae > Rhabdophis > Rhabdophis nuchalis. The sequence goes on along the minus strand of CM077647.1, from coordinate 111,467,568 downwards.
CTATGGGATCGCATCCTTACCCCATACATCCCTTCGGCCGATTCGCTCCCACAGAGAGGGACTTCTCCGGGTGCCGTCCACCAGGCAATGCCAGCGGGCGACGCCCAGGGGAAGGGCCTTCTCTGTGGTGGGCCCAACTCTCTGGAACGACTTACCCCCCGAACTGAGAACGACCACGGACCTCTGCTCCTTCCGCCAGAAACTTAAAACTTATTTTTTCCAACAGGTCGGCCTGGCCTAGCTCACACCACCTAGCCTATAATCTGCAGCTAAATTGTTTTAATTGGTTTTTAGGGATACAGTTTTAACTTATTTAAATTTTTTAGCACAGGGATACTAATTTAATCTGGTTTTTAAATTTTGTATATTGTTATGTTTATATATGTTTTTTAAATTTCCTGTGCATTGCCCTGAGTCCCTTCTGGGAAAGGGAGCGGTATATAAATTTAATAAAAGTAAAGTTATCATTATAAGCCATGAAAGTATTCTGATAGTACAGTGAAATAAGAATGCCATTATTTAAAGAGTAGCTTTGTATAGAAGATTTTGTCATTTGTAATTGAAAGCAAGTTAAATCATATTTTTGCTGTGACATTTAAAGTGGCAGACTTGAGAAAACTGCAGAATTGTGTAAAATCGGTTGGACTTGTTTGTCGCAGTTTTAAACCAATCACTTTATTCCCTGGAAAGTACAGATAATGTGCAGCGTGCAGTTCCTTTCTAGGTGAAAGTCTTGGCTATGATTTTACTTCTGAATAAGAGCCTTGGGATTGTTGACACTTTGAAGTTTTCTGTGTGGATCTGTAAGAGATACTGTAATTATTCAGGATTATTTTTCTAAAATATGTTTTTAAAAAGTCTAGATCTGCCAGATACACACACACACACACACACACACACACACACACGAACTGTGATGGTGTACCTATGGCACCCATGGCACACGGAGCCATTTGGCTTGGCACACTATCCACCGGGAGGTTGATTGACACCTGCGCATGCACACAGAAACTGAAAGTTAATGTAACTATTTTACCCCCTGTGAGAAGCTGAACTTTTGGCTGCTCTCGGGATCTCTGCTTGCTTCTTCTGCTCCTCGATTGTAAGTTGCCCTGGGCTAGTGCAGGGGTTGGGGGGTTGCAGGGAAGCCTTGCTAGCTGCTCCACAAAGCCCTCCACCTCCGAAGTTATTTAACTCCCTGCTGGGCTAGTGCAGGGGTTGGGGGGGGGGTGCAGGGAAGCCTTGCTAGCTGCTCCACAAAGCCCTCCACCTCCGAAGTTATTTAACTCCCTGCTGGGCTAATGTGGGGGTTGGGGGGGTGCAGGGAAACCTTGCTAGCTGCTTCCCAAAGCCCTCCACCTCCAAAACCATTTCATGTCCTGCTGGTCCAAATGAGATGGGCTAGCAAGGGGAGGGGATGCTTTTCAAGGAGCCACAAGGGGACTGAAATCTGGTTTCTGTCCTACAAGTAAGATTTTGTCCAGAACCAATCCCAGCATGAAGGTCTTTTATTTGCTCATTCTACTCCTTCTCTTTGCATTTTTACAAGGTAAGAAATTAAATTTCTGATGATGTAAAATAGCTCATAACTGACCTTACTAGATACGGAAAGGGCCCGCAACTTGGGCGTCCTCCTGGACTCTCGGCTGTCCTTGGACGACCATGTGACGGCCATGGCCAGGGGGGGCTTTTCATCAGGTTTACCTGATATGCCAGTTGCGCCCCTTTCTAGACCGGGACGCCCTACGCACGGTCACCTAAGCCCTCGTTATTTCCTGCCTAGACTACTGCAATGCTCTCTACATGAGGCTCCCTTGAGATGCACCTGGAGACTCCAGTTAGTGCAGAATGCGGCCGCGCGGGGGATTCTGGGAGTCTCACGGTACTCCCGTATAATACCTCTCCTGCGCGAGCTGCACTGGCTGCCTGTGGTCTTCCAGGTGCTCTTCAAGGTGTTAGTTACCATCTTTAAAGCACTCCATGGCACGGGTCCTGGTTATTTGCAAGACCGCATCCTACCACACACCTCCCTTCGACCTGTCCGCTCCCACAGAGGGCCTCCTCAGGGTGCCGTCTGCCGGTCAATGCCGGCTGGAGGCCCCCAGGGGAAGGGCCTTCTCTGGCAGGTCTGGCCCTCTGGAATGACCTGCCCCCCGACCTTCACACCATCACGGACCTACGCCTCTTCTTTCGGATGCTTAAAACACATTTTTTCCATCTGTACTTGCTGTGGGTTTTTATTTTTCTGTGCACCGCCCTGAGTCCCACCAGGGAGAATAGGGCGGTATATAAATCCAAAAAATAAATAAATAGCTATTATCATGTCTAAAAACAAGATACTGTTCTCGATGATGAAGAGTAGGAGGTGTCACCAGAGGGTATTCTCACTGCCAATTGGTCCATAGACTGAGAGGAAACATTTAGGACACACCTGATCCTCCTGCCATTCCCTCTCAGTCTATGGTCCGAACGACTGAGAATAATTTTGCTCTGGTGACTTGCTTAATTGATTCGTTAAAAAATTGGATATTCCTTTCAAATTTAATTCAAAACAATCGATTTCATCTCACTTTGATTGCTGCTGATAGCCAAGGCGACTGTGGGCTCGCAGCCACCTTCATAGGGGGGGGTGCCGGATTGCTGACAGTCAAACGGGATTTTCCTTCCTCGTGGAAGCGGTAAGCAGAGACCGGCCTCTAGAAATTAACTTGAGCAGATGGCTGGGGATTTCCCCGCTAGCCGGGGAAATCGCCCTATCGGGGATCCTAATTGATGGGCTGTCCCTTAGTTCCCCGTCTTACAGAGAGCCGCATGGTCGGATTCTCTTTCACCCCACAGCGCGCACAGTTGCCAGCCATCTAAATAGCCTGGCGCTGACTTCTTAATTCATCACAGCACCTCGGGCCATGTGGCCAGAACAGACAATACCTCAGAGAGCAGGAATTACCTCTGGTGGCCATTTTGTCTCTGCCTCATGCTGGCCGTCCTTTTGTTTTGCCACATGGCGTACGAGCGACTGGCTAACAGTTTTTTTCTGGTGTGCGGTCTGATAAATTATCTGGTCTTCTCAGGCATTGAGAGACGAACCTTGCAATTGATTACCTTCACTGTTCATCGTAATTCCCAATTTTACAAAGAATTTAATTGATTTTTTTTAAAAAGAATAATTATATAGATAGAGGATTGATTGGTGCAGAGTGAAAGCCTTTGCTCGAACCTCAGTGCAGCTGTCCTAATGGCTACCAGGGCAGACAAGGCCTCTACCCCTCAGGACTCTGGTTTGCCTCCTTCGAAGGCCTCTACCGTGCCTCCGCCCACCCACCCTTCCTCGGAGCAGCGGCTTTCCAGGGCCATGATCCGGGAGGAACAGCGGAGACAGCGCGCCATGGAGAAGCAGGTGGCACGCGCTGAACGACTGTTGAGGGCACGTGAGTCAGTGGAATCTATTTCATTGTCTGGAATTTTTTCCCCGGCCCAGCCAAACTATCTTTATTCGAACCCCCCTTGACAAAGAGGAGGTTCCAGCCCCTCCCCTTTTCTTGGAGGTGGTTAAAGGGCAGTGGTCTCAGCCTGGTTCCTTCCCTAACTCAGACGTCAATGACAGGAAACTGTATAACATGGACAAGTCTTTCTCCCAAGCCTTGCAGGTACCTGAAGTTGACACACCGGTTGCTGCATTGTCTTCATCGGCCACGGTTGTGGCGGGGGATGTGGCGGACAAGTTGAAGCTAGAGGACAAGAAGGCAGTGCTCATCCTGCGTATGGGGTTTCAGGCTTCAACTTGGTCCATCAAGGCGGCGGCCGCGGCCCCATCGTTCTTTTATAACTTCTTTACTCTGGCTACAACAGCTACAGGCCTGCACTCTGCCCGAAGACACGTGTACGCTGAATGACATCAGCAAGATAATTACAGCCATGCAATTTTCTGCTGATGCTACTTTAGACTCTGAGGTTTTCTTCTAGTGCTGTGTCTGCCTCTGTGGCATCCAGAAGGTTGCTGTGGCTCAAGAACTGGCAATGCGACAATAAGTCAAAATTACACGTGGTGTCGAGACTGTATGCAGGGGGCAAGTTGTTTGGCGACTCTGATCCTGGTCGAAAATAAGGAAAAGAAGAAGGTGATGCATTCTTCCACTAAGTGACAGGATAATCGGCCGACTCCATATCGCAGACATCAGTTTTTCCGCCCCCCTGACTCGGACTTTCATCAACCGAGGTATTATGGTTCTCGGGGGGACAGGTTCCACTTCAGGAATTCCTTCCAGGATAGGGACAGAGGGCAGTACCAGTCACGACGGCCCTGGTACGGCCCTGGTACGGGGTGGAGGTGATTGTCCCTTCCGCAGGGGAAGACAAACCTAATTCTGATCTTCCCTTAGGTGGCCACCTGCAATATTTTGCTTCTTATTGGTCTCAAATAACCAAGGATACCTGGATCGTGGACACGATCCAACAGGGTCTTAAGCTAGAATTCCTTTCACCTCCCCCCCATTTTTTTAAATCTTTCCCTTCCTCCAAGAACCTGGATAGGTTGGAGCTAGTCAATGCTGTGATCCAACATTTAGTAGACATTCAAGCCATCGAGCCGGTGCCCCCCAGGGAAAAGGGTTTCAGGTTTTACTCCAACCTCTTTATCGTTCCAAAGGCCTTGGGGGGTGGAGATCGATTTTGGATTTAAAACGCCTAAATAATTACATCATATACAGGCATTTTAAGATGGTTTCACTAAAATCCATATTGCAGGGTGTTCGTAAGGGTGACTTCATGGTCTCCATAGATCTCACCAAAGCCTACCTGCACATTCTGGTGCGTGTTGCCCATCGTAGGTTCCTTCGTTTTTCATACCAGGGACAACATGTTCAGTATAGGGCCCTTCCCTTTGGTTTGGCTTCAGCACCACGCAACTTTACGAAGATATTGGCAGCAGTTGCCGCCTACCTGCATTCTATACCTATCAGACTTCAGCTTTACCTTGACGATGTGTTGTTTCAGGCACACTCCTTTGACCAAACTATGTCTGATTTGAGATTTACCATTGACACGCTCCAAAGATTGGGGTTCTCTATCAATTTTCCCAAGAGTCAGCTGAATCCCTCTACAAGGATCTTACATTTAGGGGTGGTCATAGACTCTGAGGAAGGGGTGGTTTATTTGTCCAAGGAGTGGATAGAGAAGCTGCAACAGCTAGCCCGCTCAGTGGGTTCCTGACGGATGGAACCTGTAGTTGTCCTGTCCCAGCTGCTAGGTTCCATGATCTCCTGTGTGGGAATAGTTCCCTGGGTGCATTTCCATTCCAGGGAGTTGCAGTGGGCTTTGATCCTTTATCAAAGACAGATATTCAGCAATTCTCACCTGGCAGTTCCAGTGTCTCCCCAGGTGCGACTGTCCCTCCAATGGTGGCTGTCTCGGGCGCTCAACAAGGGGTCCTCCTTTTGGGAGCCTGTCAGTAACCACAGATGCGAGTCTCTATGGTTGGGGCGTGTTAATGGGCTCAAATGGCGCAGGGCCGCTGGACTGCCACAGACTTGCGTCACAATATAAACTATCTCAAATTTAGGGCGGCACGCCTGGCTTTTCTTCATTTTCAGAAGGACTTGTTACATACTCGTGTGTTGCTTCTAACAGACAATATTTCCACAAAGGTGCATGTCAACAAACAAGGTGGAACACATTCGAGAGCTCTGTGGACAAAGGCACACAGACTGATGAGTTGGGTGGAGACGCATGTATGTTCCATCGATGCAGACCACATCTCCGGGAACTCGAATCACCAGGCTGATTGGCTCAGTTGGAGCACAGTGGATCATGGGGAGTGGCAACTTGACCCATTGCTGTTTCGGCAGATATGTCGCAGGTTCGGGACCCCGGTAATCGACTGGTTTGCGACACCGGAGAACACGCAGCTGAGGAGGTTCGTGACTCGATACCAGACTCGGGCGCCGAAGACACAGACGCTCTGCGATGCAAATGGCCACCTGGTCTCCTCTATGCCTTCCCTCCCCTCCCTCTCCTTCAGGGTACAGTAGCGATGGGGGCCGAGATGATTCTCATAGCTCCACATTGGCCGAGGAGGCCTTGGTATGCGGATCTGATCCAGCTGTCCGTGTCCCCTCCTTGGAGGATTCTGGACAAGGAGATTCGGCTGCACCAGGGGGTGCTTCAACATCCAGAACCCAGGTGGTTGAAGATAACCGCCTGGCACTTGAGAGGCACTAGGTAGAGCTAGGGTCTCTGAGAAGGTCATGAACACCTTGGAAGCAACCAGACGACCTTCCACTACTAGAATTTACAATGCGACCTGGTTGGCTTTCTCCAAATGGTGTGACCGGGCTTCCATTGCTGCCCAGGATGCCTCCGTGCCACAGGTTTTAGATTTTTTACAGGAAGATATAGAAAAAGGGTTGGCTTATAATACCTTGCGCAGACAAACAGCTGCTCTAGCAACAGAGCTTCTGGGGTAGGGTCACACTCCTTTGACTCATCTCCCACTGATTAGGAGGTTTCTGAAGGGCACAGCGAACATAGTTCCCCCAGTGATTCACAGATTCCCTACATGGGATCTTCCCTTGGTGCTTCAAACACTAACAGAGGCTCCCTTCGAGCCTATTAGATCCATATCATTCCAGATGTTAACATTGAAGGTGGCGTTTCTCATAGCCATCACATCTGCCAGACGTATTTCGGAGCTTAGTGCTCTTTCGTCTAGGAGTGATTTGTGCCTTTTCCACACAGACAGGGTCATCTTATGACTGGATCCTACCTTTCTGCCGAAGGTAAACACACCTTTTCATTGAGCGCAGGAACTAGTCTTGCCAAATTTCTGTCCGTCCCCTTCGCATGAAAGGGAACACTTGTGGCATAGGCTAGATGTCCGGAGAGCTCTTCGGATTTATTTGAAGCAGACAGTACCCTTTCGTAAATCAGAGGCACTATTTCTTTCTTTTCAGCCCGCTTCTCGGGGCTAGAGTGACTTCCAGTACGATAGGCAGGTGGCTCAGAAAGACCATTTCCCTGGCTTATGAGGCAAAGGGTAAAACCCCTCCTAAGGGCATCACGGCACATTCGACTCGTACTGCAGCTACGACAGCTGCATGGGCTACTAGAGCTCTGTTTGAAGACATTTGCAGGGCTGCATCGTGGGCCAGTCCTACTTCCTTTATCAAGCACTATAAGTTAGATGCATATGCTTCGGTTGAGGCAGCCTTTGGGCGTAGATTCTGCTTCCGCTGCTGCAGGACAATAATTTCTCCCTCCCTAGGACTTAAGCTTTGGTACGTCCCTCTGGTGACACCTCCTGCTTTTCATCATCGAGAACGATCGTTGGTACTTACCTGAACGTCGCTTCTGATGATGAAGACAGGAGGTGTCACCTCCCTTCCTATTTAGTTAGCAGCGGGGTTGTGGTCCTTCCTTTCCTTGTGAGTTTGCTTCACAGTTCCTGATCCAATTGCCTTCGAGGGAATGGGAGAAGGAGGAGCAGGCATGTTCTAAATATTTCCTCTCAGTCTATGGACCAATTGCAGTAAGAATACCCTCTGGTGACACTTCCCGTTTTCATCATCAGAAGCGACATTCAGGTAAGTACCAACGATCGTTCTCCATCTTGTCTGAAGTGCCATTTAATGCAGAACCTGACTTCTGGAAATAATGTAAAAATGCAAAGGCTAAGAGTACAAGAAGCAAATAAATGTTGGACCAAATCTTACTTCTGGGACAGAAACCAGCTCTCAGCCCCCTTGTGGCTCTTTGAAAAACATCGCCCCCAGGGGTGTCCTGGTTGATCCCAAAGGGCTCTGGGAGTGGCTGTGAGTTTCCCTAGACAAACCATCCCACAGCTCTCTCCATCCCCTCGTCGGTGAAAATGCTTTCTCCCACTTGCTGGTGGTCAGCAAATTCAAAAGAACCCCCAGCTGAGAATTACTGCTGCAGATTGATTGATTCAGGGAATTTTTTTAGTATTAACTAATAATGTTAGTAAACATATTTTTGGGACAATAAGATGCACCAGTATATAAGACACACCAAGATTTCAAAGAGGTAAGTAAGAAAAAAAAGTTTTTGTCTTCCCCTGTCCTCAGGAGCACTCTGCAGGCTTTACCAGGGCTGGGGGAAGGAAAAAATGCCCCCATTTCAGTGAAAAACGAGCTGTTTTTTCACCCATTTTTCACAAAAATGGGATGCAGAAGCGGGACTTCGGGAGGCAAAAATGGCTGTATTTGATGTATAAGATTCACCAATATTTTCACACTCTTTTGGGGGGGGGTGCATCTTATACTCTGCAAGCACTGTTATTGTGGCGTTTTTTTCAGAGAAAAGATGTTAATCACGTATGAGTTGTTTTTTCTAAATTAAAACCTCATTATTCAGGTTAGGTTGCCATATTGGCACTCCGAGAAAAATATGTGAGTTTTGGGTTGCAATTTGGGCACTCAGTCTCAAAAAGGTTCACCATCACTGCACTAGAATTTTGCTTTGAAGACTTCAGCTTTGTTGGGTTAAAGTCAACATGTTTAAAGTTTGTGTAACATAATAAAATAGAGAAATGATTACTAGCACTAGTTTATTTTGAAAATGAAGTTCCTTGAACGGACCCTTTGTGATACTTGCCTGTCTTTCCTCTAGAAGTTCAGCTACTCTAAAGCCAGAAGAGGAATGTGAATTTATAATAGAGGAATGTTTGTCTTCTCCATCTTGGTTTTCAATTCCTGGAAAGAAGAAAAAAACACAGAAAAAGACATTTTGTGCTTCATTTGAAGGAAACCAGGAAGCTGAGCAGCATAATAAAAGAAAAATAAATTCAGATTCTATATCAAGCTTTATTCCTGTAGCTCAGGAGTTATGCCATAATACACCGGTTAAAAAACCACAGTTACCACCCAAAAAACAACCGGGGACTCAAAAGAAAAAGAAAAGATTCCCTGCTGAACCTATGGAGAAGAAGAAAAGGCAATTGGTTTCAAAGCAGAGCCTTGAAGATGTTCATGGAGAGGAACACTTAGATAAAAAGAAGAATCTTCATCCTTTTAAGCTAAAAAATCAGTTAAAGAGAGCAACATCTGAAAAAGTAAGAGAGCTTTCTTTACCAAAGCCTCAGAATAATGTATTATATCAAGAGGATTCTTGTGAGCAGCATGTGGCAAAAAAACATTCAAATATTTCAGTAACACCACAAAACAGTGAAATATCTTTATTACAGTAAGTTATGATTGTACAAGTTTAATGCTACTTTTTCTTAATGCAATGCAATTTTGTACATTGGGACTATTAATCAGCTTTGAGCAAAGATATGAATACTCAAGCAAAGACATGAATACAACCCAACTGTTTAGACCTCTTCTGAGGTACAGACTTCTTAGACTTCCATGGGGCTTTGTTAATTTCCTGAGTATACATACCAATTACAGCCATTTGTCCTCTTATTTAAAATACTTATATTTTTATATCCATCACTAGGAATCCTTAGGTATTTTGCAACAGTTGTAGAAAGTACTAAAATAAGCTAAATTAAATAAAAGGAGAGATGGTTGGAAAATGGTAACAAAAAAAGTAATATATAAAATTTACCTGAAAAACAATAAGTTTTGGAAAAATAATAAGAGTTGGAAGGAACCTCAGAGGTCTTCTAATCCAGCCTTCTGGTCAAGCAGGAAACCCAATACTATTTCAGAAAAATTCTTGTTCAATCTCTTAAAAACCTCCAATGTTGGAGCGCATTTCTCCTTACTGTATTTTTCAGAGTATAAAACACACCTTTTAACCCCCCAAAAGAGGGTGAAAACCTGGGTGCATCTTTTTTAATATAAAATGTTTTTTATTTTTCCATTTTCATAACATATAATCACATGTATACTATTACATAGCCAACATCATATTGTATTATTAAATGTTTACATTAATATACCTTACCATCAACTCTCAAAAACAATTATTGGCTCTTCTGCTCTCCATATACCATATTTGTACCTTATTCATCACTTTCTTCTCCCTCTCTCCTCTTTGTCTCTCTCTGTCTCCCTGTGTCTGTCTGTCTCTCTCTGTATCTGCCTCTCTCCTCCCTCCACCCATCTCTGTCACTCTGTGTGTCTGTCTGTCTGTCTCTGATTCCCTCCCTCCCTCCCTCTCTGTCTGTGCCTCTCTGTCTCTCCTTCCCTCCCCCTCTGTCTCTCTGTGTCTTTGTCACTCTCTGTATCTGTCTCTCTGTCCTCCCTCCACCCATCTCAGTCACTCTATGTGTGTCTGTCTGTCTGTCTGTATCTGTCTCTCTCGTCCCTCCACCCATCTCTGTCACCGTGTGTGTGTGTGTGTGTGTCTAATTCCCTCCCTCCCTCTCTCTGTCTCTCCCTCCCTCCCCCTCTGTCTCCCTTACCCATTGTCTCTCTCTGTGTCTGTCAGTCTCTCCCTCCCTCTCCCCCCCGGGAAGCAGCGGAGGGACCAGCATGTTGGCTGAGGAGGCAACGGCTGCCTCCTCCCACAGCGAGCGGGTGGATGGGGGGAGCACCCGAGGCTGCGGCCACCTTAAGCACCATCAAGGCCCTCCGGGTGCCATATGCCCACCTTCCTCCCCAGCCCCGTGTGGCGGGCAGCCCCGGAACGTGCGCCGTGGTGGCTGTCGGAGGGAATCGGTGGAGACGAGCCCAGCCGTCCTGCCTGATGCCCCTGCTGGGCGACCTCGGATGGCGGGAGCTGTGTGTCCCAGGGCTCGGGGGACAGCTGCAACAGCAGCCGCTTATGCAAGAGACAGAGTCTGCCTGTGGCTGGGTGAAGGAAGAGCCACACTTGAGGGGCCAAAGAGCCACTTGTGGCTCATGAGCCGCGGTTTGCCGACCACTGCCTCAGAATGTTTGTTTCTATTTCAAATCCAAAACCAAACTTAGAGTTTGTATTTGTGTGTTTGTCACTTCTCTGCTTTTTCCCTTTCTGTCCGAATTGTTTCAAACAAATAACTTTTTTGGGAGGTTCGTGTTTCCACTCTCCATTTTCCCTTTTTTTTTCCCTTTTGCCAAAATCCAGATCTGTCTATTAATATTATTTGTACTTTCAAGATTTCTTGCCTTTCCCAAGTCTTGATTTATGACTGTGGGTTAAATGAATCTTCTTACCAGTGTTTCATCTTGTTTCCTGCATGCTCCTGTTCAGTTGCTTTGGCTGGAAGCCAGCTTCTAGTGCAGGCATGCTGCTACCCCTACTCCAATTCAGAGGGCAAATCTCCGACCTACAAGGGGCTTGTTGTCTCCCTCTGGATCTGATGAGATGCTGCCTCTTCTTGGCCCCTCTACAGGGGCATAGGTTGGAATAGGTTTGTAAGCCAGGGTTCATGTGAAGCTCTTGAGAGCTCACACCCCCCACGTCTGTTCAGCTGGAGAACTTCCTGTCGAATCTTGGGTGTTTCCCCACCCACCTTGTCTGTGCATTAGATTTTCAGGTGTTTCCAGATGGCGGTGATCCTCACTTCCACATGGAGTCTGATTCTCGAAGCGGCCCAGGGAATTGCATTGAATGCCTTTTGAATGCTTACTCAAGAGCTACCCCTTGCCACCCCTCTGATACTTGCTGAGCCTCCTCCCAGTGCAGATGCACCTTCTCTTTTCTCCTGGCCAGATCCGCCACCTGAAATGTAAGGATCATGGAGGAAAGAGTTTTCAGGTAGTAGCGCCCTCCGCATGCACTGTTTTTTTGAATCAGGGAGGGGATCTGCCTCCTAAAAATGCCTTCCTACATGAACCTCATGGGTGTCAGAGGGGCAGCAAGGGCTTGGCAGCTCCTGAGGGAGTTGAGCCTTCTCCGCTCACAACATCTTCACCCCGAGAGCATCACTGGCAGCTGCTTCCCGCAACTCAGGAGGTGTGCGCTCTCCCTATTGCTACTGCTCGGCCTGAAAACACTTTCTTCCATGATCCTCATGTTTCAGGCCGAGCAGCGTCAGCAGGGTGCTGCTGCTCTTTTTTCCATGGGGCAGAAGGATTTGAATCAAGCTTGATTGTATCCCATTCCAGGTTTTTAACTTCCCAATCTAGCATCTTGAGAAATCTAGCATCTCGAGAAATCTAGCATCTCTGAGATACCTCTCATTTGCAGGAGGAGGAGGGCGGCATATACAAAAGCCTCTGAATAACTGGGAAAGAAAACCTTGCTTTTCAGGTGGTGGTTTTTGGAAGGTTCCAAGCGTGGATTTCCCCCCCAGTTACTCAGAAGCTTTTGTATATGCTGCCCTCCTCCTCATCCTTCAAACGAGAGGTGCCTCAGAGACACTAGATTTCTCGGGACACTGGATTGGGAAATTAAAAATCTGGAATGCGGTACAATCAAGCTTGATTCGAAGGCTTTGGATCGCTATGCTGCCACCCAAAAATGCTGTTACAGCGATCTCTGCAGAGCCCACTTTGGCTGCCCCTTTTCGGGCAGTTCCAGGCAGCAGAAATTGCAGTAACAGCGTTTTGAGGTGGCAGGGAAGCGATCTTAGGAGTTTGATTGTATCCCATTTCAGGTTTTTAACTTCCCAATCTAGCGCTCTGAGAAGAGCTTCTCTTCCTCCACATCCCCCCCTCCTATCTGCCCAGATCTGTCATGCAGCAAAGAGATATGGTAGCTGGGAGCCTGGCATCTGCTTTTGCGCCGAGACTAAGGAAACGGGGTTGCGAAGAGGACTGTAAACAAGCCCGGTTTTTCAAGGAGGCATCCTTGCCAGGCTGTATTCTTTGGGCTTCCCTTTTGCCGTACAAGCACAAGCATGAAGAACCATTTAATCCAAATGGAAGGGATCTCCACCCCTCCTCGCCCAATGGGCTGTTCCCAGTCAAGCACAGCAGTGGCCGTTCAGCAGCCCCCACTTGTCTTTCTCTCCTACTGAAGAGAAGAAGTGAGCTGACTGCCGCTCCTTAGGCCAAGCGGCTCTGTGTGATTGCTGGTCAGAAGGAAGGGGGGGGGAAATAAAGTGCAGAGAGATATTTAGTCTTGCCCTGCCGTAGGGAGGGGTAGAGAAAAGTAGATTTGAGATCGATAAAAGCCTTAGCCTTTAGGGCCATGGTAGTCAACCTGGTCCCTACTGCCTACTCGTGGGCATTCCCAGTTTTCATGGTGGGCGGTAGGGGTTTTGTCTGATACTGAAGCACTTTCTTTTTTTTAATTTAATTGGCTTTCCTACTTTATAAATCACCATTACTGTAGAACCGGTAGGCGGTTAGAAAATTTTACTACTAACAGAGATACAAAATGTGGCTGTAGGTATAAAAAGGGTTGACTTCCCCTGCTTTAGGGGATCCAATCCTCACACATCGTGTTTTTGCCCTCCCCGGCCCCCAGAAGCACTTTTCAGGCATCCCAAACTCTCTGCATGCCTCAGTTTTCAGAGGGTTTGGGAGGCCCGCAGAGTGCTCCTGGGGGGTGGGTGTGGGGAGCAAAAAATTATTTTTAAATTTACCTCTTCAAAATCTTGGTGCGTCTTATACTCTGAAAAATGCAGTAGTTCTAGTGTGGTTTTCTCCTTGATTAATTTCCATCCATAGCTACAGAGCTTTGGGTGCTTTGGAGAATAGTTGACTACCTCTTCTTTTTGGTAGCCCTTTAGATATTAGAACACTGCTATCATAGGACTCCTTCTTTTTATTAAACTAGACATACCTGATTCCTACAACTGTTCTTTGTATGTTTTGTCCTCCAGTCCCTTAATCATCTTTGTTGCTCTTCTGTGCAATCTTTGCACTACAAACATCAGTATTGGTTTGGTATATTGTATTGTATGCCACTGGAAAAGCCTTATATTCATATTGCAGGCCTTGGAAAATTATTTTTTGAGGTAACCTGTTAGTTAAAGGCTTTGTATATTAGGCCTTAAATATGGCTTGGCCTGAAAATGCCATCTGAAAAATAGATAGATCTGTTAGCAAAATTTAATCTCTATAGGATAAATTATGCCATGTTTTAATCTAATTGCATCAGTTGTAGCTTGGTATATCTTTCAAAGGGACACATTGCTCAGTGACTAAGACGCTGAGCTTGTTGATCAGAAAGGTCAGCAGTTCAGGGTTTGAATGCCTAGTGCCGCATAATGGAGTGAGCTCCTGCTCATCGCCTTCAGCAGAAAGAGTGGATGAGTGTTTTCCTGCACAATGGGAGTTTTGCTGAGAGCGAAATTGGGCTGGCATTGAGGTTGCTGTTGGCTGCTTCCCTTTTCATCGGCGCTTCTCTGAAGCTTGCTGTTTTGGGAGTTAGGCGGTTGGCCATTTTGTGACATTTTGGATTGATGATGGTCACCAGTTTGAGCACGGATGCCATTTTATTTGCATGTTCTAGCGGCTGCTGTGAGAGTCTCTGATCTCGTTGGACAGCCACAAGCCTTGGGAGTCATCTTACTTGTGGGTAGCCCAGGTAGTGCAGCTCGCTAGCCCAAAGGGGTTATTCAGTCTGCTGCTCTGAATTACTCGCTCCTCCCTTGTATAATCTGCTTTCCTGTGCACCAGGTTGAGGTTTGCACTTGGTTTTGGGCAGATTAAAAGCCGACCAGAACCTCTGGAGTTCCTGAGGGCCTATTATTCACCTGCTGTGGCCTATCCCCAGAGTCACTGTCTTGAGAACTCAGTCATATCCCGGGGCTCTAGGTTTAAGCACATCTGTTTCAGTTTATACAACATCTGATTTGTATGTAGGGCTGAAGCAGCAGCAGCAGCAACATCAGCGAGCTGCAGCACCAGTAACTACAGTTAAGGCTACAGTTATTTCTACAGCTGTGTTCAAGATGGCTGACACTAGACACGGGCTGGAAAAGCTAAGGCCAAGATGTTCCGGATCCTTTGGCTGTGGGCCCATCTTGTTTTGAGGAGTTTTTCCCTCCTTTTGTCTGTTTTTCAGCTGTGAAAGTTTCTTCAGTGCCTCTCCCTGGAGAACCTCTGCCTACTACCTTGGCTTCTCTGGGACTGACTGTGATGCCCAATGCACATCCTACTTCCACTATCATGCAGGAGATGCGCATTACATTGCAGAGGCAATTATTCAGGGCGTAGAGGCTGCCTTCCAGCACCGGGATCAGTGGGCCCTGTCCCAACTGAGTTTGTCTGCTAGGTGCTGAAGGTCTGCAGAGGAAGGGTGCCTTATATTCAGGGTCATCCATCTCCCCGTCCATCTGACTACAGCAACGACTCCGAGCTGGACAAGGGAGAGGTTGATCACCAGGAATTGTCAGAGAATGAGGCCCTGGCTGCCAATAAGCCAGCATTTACAGGATTGTTAACCCCGACTGTTCAAGGCCAGATCGGTCACCAAATTGGGTGGAGCGGGAGTGGATGTTGCTCCCAGCAAGGAACCACAGGATCCAGGTGAATGACTGTTCACTGTGCCTGTGGCTGCTCAGGATTCCACTCCATTCAAGTTATTCATGGATGTGATTCAAAACCAATGGGCTCAGCCTGAGTCTGTCATTTCCCCTAGCGGGAGCGACAAACATTTTTAAACAGTTGCTCCTGAGCTAGAGGAGCTCCTGTAGTGGCCCAAGATTGATGCTCCTGTAGTGTCCCTTACATCTTCAGCTCTCATCCCTTTTTTAAAAAAATGTGCTTTTATTTATTACTGAATATTTCTTTTTTTTTTAATTATTATTTTTATTTTTTTAACATAAACACAAATAATACAAACTTCACAGAGAAAAAAAGAAAGAAAAACCATCAAAAAGCCATTCCCATAATAGGTTATCAATTTTTAAGGATGTATCAATTCATCACAGATTTCTATAAATTTCTTCCAATGTTATCACTTATTTTTCCTGTTGATTATTACAATTTTTATATCTCAACCCTAATCTTACTAATTATTTTAACATCCTTTTATATACAGTATGATTATATAATTGTTTTCTACTTATAAGGCCAACAAAAAGAGAGAGAGAAAAAAATAATGGATTAAAAAAAAGGAGTTCACTCTAGATAGTATCCTTTAAAGGATATTTTAATCGGGTGCTCGTGAATTCTATGCCCCTCTGAAATAATTATTTTTTAAAAGTAATCTCATTTTATGAGTTTTAGATCTGACAATTTATCATGTAGCTTAATATCAATATCCACAGTTCTAATCAAATATTTTAACATTGGTCTATTTCTTCTTTAAGAGTGTCTTTAAAGCCTGGCTGACTATTAACACCCCTTATTTAGTTTTGTCATAGCAATATGAATTTCATAGTAGTATAATGTAAAACAATCTTGAGCTTTATATGTAGTTATTAATTAAATAATAATTTTCCAGCAACATTATAACCATTTGAATAATTGATCAATTATTAATCATTAAGTATAACAATTCTCATTTTATCAGTATTAACTATCATTTTGCCATTATTCTATAGTTCTTCAATAGTATCCAATAGCATCTTACATCTATAGATAAGTAAATGTGTATCATTAACCAAGACATTCATTATAAATTAATCTTATTATAAGTGTCTATAATTATTATTTGCAGTCAATTAACTAACAATCCTTTGATGATATTTGACACAGAGCCTGGCTGGTTATTACTCATCAAGGGATAATAATTTTCCTTTTCAATCAGTGTCTTTTCAGTGGTGGATTAAATTTGTCCCTTCTATAATTTGTGATTTCAGTTCCTTTTTCTTTCCTTTCCCAGGTCCTTTGTCAACTTCTTTTGGCATTTTACAATCTGATATAACTGTCCCATCATAATGCTGACCAACTCCTTTTACATATTGTTTGCTTTTAAAAGTCAAGTTTGTTCATTGAAAGATTCCCCCCCCCCTTTTTTTCTTCTTTTCTCTTTTCTTCCTGCCGTTCAGGCTGAGATCCAAATTCCTGATAACCTCCTGATAAGCTTTAGATGTTGTCCCTTCCTCTGGTGTTTCGCTTTGATTTAGTAGGTTTGCATCATCATCGTCCTCTTCAATTAAATTAAGTTCATTATCTTGTTTACTTTCCTCTTTTTCTTTTCTTTTTTTTAATTTCTGGAATCAACAATTGGTCTTCGCTTAAAATAGTAAATGGCTTTCTATCAAATATATCATTCAATCTTTTTATTTCATTCAAAATTTCAGCCAAAAATTTCAGCCAAAAACAGTGTGCAGCAGCTGCCAAAAAAGCCAACACTTGGAAGGCCACACTTGGAATACTGCATACAGTTTTGGTCGCCACGATGTAGAAAAGACGAGGAGACTCTGGAAAGAGTGCAGAGAAGAGCAACCAAGATGATTAGGGGACTGGAGGCTAAAACATATGAAGAACGGTTGCAGGAACTGGGTATGTCTAGTTTGATGAAGAGAAGGACCAGGGGAGACATGATAGCAGTGTTCCGATATCTCAGAGGGTGCCACAAAGAAGAGGGAGTCAAACTATTCTCCAAGGCACCTGGGGGCAGGACAAGAAGCAATGGGTGGAAACTAATCAAGGAGAGAAGCAACTTAGAACTAAGGAGAAATTTCCTGACAGTTAGAACAATTAACCTCTGGAACAGCTTGCCTCCAGAAGTTATGAATGCCCCAACCCTGGAAGTCTTTAAGAAGATGTTAGATAGCCATTTGTCTGAAATGGTATAAGGTTCCTGCCCACGCAGGGGGTTGGACTAGAAGACCTACAAGGTCCCTTCCAACTCTGCTATTGTATTGTATTGTATTGATATCCTGCACTTGGGAGTGGTGATAGACACCACCCTCTCCACGGTGTTTCTCTCAACAGAATAGAGGCACTGGTGATCCAGGTTTGTTCTCCCCAAGCTATGCCCTTGATATTGTCTCGTCTGCTGGGGGATATGATATCCTGTATAGAGATAGTGCCATGGGCTTGTCTTCATTCTTGGCCACTCCAATGGAGTGACTTGTGCATAGTACGACTTGACAGAGTCATTTATTCCTAAGATGAATACTTGGTTCCACAGGGCCCAGGAGGTCATCCTGCCACACTTTTGCCTGGGAGCAGTTCATCTGGCTGAGAAGCACTGATATACACTGGATGTCAGACAAGCTGTCTGTCATTACATGAAGTGGATGGCTTCTTTCCAATGAATTGAGGCTTTCTTTGTCTCTTTGCAACCTGCAAGAAGCTGTCGCCATCCACGATTGGCAGGTGGTTGAAAGCTTGCATTGCCATGGCTTATGATCAGCAATCTCGACCAGTGCAACAACACATCACTGCTCATTCTACACGCAGTGCCATCACTTTCACCACCTGAGCAACACAGGCGTCAGTTGAAAACATCTGCAGGGTGGCAATGAGGCATCTCCATTGCCCTTCATCAAGCACTACAGGGTGGACTCGTTTGCCATGGCTGAGGTGCCATTTGGCAGATGGGTCCTTCATCAGGTTCTTGCGGCAGAGGGGACCCTGGACTGGCTTGTTGCCCACCCTTGACTGTCTATGAAATTCAGCAGGTTCTAACAGATTCTGGAGAACTGGTGGTAGCGGAAATTTTGAGTAGTTTGGGGAACCGGCAAATACTACCTCTGGCTGGCCCCAGAGTGTGGTGAGAATGGAGATTTGCAATATCCTTCCCTTAGGAGTGGGAAGGGATGGGGATTTTGCAGTATCCTTCCCCTGCCATGCCCACCAAGCCATGTCCACAGAACCGGTAGTAAAAAAAATTGAATTTTACCACTGCTGTCTATGCTTGAGTCTCCAAGCACAGTACACAGGAGAAAGATTGTTGGTTTTATCTAAACAGCAGTTATTTGTGCGCTGTGGGAAACTCCATTCCCACCCAAGTCCATATTGGATTCCGGAGGAGAATGGGCCATTCTTCATTCTATACCTTTGTTAAGAAAACTGAGACAACTGGCTCCAGCTGAGGCAAAGAGGCATGGCCAAACAATTTAACTCAGTCTCAGGGCAGAAGGACAGAAATTAACCAATGCATGGAGTCTCCAGCAGCGCACAGAGAATTACCATTCAGGTAAGACCGACAATCTTTCTGTTTGAGTCCACTCCACTATTCCAGATGTGTATCTAATGACTGGAATTGCCAGATGTTTTTTGCTTTGATACTATTTCTTCCACTGAGTTTGGATTTTTAAGGTCTTCACTCTCTTTATATATTCATTTAAAACACTATGAACCAGGAAAGATAACGGTTTAAATTTGATTTTACAATATATACAATTTTGATTTCAAAATATATGGACTTTAGAGTAAAAGGGTTCTTGGTGTATAGATTTTACAAAGTAACAATGAGTTAAAGGTTCAGGTGGATTTGGAATTATATTTTTGGATTAATTAGAAGAATTTTTTCATAAGAAAATAGGTGATTGCTTTGGTGTTTTCACAATAAGGAAACCTTGAAGATTGAATACTAAAGGAAGCTAGAGAATAAAGAAAATGGAGTAGAAATCTTTATGACAAGTCTTTGATTTTTTTTTCTAAACTTGTTGACAAAATGGAGAGCTCATGTTGCAATGAAGCTATACAAGAGACATGCCAAACTCAAGGCCTCAGATCTGGCCCATGATGTGATTAGATTTGCTCCAGAGGGATGCCCTGGAGACAGTGAGGGGTTGCCCCCTGCAGCCTCAGCCATGGCTGGCCACTCTCTCTGTGCATAAGAGGTGGCAAGTGCACTGACATACCCAGAAAAGGGGAAGTTCTTATGGGCTGTGGGGCTGGTAGGTGAGCCATGGAAGCAGTGCAGGTGCTAGTGGTGGGCACAGCACTGCTGCTGGGGCTCTATGTGCTGATCTATAACAACTTTATACAGACAAATTATAATAATCTTGCAAATCCAACTTTTGAATTTTTTCCCAGATCTTGTGCACCAGATTGATATATGAATAACATGAGATATTTTTTTTTTGAAATGTCTTCTTCCTTCCCATCCTCCTTCCCTCCCTCCCTCTGATACATTTGATGATAGAACCTACCATAATTTTTGGACTATAAGATGCATCTGTGTATAAGACGTACCAAGATTTCAAAGAGTTAAGTAAGAAAAAAAAGTTTTTGTCCTCCCCAACCCCCAGAAGAACTCTGCAGGCTTCAGCAGGGCTGGGGAAGGCAAAAAAACCCTGTTTTTGTGAAAAGTGGACGGTTTTCCAAAAAAAATGAGACTTTTTGCCTTCCCCCAGCCCTCCTGAAGCCTGTAGAGTGTTTCTGAGGACTGGGGGAAAGCAAAAACGCCTCAATTTTTGCAAAAAATGACTCATTTTTCACCAAAATGGAATGTGGGGGCGGAGTTTCCGGAAACCAAAAAATGGTTGTATTTGATGTATAAGACGCATCAACATTTCCATGCTCTTTGGGGGGCGGGGGGCGGGAAGGTATTCTGAAAAATACTGTATTTTATTCCGACTGAATTAAAAATGTTTATTTGAGATACTATTATGTGTACAGTAAATATGTACAGATTTTCTACGGAAAGTATTTGCTTCTGAATATTATGCCCAATGTCTGATTTATAGTAACACATAACATATTCATATAGTAACAAAACAACATTCAAGAACCTAGAATGAAAACATGGTGAATGTGCCACATAATCCAGGTAAACATTTCCTCTGATGAAACTGCTTCACACTGGTTGTGGAATTTGTAGAATTGAAATCCCAGATCTTAGAGTTGCTAAATTTGAAAAACACTGGTTTAGAATCATGCGGAACATTCTGGAGTAATTTTTAGGGAAAGCCATGAAGCGGTGTCAGATAAATAGATTCAGTATTGCACTGTTCTCTTAGGACATAAGCCTGCTGATATCATTTTTGTATTTTATTTTTTTCCCTGCCCTTTTAAAAGAAAAATGGCTTGGGAAGATAAGCAATTATCACTTCATAAATAGAGTATTATACATGGAGATGTTATGTTCCCTAATTTATAGCTACATCAGGTGGTATAATTTACTAATATAATGATTTAATCTGATCTAAACATTTTTTTTAGTGGCCAACTACTACTACCACTTGGTAATGATGAAATGTTTAGAAGAAAATGGAATCCATTTATTGCAGATAATTCTGATTCAGGTAACTTGTCAAAGTTAATATTTATGTTTTGTTTCTTTTTCTATGTAGGATATGAATGCTGAACCTAGATCTTTGAGTATTAGTAAGCCTAAGATTGATTTTCCATTTGCTCCCTTTTCTTAACAGAGGCATAAAGGTTTTATAAACTACCATTATGCTGTGTTTTAAAACTATACTTTGATATTATAGAATCTTATTTTGAAATAACTTTATTCATGCTTATCTATTTTACAAATAATTAATCTATTAAATATGTCAGTATATCATAAGAAATAAATATTTTGTAATTTGTATGATTTAAACCATATTCTTGTGATTTGGGGTTTTTAATGCAAAAGAATTAGCGCTTCCTGATCCTAGCACTAGCACTTAGACTTACATACTGACTGCTTCACAGTGTATTACAGCCCTCTCTAAGCAGTTTACAGAATCAGCATATTGTGCCCAACAATCTGGGTCCTCATTTTACCCACCTCAGAAGGATGGAAGGCTGAGTCAGCCTTGGGCTTGATGAGATTCGATCTGCCAAATTGCTGGTGATCAGCAGAAGTAGCCTGTAGTACTGCACTCTAACCACTGCACCACTGCGGCTCTGTATTTCCTGTACATCAGAGGTGGGTTCCTCCTGGTACGGTACAGTATGCCAGAAGAGGTAGTGAAAATCTGGCGTACCGGATAGGACCAGTGGTAATGGTGGCCTGGCCATGCCCCTGAACCTGTTCTCCCATCAGAAGCTTCTTTTTCAAAAGTGTTTTCCCCTGCTGGTTATGGCAAAGGAAACAAGGTTTTAAAAAGTAAGGAAGATTAGCAAAGGAGAAAAATGAATGCTGTTGTTTTAAATCATAACTGAGCATGCCTGGCTGTGGAATTCTGGGAGTTGAAGTCCACAAGTCTTAATGCTGCAAACTTTAAATTGAAACCTGCTTTAAGTTGATAAGCTGATCAAAAAGAGGTTTGCAAGTGACATTCAGCAGTTTGTTTCTGGGTCAGCTGAACAACAAACTGGATAAAAGGTAGGATTCTTATATGGTTCTATGTTTTTGAAGTTTTAGGGTTTGTGCAATATGGGCTTTGTGTTTCTAATAGGGTTTGAATGATTCCCTGCTTGTGAATGGATCCAAACTTTCTATAAGCTCATTATCGCATCTCTATCTGGCAGGAATGTGGAATAAGCCTTTCTGGGAGTAATATTTTATTTGGGGGTGGAGGGTTGGGTGTTTCCCACAGAGGGGAGGGAGGGAGGGAGAGAGAGAGAGAGAGAAAGAGAGAGAGAGAAAGAAAGAAAGAAAGAAAGAAAGAAAAGCACAGCAATTTAGGGTTAGAAGGCTACTCAGAGGTCATCTAGTCCAACTCCCTGCTGCAGTAGGAAACCTTACATTCTCTGGATTATTTTGGTGCCTCTAGCAGAGAGGAAAATTACCAGAAAGGAAAGGAACTTATTAGCACAAGGCTGCCATGCAGAGGAAGGCAGAGATAGTCCTTGACTTATGACTACAATTGAGCCCAAACTTTTGGTTGCTAAGCAAGAGCGTTATTAAGTGAGCTGTAATACATTTTACCCAATCCATGACATCTGGTGAGTGACATCAAGTTGGCCATGCCCACCAAGTCATGACTGCCAAGCCACACCAAAATAGGCCACACCCACAAAATAGGCCACAGCCACAGAATAGGTAGTAAAAAAAAAATTGAAACCCGCCCCTGCTGTACATATAAGGATCAATGATAGTTGAATCAGGATTTTCCTGTAAATATTTTTGTCTTTGGCATGTCTGCTAGCTTGGTATATATTCAAACAACTATAATCTTTAATGTGTCTGTAGTAGTGCATTCGTAGGAACAGAATTATCCACTCAGTGCTATTGTAGTTGGGAAAATTGAAGGAAGGAGTATGTATACACTGTCCTGAACTTTTATCAGAAAGGTCATGACACAATGGTTAGAATGCAGTATTGCAGGTAAATTCTGTCCACAGCCTGGAGTTTGATATTGATGGGGCTCAAGGTTGATTTAGCCTTCCATCCTTCCGAGATCAATAAAATAAGAAGCCAGGCGGTTGAAAGCATTGTAAACTACCCAGAGACTGTTGAAAAGTACTATGGGACAGTATATCAGCCTAAGTACTATTGCTATTGTTAAATGCAGAATATAAATACAAGAAATATACATGTAAGGTAAATATTCCCCGGAGTAGCTTATGGGACGGTCCAGGAATGGGTATCATCTTTTCCTAATCTGCCCAGAGACAGAGTTTTAATTGAAGGCATGCCTCTCTGCTCTCTCTGTTTGGCTCCAATTTGAACTCAGTTTCGGCCCTAGAGAGACCTATATTCCTTGGATCCTGATTTCTTTCCTACTGCTTCCAAAATTTTCTCTTACTCATTCCTGGGCTTCCTGCCTCTTTCTCCCCTTGGCTTCCCATTGTGTGTGTGTGGAGGCTGTATCTTCCTACCAGGGAAGAGGAGCATCCAGTGGGGCGGCTCAGGCACCCCTAATTTGGACTTGCAGAGGCAATGTGGAGCCAGATGGACCACGACAGGCCTGCAGATGTTGCGGGTGGCCTCCTATGTCAGGAGAGTGCCTGGTGCCAAATTGATCCGAGGTGCGATTTCCCACTGTACCTATTCCCTTGGCACCTTTTTTGGGTGGCTGAGCCGGTGACCACCATTTTGGGGGAGCCACATGGAGTGGCGGTTCCACATGGTGCAATCTGCTGGGAGTGCTCGATCCCAGTGGCATAGTTGTTACAAAGCCGGCTGGGCATGATCTCCCGCTGTACCGGGGACTGCCGATGGTGTTTTTGAGCAGTTTTGGGCTGTGGAGTTGGCGGACGCCATTTTGGGAGGCACCATGTGCAGTGCTCTGCAGAAGCCGGTCTGATCATCGGCTCTCCACTTGTGCTCCAGAGTCCACTGGACGAGGAGACCAGGAGTGGTGACTGTGTGGCTCAGAATTCTGGAGGCATGAGTACTTCGTGGCAGGAGGGTGCCAAGATGGCAAATGCCACTCCGGCAGGAGAGATAAATTCTCCAACATTCCCTGGGGGACGGGGATACAGGGGAGGGTCTTTTCAGGCCCTCCACATCAGTGAAGAAATGGAAGGCCTCCACCAGAAAGCATGCTTCAAAAGCATTACTGAAATATAAGAGAGTGACCAGGGCTGACAAAGATAGGCAGTCCAGGAACAGCAGGCTCAGCCTATCTCTAGCCAGATCTGGGTCCCCTGAGGGTCTTTCCCCTTTAGCGGGGCCCTTTCACTGGTCATCAGGCTCACATAGGGGGTTCATTAGGGATACCGTCTTCCTCTCACCTGGGGAACGTAGCTGATTACCAAGGACCAAGGATTTTCATTCAGGCAGCTTCCCTCCCCCAGCAGACCAGGAGGTGTCTCGACCTTATAATTGGGACTCTTCAGGTTCACGGGTTCTCAGTTAATTTCAATAAGAGTCATCTGGAACCCACCACCAAACTCCAGTATCTGGGAGCACGTTCTGTTCTCGTAGCGCTACTATCCAAATTTCTGGGGAAAATGAGTTGCTCCCAAGCTCCTAGGAACACTCTGAAAGCCTGCTAAAAGCTATGCACGGCCATTTTTGTGAAGGAGATGGGGTTTCAGAAGGCCAAAAATGCTGTATTCAGTGTATAAGACACATCCAGATTTTCAGCCTCTTTTTTGAGGGAAAAGGTGCAACACTCTGAAAAACACTATATATTATAGTTCTATTTAATGCATAGATTTTAAAAAAGTGTAACATTAACAATAATGATATTGTCTAGCTCTTAATTAGAGAAGCTTTAGTTTATTCAACTGTCATTATGTGAGAAAAGTTCTCCCTGTTATTGTCAGTCTAATGGGCAAACTACTGGTGGCCCGCTTAGAATACAGGTCATGTCATATGGAGAAAAGAAATCCTGTTAACTTTGTTTTGAAAAAAGAATATTCTAATTTTTTTTAAATAATTGGACTGATTTCAGTAATTTCTTTCAAAATGGGCTTTGAGTGATATGTCTGTATTACTTCCCTGAAGGAGAAATGATATCAAGTCTTTAGTTAGTGATGGCTTTTTTTGCTCTTATTATGATTACATGCCTCAAAAGAAGCTGCATTCTCTTAATCAAGTTTGGTAATGTGGTTAAAGTGCTGGACTAGAAACCAAGAGATTGGAAAGTCTAATCCGCTCTTAGACATGGCAAACAGCAGGATGATCTTAGGCCAGTCACTTTCTCCTAGTCCACTCCATGCTACAGGATTGTAGTTGAGTGCATTACAAATCCTGGCTTGAGTTATACAAAATATAGCTGGGATTTGTATTTAATGTACAATTTTTTTTCTTACTGCCTAATGGAGATCAGTTAGGACCTACCAAATGGAAGCATCTTCCAGTCAGTAAACAACTTATTTATTGTGTCGCAATAAAGAAGAATATTTGTGACTTATGTTTGAATGAAGAGTCCTTGGTCCCTTCATTTCCCCACCATCTATACGTTGAAAAGTGTTAAGTGTTATACAGGTTTCAACTTTGTCTCTGTCTTCAGTTATGGGTTTGATATGTTGGACTTTCTCTGACTTTAAAGAGTATTCTGAGCTTTTGAGCTGATGGAAAATTCAGCATATTATTGGTTTTATTTTAGGGTTGTAGTCTAAGCTGTAATTCTTCCCAATTGATTTTTTTGTTTGTGGGGAAATACCGTCATTGAGCTACTACATCAGGTGTCTGGTAGTACCTTTCCAATTAATACATTTTATGCTGCATGGTTTTGTTAGAAAACCAAAATTCCTGATTTTTGGCTACTACAGACTAACAAAACTCCTAAAAAAATCTTTTACTTCTGGGGATGGATGAGAAAGTTCATCCTCTTCAATAAACCTGTTTGACGCTTCATGAGGAAGGGAAGAAACAAACTGTTCTTTTTCTCTGTTCTTTTCTTCTCTCAGGAACAAAAGAAATTCACATGCTAAATAATTTTTTTCATGTTTTAATATTTTTATTTCACTAAGATTCAGAAGGCATTTTAGAAGTTACAGAAATACTTAGCAGTAATCTGTAATAAAATTAAAAATGTTTCATTTTATAAGTAGCATTAAAAGATTGCCAAAAGGCATTCTTTGACCACAGAAATATCTTACTTCTCTTGCTTTTTCTGTGGTAAAAATCTTTTTAAAAAGATTATTATGCAAATTCATAGTTAGTTTAATGATGTGTAAGGGTTTAAGGGTCAAAACTGGCACATCTAATTAGACAAGTCTGATCTAAACTTTTTGTGGCTCCAGATAAAATATAATATATATTGGTTGAGATGCCAAACTATTGCATATTATATTGTGGAATCCTATTTAGAATAACATTAATGCTCATGTAGAAACCACGATTGTCACACTATTATCATTATCTGGACTTCATTTTATTTTATTTTTTTATTTTTTTATTTATTTAAATTTATACCCCGCCCTTCTCCACAGAGGACCCAGGGTGGCGCACAGGAAATTTAAAAAACATACACAAATACAATAAATATAATTTAAAAAACTATTAAATAACCCCATCCTGCGCTAAAACCAAATTTTAAAACCCAATTTAAAACTATCTTAAGTCCCCAAGGGAGGTTAGGCTAGGCCGGCTTGTTGAAACAGATATGTCTTAAGACATTGGCGGAAGAGGCGGAGGTCGGTGATGGTACGTAATTCAGGGGGTAGGTCATTCCAAAGGGCTGGCCCCGCCACAGAGAAGGCTCTTCCCCTGGGTGTCGCCAGTCGGCATTGTCCGGCCGACGGTACCCTGAGGAGGCCCTCTCTGTGGGAGCGGATTGGTCTGAGGGATGTATGGGGCAGGAGGCGGTCTCGCATATAACTATGCGAGACCGCATAGTCATGGTATTCCTTGTAAATTATATTAGAAATGTTAATACTTGAACTAGTTATTTATTGTAATAGTGTGGTAACACGAATAAACATGAATAAAAACCAAAGTGTTTTAGAGGGTTTGTAGAATGAGACTGATTATTACTATGATTTTACAATTGTTCTATTGGAAATACTTTTTCATTGTAAACTGCTAAAATCTGATTGAATTATGTACATGTGTTTGTTTATTTTGGTGTTTTGAGGTCAGTCTTGATTCCTGGTTTGCCATAGCCTGCTTAGGGCTGGAAAAAAGCAATTGACCAAAGGTCACCCAGATGGCTTTGCGTCATGGTAGGACTGGAACTCATGATCTCCCAGTTTCTAGACCGATGCCATTAACCACTACACCAACTAATTCTCACTATAGTTATATATATCAATATGCAAAATATATTTTGTTTTGAATCAGACAGTAAGGATGTTGGGGAGGAACATGGGCCGGTCCCAGTCTGGGGAGCCTCTGGATTCTGACATCAGCGAGGGAGAAGAACAGTGTGAGCCTGTTCCCAGTGTGCGCATGTGCAGTGTTGCCAGAAGGCAAGAACAATTAAGAGAAAAAGGGTGACTCGGGAGCAAGGCTTGGAGATGATTGGCCCCTTCCATAAGACATAAAAGAGGAGCAAACAGACGTGAGCCTTTGCAGGGAGCAATTAGTTCACAGTGGCGGTTCAAGCTCTGAGAAATTCTATTTGACTCTGTGCTACCTTTGGCCTTAGCAATTAGGTCTCTGGTAGCATTTCAAGGGAGATAAAAGTGGGTGCTTACCAACATTACCCTGAAAGACTGTGGTAACCCAAGCAGACATCTGTTGGAATCTTCATATACTGTTTGTGAATCATTACGGGGTGTGAATGACCATAATTCATAGCAGTCTAAATAAAAGAGGGTTTTGGGAACTGATTGTGATTTATACTATCTCACAAAGCCTAAGTCAGAACACGCAGCCCGTTCATTATTGCCCATTCTTGAACAGCTGGTCTGTGCTGCATCAATCCCTTCTGCTGCAATATTTGGTTTATAAGACACACACATTTCCACTTTTTTGGGGGGCAAGGGCATCTTATACTCCGAAAAATATGGTGTGTGTGTGTGTGTGTGTGTGTGTGTACTGTATAAATGTATGTGTGTTGTGTGTGTATGTATGTATCTATGTATCAGAGGTAGGTTCCTACCGGTTCCGCCTGGTTTGGCCCAATAGGTAGTAACTTGGCGGCCAGGGTCACTGGAGCCAGCAGCAATCCAGGCCTGCCACATCCCTGAAATGGTTCCTCAGTTGCTCACCCTGCCCACCTGCCCCACCCAGTCACTCCTCACCTCCCGGCGGCTTCCCTGCTTAAGCTGTCTTGCCTGCCTAAGCTGCCATGTGGTGCCTGCCCTGCGCCACAACTGAGCTGCCTCCTCCTCCTCGTCATGCTTAGAAATAAGTCTCGTTAGCCCCCCCCGGAACTTGCTACGCCCCCCCCCAACCGCCCCACCGGGCTTTCAAACATATCTTCCCTCACCCCTTCTAGAATCCCCACGAGCCCCATTTTGGCTCTCAGGGAGCCTCCTAGGCCCAAAATAGGTTTGGGGATCCTGGAAGCGCCAAGGAAGATAAGGTTGTGAGCCCAGTGGTGGTGGTGGTGGGGACGCAGCAAGCTTTTCCCTCACCTGGTGGAGATGGTGGGGAACTGGGGAGGGTGCAGCAAAATAGGGCACGAAGGCTGACAAATGGCTCCATGTTCCACCTGTGGCACGCGTGCCATAGGTTCGCTATCACAGCCTTATATCATCTTGGTTATTTTGGTGCCTCTAATACAGAGGAGAAATTCCCAGAAATCCCAGGCATTGCCAACTTCTCCCCCCTAGTAAAAAAAAAACCTAGAGCAAAAACTTCATGCAGTCTTAAAAAGAATAGAAAAGGGGGCTGCTGTGTGCTGTTTGATGGACTACTAAATTGACAAAATGGACAGCTAAATTGGCTACTCCCATCCAGTCACATGACCGACAAGCCAAATGATTTCCAAGCCATGCCCACAAAGTAAGCCATGCCCACAGAACCGATAGTAAAAAAATTTGAAACCCACTACTGGTATGTATGTATACACACACAAATATTTATATTATTGTATATTTCCTTTCTAGCATTGCCTACAAATACACCCAACATTCGGCGGTCCAAAAGAACGCGTATTAAACCATTGGAATATTGGCGAGGAGAACGTGTTGATTATAAAATAGATAAATCAGGTATGTAATTTAGGGCTTTGAATAAAGAAATTGCTTGTGATAAAACATTATTTTAGAAATGCAAAGTAAAGTAATCTAAAAGCTATACTTACATACACACAAGAAGGGCATTCTTCTGAAACTCATATTACTAAATCACTATAATGCAAAGATCCAACATTGCCTGCATGTGGGAGCTACTTGGTAAATATATGTAATTATAGTAGTCCAGATTCTATCCCAATTAAGAAATTGAATCATTTCTTTTTTAAATTACATTATGCAGGAATGTTGTAACACAAAGCATATTTTATTTTATTTTATTTTATTAACTTTATACCCCGCCCTTCTCCTACAAAAGGACCCAGGGCAGCGCACCGGAAAATTAAAAATCAAAACATACATAAATAGACCATTATTAAAACCCAATTACACTTAAGTTACCCCGTGCTAAAAACATTTTAAAATCCTCTAATTAAAATTTATAGCTAATAAAAGTCCATATCGGGTGGTTATGCTAGGCCAGCTTGTTGGAATAAATGCGTTTTAAGACGCCGGCGGAAAAGGCGGAGGTCCGTGGTAGTGCGGAGTTCAGGGGGCAGGTCGTTCCAGAGGGTTGGGCCCGCCACAGAGAAGTCCCTTCCCCTGGGTGTCACCAACTGGCATTGCCCGGCCGACGGCACCTGGAGAAGGCCCTCTCTATGGGAGCGGATCGGTCGGAGGGATGTATGGGGCAGGAGACGGTTTCGCATGTAGCTAGGCCCCGAGCCATGGAGCACTTTAAAGATGGTAGTTAACACCTTGAAGCGCACCCGAAAGGTCACAGGTAGCCAGTGCAGCTCGTGCAGGAGAGGTGTTATGTGGGACTGCCTTGCGGCTCCCATGACCACCCGCGCGGCTGCATTCTGGACTAGTTGTAACCTTCGAGTGCACCTCAAGGGAAGCCCCATGTAGAGAGTGTTACAATAGTCCAGCCTAGACGTCACAAGTGCTTGAGTGACTGTGCGAAGGGCGACTTGGTCCAGTAAGGGTCCTGGACTATTGTAACTCTCTCTACATGGGGCTCCCCTTGAGGTGCACCCGAAGACTTCAGCTGGTCCAGAATGCAGCCGCGCGAGCAATAATGGGTACCGCAAGGTATACCCATGTAACACCGCTCTTGCGCGAGCTGCACTGGCTACCTGTCGTCTT
The DNA here is from genome assembly GCA_039707465.1 of Rhabdophis nuchalis. NCBI lineage: Eukaryota > Metazoa > Chordata > Lepidosauria > Squamata > Natricidae > Rhabdophis > Rhabdophis nuchalis. Next base: position 111,437,335 of record CM077647.1, on the reverse strand, counting down.
TCGGGTGCGCTTCAAGGTGCTAGTTCTCATCTTTAAAGCGCTCCATGGCTCGGAACCTAGCTATCTGCGGGATTGGATTCTGCCCCATACATCTTCCTGGCCGATTCGCTCCCACAGAGAGGGACTTCTCCGGGTGCCGTCCACTAGACTTTGTCAGCGGGCGACGCCCAGGGGAAGGGCCTTCTCTGTGGCGGGCCCAGCCCTCTGGAACGACCTTCCCCCCGACATTAGAACAACTACGGACCTCCGCTCCTTCCGTCAGAAATTAAAAACTCACTTTTTCTGCTTGGCCGGCCTAGGTTAGTCTCTACCTCAGGGGTTAGGGAATGTTAATTTTAAAAATGGGAATTTTAGTGCAGGGACAGTTGATTTAATCTGTTTTTATTGTATTTATTCATGTATATATTTTATGTTGTTTTAATTTTTCCCTGTGCACCGCTCCGAGTCCCCTTGGGGAGAGGACGCGGTATATAAGTAAATTATTGATTGATTGATTGATTGATTGATTGATTGAAGGGGCGCAATTGGCGCACCAAGCGTACCTGGTAAAATGCCCCACTGGCCACAGCTGTCACATGCTCCTCCATGGACAGCAGGGAATCCAGGAGGACACCCAAATTGCGCGCCCTCTCCACGGGGGCCAATATTTCGCCCCCAATGGCCAGTGTTGGACTTAACTGGCTGAACCGGGGCGCCAGAAACCACAACCACTCGGTCTTGGACGGGTTGAGCTTGAGTTTGTTACTACCCATTCAGACCCGTATGCCCTCCAAATACCGGGACATCACCTCAACGACATCGTTAGGGTGGTTTGGGGTAGATATGTACAGCTGAGTGTCATCAGCGTACAGATGGTATTCTACCCCAAAACCACGGATGATCTCGCCCAGCGGCTTCATATATGTGTTGAACAGGAGGTATGAGAGGATCGACCCTTGAGGAACCCCGCATATCAGGGGTCTCGGGGCCGACCTCTGCCCCCCTGCCAACATACATTGCGACCGACCAGAGAAGTAGGACAAGAACCACCGCAACACGGTGCCTCTCACTCCCAAACAACCCCCCCTCAGTTGGTGCAATAAGATACCATGGTCGATGGTATCAAAAGCCGCTGAGAGGTCTAATAGGACCAGGATAGAGGAACATCCTCTATCCCGCGCCCTCCAGAGATCATCCACCAACGCGACCAATGCCGTTTTGGTGCTGTGACCGGGTCGGAAGCCGGACTGGCGCGGGTCTAGATAATCAATTTCCTCCAGGTGCCGAGGAAACTGTTGAGCCACCACACTCTCTACAACCTTCGCTAAAAAGTGAAATTTGGAGACCGGACGGTAATTTTTCAATAATGCTGGGTCCAGGGAAGGCTTCTTGAGAAGGGGTCTCACCACCGCCTCTTTCAAGGCGGTAGGCAGGTACCCCGCACTCAAGGAAGCGTTCACAATATCGTGGAGCCAGCCTCGTGTAACCTCCCAGGATGCCAGTACAAGCCAGGAGGGACACGGGTCCAATAAACGTGGTGGCCTTGAGTCTCCTCGACAACCTGTCCATATTCTCGGTAGTCACAAAGTCAAACTCCTCCCAAGATGTTGTCTCAAGACCAGCATCGGACAATCTGACTGGACTAGTTTCAGTGGAGGGCAACTTGCTCTGGATCCGAGCGATTTTATCCTGCAGGTATACTCCAAATTCCTCTGCTCTGCCCTGCAACAGGGCTTCCCGCGGCCTCTGTTGAAGGAGGGAGCAGGTCAGCCCAAACAGGGCGGCAGGGCGGTTCTCTGCCCGATGCTATAAGAGTGGCACAATACGTTTGGCCACTCTAATCGCCACTAAGTAAGTCCTAATATGGGCTCTTATTAGTGTTCGGTCGGATTCTGATCGAGAGGATCTCCATCTACTCTCTAGGCGTCTCTTGCGGCGTTTCATCTCCCTCAGCTCCTTGGAGAACCAGAGAGCCAGGGTGATTCGACGCCGCGTGAGAGGCAACAAGGGCGCGACTCGGTCCAAGGCTCCCGTGGCCGCACTATACCATGCGGCCAGTACGTCCTCAGTTGAGTCGTGGGGCAAGGACACAGGTACTGACCCAAGCTCCCTCTGGAACCTTTCTGGGTCCATCAGGCGCCTGGGGCGGAACCATCTTGTACTCTCTTGTTCTGCCTCCCTGCGGTGGGGTGTGACGATTGGAAAGTCCAGCCGGAGGAGAGCGTGATCTGTCCATGACAAGGGTGTGATGACTAAGTCCCCTATTCCCAGATCACTCCTCCACTGACCCAAGATGAAAATTAGATCCAGGGTGTGTCCTCCCTCGTGAGTGGGGCCAAGAACTACTTGGGTCAGGTCCATGGCCGTCATGGAGGACACGAACTCCCGTGCTACCTCGGAGGTCTCGCCAGCAGATGGCAGGTTGAAATCCCCCATGACCAACAGTCTGAGGGTATATGTGGTATATATGTATATACTTTCAGTAACACCCAAGTTAGTAGTGACCTGGATAGCCTATATCTCCCTTTATTTATTTATTTATTTATTTATTATTGATTGATTGATTGATTGATTGATTGATTGATTGATTGATTGATTGAATTTATTGAATTTATACCCCGCCCTTCTCCAAATGGACTCAGGGCGGCGGACAGGAAAATCAAAACATACAGAACATATAAACATTTTTTTTTAACTTATTCCACTAAGGGCCTGTGTTAAAACCGAATTAAAATCCCCATTTTAAACTGGCGGTGTTGGAGGCTGCGCAAGGCCGGCTAGTTGAAAAAGATGTGTCTTCAGACACTTGCGGAAGAGGCGGAGGTCAGAAATGGTACGGAGTTCAGGGGGCAGGTCGTTCCAAAGGGCTGGTCCTGCCACAGAGAAGGCTCTTCCCCTGGGCGTCGCCAGTCGGCATTGCCCGACCGACGGCACCCTGAGGAGGCCCTCTCTGTGGAAGCGTATCGGTCCAAGGGATGTATGGGGCAGGAGGCGGTCTCGCATATAACTAGGCCCCGAGCCATGGAGCGCTTTAAAGATGGTCATTAGGACCTTGAAGCGCACCCGAAAGACCACAGGAAGCCAGTGCAGCTCGCGCAGGATAGGTGTTATATGGGAGTGTTTAGGCGCTCCCGTGATTACCCGCGCGGCCACATTCTGGACTAACTGTAGCCCTCGGGTGCACCTCAAGGGAAGCCCCATGTAGAGAGAGCATTACAATAGTCGAGTCGAGACGTGACGAGTGCTTGAGTGACCGTGCGTAAGGCTCCCCGGTCCAGTAAGGGGCGCAATTGGCGCATCAGGCGTACCTGATGGAACGCCCCCTGGCCATGGCTGCCACATGGTCCTCCATAGACAGCCGGGAATCCAGGAGGACACCCAAATTGCGCGCCCTCTCCACGGGGGCCGGTGTTTCGCCCCCAATGGCCAGAGTTGGAATAATCTGGCTGAAACGGGGTGCCGGAAGCCACAGCCACTCAGTCTTGGACGGGTTGAGCCTGAGTTTGTTACTACCCATCCAGATCCGTACGGCCTCCAAACACCGGGACATAACCTCGATGGCATTGTTGGGGTGGTCTGGGGTGGATATGTACAGCTGAGTATCATCAGCGTACAGATGATATCCCACCCCAAAACCACGGATGATCTCACCCAGCGGCTTCATATATGTGTTGAACAGTAGGGGCGAGAGGACCGACCCTGGGGCACCCCACATATGAGGGGCCTCGAAGTCGACCTCTGCCCCCCTGCCAACACATATTGCGACCGACCAGAGAGGTAGGACGAGAACCACCGCAAAACGGTGCCTCCCAGCCCCAACCCCCCCAGTCGGCGCAATAGGATACCATGGTCGATGGTATCAAAAGCCGCTGAGAGGTCTAATAGGACTAGGATAGAGGAAAATCCTCTATCCCGCGCCCTCCAGAGATCATCAACCAACGCGACCAACGTCGTCTCGGTGCTGTGCCCGGGTCGGAAGCCGGACTGGCGCGGGTCTAGATAATCAACTTCCTCCAAGTGTCGCGGAGACTGTTGAGCCACCACACTCTCAATAACCTTCACTAAAAAGTGAAGGTTGGAGACGGGACGATAGTTCTCTAATAATGCTGGATCCAGGGACGGCTTCTTGAGGAGGGACCTTACCACCGCCTCTTTCAAGACGTTAGGCAAGGACCCCTCACTCAAAGATGTGTTGACAATGCCCTGGAGCCAGCCTCGTGTCATCTCCCAGGATTCCAGTACAAGCCAGGAGGGACACGGGTCCAATAAACATGTGGTGGCCCTAAGTCTCTTTGACAACTTGTCCATATCTTTGGTAGCAACAAAATCAAACTCCTCCCATGATGGTGTCACAAGAACTGCCTTGGCACGCTCGACTGGGCCACTGTCAATGGAGGGTAACTCGCTCTGAATCCGAGTGATTTTCTCCTGCAGATAAATCCCAAATTCCTCTGCTCGACCCTGTAAAGGGGCTTCCCGCGGCCTCTGTTGAAGGAGGGAGCGGGTCACCCTAAACAGGGCGGCAGGGCGGTTATCTGCGGATGCAATAAGAGTAGCACAATACTCACGTTTGGCCACTTATCGCCACTAAGTAAGTCCTAATGTGGTCTCTTACTAGTGTTCGGTCAGCTTCGGAGTGAGATAATCTCCATCTGCTCTCTAGGCGTCTCTTGTGGCGCTTCATCTCTCTGAGCCCCTCGGTAAACCAAGGGGCCCAGGTGGTTCGTCGCCGCAAGAGAGGCCGCAAGGGCGCGACTCGGTCCAAGGCCCCCGCGGCCGCACTTAACCATGCGGCCACTAAGTCCTCAGCCGAGTCGCGGGGCAAGTCCACAGGAATTGGCCCAAGCTCCCTTTGGAACCTTAACGGGTCCATCAGGAGCCTGGGGCGGAACCATATAGGAATGTCCGGTTCCGCCTCCCCGCCATGGGGTGTAGCGATCGGAAAGTCGAGCCGAAGGAGAGCATGATCTGTCCATGACAGGGGTGTGATGACTAAATCCCCAATTCCCAGATCACTACTCCACTGTCCCGAGACGAAGATGAGATCCAGGGTGTGTCCGCCCTCGTGAGTAAGGCCTAAAACTACCTGGGTCAGGTCCATGGCTGTCATGGAAGCCATGAACTCCCGAGCTGCACCAGAGGTCTCACCTGCTGACGGCAGGTTAAAGTCCCCCATGACTAAAAGTCTGGGGGTCTCAACCGCCGCCTCGGCTATCACCTCTAGCAGCTCGGGCAGGGCTGTTGTTGCATAGCGAGGAGCCAGGTATACAACTAACACGCCCAACTGCTTCCCTAGGCCCCACTTCACAAGGAGGGACTCGCACCCGGTCGTCTGAGGGATTGTGATCTCCTTTGGCTCAAGACCTTCCCTAACCATAATCGCCACTCCCCCACCCCTCCCTAGGGCCCTAGGCTGATGGAAGGCCCGGTATCCTGGTGGGCACATTTCTACGAAAGGATGTCCTCCCTCGTGGCCCAACCAGGTTTCCGTAATGCCTACCAGGTCCGGGTCCCCCTCTGACACAAGGTCATGTATGAGGGGGGCTTTTTGTACCACGGACCTGGCGTTGCATAGCATCAGTCTAGGGCCCCGGGTCTGTGGTTCTTGCTCACCTAGTCTGCGATGGGGACAAGGGGAGTCGGAGCGCGTGACCACCTGTAACCATCCTCCAACTGATAGCGTCCATCCCCTCTCCCACCGCCCCTGCCCCTCCCCAAGACCGTATTGATGACCCCCCCTTCACCCTCCTCCGTCTCTTATGTTGACTCTCCATAATGGAATTGTTCTATTTTAAGGAAATAATCTCACAAAATGTTAGTGTCTACATTTGAGAGTATCATTGTGAAATTATATGTGAAAACATTAAGTAATAGACTTGATACCAGTTTTCTATAGGTAACCCAATTATTCCAGAATTCCATCCAATCTTGAGTAAAACAATTTATAATTGGTATTATATAGATCACGATTAATTTTTGTATTGTTTCAGGATGCTTTGCAATTAATGGAATAATATCACCTGAACAAAAAGAATTTAAGAAACGTAAAGCAAAAGTTGGTATGAAATCTGTTCCAGAGACTGGTATGATCATCAAAACATTATCTTTCTAAATTATGTGTAGCCGTTCCCAGCATTCCCACAGTTGTCCAGCAACCAGGTCACATATAGAATGGTTGCAGCACATGCTCTCTGCTCTAGAGCAGGCACACTAAGCCTTACTGTGCTCATACCACACTTGCTTCTGTCACAGTCTCTTGCATCCTATAGTAGTCACTGCAATCTGCACTGTTATGATCCTTGCCCATCCTCCCCACCCTGCAGCAGCTTCTCTAAGCTCACTTGTACCACATATGCCCCCCATGAACTTTCCTTATGTTGCACTTACCCTTGTGTGCCTTCTCCCATCTCACAGCAGTTATTGCAAGGCCTTTTGTGCTCATGCTGCACCTGCCCTGCATATGCCCTACTGCAACTGCAGCAACCAGCCCAAGCCTTCCATGCTTGCACTAAACCTGCCTCTCATTCACCCTCCTGAAATGGCCTCTGAGGTCTCATTATGCTTGTGCTTGCTAGCCTGTTTGTGAGCTGCATGGGACTTGCACCTTCCTGTTATCTTCCCCACTTACTTTAGTTGTTGAAAACAGGCACAAAATTGTAAGTAGGTCCTTAGTTAATGAAATAGGTACTGCTGACATTTCTGTTGCTAAATGATGTGGTTTCTGGATGTCATACTTTTCCAGGCTTGTAAATAAACTTACAGACAGAATGCTGGGCTGAATCCACTCATTTTATTTTGTAAAAAAAAAAGTTTATAGGAGTAAGATGATCCTGAAGAATAATACTTTGTTCCTCAGCCCATTATAAACTATTATTTTAAGTATGAAAAATTAAGTGGATATATAGTTTGGCAAGTATCAAGAAAGAACATATTAGCGTAGACTAATTGATATGCTTTATTCAAAAAACACGATCTATAAATTTATTTATCTTTTTGATTTTTGTTTAAATCTGAGCGAATTCTATGCCTGTTACATAATAGAAGTATTTAATAGAAAATTAACACAATCCTTGCTTAGCAGTTAAGAAAAGATTTGTGATTCGGACTTATAAATAACTTCCTCTCAACTTCCCCATTGACTTTGCTTTCTGGAAGCAGTAGGAAATCACAAATCATGGCCAGGTGAGACCCTCACTCAACAATCCATCATCCTTATTTAACAAACACAAAAGGGGCTGCTGAGATTGCTGTTGCTATGTGGTCAAATAACATTGTATCCCACAATTATATCACTTAGAAATGGAAATTCTAGTCCCACTTAGGAACTACTTGTAATATGTCTGCCCTTCAGCCTAATCCTCTGTTTTTTTGTTTTGCAGAGAATTTACACAATAGCTCAATTTTCACGGAACGTTTTTTTCAGCCAGCTGTTGTTTTTGATAAAGCATCTAATCAACAAATTCTTCTGGGTGAGTGATATGACATAGTTTTAAAAATGCTTAGTGTATAGTATGAAATATATAGATAGCAGCAGTAAAAATGCATTAAAAAACACCTAATAATATGATGCGCATGTATGGTTAATTTTGTAAGATATAAGAAATTCAAGAAATTATATATTATGTTATTAGATACATTTAAAAATCGGTTGATTCATAAAATATGTTCTATATATTAATATCTAGGGCATTTATTAATTAAATGTGGTATTTTTTAATTAGAGAAAATCTACATTTCCTCCTATGTAAGTTCTCAGATGGCAGTTAGTCACCAGGGAGCACCTTATAGAAATATGAGAAATTGTGCTTTATTTTGATACAAGTCATTCTCAAGCTACAATCATTTTCTTATGTGGACACTAATATTTCATGTGTTTTAGTTGGATCCCCAGCCTTCATCAGCACATGCATTGATCATTTCCAATACTATTTGTAGCACTTTTTTTGAAGGCATACCAATCTGGGCTTTGGAGATTGTCTCCCAGCTAAAAAAAGAAAAATATTTACTTTTAACTTATCTTGAAGGTCAATATAAATAGGTAAATTTTGGTTGTAGCCAAATAACACATTTTAAATAACAGCTGTCAAGAAAAAATAAATCTATCAGAGTGTTAATATTTTAAAAAGTCCCAAAATCTATAAAAATGTACCCAATTACTTTGTGAAAAGCATCTTTAGCAAGCTCTGTGCTAGACAGTTTTATCTAAAACTAGCTATACCCGGCCACGCGTTGCTGTGGCCCAGTCTGGTTAAATGGCCAACCAATCTGTGTGTAGATCTACACCTGCACACATACACACAGCCACCATATAACCCCCAACCTACCTACCTACTGTATTTCTCCCTCTCTATTCTCCCTCTACCTACCTACATACTGTATTTCTTCCTTTCTCCCTCTATCTATGTACCTACCTACCTACTGTATTTCCCCCTCTCTAGCCCTCTACCTACCTACCTACTGTATTTCTCCCTCTCTCTCTATTCCTCTACCTACCTACCTACTGTATTTCTCGCTATCTATCTATACGCCTACCTACCTACCTACAAACCTACTGTATTTCTTCCTCTCTATCTATCCCCCTATCTACCTACATACCTATTGTGCTGTTCCCTATCTATCTATCCTCCTACCTACCAACCTACCTACCGTATTTCTCCCTATCTATCGCTCTATCTACATACCTATATACCTACCTACTGTATTTCTCCCTATCTATATATTCCCCTATATACCTACCTACTATAATACAATAATACAATAGCAGAGTTGAAGGGACCTCGGAGGTCATCTAGTCCAACTCCCTGCCTAGGCAGGAAGCCCTATACCATTTCAGACAAATGGCTATCCAACATCTTCTTGAAGACTTGCAGTGTTGGGACATTCACAACTTCTGGAGGCAATTTCTCTTCCACTGGTTAATTGTTCTAACTGTCAGGAAATTTCTCCTCAGTTCTAAGTTGCTTCTCTCCTTGATTAGTTTCCACCCATTGCTTCTTGTTCTGCCCTCAGGTGCTTTGAAGAATAGTTTGACTCCCTCTTCTTTGTGGCAACCCCCTCTCTCTATTCCCCTACCTACCAACTTACTGTAATACAATAATACAATAGCAGAGTTGGAAGGGACCTCGGAGGTCATCTAGTCCAACTCCCTGCCTAGGCAGGAAGCCCTATACCATTTCAGACAAATGGCTATCCAACATCTTCTTGAAGACATGCAGTGTTGGGGCATTCACAACTTCTGGAGGTAATTTCTCTTCCACTGGTTAATTGTTCTAACTGTCAGGAAATTTCTCCTCAGTTCTAAGTTGCTTCTCTCCTTGATTAGTTTCCACCCATTGCTTCTTGTTCTGCCATCAGGTGCTTTGGAGAATAGTTTGACTCCCTCTTCTTGGTGGCAACCCTCTCTCTCTATTCCCCTACCTACCAACCTACTGTAATACAATAATACAATAGCAGAGTTGGAAGGGACCTCGGAGGTCATCTAGTCCAACTCCCTGCCTAGGCAGGAAGCCCTATACCATTTCAGACAAATGGCTATCCAACATCTTCTTGAAGACATGCAGTGTTGGGGCATTCACAACTTCTGGAGGTAATTTCTCTTCCACTGGTTAATTGTTCTAACTGTCAGGAAATTTCTCCTCAGTTCTAAGTTGCTTCTCTCCTTGATTAGTTTCCACCCATTGCTTCTTGTTCTGCCATCAGGTGCTTTGGAGAATAGTTTGACTCCCTCTTCTTGGTGGCAACCCTCTCTCTCTATTCCCCTACCTACCAACCTACTGTAATACAATAATACAATAGCAGAGTTGGAAGGGACCTCGGAGGTCACCTAGTCCAACTCCCTGCCTAGGCAGGAAGCCCTGTACCATTTCAGACAAATGGCTATCCAACATCTTCTTGAAGACTTGCAGTGTTGGGACATTCACAACTTCTGGAGGCAATTTCTCTTCCACTGGTTAATTGTTCTAACTGTCAGGAAATTTCTCCTCAGTTCTAAGTTGCTTCTCTCCTTGATTAGTTTCCACCCATTGCTTCTTGTTCTGCCCTCAGGTGCTTTGGAGAATAGTTTGACTCCCTCTTCTTTGTAGCAACCCTATCTCTCTATTCCCCTATCTACCTACCTACTGTAATACAATAATACAATAGCAGAGTTGGAAGGGACCTCGGAGGTCATCTAGTCCAACTCCCTGCCTAGGCAGGAAGCTCTATACTATTTCAGACAAATGGCCATCCAACATCTTCTTGAAGACATGCAGTGTTGGGGCATTCACAACTTCTGGAGGTAATTTCTCTTCCACTGGTTAATTGTTCTAACTGTCAGGAAATTTCTCCTCAGTTCTAAGTTGCTTCTCTCCTTGATTAGTTTCCACCCATTGCTTCTTGTTCTGCCCTCAGGTGCTTTGGAGAATAGTTTGACTCCCTCTTCTTTGTAGCAACCCTATCTCTCTATTCCCCTATCTACCTACCTACTGTAATACAATAATACAATAGCAGAGTTGGAAGGGACCTCGGAGGTCATCTAGTCCAACTCCCTGCCTAGGCAGGAAGCCCTATACCATTTCAGACAAATGGCCATCCAACATCTTCTTGAAGACATGCAGTGTTGGGGCATTCACAACTTCTGGAGGTAATTTCTCTTCCACTGGTTAATTGTTCTAACTGTCAGGAAATTTCTCCTCAGTTCTAAGTTGCTTCTCTCCTTGATTAGTTTCCACCCATTGCTTCTTGTTCTGCCATCAGGTGCTTTGGAGAATAGTTTGACTCCCTCTTCTTGGTGGCAACCCTCTCTCTCTATTCCCTTACCTACCAACCTACTGTAATACAATAATACAATAGCAGAGTTGGAAGGTACCTCAGAGGTCATCTAGTCCAACTCCCTGCCTAGGCAGGAAGCCCTGTACCATTTCAGACAAATGGCTATCCAACATCTTCTTGAAGACTTGCAGTGTTGGGACATTCACAACTTCTGGAGGCAATTTCTCTTCCACTGGTTAATTGTTCTAACTGTCAGGAAATTTCTCTTCAGTTCTAAGTTGCTTCTCTCCTTGATTAGTTTCCACCCATTGCTTCTTGTTCTGCCCTCAGGTGCTTTGGAGAATAGTTTGACTCCCTCTTCTTTGTAGCAACCCTATCTCTCTATTCCCCTATCTACCTACCTACTGTAATACAATAATACAATAGCAGAGTTGGAAGGGACCTCGGAGGTCATCTAGTCCAACTCCCTGCCTAGGCAGGAAGCCCTATACCATTTCAGACAAATGGCCATCCAACATCTTCTTGAAGTCATGCAGTGTTGGGGCATTCACAACTTCTGGAGGTAATTTCTCTTCCACTGGTTAATTGTTCTAACTGTCAGGAAATTTCTCCTCAGTTCTAAGTTGCTTCTCTCCTTGATTAGTTTCCACCCATTGCTTCTTGTTCTGCCCTCAGGTGCTTTGGAGAATAGTTTGACTCCCTCTTCTTTGTAGCAACTCTATCTCTCTATTCCCCTATCTACCTACCTACTGTAATACAATAATACAATAGCAGAGTTGGAAGGGACCTCGGAGGTCATCTAGTCCAACTCCCTGCCTAGGCAGGAAGCCCTATACCATTTCAGACAAATGGCTATCCAACATCTTCTTGAAGACATGCAGTGTTGGGGCATTCACAACTTCTGGAGGTAATTTCTCTTCCACTGGTTAATTGTTCTAACTGTCAGGAAATTTCTCCTCAGTTCTAAGTTGCTTCTCTCCTTGATTAGTTTCCACCCATTGCTTCTTGTTCTGCCATCAGGTGCTTTGGAGAATAGTTTGACTCCCTCTTCTTGGTGGCAACCCTCTCTCTCTATTCCCCTACCTACCAACCTACTGTAATACAATAATACAATAGCAGAGTTGGAAGGGACCTCGGAGGTCATCTAGTCCAACTCCCTGCCTAGGCAGGAAGCCCTATACCATTTCAGACAAATGGCTATCCAACATCTTCTTGAAGACTTGCAGTGTTGGGACATTCACAACTTCTGGAGGCAATTTCTCTTCCACTGGTTAATTGTTCTAACTGTCAGGAAATTTCTCCTCAGTTCTAAGTTGCTTCTCTCCTTGATTAGTTTCCACCCATTGCTTCTTGTTCTGCCCTCAGGTGCTTTGGAGAATAGTTTGACTCCCTCTTCTTTGTAGCAACCCTATCTCTCTATTCCCCTATCTACCTACCTACTGTAATACAATAATACAATAGCAGAGTTGGAAGGGACCTCGGAGGTCATCTAGTCCAACTCCCTGCCTAGGCAGGAAGCCCTATACCATTTCAGACAAATGGCCATCCAACATCTTCTTGAAGACATGCAGTGTTGGGGCATTCACAACTTCTGGAGGTAATTTCTCTTCCACTGGTTAATTGTTCTAACTGTCAGGAAATTTCTCCTCAGTTCTAAGTTGCTTCTCTCCTTGATTAGTTTCCACCCATTGCTTCTTGTTCTGCCCTCAGGTGCTTTGGAGAATAGTTTGACTCCCTCTTCTTGGTGGCAACCCTCTCTCTCTATTCCCCTACCTACCAACCTACTGTAATACAATAATACAATAGCAGAGTTGGAAGGGACCTCGGAGGTCATCTAGTCCAACTCCCTGCCTAGACAGGAAGCCCTGTACCATTTCAGACAAATGGCTATCCAACATCTTCTTGAAGACTTGCAGTGTTGGGACATTCACAACTTCTGGAGGCAATTTCTCTTCCACTGGTTAATTGTTCTAACTGTCAGGAAATTTCTCCTCAGTTCTAAGTTGCTTCTCTCCTTGATTAGTTTCCACCCATTGCTTCTTGTTCTGCCCTCAGGTGCTTTGGAGAATAGTTTGACTCCCTCTTCTTGGTGGCAACCCTCTCTCTCTATTCCCCTATCTACCTACCTACTGTAATACAATAATACAATAGCAGAGTTGGAAGGGACCTCGGAGGTCATCTAGTCCAACTCCCTGCCTAGGCAGGAAGCCCTATACCATTTCAGACAAATGGCCATCCAACATCTTCTTGAAGGCATGCAGTGTTGGGGCATTCACAACTTCTGGAGGTAATTTCTCTTCCACTGGTTAATTGTTCTAACTGTCAGTAAATTTCTCCTCAGTTCTAAGTTGCTACTCTCCTTGATTAGTTTCCACCCATTGCTTCTTGTTCTGCCCTCAGGTGCTTTGGAGAATAGTTTGACTCCCTCTTCTTTGTAGCAACTCTATCTCTCTATTCCCCTATCTACCTACCTACTGTAATACAATAATACAATAGCAGAGTTGGAAGGGACCTCGGAGGTCATCTAGTCCAACTCCCTGCCTAGGCAGGAAGCCCTATACCATTTCAGACAAATGGCCATCCAACATCTTCTTGAAGACATGCAGTGTTGGGGCATTCACAACTTCTGGAGGTAATTTCTCTTCCACTGGTTAATTGTTCTAACTGTCAGGAAATTTCTCCTCAGTTCTAAGTTGCTTCTCTCCTTGATTAGTTTCCACCCATTGCTTCTTGTTCTGCCCTCAGGTGCTTTGGAGAATAGTTTGACTCCCTCTTCTTGGTGGCAACCCTCTCTCTCTATTCCCCTACCTACCAACCTACTGTAATACAATAATACAATAGCAGAGTTGGAAGGGACCTCGGAGGTCATCTAGTCCAACTCCCTGCCTAGACAGGAAGCCCTGTACCATTTCAGACAAATGGCTATCCAACATCTTCTTGAAGACATGCAGTGTTGGGGCATTCACAACTTCTGGAGGTAATTTCTCTTCCACTGGTTAATTGTTCTAACTGTCAGGAAATTTCTCCTCAGTTCTAAGTTGCTTCTCTCCTTGATTAATTTCCACCCATTGCTTCTTGTTCTGCCCTCAGGTGCTTTGGAGAATAGTTTGACTCCCTCTTCTTTGTGGCAACCCTCTCTCTCTATTCCCCTATCTACCTACCTACTGTAATACAATAGCAGAGTTGGAAGGGACCTCGGAAGTCATCTAGTCCAACCCCCTGCATGGGCAGGAACCTTATACCATTTCAGACAAATGGCTATCTAACATCTTTTTAAAGACTTTCAGGGTTGGGGCATTCACAACTTCTGGAGGCAAGCTGTTCCACTGATTAATTGTCCTAACTGTCAGGAAATTTCTCCTCAGTTCTAAGTTGCTTCTCTCCTTGATTAGTTTCCACCCATTGCTTCTTGTTCTGCCCTCGGGTGCTTTGGAGAATAGTTTGACTCCAGTGCCTTTTTGGCCGTAAGAGGCCTCCGTAGTTAATGACTGTTGGTGGGCGGAGTTACAGGGAGTAAAAACATTTTTCAGTTAGTACCTTTTATTTGTGTTTACTTTACACACGATACAAGTGTGCTAGGCACAAAATGAGTAGCTATTCTATTATCGGAAGTCCTTGGCTACATTGTGTGAAAGTTTGGTGTAAATCGGTCCAGTAGTTTTTGAGATTAGTGGATTTGTAGAAACTATTTTACATTTTTATTTATATAGATTGGTGGGCTGCTAGACACAAGATAACACCATTGCAAACTGGACTTTCAGAAGGAAATTTAACCATCAACCATTGTCAGTTCTCTAGTATCTAACCAAAATATATACTTAATGGCAAATTTCAGTCTTTTTCATTTACTTAAAAGTGTGTTTTACTCAGTCAATAATCAAAACCAGTTTGATCAAGTGGTTAAGGCTAGAAAAAGCAGGAGACTATGAGATCAAGCCCTGTCTTGGCCATGAAAAGCGGCTGGTTGACCTTGGGCCAGTCATTCACTCAGCTCAACTCACTTGACTTAAGTATGTATTATCTAATATTTCCTTCAGTGAATACTGTTTTTTTCTGATTTCATAGAATGTGTGCATAATGGTAGTTCACCTGCGTTTTGCTTTAAGAATGAAATATTGTCCATTTATAAATACTTCAGTACACCTTCCTTTGCTTCTGGAAAAATAATATTAAATCCATTAAAAGAAAAGGGATATCAATATTCCCACACAGAAACATTAGTAAGTATTTTATTTCTTTTATTTCTAATTTGTATTTGCAAGATTAATATTTAATATTACTTTGTATTTTAGCCAATTATCATTCTTCCTCATAGAGCAGGAATTAACTATTTTTCTTCCAATCTTATATTAACAACAAATATTTTTCCCCACTACTGTAGACTAATAATTTTATAATCCTTCATGTAGACACAGCAGAATTATATGTTCTTAATTTGTTTGGTGTCTTTATGCATGAATACAGTATGTTTTCTTTCTTACATTCAGGAGGGATGCTCTAAACAGTTAATCTCAAGAGAAAAAAATAGATGTGTTTATGGTGTATTGATAGAACACAGTTTGGGCTGAAAATAACTTTTATGATATAGACTTCCTGAGTATTATTTTAGCTTAATTTTAAATGTTCATGTATAAAATATTCTCTGACTATGAGATTATAAATAAAAACTGATATCAAACATTTTAACAGATAATAGTTAATATTGGACATTTTGTCCTGTTGATATTAACAGTTTATAATTAAAATGCTTTAAAAATGTAATTTTCACATTTAGCAGCATGTAATATAAATTGTAACTTATGAAAGATACTATATCTCAGCCAAACTCATTTCACAGGTTTGTTCTGGGAAAAATAGAAGGAGGCATGTGTGTTGGATATGTTCACCACCTTGAATTATTTGTAACAATAATAAAGGCAAGTTACAAATAAATAAAATAATGTTGAGATGTGCAGAGAAAGAACAATAAAGATGATTAGAAGATTGGAGGCTAAAACATGAATGGTTGCAGAAGTGATATATCTATCTAATGAAAGGATTAGAGTGACATGATAGTAGTCTTCCAACATCTAAATGGCTGCCACAAAGAAAAGGGTTCAGCTATTCTCCAAAGCAGCGGTCAGAAACCAGTGGTCCGCAAGAAAATTTTGGTGGTCTGCAGAAAAATTATTTGCACTTTTTCTATTGCACTAAATTCTATTTATCTTTTAAAAAATTCATATTAGTGGTCCATGGGATTTAAAATTATGAATTTAGTGATCCCCAAGGTCCGAAAGGTTGGTGACCTCTGCTCCAAAGCACCCCAAAATAGGACAAAAAACAATGGATGAAAACTAATCAAGGGGAGATCCAATCTATAACGAAGGAGAAATTTCCTGACAGAACAACCGATCAGTGGAATGGCTCGACTTCAGAAATTATGGATGCTTCATTACTGGAGGTTTTAAAGAAGATATTGGAAAGCTATTTGTCTGGAATGGTATCGATCTCCTGCTTGAGGGCAGGGGTTGGACTAGAAGACGTCCAAGATCCCTTTCAATTCTGTTCATTCTGTTCTGTTTTGTTCTATGTTATGCTATGCTATGCTATGCCATGCCATGCCATTCCGTTCAATTTCATGGACCAAAAAAAGAGGTTGTTTTCTGTAAAAATGTCTTTGTCTGTTTCTCTGCGTTCTCTCTCTCTCACTAACTTTGTAGATCATTTACATAGAGGAGAGATCTTAGAACACGATAAAGATAACTTTTTCCTCCATTTCATTTATATTTAAAAAAAAATTCAAAACAAATGACTCAAATTGGGGAGAAGAATATGAGCAATTTATTGTCCCTAACATTTGTACTGCGTGGTGTATTAACCTTGTATCTTTTTCATCTTTTTAAGTGTTTAGTGTTAATTCATTACCTATAGGTTTACCACTTTGAAACAGTGGCAGCTTTTTTCTTCCTTTAAAATATCTTTTTTCTATTATAATATAATGATCTCCGATAAAGCTATTTAGAACATAGGTTTGCGCTCTACTATTGATTATTGGAATGCAACATATTTCACTCTGAAATATGGAAACTGAGTTAATCTTGAGCTGGTCAGGATTGAACTTCTGGCAGTGACTGAGCATGCGCGAAGGAATGGCGGCGGAGCTTTGAGGCGATGCTGACCGGAGGCCCATTTGGCTTCGGGGGACGCGGCCGGCCCCTTTGGGGTGATCGGTAAGGGCCGGCCCAGCAAGTTGAAGACCCAGCCGTCACACTGAGGCCTTTCCAACGCCGGTGAGTGTGACGGCTGAGACGGGAGGCGCGGGGGGGGAGCCCGGAGGAAACGCCGGAAAAAAAACGCCGGCAGGCCGGAAAGTCGGAGGCCCTAGCGGAGGCCAAGCAAAGGCTGGAGGCTGGAGGCTCTGGTGGACAGTTAGAGCGGCGGCAGAGGGAGCGCCGGAAGGCCGGAGGCCCTGGCAGAAGCCGGTGGAGGCCGGAGGCCTCAGACGGAATGGAGCGGCGGTGGAGAGCGCCGGAAGATCCTGAGGCCCTGGCGGAGGCTGGTGGAGGCCGGAGGCCCTGGCGGAGCGGCGGCGGAGAGCGCCAAAAGGCCGGAGGCTCCAGCGGAGGTTGGCGGAGGCTGGTGGCCCCCGGCGGAGGGGCTGAGTGGCAGCGGAGCGCTGGAGGGAGCGCCGGAACGCCGGGTGGAAAGGCGGAGCGGCGGCGGAGCAGTGGCAGAGCTGCGCGGACCATCTCAAATCCGGTGGAGGCCCCCGTGGAGCAGCGAGGCCGGGTGAAGGCCTCCACAGGGGATGGCTGGTGAGGTTGGCGGCCGCAGAGGGACGGGAGGTGCGGCGGACCGATGGAGCGCTGGAGGCCCCAACAGAGGCCTATTGGAGTGGTGGAGGCCCTGGCTGAGGCCCTGGTGTGGGGTGGCGAGCCTGCGACGCGGTGAGGCCCTGTGGAGGCCTGATAGAACAGTGGAGGGAATTTTCCTCCCCCCCCCCAGGACTCCCCGATAAAACATCTACGGGGAGGGGGGGTGAGAGTGAAGCAAGGCCAGCCCAAGGAAAAACAGCTCCAGCCACCCCGTGGAAAGCCTCTACCCGAGGAAGAACTGACTGACTCTTATGATCTATTTCCCCTGTTGATTTGACTTGCATTTGCACTTTATCTTGGCGTTTCCTCCCTTAAAGCCAGCAATGGAGCCACGGGATGGTTTTTTATTCAAGGTCCGACCTCCTTGATCTGCGAGAGTCCCCCCTCTCGCAGGTTTGGCCCCTTAGTCTATCTCGGGCCCACCTCAAGGATGGGTTAATTAATCCAGAGAGGTGGAAAAAACGCAAGCTCAGGGGGTTTTTAAATAAATTTTTAATTAGGCTTTTAAGGGGTTCTGGGGTGGGGGAGGGGTTTAAAAAAAGATATAGACAGATGGAGACGGAAGCAACGATCAATAGTAAGGGCCAGGATAGCAGTCGACGGCGGGAAGCGGAAGGCGAAAGGAAGGGGGATACCCGAGTCGTTCCTCAGGAGGGCATACCAATTCAGAGGGTCGTGGGGAGGGGCAGGACCGAGGGGAGACAATTCTCATCCTCCCGGTTGGTGGCACGTAGCCGTTGGTTACAAACGGTCGGGTGCCACAACCCCCGCAGGCTAGGTGGCCAGGGAATACAGAGCCAGGGTCTGCGGCTGATGTTCTGCAACGCCAGGTCCGTTGTCAACAAAGCCCCCCTCATTAGTGACCTTGTGTCAGAGGGGGAGCCGGACCTGGTAGGAATTGCGGAGACCTGGTTGGGCCCCGAGGGAGGTCATCCCCTCGTTGAAATGTGCCCACCAGGCTACCGCGCATTTCATCAGCCGCGGGCCCTAGGCAGGGGTGGCGGGGTAGCGGTCATTATTAAGGAAGGCCTGGAGCCGAGAGAGACCATTGTGCCTCAGACCTCCGGCTGTGAGTCCCTCTGCATGAAGTGGGGCCTAGGGAGGCAGTTGGGCTTGCTGGTTGTATACCTGGCTCCCCGCTATGTAGCAGCAGCCCTGCCCGAGCTCCTCGAGGTGATCGCTACGGTGGCAGTGGAGACCCCCAGACTTATAGTCATGGGGGACTTTAATCTGCCATCGTTGGGCGAATCATCCGTGGCAGCTCGGGAGTTCATGGCTTCCATGACGGCCATGGACCTGACCCAAGTAATTCAAGGCCCCACCCATGAGGGTGGACATACGCCGGACCTCATCTTTGTCTCGGGCCAATGGAAGAGTGATCTGGGTACAGGGGATATAGTCATCACACCCTTGTCATGGTCAGACCACTCACTTCTCCGACTCGACTTTCCGACCGCTGCTCCCCTCCGCGGGGAGGCGGAACCAGAGTTACCAATCTGGTACCGCCCCAGGCGCTTGATGGACCCGGACGGGTTCCAGACAGCGCTTGGGCCATTTCCTGTATCCCTGACCCGCGCCCCGATGGAGGACCTCACGGCCGCATGGAATAATGCGGCCGTGGGAGCCTTAGATCGGGTCGCGCCCTTGCGGCCTCTCTCGCGGCGGCGAACCACCCTGGCTCCTTGGTTTACTGAGGGGCTGCGGGTGATGAAACGCCGCAAGAGATGCCTAGAGAGAAGGTGGAGGGCTAGCCGCTCTGAATCTGACCGGACACAGGTAAGAGCCCATTTACGGACTTACATTGTGGCGCTGAGGGTGGCCAAACGTCATCATTGTGCTACCCTCATAGCATCCGCAGAAAACCGCCCTGCCGCCCTGTTTAGGGTGACCCGTTCTCTCCTTCATCAGAGGGAGCGGGAAGCCCCGCTACAGGGTAGAGCAGAGGAATTTGTGATTTTTCTGCAGGAGAAAACCGCCCAGATACAGAGTGAGCTAGCCCCCATTCATGGCCCAGTGGGATGCCACGAGAGAGATCTTGTTTGGGAGGAGTTTGACCCCGTTACTTCCGAGGATATGGACAGGCTACGTGGGCGACTGCGAGCCACCACATGTTCATTGGACCCGTGCCCCTCCTGGCTTGTACTGGCATCCTGGGAGGTGACACGAGGCTGGCTCCAAGAGGTTATCAACGCATCCTTGAGTGAGGGTTCCTTGCCTGCCTCCCTAAAAGAGGCTATGGTGAGGCCCCTCCTCAAGAAGCCCTCTTTGGACCCAGCTCTTTTGAACAACTACCGTCCAGTCTCCAACCTTCCCTTCTTGGCGAAGGTTGTTGAGAGTGTGGTGGCACAACAGTTTCCCCGTCACCTGGAGGAAGTTGACTATCTAGATCCGCGCCAGTCCGGCTTTCGGCCCGGGCATAGCACCGAGACGGCATTGGTCGCGTTGGTAGATGATCTCTGGAGGGCCAGAGATGGGGGATGTTCCTCCATCCTGGTCCTATTAGACCTCTCGGCGGCTTTCGATACCATCGACCATGGTATCCTATTGCATCGGCTGGGGGGGTTGGGGGTGGGAGGCACCGTTTTGCGGTGGTTCTCCTCCTACCTCTCTGGCCGATCGCAATTTGTGCGGGCAGGAGAGCAGAGGTCGACCCCGAGACCCCTCACATGCGGGGTGCCTCAGGGGTCGGTCCTCTCGCCTCTCCTGTTTAACGCATACATGAAGCCGCTGGGTGAGATCATCCGTGGTTTTGGGGTAGAGTACCACCTGTACGCTGATGACACCCAGCTGTACATATCTACCCCAGACCACCCCAACGATGCCGTAGCGGTGATGTGCCAGTGCCTGGAAGCCGTGCGGATCTGGATGGGAAGTAACGGACTTAGGCTCAACCCGACCAAGACCGAGTGGCTGTGGTTTCCGGCTGCCCGATTCAACCAGCTTTCTCCAACGCTGGCCATAGGGGGCGAACATCTTGCCCCTGTGGATGGGGCGCGCAATTTGGGTGTCCTCCTGGATACCCGGCTGTCTATGGAAGAGCAAGTGACAGCCGTGGCCAGGAGGGCGTTTTACCAGGTTCGCCTGGTTCGCCAATTGCGCCCCCTATTGGATCGGGACGCCCTTCGCACAGTCACCCATGCCCTCGTGACATCCCGACTGGACTATTGCAACTCTCTCTACATGGGGCTCCCCTTGAGGTGCACCCGGAGGCTTCAGTTAGTTCAGAATGCGGCCGCGCGAGCAATTATGGGCACCTCCAGGTTTGCCCATGTAACACCGCTCCTGCGCGAGCTGCACTGGCTACCTGTCGTCTTCCGGGTGCGCTTCAAGGTGTTAGTTATCATCTTCAAAGCGCTCCATGGCTCGGGACCTAGCTATCTGCGAGATCGGATCCTGCCCCACACATCCTCACGACCGATTCGCTCCCACAGAGAGGGGCTTCTCCGGGTGCCGTCCACTAGACTTTGTCAGCGGGCGACGCCCAGGGGAAGGGCGCTCTCTGTGGCGGGCCCGGCCCTCTGGAACGACCTTCCCCCTGATATTAGAACGACCACCGACCTCCGCTCCTTCCGGGTAAAATTGAAGACCCATCTCTTTCGACTGGCCGGCCTTGAATAGTTCTCTCTGTCTTTTAATTACAAATTTTAATGGGTTTTAATTATATATTTTTAGCATGGGTAGATTTATTTAATTTTATTTTAAGTAATGTTTGTATTTTGTATATTGTTTTTAATTATGCCTGTGCACCGCCCCGGGTCCCTGTGGGGAGAGGGTGCGGTTAATAAATCTTAATTTGAATTTGAGTGGGCAAATTTAGCCTGCAGTACTGCATTCTAACCATTGTGCCACGTGGGCTCCTAATTCCACTTCTAGTTAGAAGCTGGCCTTACATTTGGATATAGTGGAAGGAACATCTTCATCAGTCTTAATTCTGCTTCCAAGAGAAGAAAGGCTTCATGTCAGAAATGAACTCTTAAGTTTCATAGATAGGTAGGTCTACAAGATTTTTATCCAAATTCCAATTAACATAGGGATTACATTTGTGTAAAGAATTTTCAGAATTTGCCTCAAGTGAACAGTGGAAGAGAGGGAGGCCATTATATTGTTTTTTCTTACAAAATAGGCTGCATGGGAAGAAAACATCTTAGTTCTCTATTAATAGATGGATCAGATAGGAAATAATGATTTCTGCCGTTATCAAATTCTAATTTGTTTAGGGTGCAGTTACAAATTTGATCATCTAAACTTGAGACCAATTAACAATTCCCCAAATAAACGACTATTCTTCCTATCAGGAATAACAGAAAACATACGACCATTCTTCCTATCGGCAATTACGGGCCCTGTTGTGCTGTTGAAAAAGATATAATATATTGAATTTTGTTTTGTAGGAGAATTCACAGACTCATGAGATACACATTTTCTTTCTAAATATATCTGTTCTGATATCCTTTATACTCTGGTGATAGATTGTTCTTGTTATTTTTTAAGGAATAGCTGTTTGATTCTTCCTAAAGATGAATGGAAATATTTAGGACTATGAAGCAATCACGTAGAATTTAGCAGTCCTATTTTCCAGGGCATCTGGAGTGAAATGCGAAACACCTGGATACAATGTTTCAATAATTAATGAAATGATGTGAATCACCAAAGCAGATATTCATTACTATCTCTTAATATTATTAGGTATAGGATTCTGTGAGCCTATTCCTGCACCTGACAAATAGAACTTGGGTTTGGAGTACACCCAAAATGTGGTGTTGTAGGTCTTATTTTTATGTAGACAGACATAAGATTCAAGACACTTGTTGATTTTAAGATTAAAGAAAATAATTTGTTATCATGTTTTCAGGGAATAAAATATGCAATTTAAATTATGGCTTTTTCCCCCCCAAGGTTTTTCATATTAGTTGTGGCAAACTTCTTCTAATGCTGTATAATCAAAGGTATCATCTGACTGCTGGAAACTATTTTTTTATTCCACCAGGTAAGCATACTGATATTTTTCCTGTTAGAAAGGGTAAAAGTAAAAGAAATGCAAACATTTAATAAAGGAAATACTTTTATTTTTTAGCAGCAGTAGTAGCATCATACAGGGTAGTCCTTGACTTACAATCATTCATTCGGAGTTATGGCACTGAAAAAGGTGACTTATGACTGGTTTTTACACAACCATTGCAGAATCCTTATGGTCACCTGATCAAAATTCTAACACTTGGCAACTGGCATGTATTTATTACGATTGCAGTGTCTTGGAGTCATGTGATCATCTTTTGTGCCCTTCTGACAAGCGAAGCCAGATTTACTTAACAACTATGTTACTAATTTAACAACTGGAGTGATTTACTAACAGCTGTGGCAAAAAAAAGTAAAATGGAGTAAAATTCAATGGAAATTTTGGACTCGAATGTTATAAGTCAAAGACTTCCTGTAATACTTGTGTTTTGCATATTTGTGTGATTAATAATGATGATTTCTGTTCATAAGAAACCACAAATAACTAATTGTTTTTTCCTTCTGGGTCTTGAGCCAAAAGAAAGATGAATGCTTGCTTCCTAGAGCATATGTATATATTCTCTGTCTTTCGCACAATACATGGGAACAGATTAGAATTACATGTGGTGCCATGTCATTTCTTGAAAATGTACAAGGAATTTTATCTGGAATGTTTTGAATTGGTTGTATTTTATTGGAAAAGAAGTTGTTCTTTGGAAAGGTTTTGAGTGTTCTAGTCACATAAAGCAATGGGAACAAAAAACAAAGCTGCTTGGTTGTCCCCCTCACCCCTTTTATTTTGACCCTTAGGACATTAGAGTAGGAGTAGGATTTTAGGAGTCTGCTATGCTTTGGATTCACACAGGAGGTAAATAATCCATATTTGCATCTCTTTAAATCAGTAAATGCATCGGTTGTTTCTTATCGTAAGTTCTTCAGGTCAAACTATTCAAAACTTTCTGAGTTTCAGTCTAACGGATAATCTTAAATTGCTTAGAGTATTGATTTGTTAGTACACATCAAAATATCACAGTTGATATTAATTTGTTCCAAATGCAAAACATAATTTTTTGCAAAAAAATTATAATCTGATTGTACTTCAAGACAAATTTCACTAACAATTTAGGATGAAGCAGGGTTTTTATTCATAGTTTGTAGCTGAGAAAAAACAACTGTTTTAAAGAGTTGCAAAAAGATGCTATGTGAATGAGAATTGTTGTTCATTCTTGTCATGGATGCCACCACACAAAATTTGTATCACAGTACCCCTTGGGTTTTTCTCTACACTGACAATGTCGGCTCATAACTGGCATCAGGGAAGACCTGCAATGCTATGTCTACATATGGAATGATTTTATTAGTCAATTGGATTTGCAACTTAAGACTGAGTATCTAGAAACTAACCTGAACACCTCCACCATCCAAGTCAGCAGTGATGAAAACAAACTTGTGTTACTTAGTGTTAGCTACTCTGGGTTCAGAACCAGTGTTACAACTCTGGTTCCTTAACCAGTGTTAGCAAATAAATGCAGAATACTGTAATTCACCGGACAGTAAAGAGATACGTTGCTGTAACCACAAACAAACTCTAAAATAGTGATAGTAAGAAAATAAATAGTCTTTACTTTGTAGCAACTAAAATGCTTCTTCTGACCAGTGATACTAACTTCCAAAACAATCCTTCACCAAACAGTTATCTTACAGTGATGCAAAACAAATCCTCCTCCTTCTTCACAGCTTCAGCTCCTCAGCACAGGGAATCCAAAAGGGGACGGACTGTGATTCTGAGCTTGCTTTATGGTAGAGCTGAGACTCACAGCCAATCAGAATTTAAGACAGTTCTTAAAGCTACATAACTCCTTAAGAACATAGGCTCATATATATTGTCAACCCAATATAAGGCTGAATATCTTAACATACTCCTCCTTGGGTTGATCAATATATATTCATATTCTTAAACCATAATCTTTACAACACTCCTTGTGCTATATTGCTCCTTGAGCCTTCTTAAAATGGTCAGCCACATTCATCTCTGACATACAGTAAACAAGCTGTACCATTTCATCCTTTATACACTCCCTCATATTTACATACCTAAGATCAGTGGGTTTCGATCTTGTCTTTACAGTTATATTTGTATCCATTAGTAATGGATTTGTATCCATTAGCCGCCCTGGGTCCTCTGTGGAGAAGGGCGGGATATAAATATGATTAAAATAAAATAAAATAAATAAATATAGCTGCTTGATTGTCCTCACATATAGTAATTGGACACCTTATTTTAATACCTAAACCTCCCAATAATTGATTTACACTTCACAAATCCAGATTTTCTAAAACCTTATTTACTCTTCCTTAACAACTATCAGTTATGTTAACAACTATCAGTTATCTTCTTCATTACCCAGTAACCTCTGCATGTACAGTATATCATATGCTCTCACAGTGCATGCAGATACGCTGTCTCCATTTCCAGGTGATTGATTACATACTTGTGTCTAGCTGCTCACACATTATCCTGCCCTGAGAGTATTTGCCTTGTTGCATAACCTTCGTTATAACCAGTTACAGACTGATTAATTTCCTGTTCCATCTATCTAGCTTTATATGTAACCCTGAATTACCTCTGTTGAACCTACTCGTAAATTTCCAGATTTTTTAATTGTTTCACCTTCTTATCCATCGCAGCTTTCCACACCATCTGATTGTCCTCTGGGTATGCTGCTATCTCAGTGTACGTTGCTGAAACCTTTATTTTTCTTATAGACCAGAGTCGCCTGATAACGATCAGGTGACCTGGTTTCTCTTTTCGACCTCCTCGGTAGTTCAGGACTAGTGGATAAATTCTCCACCTTTATATATTTCTGCTTATTTACCTCCTCCTGAGTAGTCTCTACTGCTTTTTCCTCTCCTACCTCCTTCTGAGTAATCTCTACTGGTTTTTCTTTCTCTACTTGAGTATTTTCAGTTTTTGACTTAAATATTGTTTCCTTTCCATTCTCCAGTTTATCCCAGTTTATATACAGGAACCTTACATCATTACTGTTAATCATCCTCGTCGTGTCTTCCTTCCAGAACCTGTATGACTTATGGTTTGCATTGTAACCAACAAAGATTAACTTTTGTGCTCTACTTTGCTCCTTTTGTCTTATCCATGCAGGTGACCCAAACATGTGAATATAACTCAGATCAGGTTTCCTACCATGCCATAATGTGTATGGAATCTTTCCTGTAGTAGAATTCACTACGTTGTTTAAAATACTGTTTGCACATAACATTGCCTCTCCCCACAAAGCTATCGGTAACTCTGCATCAGCCAGCATGGTTCTTACCATGGCTTGTAGAGATTGACCCCTTTCTCCAATGTGTGCTTTGTGTTGTGGAGCAGACCACTTGTGTTTTATCCCCAGTGTACCTAACAAGGTTTTAATCTTGTTATTTATAAACTCTGTTCCATTATCTGTGACTATGGTTACTATCTTTCCCTTTGCTTTTCTCTCGGCAAACCTTATCCAGTTCCTTAACTTCTCAAATGTTTCAGCTTTGTTTTTAAGCAGATAGCAAAACCCATACTTGGAATAATGATCAACTATACTTAGTACATAGCAAGCTCCCCCTAAACTAGTCTTCATTGGGCCTATAAGATCAGCAAACACTACTTCCAGTGGCTTCTTCGTTTTGAACCCATCTAACCTGTTTGCAGGGGTTTGTTTGCTCTTCTCTTTGTTACACACATTACAATTCAAATATTTGTCACATGGTTTCAACCTCAACCAATTAACCAGTTTGATGTCTGTTTAAGCTTCTGAAAATTAATGTGCCCTAAATGTCTGTGTAGAAGGTGAACACACTCATCATGTGGCCTTATGTTAGAGCATACAGCATTTGCTACATGATTATCAGTTAATACATATAAATTATCTTTCAGTTTTCCAGTTACCCTAGTTCCACCCTTCTCTATCAAATACTTATTCTCCTTGAATGTTATTGTATATCCTAGCTTAACTAAAACTCTAACAGACAGTAAATTAAACTTTAGCTTAGGAACATACAGCATATGCAATTCTTCCTGTACATATTTACATTTAGCCATTCCTTCCCCAACTGCCTTTAACTTCCATCCATTGGCTAAAGAAACCTTGTTACTTGATGAACACGTTTTTCTAAAATTCCCTCTATCTCTAGTGATACATAGTGAAGCGCCACTGTCAATAACCCACAAATCGTGGTTCACTGATGCCTTACTAGAGGTAGTTACATTACATTTGTGTTTTCTCTCTCTAACCATGTTTTGTGGTTTACCTCTTTTACAAAGCTTAGCTATATGGCCCTTTTCCCCACAATTAAAACATTTTACTGTATACACATGGTTATTTACATTTACACCCACAGTTTCTGGCTCAGCTCTAAGCTGTTGCCTTTCCACTCGCCGTCTTGACTCTTCTAACAGACGCAAAGAGACATTGGCTAATGTAAGTTCTCATTGAGGCAGCACTTCAAACGATGTTACTACAGCGTCGTAGCTTTCATCCAGTGATGAGAGCAGTATTTACACCTGATGTTGTTCTGTAAAATTCAGCCCCTTTTCTTGCAACTCTTGAAACATGTCCTTCATGCAGTTAATATGAC
Organism: Rhabdophis nuchalis; assembly: GCA_039707465.1. Classification (NCBI taxonomy): domain Eukaryota; kingdom Metazoa; phylum Chordata; class Lepidosauria; order Squamata; family Natricidae; genus Rhabdophis; species Rhabdophis nuchalis. Next base: position 111,410,129 of record CM077647.1, on the reverse strand, counting down.
CTAACATGTCTCCTTCCTTGCTGAGCTTTGTCCTAAACAGTTTTCGGGTTAAATGTATATGTACTCCCACAGTGTCACGAACATACAGTCTTTTTAAATTCTCCCAGCATCTTGCAGCAGAAACTTGACCCCGAATATTCACTAGCTGGGTATCATCAAGTGTTAAACCTATGATGCAGAGTGCCCTTTCGTTGTTTTGCTTAAACTCTGCAAGTTTTCTGGCATCTTTGGCATTATCCTCCCTCCAGGCAGTCATGTCTGGTGGATTCGCCACGACTTCCCATAGCCCCTCTCTGCGCAACAGCAGACTGCACTTGGTGGACCAGGAAATGTAGTTGATGCCATCCAGCCGACTAATAACTGACAAATTAGGACCCTGGACTTGTGCCATCTTCACCAGAGTAGTTTGTTCTGTTTAGCAACTCCTCTATAACTGTAAACCGGTATTTACACTGGGCAGCCTGGGCCCATAACCAATGTTAGCTACTCTGGGTTCAGAACCAGTGTTACAAGTCTGGTCCCTTAACCAGTGTTAGCAAATAAATGCAGAATAGTGTAATTCATCGGACTGTAAAGAGGTACGTTGCTGTAACCACAAACAAACTCTAAAACAGTGATAGTAAGAAAATAAATAGTCTTTACTTTGTAGCAACTAAAATGCTTCTCCCGACCAGTGATACTAACTTCCAAAACAATCCTTCACCAAACAGAGTTATCTTACAGTGATGCAAAACAAATACTCCTCTTTCTTCACAGCTTCAGCCCCTCAGCACAGGGAATCGAAAAGGGGACGGACTGTGATTCTGAGCTTGCTTTATGGTAGAGCTGAGACTCACAACCAATCAGAATTTAAGACAGTTCTTAAAGCTGCATAACTCCTTAAGAACATAGGCTCATATATATTGTCAACCCAATATAAGGCTGAATATCCTAACACTTAGGATGTTTGTGAAATATAGTGGCATTAATGAAGCAATACACACAAGGGTGAATGCAGAATAACTGTTGCAGAAACCATTGGATTGCTCTGTGATAGGCATATGCCAATTCACTAAAAGTATAAAATGATGGTCTGTTCAGTAGATTTATATGCTTCTGAGTGGTGGCCAACCCCAAAAAGTGCTAAGTAGCCTTTACATCCCATGAGAATGTGCCTGCTCATTGGTCTTTCTTTCTTGGCCATGTCAGTGACGATACAGTTTGGCAGCAGCTGGGCATTGCACCAATAGCAGAAAATTGGAAAAATGTCCATAGTGGTATGTCCATATGCTATCAGGAGCATCCTACACTGTTGCCTGCACTGACTAACCCTTTAACATCCATGACAAATGTCAACAGAAGATCAAAGTTGGTAGGACACAACACAGAAATGAAATTCTTACTGTTGGACCAGCCACTTTTTCAAAAATATTTTTTACTTCTGTATTTTCAGCCTTTTACTTAAGCTTTTCAGCCACCTAAAATCCACTCTTAGTCTATAGGTTCAGCTGTTAATTTTAGTTTCCTTCCATCCTTTCTTTTTTACAGCCTAGTCAAGGAAAGCTCAATAAAATAGGGAGAGTAAAATAGGGAATAAAACGAGAATATTAAGATTAATGTTTACTCAAGACCTTTTTGCATAAACAATAGAATAAGGCCAGGTAAAATGTAATCCAAAGTCTATCGAAGAATCTGAGTATTGATGTTAAATCCTGTTCCCCATAACCTAAGCAAAATAAGAATCTCTAGTTCATTACTCCATTAGTTGTTAACATTTGCATATCAAACAGCAAGGACATATGAATACTTGATAGCTAATTCATGAAAAATAATGAAACAGATTATTCTGGGTAGTAAATTAAATTTAGAAGGGTTTTGTTATTTAATGAAATGCTTAGGAAGAATGTCCAAGTGTATTCTGACTAATAATGCATCTTATTTGAAATATTTGAATTATTTGTTGTCTAAATAATGGAAACTATTTCATTGTAGGCAATGTATACAATATACGTAATCTCTTGAATGAAGAATGTGTCATCCTCTTCACACAGTTGAAAGGAGAAGGTATGAAAAATGTTTTTAGATTTAATTTTAGATGAAGTAGATATATTGAAATCAATATATGTAAATTCATGATTAGCTTAAGTCCCATTGAGGCTTTTTGTGATAAGTCTGAATATTTGGATTAGGTGTAACTTTCTATCCTTTCACACCCATAACTTTTTATTTCTAACTTGCAGTGTGGGGATTGTTGCTAATCTTAATTATCTCACTCCTAGCCTTTTCCTCTTCTCTTATCTGATTGGTTCCCCTCACATCTAAAAGATCTTAACTTTCCTAAACCATCTTAGCACTTTAAATTTCCTCAGCCCCCAAAATTGTAGTTTAAATTTCTTGCACAAAAACTGGGTTCTCTATATTTTTGTTTCCCTTACTTGTGTACAATTTTTTAAAAGACCTTTGTACCTGTATCTAAGACACAAGATTTAATAAGATTATAATATAAAATTATCCATGAATTTTTTATTTCATTTTGTTTATTTGATTTTCAGCCTCTTAAATCACAGTATGTAATGTAATATTTATAAAATACGCTACATGCTTATTTCAATCCCTCTATAGTTTTGTGTTTGGGTAGTAGGTTTTCATAGCTCTGAGCAGTTTTAATATTTTAACTCAATTTATTTTTTATTTTTTTTATTTTATTAAATTTATACTCCGCCCTTCTCCAAACGGACCCAGGGCGGCGCACAGGGATGTTAAAACACATATAAAACATATAAAATTTTTAAAAACTTATTCTAATAGACCCTGCGCTAAAAACCGAATTTAAAAAACCCAAATTTAAAACTATCTAAGAGTCAGTAATGGGGGTTACGCTAGGCCGGCTAGATGGAATAGGTGTGTCTTCAGACACTTGCAGAAAAGGTGGAGGTAGGAGATGGTGCGGAGTTCAGGGGGTAGGTCGTTCCAAAGGGCAGGGCCCGCCACAGAGAAGGCTCTTCCCCTGGGTGTCGCCAGTCGGCATTGTCCAGCCGACGGCACCCTGAGGAGGCCCTCTCTGTGGGAGCGTATCGGTCTGAGGGATGTATGGGGCAGGAGGCGGTCTCGCATATAACTAGGCCCCGAGCCATGGAGCACTTTAAAGATGGTCGTTAAAACCTTGAAGCGCACCCGAAAGACCACAGGGAGCCAGTGCAGCTCGCGCAGGATAGGTGTTATGTGGGAGTGTCTAGGCACTCCCGTAATCACCCGCGCGGCTGCGTTCTGGACTAGCTGCAGCTTTCGGGTGCACCTCAAGGGGAGCCCCATGTAGAGAGCATTACAGTAGTCGAGTCGAGAGGTGACGAGTGCTTGAGTGACTGTGCGTAAGGCACCCCGGTCCAGTAAGGGGCGCAATTGGCGCATCAGGCGTACCTGATGGAACGCCCCCCTGGCCACGGCTGCCACATGGTCCTCCATAGACAGCCGGGAATCCAGGAGGACACCCAAATTGCGCGCCCTCTCCACGGGGGCCGGTGTTTCGCCCCCAATGGCCAGAGTTGGAATAATCTGGCTGAACCGGGGCGCCGGAAGCCACAGCCACTCAGTCTTGGACGGGTTGAGCTTCAGTTTGTTACCACCCATCCAGATCCGTACGGCCTCCAAACACCGGGACATAACCTCGACGGCATCATTGGGGTGGTCTGGGGTGGATATGTACAACTGAGTATCATCAGCGTACAAATGATATCCCACCCCAAAACCACGGATGATCTCACCCAGCGGCTTCATATATGTGTTGAACAGTAAGGGCGAGAGGGCCGACCCCTGAGGAACCCCACATATGAGGGACCTCGACGCCGACCTCTGCCCCCCTGCCAACACATATTGTGACCGACCAGAGAGGTAGGACGAGAACCACCGCAGAACGGTGCCTCCCAACCCCAACCTCCCCAGTCGGTGCAATAGGATACCATGTCGATGGTATCAAAAGCCGCTGAGAGGTCTAATAGGACTAGGATAGAGGAATATCCTCTATCCCGCGCCCTCCAGAGATCATCAACCAACGCGACCAATGCCATCTCGGTGCTGTGCCCGGGTCGGATGAGACATAAAAAGTCTTCAGATAAGCAGAAAGAAATATTTATTGTGCAAAATTTTGTGACGATAACAATGGATAAGGATGAATCCGCAGCTTTATGGTAAAGTTAGCCTACTTAGTTTGTATATTACTAGAAATGTTACAAAGATTTACTATAAGTCAGACCCTATACCTTAAAAATTACTATAATCACAATCTTAATATAACAAAACAAGGGTTCTAATATGCAATGCTAATACAAGCCTTAAAGCTTATTTTGCTTGCAGAGATCTTGAAAGTTTTTTTTTTTAATTGTTGCCGTAATGGTAGAGTACCTGAATGTGGATTAAAGTTTGAGTCTTTCAAATCATTTTTGGATCCATATGGGGGGTATTTTTGGCAACAATACAAGATGGTAATTTGCCTTTACCATCTTCTGGCTGGGGCTAGTGTATGTATGAGGCTTTTTATTTTTATTTTTAGGCTAGTCTCTTGCCCAGGGATTTCCTACCGTTCAGGCCCAGCTTAGCTTTTTTGAATATCAGCCAAAACTGTCTTGATACTTCTACCTGCTGTCATGGATGTTGAGAATTTAATATATGTCAGAGATTATCAGGTGATGATTCTGAGCTATCAAATGCCTTCATTTATCCTTCTGTGCTTTTTTTTACAGAACGTCTTGACAACTAGGAAGTATGCTTATGGGGCAATTAATTTCTGTGTAAGAACCTTGGAACTTTTTGAGCTGGGGAAGACTAGTCTTCACTATATGTCAGATAACTTAGAAACAACTGAATTATAAATACAAAAAAAAGAAGGAACTGGCTAAAGAAATGACACATTTAGAAAAAGCAGCATGGTTTTAATCATCTGATTGGTATAAACGTAGTGCATGGGAGGAGTGAAGCTCTGCAGTAAATGAGCTTTGTAGTAATAAAACTTATGCAAGGTTGAAAAAAGATGAAGGGCCTAGCTAAATATAAAAGATTAATCTCTTTTGCACTTCTGAAAAAACTCAAGAATCTGACAAATGTTAAACAGAAGTTCTTAAGTTTTTATTGTTATAGTTTTACTGGACTTCTGCTTGGAATATATGGACATTTTTGCATAATAGAAAACAAGTAAGGGAAGGCCATATTAGAGATGTTTCTCTTCACTTTGTTTTCTTCTGCTTAAAATATATAAATATATAATTTGCCTAGTAAAACCTGGAAATGTCTTATACGTTCTGGTATATGTTCTGCTCTTATTGTCTAATGATTATGTGGAAGAGCTAATATAATTGGAAAATGTGAAATATTTTTATGTTAATATAAACAACCACATTATCTTATTTCCAGAAAAGTAATCTCTAATGTAAACTTGAACCCATAATTCTTGAATCAGTTGAAGATCACCATCACTTAAAAACGGAAGAATTCTTGAAATCCTTTTTTTGCCCAGATGCCCTCTAGTTCTACTGTTTGCAATTAGGGTATAAATGTTTTTCATGACTGTTTTGTACATTCTGATGGTTTATATGTTCTATTCTGATGATTAAAAAAAAACCAAAGTAGTTTAAAACATTAGGCAAAATTAAAATCATATTGTTAAAAATATATTTTATGTGCGTTTCTTTTGAAATGTGGGGAGTTTTATTTCTAGGAATGTGACATGAATGTTGTCAGAATTGTTCATGTTAACTTTCTTTGGTTCAATGGAGTTTTAGAATGTTATATTTTAGAGGTGTTAAGTTTTAAATACAATTTATTACAGGGGCTATCTGGTATTGCATTCCAGGCGTCTGTAATAACTATGTTCCAGAGGCCATTCAGTGACTATCCAGAGGTAGAAGAGAAGACCATATATGCAGAGATTCTAGTGTTGGATCTTGAATGTTGCTTTCAATTGCTCAGTAGATTGCCAGTTGAAATGGTTATTGATTTTCTCCTCCCATTTTTATTATTTTTGTATATATAAACAGTATATCACAGAAGTGAGTACATCCTGCTCACATTTTGTAAATATTTAAGTATATCTTTTCATGTGACAACACTGAAGAAATGACACTTGGCTACAAGTAAAATAGTGAGAATACAGCTTGTATAACAGTGTAAATGTGATGTCCCCTCAAAATAACGCAACATACAGCCATTAATGTCTAAACTGCTGGTTATTCCCAAATTCCATTACATATCTGACAGTTTCCTTAATTCAATACATTCTGATTAAATAATTCTAATGAAGATATAGAGGTGTTTAATTGAGGAACTGATCTGAGGCCGAAAAAGTTCAGTCTGATATAATACACCACTAGATGCTTAGCCCTCCCCAGGAGTACTTACGACCCAATTCCAAATCCCAATGGTCATGTGACCATATGTCAGGGGCTCAGCAAAACTGCCCTATAGTGAACAATGATCATAAAGGTCACTTAATGAAAAAGATCTTAAAATCAGATTGGTTACAGAAGTGATCCTTTTTATGACCATAACAACTTAGCTGACTATGATGGGCAGGCTCCATTACAATTATAAGTTGAGGACCTGTACTATTAGCATAAATTGATCTGGAATAAGACTTGAAAAACCAGCTTGTCCTTTAAGATGGCATGGTATAGGGCATTCCTGGGCATTTTATGACATGTGGGCCACATCCAATCAGAGTGGCAGTTCAGCATTACTTTGTGGGGATGATGTTGGGGCAGGGCATCATCGGGAGGGCAATGGGGGCAGACTTCCACATAATCCCAGTTTCTCATGTGGCCCCTTGGGAAAATTAATTGCCCAGGTAAAGGGTCACTCAGGTAAAACAAAACTTGTCATAGTCGGCCAGAAAGAGCTTGGATGCACTAATGCTTAGAGTATGGGGAACAAACTGAACTTCAGTCTGTGAAGGCAAGTACAATATTGCTGCTGTTACTGAAACTTGGTGAAATGAAACCCATGATTGAATATACTAATAGAAGGATACAAATTGTTCAAAAGAAATAGACTAAGTTCAGAAAGAGAAAGGAGTTGCATTATATATAAAAAATTGCTACACCTTTACAGAAATAAGCAATGTTAAGGATGAAAGCTGCCTTGAAAGTATTTGGGTGAATATTAAGGGATTAAAAAATGACATTGCTATAGGTGTGTTCTACAAGCCACCCAAACAAGTGGAGGAAATAGACAAACTTTTTTTAATCAGCTAGCCAAGATGTGCAGAAAACACAATTATAATAATGTAGTTCGTTTCCCAATTTTAACTGCACTGGGAAACAAACTCTGCATCAACATGATGGGGAGGGGACTGCACTGGGAAACAAAACAATTCAGCAACAAGTGGGAGATCAAATAGATTTCTGATGTGCCTAGCTAAAAATGTCATCCTGGGGAAAAGAGCTGCTGAAGAAGCTACACCTGCTAGGCTTCACGGGGGATGATTTGGAAAACTATGGCCTTAAGGACGCCCAATTTAGAGTAGTCCAACGACTCGTGGACATTGATCTACAATATTTACGAGCCAGAGCCAATAAAACTTGCTCCCTCCTGACCTTCAATCAATTCAATAATTACGGACTGAGGATGGCTTCCTATTTCTATACTTTAACCTAAGTATAGAAGAGCTTTCTCCCTAGCTCGCTTTAATGTCTTGCCCTCAGCACTTTTGGATGGTCGCTTCAAGAGGCTCCCGATTAACGAGCGGCTATGCCCTTGCGACAGAGCCGAGGTTGAAACTGCGGAGCATGTCCTTCTATCTTGCCCGATGTATAACGCAGACAGATCTAAGTTACTGTCTCTCCTTGAAACCATCCCTTCTAGACTCAATGGTTGTAACTTGATGGCCCACTGCCTAGGAGATGGCTCTCCATATATCACTTTTCAGGTCTCAAAATTCTTCTTAAGAGCTGTAACCATTAGGGGAGAATACTGTAACCTTCCTTAGTTAAGCTATTGGCGATCCATTGTTATGATGATATTATTATTATTATTATTATTATTATTATTATTATTATTATTATTATTATTGTTATTGTTATTGTTATTGTTATTATTATTATTATTATTATTATTATTATTATTATTATTATTATTATTATTATTATTATTATTATTAACGTTTCTTCCTGTAGTATTTGTGTTTTGGTCTGTGACCGTAAATAAAAGTATATATAATTGTCATCCAAAGGAGGTGTGAACTAGAGAGTCAGTTATAATCTTAATCCTAACTAGTTGGGATGAAATAGTTAAGAGAATGGAAATTGTAGGAACTTTGGGGGAAAATGCCCATACTAGAATTCAACATAATTAAGGCACCAAAGACTGAACAAAGTCAGACTAGTATTTTAGATTTTAAGATAGCTGATTTCAACAAATTTAAGAGAGAGATGGAAGGATTCTTTAGATGCAAATCCTAGAGGGAAAAATAGTTCAAGATGCCTGGGAAACTGAAAAAGAAGATAGTAAAGACCCAAACAAAATTCCCCAGAGAAAAAACAGACTCCAGACAAAACCATCATGGCTGCATAAAAAGCTCACTAATAAACTGAGAGACTAACTTTATAAAAAACGGAAAGGGGCACATAACTAAAACAGAATACCAATAAATAGCCCAAATTTGCTGTTATAGAGTTGGGAAGACTAAGAATGAACTGAGACTTGCAATCAATGCCAAAAATAATGAAAAAGGTTGTGGCAAAGATGCTTTTCAAAAGGCAACTGGACTCTCTTGAAGAAAATTCAGATGCATTTTGAAAAGCACCTTTTGGATAATCGTGACCTGGATAATTGAGAATCTCCATAGACAATTAAAAAAAAGTTTGAATATATAAGTAACAAGAAGAAAATCAAGGAAATGATATTATCCATTCATTGTGTCCAAGTCTTGGCAAACCTATGGGTCCGGTCTCACATCTTCTGATTTTGCACTACTTTGAGTTTTTCTATGCTCTGATTTGTGTCAGCTTTGATGGTGTCCAGTGACTGTATGCTTTGATGGCCTGGTTTCCGTTTACGGTTAACTCTTCAAACGTAATTGCTTTCTCCAGTAAATTTCCCTGCATGACATGGCCAAAGTAAATGTGACCAAAGAAATGATCTGTCTGCTAATAGGGGAAAATGGCAAGAAAGTAACAGGCAACAAGGAGAAAGAACTCAATATCTTAATATCTTAACTCAATATCTTCTTGACATATGTCTTTACGCAAAAGAAAAAATTGCGTTAACTATCAAAAGCAGTATGGGGAACAGAACAGAAGTGCAGATCAAACTAGGCAAGGAATCCGATGAATTCAAATTGATGAGACCTGATGGCTTACAACTCAGGGATCTGAAGAACTTGGAAGTTATCCTGAAACTACTGAATATAATATTTCAGAGCTCCTTCTGGAGGACTGGAAATAGAGTTGAAGGGGTTCCAATCTTGAAAAAGAGTAAAGTTGGAAATAGGAACAAAACTGGAATCTACAGATCAGTCAACTTGACACCAGTACCCAGGAAACTTCAGAAAAAGTCATAAAGCAAAGGATTTGTGAGTACCTAGAAATGAAAAAGTTGACCATTTAGAGGTCAGCATGGGTTTGCTAAAAGCAGGTCATGTCAAACAAATCTTACTGCCTTATTTAATACAATGATTAACGAATCAAGGAAATATTGTAGACATAGTTTGTGTGAATTTCAATAAGATATTTCACAGAGTTGATCACAGCCTATTTCTTGATAAGATAAAAAAAAATGTGGAATAGACAGGTACCATCACTAGATGAATTCACAACTGGCTAAGTGTGTAGTCCTCAATTGGAGCCCATAAAATTTGCAGACAGCTAGGGGCAATTGTTAACACTTTGGAATATAGACTTACATAAGAACATAAGAATAGCCTTGCTGGAACAGGCCACAGCCCATCCAGTCCAGCATTCTGTCTCACACAGTGGCTCACCATTTGCTTCAGGGGATTCCCAAGCAGATGTCTTCACCTGCTTATGATTCCCTGCAAATGGCATTGAGAAATATCCTGCCTATCTCCATCCCGGAGGGTGTCCTTAGGCATCCATATTGATAGCCATTGATACCCTTGTTCTCCATGGACTCGTCTAATCCTTTCTTAAAGGTGTCGAGGCTGACAGTTGTCACCACTTCTTCTGGCAGGGAGTTCCATAGACCAGTGATCCTCTGGGTGAAAAAGTACTTCCTCTTATTTATTTGAGGTCTAGCTATCAAAAGTTTTCCCCTAGTTCTAGTGTTGTGCGATAGGGAAAACAGTTTTTCCTTTTCTACTTGTCCAGACCGTGCATGATTTTATAGACTTCAATCAGCTCACCTCTCAGGTGCTGTCGTTCTAGAGTGAAGAGGCCCAGCCGTTGCAGCCTCAGATGGTAAGGAAGGTGTTCCAGCCCCCTAATCATTCTGGTTGCCCTCCTCTGCACCTTTTCCATTTCCATAATATCCTTCTGAAGGTATGGTGACCAGAACTGTACACAATACTCCAAATGGGGCCTCACCATAGATTTATAAAGAGGCAAAATGACACTTGCTGACTTATTTTCTATACCCTTCCTAGCAATGAGTTTGCCTTTTCCACTGCTGCGGCACACTGGGTTGACACCTTCATTGAACTGTCCACCAGGACACCAAGGTCCCTTTCCTGGTTAGTTGCAAGGAGTTCAGACCCCATCAGTTTATAGATGTAGTTGGGTTTTTTTGCCCCAACATGCATCACTCTTCACTTACTAATGTTGAAGCTCATTTGCCACTGGTTTGCCCACTCCCCCAGGGTCAAGAGATCCCTCTGGAGCTCCTCACACTCTCTCTCAGTTTTTACTACCCTGTATAATTTAGTGTCGGCGAATTTGGCTACCCTGCTGTTTACTCCTACTTCTAGATCATTTATGAAAAGGTTGAAAAGCAGGGGTCCCAGTACTGAACCTTGGGGGACCCCACTCTTTACCTTTCTCCACCTGGAGAAGTGTCCATTTAATGGTACTCTCTGTTTCCTGTCCCTTAGCCAGTTGCTAATCCAGGACAAGGCCTGTCCCTTTATTCCATGACTGGCAAGTTTATTTAAGAGCCTTTGGTGCGGGACCTTGTCAAAGGCCTTCTGAAAGTCTCCCTTGTCCACGTGCTTGTTGACACTCAAAAAATTCCAGCAGATTAGTGAGGCATGATTTGCCCTTGCAAAAGCCATGTTGGCTCTCCTTTAGCAGCGCCTTCTCTTCTACGTGCCTATTAATTTTATCTTTTAAGATGGTTTCCATCACTTTACCTGGGACACTTGTCAAGCTGACCGGTTGGATCACTTACAATTCAGAATGGTCTTGACAGACTTGAGCCTAGGGCCCCAGAAAGATGTAATTCAGTGGTGAGAAAAATAAAGTCCTGCACTTAGGAAAAATATCCCAAATGTCCCATTTTCAAGAGGCAATTGGAGTTCCTTGTTTTTCTTTAAAGATGTTTCACTTCTTATCCAAGGAGCTTCTTCAGCTGTGACTAGATGGTGGGGAAAGGAAGGATTTATATTCCTTTCAGAGAGCTAGACATTTACATTCTTTTAGAGAGTCTTTGAAGCCATTTGGAGATTTATGACTCCCTCTCTGTTGAGAGACAGCTGTTCAATTTTGACAGAATGACCTCTTTGACCCCTCTTTCAAATCAGTAGTCCTCTGTCCAAAATGTGGACTTTGCTGTCTTCAAATGAGTGGTCTTTGTCTTTTAAATGCAGATGGACTTCTGAATCTAGTCCTGATTGGTTTTTTCTCCTATGCTGTGCCATGCATTTATGAAATGGTTGTTTTGTTTCCCCAATGTACAGATTGCACATTGCTCACTACATTGTACTGCATATACCACGTTGCTCAGTTTGTTTCTGAATGTTTTATCCTTGGGGTAAACAAGCTTTTGACTTAGTGGATTATTGAGTTTGAACTGTGCACATATGTTGTGTTGACTGAAGATCCTCCTGAGTTTTTCAGATGTTCCTGCAATGTATGGAATGACAACTAAATGAATGGTTGTAAGTCAAGGGCTAAAGATTTCCTCTGCTCAGTAGTGACCAACCCAAGGAGGTGATGCTAATCTCCAATTTGCAGCCAAGGGAGCCTGTGTTGTCTAACAGATACTTCTATCATCATATGGTCAGCATGAAAATAAGGAACGCAGTAACATTCCTGCCAAACCTATTTATCTATTCACATTTAATAATAATAATCTTTATTGTCATTGTACTAAAATTACAATGAAATTGGTTACTCTGTGATGATCTTCACACAGCAGTCACGAATAAGCTTATTCGCTGCCATCCATAACTCTAGTTCATCAGTTTTGTGGACAAAGGATCTAGAGTTGGTTAGGAAAATGCTTGGTAATGCTGGTCTGTGAGGTTGCTTCCGTAACTGAACTAGCAAACCAGCTCTGCATTCCCGCTTCTGCTTCCGCTCTCTTCGCCGCCTCCTAGGCCAAACAACAATCCATGGAGAGCCTGGCAGTCTTACTATGTCACTCAGTATATTATGAGACTGCTGGAAGTTGCTGGTAATATCTAGTCGACTAGAAGATCCAATCTTTAATAACTCCCTGTGGGTATAGACTATTTTTTGCCTAACTCTACTGTGACACCAGGAGCTCAAAGCCACAGCATGGGATGAGTAATTGGAACTCCTACTAAGCCATCACATTGCCAAGTTGAGTACTACCTGTAGCTGAATTGTGGGATTCAGCAATTATAATGAAGATAAAGGAATAGCAGTGGTCCTTACTCAATTTTTTTAAAGTTCTTTAGTAACACTGAGTTGTTTAAATCCACTTACTAGATTAAAAAAAGGTTTGCGGCTAAATATTGATTCTATGGTTAAATAAGTATCTCTGAGGTTTCTTTGGAATATTTTAAACGGAAAAATCCACCAAAACTCAGAAAACACTTCCGCCATCTCCCTATATGCAGAGGATCAACAGACTTTAGAGCAGTGAAGAAGATGCTGTACCTCTCAAGAATGAGCCAAAAACTGTTAGAAGCGGCCAGCAATTCTGAAGTAGAACATGGTATTTACTTCTAGTAGTCTTGACTTATTTCTGAACTAAATTGAGACATCTGGTAATTGGGGGTGGTGGTGTTGGATAAATATTTGATCTCCCTGTGGAGCCCAGGGCCATTCCTCCAAAGTATGATATGAGATGGCAGAAGAGGAAAGTATGAAATCACAATAATTATTAATTAATTATAAATAAATAAATAAATAATCAATTTAACGCTACATTATTTACATTTACATTTGAACTAATGTAATATAATTTTTGCCTTAACCCTACCTGTTTTGTTTTTTAGTCTTCCTAAATTGGGGTTATGGAATGTATAATAGAATAACAGAATTGGAAGGAACCTTAGAGATCTAGTCCAACCTCCTGCTTAGTCAGGAAATCCTACACCATTTCAGAGAAATGGTTATCTAATGCAGGGGTCCCCAATCTTTGCAACTTTAAGTCTGAAGGACTTCAGCTCCCAGAATTCTAGGAGCTGAAGTCCTTCAGACTTAAAGTTGCAAAGGTTGGAGACACCTGATTTAATGGACTCTTGTAAGTTTCATAGAAGTGGTCCCCCCCCAATCCAAAAGTAGATCCTTTTTTTTTTCCAAAAAGAATTTTTATTGGTTTTACAATATTATAAAGGAACAGGGTTATAGGGTATGTGGTTACATTTTGGTGGCTTCCATGTCGGAGGTGGTGATCTCCTCCGAGTCTTCATACAAATACAATATAAAAAGAAAGCAAGTGGCAAAAACACATATATCTCGCATTGTAAAAGTCTTACATTCAATCTTATTTTTTCCCTTACCATCCCTTTTCACAAATCACGGTAATAGTTTCAAATAAAATCATTTTTGAGATCTGAGTCTTCTTGCTATTGATTCTTCTTCCTCCTTCCCACCTATGGGCGGAGCCATGGCCCCTCCCGTTCCCTCTTCTTTGTCCCCTAGGAGTAAATGATGTTTTTGAAGAAAGGCCTCCACCTCTCCTATTGTTTTAACTCTAACCTTACCTCCCTCCCAGAAGACCAACATTCCTTCGGGTAGCATCCACTTGAACCAAACTCCTTTTTTATATAATTTTTTGGATAGGAAGGAATACTTCCTTCTTATCTCTCTAATTTTTTTGGGAATTTGTTTCAAGATGGTAATCTCTTTTTCTTGGTATTTCAAAGGTCCCCCACCCCCCACTGCGCCCTCAATATCTCATCCCTTGTGGACCTCCTTAAGAATTTAATATGAACCTCTCTTGGTACATCATTTATTCTAGCATATGCTGAGTTAATTCTATAAACCAGGTCCATATCCCACCAGAGATGCTCTTTATTTTTCTTAATATAGTCTGCTAAAATTGTACTCATTAAATCTTTAAGATCTTCCCCTTCTATCTCCGGCATGTTCTGAAACCTGAGAAAAAAACCTGCACATTCTTCATTATCTCCTGCAGCATCTCGTTTGATGAGAGGTCCTGGCTGCTTTCACCAGTCATTTCCTTTTGTAACATTGCTGTAATCTTTGGTTGTTGCAGGCTTGGACTGGAACGGGTGGAGGATGGGGCAGAAGAAGACTTTCCAATAGGTGGTTTTTTTAAAGCCATTGTAGTTAAAAGTTCGTATGATATGGCGTCAGAAGTACAGGCAGCCGGTGAAGTCCAAGATATTGGAAACAACTCTATTAAAAGTTTAGTCCAGATGTTGTAAAAAGCCAAGAAAGGATAACTGTATTATCAAAGTCCAAAGTGGCCACGTAATGGGATAGATACTGAAGGTTTCACGGGGGGAGACTACAGTAACAATTGATGCCTTGCGCTCTTAAACTTCGAAGGAATAGTTCACAAGTAAAGAGAAAGTTTTCGGCAGAGAACAAAGAGAAACCATTTTCCCCGCCTCTTCACAGGAAGGAAAGTAAAAGTCTCATTTCTGTTGCAGAAGGCTCTGATATTATGTTACAACCACAATCCTGTAGTTTAATTTTTTTTTAAAAAAAGTAATTACTTCAGGTGGTAGATTAATCCTCTTTTTCCTCCCCATTTCCAGGGGGAATTTTACGATTGCCGCTTTATTTCGAGGGGGGGGGTTAAAACAAGTAAACTCCCCCTTCCATTCTCCGTTTAATATTGATTGAATGCAAAAATTAACTCACAGTCCACATTTGCCGCTTTAGTTAGCACCAGGAGACTCGATGAAACCCTCTGTCCCCGGCATTCCAGCCAGTCTTCAAATTGCTCGCTGATTCCCGAGCCCTTCGGCAAGAAGGCTGACCCCCCCCCCCTTCTGTCTCCCGGCTCCTGGGATGAAGCTGGAAAAACACCCTGCCGACCGCCATCTGGCTGGGGGTCTCTGGCAGAGCCGCCCATACAGCAGGGGGTTCCCCCGAAACCCCCTGTGCCCCCGGGGGGCCCACCAGGAGAACAAGCGGCAGACGCGTCCAAAAATGCATCCGTTGCTTCCAGAAACCAGAAGTCCAATCCAAAAGTAGATCTTTTTTAATAAATCCCAATAAAATACTGCATATACTGCTGATTAGTAGCTTTAGAAAAATGTTTTTTAAATGAAAAGTACACAACAGTATTCAAGGCTGCAAGGATAAACTGGGCATTCAGTGAGATGGGATGCTGAATACATTTTACTACTTTGGAACAGCCCTTTAAAATTATTATTGGGAACACATTGTATATATATCCCAAATTCTGTTATATTTCTGATAAAGCATATAATATATAAAAGTCACCGGTGAAATCTCCCTTGAGTTAGGGTTAACATCTGCTGATATGGATACATCCATGATATAGTTATCTTTGCTATAAAGTTATCTTGGCTATGAAATAAAACAGGTTTAACTTTCTTTATTCCATGAAGTATTTTGTTTTTAACTTCCCAAATATGCTATGCTCTTGGTTTCTTTTCAATTACCTATCTCTTCTCCAAGTAGTAACCTAAATCAAGCCCATTGACCTTTACAAGTCAACCAATATCAAGAAGTTGCCAATGGTATTCCTGAGAAATAAAATGTTAGAATTAGAAGAAAATAGTTTGGCTGGCACAGCTTTTAATACTGCAGTAAAGTTTACATAGATTTTAAAAACCGTTATGTGAAAAGTGCCATATTGAGATTAAACCCAGGTAGTGCCCCAAAATATCTCAATTGGTTTGAGCACAAGAAACATTTTATAGAAAAGAAACACAGGCAAAGAAAAATGCTTTACACATCAAGATTTGCTAATGAATATAGAAAAGTTAAGAAAACATTTCACGGCAGAGGGGTATAATTTTCAATGTTTTTATATGTGCAATTGGGAGAAAGATTTAATATGGGAAAAAGGTAACTGGAATTGGACTATATAAGATGGAATTTGAAATTGCCTAATATGCAAATGATTATAAACTTTTGCTAAGATTTGAACTAGAAAAAGAGCATGTGAAACATTTGGATAATAAAATGGGCTAATAATACAATGTTGTATACAAATGCAGCAATGGGAAGAATATGAGAAAAGGATTGATATTTTCATTGTGCTATAATTTAAGAGATTATGTACCATTATGTACTAAAATGATGTACCATTGGTATATAATGCCAGAGAAACTATCTAATATGTATAACAGTACAATGGATCAATGCTGGAAATAAGAAAAACATTAAGGGGAAATTTTTAGATTTTAGATTGTGTTTCTGTCTGGTTTTGTCATTCTTGTCATTTTTAAAAATTCTTTTATGGAACACAGCAACAAAATGCAACCATGAGACTACCATTAGATGGCAGTATTGTATCAGAGAAGAATGTTTTTACTTTCTCAATAAAATCTGCAGTGTGGCCTTTCAGTCTTGATACACATTTGGAACCAATATTCAATTTAGTTTGAATGGAATGTTGAAACTAAAGAACAAAGAAACCTGGAACTGAATTGGCTAAATTCACAATATACAATATTTTGATACCCACTTTTCCTATACAAATGGTATAACCAATCCAATGAATCTGAATTAACTTCTCCATGCTTGCTTTTAAGTGGCTTTTTTTATATGTTATAATTAAAGAAAAATTCTTGGCCATTGAAATTTTTATCTGTCAGAATCAGCTGAAGTTCAGTGAAGTCACTCTTCATTTGCAAAAGTTTCAGCATCACACTGAAGGCAACACACTAGAACTCAGAAATCAAAGACTGGAGTTCTTTGGATGCCGAGAAGATTCATCCTATAATCTACATTCTGCATATGTAGGGGTTCACATCTAACTTTGGACATAATTGGCAAATTTCAACATGTTTATTGATTTTGGCTTTACCTTGGTTTTTGCTCAATTTAACCCCCATCCCACCCATCTGTTCCTTGCCTACTGAAATCTGGGATTTTTGAATATATTCTTTTTTCATTTTCTTCTTATTTATAAATTATGTAAGGAAGTTGTAGAAATAATCTTATAGAAGGCATCTAATTTTTTCTCCAGAAAAGATGGTGTGTGTGTGTGTGTGTGTGTGTGTGTGTGTGTGTAGGAGGGAGGGAGGGAGGGAGAAATGGTAAGAGTTTCAGATATGTTTTCCATGACTCGCTGAGGTTTAAGAAGGAAAGGAGAAGAAACAACCAGACTGGCCAGATTCTGTTATTTATAACCTATCATGATAAAGTACACTTGTAGTCATTTTGTGGAATCAATTTTCTGGTCTGTCTACACCCTAGGGCTGATATTATTGTTTTTCTGTTTGGGGGGCACGTTTTTGAAGTGACAATCTTCATGCAAACTCTCATGAAACCTGAAACATTATTGTGGAACATTATTAATGATTTTGTTCATTATCTTTTGCTCATTGGGTTTTGGACATTATCTCATTGTTTCATGACTTTCAAATGACTTTAAGATAAATTTTCTAGGGGAATTTCAATTCTGGTAACTGCAACACTTTTAATGATTTTTACAGTAATGCTGTTGGTGCTGTAGATATGATCGGTCTTTCTGGCAAGATTCAAAATGAAAGAATGAAGTTAACAGTAACCCACAACATGGAATGGGTCTCTCAGGATATCCGTGAGAAACAATCAGTCCTGCTCTTCTGGGTTCGGCTCCAAGTGGGGAAAAAGACACTGGAGACATGGAGGCTGCTTGGAAAGATGGTTTAATGGTGGACAGGATCACATGGCTTGAGTCCTGAACAGAAAAGGTGATCACATGCTTCAATGTTGGTAGGGAGGAAGAGAAGGGCTGAGGAAGGGGCTTGCATGGCTTTATATAAACTGTTCGGCCCCACCTATCTGTTTCCTGTTCCTGTGTAAGAAATGTATTCTGATTGGTTGTCAGGCTCCCATGGGGCCATGCAGGGGCCACTCTCTAGGCTGAGTCCAGGGTTGGTAAGGCTAGTCATACCTTAATACAGGGGTGTCCAAACTTGGGAATTTTAAGACTTGTGGACTTCAACTCCCAGAATTCCTCTGGGAGTTGAAGTCCACAAGTCTTAAAATTCCCAAGTTTGGACACCCCTGCCTTAATCCCATGACTCTGGAGCTGAAGGGGAGACGTTTTTATTATGTAAAGGGACTAGCTCAGGGTTTAATGGCTCATTGACAGAGGGGGTGGGGGCAGGAGGCTGCAGGAATTAAAACATGTTTCTTCCTTTTCACATCCAGAAAATTATAATATTCTGCCTTTTCAATATTTCCTAGGATATTTCATTTTTCTGGGAGAGGGATGGGTGATAACTTTCCACACTAGTTGAGTCAGACAAAAGCAATTTATCAGCCATCTTTGGTTTTACATCTACTATCAGTCTTTTTATGACAATTTTTTGACATCTTAGTATTTTATTGTTTTGGATATTTCATCCTTTTTGTTAAATTCTGTCTGAATTATTTTTTTCCTTCAAGTAGTGAAATCTGTTTTTTGAATAGATTCTTTCACGTGAGTATGAATTACCCCCATACCAAAATCAGAAGTGATTCGGCTCTTACAGTAAACTTTTCATGTGAAGTAAATTGTCTTGCTCTGAGACTAATCCACAGAATACTCTATACTGTAAGAGAATGCTATCAAGTGGGTTATATTATCAAATTCTGAACATAACAATCCCTATGGATGTGTAAGAAATTATTTCATCAGTAGGAACTCCACAATCATATTTGGGGGAAAATACTACTTGCAGATGAATGAAATGCTAAAACTGAAGAAACAAATGTGGAACTGAATTGGCAAAATTCACAACATACAAATTAATTTGTATATTATCTACTTAGACATTTCCAAGTAAAAAATTCAGGCATTAAATCAATTGTATATCATAGGAAGCAGGAGAAACGCAATCCAGTTAGATAGGATCCTCCCAGTCACAATTTGTGGAACAGGTGGTAAATAATGGATGACAAATATATAGGTTAAGTTTAGAAAATTAAATTAAGCGCATCAACAAGATTTGTCCAAGAGGAATATAGTCAGAGTATATGATTGTGTAAGGAATAAATTTGGTAAATTCAAAATTACGGCATAGCAGTACAAAGAGACAAGAAACACTGAAAAAAGGACTTTCAGAAAAGGTTACACAGTCCTGGGGGGACGCGGAGCTGACATTCCTCCATAGGGCTCTCTGGAAGTTCGCCGAATTCCCCTTGCCAGAGGTTCCTAATGAACCTAAGCCATCTTGGAGGAGTGGTGAAGAAGAGAGGAGACCCTGTAGATCATAAGGAAATTGCTAACTTCTTGGGACTCCAGGAAAGTTCTCAATCTGGCAAGAAGGAAAAGACGACCATTATGTGCCGTTCAAGGCTGTGGCAGCCTGATCGGAGAAGAATGAAGAGAGATTGAAAAAACTGCAGTGACTGGATGAGAATGTCCTAACTTCTGCCAAAATTGCCCAATTTAAAATTGACTGAATAATAGTGGGACTGAAAAAGAAGGGGGTGGATTGGTGATTGGAAAAGCTCAACGGAGACTTCATTTCCTTAGAGTCCTGCGGAAAAATCAGGTGGAACAATGGCTAATGACCTCTTTCTATCGGTCCATCATAGAAAGTATCCTCACATATTGTATCACAGTGTGGTATGCTGGTTTAACAGTTGCGGAGAGGAAGGCACTACAGAGAGTGATCAATTCGGCACAAGAAACCATCGGTTGCCCTCTGACATCACTGGATAACATCGCCAGATCTCGCTGCTTTAGCAGAGCAAGGAAGATTCTCAAAGATGATTCACACCCTGGTTGGTATCTCTTTGCCCTTCTACCATCAGGCAGAAGATATCAAAGTATAGCCAGCCGAACGAACAGGTTTAAAGGTAGCTTCTAGGGCTGTGAGACTTTTAAATTCACTCCATGCACATGCTAGTTTTTTCTTTTTTCTTTTCTCTCTTTTTTGTTTCTGTTATAATTTTGCACCAGTGAAATTAAAACCAATTTCATTGTAATTTTTTAATTACAATTTAATTGTAATTTTTACAATGACAATAAAGATTATTATTGTTGTTGTTGTTGTTGATCTTCCACCCCCTGAAATAGCAGCAAAGAAGCACAAAGCTGAAATAGACCTGAATATGAATTTTGAACTATTTGGATAACTTGAGGATAAAAGTACAAAAAGAGGAAAATTGGATTGGCCAACCTAAGGAGTATATTAATTGGACGTCATTGAACTTAAACTTTATTTGAGATTATTAAAACTTGGAGTCTGGATTTTTTTTTTTAAAGGAAAATATGATGCTTGCCAAAGAAGTTTAAGGGAGGAGTAGAAGAGAAGTAGAGCAACAGCGACATCTACTGGCCAGCAACAAGCCATAGGGAAAGTGAAGAAAGTGAGAAATACTTGACCTTGAACATTGTTACAAGATTGCTCCAAGACTTAGATAAGCTGCCTGCACCTGGAAATTGTTTATAGAATACAATACAAAGAAAAAGAGTGGAAAGAGTGTAAGCTGCAAACACTAGCTCTTGGACTGGATGCAGATTTTTGCAACTGAGTAACAGCAACTGGAACTGGGAAGTAATAGAGGTTGCTTATAAGACAATGAGGATTTTCATACTTCAGCCTTCAACCTGGGACTAATACACCTTTTGATGTGTAATTTAAGGATTGAACAAATAATTCCTTGACTGTTACATAAAATTTGAATGTCCTAAAACAAAATAAGAAGGAGAAATGAGTGGAATTCTGCAGGAGATGGATATACTTTTTTCAAAATACAAATTGGAGAAAGAAATACATCATAGAGAAAGGATTTAAGGAAATTATGGACAAAATGGAAATTACCATACGAGGGATGATGAGCAAAGACTAGTTCTCCCTGGAAAGGGAGGAATCAGCAGGAGAAATTAAGGAAGAAGAAGACAGAGGAGACAACTATGGAAATAACAGTGACTAATGAATTAAACCAGGGGGAAAATGTATTAAATGATTTGGAAGATATGTTTGAAAGGGACTGGGGTCTGGATAGAAAACCTAGGAACTGGACAGTGAAAAAAGGTAGAGATGGAAGAAGTGTTTAAATTCAACTGTCAAGAAGCAAATGAAGTTAGAGACAAAGATTTAGGGGAGGAATTGGGGAGGCAAGTCAATAGAAAAAGCATAGCAATTAAAGCAATTAAGTGGGCAAGCGATGATGGATAGATGATTTTTTTCTTTATTGTTCTGATTTGCTCTTCCGTCTTTCTTTCCTTTAAAGTAGCAATCAAAATATTGAAGTGGGCTATAGACAATAGATGGATGGTCCTTCTATTTGTTGTTATTCTGATTCGTTTTTCTCTTCTCTTGCTCTCTTTCCATTTTTTTTCTTTTAGGTTGGAGACAGGATTAAAAGTTAGGATAGACCAGGGGTCTGCAAAGTTGGCTCTTTTAAGACGGGTGGACTTCAACTCCCAGCTGGCTGGGGAATTCTGGGAGTTGAAGTTCACCCGTCTTAAAAAAGCCAACTTTGCAGACCCCTGGGATAGACAGAAATGTTTTTTTTCTACAACATGGAATAATTGAATGATGATGGACTATAATCTAATATAAATGTGTGTTATTGCTAGAATACACAAGTTGATTGAATGTAATATGATTAATTTCATTGGTTTTATTTGTATTGAAATGTATGAACCCAACTGCCACACTGTTCATGCATTGATTTGATATATTTGATATATTTCTTTAAAAAAAAACATTAAAGAAAGAAAGAAAAGGTTGCACAGTCCTGAGGAAAAGGAACTTGTGAGGGGGAAAAAAATCAAAATAACCTACTATGAAATGGCTTCTCTGACATGAGAATTATTCCTGTCTCATAAACTAAACTATCATTCTTTTGGATTGGTGGTAGCATGCTTCTAATATATAGCACTAAGAAGGTGAGCAATATAGTCTTTCTCTTAGTTTGTATTCTTAAAAAAACTAAAATGTGCTTTAGTCTGATTCAGTTATTCTTTCTTTTTTTGGAGAATGTATAAAATGTTCTGGAGAAATAAAGAGAAGATTGGTCCTAGGGAGGAAAGCAATGACAAAGACAGAGATGATAATGAAGGATGAGAACATTTTGATGCAGCAGAGATCTACAGTAATGAATGCTTCCCCAATGGTTACAAACAGCTGAGAAAACTAGGGAATATGAAAAAGAAGATATGTATATCTGAATTACAGATCTGGATATCTACCGGGAACTAATATATTAGTGATAGAAGAAATAAAAATTATTTAATTTCTTGTTTCAGTGTTAGTGAACATGTGGTGCACAAAACATTTTTTGACAGAAAGACACACACAAAAAAAGAAAATGACTCTGAATTGAGAAAGTATTAATGCAGCAATACAAAAAGAACTGAAAAGTATTATCTGGTTGAAACAGAGCATTCAACCACAAACCTCCAGATCTAGACCGATTTGATGGCAGTTTTCTCATGTTAATTGGGCATATTAATGTTGTTTTACTGGCAAACGTGTGTAAATGATCTGGTTACTGAGATATTTTTCACTCCAGCTCACAAACTAAAAATTATATCTGAATTTGTCTAGAAGTCAACAAAAATATAAGTCCACAAAGTGATTAAATTTAATTAAGTAATGCTGATGAACTTGAAATAATGGTTTGTTAATTTATAAATGTTTTCTACTCTAATCAGAGAAAAATAGAAACCACATGATAGATAATAAAATGAAAATGTCCTTCATCACCTAAGAAAGAATTGTCATGGACATATTACAAACATTATAGGAAAAACTGTTTTACACATTTCCATACATATTAAGCACTAGCCGTTCCCGCATTGCTGTGGCCCAGTCTGGTTAAATGGCCAACCAATCTGTGTGTAGATCTACACCTGCACACACAAACACGTACACACATCCACCGTATAACTCCCAACCTACCTACCTACTGGCTCGGGACCTAGCTATCTGCGGGATCGGATCCTGCCTCATACATCCTCACGGCCGATTCGCTCCCACAGAGAGGGGCTTCTCCGGGTGCCGTCCACTAGACTATGTCAGCGGGCGACGCCCAGGGGAAGGGCGCTCTCTGTGGCGAGCCCTGCCCTCTGGAACGACCTTCCCCCCGATATTAGGACAACCATGGACCTCCGCTCCTTCCGTCTGAAACTAAAAACACATCTTTTCTGCTTGGCCGGCCTAGGGTAGTCTCTCTGCTATAGGGTTTTTATTTAATTATTGGGTATTTTAGTGTTTAATGGGATTTTAGCACAGGTATTAGATTTAATTCGTTTTTATGCTATGTTTGTATATTTATTGTTTTATTTTTCCCTGTGCACCGCCCCGAGTCCCTGTGGGGAGAGGGAGCGGTTTTACAAATTAAATATTATTATTATTATTATTATTATTATTATTATTATTATTATTATTATTATTATTATTATTATTATTATTATTATTATTATTATTATACTTATTTATTTATTTATTTATTTATTTATTTATTTATTTATTTATTTTTGAATTTTTATACCGCACCTTCTCCCAGTGGGACTCAGGGCGGTGTACAGGCCTCAATAAAAATCAACTAGTATAAAATCACTAATATAAAACAATTAAAATACAATTAAAAATCTATTAAATAGTACACCTGATTTTGATAAAAGCCCTATCTAAAAACCCTCTCTAAAACCAATTAAAAGCTAAGCCAGGCCCGCCGCATAAAATAAATGGGTCTTCAAAACCTGGTGGAAAAGGTGCAGGTCGGTGATCGTGCGAAGGTCAGGGGGTAGGTCATTCCAGAGGGCAGGAGCAGCCACAGAGAAGCCTCTCGCCCTGGGAGTCACCAGCCGACATTCTCTAGCCGACGGCATCCTGAGGAGGCCCTCTCTGTGGGAGCGGACTGGTTGGTGGGAAGTATTAGGTAGCAGGAGGTGGTCTTGCAAATAGCCAGGTCCCATGCCATGGAGCGCTTTAAAGGTGGTTACTAACACCTTGAAGCGCACCCGGAAAGCCACAGGCAGCCAGTGCAGCTCACGCAGGAGAGGTATCACATGGGAGCATCTAGAAGCTCCCAAAATCCCCCGCGTGGCCGTGTTCTGTACTAACTGGAGCCTCCGGGTGCACCTCAAGGGAAGCCCCATGTAGAGAGCATTGCAGTAGTCCAGGCGGGAGATGACGAGGGCTTGAGTGACCGTGCGTAAAGCGTCACGATCCAGAAAGGAGCGCAACTGGCGTATCAGGCGAACCTGATAAAAAGCCCCCCTGGCTACGGCTGTCATGTGATCTTCTAACAACAGCCGAGAGTCCAGGAGGACGCCCAAGTTGTGGGCCCTCTCTGTGGGAGCCAGTGATTCGCCCCCGATAGCCAGAGATGGTACCACCTGGCTATATCGTGACGCCGGAAGCCACAGCCACTCGGCCTTGGATGGGTTGAGTCAGAGCCTGTTTCTCCCCATCCAGACTCGCACGGCTTCCAGACACCAGGACATCACTTCCACGGCATCGTTGGGGTAGAAATGTACAGTCGAGTGTCATCAGCGTACTGATGGAACTCTACCCCGAAACCACAGATGATCTCACCCAGCGGCTTCATATAGATGTTGAACAGGAGAGGCGAGAGGACCGACCCCTGTGGTATTTCTCCCTCTCTACCTACCTACTGTATTTTTCCCTCTCTCTAACCACCTACCTATCTACCTACCGTATTTCTCCCTCTCCCTCTCTATCTCTCTACCTACCTACTGTATTTCTCACCCCCTCTCTATCCCCCTACCTACTGTATTTCTCCCTCTCTCTATCCACCTACCTACCTACCTACTGTATTTCTCCCTCTCTCCATCCCTATAGCTGCCTACCTGCCTACCTATCTTATGGACAGTATTTTATGTCATAAAGGATGACATAATACCCGTGGCTCACTGCTCTCTGTATCCATCTGCCTACCTTTTTTACAATTTTTTACATTTCCATTTAATGTACCTGGCACAGGTGTGACATCTACACAATCTATATATATCATTGGTGCCGTACTTGAAAGGAATGTTGTGTGAAAATTTGAAAGCGATTGGTGTAGTACTTTCGGACATTAGCAGTTTTGAACAAATTCTTGTTACATTTTTATTTATATATTAGCTACACCTGGCTACGCGTTAAATGGCCAACCAATCTGTGTGTAGATCTACACCTGCACACATACACACAACCACCGTATAACCCCCAAATACCTACTGTATTTCTCCCTCTCTATCTATCCCTCTACCTACCTACCTACTGTATCTTCCTTTCTCTACCTACATATCTACCTACCTATTGTATTTCTCCCTCTCTATCCCTCTACCTACCTACCTACCTACCTACTGTATTTCTCCCTCTCCCTCTATTCCTCTACCTACCTACCGTATTTCTCCCTATCTATCCCCCTACCTACCTACCTACCTACCTACCTACCTGCTACTGTATTTCTCCCTCTCTGTCTATCCCTCTACTTACCTACCTACTGTATTTCTTCCTTTCCCTCTCTACCTACCTACCTACCTACTGTATTTCTCCCTCTCTATCTTTCCACCTACCTACCTACCTACCTACCTACCTACCTACTGTATTTCTCCCTCTCTATCTATCCCTCTACCTACCTACCTACTGTATTTCTCCCTCTGTATCTATCCCTCTACCTACCTACCTACTGTATTTCTTCCTTTCTCCCTCTATCTACCTACCTACCTACTGTATGTCTCCCTCTCTATCTATCCCTCTACCTACCTACTGTATTTCTTCCTTTCTCCCTCTATCTACCTACCTACATACCTACTGTATTTCTTCCTCTCTCTATTCCTCTACCTACCTACCTACTGTATTTCTCCCTCTCTATCTATCCACCTACCTACCTACCTACCTACCTACCTACCTACCTACCTACCTACCTACTTACTGTATTTCTTCCTTTCTCCCTCTACCTACCTACCTACCTACTGTATTTCTCGCTCTCTATCTATCCCCCTACCTACCTACCTACCTACCTACCTACCTACCTACCTACCTACCGTATTTCTCCCTATCTATATATTCCCCTATCTACATACCTACTGTAATATAATAATACAATAGCAGACTTGGAAGGGACCTTGGAGGTCATCTAGTCCAACTCCCTGCCTAGGCAGGAAGCCCTATACCATTTCAGACAAATGGCTATCCAACATCTTGAAGACCTGCAGTGTTGGGGCATTCACAACTTCTGGAGGCAAGCTGTTCCACTGGTTAATTGTTCTCACTGTCAGGAAATTTCTCCTCAGTTCTAAGTTGCTTCTCTCCTTGATTAGTTTCCACCCATTACTTCTTGTTCTGCCCTCAAGTGCTTTGGAGAATAGCTTGACTCTCTCTTCTTAGTGGCAGCCTCTGAGATATTGGAAGGCTGCTATCCTGTCTCCCCTAGTCCCTCTTTTTTTAAACTGTATTTCTTCCTCTCTTTCTATGGGCCACCTGGGAGTTTGCTATCTCAGTGCCTTTTTGGCCCTAAGAGGCCTCCGTACGTGGCTGAGGAAATGACTGTTGCCTGGTGGGAGGAGTTATAGGGAGTTGAAAACCTGATCTGTGGGTACATTTTACATTTGTGTACCTTGCACATGACACACCTGTGCTAGGCACAAAATGAGTAGGTATTCTATTATCGGAAGTCCTTGGCAACTTTGTGTCAAAATTTGAGGTAAATCGGTGCAGTAGTTTTTGAGATTAGTGGATTCATACAAACTATTTTACATTTTTATTTATATAGACTAGCTGGTGTGCATAGAAGTGTCTTATCAAAATACAGTGAGCTTAGATTAAAATTTTCTCATTTTGTGCTGTCTAGTTTAAGTGATCTGATGCATCATAAAGAAAATAAGATCTTCTGCCTCATGTGTTTCATTTTTCAGTTGCTTGGCTAGTATGTCAAAATATGTGATAAAGGCAAAAATTCGTAAGGAAATGAACAAACTCCACTATATAATACTGTAACTCCATAGCGCCCCTTGGGTGACTAGTCAATTAATCTACGCTTATGAGTAGGCCTAAACAAACTTTATAATTAATTATATAAACCTGTTTAAATTTATACGTTGCACAATTGATGGCCTTGGAAGGTACCCGATCTATGTTAACAATCTAGTTCTCTCTAATCTGGGAGTGACTGATTTACTTTGATTTTGTGTTACTTATAATAGAATGCCTTGTTAGAATATGTAAGTATTTAAAATAATATTTTATATAATAACAATAATTATTATTTACTCTTGTCAACAAAGGAATTGAAATTTTCTTATTGGAGTTCTATAGAGCCAATTTCACTTTGCACTATGCAAATTGTTTTCTCTGATCAGTGATTTGATTCTTATCAAAAAATATGAGAATTTAATGTCAGTAAAAGCCTTTCTAACCACATCTAAGCCAAGGTTAGGTGTTTTTTTGCCATCTCTCTGCATGTTTAATAACTCTGCATGTTATTAAACACAAGAACAAGATCAAATTAATGTAAATAGATCATTTTAATTTTATTTAGAATTCTTTGTGTAATAGGACATTCCATTCCTATTCTCTTTTTTCAGGATGTTGACTCCATGACTAAGATCTTATTTGAGCTTAAGCATTTGACCATGAGCTATTTTTATTGTAACTTGAATTTGACTTGGTTCATATATGTTAAATCATGATTTATTAAAAGGCCCTAATTGCATGGGTTCATAAAACACATTAAGCCATAAATTTACAAACCATGGTGATAAATATTATTTCTTATGCTACACCAAAACTAAACAAGCCACATTAGGATTTAGTGTAACATTAACCTTGACATAGTTTATTTCTTTATGCTGGATTATTAAGGAATCTGCAAACACTAATGGTTTTATTAAATGATGAACCTTTGAACAATATCAATAAAATGTTTCAATGCTGATTGTTAACTATTTTCTCTGGGGAGAGTAAACAGCCTTTTTCTGATGATAAGTTTAGACTGGTGTTGGTTAGTATAAGTCTTTCAAACCATGATTAGTTCATATAGTAATAATATCAACATTGTCAACCTTTGCCATGGTTTAAAATACAGGGTGAGACTTTATTAAAAGGAAATATCTTGCTCTTTGCATTGACACCTGGTACCCAGCTGCATAGAAGTTTTATATACTTACACAGGCTAATTTGAAGAAATTATTAGTCAATTACTACCTCCTGTGCAAAATTACTAACAGCAATTTCATGGTACAGTATTAGGTTCTTGCTTTCTTTCATGCAGGTTAGCAGTAAGGGAAACTAACCTGAATAAGAATTATGGAATTGCATATATACAAGAATTGGCAGAGTGAATCAAGGCCTTCAAACAAATGTTTCTTTGGGCAGAGCAATAAAGCAATTATTAGTGCTAGGCTTCAATTTGGGTTGGGTAATTTATGGAATGTGCTGCTTTTCTTTCCCTGAATGCAGTTTGAGTTAACTGCTTTTACCAGTATGAATGGAAGTGTCCATTTCAATTCAGTGCCTACTGAGTCTCACAGACATTTTGGAAACAAAAACAAATGGATCAGGTTGGAGTGCCTCAAATGTGCAAAGCTAATGCAATTGTAGTCAGAGGTGAGGATGCACTGAAAGTTTCCAAAATACCAGTAATAAGGCTTTGGATATGGATTAAAAAAAGTTACCTGATTTACCTGTAGTCACCAGTGCTTAACAAAGTTCATTCTTTGTGATAGTGTTGTCCCGATTCTGGATATCTTTGCAGGACTCCTATGGGGTAGAGATTACTCCCCATTAATGAGCTCAGAATCCAGGCGAACTTAAATCAGTTTCCATTCACACCTATAAAAGACAAATATAGAAATTATATTTTATTAATGTTATGTTTTAAAATAATTTTATTAAATATAATTACAATAGTAAAAGCTAATATACACTAGAAGATAGAAAAATAGAAAGAAAGAACAAAAGCTGCAAAAGGGAAATAAGAGATAAAGAATAGATAGAAAACAAAGTAAGAGTATAGTAAATAAAAATTAAAAAAAATATAGAAGTGACTTCCAGGCTTCATCACAATACATTTCATCTCCTTTGAATTTACAACAAATGATTTCTTCCCATACCTCATTTTTTATGTCTAAAAAATTTTTTTTTGCTCCATAAAAATAATTGGCTACGCTACCACCCCTACATTTGTGAGCTGATTGAAGCCTGGTGCTCCACAAGCAATTCTATCAACATTAACTACAACCAACCTATGAATCCCTCAGTTCAGTTTTATTTTATTGTCATTGCACTCGTACAAAGAAATTCAGTGCCATCTTCAGTGTATATCATACATAAGAAAACTATAAAAATAAAACAAAAACAGACATCCTTCACATTCTATACAATTGAATTCAAAACCCTTGATACTGCATTATTATTACACTACACAGTATAATTCAGTATAGGTACTGCTCTAGGACAGTGGTCGGCAAACCGCGGCTCGCGAGCCAGGAGTGGCTCTTTGGCCCCTCGAGTGCGGCTCTTCCTTCAACTACCCACGGGCAGATTCAGGGAGCCGCATGCCCACCTCCCTCCTCCCGCAGCGAGAGGCTGTGCGGGCGTGCGGGAGGAGGACCCAAGGCTGCGGCTATCTAAACGCCGCGGAGGCCGTCCGGGTGCTACACGCCGACCTCCCTCCCCATTCATGCAGCGGGCAGCCCTGGAAAATGCCCCTCGATGGCTTCTGCAGGCAGCTGTTGCTGCTGCTGCTGCTCCCGAGCCCTGCGACGTGCAGTTCTCGCCGTCCGAGGTCGCCTGGCAGGCGCATCAGGCAGGACGAAAGGGGAGAGGTCCCGCGGGCTCCCCCTCAAAAGGGGGACGACCCCGACGAGCCGAGGCTCCCAACGGAGAGAGCCGAACCGAAGCCGAAAACCCAGCAGCGGCCAAGAAAAAAGCCGCCCGCAAAAGCTCGCTCGCTCGCCTGGGCCACTCCGGACCTCCAGAGCATTGCGGGTGGGCGTGGGAGGGAGGGAGGGAGGGGAAAGAAAGAGGAGAACCCCTCTTTTCCTTCCTCTCTCTCTCTCTCTCTCTCTCTCTCTCTCTCTCTCTCTCTCTCTCTCTCTCTCTCTCTCTCCCTCTCTCTCTCTGCCTTCTTTTGCAACAGTTTTGGCTTGGGGGGGGGGAACAATGAAAAGCAAAACACAAAAAAAATCCAAATTGCTGCAAGGAGCGCCATTCCTTCCTTTCCTGACCCAGCGAGCACGCCAAAGCTATGGGAGAGCGGGGGGAAGGAGGGAGGGAAATAACCCAGGGGTGGGAGGGGGAAAAGAGGAGGAGGAGGAGGCGGCATGGGGGGGGAAGAGGAGGTGGGCACCCGCTGGCAAAGAGAGAGAGAAAGAGAAAGAAGAAGAAAGAGAGGAAAGAAGAGATAAATTGGGGAGGGGGAGGCAGAAGGAAGTTTCTCTGCTGTCTCAAAGTGTAAATCTTCC
Source organism: Rhabdophis nuchalis (assembly GCA_039707465.1). Lineage (NCBI taxonomy): Eukaryota > Metazoa > Chordata > Lepidosauria > Squamata > Natricidae > Rhabdophis > Rhabdophis nuchalis. Next base: position 111,379,280 of record CM077647.1, on the reverse strand, counting down.
CCCCTCAATTCGGATGGGCTCCCTTCCCCGAGTGGGAGGGAATGAGGAGGGGCTGGGAAGGCAGACTTTCCTTCGAACTGTTGCTTTCTGGAAGAGGGGGGGGAGGAGGAGGGAAGAATGTGGAGAGGAAGTGCGGAGAGAAGAGGAAGGAGGGAGGGGAAGAGAGAGAGAGGAGGCGGGAGAAGAAGAGGGAGGAGGAGGAGGAAGAAGTGGAAGGAAAAACGGAAAGAGGGAAGAATGTGGAGAGAATGCCAAGAGAGGAAGACAAAGGGAGGAGGAGCGGAAGAGGTGGAAGGGAAAAAACGGAGGAGGAAGGAATGCAGACAGAGCGCCAAGAAGAAAGAAGAAGAGGGGTGGAGGCAGAGAATGAAGGAGGAGGAGGAGGAGTAAGAAGAAAGAAGGAAAAATGAAGAAAAGGAGAGCCACCAAGAGGAAGAGGAGGAAAAAGTAGGGACAAGGAAGAAGAGGATGATGATGAAGAAGAAAAGCAAGAGGAAGGAAGAGTGAAGAAAGGATGGAGAGAAAGACAAACCACTCAGGGGCTACAAGAACATCGATTTACCTATTTTTATTTTACGGATGTATTTGTGTTCCACCTTAATAACTCCAGGCACTAAAACAGACTTGCAAGCCTTTCCTCTTTTTCCCTCTAACAACCCTGTGAGGTGGGCTGGGAGAGAATTAAATCCCCATGTTCAACAACCTTCGGTCGCTAATGTTGAGCAGGGGACTCTGCAATCCTCATACATGCAGACCAGTTGCCCAGCTCCCAAATTTTGATCGGATTCAAAGCGTAAAAGCAGTGAGATACCAAATAGGTGAATTTTATGATGCTCTTTTCGAAATATCAGAAAATTCCGAAGATCCACAAATTAAAAGCGAGGCAGAATCTCTTGGAAATGCAATGAAAGACTATAAATTTTTAGTATCACTGGTTTTTTGATACGATTTACTGTTCCAAGTCAATTATGTAAGCAAAGAACTTCAAAGTAAATCTGTAGATGTATCCATTGCACTTTCTTCATTTGAAAAACTTTTAAAATGATTAAGTGACTACAGAAATACTGGATTCGAACAAGTTTTAGTTCAAGCAAAAATTCTTGCACAAGATTTGGAAATATCTACAGAATTTCGAAATAAAAGGCTTCGGAAAAGAAAGAAACATTTCAAATATGAAGGCGATGATGAACCTGTTGTAGATCCGATAAACGCATACAAGATATCTTTTTTTAATTTTGTTTTAGATAAAGCTACAGAATCACTAAAAGATTGTTTTGAACAATTGAAAAATCATAATGACTTATTTGGGTTTCTGGGAAAATTTCAAAATATGGAAAAAGAAGCACTTCAAAAACATGCAGCTAAATTAGAAATTTCTCTAACAGATTCTAGGTTCACAGAAAATGATGCACCAATAGTGAAGGAAGCTGATATAGATGGGAAAATGTTAGTTGAAGAAATGGAAGCTTTAAAATCTATCCTTCCATCAGAATTTTTTGAAAATCCATTTAAAATGTTCAAATTTTTATCGGAAAATGACAGAGCAACGGCATTTCCAAACTTGTTAATTGCTCTCCGAATATATTTAACAATTCCAGTGAGCGTTGCTTCTGGAGAGAGATCATTTTCCAGGCTAAAACTAATAAAAAACTATCTGAGATCAACAATGACTCAGAATAGATTAAATAGTTTAGCAATTATGTCGATTGAAAGTGAAGAAGCAAGGAAATTGGATTTTCAAACTATTTTAGAAGAATTTACAGAACAAAAATTTAGAAATATGTAAATTCATATATTCATATTCAATTATGTAAATTTATATTCAATAAAATGTAATTGTGTTTGTATTTTGTGTATTTTTATTTTTTAATGTATGTAGAAGTTTACCTATCTTATGATCCATGATATTTGATTTATATATACTGTATATTGAATTTGCATTTTATTTAAATATTTAATATATAGAGGGCCCCGCAAAAAAAATCCAATCGGGCCCCGCACTTATTGGATCCGGGCCTGCACACACACACACAAACACACACACAGAGTGACAGATGGGTGGAGGGAGGAGAGAGATACAGATACAGAGAGAGAGAGACAAAAAGAAAGAGAGAAAGAAAGAAAAATAGAAAGAAAAAGAAAGTGGGAGAGAGAGAGAGAAAGAAAGAAAGAACTTATGACCACAATTGAGCCCAAAATTTTGGTTGCTAAGCAGGACCGTCATTAAATGAGTTTCACCACATTTTCCAAGTTGGCCATGCCACTGCTGAGCCACTCCCATAGAACAGGCCACACCTTTTGGCTCTCAAAAGAAATTTCAGTCGTGGTACTGTTGATATTTGGCTCTCTTGACTAATACGTTTGCCCACCACTGCTCTAGGATAGAAGCTGTTTTTCAGCTTATTCGTTTTTATTGTCCTGTACCGTATGCCAGATGGTAATAGTTTAAAATCAGGGTGTCCAGGATGAGATGGATCTTTAAGAATGTTTTGAACTTTCTTAAGGCAGTGACAGCTATAAAGCTCTTCCAATGAGGGGAGAGGGCAACCAATGATCCTTTGGGCAATGATGTTAACTCTCTGATGTGCTATCCTATCTGCCACTGTACAATCAGCAAACCATACACAACTGCAATAAATTAAAATACTCTCTATGGTGCAATGCTAGAAGATCGCCAGCAATTTTTCGTTCAGTTGTTGTTTCCTGAGAAGTCTCAGGTAGTATAATCTCTGCTAGGCACTTTTGACAGGTGCTGCAATGTGAGTGCCCCAGGTCAGGTCTCTTATGATAACACCCAAAAACTTAAAACTGGCCATTTGCTCCACTCAGTCTCCATTGCTAAGCAAGGGCTAGATGTCTGATCTATTCCTTCTGTAGTCCACTATAAGCTCCTTGGTCTTATTGATGTTAAGGACCAAGTTATTGTCTCCACACCACAAAAGCAACCAGTCCACTCATCTCAATAGGCAGATTCATCCCTCTCGGAGATGAGTTCTACCACTGTTGTATCATTTGCAAATTTAATAATATTACTGGTGGGAGTGGGAATGAGTCATATACATAAAGAGTATAGAGTAAGGGATTCAATGCGGTGGTGTATCAATGTTAAGAATAAGGGCCGAGGAGGTATGATTACCTCTGAGAGTGGCCAGACAGGAAATCCATAATCCAGAGGCAGATTGAATAAGAAAGCCCACGGTCCATAAGTTTAGATACTAGTCTGTGTAGAAGAATTGTGTTAAATGCAGAACTAAAATCTACAAAAAGCATCCTCACATAGCTCCCTTGCTGTTCCAAAGAAATCTGAGCAGTGTGAAAAGTGATGGCTATAGCATCTCGGTAGATCTATTTGTTCTGTATGCAAACTGGTGTTTATCAAATATATGCAGAAGACCAGAAGTGATGTGCCAACAGACCAATTTCTCGACGCATTTCATGATGATAGGAGTGAGTGCCACTGTCTACTAACTGAGGTTATTGATGGGGAACTTTTTTGGCAGCAGAACAATGGTGGAAGCCTTCAAACAAAATGGAGTAGTGGGCTGGGATAAAGACTGGTTGAAGATCCTGGTAAAGACTCCAGCTAACTGATCACCATAGTCTCTAAGCACTTGACCATAGATACCATCACAACCAACAGCCTTTCTAGAGTCCACAGCCCTAAAAATGTTCCTCACCTCCTGTTCCTCCATAATGAGGTGGAGGCTACAATGGATGGTAGCTGTATTATAGATGTCTCTGATGTCTCCACTTCAAAGTGAGCAAATAAATGATTCAGCTCCTCTGCCAATGCAGCATCCCCCTCAGCAGGGATGACATTAGTTGGTTGATGGTTGGTAATTTGTTGAATCCCTCACTACACCTGCCTCATGTTGTTACTTCAAAAATTATCCTCAATTATCCTTGGCCTTCTAAATATCTTTCTTCAGACTAGCTCTAGCAGCACTGTATCTTGCCCCAACATCAGACCTAAAGGTCTTGGTCCTGTCACACAAGAGGTGCTGGACTTCCTTAGTCATTCAGGGCTTCTAATTAGGATAGATCTTAATACGTTTATCCACAGTGATATTATCTGTGCAATGTTTGATATAGCAAGAACAGCTGCAGTGTGTTCCTCTAAGTCAGGGTGGTTAAGATGTCCCAATTTGTGTTCTCTAAGCAATCCCGACATTGTTGGGAAGCATCTTGTGGCCAAGATTTCAATATCTCTATTGTAGGCAGAGCCCATCTCCTGAGAGGGATGTATGCTGTTGCTAAAAGCAGTGACATATGGTCTGATTGTCCCAAATGTGGTAATTGTATAACCCTGTAGCCATGTTTAATGTTGGTATATACTTTGTCCATATGTTTGCTCCTCTAATGGCACACTTAACATGCAAATAGAATTTAGGGAGCACTGCTTTTAAATCAGCCTGATTAAAATCCCCCACTATAATATGCACAGCATCAGAATACTTATTCAGAATCCATATCATCCTCACAGCCAACCAGAGACAGCACTAGGGGTGGATTGCTGCTGGCATTACTGTTGGTTTGGCGTGCAAAAAAAAAACCCACTTCAAAAAGAGCTCATTGGATTACTCTGTTGTGGTTTAAAGAATACCTGTGAGGATACGCTCCAGACTTAAAAATTCAGGGGACATAGGACCAGGGCATGGGTGGGATTTATTTATTTTTACTACTGGTTCTGTGGACATAGCTTGATGGGTGTGGCTTGGTGGAGGGGTCATGTGACTGAGTGGGAGTGGCCAACGCAATGTCACTCACTGAACTGAACAGTGTGGGCGAGGTGTGGAGGCGACTAGCAAGGTGATTAGCTGGGCCACGTGGTGAACATATGAAGTTGTGAATGCCCCAACCACGTGGTGAAGTTGTGAATGCCCCAACCCTGGAAGTCTTTAAAAAGATGTTAGATAGCCATTTGTCTGAAATGGTATAGGGCTCCTGCCCACGCAGGGGGTTGGACTAGAAGACCTACAAGGTCCCTTCCAACTCTGCTATTGTATTGTATTGTATTGTATTGTATATATAGGGCTGGGATGAGCGGGGTGAATGTCAAGCAGGTGGGCAGGGCAAGCAAACATTGGGTAGGCATGGTGAGTGAGGAGCGACCGGGCAGGGGCGGGGCCAGACAGAAGTGGTATTTACTGGTTTAGCGAACCAGTCAAAATTTCTGCTACTGGTTTGCCCAAACTGATATGAACCAGCTGAATACCACCTCTAATCCAGGGCAATGTTTCTCAGCCACAGATATTTTAAGATGTGTGGACTTCAACTCTTAGAATTTCCATGGGTTGGTCTAAGAAGAACAAATGTACACATTTGCATCTGTTGAATTCTTAGGGGAGATGGCAAAGTACAGCTGTCTAACCACACTTCAGACTATAGGTTAATCATGGTGTCCTATAGACCAGACTAAACTTTGTTACATAATCTGAGATCCATATTATCTTTCTAGGTTAGATGAAATTATGGAAATGGATTCCATGTTTAAGCAATGAGGGATGTTTTAAAAGCAAATCAGATTTTTAGGGAAAAATTAGAAATCTCTTTTAGGTTGGGCTCTGTTCTTCTTTCAAAGTTATAATACTTTATTGTCCCCGTCCCCCACAAAATCTGGGTATAGAACTGAAAACATAAACTATTGAGGTTACTAGCTCTTTAGGAAATATTTCCAAGGAAACATTTCTCACTGAGGTTAGTGGCAGGAGCTCCCTGTGGCAGAGATCACTCAAAACCCTTGGAATGCTTATGTTCCAACATTTTAAGACTACAACCTCAAGTCGAACTGATATAGACAGTCACCTCAGGCAAGGGATTCTTCAAACTGCCTCATCTTTTTCAGCCCACTATTCCAAGGAGTTAAAAAGGAATTCTTCAATTGTCAGCAAGTTGCTCATCTCAGGCTCCTTTGAAGGCCTGTTTCTTCTAAAGATAGAGAAGTCTATTTCTTCTATATCAGCCAATATGATTTACTACTTATAGTTTGGGACAGTGGAGAGATATAGATGCAAGTCTACCCATGAGGAAAAATGGGAAGAAGAACCACTATGTACATCATTTTGAGATCGTGTATGAATTCATTTTTCTTTAATGTACCTGCATTAAAATATGTATTTTAAATTCATGTTTTGAATGTAATCTCTCAAAATATGCAGTTATAAATGTTTTATTTTTGAGCTGAAAATGGCATCACTACATCTAGAGAAAGGTAAAATTCAGTGTATAGCTACCTTCTATTCCAGTGATGGCAAACCTTTTTTAGCTTGCATGCCATAAGTGGGGGGAGCGCAGGGGGGGGTCATGCATGGGCGTGCCGTACACCATAATGCAATGCATGACTCCCCCAGTGTACATGCGTGCACTACAGGTGCTCCCCCCCATTTTTTGCATGCTTTTTTTGCCCTCCCCAGGCTTCAGAGATTTTAGAGGAGGCTTCAGGAACCTTCAAGAGGGTTCCCTGAAGCCTCTGGTGTGCTTAAAACAACCCTCCAAGCAAACCGGAAGTCCCTTCCTGAAGTTCCGGTTTGGTCTCAGAGCTGTTTTTTTGCACTCCGAAGGCTTCAGGAAAGTTCATGAAACTTCCGGAGGGCCTCCGGGGGTGGGTGGGGAAGGCTCTTTTTGCCCTCCCCAGGCTCCTATAAAACCTCTGGAGCCTGGGGAGGGCGAAAAATGGCTTTAATAAAGGGTGAACTCAGCTGGCCAGTGTGTGCATGCGCGCTGGCCAGCTGACAGGGCAGCGCCTCGTGTGCCCTGACAAATGGCTCCATATATGCCACCTGTGGCATGCATGCCATAGGTTCGCCATCCCGGTTCTATTCAAACCTTCGGTTGGCAACTTAATGAACAAGGTTTGTTCATATCAAACCTTGTTCATGCCCCAAGAACTACGACACATAAATGAGAACAGGAGATAAGGTACTGTCCTTGCAATTTGCTTTATTAAATTAATTTATTCTAAATAATATTTTGAAATAAATACTGAATCTTCCTGTTCATCATTCAATGAGTTTAAGCAATGGAAGCAGTTTTTGGTGGACCAGAAAATAATTTATGTGCGTTTTTAAGTGTCCTAAGTGTGAAGAAAAGTAGTGATGTTATTGTTCCTGCTGTATTAACATGATTGTATCTTTCCATTGGAAAGATGTAGTAACTTTATAAAGTTTCCCAATATCTTGGCAAGGTTAGCACATTACATGAGCCACTTCTCATTGCATAAAATTTGGTGTGTTTGCTATGTGCAGAAAGGTCCTCCTTAACGAAGACAACCGGAAGCTTGCTATGCAGCTGAAAAAGCCTGGCCAGGACTTTGCCTCTTGAAAGCCATCTAACTTCTGTATGAATTAGAAGCAATTGATGTTGACTTTCCATTTTCCCACCATCACTTCCTCCCCATTGCTGAATATGTTAACACAGGGGTCCCCAACCCCTGGGCCGCGGACCAGTGCCGGTCCGTGGCTTGATAGGAACCGGGCCGCAGGGCCAGAGAGGAGGAGGGAGGGAGGGGCAGCCCCCTGGGCAGAGCGTGCACCAGATGCAGGAGAGCGCGGGCGCGGCCGTTCGCGCCGTTGGAGGCCCTAGAGGGCCGAGTGAGCCGACTCCCACCCCACATGTGCAGGCGCCACCTGTCCCTCGTTCCCCTCCCCCCCCCGCTCCTCCTTTACGCCAGCCAGGCCGCAGAATTTTCTTTAAAATGAAATCGGTCCCTGGTGAAAAAAAGGTTGGGGACCCCTGTGTTAACACACTTATCCCAATCAAGACGGTGTTTATGTATGTAACAATTGTTGATTTAAAAATTTCTTCCCTGGTTACATTGGTTTCCAAAAGTGTGTATATAAACAAATCTTCTTTGATTCTTCAAATAGATACCTCATGAAAAACCATATCATAAGTCCTGTAATGCAGTGGTCTCCAACCTTTGCAACTTTAAGCTGGCTGGAGAAGTCTGGGAACTGAAGTCCTTCAGACTTAAAGTTGCAAAGGTTGGAGACCCCTGCTGTAATGTATGTACTCTCAACCAGTTGTACTGAAAATGCTTTACAGTTTTTTAGTCACTGAATTAATTCATCTTCAATATAGTCTGAGATTTTATGAATATCATTGGATACAATGTTAGATTCGGTTGCTGAAACTTTTTTTTATCACCACTTTTCCAAGCATTCAATCTCTTTCATGGTTTGATGAGATCCTCTGCAATTTTATAAGGATTTCCAGCATGAGCATTCATGTAACTTAAGAGGAGTGATGCTTCATGTATTTTCATTATTGTTTTTTGTATATTTTGGTAAACAAGCTGTAGTAGCATCTTGGAGTTCTTTGTGGGTTTTGAAAAAACTGACATTTTTCTTTTATGTGCAGGTGGCTTATTTCCAGGTGTTGTTTCAACTTAACAGGTGACAAGGAACTGTTGACGATTTGAAAATCTCTTTAATTGCAAATGACACATTGCCCATCCAGGTGTTCTTCACTTCCATTAGGAATAAATACTAAAGATAGATAAGATGCATCATATTTCTTTCTTTCTATCTTTTTTTGAAGATTTTAAAACTTCATATTTGATCCTGTTACTAGTTAGTATGTTTCCTTCTGGAGCATCAGTGCATCATCTCCCATCACAGTTGTGCCTTAAAATGATTAAAATAATGAAAGAGAGAGGTCAGACTCTTGGCTGACTCAATTTGCATGCAACCCCCTCCCCTAATTCTAATATACTTGTATTTTTACTTACTAAACTGCAATGAAGAGTGTCTTCTTGAATCTGCTCAGGTCCAGATGGCAGTGTCTCAGTAGAGCAGGTTGCACATGCTATATTTTTAGCACCTGAAAGCCTACCCATCTTGGGCTAGTTATCCATGGCTTTAGAAGCTTCCTGAAATAGTAAGTAAATTCTAACTATATATACACAAATTTTATGTTATTGGGCAAAGTTATACCCCAGATTTAATGGAATTTACTTAATTAAAATATATTCTGAATCATTTTTATTCTAATTCAAATATCTCTCCAATTTCCTATATAATGTCTAGTTTTTGAGTACATTTTACCCTGATATTTTATGAACAAAGTGATTATAAGATAATATTCCAAATGACATTTATCTCAAAAACCGCATAGGAAACAAAAAAAATCCAAAGAGAAATGGGAATAATGTGAAAAATTGAGTAAATATGGATCACTCTTGTTCAGATTGCAAATAAAATACTAAAATCCAGGAACTACATACCTAATAGCAATAGTTTTTGCACAAAATAGCTGTTATGGAAACTATGATGAGGGGTTGTCTGATTAGCATCAGAATATAGAGACTGTATTTTATACTATTACAACAGCGCTGAACCACAAGCATGAATTGTAATTGAAAGGATGAGTACAGAAGCAAATATGAAATTGCCCTGAACTGAACGGAATGAAACCAGTAGTGGACAGAGGATCTTCTGGATGTTGCTGGAAAAGCCAAGGGTCCTCTAGCATTTGCTACTTGGAAACTAGCTGACAATTGAATAGTTGACCTCATGTGATTTTATTTTAAAATCCATTCTAAAAATGATTTTTGAGGGTTTTTTTTAATAGAATCCCTATGAACCTTTGTGGAACCATGGAACGGAGTTTGGGAACCGTTGCTCTAAGTAGTAACACATTAGATGTGTTCAAAATCACATTAGATGTGTTCAAAAGAAGCAATGGGTGGAAACTAATCAAGGAGAGAAGCAACTTAGAACTAAGGAGAAATTTCCTGACAGTTAGAACAATTAACCTCTGGAACAGCTTGCCTCCAGAAGTTGTGAATGCCCCAACCCTGGAAGTCTTTAAAAAGTTGTTAGATAGCCATTTGTCTGAAATGGTATAAGGTTCCTGCCCACGCAGGGGGTTGGACTAGAAGACCTACAAGATCCCTTCCAACTCTGCTATTGTATTGTATTGTATTGTAAGAAGCAATGGGTGGAAATTAATCAAGGAGAGAAGCAACTTAGAACTGAGGAGAAATTTCCTGACAGTTAAGAACAATTAACCAGTGGAACTACCTGCCTCCAGAAGTTGTGAATGCTCCAACACTGGAAGTCTTTAAGAAGATGTTGGATAGACATTTGTCTGAAACGGTATAGGGCTTCCTGCCTAGGCAGGGGGTTGGACTAGAAGACCTCCAAGGTCCCTTCCAACTCTGCTATTGTATTGTATTGTATTGTAAAAACCAGTTGAAAACTTTTTATTCATCTATTATCTTTAAGATTCTTTGTTGGTCCTAAGACTCAAATGATAGAGTATGTGCTTTGTCTGTAAAATGTTTAAATTCTATGCCATTTCCAAGGTATTCAAAGAAAAGTTGGAAAAAAAAGAAAAGAAAGAAAACCCTTGTCAATACAAGATTTTTACAATACTATGCTAGGAGTTCTGATTCTGTTAAATTTCCTAGGTTCTGACTACTCTTTATTAAAATTGTTATTATATTATCATTAAATGCTTATTTTCTGGAAGCACATCAAGAATTCCAACTTCAGAGCAGCCAACAAATAATTTTAATAGATTCAAAGTTTAGTGGACAGAAATGCTACATTCGATTAAAAAAACCTCTATATTACACAGGTATCAAAGTCACCTGTGCACCGCCTAGTCCCTTTTGGGAAAGGGAGCGGTATATAAGTTTAATAAATGAAATGATTGAAATGAAATTGTTATTTCTATCCATTATGTATAATCTGTGTCTGGCTTTTAATTTAAATTCTTACAAAGTATGTACAGTTAAAATATATATTTCCAAAATTAATTTAGGTTTATGTTCTGATATAGATTCCTAATAGCTTAGAATTTTTTTTATCCAGTCTGTAAAATTACATAAGAATGCTAGAGAGCAACAATAAATCAGAAAACTCTAAATTAGTATTTTGCAAATTTTGCAAATTTAAATGTGTGAACTTCAACTTCCAGTGTTTCTGAGGAACACAATGTCTGGGGAATTCTGACAGCTGAATCCATATATCTCAAAATTGCCAGGTTTGAAAACACTGCTCTAAATCTTTGCTGCCAATTAATAGCTCTCTGAGCTATACCTGACATCCTAAACTTTTCACAACTCCCTGCCTTCCAACTTTATAGAACCAAATTTCCTATTCTTGGAATTAGATACTTGCCAAGTGAAATATAATTATTGTAGATGTGCTGTTAAACACCTCTAGAAGACACAAAATATTTGTGTTAATCAAATCAGACAATTCGTTCGATAGAACCTTCTTTTTTTATAAGACATGGCAGTCAGTTGCCAAATAGTCCTTGGCTTTTATATATTTAAGCAATGGCAGATTTGTTCCTCTCTATGTGGTCTTATTGTTGACTGATACAATATTTTACATTTATGCATTATATTTATATTATGCTCCTTTTTATTGATAAATCAAGACAATTAATTTAGGTATCAACATTTTTGGACACGTCTTAAATCTAAAATGAACTCTGAGTTTTACAAGTAATCATGCTAAACAAAAAATGCAAATTCATGTTGATTTAATCACTTTGACAAGAATTACACTGTAATTGTTTCCTACTTTTACAGACACTTCTTGATTAATTTACAACAAACTTTTATGGAAAACAACAGGAAAGAAAAGCAGACCAGAACTAGTCTAATTAAAGTGAAGAATGTTGGATGATTGCATAAGTAGCCATGATGAAATATATGAAATCCCACGACAAGTAAATGGAAATTGTTTAAAGAAGCAAGGAAATGTACATTGCCTGTGTGTGTGGTAAAAGACAGCATGTAGTTCTCAAAAAACTCAGCAGGAAACAGATACTTCAAGGATACTATGAAATTAAATATTCACAGTGTAAGAAATCTATGCATTCATAGATATGTCAACTATTGAATGGGAGCAAACCTTGGAGATAGAGCTATGAGTCATGAAATCAGTCCAGAACCTTTCTGACATCCTCTGCTCTCCTATTTGGTAATTATAAAACTAACTGGATGGTCTTGGTAGGTTTTCAACTGTGAGCAGCTATGCTTGATATTGTCCTGTTCCTTGGCAGAACAATATTTTGGGTGGCCCTGATTTAGCTGACTGGCCCCAATACCAGAATAGCTGTCTTGTGTCCAGAGAAAAGTTTGACATTGTTAATAGGGGTTTGATCCAGACTACCAATAGTAGTAATCATGGGTTAGGGCATAGTTTGTTTAGTGGGCATGGCTTGTTGGTCATGTGACTGGGTGGGTGTGGCTACATGGTCATGTGACTGGTTGGTCATGTGACTGGGTGGGTGTGGCCAATTTACCATCACTCACCAGGAGATGTCATGGGTTTGGTAAAATATGGTGAAGCTCACTTAACAATGCTCTTGCTTAGCAACCAAAATTTTGGGCTCAATTGTAGTCATAAGTCAAGGACTATTTCTGCCTTCCTCTGCAAGGTAGCCTTGTCCTAGTAAACTTCTTTCCATTCTGGCAATGTTCTTCTCTTAGAAGGACCAAAATAATCCAGACAATGTAAGGTTTCCTTCTGCAGCATGGGGTTGGACTAGTATCCTTTGAGCCCTAAACTTACTCTTTCTTTCTTTCTTTCTTTCTTTCTTTCTTTCTTTCTTTCTTTCTTTCTTTCTTTCTTTCTTTCTTTCTTTCTTTCTTTCTTTCTTTCTTTCCTTCCTTCCTTCCTTCCTTCCTTCCTTCCTTCCTTCTTTCTTTCTTTCTTTCTTTCTTTCTCCCTTCCCTCTATGGGGAGCAACCCCCCCCCCCCAAATAAAATATTAGTCATAAGAAAAGGCTCCCAAAAAAGCAAGGAAAAATCAAGCTGCTAACAAAGAAACCTGCCCGAGGCTCATTCCATATTCTTGCCAGATAGAGATAATGAGATAATGAGCCTATAGAAAGTTTGGCTCCATTCACACAAGCAGGGAATCATCCAAATCCTTTTAGAAACACAAAGCCCATATTGCATAAACCCTAAAACTTCAAAAACATAGAACCATATAAGAATCCTTCCTTTTATCCAGGTGTTGTTCAGCTGACCCAGAAACAAACTGCTGAATGTCATTTTGCTTCTGCAATTAGAAACCTCCTTCCAACCAGTCTTTCAATTTAAAGCAGGAGTCTCCGAAGTTTGCAGCATTAAGACTTGTGGACTTCAGTGCCCAGAATTTCACAGCCAGCCATGCTCAGTTTGGAGCTTTAAAGTGACAGCATTTGTTTTTCTCCTTTGCTGAATCTTCCGACTGAAAATTGAGTGTCTTTTTAATATCTCCCACTCTCCCTCCCTTCTTTTCTTTCTTTTTATTTATCTTTTTCTCCCCTTCCCTCCCTCCCTCCCACTCTTACTTTTTAAAGCCTTTTTCCCCTGCCCGTTCAGGCAAATAGCAGGGAAAAAGGGCTTTAAAGAGCTAGGCTAGAGCAAATGCTGATTACCTTTGTGTAGGCAGGAGCCAAGAGAAGGCAGTCGGAGTGGGCAGGCATGGCCAACCAGCGCAATAAAAATTGCTCTGTGCATGATCAGAAGAAAAACCCAAGATGGTGGCACCTATGGCACCACTGGGAGAACTGATTCGGGGGCATGGCCAGGATACTATTACTACTGGTTCGGAAAGGTACACCAGATTTCTACTAGCTATTTGACTGTATTGGACCAAAGTGGTATGAACCTACCTCTGGTAATAATAATAATAATAATAATAATAATAATAATAATAATAACAACAACAACAACAACAACAACAACAACAGCAACAACAACAGCAACAACAACAGCAGCAACAACAGCAACAACAATAGCAACAACAATAGCTTATATTCTCTGACATTACCTTAACAGTTCATAGGTCCTTGGTTAGGAATCAAGCTGTTGAGCTACCAACTAAAGGCTGTGAATCTCACCAAAGACTAACATAATAATAATAATAATAACAATAACAACAACAACAACAACAACAACAACAACAACAATGTCCTCTGCCGTTACCTTAACAATTCCTAGGTCCTTGGTTAGTGGGTGCAGCAAAATTTAACAAACTGACTACCTACAAGGTCATAACCGCGTTGCTAAGATCACTCAATGGAAATTGTGCCAGAATTTTGGATTTGAGTATAGCAAAAACCACTGGGAACATCAGGTTGAGAAAGTTTTAGAGAATGAGAAAGTCAAGGTCTTGTGGGACTTCAGAATTTAGACTGACAGGCACTTGGTCTACAACACACCTCACATAACAATAATTGAAAAGAAAAAAGTATGGTTCATTGATATTGCAATACCTGGTGATGCACGAATTGAAGATAAGCAGCAAGAAAAAATTACAAAGTACCGGGACTTGCAAATTGAAGTTGAGCGACTGTGGAAAAGAAATCGTGTGTTGTCCCGATTGTAATTGGAGCCCTTGGAGTAATACCTAAAGGGCTACCTCGCTATTTAGACATTCTAAATGTACTGGACTTGAAGATTCTGACTCTACAAAAAACCACCCTTCTTGGAACAGCTTATATCGTCTGATGTTACCTTAACAGTTCCTAGGTCCTTGGTTAGGACTCGAGCTGTTGAGCTACCAACCAACTCCAAAGGCTGTGAATCTCACCAAAGATTAACCACAGAATAGTAGTAGTAGTAGTAGTAGTAGTAGTAGTAGTAGTAGTAGTAATAATAGTGTTCTATGTTGTTTTATTGTTGTATTGGTAAATTTTTGATATCACTCATAAGATACCACTCTGAGACATATTTATCGAGATAAGCAAGTGAGAAATGGTGGCCAGTGAACAAAGAGTTAATTGTGGGGGAACAAAAGGGACAGGTGAGCAAAGCAAGAACAGTCCTTTGACAGAGATTCTTGGGAGTGTGTGGATTTTATGATTGTAAGAATCTCATTTCATGAAAGGCAAATTGATAAAGTGAACATACAATAGACAGTGTTCAAGAACAAAGCAAAAGTGAGCTTTTGCTCCTAAATGTATGTTTTTGGTTTTGTTTGATTGATTTTCGTTTTGGTTCCTTCAGGGAAGTGTTGACTCCTGACAACTTTCTTAGAAACTTTCAGAAGTGGTTCACCATTGCCTCCTTCCTAGGGCTAAAAGGAGGTAACTGGTTCAAAGTTACCCAGCTGGTTTTATGCCTAAAATGGGACTAAAACTCTGGATCTCCAGATTTCTAACCAGGTGCTTTAACCACTGTATCAGACTGGCTATCAAACATACTTTACTCCCATGAAATCACAGAGCAATAAACTATCCATTCTCTAGAAAGTAAACTGATTAACCCCCAAAACAAGTATATTGCCAAATAAATGAGAGTATGACTATAATCATATGTGTGTTCACATAGAATTGTGTTTCTTTAAACTAGATGGAATTGAATTCTAAGTATCTCTGGCCCGTGCAGTGGATCCAAAGGTGTTGAAATGAAAGCCTTACAGTGAAAGACTGAGACCATAGGGGCCTCAATCTTTCAGTGAATGTTGGGTCTAAGTGGTGAAACTCACTTAACAACGCTCTTGCTTAGCAACCAAGATTTTGGGCTCAATTGTAGTCATAAGTTCTCTTTCTTTTTTTCCTTCCTTCCTTCCTTCCTTCCTTCCTTCCTTCCTTCCTTCCTTCCTTCCTTCCTTCCTTCCTTCCTTCCTTCCTTCTTTCTTTCTTTCTTTCTTTCTTTCTTTCTTTCTCTTTCTCTTTCTGTCTCTATTTTTTTTCCTTCCTTCCTTCCTTCCTTCCTTCCTTCCTTCCTTCCTTCCTTCCTTCCTTCCTTCCTTTCTTTCTCTTCCTTCCTCTCTTCCTCTCTTCCTCTCTCTCCCCACTCCTCTCTCTCATACCTTCCCTTCCAGTTATATTTGTAGATAAATTCTATGAAATAAAGCTGACGCCCAACAAATCCTATGATCACAGCCATCTGAGACCTAACAACCAACTCACAGAGCCCCCAATTCAGCCTCTTCCTGCTCTGGGTGTTATCTGTTAGATTGGGTAAAGGAAGGACACACAAGGAGTGAATTCAGCTCTTTATTGGCAAGGTATAGTTCAAGTAATGAACAGCCAGCAGCAGCCCCTTTTTAAAGGTAGCTGCCGGTACGAATCGACCAATCACAGCCAGCCCTGGTGCCGGCCAATCAGGTTACTCTATTAGCTGCAGACTGGAGTGGAAACCTCTATTGTCAGGTCAGGACACAACATTAACTGAATATGGTTACTCATCCTGTGATCTCCTGGTTGTGGCTCCCACCTTTTTGGCAGAGCAGCAGAGAGGGCTAATTTTGAATTTAGCCCTCTCTGCTGCTAATTTAGTTTTTTTTCCTTTTGCCAAAGCCCAATTTCTCTGCCACCGGTGACTTGGTGGGTGTCTGAAGGTGTTGGGCATGCCATGGAAGGCATGCACATCTTTCCCTCTCTCTCTCTCACACACACAACTTGCTGTGACCGAGGTGCATGTGTAAGGGAGGCTGGGTAGGACAGATCAGCTGGGAGGCTGGCAAAGAAGCCTCGGTTTCCCCGCTGCCATGGCTCTTGGGGGAAGGAGGCAGGGATGCTGGCTGGTGCTCGCCCCCTCACTATTTTCCTGGTCACCCGCCCAGCTAAGCAGGGCAGGTGGGGCTGCCGCCAGTGGGCTGCAGGGGTGGTGGTAGGGAGTGGTAAGGGAAGTGAGTGCCAGCCAGCATCCCTGCCTCCTTCCTCCACAAGTGCGTCCAAGTAGAAATCAGGGAGAGAAAGGGAGGAGAAGGCCGTCCCTAGTAGAAGCTCAGCTTTCTCCTCCCTCTCTGCCTCCTCATGGCAAACAAGGTGGTTTTCAAAGAGAATGAAGTGTGGGCGCTTCTTCCAACAGCTGAGGCCTCCACTCTTCTTCCTTCCTCGGCTGTTGGAAGAAGCACCCATACTTCATTCTCTTTGACAACTGGCTTGCTTGCTCTGGAGAGAAATCAGGGGGAGAGAGGGAGGAGAAGGTCGTCCCTAGCAGAAGCTTGGCTTTCTCCTCCCTCTCTCCCTTGATTTCTCCTCATGGTAAGCAAGGCAGCTCTCAAAGAGAACGAAGCATGGGTGCTTCTTCCAACAGCCAAGGCCCCCATTCCTCTTCCTTCCTTGGCTATTTCTTTATTTCACCGGTATGGGGGCATGGCCAGGCCACCATTGCTACCAGTCCTGTCTCGTATGGCAGATTTTCACTACTCTTCTGGCGTACCGTACCTTACCAGGAGGAACTCACCTCTGCAGCAAGATGAAGGGGAGCATATCTGCGTATATGAGAGAGAGAGAGAAAAAGAGAGAAGGGAGGAAAAAAGATAGAGTGGAAACATAGAAGAAGAAGGAAGAGAATGGTAGAAGGAGAAGAGGAAACAGAAGGGAAATAATCAGAAAGAGGAAAAGAAAGGGCATTGGATAACAAATGCCTGACCCACACAGAGCCCATTCTGACATTATTATCCACCCTCCAAATTTCTATTTCATAACATTCAGGATCTCAAAGAATTGTTAGAGACCCCACACTCACTTTACATTCTGTTTCTGTAGCTCTCTTCTGGGAGGAGGTTTCAAAGTATTTCTAGCAGGACTACCAGATTCTGTAACAGCTTTGTTCCCCATGCCATCCGTCTGATAAACTTGCAAGATTTATTTTTTTCACCATATACATGTATACATCTGAACTAGACTGTGTTGTTTCTCTAGGTCATATATATGAATAATTTTGTATGTATGCAGGTATGTATGTACAGTATTTATATTATGCTTTGAATTCATTTCTTTAGATCACAATTAAATTCTATCTTTCAATTCATAAGAATCAAAATTTATATCTATCTCACTGGCTAACTTAAAGTACAACCTTTTATCTTATAGATGATATAATTATTTCACAATCAAAAAACACAGGAAGAGTAGAATGTTGAGACAACTGCAATAATGAAATTATTCAGAAATTGTCCCAAAAGTGATTTTCAAAAGGCAACTGGCCTTTCCTGGATTTTTTCTTTGAAAATATTTCATTTCTCATTCAAGAAGCTTCTTCAGTTTAGTTCAGTTCTTAAACTGAAGAAGCTTCTTGGATGACAAATGGCATGTTTTCAAGGGGGAAAAAATCCAACAAAATTCAATTGAGATTTGAAAAGAATCTTTGAGACAATCATGACCCAGATGACTGAGAATCTCCATAAACATTTACTCAGAGGTTACAATTCTATCATTACTAATATCACTGAAATATTCACAGTAAGTTTAAAATGAAATTTTACCCAATTCATTTCAAAAGATATTCTAGTTCAAACTTCTGCATAGCTATTTGGGAGAATATGAACATGTACTATAGATTGTATGTATGTACTGTATTTATGTTGTCATGTTTATGTACTGTATATTGGAGGTGGTGATCCTTTGAGAACTGTATGCAACAAAATTTCATTTTAATGTATTCCCATTAGTCTATATTTAAAGTGACAATAAAGTTATTCCAAGTTTAAGTCTAAGATGTGGGTATTATCATACTCCCTTTGCAATCCTCTTACATTTCCCCACAACTTCATCAGTTTGTTTTCTTTCAGGAAATTGGGGAGGGAAGAGGAGATGAGAATTTCCAATGACTTTTCATGATAACAAATCTGTTGATAGATGCAAATCTGGTGCTTTTCTCTGGAAAAAAAAAACACCTTAAAGCAGAACTACGATACTGTGCGCTTAAATTGGCTGGCAAGTTTATAAAGGCTGATCTGTTTAGATGCAAAGCGGGGGAAGTACTCATATTTTTGTGCAAGAATTGTGCAATTGGCATAACTGGAAAGTCAGATTTAAGTGCAATGAAGAGATGATAAGAGAGTGGCTGGGAATCAGGAGAAATGGACAAATCAAGGTGTTAACACCTACCAAAATCCTTATCCCACTTTGAGCTCTTGGCTTGTTCACAATTCTTCAAAATCTGAAAATCCCATCTGGTTTGATCTACCACTACTATATTTTCTAACATATAGTCAGTACCCTCTATAACCTATAAACCAGGGGTATCAAACTTGATTTCATTCAGGATTGCATCATGGTTGAGTTTGACCATGGGGTGCCAGGGTGGGCAAATAGATCAAATAGGATCGGCTTGCTGGAGATGCTGTCAGCCCGGAATGTCAGCTGACAGAGACTAGAAGAACTTTTTCTGCAGTAGCCCCTGCTTGGTGGAATATCCTCGCTTTGGAGATTAGACTGGCCCCAACCTTGTTAGCCTTCTGTAAAGACCTGGCTATGATCCTGAGCCTAAGGCACTACATGCACTAAGGGACCTACCTCTTGGCTTTACTGTTAGCAGGCCAGATGTTTTATTTTGTATGTATTCATATTAGACTTTTTAATGTTTTTAGAGTGTTAATGTTTTTTATTGTTTCAAAATGTTTTTTTTTAAATAACAATTTTTTATTAGTTTTTACAAATTTTATAACAAGGGAAAAGGTATATAGGATATAGAAAAAATATTTTAGGGCTTTCATGTCGGAGGTGGTGGTTGTCTCCAAGGTTCCATACAAAAAGTAAAGTTTTTTTCAATTTAAGGTGGAAGGGAATACATATATATCATATCATAAATCATAAATCATAAATTTATGCATTCAATCATTTGTTTCTATTGACATCCGTTTAAGGATTACATTATGTGACTTCCTGTTCCGGCTTCTGGCGGCGACAGACGAACCTTGGGGTTCGTCCGCCGTTTTGTTGTTTTTTCTGCCCCAAATGGGGCGGGGTACCCCTTTTTTGGGGGGTCCCTCCGTAGGACTGGCTTGCCTGGACTGGTTCAGCCTGGCGGCGGCTGGGTAACAGTCCTTGTCTTCGGTCTAGGTGGAAGGAGACATGCTGCAGGGGGCTTGGTTCCCTTCGCCAACGGAGGACGGTAACGAACAATGAATTTGGAGAGAACGGAGCGCTCGGGTCGGATGCTTTGCTGGGGCTTGAGCTGCGAGGTGGAGAGTAAGTGACTTTAGCTTTATTGCTGGTGGCTTTGGATGAGAGAGACGTGGAGGGGGTTGTTTGTTTGCTAACCCCCCCCATGGATTTACAGCAGCAGCGCGCAGAAATGGCTCCTGGAATGCAGGATATTTCACATCCGGACTGTTGCGCAACAAGTGAAAGTCTTCCGCGGCTTGTTTTCATACAATGTATCTAAGTCCGGCTTGACTGAAACAATTTCTCTGCTGTTTTCTCCGACTGGCTGTCAGAGTGGGTGGTGGAAGATGGCTGCCCTTTGTTCCTGAACACTTATTTCTTTATGGAAAATTTCCAACATCTCTTTGTGATTTGGACTGCCTCTCTCTACTAATGGAGAAATTTTTTGGATTAATTGATTCCCTCCCTGGAATGCCTTCTTTGTCTTAATAATTGACTGTGAAAATTGCTTCTCTTCTGGGCTCTATAACTTTTTACAATTTTGATTGGAACTTTCTTCTCCTGACTTGCTCCAGCGGCCGCACCCAAAAAACGCCATCTTAGTGGCACTGATTTAAACAGCTCACCATGGCTTCAAAAAAAGAACCAGGAAATCCAGGATTGGAAGAGAGAATGACAGCTATGGAAACAGTGTTAAACTCCTTGGTGCTGGAAATTAGAGAATTTAGAAAAGATCATACTAGCACTAAGCTTGAACTCTTGGAGACACAGAAAAAATTGATGGAGAACACACAGAAGAGCGAGGAGTTGGAAGTGGGGCTGGCTGGGGCAAAGGGAGAACTTAAAAATGTTAATACTGAAATTGGAGATTTGTCTGGTCATATGTCTAGGATGGATTTTGAGAGGATGTCATATTTCTTAAGATTTCAGAATATTTCTGAGGAATCTGGTGAATGCCTTCCTGATCTCATGAGTACAATTTTATCAGACTATTTACGTAAACCAAAAGAGGAGATCAGGGGGGACATTGACCTAGTTTACAGAATAAATTCAGCATATGCCAGGATGAATAAAGTACCCAGAGAGATACATATTAAATTTGTTAGAAGGTCGACAAGGGAGGGAATCTTGAAGGCGCAGAGGGAGGGTCCGTTAATTTACCAACAAAAGGAAGTCGCCATCTTGAAGCAGATCCCAAAAAAGATTAGAGAGATGAGACGGAAATATTCCTTCTTATCTAAAAAATTGTTTAACCACGGGATTTGGTTTAAGTGGGCGATGCCAGAAGGGATGTTGGTGTTCTGGGACGGAGGAAGAGTAAGGATTAAAACAGTTGCTGAGGCAGATGCTTTTCTTAAAAAACATTCCTCTATCCTGGGGGAAGATTCAGGGGGGACGGAGGGGGCCACGGCCACGCCCGCTGGGGGCCAGGAAGGAGAACAAGAAGACACAATTGCCAAGAGACTTAGATCTAAAAAATGACTTTTATTTTTATTTTTATTAATACAGTATAATTTTTGTCTGGATGTTTGTACACGACTGCCAGCATAGAATTCAGAATTTATATGTATACATTTATTTTCATCTTGTTGTATTATTGAAAAATGTATTACCAATGTCTTGTTAAGAAGCCCGGGAGGGCCAACGTTCCCGACGTGAAAATTCTCAAAATATCTTTTTAATTCACCTTACCCTACCCTTTTTTGTTAAAAAATTTGTAAAACTCAATAAAACTTTTTCTATATAAAAAAAAAAGGATTACATTATGTAAAAAAAAAAATCAGTTTTGCGATCTGAGTCTTTTAGCTATTATATCTTCTTCCTTCCCGCCAGTGGGCAGAGTCATGGCCCCTCCCATTCCCCCATTTTTGTCCTTCAGGATTGAGGCATATTTTTTTTAAAGGCTTCCGCCTCTTCAATTGTTTTAATTCTTACTCTCCCCCCCTCCCAGAACACCAACATTCCTTCAGGCATTAACCATTTGAGCCGCACCCCTTTTTTATATAATTTTTTGAATAGGAGGAATACTTCCTCCTAATCTTTCGAATCTTTTTTGGGGTTTTTGTCAAAATGGTAATTTCATTCTGCATATATATCAAAGCTCCATCTCTCTGTGCTCTCAGAATCTCATCCCTTGTTGACCTTCTTACAAATTTAATATGTATCTCTCTGGGTACGTCATTTATTCAAATTTTTTTTAAAATTTCAGTTGCAAGATGTGTTTCTGAATTGAGGATCCAGCCTGCAGGTGAGTTTGACATCCCTGCCCTAATGTGAGCAAAAATATGAACTATCATGGAACCCTGGAAGAATGGCAAGAGGAAATTTGATTTTGCTCGATCTCATTTTAAGAGTTTAAGATGACTTAAACTCTCAGAATTCCCCAGCTAACAAGCTGGCAGGGGAACTGTGGGAGCTGAAATCCAGACATTTCAAACATACTGAAGCTGAGAGGCATTGGTTTATACATTAAAGACTGAAGGGCCTCTTGCTTGGTTCTGACACGGAAGAGAAAGACTGGCTGTTCTTCCAAAGTGCAAATTGCAGGAAAGCTCTCAGAGGGTGATGGCCAGCAGGTCTCTCTCATCTTTTTCTTCCTCTGCTGTTTGTTGTGACACCCAAATGTGCAGCTGGAGTTGTCTTTTCTTTTTTCTTTCTACTGAGGCCAGTTCTTCCTTCGGGCTTCCTCAAGGCAAATGTCATAGCAGTGCAAATCCTTCTTGCATTTAGACCCACCGCACACCTTCCAGACATTTAACTGCTACTTGCTGTTAAACTGATTGACTGACACTAAGTGTTTGTGCTATTAATAGCAATAATTGTGAAACCTTATGGAAGGCATAGACATTGTGTTGATCAGGCAAGTGCAGAGAATGAATGCTGCAAGATAATGGAAAACCTCCCCTTCTCCCTTCTATGGTTTTTTTTTTCCCAGCAGCAAATTGAGCAGAGACAGTATAGGACAACTTCCAGTTGCACAGCAGATAGTAAAGCTTGGTCTTGTTGCTAGTCTTGCTGTTCAAATCAGGAATAGTAACAAAAAGTGAAAGATAAAGGTTGGTTTTTATATAAACATGAGGTTATGCAAAGCCAGGTTTTTGCATCTGATCAGCAGAGAGGAACACCATAAGGCTTTGTACTGGAATATTGTATGAGACATTTCATACCCAGGTCATTTACTGGGTTAACCATTCCATTTCCAAACTCTGACTTGTTTGAGATTGTAGTTAAATTCAACATTAAGTGCCTTGTTCTCTATTTCCTGCCTATTTCCTTCCATCTTTTTCCTGGCTGGAAGACATTCTAAGATTTGAGAGAATGTTTGGAAAAGTCCCAAACCATCTTATCATCCATCTCTCTCCCTCCCTCCCTCCCTCCCTCCTTCCCTCCCTCCCTCCCTCCCTCCCTCCCTCCCTCCCTCTCTCTCTCTCTCTCTCAGCAATTTTATGCCACTTCAAAGAAAGAAAGAAAAAAGAAGGAAGGAGGAAGGAAGAAAGATGGGAATGAGAAGGCAGGCAGGCAGGCAGGCAGGCAGGCAGGCAGGCAGGCAGGCAGAAAGAAAGAAAGAAAGAAAGAAAGAAAGAAAGAAAGAAAGAAAGAAAGAAGGAAAGAAGAAAGCACACCTAAAGACATGGGTCAACTCAAATGAAGATGATAAGAGGTCAAGGAAAATATACATTCCTCATTGATCCTTTGGTGCTGTTTAATGCTGACAATTCTCTTCTGCCTGAAATAGAAGTCCCTTAAAGAAAAAAAATGGACAGCAAATGTGAAATACATGATTACATTCAGCATGGTTTCTGTTTTATTAATAATAGCAACCGTGAGGGAAAGATTAGGATCAGAGTTGGAGCTGGAAGGGAATGGTTAGTTTAATTGTTCCACATCATCCTTGTGTGTGAAAAGATGTGGATTGACTAATTCTGCTTATACTTTGCAGTTTTCAGATGTTGGTTTCATTGAGTGGTTACAATCCTATTACTGAATCCTTTACATAATTATATGGAATAAGATTGATAGTCTATTGATATCAAAAGCAAAGCTATCCAGGAATCTAAGTTCACACTCAGTATGGAGGAAAGAATATAACATATGAAGACTCTTTCAAAAGAAATCCAAAAATGGAATGATGACTAGTCAAGTCTTTTCAAGCAAACTGAAGTAATTCCTGAAGGATTAAGTCTCATTAAATCGAAGAAAATATGCAAATCTCCAAAAGGAAGAATTTCCATGCTATGCCAGCCACTTCAAAACTTATATTTTATTCTTTTGAGGAATTGGAAGCTGAAGTATTCCTCACAGATACGATCTTCCTTAGCCATTTTCATGAAAATTAGGGCAGAAGGGAAGGAAAGTTTTGAAAGCAGCATCCTTGTTTCCCTCATAAAGGGAGATGGGTGGTACAGAAATCTGAAAAATAAACTAACAGACCATAGCAACACCCATCCTTTTATTTCACAATTCTGATGGAAGCAGAGAACTAGCATTATCTTCTCTAATTGAAATCTAGCTGGAAATGTGGGGGACAGTGTCCATCTCCTGGAAAGTCATAGAAGATCAAGAAATTGCTTGTGGTTGGTGAATGGGGAAAATATATTATCAGGATTCAATGGATTCACATCTCAAAACTTCCAAAGCATGCAATTTAGTATTATACCAGTAAAGACTTTGCAGCCCTGAAAAAGAGGAAGAATAATAGGCAAAATTGTAGAACATTCTGAGGAATTTAACTAAACTGTGCAGGCTGATGGTTCTTGTGTGCTATGATTTTATGGCAGATAGGTCAGGAGAGAGATTGGACAATGGGCAGGATTCTGACTGATTTGAGGGCAAGGCAATGATGACCCTTTGGCTGACTCACATTTGCAAGACCAATCATTTCCTCATGAACTTGTTAAAATATGTTTTATTATAGAACTGATGATACTTCCTGTAGCCATCTTAGCTACTCAGGTTCCCCCCCCCCCTCAAAAAGCCAATGTAAGAAATGATTTGGAGGGAGCAAACACTGCCCCATGCACTGAGCTAACTGCAATCTGTCACAGGTCATACACAGTATGTCTGACTGGTTATGGAAAATGGGGGAGAACATATCAAATATGGTGTAATCCTGGTTGTAGCCACATTTTACCTAGAGTGATACTTCAATTCTTTAGTATACATCCTCAAGTGAAATGAAAATGAGTATATGGAAATACATTGGCTTTAGTCCATGCCCTCTTCTCCTTTTGCCATTCCTGTTGTAAACATTTAGACTGTCAGTTTATAGCCATCTGATCCTATGATAATTGATTGGGTAAAAATAAATTTACTCAGATGTCCATTAATAAATCAATCATGACAGTTATAATTATGTGTAATATTAAAACTGAACAGCTGAGGGTGGATGGATATTGTGTGTAAATAATCAGAATGCTGGGTGATTTACTCTGCAAATTATGTTTCATAGTTTTTGTTTTTGTAACATGGGCACTAAATATGCAAAGCACTGAATGGCAGTCCTATTTTTTTATTCAGCTGTCCTTTGGCAAATCAAGTTTGAGGTTGTTAGGATAATCATCCTGATGTTGGGTTGACAATATATATAAGCCAGGATTCTTAAAGAGTATATGTAACTTTAAGGACTATGTGGAATCTGATTGGCTGTGCTTCCCAGCTCAACCATAAAAGGCAGATGGAAACACAGTTCATCCTTTTTGCTTTCCTTTGCTTCCTGATTGCCACTGAGGAGGAGCTGAACCTGAAGACGGAAGAAGAGTATCATTGTTTTGACTTACTGTAAGATAAACTGAGTTTTGGTGAAGGACTGTTTATTGTTAGAGGAGTTAGTATCACTATTTGGAAGAAGTATTTTAGTTACTACAAAAGTAAAGACTATTTATTTTTTCTACTATCAGTGTTTGATAGTTATTGTGTGTTTTAAGCAACGTATCTCTTGCTGTCCGGTTTATTGCACCATTCCGCCTGTTTATTTTCCAACGGGGGTGTTTTTTTACCCCTAACAGAGGTTCCACTACTTCATGTTTGGAGGGGAAGGGCCTTCTACACAAAAACAGTACAAAGGGCAAGAATTCTTAGCCCATGTGGTAGATGGAGACGAAGCAGTATAGCTGAGATACAGAATATTTGTGAATTCTCAATGTAACAAGGTAGCAAGAAAATGAACTTTGTCCTAAATGGAAGTTCCCTAAACAGAGCTATCATTCCAAAGCATTGCAAAGCTGTGTTGAGTTTTGTCTCCAGAGATTCCTTAATGTCTGCTCAGGACTCAAATAACAGTTATTTCAACCTTCAGATATATGCATCTCCTTGGTAATTTGGGGAAATTATGAACAGAATCAAGTCCAAAGGTTAATATTGGAATAATTGAACTGAGATAGATATTTTTAAAAGAGCAGGAAGGGATATATTTCTAGACTCTAGTGTGTATTTCTCTCTAGCTAATATTTGTGGTATAGGGCAGGGGTCTGCAAAGTTGGCTCTTTTAAGACTGGTGGACTTCAACTCCCAGAATTCCCCAGCCAGCTATGCTGGCTGGGGAACTCTGGGAGTTGAAGTCCACCAGTCTTAAAAGAGCCGACTTTGCAGACCCCTGGTATAGGGAAATGAAGCTTGCCATCCTTTCCTCCCTCCCTCCCTTCTGTTTGATTGTTGTGAGTCACTCTTACATGTTGAGAGTTGGGCAAATACAAGTTTAATAACTTATGGCTTGTCACTCAGTTAGCCAAACTGTCAGACTGAATTTAGCATTTTTGTCCACCCATCAAGTCTTTTCCAAGAACCTGGTATAGGCAGATGTTGATGTTTGATAACCTTAAAGGGGTTGACATTATTATCATTATTAGTATATTCAGGTGAAATGTGAAAGAAAGTGGAATGTTGGCAAATTGGAAAGGATTTTTGATAGTAGGCCAGAGATAGCTTCTTCTCCTCAAAGGAGCACTGATTCAGCAATTGCCCCATCATAAAGAGCCCAGACTTTCCTCAGAAATAATTAAATGTGTCAAATTTCATATTTGATTATGAATGGATTTTGAAGAATAACATCCTTCCTTCTCCCTTTTTCCTTTACTTTAGTAGAAGTGTGCAGGGTTCTGATTCTGTTGTCCATAGTGGGGACAGGTTAAATATCCTACAAACTTCTTTGATTCCAGAATCCCTCTCTTCCCACCACATTTGAGAGACTTAACAGAATGAAATGGCCCTCTATTGCCCTCAGTAGGGGCATTTTAGAGAATTCTCAGACAACTCCCAGATAGAAGAAAATTCAGAAACAAAGCAGCAATGAAAGGGGTATACATAATCCATGTAACACATGTTTTAGCTTAACATATTTTTTTTAAAAAACACCTCATAAAACAGATGACTGTTGCCTATATTGTTAGTGTGACTAGGATTCCAAAACACATATGCCTAATTCATTGAATGGAATCTACCTGTGGCTATAATGTTGCTTGGAGGATTCTAAAAAGATAAATAATGAGCAGAAATTTTGGGGAATAATTAGATCTAATTAAACTTATTTTGGGATACAGACAGAGGTGGTATTCAGCAGGTTCTGACCAGTTCTGGAGAACTGGTAGTGGAAATTTTGAGTAGTTCAGACAACCGGTAAATACTACTTCTGACTGGCCTATTCTCTGCCTTCCAAGTCCCAGCTGATTGGGTGGAAATGGGGATTTTGCATTAACCAGTATAATTATGGAAGCCATTGAAATAGAAAAACACCCCCACAACATGAACAAACATGATGATACCTCCCACCTAACAGATATCTGGAAACCAGCACTAGTCAACAAATGAGCCCCACCCACCACCCAGGCTGTTACAATACAAAAAAAACAATGAACATACAGCCAGCCCCAATCAGCACCAATCTACCAATCATGATACAACTACACAGCCAATCAACCCACTCATAGCAACAAAGCCACCACTTCACCCACCCCCACCAAGATTTATAGAAAGACGGTAGTTCTGTAGCCAAAAACACCAACCTGAAGTTGGTGAGTGAGACCTTGCTGAAATGTTGCCAGGACAACCTCAATCTTACATGGGAAAAGACCAGAAATACAACAGTGTGTGTGTGTGTGTGTATATATACTATGTCACAACACTCTGGTAAGCCCCAAATAAGGGAGGAAGCAAAGCTGCTTTCCTTTTCCGTCTTTCGGCTCATCATAAGAGACCATGCAGACAGAAAGCTATTTGTTTTGTTGCTGGTCTTGTTGTATTCAAGTGGGACCAGAATCCAGGAAATCTAGAAGGCAGCAAATTGACTGAGGCTTCTACATCTTGTTGCTCTCATCTAGCAGCCCTGTTTTAAACTCACTTAAATTTATCATAATTCTTTAAAAATTATCCCTCTTCCCATGTCATGTCCCATGTTCATTGGTAATCCTTTTTCTTTTCCCAAAGTTTTTTTTCTTACCAGAGGGAGAAATATCTTGAGGAGGAAATAGTTTAACAGAAATTAATCTTAGTCAGTTGTTAAAATACTAAAGTTTTGTTGGGGGCATATTTATGCACATATTTGCTCAGTTCATGGTTTATCCACTCTTTGTTGGCCCAAAATCTCTTTGACTCTTTTTTCTAACATGTACAAATATCAGTGTTTTCAATTACAGATGGTTTCAATCAAAAGAAGTGTAAATGATATTTAAAATCTATCCAAGATGGTGAGAAATTATTGAAATTGGTTAAAGGGGTTTGGTTAGTATCTTTTGAAAGGGATTATAATGATAATGATAGTCTCAGAAGGATTTAAAAAGAGTAAACCAGGAATGAGTCTGGACCAGATAGTTTACTGAATCTATGTTATAAAGGTTTTGAGCATGAACTTTTACAACTTTTACAAAATATGATGAATTATACTATACAGGGAGGAAGGATACCAGAGACTTGGAAAGAGCCTACTATAACATTAATATTTAAAGTGGCTCAATATTTTACTTCAGTAAGAAATTGCAGAACAATCATTATTGACCAAAGAGTATGAATTGTTTACAATGATTTTAGTTGAAAAATAGATTAATAATTTTGCAAGAATTCATTCATGGGGTTCAATGTTGAGTTCTTATGTAAAAGATAGTTGAAAGACAATATAACCAAAACTGCTGCATTGACTTTTTTTTAGATGTAGAGAAGGCTTTTCACAAATTGAACTGGACCTTCTGGTTTAAGATTTTGGAAGATTCATATTTGGGGCAGAAACTGATTTGTATTTCGTAGGCAGCACAAATAATCATTAATGGATATTTAACTAAATATTGTGACTTTTAGGAGTCCTTGGTGCACTCTGAGTTTGTTTTCTTGCAGGCATTCCATAACCCAACATTCCATAACCCAATCAGTGATACTACCTAGTTTGGCTAATGAAATGTCTACAAGAAAAGCACAGAGAGCACCAAGGCTCATTTCAGCCCTGAGCTACAAATATTATCCTTTATTAGTTATGTGAGATACAAAAAGGAGTAAGAAAAAGCTGCCTGCTATTTCCTCTCTTATTTATTTTACTTCTTGAAATATTAAATAAAGATATAACAAAATATGAAAGAATCACAGGTAAAAAGATTTTAAAAAGAATCATACAAGTTAAGATGATTTTTGCAGAAGATATGGTTTGATTTATTAATGAATAAATAAGAAGGATTTGGGTCATCAGTAGTTTCAAGTTTAATAAAGAGAAGACAATGGTGTTAACAAAAATATGAAATTATACAACCAAAAAGAATTAATGAATAAATCAGGTTTCAAGATAGAGAAGAAAGTAAAATATTTGGATATACTTTTGATTAATATAGAGTGTATGTTATTTCAAAACAATTATGACATGGAATGAAGTAGAAAAAGATATTTAAAGTACATTTTTCACTATTGGGGGATTTTTTTTTGATTAAAATGTTTTACCTAAGAATGTTTTTTATGTGTGTGTTTCAGATAATACCTGTCTTGACAACTGATGTACTATTTCCAAGAAGCTTGGGAAACTCTGAAATATATGATTATAAAAGCCCAGGCCAACATAATACCACTGAAAAAAAACCACAAGAAGCTCCACAAAAAGAAACCACAATGGTTACACAAAGAACTGAAGGACAAAAAAGATAAATACAAAAATACAAGAGAATACAAAAACACAACTAAGGTAGAATACCAACAAATAGCCTGAATTTACAAAGATGAAGTCAGGAAAACTAAGGCTCAGAATGAAGTAAGACTTACAGCAAATGTCAATAATAATAATAATAATAATAATAATAATAATAATAATAATAATAATAATAATAATAATAATAATAATAATAATAATAATAATAATAATAAATATTTCAATATGTTAAAAACAAGAAAAAAGTCAAAGAAACAATTGTTCCACTAATGAGAGAATATGGCAAGGAAGTAATGGGTAGTAGAGAGAAGGCAGAGCTGCTTAAGTCATTCTTTGCATCTGTTTTCTTGCAAAAGGCAGACTAGAAATACAAATTAAAATAAGCTAGAAAATGGTAAGAGAACACCTATCCAAATCACCAGGACCTGACAGGTTACATGGCAGAATCCTGAAGGAGATGACAGATGTGAACTCAGAATCATT
This sequence comes from Rhabdophis nuchalis, assembly GCA_039707465.1. NCBI lineage: Eukaryota > Metazoa > Chordata > Lepidosauria > Squamata > Natricidae > Rhabdophis > Rhabdophis nuchalis. The sequence continues at coordinate 111,348,888 of CM077647.1, read as the reverse complement.
GAACCATATCTTTCAAGGATCTTGGAGCACCAGGGAACTACCAGAGAACTGGAAAAAAGCTGATGTGATTCCCATCTTCAAAAAAGAAGAAAGAAACAGATCCAGAAAACTACAGATCAATCGACCTGACATCAATACTGATCATCAACCTGAAAAAGATAATCAAGCAATGGATCTGTGACTACCTAGAAGCAAGCAAAGTTCTAACCCAAAGCCAACATAGGTTTGTCAAAAACAGAAGGTGCCAAACAAATTATTTCACTCTTTGACAAAGTGACTAAATAAGTGGACCAGTGAAATACAGTGGACATTGTATACTTGGATTTCAGTAAGGCATTTGACAAAGTAGTCCACAACCTCCTTCTAAAGCTAAAAAAATGTGGACTAGATAGCATCACACCAGATGGGTTTGTAACTGTCTGACAAACTGCACTCAATGTGTAGCTCTCAACTCAATGGAACTACATCTACATGAAGGGAACGAAGTAGTGGGGTACTCCAAGGTTCCATTTTAGGCTTTTCAATATCTTCATAAATGATTTAGATGAGTGCTTTTCAACATCCTCATACATGATTTAGATGAGGGAATAGAAGGAGAACTCATCAAACTTGCAGATGATACTAAATGGCAGGAATAGCCAACACCTCAGAAGATAGGCTCAAGATCCAGATGGATCTTGACAGACTTCAACACTGGGCCCTATCTAATAAACTGAAATTTAACATAGAGAAAAGTAAAGTTTTAGACTTAGGCAAGAAAACCCAAAACCAACAAGTACAGTTTAGATGAAATCTGTCTCAATAGCAATAACTGCGAGAGAGATCTTGGACAATCACTTAACTATGAGCCAGCAATATGTGGCAGCCACTCAGAAAGCCAATACAATCTTAGGTTGCTTTAACAGAGAAGTCATGTGAAGTATTAGTAGCACTTTATAAAGCTTTAGTAAGTCTGCACTTAGAATACTGCATCTAGTTTTGGTCATCATATTAAGAAAAAAGATACAAAGACTCTGGAAAGAATGCAGAGATCAGCAACTAAGTTGATTCAGAGCTGAAGGTTAAACATATGAAGAATGGTTGCAAGAAATGGGTATGTATAGTCTAGTGAAAAGAAAGACCAAGGTGACATGATAACAGTGTTCCAATATTTGAAGGTCTGCCTCGAAGAAGGGGGGTGGGGTTCAAACAAATTTTCAAAATACCAGAGGATAAGGCAAGAAACAATGAAGAGAAACTAATTGTAGGGAGAAGCAACCTGGAACCAAGGAGAAATTTCCTAACAGTACAAACAATTAACCAATGGAATGGCTTGCCTTCAGAAATTGTGGGTATTGGGCAGTGGTGGGTTTCAAATTTTTTAGAACCTACTCTGTAGGTGTGGCCTATTTTGTGGGTGTGGCTTGGCAGTCATGTGACAGGGTGGGAGTGGCCACCTTTTAAAATGTGGTGAAATTCATTTAACAACGCTCTTGCTTAGCAACCAAAATTTTGGACTCAATTGTGATGATAATTTCTTTCTTTCTTTCTTTCTTTCTTTCTTTCTTTCTTTCTTTCTTTCTTTCTTTCTTTCTTTCTTTCTTTCTTTCTTTCTTTCTTTCTTTCTTTCTTTCTTTCCTTCCTTCCTTTCCTTTCCTTCCCGTTGGGTCACTGGCAGCGGCGGGCCAGATTTACTTCCAGGTACGCCGGTGGAACCCCCTCTCACCGGTTCTCTAAATTTCACCAACCGGCTCTCGCGAGTAGGTGCGAGCCTGCAGAAACCCACCACTGGTATTGGGGGGCTTTTATACTGGGGTTTTTTAAGAAGAGAATGGAAATAATTTGTCTGAAATAATATAACTTCTCCTGTTTGAGCAGGGGTTTGAACTAGAAGATATACAAGCTCCCTTCCAACTCAGTTATTCTATTAAGATTCTGTTAAAATTTAAGTATGACCGAAGAATATATCTAAATGTCCATGGCAAATGAAAAAAAAACTACTAGTTATAAGGTATTATAAGATGCAAAGGAAAGAGGATGGCTACGTTTACCAGATTTGAAGCTATATTTACCTGCTTGCTGAATAAAAGAACAAGTGTTGTTGAGAAATAAAAGATTACTGATTTAGATCACAATTTAAGATTTGGACGTCATGGATATTTTAGCATGATAAAACTAAGGTGAGCACAAGCTTAAAAATGATTATGGTAGACAGAACTATTCTCAGAATATGGAATAAATATAAATTCAGGTTTTGCTGGAAAACGAACAAGATAAAAGGACATCTTATCATGTTTCATGGACATATAAAAACATTTTGGATACAAATACTTACATTAATTCAGAAGATTTTAAAAAGATAAAATATAACTGAAACCAGAGACTTTTCTTTGGAACTAATGAACAAGCAATTAGAAAAAAGTCATAGAACTTTGTTTTTATAAATGACAACTGCAACAAGACTACTATATGCTCAAAAGTGGAAAGGTTTGACATCATCTATGACAGAGGAATGATTGGTGAAGTTGATGTAACTTGCAGGGATGGTTAAATTAATGGCTTTGATTAGATTAAAAAGCAATGTTTATTGTTATGGATAACTGGAAACTTCTCATAGACTTTTTGCATGAAACAGAAAAAATACATTTATGATTTGTGGTTTGGATGATTAGAAAATATATACCTCTTCTTAACAAGTATCCCATGATTTTGATAGCAATACTGCCTGGATCAGAATAAGTATGAGCCTCATATTGTACTGAGTCTTTAATATTCTTTTTGGATCTGCAGGATCTAATCCGAGTTGGTCACCAGAACAAAAGGTTTATTTTTCCAAGCTTTTGGGCTCATGTTGGAGCCCATCCTCAGGGAACTTCTTTCTCTCCAGAATGTGTGCAACTGGATTGTTCTACACATTGGATTTATATAGTGCCTGGTTAGGTCTGACTATAATTGTTAAATATAGTGTTGATGGCTGGCTATTAAGTTGTTGTTTCCTTGTGCCACAGATCTAAGTACCTGATAAACTGATGTAAATCACCGCTTCTATTGATTGAGAAGGGGCCCAGTTTCTCAGATTTCAATACTTTTTCTGGCTATTTTTGTCTCTGCTCGGCAAATAATCCTAGTAGCTGCAAAATTAAATGCATGTCCTTGTTCACTGCAATGTGAGGCAACCAATAAGTCTCCTTGTCTGTCCACTCACTCATGTTTTCACAATCTGGTAGTTAGCTTTCTCTTCATCTGTTCTACATAGTGGCAGGGAATCTGCTAAATTACATTAGAAGTTTCTCCCACCTTCAAATGATATTTGTAGCACATAATTTATCCTCTTATGGTAGCTGCTGGACAGTGGGTGATGTCCATTTGCAGATCTTGAAAGATGAGTTCTACGACAGCAACAAACTCAAACTCAACCCATCCAAGACCGAGTGGCTGTGGTTTCCGGCCTCCCGGTTTAGCCAGTTGACACCATCACTGGCCATGGGGGGCGAAGTTTTGGCCCCTGTGGAGTGGGCGCGCAATTTAGGAGTCCTCCTGGATTCCCAGCTGTCCCTGGAGGATCAGGTGGCGGCCATGGCCAGGGGGGCATTTTACCAGGTTCGCCTGGTCTGCCAATTGCGCCCCTTACTTGACCGGGAGGCCCTTCGCACAGTCACTCAAGCGCTCGTGACTTCTCATCTGGACTACTGTAACGCTCTCTATATGGGGCTCCCCTTGAGATGCACTCGGAGGTTGCAGTTGGTCCAGAATGCGGCCGCGCGGGTGATTATGGGTGCCTCAAGGTAATCCCACATAACACCACTCCTGCGCGAGCTGCACTGGCTGCCTGTGACCTTCCGGGTGCGTTACAAGGTTTTGATGACCATCTTCAAGGTGCTCCATGGCACGGGGCCTAGCTACCTACGAGACCGTCTACTGCCCCATACGTCCCTATGACCGATACGCTCTCACAGAGAGGGGCTACTCCGGGTGCCATCAACCAGGCAGTGCCGGTTGGCGACACCCAGGGGTAGAGCCTTCTCTGTGATGGGCCCAACCCTCTGGAACGCTCTGCCCCCTGAACTCCATGTCATCTCGGATCTCCGCTTGTTCCGCCAGCGGTTAAAAATGCACTTCTTCCAACAAGCTGGCCTGGCATGATTTTACTCAACACTGCACTACCTCTAGTTACCAAAGTTTTAATTCAGGGGTTTTAATATGGGTTTTAGCGCAGGGTGGTTTAATTTAATTGAGTTTTAATGAATGTCTTATTTTTTGTATATTTGTGTATTTATATTTTATATTCCCTGTGTGCCGCCCCGAGTCCCTATGTGGTGAGATGGGTGCGGCTTATAAATTCGAATAAACTAAACTAAACTACGACTGCTGAAATATTTTTTATGTATGACAGTAGGTCCTATATAGTTAGTCGTATACCTTCTTTGTTCCTTTCTCTCCTCTGCCTGTTGCACAGGCATCTTGTGTGGGTACCCATTCTGTCTGAATTGTTCTTGTTCTTTTTAGATCTATTAGTCCAGAAAGAGTAAGACAGTTCTTCTCAACCAGCATGCTAGTTGAGGAATTCTGGGACTTGGTCCACATATCTTAGAGCTGACAAGTTGAGAAACACTAGAATAAATCTTGAAAGTGTGGCAGCACTTATTCTTTCTTTTGTCATAGACCCCATATACTTCCTAATTCCTTGAACTTTATCATATTTTGATCTGACTATTATTTTATCAGAGATTTTTCTCAGGTACTTCAGAATTAATCTAAATAATAATTCCAGAATTCTTTCACTTTCTAGTCATAAGAATTTTTTCTCTCGTAGCACTAGGGAACAGAAAAATCATGGAAGCAGGGGAATGACATGGGGCAACATCTCATTAATTGGTATTGTAATTTAAGGGAGCCCAACATTTTTAGTTCCCTAATCAGATCCATGAATTAATTAACATGACAGTCTTATGGGCAGTGTTTGGGTTGGATTGTCTGTTCAGCAGATTTTCTATAATATTCTTGGCTTTGCCATGCAAAGAAGACATGAAAAAACTGTTAATAATAATGGATGCTCTTCTTTGATGGTATCCATTTCCCCGGGCAGCAGTTTATAAAGCAGTCTTTTTCCAAGTGGCCAATCCTGGAAAAACATATTGAATTAATGAGGAAGCACACATTTGCATTTAATTAACCTTCCAACTTTGTGAGATCTTTTTTTTTCTTGAGAAGTTGGAAGGTCTGATTGATCTTTTTTTATTTTAATCCCACAAACTTCTTTTGTTGCCCCGAATTTGACGGCAAAGAATGGAGCTGGAAAGCAGGTTAGTGAAGGCACTGTGATTGCTCTGGGGTGAGGTTTAGAATTTGGTATTGTAATTGCTCTCAGGAAACCCTACACCATTTCAGATAAATGGCTGTCCAGTCTCTTCTTAAAAGCCTCCAGTGATGGAGCACCATGACTTCTGAATACAAGCCATTCAACTGTTTAATTATTCTCTAAATTGTCAGAATATTTCTCCTTATTTTTAGGCTGGATCTCTTTGATAGCTTTCCATCAGTTACTTCATGTTGTGCCCTCAGGTATTTTAGAGAACAGGGTATCCCCCTCATATATTGAAAAACTGCCATTAGACCCCCTAGTCCTTCTAATTAATGAATTAAACTAATTCTAAGTATTTAAAAAATAAACATTCTTTTTAATATTAGTCCTGTGCTAGGCTTGTATTAATGGCAGAAAGTGAAGAGGAACTAAAGAGCCTCTTGATGTGGGTGAAGAAGGAGAGTGCAAAAGTTGGCTTGAAACTCAACATTAAGAAAACTAAGATCATGGCATCCAGCTGCCTCAATTCCTGGCAAATAGATGGGGAAGAAATGGAGGTAGTGACAGATTTTATTTTCTTGGGCTCCAAGATCACCGCAGATGGAGACTGCAGCCAAGAGATTAAAAGATGCTTGCTCCTGGGGAGGAAAGCTACAGCAAATCTAGACAGCATACTAAAAAGCAGAGACTGCCTGCCCTGCCAACAAAAGTGAGTATATTCAAGGCTATGGTTTTCCCAGTTGCAATGTATGGCTGTGAAAGTTGGACCATAAGAAAGGCTGAGCGCCAAAGAATTGAGGCCTTTGAACTATGGTGCTGGAGGAACTCCTGCGAGTTCCTTCTACTGCAGGGCAATCAAACCAGTCAGTCCTAGAGGAGATCAACCCTGCTTTTTAGGCCAGATCCTGAAGATGAAACTTAAATACTTTGGCCACCTAATGAGAAGGAAGGACTCACTGGAGAAGAGCCTAATGCTGGAAAAGATTGAAGGCAAAAGAAGAAGGAGACAGCAGAGAATGAGGTGGCTGGATGGAGTCACTGAAGCAGTAGGCGTGAGCTTAAATGGACTCCAGAGGATAGTAGAGGACAGGAAGGCCTGGAGGAGCATTGTCCTTGGGTCTCAATGGGTCGGACATGACTTTACAACTAACAACAATAGGCTTGTATTAATGTTTCCAAAACTGCAAGGGTAGTATGGAGTACTGAGATCATTTGTTTAAAATATTAGACCTGGGAAAAGGAAGGTCCTTTTCTGGCTCATCCAGATTCCAGGGAAACGTAGGAAAGAAGAAAATCTTCCCAGTTAATAATAATAATTTTTATTTATAACCCGCTCTCTCTCCCCGAAGGGACTCGAGGCGGGGCACAGGGAATTAAAAAACAATTAAAACAGACAAAATACAAAGTTAAAAACAAATTAAACTGGCCCTGCGCTAAAAACTCCTATAAAACTAAAACTATCCCTAAAACCCCTAAACAATTAAAAAATTTAAATTACCCTAGGCCAGCCAAGCAGAAGAAGTGTGTTTTTAGTTTTTATCGGAAGGAGCGAAGGTCCGTGGTTGTTCTGATGTCGGGGGGAAGGTCGTTCCAGAGGGTCGGGCCCACCACAGAGAAGGCCCTTCCCCTGGGCGTCGCCCGCTGGCACAGCCTAGTGGACGGCACCCGGAGAAGTCCCTCTCTGTGGGAGCGAATCGGCTGCAGGGATGTATGGGGCAGAATGCGATCCCGCAGATAGCTAGGTCCCGTGCCATGGAGCGCTTTGAAGATGATAACTAACACCTTGAAGCGCACCCTAAAGGCGACAGGCAGCCAATGCAGCTCACGCAGGAGCGGTGTTACATGGGAGAACCTGGAGGTTCCCATAACAACCCGCGCGACTGCATTCTGGACAAGCTGAAGCCTTCGGGTGCACCTCAAGGGGAGCCCCATGTAGAGAGCATTGCAGTAGTCCAGTTGGGATTTATTTTTTATTTTTTTTATTTTATTTATATCCCGCCCTTCTCCGCAGAGGACCCAGGGCGGCGCACAGGAAATTTAAAAAACATACAGAAATAAATACACAATTTAAAATATAAATTAAACCGTCTTATCCTATGCTAAAAACCCAATTTTAAAATGCCCAATTTAAAACTATCTAAAAGTCCCCATGGGAGGTTAGGCTAGGCCGGCTTGTTGGAATAGGTATGTCTTTAGACATTGGCGGAAGAGGCGGAGGTCGGTGATGGTGCGTAATTCGGGGGGTAGGTCGTTCCAAAGGGCTGGGCCCGCCACAGAGAAGGCTCTTCCCCTGGGTGTCACCAGTCGGCATTGTCCGGCCGACGGCACCCTGAGAAGGCCCTCTCTGTGGGAGCGTATCGGTCTAAGGGATGTATGGGGCAAGAGGCGGTCTCGGGATGTCACGAGGGCATGAGTGACTGTGCAAAGGGCACCCCGATCCAATAGGGGACGCAACTGGCAGACCAGGCGAACCTGGTAAAACGCCCTCCTGGCCACGGCTGTCACTTGATCTTTCATGGACAGCCGTGCATCAAGGAGGACGCCCAAGTTGCGTGCCCCATCCACAGGGGTTAGATGTTCATCCCCTATGGCCAGTGTTGGACTTATCTGGCTGAACTGGGGTGCCGGAAACCACAGCCACTCGGTCTTGGACGGGTTGAGTTTTAGTTTGTTACTACCCATCCAGACCCGTACGGCCTCCAGACACGGGGACAGCACCTCAACAGCATCGTTGGGGTGGTTTGGGGTGGATATGTAAGCTGGGTGTCATCAGCGTACAGATGGTATTCCACCCCAAAACCACGGATGATCTCGCCCAGCGGCTTCATGTAGGTGTTGAACAGAAGTGGCGAGAGGACCGACCCCTGAGGAACCCCACATGTGAAGGGCCTCGGGGCCGACCTCTGCCCTCCTGCCAACACCCATTGCGACCGACCAGAGAGGTAGGAGGAGAACCACCGCAACACGGTGCCCCTCACCCCTAACCTCTCCAGCCGATGCAATAGGATACCATGGTCGATGGTATCAAAAGCCGCTGAGAAGTCTAATAGGACCAGGATGGAGGAACAACCCCCATCTCTGGCCCTCCAGAAATCATCCACCAACGCGACTAATGTCGTCTTGGTGCTGTGCCCGGGCCAGAAGCCGGACGGGCGCGGGTCCAGATAATCAATTTCCTCCAGATGACGGGAACTGTTGTGCCACCACACTCTCTACAACCTTCGCCAGAAAGCGAAGGTTGGAGACCGGACGGTAATTCACCAATAATGCCGGGTCCAGAGAGGGCTTCTTGAGGAGGGGTCTCACCATCGCCTCTTTAAGGGAGGCCGGCAAGAACCCCCTCACTCAGGGAAGCGTTGACCACCTCCTGGAGCCAGCCTTGTGTAACCTCCCAGGATGCCAGTACAAGCCAGGAGGGACATGGGTCCAATAAACATGTGGTAGCTCGCAGTCGCCCACGTAACCTGTCCATATCTTCAGAAGTAACAGAGTCAAACTCTTCCCACAAAACTGTCTCAAGATCTGCCTCGGGGCATCCCTCTGGACCACTTTCGATGGAGACCAACTCACTCTGAATCTGAGCGATTTTATCCTGCAGATATTCCCCAAATTCCTCTGCTCTATCCTGCAAAGGGGCTTCCCGCACCCTCTGTTGAAGGAGGGAGCGGGTTACCCTAAACAGGGTGGCAGGGCAGTTATCTGCGGATGCGATGAGGGTGGCACAATGATGTTAAAACATCTTGACTATTTGTCCTGAATTCAGATAAGGTGGGGGGGGGGGTAGTTGAAAATGGTAATGTGAATTTCAAAAATCCTGCGAGGACTGGAAGGAATCTGGTTAGATTGTGTTACACATTTGGTAGATATTGGACTATAGTCAGACTAGAATAATTTGTGTGAAATGTCTCAGAAAAGGAATAGAGAAGGAGACCAAACACTATGCAATTGGAACAGGGTCAATACATTTGGTTCTTATGCGAGATACCACGGATGTTCACAACTCCAAATGCCGGGAATATATTTAAGTTCTAGATGTGCAACATTAGCATGATAACCAATAGTTAAATTCTTTACCTCACAAATATTGTGGATAGTCAGAAAAGATTTTATTCCTTTCCATATGCCTAATTGTGCATATCAAATATCCTCCTGAATTATTCTAGGTAAATATGTATCAGGTTATTATAGAATTCACTGACAAAAAATATGGAGAAAGCTGCTGATTTAAATAATTCAGAATTGGATATTTGTGAGAAGAGATTTTCCCTCCACCCAAAATGGAAATTCTGAAAATCAGTGCTGTAGCTTAAAGTCCAAGGCATATTTTAATTTGCAAACAGTAAATAAATGTTTCAAAAATAAATCACTGAGCTTATCATAATTTATAGATAGTAAAAGAACTAGATGTCCAGTACTGAATGAGAAATCAAAGTTACCTGCTAATGAATAATTTCCTTTTTTGTCTCCCTATTCCTTTTAGACATATTTTTTTTGTGCCTGAGTTCATTTACTGTGGATCTTAAGAGCTCGTGCAGCTAATTCAACAAGAACAGTCCATGGTATAAAAAACATTATGGCATCAGTGTGTTTTGTTCTTGCTACACGTTATCCTATGTGCAGCTTGACCTCAGCTAAACCCACCTATCCTCCAATAAAACAGACTGTGTGTGTCTGTTTTATGGGTGCTTTGTTAAAGGAACAGGATGGTGAAACTGGGCAAAATAGAAGTATATGCAGTAAGAACCCGAAAACCAAATAAGTGGTATTGAGTGGCTGGTGAACATAATAATTAACAAATACAGATAAATTTAAATCTCACCAGTGATGTTGTGTATGGGATGTGGATTTTTTGTCAGATCAGTTTCCAAATAAAGATTTGTGAGAATCTGAAGATGGCCCTTTCACAATTCACCTATTTAAAAATGCAATATAAGTACATTTAGCTGAAAACAACTCAAAAATGATCTTTGTCCAGCGACAGCTGATAAGAAATGGTTTTCCTGTCACTCAGAATGATGCTCCAAGCTATGAAAATTATGAAACAACTGACATTGATCTCTGCTCCTTCCTAACATGCTTTGAGTGACTTGAATGGGACAGCCACTCAAAATTCTTTATGATCTGTTATGGGAGATGTGGAATGCCTTGATTTTTTCCAGAGCATTTATCCATTAATGTAATAGTCCCAGAAACTGGATTATTATATCTCAGTCAATAAAAAGGAGCAAACTACAGAAGCTGTCAAATTACAGTAATATATAGTAACATTCTAAAGTTGCAAAAGTAATGACCATGTCAAACATGTATCCTTTTTCTGAAATGAAAATATCAAATTCTTCAGACAACTAATTCAATTTACAAGTGTTATCTTCGTCTATGAATTTGGATCTTGTTTGTGATAAAAAGCTGACTCACAATTATTATTATTATTTGCAATTTATTTATTTTTTAAGTAATATTGGCCAGTTTCTACCTGGCATGGGATAAACAATGTGTTCTAAAAATCCATCTTTTGTGAGCTATAGGCTTACACATTAATATATACCTTTAAATATTTTTAGGTATACCAAATGAAATGTATGTAGATTATTGCCTTTTCATCATAAAAAAACTATGCAATTTCATATTTAGTATTCAACAAGATAATTTGATCTTTTAAAAATGAATGCCAAGTGGAATGCAATTTGCTGTTCGTCACTATTATTATATATTTCTTTCCGGCAATTTTAAAATACCGTATTTATTCGAGTATAACGCGCAAAATTTTCTACCAAAAAAAGAACTCAAAGTTTGGGTGCGCGTTATAAACGAGGGTGCGCATTATAAACGATTTTTATCATGGCCGCACGTGTTCAACAACGTTTGTCACTTACAATGCTTGGTCTGAGCCGAGAAAAGTGAAACAAAATTTTATACCGATTTAAAATCGAAAATTAGGGGGTGCGCGTTATACACGTGTGCACGTTATACTCGAATAAATATGGGTACATACAATATGTTTTTCATTATTTTATTATTTAAATGTTTCTTAAAAAAAACTAGAAAGCTGGGGGAGGGGGAGAATCTGAATGTCAACTAATAACAACAGAGCTCTATGGTTTCATAAGCTCTTTCAACCCATTCCTGCTGAGTTCTTTCTGTTCTGAACAGACTAACAGAGTTGGAAATGACCTTGGAGGTCTTCTAGTCCTGCCTCCTGCTCAAACAGGAGACCCTACACCATTTCAGACAAATGGTAGTCCAATCTCTTCTTAAAACCCTGCAGTGATGGAGCACAGGGGTTACTGCTGGTTTGCCCAGGATGTGCTTCGTGTGCGTGCCCACTTCATGAGTGGCAGCGCTTGATGTGTGCTATGAGTGCACTTGATGCACACTATGCATGCGCAGCTTGATGCACACTATGCACACATGCGCAGTAATAAAAAATGGCTTCTGCGCATGTGCAGAATCATTTACTTTGATTTAATTTCCAGCAGTTTTGCCAGTATAGCCACAAACGTATATAGTCCACCACCTATGATTACCCACGGTTTCATAATACTACTGTTGCTTTTATCCTGCCACAAAGGTAATAAAATACCAGACTGAGATGCACAGAGCGTCTTAGGCCATAAGGAGCTTAAAGCATATAGGATAGATTAACAGACCGACAGTTCTACGTGGCTCTTAGCCAGCAGAAAATGAATATATAACCTTTGAAAGTTTGAAAAGAACTTGAATACTCCTCAACAGTGCTGTTTTCACATTTAGAAATTGTCATTAATTTAACATTTATCTCATTAGTGCAAGGTAGTGTCTGCCATTGATATCACATTTTGGGGTGATATTTTCTTCTTTTTGGAATTCTTAGAGGATATCTAAATTTGAAAAACTCCAAAGTAGGTCCAACATGTGAAAATAGTTTCCTTCTATACTCCCCCCACCCTGTTTCCCCCCCTGTTAGATATGTTTGTCTACAGCTCTGTTTCTATGATTAATCACAGGCAGGGATCTCTTTCTGTGACATCAAGGCAGTTCAGCCAATTACAGCAGGAAACTTTATCTCTCTGTCTCTCTTCCCCCTTCCCACTCTGTGTATGTATTGATATTCACCACACACTTTGCTTTCCCAAAGCAATGATTATAGCAAAGTCTGACCTTTTAAAATACAAAATGTGTTAATCCCAATGAATAAAGATGGCATTTAACATGTTTCACTAGTGTCGCTTTCTGAATTAAAGTGTTTTTGCATGGATAGCCAATAATATTTATTGCGGTTTTGCCTACTTCCTCTCTATGAGAAAGATGTAATTCCTGTGGAGCATAAAATAACAAGTATCCTGATAATGTTGCAAAAAGTTATAAACATAATGAACCAGATGTAGAAGTGGGGAGTCTTGAACAGGTGGTTGTAATTATGAGATACAGCACAAAATTCTTCTAAGATCCCCTGAGATCTTAAAGCGGAAGATCAGTAAGGGAGTATTGAAACAGAGCAAGAGGGAGAAGTCTAAGCTTGGGAAAAATTAGAGAAGATGCTGGTGAACTCAGGAAAAAAAAAACCAGACCTCAGAGTATTGGATCCTTAGGAAGAAGGAAAAAAAACAGAATTGAAGGACAGAAGGGAATGGTCTATTGCTGACACATCAGGAGTAGTTTCATTGCTAGTCCTGATGTGTCATTGCAATTCATTTATTGCAATTATTTTTATTTTTACTATTATTTTTATTTGGTAAAAATAATAGTAAAAATAAGGGTAGTATGGTTTCCAAAAAAAAAAAAAAAAAAGTGGAATACCCCAGTTTATAAACATATTTATTTTGTGACTGAAAAGTGATCTCCATTCTGCTTCTCCATAGTTTCCTATTTAAGAAAATAAATATGAAATGAAAATGCCTTTTTAATATATTCAAGCAAGGCATCCTTCAAGGCAATAGCTGCTTGTTTTATATATAAAAAATTGTCCTTCTCTCCAAGTACTGACTATGTTTACTTCATATTTTTCCTGTTGTTTGTTTATTCTGTCAAAATTAAAATTTGAAGAATGGTGCAGACCTTCTAAGATCAACACTTCCTTCCCTTCCTTTCTTCCTTTCCTTTCCTTTCCTTTCCTTTCTTTTCCTTTCCTCCCTCCCTCCCTCCCTCCCTCCCTCCCTCCCTCCCCCCTCCCTCCCTCCCTCCCTCCTTTCCTTTCCTTTCCTTTCCTTTCCCTCCCTCCCTCCCTCCCTTCTACTGTACTCTTCTACCTGGTAGTCACTCATCAAGGGAAGGAACTTACAGACTTTGCCACTCTCTTTCCAGGCATGCAGCAAAATTAGCACATTAAGTGGTGAAAAGGGGTTGAGACTGGAGGGCAGAAGCAGTTTAGTTTTTACACCTATGGGAGGTGGGGAGAGAATGAAAGTAACAAGGCTGCCCCCCCCCATCTCTTTTTGTTTTCTTCATTGAAGAAATGTGGGTTTCTGTGGAGGAAGAGGGTCAAACCAGAGAAATCTGTCTTGAAGTTGCATATAGACAGCTGACCTCTCCAAAGGCTAGCAGTGGTCAATGGTCATTTGGCCATTGCAGTGCAGATGACAGGTTATTATGATGTTGGTGAAACACTGTGCATAACTTTGTGTCCCTGGCTCCTGGAACAGCCTATTTGGCTGTATTCTTTTATTGCCAGCATGATGGGAACTGGAAAATAGATACAACCAGAAACATGAATTTGTTGTAGCATAATTCCCAGCCTGGAAAAATATTTTTTTTTATGCAAAAAAAGTTTTATTGGTTTTAACAATTTTTTACAGGGAAAAGGTATATAGGGTGTAAAAGAACATTTTAGAGGCATCCATATTGGAGGTGCAGGCCATCTCCAAGGCTTCATACAAAGATTAATTATTTTTCTATTTAAGGTGGCAGGAGTTACATATCTATCATTTCATAAAATTCATGCATTCAATAAATTGTTTCTACAAAACGTCCGAAAGAAAAAGTTACAGTATATTAAAGGAAATCATTTTTGTAATCTGAGTCTTGTAAATATTGTATCCTCATCCTCCCTCCCACCAGTGGGTGGTGCCATGGCCCCTCCTGTTACCCCATTTTCTTCCTCCAGGATTGAGGCATATTATTTTTTTGAAAAAAAGGCTTGCGCCTCTTCAATTGTTTTAATTTTTACTCTCCCCCCCCTCCCAGAGCACCAACATTCCTTCAGACATGAACCATCTGTCGCAGATCCCATTTTTATATAGTAATTTTTTTTCCAATAAGAAGGAATAATTCTTATTGTCTGGTATATTTTCTGAGACCTGTTTCAGACTGGCAAGTTCTTTTAGCTCATATATCAATAAACTATTGCGCCGTGCTCTCGGGGTCTCTTCCCTTGTCAGCCCTCTTACATGTTTAATATATATCTCTCTGGATACATCATTTGTTCTGGCATATGCTAAATTGCAAGGCATTCTTTCAAAATCGATTTTAAACATACAGCCATCAAAATCTATTAATTCTTTTTGTGACTCCTTTATCTTTCCCCCCATCTCCGCTACCCCCCCTTCCCCCCTTCAATTTTTTGTTTGTTTCCCACTAGTGTCCCTTGCATCTCCAAAAGCTCAGATTTTAATAATAATAATAATAATCTTTATTGTCGTTGTAAAAATTACAATGAAATTTAATCTTAACCTGTCCTTCCGAATCTCTGTTATTTCTTCCATTATGCTTTGGAGAATTCCCTCTATTGATTGTAGCATTTCCATAGTGAGAGTTTTAAGTTCTTGACACTAATATGGCGTCCGCAGGGTGAGGAGCTCGTGAGGTCCAAGAAAAGGAAAAGTCAGTGTCCAAAGTTAAAAATAATCCGCTTAAATTCCAGGGAGAAAAGGTTTTTATAATCAGTTCTGATATAAAAGAAGGCACACGTTGGGAGAAACCCCAAAAGTCACTTGCGTTGGCTTTTCAGTAAATTTTCCAAGCTTGTAACAGTGAGGGAAAAGAGAAAGTTCTCAGCCGGGAGCAAAGAAGCGCCATGTTTCCCCGCCCTTTGGTGGTCAGGCAGAACTAGTGAAAGTCATTTCTCTTGCAGCGAAACTCAGATACTAAGTAACAACGGCTAATCCACATTCAATAGACTTCCAGTTTCACTTATTCAAAATCGGATGTTGTTTTTTGCCTCTTCCCGAGCCCGGGGAGGATTTTAAAATAGAGCTTAATCTCAGGGGGGTTCTCTCTTTTCCAACCCCCCCTCCATTCTTCTTTTCTTAAAAGAACTGAAGGCATCAAAATCTCAAAATCAACTCACTAACCACACAGCAGACCACAGAGCCTCGGTGCTTCCCGCAGCCCCGGATTTCAGCCTTCTTCTTCATTTTCTGTGTTCCGGTGCTCCATAGGCAAAAGGGACTCTTCCCCCCGCATTTTGTTCCCCAACTCCTGGGACGAGGCGGGTACGCCCCCCCGACAGCTGTCTTGGTAGGGGCCTCCCCCAAGCCGTCCGTCCGGTTAGGGGGCTCTTTTGCAAAGCCCCCGAGCGCCTGAAGGCACCATTGGAGAAACAGGCGGCGGACGAGTCAGAGACCCGTCCGTTGCCTCCGGAAGCCGGAAGCGAAGTCCCCAACCTGGAAAAATATTAATCAGATGTTATAGCCAGCTATTTCATTTTCTATCATAATATGACATTTTTACAATGGGAAAATTTAAAATATATACTATAGAACATGGGATAATAGAATTGACTTCTAGTCCAACCCTTTGTTCACA
Organism: Rhabdophis nuchalis; assembly: GCA_039707465.1. Taxonomy (NCBI): domain Eukaryota; kingdom Metazoa; phylum Chordata; class Lepidosauria; order Squamata; family Natricidae; genus Rhabdophis; species Rhabdophis nuchalis. The sequence goes on along the minus strand of CM077647.1, from coordinate 111,332,888 downwards.
ATAGAACTAAGGAGAAATTTCCCAATGGTGAGAGCAATCTGCCAATGGAACAGTTTGTCTCCAGAAGTTATGTGTGCTCCATTAAGCAGTCTCTTGATATCGAATAGTCAACCACATCAGACTGACTCCTTTCTGAGCTAAATTATTTCATGTTTTGCTTCAATCAAAACCTGCCATGACTTCCTCTGCACCCATGTGAGGACTAATGCCCCAATTAAGCTTCTTTAACCTGACAAAGCATCCACAGCTCATGGTCAACAGGCAGGGGTGGGTTTCAAAAATTTTGGAACAGGTTCTGTGGGTGTGGCCTGCTTTGTGGGAGTGGCTCGGCAGTCATGTGACCGGGTGGGCGTGGCCAACTAGGAAAATGTGGTGAAATTCACTTAACAACGGTCTTGCTTAGCAACCAAAATTTTGGCCTCAATTGTGGTCATAAGTTCTCTTTCATCTCTGTCCCACTTTCTTTTTCTTTCTTTTCTTTCTTCCCTTCTTTCTCTTTCTCTCTGTCTCTCTCTGTCTCTCTCTCTGAGTCGGTCTGTCTCTCACTGTGGCTCTTTATCTCTCTCTCCCTCCCTCCCTCCCTCCCTCCCTCCCTCCCTCCCTCCCTCCCTCCCTCTCTGTCTCTTTCTACCATTCTCTGTGTCTGTCTGACTCTCTCTCTCTGTGGCTCTTTCTCTCCCTCCTTCCCTCCCTCCCTCCCTGTCTCTTTCTGTCATTCTCTTTCTGTGCCTGCCTTTCTTTCCTCCCTCCCTCTTATCTCTGTGTCTCTCCCCTCCCTTCCTGTCTCTCTCTGTCATTCTCTCTGTGTCTGTCAGATTCTGATTCCCTTCCACCCCCCCCTCTCTCTGCCTCTCTCTGTCTGCCGGTCACTGTGTCCACAGAATACCGCGTGAAGCAGCGGCGACTCTACGCTGCCGGCGACGCCATCCGCGAGGTCCCCCTCACGCTCCCCGTCTTCCCCGATGCCGTCTGGAGTGATCAGGGGCCGTGCAGAAACTCGGCGCTTTTCCACGGTGGGAAAGATAGGCGCGTGCGGGTACTGCAGAATTACAGCGCAGATTCGTACCGCTATGGACTCTCCGAGGCTGTAATCTGGCGGGGCATGTGCGCGCCGATTACAGCCTCGGAGAATCCGTAGCGGTGCGAATCTGCGCTGTAATTCTGCAGGACCCGCACGCGCCTATCTTTCCCACCGTGGAAAAGCACCGCGTTTCTGCACGGCCCCTGATCACTCCAGACGCCATCGGGGAAGACGGGGAGCGCGAGGGGGACCTACTTACTTCCGGGTCCACCGGTCCAAGCAGATCGCTTGGGATCGGGAAATTTGACGAAAGGGCTCGCGGGAGCCCGCGCGAACCCTTAGGAACCCACCCCTGTCAACAGGAGTAAGTAATATTGATCAGTAAGTAATCAGCTGAGAGGAAACCTGGTGCCCCAGCTGAGAAGCAGAAATTTAACCAAATTCAAGCAAGAATGGTTACCCCAAATCCATATATACAATACAGATGATCATGATGAATGATCACTCATTCAACAACTCTTTGAAGTTATGATAGCTCTGAACAAGAAGTACTTACTGAAGTTCTAGTTATCACAGCAGCTCTATGGTCATGTGATTAAGATTTAGGATCTCAGCAACTGGCCTGGATTTCCAATTGTCACAGTATCCTGCTGTTACGTGAAGGAAGGAGGGAAGGAAGGAAGGAAGGTTGGTTGCTTCTCTTGACACATGCGAGCCATGAGTTTGACACCCCTGCACTAAAGGGAAATATTACTTTCAAAGTGCATTAAGAAAAACACACAGGTAGGTAAATTTTTCAATGGAAGAGAAGTGAGTAAAGGCTGATGTTTCCTATTTTTGCCCTCAGAAAATGATTGCTGTCAAATACAAATAAACTTTAACTCTGGATGTCAAACCATACTTTGATGCCATCATTCAGATATATGGTTAAAAAAACATTGACCTCCAGTAAACACACATTGACAGAATGGAGAAATAGGATACTACTGGAATGCTCTCTACATGGGGCTTCCCTTGAGGTGCACCCAGAGGCTTCAGTTAGTGCAGAATGCGGCCGCACGGGGGATTTTGGGAGTCTCTAGATACTACCATATAACACCTCTCCTGCGTGAGCTGCACTGGCTGCCAGTGGCTTTCCGGGTGCGCTTCAAGGTCTTAGTGGCCATCTTTAAAGCGCTCCATGGCATAGGACCTGGCTACTTGCAGGACCACCTCCTGCCACATACTTCTACCCGGCCTGTCCGCTCCCACAGGGTGGGCCTCCTCAGGGTGCCGTCTGCCAGACAGTGCCGGCTGGTGGCCTCCAGGGGAAGAGCCTTCTCTGTGGCTGGCCCAGCCCTCTGGAACAACCTGCCCCCCGACCTCCGCACAATCACGAACCTGCGCCTCTTCCGTCGGGCCTTGAAAGCGCACTTATTCCATGTGGCTGGCCTGACATAGTTTATGTTTATTATTGAATTTTTAGCTGGGTTTTTAAATTAAGTTTTAGCACGGGTCAAATTCATTTAATTTAATTTTAAACTTACTTGTTATCTGTTTATTTATATTTTATTTTTATTCCTGTGCACCGCCCTGAGTCCCATTTGGGAGAGAGGGTGGTATAAAAGTATGAATAAAGAAAGAAAGGATAGAATCAAGACCTGAACAGAGTCTTCAGAAGAAAGCAATTTTATTAGGGCTGCAACATTTAGCAGAGATCTGGCATCAATAAAAATGGCTTTCTTTTAATCTTTAATGCAAACATGTTCTTTCCACAAGTACATGGTTACTTTAATGATTTGAAAAGCCATTCTTTGTTTGCCTTGTGAAATAATTGTAACAAATGGTTTTCTAGCCCAAAGTTTACAAATTGTTAGGCCCAGCTAAGCAATCTCATCTCTTTTCAATTGGCAGGAAGGATTTTAAAAAAGGGTAATAACTATTTTTCTCATATCATAGTGCTTTTTGGTCACTAGCTTTTCATTCTAGAGATTCAAGGTTAGAGAGTGAATATTGGAGGTTTAGTGGGAGGTCTTCCCCTGGAAGCACTGTATGACAGTTTCATCTATAGTAAGGTGACCAGACGTCCCACTTTTGGTGGGACAGTCCTGATTTTTATCAAATTTGTCCCGCGTCCCACGATGTTTTTTAAAAGTCCTGATTTTTAGAAAGAATGCACGACAAGCTAGGGCAGTAGTCGGCAAACCACAGCTCGTTTCTTTCTTCCCCCACCAAGCCCCGCTCCTGAAACCTACAAAGGGGCGAGAAAGCCACCGGATCGGCAGAGTCCCAAGGCCTAGGCAGAAGCAGGGCGCAGCTGACACCTTGCCTGCCTGCCGGGCTTCCAGATGGATAACCAGGCAGAAGAGGCTGCTCTCATTTCACCGACTCAACAGATGGAGGTGCCGGGCATGTGCCGGCAGGTGGAAGCGCCGGTGTTGCTATGAGCCCCTCCAGCCTTTCACCTCCTTTCCAGCGGCCAGGGGGAGCAGGGCGGTGGGAAGGGTTTGGCCCTTTGAGTGCGGCTCTTCCTCCACCCTGGTTGACAGTGGGACTTCTTGGGCTCTGGGGACGTGCTCCGGCTGCCCCACAGCCAAGGAGGCAGCTGTAGCCTCCCCAGCCAGCATGCCAGCCACTCGTCTGCTTCCCAGGGGCTGAAGAGGCTCTGCGGAGGGAGGGAACTGGCTGCTGGGGTGGGCAGGCAGGGTGCTGTGGCAGCGCCCAGCAACATTCCCTGCCTGTCCGCTCCTCTGGTCAGTTCCCTCCCTCCCCCGTGGAGCCCCTTCAGTCCCTGGGAAGCAGACAAGTGGCCGGCATGCTGGCTGGGGAGGCTACAGCTGCCTCTTTCGCTTTGGGACAGCTGGAGCGCTTCCCAGGGGCTGAAGAGGCTCCTGGGGAGGGGGAGGGGAGAGAGACAGACAGACAGAGAGAGACAGGGAGGAAAGGAATCAGAGAGAAACTGACAGACACACAAAGTACAGAGAGAGAGAGACAGAGACAGAGATGGTGAGGGAGGGAGGGAGAGAGACAGAGAGAGGCACAGAGAGAGAATGACAGAGGGAGGGATTGAATTGGAGACAGAGGGAGGGAGGGAGGGAATCAGAGTGACAGATACACAGAGAGAGACAGGGAGAGACAGAGGGAGGCAGAGAAAGATAGATTACATAGACTAGGGAATAATTTTAAATTTGATATTTATTGGTTTTAATTCTATTTTATCCAAATTTTAGCACAGATTTAATTATTTAATTATTTTTTATACTTTGTATATTGTCGGGGTTTTTATCTTCTGTGCACTGCCCTGAGTCTCTTTTAGGTGAAATAGGGCGGTATATAAATCGAATAAATAAATAAATAAATAAATAAATAAATAAATAAATAAATAAATAAATAGACAGAGACACAGAATGAGTGATTGAGTGAATGGGAGACAGACAGACAGACACACACCACACACAGTGACAGATGGGCGAAGGGAGGAGAGAGAGACAGATACAGAGAGAGAGAGAGACAGAGAGAGAGAGAAAGGGAAAGAAAGAAAGAAAGAAAGAAAGAAAGAAAGAAAGAAAGAAAGAAAGAAAGAAAGAAAGAAAGAACTTATGGCCACAATTGAGCCCAAAATTTTTGTTGCTCCAGATACCAAATTTTTAATCAAGACACCCCCCCCCCCCCCGGTCAATGGTGTCCCGCTTTACCAATGTTAAAATCTGGTCACCTTAATCTATAGTCTGCATTATTAAACTATGTATCTATCAATACTAAATTCAGGACAACAATGGGATATGTCTCTCTATAATGGCCACATTATATGAATCAAAGAGAAGAAAGTTCAGGGAAGAGCCCATGATGGGAAAAACATTAGGCCCAAGAAAAAGAGCATATCATTTCAATACGAAAATATGAAAAAATATTTCCATTGAAGTTGATCTGAAACAATGAACAACTGCTATTAACTGTGTACTGTTGGTTTCTTCATCCTTCAAGAAGAAGAAAAAACAAGACAATTTATCAAGGACTGCTGAATAATTAGAAGAAGAAAAAAGATTTGTGTATAGATGCTCTCTATTTCTGCTTTTTCTGGAAGCACAGCCATGCAAGGATAAGAGAAAACAGATGCTTGATTCATCTGTGTTCTTGATATGTACTTGTAGAAGAATTGGAAGGTTTAAAACATGTTTTGATTTCAGTGAATAAAGAATTCCAAATGAATATTTTGATTTTATTTTTTTTAATCTATGCCCTTAATGAGTCACCATACAAAACTCAATGCCTTTTGGAACAGAAGTCATCCCCCCCACCACTTCCCTTGCCACTATGAGAAGGCCCATGGGGAACTTTAGCTATTTGACAAGTACAGTCCTATTTCTAAGTAATGATTGGCAAAAAAAATAAAATAAAGTAATGGCTAGTTCCAAAATTGTCTACTGAGCTTTATGGTTAAATAGGAACTACAACATGGGTCTCCCTGCTTCCAGTTCAGTGTTTTATTCACTACATCCCAGTGAATCCACTGTTGTTCTAAAGACTGGATTCCTAAGAAGTAGTAATAAAATTCTCTTAAAAGCTTATAAATGTATGTGTCTAAAGCTCAGAAGACAATTCTCTGTAGATTTATATAGTTACATTTCTAAGCCTTGCTGTAATTAATGAACAAGAACATTGAGTTTGAGCCAAGTATGCTCAATCCTGCAGTAAAGTAGTTTGAGTTGTTGAAATGAAGGGTGCTCCTTTAAGAACTGAGCACCTTTTACAAAGTAAGAAAGATTACTTTAATGAACTCTCCTATAGGAATACAAAGTAAGCATTCTGCTCTCCAACTAAGCATTATTCTCCTAATCTATATATTGCATGGTTGAGAAAACATATTAGAGCTCTTCACTTAATCCCTTCTGAAAAGCAGCCTCTTTTGTCCTTTGGTTCTAGTTTAATTATCTTCAATTTCAGATTGTTGTTGGGAGGCGACTTCCTTTCACTATACTATCATGAAAGAATTTGCCCCCTTAGAAGGTTAAAGTTAAGGAACACCAACACGAAGAGTATTAGGGTAGCTGTATATTGAAACTTTGATTTAATAGCGCAGTCTAGTGAGAATGAGTATCCATTAAAAGTAATTACCAATTTAAATGTGTCAGTATACATAATTTAATAATTATGCATATGATGAAAAAAGCTGCAAGAAATTCTGATTTATGTGAATCATTTGGTCTGTAGTAGATACAATAGTTTTCACAAGTATGCCACAATATTAAAAGCAAGTATAGATATTTACAGCACGATACATTTTTTTTTCTATTTCCGCAGGAATGACATCCAGAACAAGGACTAGGGAGTCAGATTATAAATTATAAATCCATTTGTTCTTTTTTTTTTTTTGAAAAAGTTTTATTGGGTTTTACAATTTTTTACAAATAGGGTAAGGGTATGGTGTGTAAAAGATATTGTGAGAACTTTCACGTCGAAGTCGTTGACCCCTTCCGAGGCTTCATAACAAAATATAGATAATACATTGAATTTTCATTTGTACTACAAAGTGGAAAGAAATGCAAATATATCATCATAAAATCTATGCTAGCAATCATGTATAAACATCCAAACCAAAGTTAAACTGTACTAAAATAAAGTCACTTTTGAGATCTAAGTCTTTTGGCAATTGTATCTTCTTCTCCCTGGCCCCCTCTGCTCCCCCATTTTCATCCTCCAGGATTGAGGAATGTTTTTTAAGAAAGGCTTCCGCCTCTGCAATTGTTTTAATTCTTACTCTTCCTCCCTCCCAGAACACCAACATTTCCTCTGGCATCACCCACTTGAACCAGACCCCCTTTTTAAATAATCTTTTAGACAAGAAGGAATACTTCCTTCTTATCTCTCTAATCTTTTTCGGGATCTGCTTCAAGATGACAACCTCTTTCTGCTGATAAATTAAAGGACTGTCTCTCTGCGCCCTCAGGATCCTTTCCCTTGTAGACCTTCTTACAAATTTAATATGTATCTCTCTGGGTACTTCATTTATCCTGGCATATGCTGAATTTATTCTATATATCAGATCTATGTCCCCCCTAATATCTTCTTTAGGCTTTTGTACATAATCTGCTAAAATTGTACACATTAAATCAGTTAAATCTTCACCACTTGTCTCAGGAACGTTCTGAAATCTTAAAAAATATGACATTCTTTCAAAATCCATCCTAGACATATGACCAGTTAAATCCCCAATTTCATTATTAATACTTTTAAGCTCTCCTCTTGTCTCAACCAGCCCCACCTCCAGCCCATCAATCTTTTGTGTATTTTCCATTAATTTCTTCTGTGTCTCCAAAAGTTCTAATTTAGAACTGACATGGTCCTTTCTCATTGCTTTGATTTCTTTCATAATGTTCTGAAGAGTTTCATCCATTGTTGCTAATTTAGCATCCGTATCTGATTTTTCAGGTAACATCGAGGTGTTTTTAGGTTGATGTGTCTGCTTTTTTGAAGCCATGATTAAAGATTTAAGTCTTTGTCAGTAAAATGGCGTCTTCTGAAGAGGAGTCAGTGAGTCAGGGTGTGAGCAAATTCCAATAAACAAAGTCACAATTTTGTCTAATTAGAGTCCAGAGAGAGACCAAGTTCTTCAAACAATCAAATGGAAAAAAAAGGAAGAAGGCACTTCAGGGAAAGGTCCAATTAATCAATTACATGCAATCATTAATAAAAAAAGAAAGGCAGTCCCGAGCACAAGGGAATGTCAGCAGTTTTCCATGAAAAGTATGTCTCCTGAGAACAAAGGAACGCCATCTTCCCCCGCCCATCTGGAAGCCACCGGGAATTAGCAAGTAAAAATTGTCTCTTTGTTGCCAGACTTCGATACTAAGTATCCAACGGTCATGCCGGAAAGACTTTCACTGTAGTTTAAAAAGATTCGGATGTTGATTTCTCCGGTTCCTCAAGCCTGAGGAGCATTTTTAAAACGCTGCTTTTTTTCCAATCCGAGGGTTTTTTTTACAAACTCCCCCCTCCATCTTCTTTCAAGGCAAAAGTTGCAAGCATTAAAGTAAAATCACTCACAATCCACTCTATAGCCGAGAGTCTCGGTGTTGCCTCTAACTCCAGCGATTCAGCTCTCTCGAAAGCGATTAAGTGTTCCGGTCCTCCATCGGCAAAGGGAACCAAGCCCCCCGCAGCATGTTCTCCCATGCCTAGGTCGAAGACAGGGACCCCCCCGACCACTGTCAGGATGGGGAGATTCCCTGCAAGCCGGCCGTACAGCGGGAATCCTTTCGAAGGACTCCCTGCCCCTGCGGGGCCATAGAAGCAACAAAAACGGCGGACGAGTCCCAGGACTCGACCGTCATCTCCGGCCAACCGGAAGGAAGTTCCAAATCCATTTGTTCTTATTATTTAGTTATTCATTGCTTTTATATTCCATTATTCTCTTCTCTTCTCTTTTTCAAGACAGATTTCATGCAGATCTCCTCTAATTTTATTCACAGAGCAATCCTGTAAACTGACCTAAACTTAGTGTGTTACATGCAGTGGCGGATTAAGGCTCACTGGTGCCCTAAGCACTAACAAATGTTGGTCCCCGCCTCCTTTGTACATACTATACAAATGCACATTGGGGTTTTTTTCTTTCTCAACTTTGTGGTGCCCCCGTTGGGCCTGGTGCCCTAAGCACATGCATAGTCTGCTTAATGGTTAATACACCACTGGTTCCATGATCAAGTGAGGATTTGAAATTGGATCTCTCTGGCTTAAGTCTTTAAATCATTAATTGATACATTTTGTTTTCTTTTCAATTCAAAGAACTGTACAATTTTTTTAGCCAGCTTGAAGTAAGAGAATGGCGTTGCAAATTAAGGTCTACTGAGTATTTGTAATAAAGACAATTCATTTACATTTACATTTATTAGATTTCTATCCCGCCCTATCTCCCAAAAGAGGGACTCAGGGCGGCGCACAGGGACTTAAAAACCAACAATACAAATAGTACAAATTCTACAAAATTTAAAACTACTATTAAACAATTTAACCCGTGCTAAAAAGAGACAGTTAATTTAAAACCCAAATCTAATAAAACATGGTTGTAGCAGCTATGCCAGGCCGGCCATATAGAAAAAATATGTTTTTAAAGTCCGGCGGAAGAGGCGAAGGTCGGTGATAGTCCGGAGGTCTGCGGGGAGGTCATTCCAAAGGGCGGGACCTGCCACAGAGAAGGCTCTTCCCCTGGGTGTCGCCAGCCGGCATTGTCCAGCGGACGGCACCCTAAGGAGGCCCTCCCTGTGGGAGTGAACAGGTCGAGTGGAGGTATGCGGTAGAAGGCGGTCCTGCAAGTAACCAGGCCCACTGCCATGGAGCGCTTTAAAGATGGTCACTAAAACCTTGAAACTCACCCGGAAGGCTACTGGCAGCCAGTGCAGCTCGCACAGGAGAGATGTTACATGGGAGTATTTTGAAACTCCCAAAATCCCCCGCGCGGCCGCATTCTCCACCAACTGGAGCCTCTGGGTGCATCTCAAGGGCAGCCCCATGTAGAGAGCATTACAGTAGTCCAGGCGCGAAATGACAAGAGCTTGAGTGACTGTCTGTAAGGCGCCACGATCCAGAAAGGGATGCAACTGGTGTATCAGGTACACCTGATAGAAGGCCCCCCTGGCCACGGCCGTCAGATGTTCATCTAAGGACTGCCGGGAATCCAGGAGGACACCCAAGTTGCGGGCCCTTTCTGCGGGGGCTAGCTGTTCCCCCCGATAGCCAGAGATGGAACTAACTGGCTATGTTGTGGCGCCGGAAACCACAGCCACTTGGTCTTGGACGGGCTGAGTCGGAGCCCGCTCCTTCCCATCCAGGCCCGCACGGCCTCCAAACACCGGGACATCACATCGGCGGCATTGTTGGGGTGGTTTGGGGTAGAAATGTACAGCTGGGTGTCATCAGCGTACAGATGGAATTCTACCCCAAAACCATGGATGATCTCACCCAGTGGCTTCATGTAGATGTTAAGCAAGGGGCCTCGACGTTGACCTCTGTCCCCCGCCAGCACAAACTGCAACCGGTCGGAGAGGTAGGAGGAGAACTACCACAATATGGTGCCTTCCAACCCCAACCCCTCCAACCGGTGTAGCAAGATACCATGGTTGATGGTATCGAAAGCCGCTGAGAGGTCTAATAGGACCAGGATAGAGGAGTAACCCCCATCCTGGGCTCTCCAGACTTAACTAGGTGACCAGATTCAGACTTGACTAAGGTGACCAGATATCCCGCTTTTGGCGGGACAGACCCGCATTTCAAACATCTGCCCCGCGTCCTGCGTCCTCTTAAAAATATCCCGCTTTTTGGCGGTGGGGGCCAGCCAGCCGGCGGGTGCTCTGCATGTGCTCAGAGGTGCGGGGCATGGGCAGGAAGTGGCGGGCTGGTGGGCAGGCAGAAGGGGAGGGCCAGCAAGGGAGGAGCCGGGCCCAGGCAGACAGCAGGCGGCAGAAGAGGAGGACAGCCTGCCGGAGCCCGCACAGCCCTGAACCTCTTTGCGCTGCACCGCGATGCGCTGAGAGCAGCTGGACGGAAGCCCCACTGCCACCGCCTCCTCGCCCGGCTCATCCCGGGCACCCATGGCGGAACGGGCGGGCGGTGGTGGGGCTTCCGTCTGGTTGCTCTCAGCGCATCGCAGCGCGGCGCAAAGAACTTCAGAGCTGCTTGGGCTCTGGCAGGCTGTCCTCCTCTTCCACCACCTGCTGCCTGCCTGGACCTGGCTCCTCCCTCGCTGGCCCTCCCCTTCCACCTGCCCACCAGCCCACCACTTCCTGCCCTCTCCCCGTGCCTCTGAGCACATGCAGAGCATCCGCCACCCACTCAGCCCTGCACTGCCGCCCCACCAGATGCCTACCTGCAGGTGCCCTACTCAGGGGGGGGGAAGGGAGGGAGGAGGTTGGCCTGTGTGCCCCCGACCAGCGAGGGAAGTGAGTGGTTAGGCTGCGGAGCTGAGAGACGCTGCTGTGCTCCCCCCCTCCCGTCGATGGTGTCCCACTTTAGTCAAGTTGAAATCTGGTCACCTTAGACTTGACAGATTTCCTAAGTTAACTCTTTAACTATGCTATAATAAAAGTATTATACCCCGTTCTGAGAAATGCATGGCTACTAGTTTTTAATGATATTTAAAAAAAATATTTTCACAAGGGAAGGCAAAGTTTGATGTTGTAATAAACAGGTCACTTGCCTTTGGAAATGACTAATTAGCAAAGATGGCTGCCAGAAAAAGAGGCAAAAGTGCTGTTTTTAATCCAAATAAACAGCCAGATTCTAACAGAGGGAATTGCTTATAACTGCCATCCTCATAGCTGGTCTCCAGGTTTTCTCAAATACTAATGTGCTACACTGATAGATTTCATTTTAAAGCCCACAAGTGAGAAAAATATTTTAAAAACATCTCTTAGAAAGACAAGAGAAAATTGGAAAAAACATTTTCTGCTTAATGTTTCATTTAATGCAGCATTCTAGAACAACATAACAATTTATATAGCAGTTTTATATCTTTGAATTGATTCTTACTCATTGTACAAATAGATATTGTAGATTTTGTGACAATTCAAGAAAGAATTGTGAAAGAAATGTCCATAGTAGTAGCATAGGTTACAGAAGCATGTGACCAAAAGCTGCAATGTATCAATAAGATTGGATCAGCCTGGATCTCAATAAAACCTTTTTCTCCCTGGCAAGTATGTACAATACTGGCATGGGCTTACTTACAAAAAGAAAGACAATGTTTACCATTATTCTGCCCTCCATATATTGATTAATTTGATTAGCAGCAGTCCTCAGCTACCTTGTGCAGAGATTTCATTGCAATACTTGCTTTCTGAGTTAATCACAAAACGAGTCTGTGCAATTTATCTCTTACTGAGTTAACAGTTGGTCCATCTAGCTCAATTCTATCTACTTTGTTGCTTGGGCTACACAACTGCGTAGACTCTTCCCAGTGGATGAAGGGAAGACTGCATGGCTTTCACTTTTATTTGTTGAGTAGACATTTCCTAATGACAGTAAGGGCACAGCTATCAATCTGTAGCGAGCTTCTAAATTAACTCCTAAACTGAAACCAAATTTCAGGAAGAAAAGGAAATTGGTGTCATTAACCCAAAGGAAAAGCCTGTCATTGTTGTGGGTAATAGCAGGCACAAGAATGGAATAAATGGCCAAACATGACAATTTTCATTTCTGATGCTCTCAAACCAGCAGCCTAAATTGCAATATATTCTAAAGGTGTCATTTAATATAGATTACATATTAAAATTTATATTTTGAGACTTCCTGTTCCGGCTTCTGGCGGCGACGGATGAGTCCTGGGACTCGTCCGCCGTTTTGTTATTTTTTCAGCCCCAAACGGGGTGGGGTGCCCCTTTTTTGGGGGGACCCCCCATAGGATCGGCTTGCCTGGACCTTTCCAGCCTGGCGGCGGCTGGGGAGACCCTTGTCTTCAGTCTAGGAGGAAGAAGACATGCTGCGGGGGACTTGGTTCCCTTTGCCAATGGAGGACGGTAACAAATAAGCTGATTCGGAGAGAGCAGGAGCATTCGAGCTGGATGGCTTTGCTGGGGCTTTAGCGGCAAGGTGGAGAGTAAGTGACTTTGACTATTTTTGCTGGCAGCTTTGACTGAAAGAAACGATGGAGGGGGGTGTTTGTTAACCCCCCCCCTCGGATTTACAGCAGCGGTGATTGGAAATGGCTCCTCGAATGCGAGGAAGCGGATATTTCTCATCCGGACTTTGCTGAAGAAGTGAAAGTCCCTTGCGGCTTGTTTCTAGCTACAATGTATCTAAGTCCGGCTTTATTGGAACAATTTTCTCTGCTGCTTTCTCCTGCTGGCTGCCAGGTTGGGTGGGGGAAGATGGCTTCCCTTTGTTCCTAAATGACTATTCTTTATGGAAAATTTCCAACATTCCTTTGTGACCTGGACTGACTCTCTCTACCAATGGAGGATTTTTGTGATTAATTGATTCCTTCCCTGGAGTGCCTTCTTTGTCTTTATAATTGATTGTGAAAATTGCTTTTTTCTCTGGACTTTACAACTTTCTACAACTCGGATTTGAACTTTTTTCTCTGGACTTGCTCCAGCGGCCGCACCCAAAAAACGCCATCTTAGTGGCAGTGACTTAAATAGCTCACCATGGCTTTTAAAAAACAACCAGAAAATCTAGGCTTAGAAGCAAGGATGACAGCTATGGAAGAAGTTTTACACTCTTTGGTATTGGAAATTAAAGAACTTAGAAAGGATCACTGCAGTTCTAAGCTTGAGCTTTTGGAGACACAGAAGAAATTGATGCAGAACACACAGAAGACTGAAGAGTTGGAAGTGGGGCTGGCTGGGGCAAAGGGAGAACTTAAAAATGTTAATACTGAAATTGGAGATTTAACTGGTCATATGTCTAGGATGGATTTTGAAAGGATGTCATATTTTTTAAGATTTCAGAACATTTCGGAAGAAGCTGGTGAATGCCTTCCTGATCTCATGAGCACAATTTTAGCAGACTATTTACACAAACCCAAGGAAGAGATGAGGGGGGACATTGACCTGGTTTATAGAATAAATTCAGCATATGCCAGGATAAATGAACTACCCAGAGAGATACATATTAAATTTGTTAGAAGGTCTACCAGGGAGGGAATACTGAGGGCGCAGAGAGGGGGTCCGTTAATTTACCAACAAAAGGAAGTCACCATCTTGAAGCAGATCCCGAAAAAGATTAGAGAGGTGAGGAGGAAATACTCCTTCTTATCTAAAAAATTGTTTAACCAGGGGATTTGGTTCAAGTGGCTGATGCCAGAAGGGATGTTGGTGTTTTGGGAAGGAGGAAGAGTAAAGATTTAAACAGTTGCTGAGGCGGAAGCCCTTCTTAAAAAACATTCCTCTATCCTGGGGGGTGAAATAGGAGGAGCGGAGGGAGCCACGGCCCCGCCCACTGGGGGTCAGGGAGGAGAACAAGAAGACACAATTGCCAAGAGACTTAGATCAAAAAAATGACTGCTTTTATTAATATAGTATAACTTTTGTCTGGATGTTTGTACACGATTACCAGCATAGAATTTAGAATTTATTATAATGATGTATGCATTTCTTTTCACCTTGTAGTACTATTAAAATATGTATTATCAATGTTTTGTTAAGAAGCCCCGGAGGGGGCCAACGATCTCGATGTGAAAGTTCTCAAAATATTTTTTTATCTCACCTTACCCTACCCTATCTAAAAAATTTGTAAAACTCAATAAAACTTTTTCAATATAAAAAAAAAATTATATTTTATAAACTCCAAGGTAATCCACAGCATAATAATAAAATGACAACAAAAACATAAATTCAACAATAGAAATAAATTTAACATTCTGAAAATAAAATTCTGTGGGCCGTTTTTGGGCCATTTTCCAGATCATTTTGGCTGTTTTCTGGGCCATTTTTGACCATTTTCCAAGCTATTTTTGGGCATTTTCAGGTTGATTTTAGGGCTGTTTTGGATGTTCAGTAGTAATAAATAAATAGAGAGGGGAGTTGTATCTTGTTGAGGTCTTTGACTCAATTTCCCTTTCTATTTGTTTGCTACTACTGAACATCAAAAATGCCCCCAAAACAGCTGAAAAACGGCCTGAAAAACAGTAAGAAATGCCTTGGAAAACAGCCCTAAATGGCCTGCACATGATCACATTTGTGAACCAGTAAGAAAGGTAATACCACTCCTGTGTTATCTTCTGTTTTCTGTACTTTTGTTAAATTCTATGATTTGCAATGAAAAAAAATATGGCCCTATATAACATCCTAGGACATAAACACTAATTTCTGCCTCATTCAGAGCAGGTTATAGAGAACATTCTTGCTTCTATCTAGTTAGAGAAATGGGGAAGAAAATAGAGAGTTTTAATATAACTGTTGGAACTGCTGTCTCCCAAAGTGACTAGAAGTTCACAGAGACATAAGGAGACACAATTAGAGGCACAAACGATCACTTAGAAAATTTCTTCAGGGCTTTTCTTTAGATTATTAAACATTTCAAGGTAATAGTGGATAATGTGCAATCACACCACTTACCAGCTGCTTCTGGGTCGTTTGCCAAAACCCAGGAAGAAAATAAGTGTTTCTTCTCATGAAATACATTCCTGGAATCCAGGACTCTACATTTGTGTTGTGTAACAAATTGATTTCATTAATGCAAAGCAGTATAAAAATATTTGAACATATAACTATCCATCTACTTGCCAAATTTTTAAGATTCGAAATCATTCTGAGAGTTTAAAAAAATGTACCCATACATTGTAATTGTTTGTATAAATGATTACAACCTGGAAATATCATATTGTAACTAGAAAGAAGTACATTGCCTAAATAGTTCCTCATTGAAATATCAAAGCGTGATACGTTTCAATAAAAACAATTGTACAAATGACTTTTTAATTTTTGTAAATATGGCACAATAGCTCTCCTAAAGTATATAGCTTAAGGTGATTAGACGTCCTGCTTTTGGCAGGACAGTCCCGATTTTTAACAATTTGTCCCGCATCCCATGGTGTTTTTAAAAAGTCCTGAGTTTGGGATTTTTGCCTGGGGCAGTGGAGCGGGGCCGGGCGGGCGGCGGGCACTCTGCACATGCTCAGAGGTGGCCTGCGGCCAGGGCAGCAGCACAGGGCATGGGCAGGAAGTGGTGGCCGGAGCAGGCAGAAGGGGAGGGCCGGCGAGGGTGGAGCGAGCGAGCAGCCAGGCAGGCAGCAGGTGGAGGAGGAGGAGGAGAGCTGTGCACAGCGGGGCTGTAGCCGGAGCCCGCACGGCCCTGAACTTTGCGCTGCTGCCGCCACCACCGCAATGTGCTGACAATGGCTGGCCAGGAGCCCAACTGCTGCCCGCCCGTCCTGCCATGGGCGCCAGGCAGGGAGGCGGTGGCGGTGGCTCATCCCGAGCACCCATGGCGGGATGGGCGGGTGGGTGGCGGTGGGGCTCCCGGCCGGCCGCTCTCAGCTCTTGCCAGCCCTCCCCTTCTGCCTGCTCACCAGCCCGCTCCGGCCGCCGCTTCCTGCCCATGCCCCGTGCCGCTTCCCTGGCCGCAGTCTGCCTCTGAGCATATGCAGAGCACCCGCCGGCCACCCAGCCCCGCTCCACCACTCCCCGGCCGCGCCCTGGCTGCTATGGGAATAGCGACCCTCTGCTGCAAAAATACAGCCAACGGCTTAACGAAGAAATAATGGGGGGAGAAAGGCACCTGATGATCACTTACTGCTTCACATTTTCGCACAAAGCTTCACTCAGGTTTTTCTTGGCCCCCTCCAGCTCACTCATGTAAGACACCATGACAAGCTCTTGGCAGCACTTGCTCGCCCGCTCTCATTTTTATTGCCCGCGAGGCTGTGTCAACCTCAATAGCAATTCTTGCCACTTCATTTGATTCATTTGTTTCACAACTCTTGGCCGTATGGCAGGGTAACTGGCTAGAGACTTTAATTCCCTCTGATTTCAGAATGACTCTAAAACGAGTTAGATTTAGATCGTGTGAATCACTGTTCCCATTAGATGCTGATTTGAAAAAAAAAGCACTTCATTCCGGAAGCCATTTCAGCATCCTCCAAAACAGTTAAAATTAACAGTGATTTTAAATTGCAGTCCTAAATCATGGTGACCGGGGGCGAGGCGGCCTCTGTGGCAGCTGTGGGGCCGGGAAAGGCTGCTGCCCCACCTGGCAATGGTGTCCTGCTTTACCAATATTAAAATCTGGTCACAATATAGCTACTTGTTTACAGGTTCAAATAGATGAAATTCTTTCAGCTCTAAGAGCTTTTTCAAAACTTCACACAATTAGTGAAAAGTCATCACTTGTATTTATCACTACTACACAGAGTTATTAAGAAAATGGAACATTGAGTAGCAGATTATGTTTAAGTGGTTGATGACTAGGACATCTAGATTAGAGTTTCCCAACCTTTTCAGCTTTGTGGACTGGCGGGGGAGGAGAGAGGGGAATGGTTCTGTATGCACATGCAGAGGGCAAGCACAGGCACAGTTCCATTCACACAAACACCAGGCATACAGCACTGCTTGTGTGAGTGGGAACGCATTAACATGCACTCACTCACCACTTCTGTGGCCTTGCTCCAAAAGGCTCATGATCTGGTAGTGGGTTGTGGCCTGGAGGTTGGGGACCCCTGATCTAGATCTTTCTTATAGGCACTAAGATTGAATCAACCTATTTTATACCTGTGGATTTGGTTTTTCTTTCATAAATGTAAGGGCTTTTCTGACTACAGAACTGTATTTTGTTGCATAGGGTCCAGTATCCAAATCTGTGAAGATCCTTCTGGATCTTGAACATATTGTCTACAGTTTACTATTCCATTCAACCTGGTGTTGTCTGTGAATTTAATAAGTTCCCACTCATCTAAATTGTTTCTGAAATGTTGAAGGTACTGGGCCCAAGACAGAATCTTGAGGGGCACTACTGCATGCTATGGGCATTATTCTCAATTTTCTTTATGCTGGGGAGGTGGAGGAAGGAAGGAGAAAGAAGGAACGAAAGTTCAGTCTAATCTGAACAGGTTCTGAAACCAAAGCCACAAATTTGAGATAGACATTTGTTAAGCAAAGTTAAACAAACAAACAAATATAGTAAGCAAGTAAATGAGGTTAGTGAGCTAAATTGACTCTTGATTTTATTCAGAATTATATGTACATGTATGGAAATTGATGGACTACACTCACCCACCTGAAGCTCCCCAATAGCATCATCGGTCACTTTCTTCTAATCATAGGTAGTATTTGACAATTAAAATAAGCATGTCTGTCAGTGTCCACTCTACATGAATAGGGGCAGCAGGAGCTTGGGGAATGTTGACATAGTATCAATATGTAAACAATAGTGGTGGCAGCAACACCTGGTGGCCTTTATTAGTCATCTTAAAAAAAGAGGAACTGTTTCCGTTTCCGGTCTTCAGAGGCAATGGACGGAGTTCGCGCTCTGCCTGCCGCTTGCTCTCCTGGTGGCCCCCCCCAGGGGCACAGGGAGCTCTGTAGGAGTTCCCTGCCGCAGGGGCGGCTGGCCGACGACCCCCCCAGCTCGGTGGCGACCGGTGGGGGAGGTCCCAGCTTCGCCCTAGCAGCCGGGAAGTCGATGCGGGGAGGCTTCGGTCTTTTCGCAGATGAATTCTCGGAACAAACTGCAACAATAAAAAGTTAGCTGGAGTGTCAGGGGCGGCGGATGCCTTTCAATCTTCTATCGCCAAATGACAGACAAGCAGGAATGTGAGTCTTGGTGTTCATTTGATTTTAAACGGGAAATGGAGAGGGGTGTTTGCTTGCTAGAACCCCCTCTCGGAAGAAAAGCGGCGTTTAAAAAAGAAGCTATCTCCAGAAACGGAGAGAGGCTTGGGAATGACTTACCATCTAAGCAACAATTGAAAAGTATATGAATCTATGTGTTTAAATTGTAACAACTTGCGAGGCAACCTTCTAACAAGAGAGGATTGGAACTTTCACTTTTCTTCCCACCAGAAGGAGGGGCGGATGGGCTCTCCCTTGTCCTCCGCTGGAAAGTTTTAACTGTTAAAGAATTTTCCCTTCTGTGATTAAACTATAAGACTTTAAAATTTACATCGAGGCTTCTCCCCTGGGAATCTTCGGGATCTCTACTAAGTGGACAATTGGATTGGCAATAAAGATTCCTCTTGGCTCCCTTAATCTGTTCTAAGACTAAACTTTCATTTGAACTGCCTCGGACTGTACCGGCTACCCGCCCTTCTGACGCCATCTTTTCCTTTGTTAAGAACAATGACTTCTAAAAAGCCACCACCTGGGAAAGCGCACTCTGCCCCCTCCTCTACCCAATCCAGCCCAGCCATACAGGCATACAGCCACTATTATAGGCTGTGGGTGAGAGCACACAGGACTTATCAGTCAACGAGATGTTTCAAGAAATGATGAAGAACAACGAAAAAATAATGGAAAATGTAAATGAAATGCGAAAGGAACTGATAAATTTAAAATTAGAAATATTGGAAATACAACAAAATACAAAGGATAACAAACAAAGAATAGAGGTGTTGGAGGGAGGGGTGGCTGGGATGGGGGATGAGGTAAAGGGAATACAAAAAGAAAGTTCGGAATTAGGGAATTACATTTCAAAATTGGAGTTTGAAAGAATGTCACTTTTTCTTAGATTTCAAAACATACCAGAGTCAGATGCAGAAGATTTGAAAGATATTATGATTACAATATTAGCAGATTATCTTTAAAAAAAAAAAGAACAAATTGGATGGGATATTGATCTGGTATATAGAATTAATTCGGCATATGCAAGGACACATAATGTCCCAAGAGAAATCCATGTAAAATTTTTAAGGAAGTCCACAAGGGAGGAGATTCTGAGAGCCCAACGGGGAGGGCCTTTGAAATACCAAGACAACAAGATAATCATTTGAAGCAAATCCCAAAGAAAATTAGAGACATGAGAAGGAATTATTCCTTCCTATCTAAGAAACTATTTAAAGAAGGGATCTGGTTCAAATGGTTGTTACCAGAAGGGATGTTGGTTTTCTGGGAAGGGAGTAGAATTAGAATTAAAACTTTAGAAGAGGCAAATGCTTTTTCTCAAAAATACTCCATATTCCTAGGGGACGATGAAGGAGGAACAGTGGGGGCGGCGGCCCCTCCCGATGGCGAGGGAAATGAATCAATAGCAAAAAGACTTAGGTCTCAAAAATGATACTATTTAAAAATTTTATTTGAATGTTGTCATGATTGATGGTAAGGAAAAACAAGAAGAATGAACATAGAAAATATGCAATGTATTTGTTATATGCTTATCTTTCTTTTTTTTTTTATACTAAAACCTGTACTATGATGAAATTAGGGGAGGACCGCCAGCTCCGGCATGAAGCTACTAAAATGTAACATTTTTTCCTATACCCTTTTCCCAATATTATTTTGTAAAAACCAATAAATTATTTAAACCAAAAAAAAAAAAAAAAGAGGAACTGTTGAAGGCTTATGTGGAACTTAAGTTTAAGACTATTGTTCTCTAGAACAGGGGTCCCCAACCTTTGCAACTTTAAGTCTGAAGGACTTTGCTGGCTGGAGAATTCTGGGAGCTGAAGTCCTTCAGACTTAAAGTTGCAAAGGTTGGAGACCCCTGCTCTAGAAACTGATGTCTAGATGCTACCTTTGATTGTTGAAAAAGAAAATGTGATCAATGCCATTGTGATTAGTAGACAGTCATTTATTTAGTTAAATCTGTTTCTGTACATCACAAGGAAGGGAAATATAGTAAGGTCAATATACAGCTGTGAACTCACTACAGATGTCATGATGCAAATTTATTCAACTGGTAATCAAAGAGCAGATACATTAGCCTTCACCTTCACAAGATGAGAGAGCAGAGATGGGAAGTTAATTTCATCAGTGAGAAGTATAAATAGGTCCCTACTATGCTTGTGCTTTATTGATTTGTTACTTTGAATGCAGGTAAGTAATGTTAAAGGGAAGCTTGCTGTTGTAAATATAACACATTTATAATCACATTCCTTCAGCAGACCTTATTTATATTCATGCCCAGTTACAGTTACTAGTTACCTCTAGCTTCACTATATTGATTAATTATAAGCAAACAGCCTTGCACTTGTGCATTTCATTTATCAGATTTATGTTCAAAATCACATTGTCTTTAATCTCATTGCAATCTAGAAATGATGCTTACAAAAATGTAGCCAGTTCTTAGGCAAGGTAAAGCAGCAGTTCTATATACCAGCATATTGTTAGTTGTGAATTCGTGTCCGGCCCATCACAACCCCATGGAGAATGTTCCTCCAGGCCTTCCTGTCCTCTACCATCCCCTGGAGTCCATTTAGGTTCACACCGACTGCTTCAGTGACTCCATCCATCCAGCTCATTCTCTGTTGTCCCCATCTTCTTTTGCACACAATCATTCCTAGCATTAGGCTCTTCTCCAGTGAATCTTTCCTGTTCAGAAAAAAAGAGAAGTCCCCCTAAATCTTCTCACTATTGTAAAAATAAAGAATGAGAAATACCCTGACATACACATAGATACACACAGTTCATAAAATGTTTACGAATACCGTAACAGTTTTGTTTCCTTTGCCATCCATCTGCTAAACTAACAAGATTTGTTTTTCTTGCCATTTATATATCTGCGTGACAAACAACAACAACAACAACAATTTATTTCAAGATGTAAAAAAAAAGAAAGAAAAAGATAAAGGAAATCATTGGTTGACTAATGGGAGAAAATGTCCCAGAACTCTTCAACACCTTCATAAAAGATTTAGTTGAGGGGATAAAATGGGAACTCATAAAATGTACAGAAGACATCAAGCTGGGGGCCAGGGAAAATTTAGATCAGTGCTGGCTAAACTTTTTCTAAAGGCATGCCAAAATTGTGCCCTACTCACTTGTGCATGCATGACCCTGTGCATGCACATGTGACCCTCCCCCGTGCATGCACGTGTGACCCTCTATGCATGCACATGTGACCTCCCATGCATGTGCGTGTGACCTCCCCACGTGGGGGATTTTCACCCTCCCCAGGCTTCAGAAGCTTTCCTGAAGCCTGGGAGGGGCAAAAATGGCCTCCCCCGGCTCCCCGGAGGCGCTCCAGAAGGTGGAAATGGATTATTTCTGAACTTCCGGTTGGCCCATTGGGCCTGTTTTTTGCCTTTCCCAGGCTTCAGGAAGCCTTGGGAGCCTGGGGAGGGTGAAAAACAAGCCCAATGGGCCAACCAGAAGTTCAGAAATGATCCTTTTCTGCCTTCTGGAGTGCCTCCGGGGTGACGGGGGGGGGGGATAACAGGGGCGGGCAGGCAGGGGAGGCCATTTTTGCCCTCCCCTGGCTTCAGGAAAACCTCTGGAACCTGTAGAGGGTGAAAAACAGGCCCAATGGCCAACTGGAAGTTCATTCCCTCCCCCAGCACTCCAGAAAGCCGAAAATCAGGTGGCCGGTGTGCACATGCGTGCTGGAGTTGAGGGCTGCCATGATGGCAAATATGGCTCTGTGTTCCACCTGTGGCATGTGTGTCATAGGTTCATCATCATGGCTTTAGATGATAGACTTGAGATTCAAAAGGACCCTATTTAACAAACACTGGACCCTATCCAATAAACTACAATGCAGTTGTGAGAAAAGTGAAATCTTACACTTAAGCAAGAAAAACCAAATGAACAGTTATAGAATAGCTGATACCTGGCTCAACAAGCGGTAACTGAGAGGCATCAAGGTATCGTAGTGGACAACAAGTATGAGTCAGAAATGTGCTACAGTTGTCAAAAAAGCCAGGGTGGTCTTAGGCTGTATCAATAGAGGGCTACTATCAAGATCATGTAAAGAGTGGAGCAATTCAGCTGCTTCTATCCGCACATGCTCACATTTGCGAACCAGTAGCGAAGGTAAGTTGATTTCACCCATGATGTGAAGGGTTAGTATTGTTTATATTGCATTGATAGACCTTCACTTGGAACTGCATCCAATTTTGGTCACCATGATACAAAAATAAATACTGAGGCTCTAGAAAGAATGCACAGAACAGCAAAAAAGATGATTAGGGATCTGGAGATTCAACAATGAATAGTTGAGAGAACTAGGTATGTCTACTAAATGAAGAGAATAGGGGTGACATGATAGCAGTCTTCCAATACTTGAGGGGCTGTCACAGAGAAAAGGGGGTCAACTTGTTTTTCAAAATACCTGACAGCAGGATACGATTGGAAGATTATTAAAGGGAGATCTAACCTAGAATTATGAAGAAATTTCCTGACAATGAGAATAATTAATACGTGAAATGTCTTGCCTCCAGGAGTTGTGGATGTGTCATCATTGGATGTTTTCAAGAATAGATTGTACACTCATTTATCTGGAATGGCATAGGGTCTCCTCCTCAAGAAGGGTATTGGATTACAAAATTCCAAAGTCCCTTCCAGCTCTATTTATGTTCTATAATATTTCTGGTTTGGTAAATTGAAAAAATAAGACTTTTGATATTAATAGGTAATGCTACTGACTGTGTGCCTGACTTGTTTTTGCTTAGAATTGAGCTAAACAAAAAATAATTAGCTAAATCATCAGAGTATTATGTTCATGGAATGATAATTTAATATTATGAATCCAAATCTGTCTGTGAATATAAATCTATGTATCATAGACTAATGTTGGAAGAAATTTCCTGTATTCGTTTCCCAGCTGGGAAGTAGTCACCGATGCTGAGAAGAAACAGACATGGAAGCCAGCTGCCAGAAAAGGGATCCTTTAATTCAGGGAGGCAAGAAAAGTAGTGACACAGTTGAAGTGTTCCTGGCTTGCAAGCAGATTGTGGGTGTGACTCTCAGCCTTTTATGCTTAATTCCCCTTTGAAGCTCCTGCAGCTTTATGGGTTTATTTGTGTGCCTCTAGTTAAAGTGATGGCCCTGGATCCTGTCTTCCTGCCTTAATGGGTTAATTCTGTTCCAGGACCTTTGTCTTTCCTATCCTGGGGGTTAATCTTATCACGGGGCAAGGAAAACCAAAAAATGGCTTTGCTTTAGTGAGTTATTTTTAGCCTGATTCTCCTTATTTTAATGGCTCTATTTAGGTGCTTCTATTGCCAGCTCTGTTAGCAGGGCTGCTTTGTGTTTTTCTTTCAGCTGGCACTTCTTGGTTTTCTTAAAGGGGGAAGGGCTGGCTTGAGTTTCTTGGCACTGTTTTCTGAGGTTCCTGGTGCTGTAAGGTTTCTGGCACTGTCCTTTTGGGGTGTATTTCCCACACTAAGAAGTAAAACCCACTGAATCCAATGAGATTGGATTTTTATTGTTTAAGAGCATCCTCCATTCTGAAATGCTAACAGTTGCAACATCATTTTAAATATTCTGAAAGCTCCATGGAAAGCTTTGTCATTATGCTTTTGCACTGATTACTTTGGCTTACTTCAAGTTGTTCAGTTTTAGCATTCAGAAATGTGTTACAATGCACATATGGATTTGATTCATTACCAGCATATGCTTGGTCGATAGTTTCTAAATTATCTTGTTGCTTGCTTGAATTATTTTAAACAAGACTATGAGAATTCCAATTGATTATTACATGGTAATCAAAACTAAGGAAGGGAAATTTTGGGTGACTATCAGCAAATGATTCTCACTTCATACTCATTATGTTTATAATGAAAATGCTGGTAGAGAATGTTTCATTGCTCAAAATCATCAAAGAGATAATAAACTTTTAAAAAAGATGAAAATAGCACTTCTTCAATAACATGTTATGGAATAATCAAGAAAAACCCCATGGATTTCAAGAAATATTTGAAGAGTTCAGTAGAACTCAGACAATGTGCCAAACCAAAAGGTAGTTTGTCTGAATCAAAAGTTGGTCCAGATACCTTTCCTGTTATATGACTATCTCAAAATCCCACTTGCACTGAGTCCTGCAAAACTAGTTTCTATTTGCATTTGTTTGAAGATAGGAAGAACACTCCTCATGAACAAACACTAAAACCAGTGTTATCAGCAAATGATTCTTCTCAAATGAAGACTAATAAAAAGTGTTTCTGGATTATTGGTAAATACAATAGAATAACATACTTCAAACAGCTGGAACTTTAAACTGTGTTTCACTTTTGTTTGCATAAAATGATAAATATTTGCATTTAGATGCAAATTAAAAATCTCACTCATCCCTTGTCTGAACATTTGTTGGATATTTGATTTTAGCCTTAAGAAGTTGTGTGAAATCAGTAATTTATACTGGAACAACAGAAACTGAAAAGCAATGGTATAGTCACTCTATTATAATTTATATAAGGAAATGTGGTATATTTTCCATTGTTTCAATATAAATTACACTTCACCCAACTTCCCTAGGCTAAAGTCAGGTGTCCAACAAAGGATTAGGGATGAGTAAGGTGGACCAGATTTTAACATTGGTAAAGAGGGACACCATTGACCGAGGGGGGGGGAGAAGGTGTGGCCTATTTTGTGGGAGTGGCTCAGTGGTCATGTGACCAGGGGGGGTGGCCAACTTGGAAAATGTGGTGAAACTCACTTAACAATGGTCTTGCTTAGCAACCGAAATTTTGGCCACAATTGTGGTCATAAATTCTTTCTTTCTTTTTTTCTTTCTCTTTCTCTCTTTTTCTTTCTGTCTATCTCTCTCTGTGTCTGTCTGTCTCTCTGTCCTCCCTCCGCCCATCTGTCATTGTGTGTCTGTCTGTCTGTCTGTCTGTCTGTCTGTCTGTCTGTCTGTCTGTCATTTCTTACTTAATCACTCATTCTGTGTCTCTCCCTGTGTCTGTTACTCTTATTCCCTCGCTCTCTCTGTCTCCGATTCAATCCCTCCCTCTGTCATTCTCTCTCTGTGCCTCTCCCTCCCTCCCTCCCTCCCTCCCTCCCTCCCTCCCTCCCCATCTCTCTCTCTCTCTCTCTCTCTCTGTACTCTGTGTGTCTATCAGTCTCTCTCTGATTCCCTCCCCCCCCCCTGTTTCTCTCTGTCTGTCTGTTTCTCCTTCCCTCTCCCGGGAGCCCTTTCAGACCCTGGGAAGCGCTCCAGTAGCCTCCCCAGCCAGCATGTCGGCCACTCTTCTGCTTCCCAGGGGCTGAAGGGACTCCATGGGGGGAGGAAGGGAACTGGCTGCCAGAGCCGGCGGGCGGTGCGAGTGGCGGCACCCAGCAACATGAGGGATATTTTTAATTTGCATTGGATCGGCTGAACTGGTAGTAGTGGTGGCAGGAGGCTCCGCCCATCCACCCAGACTCTTCTGCACATGTGCAGAAGCGTTGTGCACAGGCAGGGGAGCACACCTAAACTGGTAGCAAAAAAATTGGTAACCCACCTCTCATTCTATCCCTCTGTTAATGCACTCTAGCATTGCATTGGCTCTTTTGGGTGCTGCCACACACTGCTGGCTCATATTTAAGTGATTATCTACTAAAACTCCAAGATTCATCTCACAGTAGAAGATAATAACATTACAGTTTCGTTTTTTTTACTTTTACACAAGTAAAAGTATACCAGCTATTGGTATAACAACAAACCTATATAATCAATAAAACAAAAATCAAAGTTTCATTTTTTGTCCATCAGAAGCACAAAATCCAGAAATAATTTCCAAATAGAAACAAATTGTTGATTATTCAAGTTGCGTATTGTATCTCTGGAACTGCCCATGTATCCATGGCTTTAATTATGTTTCCAGCATTCAGCTTTTATTTGAATATTTTGCAGACCTTCCTGTATTCCTTTTGTGTTGACTCTTTGACTTTTCCATTCAAGATTTCATTCAAATTGAACCAATTTCGTTGTAAACAAGTACAATGACAATAAAGATTATACTTACCTGCTTCTAATATGCCTAGTTATTTGTAGCTGTCATCCTTTGCTAATACTTTGTCTATGTTTCCACTTCCCAGTTCTATTCCTTCTATTTTTTCCATTTTTCCTTGCTGCATGGGTAATATAGCACATCTTGATGTCGCTGCTGAATAGTTGAACTGTATTGAGTATTGATTTCAGTGGGCTTTTCGCATACATTTTAAAGTCATCCATGTACACCGTGTTTCCCCGAAAATATGACATGACCTGAAACTAAGGCCATGCCACATATTTCGGGTGGGCAAAAATATTAGCCCCCCCCCCAAAATAAGCCCCCTGGACAATCCCCCCCCCCCCTCCAGCCAGGCAGAGCACCATCCACCCAGATCAAGAGGCGGGCACTGAAGTCCAGGAGCCTGGCATTGAGGACCCGCCATGTGGATGGGCCGCTCCATCAGGCTGGGAAGGGAGTGGGCTCACTGCCCACCTTGCCAAAAGGGCTGCACCACCTCTGCCACCCACTGCCATGGGAATCTCACCGGCTTGTCCTCGCTGCTGTCCCCCAGCAGCAGCTGCAGTGCCAGCAGTAAGATCCGTGCATGGCTGCCGGCCCTGGCTCCCCATGCCCGGCACCTGCCTTGGAAAGTGGCCCCGCGGCCCAGAATGAGGAGCTGCCACCACTGCTGCCTCCTCCCACTGCCACCACTGCTGCTGTTCCTGCTGCCTCCGGAGGTGGCCCAGAGCAGCAGCAGCAGCGAGATCCACGCACGGATGCTGGCCCCAGCTCCCCTTGCGAGGCAGTCTGGGAATGTGCGGATTGTTTAAAGATGGTGGTGGCAGCGATAGTTCCTCCTCATCCTGGGCTGCGGGGCCGCTTTCTGGGGTTGGCAGCCATGCATGAATCTTGCTGCTGGCACCACCATGGACTGGGTCAACGGAGTGTGGCCTTGCGACAAATATGAGTGCCGCTGGCATGGACAGAGCTCAGCTGTTGGAGGTGTTGGAGCAGCGGCTGCTGCCGCCGCTGTCCTCACCGCCACCATCATGGGCCACTTTATCATCTTGCAATCTACTATCCGCTGACATTTTGACATTTGGCTGTTACCCCTACATACTGTCTTTAACACCAACCACTGCTATGATGGACATAAGCCTCCCACTACCCCCTTGAACACTGTTGGCTGCTCCCCCGTGGACATGTCATCTCCCTGTTCCATCTCCCTGTGATGCTATTCCATTTGGCTGATGCTACACTCTCCTCTGCATTATACTGCCACAGAACTTTACTCCCTTTGGGAACTCCCCCTTTCCCGGGGATGGCCTTCTTGCCTATCAAGATGCTTCCTTAATGATGGAGCTTGGGATCCCGAGAGGTGGCGTGCAAAGAAGAGACTTCTTAGGGATTTCTTACTGGGTTTTTTAAATCACATTTTAAGGGGTGGGTGGGGGAGTTGATTCAGGTGACTCAGACAGGCTTGGGGGGGAGTCTGCCAGGGCACAGGCCAGAGCTAATTAATGGGGGTGGGTCAGGAGTGATGGGAAAGGTTGGGATTCCAGGGGAAATGTTAAGTCATTCCATTGGGGGGGGTTTTACCATCTCTACTGTTTATGGGAGAGGCAGACTGCTACCCCTCACCTGAAAGGTTCCTGATGGAGCTTGGGACTTTTCTTGCTCATAGCTTGACCGAAGCCCTAGTGGAAGCCTGGGATAGGGCGGCCACTGGGGCTTGGACCATGTTGTGCCTTTGCGACCTCTGACCTGGTGCCGATTCCGGGTAGCTCCCTGGTTTACTGAGGAGCTCTGGGAGAAGAAATGCCAGAAAAGACCCCTAACACAGGGGTCCCCAACCCCCAGTCTGTGGACTGGTGCCGGTCCGCGGCTTGATAGGAACCGGGCCGCAGGGCTGGAGAGGAGGAGGAGGGAGCAGCCCCCTGGGCAGAGGATGACCGAGAGCAGGGGTCCCTAACCCCTGGTCCGTGGACTGGTGCTGGTCCACGGCTTGATAGGAACCGGGCCGCAGGGCTGGAGAGGAGGAGGAGGGAGCAGCCCCCTGGGCAGAGGATGGCCAAGTGCGCCTCCACCAGCTCCTTCCGATGGCCACCGTGGCGCACTTTCTGGGGCTACCCGGAGCGGCCAGCATGTCAGCTGAGGAGGTAACGGCTGCCTCATCCCGCAGTGAGCGGATGGGCGGGTAGAGGACCCGAGCTGCGGCTACCTTAAGCACCGCCGAGGCCATCCGGCCGCTGCCCGCCCACCTCCCTTCCAGCCCCGTGTGGTGCCCGGACGGCCTCGGCGGTGCTTAAGGTAGCCGCAGACTCAGGTCCTCCGCTGCGGGATGAGACAGCCGTTACCTCCCCAGCTGACATGTTGGCCCCTCTGCTGCTTCCCGGGGGGGAGGGAGAGAATGATAGACACACAGAGAGACAGACTTAGAGAGTCAGAAATAGAGAGAGGGAGGGAGGGAGGGAATCAGACACACACACAGTGACAGAGATGGGTGGAGGGGAGAGAGAGACAGATACACACACACACACACAGAGACAAAAAAACAGAGAAAGAGAAAGAAAGAAAAATAGAAAAAGAAAGATGAATGGAGGATGGGAGGTGTTAGATCAGACAAAGGATTCCGACTCAGGCATGGTCAAAACAACAGGAACGTTTATTCACACTATTTACAACACACACAAGATTCAACTGGCAAGGTTTCTTCTCTGGCAACCTCTTATATAGAGTTACCAGGCAGGAAACTCCTAGCAAGCAGTTGCAACATTGTAACTCCTTTCCAGACAGATTCCAGACAGCTTGTCTCTGTTAATCACTGCAGCTGCTGGCTCAGCTCCGGAATGCGGTGACTCATAGGTTACCAGACGAGTTGTCTGGGACATAGGCTTGGGGACTCAACACTCCTTCCCCCATAGTCAGTGCGCATGTGTCTAGGTTCTCTGTCCAACACAGTACATGCGCATGCGTAGTCGTTCAGATAGGCGGGGCGGTGTCGGGTCCGCCCTGACCGCCTTAGTTCTTGAGGAGGCTCCTCCCTGTGGGACACGGAGCCTTGGCCTACGTCATCGCGGCCTGCCCTCGGAGGTGGAGTCGCCGTAGGCGGCAATGCCGACCCTAGCAAGTCCGGGTGAGGTGGCGTGGCGACCGGGCTTGAGGTAGTTGGCCTTTGCTGGCGAGTATTATTCTGGTAGGGTGGTTCCCCGATGGGCGAGGCCCCCAGCTGAGAGTCAGATTGGGCTGTGAGGTCCTGGCGGTCTCCCCGTGCTGTTCCCGCCGATACGAGGTCTGGACCGGCTAGGGACTCCGGGGTTCCAAACAACTGCTCGGCTTGAGCAGAGAACAACGGCCCAACGGGGGCCAACGGGCAGGAACGGCCTGGCGTGGTGACTGCTGTTTCGGGCAGGCGGCGCCTCAGTTGATCCAGGTGGCGCCGCCACTCGGATCCATCCTGAAGGCCGACTCTGTAAGAACAGGGTCCGGTTACGTCCAAAATGGTTGCGGCAATCCATCGCGGCTCCCCTGAAAAGTTCCTTGCCCAAACCAGGTCCCCAATTTCAAATAAACGAGGAGTGGGAATCTGCAGGTTGCCCCTCTGCAACCCGTCGTAATCGGGGTGCAGTCTGTCCAGAGTGGTCCGCAAGCGTCGGCCCATCAAGAGCTCCGCGGGGCTTTTCCCTGTGGCTGGGCAAGGTGTGACATGCTGTCCCAAAAGGTACGCGGCCACCCTTGCCTGCCAGTC
The DNA here is from genome assembly GCA_039707465.1 of Rhabdophis nuchalis. NCBI lineage: Eukaryota > Metazoa > Chordata > Lepidosauria > Squamata > Natricidae > Rhabdophis > Rhabdophis nuchalis. The sequence continues at coordinate 111,302,864 of CM077647.1, read as the reverse complement.
CCCTTTATCCAAACGGGCCAAGGCTTCCTTGGCTGAGCGCACGGCTCGTTCCGCGCGTCCATTAGACGCCGGGTGATAAGGGGCGACCGGCGCGTGGCGGATCCCTTGGGTGGCCAGAAAGTCCAAGAAGGTGGAGGATTGAAATTGGGGTCCGTTGTCGGACACAACGACGTCCGGCAACCCGTGGGTCGCGAACAGACGGCGCAAGGCACGCACCGTGCTCTCCGCTGTGGTGGAAGCCATGAGAATCACCTCCACCCAGCGTGAGAACGCATCCACCACCACGAGGAAATTCTGGCCATGGAAGGGACCCGCGAAATCCAAGTGGAGCCTGGACCATGGGCACCTGGGGGCGTCCCACTCCCTCGGCGGGGAGACCGGCGGGGCCGGCCGGGACGATTGGCAGGAGGAGCAGGCGGCCACCCATTCTGCCACTTCAGCGTCCATGCCGGGCCACCAGACATAGCTCCGGGCCAATGCCTTCATACGGACGATGCCTGGGTGGTTGGCATGGAGCGACTGAAGAACCATGTGCCGAAGAGGGGAAGGGACGATGACCCGATCTCCCCAACACAAGCACCCGCAATGGAGCGAGAGCTCCAGCTGGCGTGACTTGTAAGGCCGAAAGTTTTCAGCCACACTGCCCGAAGGCCAGCCCCTCAGCACCCATCGGCAGACCTGGGCGAGGACGGGGTCTGCGCGGGTGTGAGCGGCAACGGCGGAAGAGGACAGGGGCAAGTCCGAATCCGCGACCATCAGGACAGAGAGAGCAGGCACAGGGGCCGGATCCGGCCCCGGGAGAGGGCAGCGGCTTAGGGCATCAGCATGCCCTATCTGCTTGCCAGGACGGTATAGCAGCGTATAGTCATACGCTGCCAGGAATTCCGTCCAACGGGTCATCCTGGGCGACAGGATGGGGGGTGTCGGACGGTCACCGGCCAATAGCCCAAGGAGCGGCTTATGGTCCGTGACAACAGAAAAGGTCCGCCCATAGAGGTAATTGTGGAACTTCTTAATCCCGGACACTACAGCCAAAGCCTCCTTGTCGATTTGGCTGTAGTTTCTCTCCGTTTGAGACATTGTCCGGGAGTAAAAAGCAATGGGGGCTTCCGAGCCGTCTGGAAAGACGTGGCTAAGGACAGCCCCCAGGCCAAAAGGGGAGGCATCGCACGCAAGCGTCAGAGGAAGCCTGTCATGGTACTGGACTAGTACCGCATCTGACGTGAGCATGGCTTTGACAGCCGCGAACGCGTGTGCTTCGCGGCTGCCCCAGTGCCAGGCCGCGGATCGGTCGAGCAACCGATGCAGCGGCTCGGCTAGCGATGCCTTATGGGGAATAAACGGCGCGTAGAAATTCAAAAGGCCGAGGAATGCCTGCAGCTCCGTTTTGGAGGCAGGAGTGGGGGCCTTTTGGATGGCCTCGACCTTGGAGGGGGTTGGGTGAATTCCTTGGGCGTCAATCATGAAACCCAGGAATTCCACCCTAGGCGCAGCAAACGTACATTTGCTGCGTTTCAACTTTAAACCCGCGCCCCTGAAAACTCTGAGGACCTTCCGTAACGTTTTGGCGAGTTCTGATATGCTGGAAGCAGCAATCAGGACGTCGTCAAAATACGGTACAACGCCAGGGAGCCCATGGAGCAGTCGCTCCATGAGGCTCTGGAAGATCCCCGGGGCTACGGACACGCCGAATTGGAGACGGCGACAGCGGAAAGCCCCACGGTGGGTCACGATGGTCTGCGCTTCCGCAGCCTCGTCATCCACCGGGAGCTGTTGGTAGGCCTGCGCCATATCCAGTTTCGCGAACACTCGACCTCGTCCCAATGAGTGGAGTAGGTCTTGCACCACCGGAACCGGGTATGGGTTCGCCTGAAGCCCGAGGTTGATCGTCGACTTATAGTCGGCGCAGATCCTCACGGACCCGTCGGGCTTAATGGGGACCACAATTGGGGTCTCCCATTTCGCCTGATCGACGGGTTCGAGCACGCCCTGCACCACCAATCGATCCAATTCCGCTTCAACCTTGGGCTTCAGCGCGAACGGCAGCCTGCGGGCCTTCAAGCGGACTGGAGCAACCTGTTGGTCCAAATTTAGGGAAACTGGAGTGCCTTTGTACGTTCCTAAGCTGCCATCAAAGACGTCGTTGAACTCTCTGATTACTTCGTCTACCGGAGAACTGGCTGGCACGCTGTGTACTCCTTGGACTGACAGTCCCAAGGCTGGAAACCAGTCCAATCCGATCAAGGCAGCTAGGGGTTTGGCCACTACCAGGATGGGAAGGGATCCGTGGAAGGGGCCGTAGTCTACTCTCACTCTGTGCAGACCTAGAATGGGAATTTGTGAGCCCTGGTAATCTTTCAGGATCGTCGCCGTGGGGCCGAGATCCCGCTTCCTGAGCTTGGGGCAAAGCTTAACTAAATGCGCCCAGGACATGAGTGATCTAGAGGACCCTGAATCTATTTCCATTTTTACCCCCACCCCCTCTAAGCAAACCACTGTTGACAGTCTCCTACTCTCTGCCTGGTCGTAGCTTAGAGCTGGGGGCATCTCCGCCAGCGCGAAGCAGTCGGTCGGCTGTGGCTGGTAGCGTCCTGAACGCTTCTGCGACCCTCGTTGTCCTGGTGGAACGGTTCTGGAGGCGGCAGCTGGCGTTGTCGCTGGAGCGGCAGCACGGCACACAGCTGCTAGGTGTCCTTTCCTGCCACATCTGCGGCACACCGATGCCTTGAATGGGCACTCTGGTCTCTGGTGGGCCCCTCCGCAGCCTAGGCAGTTCCCGGACTTCTGCTGCGGTGTGAATGCGCGATTCGGCACGCGCCCGGTCACCCTCATGCAGTCCCCACGGTCATCCTCCTCCAGCTCATCCAGTGGCGCTATTTCGTCTACCAGACACGCTCGCGGAGTGGGGAAAAGAGGAGGGCGCGCGCGGCCCATGTCGGATGTGGAGATCTCCGACAATTCTGTCGCACGTGCTTCTTCCACCGCTTGCTCGAGAGTCAGGACAGTTTTTGAAAGCAAGCGGCGCTTTAGGCGGATGTCTCTTACGCCGCATACAAACTGCTCCAGTAGGGATTCCTCCAGGAAGCCAGCAGGGAACTCGCAGGGGATTGCGGTCGCTCTCAATTTCTGCAGGAACTCGGCTACCGACTGTTGCGGCTGTTGCACACATTGCCTGAATGCATAGCGATGCGCTATGCGGGAAGGCGCCGGCGCGTAGTGTGCTCTCAGGCGGCCCAGGAGATCGTCCCACGGCACTTCGTGCACCGCTGCGGGTGCTGCTATGGTTCGGGCGGTAGCAAACAATTCAGGGCCGCCGCACTGGAGGAATAGGCTCAGCTTCCTGGCAGGCGCGAGTTCACCGTAGTCGCTGGCTATCAAGAAGCACTCGAACCGGGCTAAGAAGGAAGCCCATTGTTCCTTCATCGGGTCGAACGGTGCAAACGGAGGCATTGTCGCCGTAGCCATGGTGAGGCTGTGCGTCGCGCTGCGCTCTGTTGTTGAAGTATTCGTTACCCGTTGCGTTCTAAGGCCACGGCCTGAATCCCACCTTCGTCGCCAGTGTTAGATCAGACAAAGGATTCCGACTCAGGCATGGTCAAAACAACAGGAACGTTTATTCACACTATTTACAACACACACAAGATTCAACTGGCAAGGTTTCTTCTCTGGCAACCTCTTATATAGAGTTACCAGGCAGGAAACTCCTAGCAAGCAGTTGCAACATTGTAACTCCTTTCCAGACAGATTCCAGACAGCTTGTCTCTGTTAATCACTGCAGCTGCTGGCTCAGCTCCGGAATGCGGTGACTCATAGGTTACCAGACGAGTTGTCTGGGACATAGGCTTGGGGACTCAACAGGAGGGAGGGAGTGAAGGAAAGAAGGGGGAGGGAGGAGGAAGGGAGGGGTGAAAGAAGGAAGGAAGGAAAGGAAGGAAAGAAAGAAAGAAAGAAAGAAAAAGAAAGACGGATGGAGCGTAGGAGGGAGGGAAGGAAGGAAAGAAGTGAGGAAGGGGGAGGGAGACAATGGAAGGAAGGAAAGGAAAGGAAAGGAAAGGAAGAAATCTATTTTCCTATTTCCTTCCACCTCAAGCTACCTGTTTGGTTAACCAGGTTAAAGATCTATTTTTCTCCCAGTGGTCATTTCAAAGGAATCACATCCTCTGAGTCATTTCCTGGATTCAAACCAGCATCCCAAAGAGTCATGGGCTGCCTTTATATATAACGAGTGCCCATAAATCCATTTTTACCATCTTCAGGAGACCAAAGACCAGCCAGAAATGGAAGAAAGAAAGAAAGAAAGAAAGAAAAATAGAAAAAGAAAGATGAATGGAGGGTGGGAGGGAGGGAGTGAAGGAAAGAAGGGGGAGGGAGGAGGAAGGGAGGGGTGAAAGAAGGAAGGAAGGAAAGGAAGGAAAGAAAGTAAGAACTTATGACCACAATTGAGCCCAAAATTTTGGTTGCTAAGCAAGACCGTTAAGTAAGTTTCACCACATTTTCCAAGTTGGCCACGCCCACCGGGTCACACTGAGCCACTCCCACAAAACAGGCCACACCTTTTAGCTCTCAAAAGAAATTTCAGTAGTGGTACTGTTGATATTTGGCTCTATTGACTAATAAGTTTGCCCACCACTGCCCTAGATGGCCAAGTGAGCCGACTCCTCCCCCCGTGTGCACATGTGCAGGCGCGGCTGTTCGCTCTGTTGGAGGCCCTAGAGGGCCAAGTGAGCTGACTCTCCCCCCCGCATGCGCATGCGCCGCCTGTTCCCCCTCCCCCCCTCCTCTAGGCCAGCCGGTCCGCAGAATTTTCTTTAAAATGAAACCGGTTTCATTTTAGAGAGTGGTTGGAAGGCCAGGCGGTCCGAATCTGATCGAACACTAATAAGAATTCATATTAAATCCTACTTAGTGGCGATAAAAGCGGCAAAACAGCAACATTTTTCCACTCTTATTGCGTCCGCAGATAACTGCCCAGCCTCCCTGTTTAGGGTGACCCGTTTCTTACTTAACCAAGGAACTGGGAAAGACCCCTTGCAGGTTCGGGCTGAAGAATTTGTTCAGTATCTGCAGGATAAAATTGCTGAGATTTGTACAGGCTTGGACTCCAACTGGGTAGATTTGGCGAGTCGACGATGAATCTTGTGGAGTTTGATTCTGGGACTCCCAAGGGCTTGGACAGGATTATGGAGTGACTTAGTGCTGCCACTTGTGTACTGGACCCATGTCCCTCTTGGTTAATTTCGGCTTCCCAGGAGGCGACATGAGGATGGCTCCAGGCAATTACCAACGCCTGGGCCACGAGGGAGGAATACCCCTCGTAGAAATGTGCCTGCCAGGTTACCTGGCATTCCATCAGCCACGGGCCCAGGGCAGGGGCAGGGGTGGGTGGCGGATATTATTAAGGAAGGCCTTAAGCCAAGGGAGACCACTGTGCCGCAGACAGCCGGTTGTGAGTCCCTCTGTGTGAAGTGGGGCCGTGGGAGGCAGTTGGGTCTGCTGGTTGTGTACCTGGCTCCCCGCTATGTATCAGCAGCCCTGCCTGAGCTCCTCGAGGTGATCGCCGAGGTGGCGGTTGATACCCCCAGACTTTTAGTCATGGGGGATTTCAACCTGCCATCAGTAGGCGAGGCATCTGAGGCGGCCCGGGAGTTCATGGCCTCCATGATGGCCATGGACCTGATCCAAGTAATTCATGGCCCCACGCACACCGGGGGACACACACTGGATTTAATTTTTGCCTCCGGCCAGTGGTTGAGTGATCTAGGAGTAGGGGAATTAGTCATCGAACCCCTGTCATGGTCAGATCACTCTCTCCTTCGGCTTGACTTTCCAACCGCTACACCCCACTGCGGGGAGGTGGAACCAGAGATACCAAGATGGTTCCGCCCCAGGCACCTGATGGACCCAGAGAGGTTCCAGATGGAGCTTGGGCCAATACCTGTGACCCTGACCTGTGACTCGACTGAGGACCTAGTGGCCGCATGGAATAGTGCAGCCATGGGGGCCTTGGACCAGGTCGCGCCCCTGCAGCCTCTCACGTGGCACCGATCCACCCTGGCCCCTTGGTTTTCCGAGAAGCTGAGGGTGATCAAGCGTCATAAGAGACGCCTAGAGAGCATTTGGAGGTCCACTTGCTCCGAATCTGATCGAACACAGGCAAGGTCCCATTTAAGGACCTACCTAGTGGCGATAAAAGCTGCGAAATGTAACTATCTCGCCACTCTTATTGCATCCGCAGATAACCGCCCTGCCGCCCTGTTTAGAGTGACCCGCTCCCTCCTTCAACAGAGACTGCGGGAAATTCCTTTGCAGGGCAGAGCAGAGGAATTTGGACATTATCTGCAGGATAAAATTGCTCAGATCCGGGACGATCTGGCCTCTAACGAGATTATCCTGGGCGGATCGTCTGAGGCAGGTCTTGAAACCGTATTATGGGAAGAGTTCGACCTTGTTACTTCAGATGACATGGACAGGTTGCCGAGGCGACTGAATACTACCACATGTTTATTGGACCCGTGTCCCTCCTGGCTTGTACTGGCCTCCTGGGAGGTTACAGGAAACCTCCCAGGAGGCTGGCTCCAGGAAATAGTGAATGCTTCTTTGAGCGAGGGATTCTTACTGGCTGCCTTGAAAGAGGCGGTTGTGAGACCCCTCCTCAAGAAGTCTTCCCTGGACCCAGTGTTGTTAGTTAATTATCGTCCGGTCTCCAACCTTCACTTTCTTGCGAAGGTTGTTGAGAGTGTGGTGGCACAGCAGTTCCCCCGGCACCTGGAGGAAACCATCTATCTAGACTTGCACCAGTCTGGCTTCCGACCTGGACATAGCACTGAGACGGCATTAGTTGCGTTGGTGGTTGATCTCTGGAGGGGCCGAGATAGAGGTTGCTCCTCTATCCTGGTCCTATTAGACCTCTCAGCGGCTTTTGATACCATCGACCATGGTATCTTATTGCACCGACTGGAGGGATTGGGGTTGGGAGGCACCACGCTGCGGTGGTTCTCCTCCTACATCTCCGGTCAGTCGCAATTTGTGTTGACAGGAGGGCAGAGGTTGACGTCGAGGCCCCTCATATGTTGGGTGCCCCAGGGGTCGGTCCTCTCACCCCTCCTGTTCAACACCTATATGAAGCCACTGGGTGAGATCATTTTGGGGTAGAGTACCATCAGTATGCTGATGATACTCAGCTGTACATATCTACCCCTAACCACCCCAACGATGCCGTTGAAGTGATGTCCCAGTGTCTGGAGGCCGTGCGAGTCTGGATGGGGAAGAACAGGCTTCAACTCAACCCGTCCAAGACCGAGTGACTATGGTTTCTGACATCCCGGTATAGCCAGTTGACTAGTTACTTGCGGGACTGCCTCCTACCACACATCTCCCTTAGACCGATCTGCTCCCACAGGGAAGGCCTTCTCAGGGTGCCGTCTGCTGGTCAATGCTGGCTGGCGGCCCCCAGGGGAAGGGACTTCTCTGTGGCGGGTCCAGCCCTCTGGAATGATCTACCCCCCGAACTTCGTACCACCATGGACCTTCGCCTCTTCCGCCGATTGCTTAAGACACACTTTTTTCATCTAGCTGGCCTAGCTTAGATCCTGATGCAATTACAGATTTAGTTATTGAATTTTAACATTTTTTAACAGTTTTAACCATATTTTAGCACAGGCCACATTTAATTTAATTATATTTTAATGATATGATTTTTATTTATTTATTTATTTTATTAAATTTATACCCCGCCCTTCTCCTTGTTAGGACCCAGGGCGGCGCACAGGGATGTTAAAATACATACAAAATATATAAAATATATGAAATTTAAAATATTTATTCTAATAAATAAACCCTGCGCTAAAAACCGAATTAAAATCCCAAGTTTAAAAACTATCTAATAGTCAGTATGGAGGTTATGCTAGGCCGGCTAGATGAAATAGGTGTGTCTTCAGACACTTGCGGAAGAGGCGGAGGTCGGAGATGGTGCGGAGTTCAGGGGGTAAGTCGTTCCAGAGGGCTGGGCCCGCCACAGAGAAGGCTCTCCACCTGGGTGTCGCCAGTCGGCATTGTCCAGCCGACGGCACCCTGAGGAGGCCCTCTCTGTGGGAGCGTATCGGTCTGAGGGATGTATGGGGCAGGAGGCGGTCTCGCATATAACTAGGCCCCGAGCCATGGAGCGCTTTAAAGATGGTCGTTAAAACCTTGAAGCGCACCCGAAAGACCACAGGAAGCCAGTGCAGCTCGCGCAGGATAGGTGTTATGTGGGAGTGTCTAGGCGCTCCCGTAATCACCCGCGCGGCTGCGTTCTGGACTAGCTGCAGCTTTCGGGTGCACCTCAAGGGAAGCCCCATGTAGAGAGCATTACAGTAGTCGAGTCGAGAGGTGACGAGTGCTTGAGTGACTGTGCGTAAGGCACCCCGGTCCAGTAAGGGGCGCAATTGGCGCATTTAGTATTGTTTGTTTGTTGTATTCTTTTTAATTTTCCTGTGCACCGCCCTGAGTCCCATTGGGGATATAGGAGCCGTATAGAAATGGAAATAAAGTTAAAAAAGTTAAAGCTTCATTGAGAGAGGGGTTCTTTCCTACCGCCCTGAAGGAAACGGTGAGGGCTCTCCTTAAGAAGCCTTCCCTGGATCCAGCTTCTTTAGCCAACTATTGTCTGGTCTCCAACCTTCACTTTGTAGTGAAGGTTGTTGAGAGTGTGGTAGCACGTAAACTCCCCCAGTACCTGGATGAAGCTGCCTACCTGGATCAGTTTCAGTCGGGTTTCAGGCCCGGGTATAGCACAAAGACTGCATTGGTCATGTTGGTTGATGATCTCTGGTAAGCTGGATCAGAGGCTGCTCCTCTGTCCTGGTCCTATTAGACCTCTTGGTGGCTTTCGATATCATCGACCATGGTATCCTGCTGTGACGCCTCAGAGGGTTGGGAGTGGTTCTCCTCCTACCTGTTGGATTGATCGCAGTTTGTATTGACCCTGAGGAACTGACACCTTGTGGGGTGCCCAGGTGTCGGTTCTCTCGCCCCTCCTGTTCAACATATATATGAAACCACTGGGTGAGATCATTCATGGTTTAAGGGTATGGTATTATCAATACACTGATGATACCCAACTTTTCATCTCTACCCGCCCTGAGTCGTTTGGGAGAAGGGTGGCATATAAATTCAATAAATCCAAATCCAAATCCAAAACCAATGAAATACCGCAACCTGGCCATCAAAACTACATGATTATGGATGAAACATGTAATAGTGATAACCATTGTCATCAGGGCACTTTCCAAGAATTTCATAAGATACATCAACAAATTGCAGCTTCCTTCAATAACACCAGAGGAACTGCAATAAACTGTGCTCCCCAGAACATTGTTAAGAAGATACTTGGTTGATACCTAGGACACTGGCAGCAAACCATTAGCACCAGTCAATGGTATTTGTAATGCATTTTTAAATGTTCAATTGGCTGAGTTTCATGTTTAATGAATAAAGTATAATTTATTTATTGGGAATTTATTCCCAACATATTAGTTGAGAGTCTAATATGTTTTTAATGTGTTAATACTAATGAATGCTCTATTTGTGGACAGACATGAATGAAGGCTGCATAGATCTCTCACTTCTTTTTAGAAGGTGTCTGTCTTGACATACAGCACTTGGACAGCACAGTTCCTGAGAGAGATTGATTCTAGCACATTCATAACAGGCTTAGTATTCTCTTTGGGTTGTTATAAACAAAATCTATCTGCACTAATGACTGCAGCAATAAATTCAATCCTCTGTCATTTAGTAACAATCTGCACTTAGGCAGTTGGCGCTCTGACAGAGAATAATAGAATCTACCCTTTTAAAGTTGTAAATTACTAAGAAAATGCTGAGCCTTAACTTCTTGGTTGTTTTTAAGCTGAAGAAATATTGGTATTACTTTCACTAAGCATACTATTAAAATAAATAAGCAGTATTTATTGCTGTGGCTGAAATAAGAAATGCAGGTTGCCTATTTGTCATGCCTAGAACCCTCCCCCACACTTGTAGAGAGTGGGAAAGGAACATCAGTTTAATAGGTCTATTTGAGTAGCTTAAGGCTTGGAAAGAGATGGGAAGAAGGTACTTGCTATGCAAGACATGTCTGGACCAGTGGTGGGATTCAAATTTTTTTACTACCGGTTCTGTGGGCATGGTGTGGCTTGGTGGGTGTGGCTTGGTGGGTGTGGCAGGGGAAGAATACTGTAAAATCTGCATTCCCTCCCTGTTCCAGGGGAAGGTTATTGAAAAATCCCCATTTCCTCCTGAACAGCTGGGATTCACGCTCAGCGAACTGGTTCAAATGCCAGTAGGAACCCACCATAGACACATATGTAGCAGGTACAGTATCTCATTCATGAGTATCAAGAGAAATGGGGGGGGGGGGTTACAATGTAGGATATACTGGTAAATATATAGCTATATCATTCTGCCCTTTTAATATTTCATGTATGATTTCTTTTGGCACCAGCAATTTTTTAATAACTTCATATAAATTGTTCTCTAGACCAGGGGTCCCCAACCCCTGGGCCGCAGACCGATGCCGGTCCGTGGCTGGGTAGGAGCCAGGCCGCAGGGCCGGAGAGGAGGAGGAGGGAGGAGGGGGCAGCCCCCTGGGCAGAGCGCGCGGGAGAGCGCAGGCGGGGCTTTTCGCGCGGTTGGGGTGCGCCTCTTCCTCCACCTTTGTCGATGGTGGGACTCCTGCATGCCGCAGCAACAGCACTCCCTACCGCCCGCAGATTCCCTTCCTCTCTGCCCCCCCAGAGCTTCCCCAACCGGCATGCCACCCACTCATCTTCTTCCAGGGGCTGCGGAGGTTCCTCACCCCCACCCCACAGAGCCTTCTCAGCTCCTGGAAGGAGCCTGACCGAGCGCACGAGGGACCAAGTGCGGCAGCGGCCGCCCAGGCGGGGCAGGCTAAGGCTAGTGAGCGAGTCGAGACGGGCTGAGGAGACTCCGCGGTGGGGGGGGGACAGGATGGGACGGGATGACGACAGACCGACAGAGAGAGGCATAGACACAGAGAGAGACAGGGTGGGAGGGAATCAGAGAGTGTGACACACACACACACACACAGAGGGAGGGAGGGAGAGAAAGATAGACAGAGGCACAGAATGAGTGATTAAGTGCCTGAATGCGAGACAGACAGACACACACACACACACAGAGTGACAGAGATGGGCGGACGAAGGAGAGAGAGACAGAAAGAAAAAGAGAGAAATAGAAAGAAAGAAAAAGAAAGTGGAAGAGAGAGAGAAAGTAAGAGAGAGAGAAAGAAAGACAGACAGAGAAAAAGAGAAAGAAAGAGACAAAGAAAGAGAAAAAGAAAGAGAGGGAAAGAAAGAAAAAGAGACAGAAAGAGAAAGAAAGAGAAAGAAAGAGAGGGAGAGAGAAAGAGGGAAAGAGAAAGAGAGAAAGAGAAAGAAATAAAGAGAGAGAGAAAGAGGGAAAGAAAGAAAAAATGAGAGAGAAAGAAAGAGAGAGAAAGAGGGAGAGAAAGAGAGAAAGAAAGAGAGAAAGAGAGAAAGAGAGAAAGAGAGAAAGAGAAAGAAATAAAGAGAGAGAAAGAGAAAGAAATAAAGAGAGAGAAAGAGAAAGAAAGAGGGAAGGAAAGAAAGAGACAGAGAAAGAAAGAGAGAGAGAGAAAGAGAAAAAGAAAGACAGAAGGAAAGAAAGAAAAAGAAAGAGAGAGAGAGAGAGAGAACTTATGACCACAATTGAGCCCAAAAGTTTGGTTGCTAACCAAGACCATTGTTAAGTGAGTTTCACATTTTCCAAATTGGCCACGCCCACCCAGTCACATGACTGCTGAGCCACTCAGCCGGTCCGCAGAGTTTTCTTTAAAATGAAACCGGTCCCTGGTGCAAAAAAGGTTGGGGACCCCTGCTCTAGACCTCACCTTAAATTGTCAGAATATTAGTCAAATAGCTTCAGTTGTTAATTAACTTTATAAAATGTCAGAAATAAAGCATAGTAAATGTTACTTTAAAAACATTGATCAGTGGGGTGGGGGCAAGAGTGAAGCAAAGAGGAGAATCTAGGCAAAAGAGTTGGGGGGGGGATTAGCCTTTCCTTGGATACCTCCTTCTCCCCCAAGTGTCCTGTTACATAGAGCAGATGTTCCTGGGAAAGGAGGGAAACATCTACTTGGCCAAAGTTTGGAGCTCTTTATCTGCACAAGGATCAGATATTCAGAGATATTTTCTATCAATCACTCTACCAAGAAATCTGGTTCTTCCATAGAATCCTAGGGCTGGGAGGGATCTTGGGGTCTTCTGTTCAACTCTCTTCCCAAGACAGGAGTCCTTACACTATCCTGGACAAATGGTTGTTCAGTTTTTCCTTAAAAACCTCCAGTGATAGGTTACCCATAACTGTTCCACTGCTCGATAGTGATGAACTTCTACACGTTGCTGCTTGTCCTATCACTAAATGCTATGGAGAATAGCATGAAAATCTCTTCCTTGTGACAGTAGTCCTTTAAGTATTGGAAAATAGCTATCATATCACATCTAACCCTTCTCTTTGTTAGGCTAAATATACCTAGTTCTTGTAGCCATTCATTATATGATTTAACCTTTAGATCTCTTTTCATCTTTGTTGCTGTTCTCCGCACTCATACTAGGGCCTCATCATCTTTTTGTATGAAAAGAACTGGATGCAGTATCACAAATGTGGCCCTAAATCATATTATGTGGTACTGTTATTTCCTGTGATCTTGATAGCAATAGCAATAGCACATAGTCTTATATACTACCTCACAGTGCTTTACAGCTCTCTCTAAGCCATTTACAGAGTCAGTGTATTGCCTGCAACAATCTGGGTCTCATTTTACTGACCTGGGAAGGATGTAAGGCTGAATCAGCCTTGAGCCGATGAGAATTGAACTCCTGAACTGTTGGCAGTCAGCAGTCAGCAGAACTAGCATGCAATACTGCATTCTAACCCCTGTGCCACCACGGCTCTGGATCTTGATACTATCCCTCTGTTAATTCAGCCTAGGACTGCATTAACCTTTTTGGCAGCTGCAGCACCCTGCTGAATCATACTTAAATATTGTCCACCAAGATCCTTCTCACAGACAATACTGTTGAGCCAGGTACTTATGCATTTGTTTTTTCCTGCCTATGTTCAGGACTTTATTTTTCTCAGCACTGAATTGAATCTTGTTAGATAAGGCCCAAAGCACAAGCTTGTTGAGATCCTTCTGAATCCTGAGTTAGCAATTCCCTCAACTTTGTGTCAACCACAAATTTGGTGTTCACCCCTTCAGTCTCATGTAGATCATTTATGAAGATGTTGAAGAGCACTGGACCCAATGTAGGACTTGAGGTACCTATTGCATGCCTCCTTCCACACAGATTGACCGCATGCTGAGTGTGGTTGGTTAGTCAAGTGCAAATCCATCTGATGGTGGTACTGTCTATTCCACATTATTCTATATTATAAAAATGTAGGCCTTGGTCTACTTTATTAAATGTTACATGGGTGGTAACAAGCATTAATTTTTTTCTGAGAAAGGCATTGACAAGTTTATAGTTATTCTGCTATTACAGAATTGCCTCGGATGCTCATCTGAGTAGAAAAGAAGGTTATACATTAACTTTAAAAACTCAAATTTTAAAGAGTCACCTTCTTAAATTAACATTGTCTCCTAACCTTCTAAATAACTTTATTAGTTTTATATTTTTTTGTGCACCACCTTCAGACCAAGAAGTTATAAATGTGGCCTCCATTAGTAAGCCCAAACAATCTTCCCTAACTGACATTGATAAGCCAGCAGTGGGCCACACCAGGAAGCCTTTTGCTACAACTCACAGCAACACTTATTTTTAATTTATCTTGCTCCCAGCAACTGTTCCCAAAATAGCAATGGGTAGAAAAACAGAAAGCTCAGAGGTTGCAGAATGAAAAATATTGTTTTCTAAAAAAATAATCTGGAGACAAAGATTTACATATAGAGGTAATAGTGTGGAGAGGAAATTTTACTACTCTGGATCACTTACCACTGATGTTTTTCAAGAAATGGGATGCTTTCTAATGGTGGAAAACAATAAAATTCCAAAAAAGATTCATTGAGATCATACAAGTTTTGGGTTTTCTCAGGTGAAACCTCTTTTATTTCATGAAAACTTTACTTATGTGAGAACTGCTTCCAAAACTGACACTTTAAAATGACCCATATTCTTTTGGAGAAGAAAAATATTGTGAACGATATTCTAGCCATCTGAATAACATTCATCAGATATCAGATTCAGAGCTGGATATTTTTCTGGGTGGATCCCTCTGAGCTGATTGAGGCCGAGTATTGCCTGGTTATCTAGGAACAGTTTGTGATTTTGAGTCTTAAGAAAGTGGATAGGAGATGATTTAGATCTGGATTCAAGTTGTGCGATATTCTATCTTGAATAAAGGATAGTTCCTTTGAGGTAATTGTGCTTTTATGTCAGTGGGGCACTGACTGTAATTCCAGGAAGCCCTGGAGAAAATGAATTATCTGTCAGCATTTTTGGTGGCTGCTGCACACTACTGGCTCATGTTTACATGATCGTCCACTAGGACTCCAAGGTCCCTCTCCCAGTGACTGTTTTTGAGCCAGCTTTCACCTAATCAATACTTGTACCTTTGGTTTTTCCTGCCCAGGTGTAAAATCTTCCTTTTCTCCATGTTAAATTTAATTTTGTTTGATAAGGTCCATTGTTTAAGTCTGTCAATATCTTTTTAGATTTTCAGCTTATCCTATGGGGTGTTGGTTAATCCTGCCAGTTTAGTGTTATCTGTAAATTTGATGAGTTCCCTTCTATTTCCTCATCTAAATCTTTTATGAAGATATTGAATAGTATTGGGCCTAAGACAGAACCTTATGGTACCCCACCGCTTACTTCCCTCCATGTAGATGTAGTTCCACTAAGGACTATTCATTGTGTGCAGTTTGTCAGCTAGTTGCAAATCCATCTGGTGGTGAGGCTGCCTATCCCAAATTAAATAAAATAAAGTGTGTGTGTGTGTGCGTATGTGTCACAGGTGTTTATGTTATAAATAAAAGAATATTAATTAAATTGCCTTGAACCATTATATGTCATACTGAACCTTAGATGATGAGAAATGTTTTCTCAGTGGTTTACCATATGCAACTGTCAGAAAAAACCTGATTGATTACCTATAAATCATAGGCTTTGACAAGGCATGCTAAAGGTCTTGGTGAATCTCTATTCTTTTCATCAATTGTGTTTGCCTATGTGATTCCTCATTGCAATGTTTAAATTCATCTTATTGTCCAGCATGCACAGCAATCTCTTCAGGAATTCTCAAGGCATTTTATTAATTCCTGTCATCCTGCTCATCCATTCCCAGTGGCCAAATTGATCATGCCATTGAGCTCAGTGAAGGAGATAATTTATCAAGAGATTGTTCTCATCAGTTTGCCATTTTTTTTCATCCAGCTGTAAAAGGTTATAATTAAAAAAGTATATCTTGTGCCCGTGTCTGCACATGTGTATGAAAAAGCTAAAAAAAATTGTTCAGCACAGACACAAGTACTTCAAAGGTGGAATTAAGGTAGGTATATTGAAAGTGTATTGACATTCTAATAAGTCTCAATTAGAAGCCCTTTTCATTTTAAAGAAAAAGCATGCAGAGATCCAAGTCATAAGGAAAGGGAAAGCATAAACACCTCAGTGCAAGAAATAATGCTGTCTATTACCTTGCGTCATTTTTCAGATGTGGCAAAGCATCGAGATTTGCCCCTCTCATTCAGATGTTGTCTTAACAAGATTTGTCTAAAAATGCAGGATTTATATAGGACAGGACTAAAGCAAGAGTGCTTATACTGTCTCCTCATTGATAATGAGTCCTTTGGTTTCCATGCTGGAGCAGTACCCAGGTTGCAAAGATAATTAATCTTTGTCTTGGTTGCTCAAGGTCTGAAGCTGCAAAACTTATTTTTGATGATTTGAGAGATGGATTTTATGGGATGTGAGGCATCTTTCCCATTGTTGGGAATTCCTGCCAAAGAGGACTCTAGTCTTCTGTATCTTCCTCACTTCCAGCAGTTCCACAGTCTTCATAGCATCAGTTCACAATTATTTTGAGATTTCCTGCTGGGACAGGAGGGCAGGGCTGGCACTCTTCTATATAGATTATATCTTGTAAAAAGTGCCTCATACAAATGAAGAATGAAGCAACAATGACAGAAGGGAACACTTGCTGGTGACTGTTTTTGTAATCAGATATTGCTTACTGGGTTCAGCATGTGTTCTTGAAGAAAAGATGCATGTAATGAATATAAATCCTTTTGAGACTGCTTCTGTCAAATTGAGGAGTATTGGGAAGCAAAAACCCTAATGTGGAAGAGCCAACAATGGGGATGGGGATGAAAATCCAAAATCTACTATCGGATAATATATTTATTTGCTCTACAATTTTTCATCTGATAAGATGTTATGAAAGGTATTATGAAAGAGTGACTTGAAACATCAAATCCAGTAATTCAGCTTGGCTGGCATGAAGTCTACATTTCAAAGTTAGCCTTAGATGAAAATGACAGATGACATGCATTAATATCTGTTATTGATGTCATATCTTGCCATCAGACAAAACAGGTATATTTAATATACCTATTAAATATTAAGCTTATTAATGCTTTACAGAGTCTAAATTGCACAAAGAGTAGTATTCTCTTAATACATAACCTTAATACATAAGCTTGTGCCAGGAAGATTACAAGTTGCTCAGGTAAGACTCCTCCACCTGGCAGCAGCTACCCCAAGCCCTGCCATGCTTGCACTCTGCTTCCCTCTTGCTCCCTGTCTCACCTGGCAGCAGCCATTTACCTTCCTGCTAGCCTGCTTGCAAGCCACTTGGGACTTGCAATTTCCTGCTGTTAAAACTGGCAGGAAGTTTGCGTAACACTCCATGATACTCACTTAACAGTGGCAACAGGAGCTGCAAGGAATGCAAGTGATAAGATCTCATACAATTGCCCTTCATGACTGCATTGCTTACAATCTGAAATTTCGATCTAAATTGTCATTGTAACTTGAGGACTACCTGCAAAAGGCTCAATTATGGAGTAATATGGAGGATTTATATAAAATATATTATTATACAATATTCTATATAGTAATACATATATATCCTATAATTCCATTACTCTGCTCCGCTCCGCTCCACTCCATTCCATTCCTCATCAGTTAGTTAGAACCAAACAAACTTCTTGGATAAGAACTGAATTTTTTCAAAGAAAAAAACCAAGAAAGTCCATTTGTCTTTTAAAAAAATCACTTTTTGCATTTTAGATATTTCAAAGCAATTTGAAACATCAAATTGCCATAACTAAGTTTGGGAACCTTTAATACTAAGTGGGAGGCTGTTTTAATGTTATACAATAATGATTCACAATTCAAAAAGAACTAAAATAGTTAAATGTTATTTCATGTTTTATATGCTTTAAATGTTTTCCTAGAGGCTAGAACTATTTTTGCCATTTAACGTTCCTAACTTATGAATAAAATTCAAAGTATTGAGACAATAACACAATAATGTTATAATCCTTTTTAAGACTTCTAATACTAAGTTCAGATCATGACTCTTATGAATTGCTTCTGTGGAAAACTATATCTATTAAATATTAAATGTATTTTGTTATTCTATTACACATATGGTAGCATCTGGAGACATGTGTCTCTGTACTCAAAGATAAGCTAAGTCAAATCTGATTAATACTTAGATAGCAGACTAGAAGGAAATACAAAGACTAAAGTCAGTTTTGTACCTAAGATAAATATATGAATAGATGAGCTCTCCTTGAAGGGGATGTGACATTTTGGTTTTTAATAATCATTTCACCACCTCAACAGGAGATATTAAAGACATATTTGATGTTTTCATTTGTGGGCAGCATTAAACAAGAAGAAAATTGGCAATTTTTCATCTTTAAACAACTTGATAATGGAAGTATCTATCCATTGAATAGATATTTATTTTCGATAACTGGGCTCCTTTATTGGGCTAAGCTAGCAATTCCAAACTTTTCCTTTTTGCATACCATCATATATTCAACAAGAGCTTTTGATAATACCACAATGTGCCAATGGCTTATCCAAAGCATATGCGAATCAGACAGCATATGAGACTCCAGCATTATACTGTATAAAGTAACACTAGATCATAATCTTTAATGGAATTTGGTGTCTCTTCTTGAAATCTTGCAAGATTTGTGGGCAACTCTTCCAATGATTCATAATTCATAATATTCTAGTTTTTAAAAATATATTTATGCACCTACACCATGGCAACCTTACAGACCAGTAGTAGATCCTAGATCATATATTTGAGAACTACTATCTTAAATCTAAGTCATGAATTACACACAACCTAGATCCACATAGTCCATAAATCCAAATCACATTATGAATCAGCTTAATGTATAACTGAGCCACTGTCTCCTAATATCAATGATTAATATTTTATCTATTTTTATTGGATGTGTGGAAGTTTAGTCTTTCAAATGACATTTCAAGTAAAGTTTATGCACAAGGAACATGAAATTGAATGACCAAAATTAGATGTGGATACACAAAATAATTATTTTATTTTGTCTCTCACTTTGTTGTGTAGGAATAACATAATCTGGCCTTTATTACAGTTCACGATTATTGCAGAAGCAATCTGTATTCATTCTTATCAGTTTAATCATCCCTATTTTCTTCTGCCACAAATCATGGTCTATGGTGATTCATTCAATATCTTGGAGGTAAAATGATCAGAGGCTGGCTGATATTTGCAGAGTTCCCCTCAGCTGGTTGAGACTGTTAAGGGCAGAACAGTTTCCCCAATCACTGATTATTTCCTTTCAGGGATATTTTGGTTTTGGCTGTAGCAGAAATAAGACAATTGATTTATACATAGGCAGTGCCTGGTTGCTCTCTACAAAGAAATTCTGTGACTTTACACAGGCTTTTTGTATGTGGTGGCATACCAGTTAGCTGGAAGACCAATAGTTCTATTGTGAATATCTGTTCAGAGATCTTTCAAAAGCCTGTTGGGATGTTTGAGAGCTGAAGTGAAAAGATAAGAGGTTCACCAATTTTTCCTCCTACAAGTGAAAGGAAGAGAGTATCCTGGAAGATCAGAAAACCTCCATCCCAAAGTTGCTCAATTGAAGGTCAATTGCCTGGAGAGCAGTTGGAAAACTCAACCCAATGTCCCACCAACCTGTCATCTAGGCTAGCTAGGGAAAGTGCTTTACCATTCTTCCTTTCACTTGGGTTTCCTGAAGATTGGTAGACCTGTGTTATGAAATACTTTGAGAGAGATATATGTGATTCCACATTTCCATACCTTTGACCTGTCAGGGATTTAAAAAGGCTCCTCTCTCCCAAATAGCTATCCACACAAGTCCAAACCAGTCTACTGCATTTGCAAGAATGTGTTTGGTGATATTTTTTTATTGATAGCAGCTCAGATGGAATATCTACTTCAATTTTCCAAAGAAAACATGTATGGACAGGACTATTAGTAATCGATGTTATTGAAGTAGAATGTATATATATGTATATGTATGTTAGGTTTTTAAGGGCTGATTCATAAATAAATTGTAAGAGACCAGGATGGATCCATTTTGGGCTTATTAGCCCTCTTCAGCTGGCCATACTCCTTCTACTGGGATTTGAACCGGCACTCTCCAGCATATCAGGCAAGCCTTTTTATGCCTTGAGCTATCCGGCTTCCCATGATTACATCAGCCTTACATGACTCTTTTAATGAGAGAATATTTCCACAACTCCTGTTCGGGGCCCCTTTTAAGGGAGGAGACAAACTGTCTTCCTTCTCTGCCTTTCGGCTCAACCCAGAGACCATCTGGGCAGAGAGCCATGAGATTACTGTTGTGTGAATTTTTTAGATATGTCCTGTAAGGCTGATGTAATCATGGGAAGCCGGATAGCTCAAGGCATAAAAAGGCTTGCCTGATATGCTGGAGAGTGCCGGTTCAAATCCCAGTAGAAGGAGTATGGCCAGCTGAAGAGGGCTAATAAGCCCGAAATGGATCCATCCTGGTCTCTTACAATTTATTTATTAATCAGCCCTTAAAAACCTAACACATATCTAAAAAATTCACACAAGAGTAATCTCATGGCTCTGTGCCCAGATGGTCTCTGGGTTGAGCCGAAAGGCAGAGAAGGAAGACAGTTTGTCTCCTCCCTTAAAAGAGGCCCTGAACAGGAGTTGTGGAAATATTCTCTCATGTGTATGTATGTATGTATGTATGTATGTATGTATGTATGTATGTATGTGTATATGTATATGTATATGTATATGTATATGTATATGTATATGTATATGTGTTAGTTTTATGAGCTGATCAATAAATAAATCAGAGAGACTAGTTTAGATCTATTTTGATCTTTTTTGCTCTCATCAGCTAGCCATACCCTTACTGAAATTCGAATTGGGGCTGTATTGCATATCAGGCAAGAGCCTTTAACCATTCAGCCAGCCAGGCTCTCCCATTGCATCAGCTGAGACAGGAGGACTAGTATCTATAAATGTTCCACTAGACTAGTATGTGTGTGTGTGTTACGTTTTTGAGCTGATCAATAAATAAGTCAGGGAGACTAGAATAGATGTATTTCGAGCTTTTTAGCTCTCATCAGCTAGTCAAACCCTTACTGGGATTTGAACCAGGGCTGTATTACACAACACCCTATTAGGGCCCCAATTAAGGGAGGAGACATACTGTTTCCTTTTCTACCTTTCAGCTCATCACCAGAGACCATCTAGACAGAAAGCCATGAATTCTGTTGTGTGATTTTTTTTAAATATGTGTGTTAGTTTTATGAGCTGATCAATAAATAAATCAGAGAGACTAGGATAGATCTATTTTGACCTTTTTAGCTCTCATCAGCTAGTCATACTCTTACTGGGATTTGAACCGGGGCTGTACTGCATATCAGGCAGGAGCCTGTAACCATTCAGCAGCCAGGCTGTAGCCAATTGCATCAGCTGTGACAGGAGGATTAGTATCTATAAATGGCCCACAACACCCTGTTAGGGCCCTAATTAAGGGAGGAGACATACTGTTTCCTTTTCTGCCTTTCGGCTCATCACCAGAGACCATCTAGATGGAAAGCCATGAATTCCGTTGTGTGATTTTTTTTATTATGTGTGTTAGTTTTATGAGCTGATCAATAAATAAATCAGAGAGACTAGGATAGATGTATTTTGAGCTTTTTAGCTCTCATCAGCTAGTCATACTCTTACTGGGATTTGAACCAGGGCTGTACTGCATATCAGGCAGGAGCCTGTAACCATTCAGCCAGCCAGGCTCTCCCAATTGCATGAGCTGAGACAGGAGGATTAGTATCTATAAATGTTCCACAACACCCTGTTAGGGCCCCAATTAAGGGAGGAGACATACTGTTTCCTTTTCTGCCTTTTGGCTCATCACCAGAGACCATCTAGACAGAAAGCCCTGAATTCCGTTGTGTGATTTTTTTTTAAATATGTGTGTTAGTTTTATGAGCTGATCAATAAATAAATCAGAGAGACTAGGATAGATCTATTTCGAGCTTTTTAGCTCTCATTGGGAGAGCCTGGCCGGTGGAGCCTCCCACGCCCACACAACCGTAAAACTGCAGGGACCCGGCTGGTTTTCATCCCCCCCCCATAGTTCGATAAGAACTTAAGCCGTCCTGGACGGGTGGTGAATAGGAGACAAGTCTTTGCTGGGTGCAGGGGTCCCACAAGATCTCTGCCCAACATGAAGTAAAAGTCTCTGAAGGGAGACGAAGACATTCCCCGCCTTTTGGGGGAGCGGAACTAGGCAGAGGGAGAATCTCCGGAATGAAAGGAGTTGCTTAAAAGAGAGAGTATAACATCGGGAAGGTATTTTATTTTGCATTTGAAACATCTCGCTAAAAAAATTTTTTTTTTTATTACTAAAGCTTTGAACCTAAAGATAAGCGTTGGAATTTAATTGAATTGTGGGATTTCTCCCGTTAACAGAAGGCTTTGAAATGACGGATTGAACCGTAACAAAGGGCATAGCCATTTCCGTTTGTGCTGAAAGTGATTGGATCATGACTGACTTTTCTAATATTCTTTTCTTTTTACTCCATTTTACTTAAAACTTTGAGACTTGGATCACTTTTACAATCTTACAATTATTTGGATACTTTATTGTACATTTTTAAACTTAATCAAGGACCATACCTTTATTTCTTTCGGCTTTGGTTCCTCTTCTAACAAAAAAGATTGAAACATTTTTAAGCTATTTAAACTACTTTGTTACATTGTGTCGCTCTTGGAAAAATTGTGGGTGGACACTTATGAGCAGATAAATTTCTGGAAACATTGAATAGAGACATACTAAGAGACAAATTAACCACTAACAAGGTAATTGGATTTACGTTTCTTTATTTTGTGGATTCACCAAAATGTCTATGCATATAGATATATACACTGCAGAAAATCAGGAGCTTCTGGCTGAAATTCTGAATGAAATAAGAAAGTACCATACAATATTCGATAGAAAATTATTTACTATATCAAGTGAAGAAATTAAAGAAATTAAGGAAGAAAAGGAAAGTGATTGTGATAACGGACTGGATTCAACTGAGGAGGATAATGATGACCTATTAAATGAAGGGGAAAGTACAGGAAAGGGGATAACATCAAGACCTTATCAGAAATTTGGATTTCAACCTGACTGGCAAAAGGAAGAAAGAAGAAAAGGAAAGAAAGGAGAAACCACATCAGAAACAAACTTGACATTTAAAAATAAACAATATATGAGCAAAGGAGTTGGTCAGTGTCATGACTGGATAGCTATATTGGATCACAATGTGCCAATGGAAGTTTGCAAAGAACCTGGGAAGGGGAAGAAAAAGAGGTGGAGAATACGAACCATAAAAGAGACAAATTCAACTCACTGTTGGAAAGATAACAGCTGAAAAAAGGAATTTATATCCCTTGATGAGTAATAACTAATTAGACTGTGTTTAAATTATCATCAAGGATTATTAGTTAATTGATTGTTAATAATAATCATAGATGCCTACAATAAGACTAATTATAATAAATATTTTAGTTAATGATATATATTTACTTATCTTTAGATGGGAATTTATGTTATTTAGATGGTAATGGAATACTCTTGGTGAATGATTAATTAATTAACAGCCACCTATAAAAAGCCTAGACAATTATATGGAATCTATAGGGATAGGATGGGATTAAATAAGGGATATTAATAGCTAGCCAGGACCTAAAGATATTATTAAAGAAGAAATAGATTGAGGTTAAAATACTTGATAAGAAATGTGGATATTGATATTAAATTCCATGATAAAATTGTTAGATTTAAAATTAATAAAATGAGATTACTTATGAATAATAACGATTCCAGAGGGGCATAGAATTTATGGATACCCGACTAGAATGTCCTTTGTAGGACATTATCCAGAGTGGGCTTTTCCTTCTTAGACTCATTCAAATCTATTTATCTGTCGATATTGTTTTTCTTTTTTTCCCTTTTTTTTCTTTTCTCTCTTTTGATTCGTTTTATAAATAGAATGCCATTATGCAATTATGTTTTATATAAAAGGATGTTAAAACAACTAGTAAGATTGGGATTGGGATATAAGAATTGTAATAATTGATATGAAAAATAAGTGATAAATTTTGAAGAACATTACAGAAACCTGCGATAAAGTGATACATTCTTAAAAATTAATAGTTGGTAAGGAAAAATGACTTAGTGATATTGCCGTTTTTTGTTGTGAAGTTTGTATTATTTGTGTTTATGTCAAAAAAAAATGATAATAAACTTTTATTTAAAAAAAAAGATGGTCTCTGGTGATGAGCCAAAAGGCAGAAAAGGAAACAGTATGTCTCCTCCCTTAATTGGGGCCCTAACAGGGTGTTGTGGAACATTTATATACAGTCTGTGTGTGTGTGTTTGTGTGTGTGTGTGTGTTACATTTTTGAGCTGATCAATAAATAAGTCAGGGGGACTAGGATAGATCTATTTCGAGCTTATTAGCTCTCATCAGCTAGCCATACTCTTACTGGGATTTGAACCAGGGCTGTATTACATGCCAGGCGAGAGCCTTGCCATTAAGCCAGCTAGGTTCTGTTCTTGTCAGCTGAGACAGAAGGATAGTTATATATAATTGTTTGCACAACACCCTGTTAAGACCCCAATTAAGGGAGGAAGCACACTTCTTTTCCTTTTCTGCCTTTTGGCTCATCACCAGAGACCATCTAGACAGAAAGCCAAGAATTCCGTTGTGTATTTTTTTTTATATGTGTGTTACGTTTTTGAGGAAAAGGAAATGCAGTGTGCTTCCTCCCTTAATTGGGGCCTTAACAGGGTGTTGTGGAAGCAATTATATATAACTATCCTCCTGTCCGACAAGCTGTATCATGATTGGTAGATTGATGCTGATTGGTCCCCCCAAGCACATCCTGGATCTGACCAACCACTGTCTAACCAACACATACTTCATTCATAATGGACAAAGATACAAACAGATAGAAGGAGCACTCATGGGATCACCCCTCTCGCCCATCATCGCAAACTTATACATGGAACATTTTGAAACCAACGCCTTAGACAAATCTAAACAAAAACCCAAACTCTGGCTTAGATATGTAGATGACACTTTCATAATTTGGCCACATGGGAAAGAAAAACTGGACAACTTCCTCACACACCTCAACTCCCTACACCCCAAAATACAATTCACCATGGAAATAGAAGCTAATAACCAACTTCCTTTTCTAGACGTCCTAATCTACAAAAAACCTAAGGGCTCCCTGGGACACACCATCTACCGGAAAAAACACACACACCAACCGCTACCTAAATGCACAATCCCATCACCACCCTGCACAGATAAACTCTGTAGCCAAAACCCTCATACACAGAACCAAACGCCTAGCTGACAAACACCACCTGAAAACCGAATTACACTTCCTCACAAATACATTAATATCCAACGGATTCCAAAGAAAAACAATCTAAACAATCAATTTTAATATTGTATTGTCTGTAGTTTTATATGCATTTTTAATTTCCCTGTGCCCCGCCTCGAGTCCCTTCGGGGAGAGAGAGCGGGTTATAAATTAAATTATTTATTTAATTTATTTAATCATCAAACTAATCCAAAAAGAGACACCCCCCAAAAAAAACAAATTAAAGAACAGGAAAATGGCATTGCCTTCCTCCCATACATTAAAGGTACCACAGACAAAATCAGCAAAATTCTCCACAAGCACAACATCAAGACAGCCTTCAACACCAACCAAAAAATAACCAATATTATAAGGAATCCCAAAGACAAGATCCAGCTAGAAAGCCAAGGAGTCTACAAAATTCCATGTAAAATCTGCCTTGCTACTTACATAGGACAAACCAACAGAAGGATATGTGCACGTATTGCAGAACATAAAAATGCGTTAAAAATCATCTTAATACCTCATCTCTTTATCAACATTTCAAAACTACAGGACATGACATTGACTTTCAAGGAACTAAAATGATCTCCAAGGCTGAACAGGAGAATAATCAGAGAAGCTATCGAAATAGAGAAGCAACCTAACAATATGAACAATTGTGATGACACCTCCCACCTACCAGACATCTGGAAACCAGCACTGACCAACAGACGAGCCCACCCTTCACCCAAGTCGTTGAAATTCAAAATAAGGAGAAACATACAAATAAGACCAATCAGCATCAATCTACCAATCATGATACAGCTGCACAGCCAATCAATCCACTCACAACAACAGTCAGCACTCCACCCCCACCCCCCACCAAGATTTAAGGGAGGGCAACGCCTTCGTAATCGCAGACCGAAGCCTGAGGATGGCAAGTGAGATCTTGCCGAAATGTTGCAATAACAATTTCATGCTATATACACGGGAAAATACTCGAAGACAGCAATACCAGACAGTATATATATATATATATATATATATATATATATATATATATATATATATATATATACACACACACACTTGTGTCATGTGCCTAACATGTAATACAGTCCCGGTTCAAATCCCAGTAAGGGTATGACTAGCTGATGAGAGCTAAAAAGCTCGAAATAGATCTATTCTAGTCTCCCTGACTTATTTATTGATCAGCTCAAAAATGTAACACACACACACACACACACACACACAGTGTGTGTGTGTATTTGCCTGCTCAAAAACGTGAAGACTGCACAATTGCACATTGAGGGAGACATGAGGAACAACCATAAAACTCCAATCTGACTTTACTTCTGAGTAATTCAGAGTCATTCTTATAACAATTCAATAGCTTCTAAGCCATGTAACACCTAATCAAGCATGTTTTTCTTCCAAGTCACTGTAAGAAGAATTTCCTATAAACTACATGGCTTCAGACAATATTTGTTGTCTTAGATTGGAAGTCAATTTCTCAAAGGGCTCCTTTTAACCCTAGTATTTGAATTATGTCTTCATTGCATTAACAGTATGGTCAGATCTGGAAGTTAACATATTGCCCAAGGGCATTGTGACTCTATTTGATTATTTGCTATGTCTGCAATTTCATCTATGAAATTTCTTTTTGTTCCTCTTTTACACATGTTTCTTGAATTAGGATTTGCAGTGATAGCAATTTGTCTAAAAATGGCAGGCACAACTGGGCAATCACAGCCACAAATATTTTTAATGTGCATTGTACACATTACATGCATTGGAAAAGATGAGGCTTCCACTGAATGGCCATGACTAACATTTGGAAGTCAATGGCTGTCATGCAGATGTCCTTGACTTGAACCATTATTGAGTTATATAACAGATTTTATTGTGTGTTATATTTGATCATATGTTATGACTGCAGTCCCAAACCTACTTATCTCAAAGTAAACCCAGATAAATTTATTTTCAGATAAGCACATATTGGTTTGATTTCCTGGTATCAATTTGTGTTATATTGTAACAATTCTGAAAGTGTTGGGAGGGTGTGATCAAATTATTGACTCTTATTTGTTATTTAATTTTTGCAATGCTTTTTCAATATTCTTCCTCAAATAGGCTGTTGGTGTTTCAATTTTCATAAATTCTATTACAATTATTGATGGTTTTATGACTATCAATTTGGTCAATTTCAGTGCTGAGAAAATCTTTTATAGCTATTGATTGAAATTCTCTAAATTTTATCCTAAAGCTATTTCATTTGCTAACAAACTTTCCTTGCATCTGAGTCTGAGATCATACTCCCTCTTTTTACATCTAAGAATACAGTGACTAAAAAAGCCAAATACTGAAATGATGACTGTATGGCTGCAGCCAATCTAATTAATGATTCATTGAGGACTGATGAGACCAATCAATTATGGTTTATGTTTACAGACTTGTAGGAGAAGAGGCAAACTGATCCTCCTTCACTGGAGTAGTCTGAAGTAGTAAGTAAAATGACCCTAGGGGACAGATATGAATAGAGTCTTGTAAGTAGTTTCCTTTTAATTACAGACACAATAATTAACACCTGCTTCACTTCTTTGAAGAAGAATGGAAGCCATTTTCAGAAGACTTTGTAGCTTGATTCTCAATTTTATTCAATGTTATGAAAGCATAACTATTTTAATATTAAAGGTAAAGGTTCCCCTTACGCATATGTGCTAGTCGTTCCCGACTAATATTACTTGCATTCTAATTTTTTCCACTGACATTTTTTAAGGAAATCACTCCAAAATCTCATTATAATCTTAGGAATTGAAATATTTTAAATTATATTTACATTATTAATTTCCTAATTACATACACTTAAACTTACGTTTGTAAAACCTCCCACATAATTTCCCTCCAATTGTACATGGTGATTATTACTTTCTAGTTTCTGAAGAAGTCTTAGTTTAGGATGGATGCATTGCATGAAACAAGTAAACTTAAAAAGTTAGTAAGTTGCATAGTGATCCCATAGCACACATTTTTACCCATCATGGTACATCCTTTGAAAGAGCAGACTCTTAGCAGTCGTCTTTGAAAAGGGTTGGGTATAATTGTGCTCCTTTCAGCTTTTCCCATACATATCATTATTAATTCTATATTACAGGGAGAGAGGAGATCATGGCATCCATTAAAGAATTAATACTATCATCTATAGCAGTGATGGCAAACCTATGGCACGGGTGCCATAGGTGGCACTCGGAGACATTTCTTAGGGCACGCAAGGCGTTGCCCTGTCAGCTCCAGTGCGCATGTGTGCGCTGGCCAGCTGATTTAGCTCTTCTTTTGAGGCCATTTTTCACCCTCTGGAGGCTCCAGGGAAGCTCCTGAAACATTTGGAGGTGGGGACGGGAGGCTGTTTTCACACTCCCCAGGCTCCTAGAAAGCCTCTGGACCTGGGGAGGGTGGAAAAAGCATGCCAAAGCAGGGGGTCGGCACATAGCATTATGGGTGTAGCACACCCATGTACAACCCCCCCCCCCTGTGCTCACCCCGCTTTTGGCACACAAGCCAAAAAAGGTTAGCCATCACTGATCTATAGTGATATGCTATAATTAAATAACTTGTAATTACACCATTGTGCCTCTTTAGGACAAAATGAAAGAACCCTTAGGTCTGATGGAAATTGTACTGGGTATGATTTTTAAAATATAACAATTTATCCAATGGTGTTAAGGAAAATTGTTGTGGCAAAAACAGCAATAGTTCATTTTAGTAGCGATTTAATACATTTTATTTATTTTTTATTTTATTAAATTTATACCCCGCCCTTCTCCTTGTTAGGACCCAGGGCGGCGCACAGGCATTATTAAAACCACAAAATACAATATCAATTAAAATATATTAAATTACTAGACCCGTGCTAAAAACCCATGTTAAAACCATACCAAATTGATTTATTTTTAAAAAGTCAGAAGTAGGGGCTATCCTAGGCCAGCTTGTTGGAATAGATACATCTTAAGACGTTGGCGGAAGAGGCGGAGGTCTGAGATAGTGCGAAGGTCGGGGGGTAGGTCGTTCCAGAGGGCCGGGGCCGCCACAGAAAAGGCCTTTCCCCTGGGTGTCGCCAACCGGCATTGCCCCGCTGACGGCACCCGGAGAAGACCCTCTCTGTGGGAGCGGATCGGACGAAGGGATGTATGGGGCAGGAGGCGGTCTCGTATATAGCTAGGCCCCGAGCCATGGAGCGATTTAAAGATGGTCGTCAGCACCTTGAAGCGCACTCGAAAGGCCACAGGCAGCCAGTGCAGCTCGCGCAGGAGAGGTGTTACGTGGGTTTGCCTTGAGGCACCCATTCTGTATTAACTATAGCTCAAGGGGAGCCCCATGTAGAGAGCGTTACAGTAATACATGCTTTTTTTTTGATGAAATTAACGTATAGGTAGTTTAATTTATATGCAGTCTTCCAATTTTTAACAGATAGTATTTATTGGAATTTTGCATGGTAGAAATGTACTGAATTAATTTCTTTGCTTTCTGCAAACATAAGAAAAGAATAAATTCCTCAAACCAATTTTGAAAGAAGCTTATGACTGCTTGCCAAAGATTTATCACCAAAGATGGATTTATTGTGACTGACATTTAAAATAATTTGATAAATACCCTCATAAGAGAGAAGCTTTTACTTTTTCTAAAATGCTTTCCAATAAGCTTTCCACTTAAGAGCTTATTCCATTTTTGTCTAGAACTGAGGCAAAAGTTGGTATGAATACGTAAGGGGTCAAATAAATATTTTACTTCACAGATTGATTACTGGTTGTCCAGAGCTCTGTTGCAACAATAATATTGAAATTACTTATTCTTTCTTGAAGCATTTTACAACAGGTGCTAAAGTATCTTCTAGCGTAATCTTACATATCAAATAGAGCGGAGTGTATGCCCAATAATATTTTCCCATATAGGAAATGTGCTCAGCTCAACACAGGAGGGAAAATACAGATAACCAGGAAGATCATAGTCATACACGGACTAAAACCATCCCCCAAAACTCACTGGAAAGTATGTAGAATTCGAATTTCAAAGTGTAAATTTCATAAGGGTTGATAGGAAAACGATCCCATGAATCTTTTGCACTTCTGATAATCAAGTCCTTGCCAAGAGGAAAGAATAAGATATTGCCAGGAGCATAATTCATCTTTCCCCATTAAATGGGAAACCTACTGTAATAGCTGAAAAAAACCCAAGTCATGATTGGGTATAAATTCTCCAGCAGCTGCTTGTGCAGTGGGTTGGAATAGAAGACCTCCAAGTCCCTTCCAATTCTATTCTGTAACTAGCTATACCCGGCCACGCGTTGCTGTGGCCCAGTCTGGTTAAATGGCCAACCAATCTGTGTGTAGATCTACACCTGCACACATACACACAACCACCGTATAACCCCCAACCACCTACCTACTGTATTTCTCTCTATCTATCCCCCTACCTACCTATTGTATTTCTCCCTATCTATCCCTGTACCTGCCTACCTATCTACCTACTGTATTTCTTACTCTCTATCTATCCCTCTATTTATCTACCTTCCTACTGTATTTCTCCCCTCTATCCCTCTACCTACCTACCTACCATATTTCCCCCTCTCTCTGTATTCACCTACCTACCTACCTACTGTATTCTTCCCTCTCTTCCTCTACCTACCTACCTACCTACCTACCTACCTACCTACCTACCTACCTACCTACCTACCTACCTATTGTATTTCTCTCTCTATACTTGTACCTACCTACCTACCTGCTGTATTCATCCCTCTCGTTTATCCCTCTACTTATCTAACTACTTACTGTATTTCTTCCTCTCTCTATATTCCTCTACCTAAATAAATAGCCCTCCCCTCCCCAGACCACCATCACCCCACAGTCAACCTCCTCCAGGTCCCCCTCCCTCGTGCCTAACACAGTGGTGGGCAAAATCATTAGTCTCTTTGTCCCTCTGTTCCTCCCTCTCTCTCTGTCTTTCTCTGTCATTCTCTCTCTCTCTCTCTCTCTCTCTCTCTCTCTCTCTCTCTCTCTCTCTCTCTCTCTCTCTCTCTCTCTCTCTCTCCTTCCTCCCCCATCTCTGTCACTCTGTGTATGATTGCCTGTCTACCTTTCTCTCACTCATTCTCTTTGTGTGTCTGTCTCTCTCCCCTCCCTTTCTCTCTGTCACTGTGTGTGTGCCTGTCTATCTCTCTCATTCATTATCTTTTTTTGTATCTCCCTCCCTCTCTGTCTCTCTGTGTATCAGTCTCCCCCCCCCCGGCTGCAAGCAGCGAAAAGGCCGGCATGTCGGCTGGGGAGGCTAGGGCTGCCTCCTCCCACAGTGAGCGTGGCCGTCCGGGCGCCGCACGCCCCCCCAGCCCCGCGCTGCCGCTGTCGCCCCTGAGCCCCGTGACATGCAGCCCTCGCTGCCCGGCAGGCGCACCGGGCAGGACAGCCGACCATACCCTCACCAGCTCTCTCCAACGGCTCCAGAAAGTGCACCTCGGGGGCATCAAAGAGACCCAGTGGAGACGTGCCCGGCTGCCCCGCCCGACACGCCCGCCAGGCGACTGCCACATGGGGCTAGGACGCTTCTGATCCTGTGGCCCTGCGTGTGCGTGCGCGTGCGCGCGTGCGTGTGTGTGGAAGAGAGCGGCTGCAGGCAGACAGGGAGGCACATGCATTGCTTTCCACGTTGCCCCTGGCAACGTTCCTTCAAGGCGGTTTTCTGCCGTTACGTGTCCATGACGTATCAGCTGGATGGGAGGAGTTACACAGAGTTTGAAACGTTTTCAGTTAGTACCTTTTACTTGTGCGTGCCTTGCACACGTTACACGTGTGCTAGGCACAAAATGAGTTGGTATTCTATTATCAGAAGTCCTTGTCAACATTGTGTGAAAGTTTGGTGTAAATCGGTCCAGTAGCTTTTGAGATTAGTGGATTCGTACAAACTATTTTACATTTTTATTTATATAGATGGAACTGTTCATTATTTGCCAATTATGTCAACCTAGATCTCATTTGTTTACTTATCCTTGTAATCATTCCTTTTCCCTATGCACTATTGCAGCAGCACTTATTTCATTTGCACACTTTGAAAAAAAAATCCTTTTCTCCATAAGGGAAAACTCTTCAATCTAGAGAAAGCTAGGTTCCATTGTTGTTATTTTGTTCAGTTGCTTCAATCTGTATGTAACCTGATGGCCATCATTTCATCACCATTATTTCTTTGGTGTGGATCTTGTTAAGTAATGCTTGTGTTATTTTCATATAGATGGAAATTACAGAGTTGGAAGGACCAAGCAGAAGACCCTATACCAGGGGTCTGCAAAGTCGTCTCTTTTAAGACTGGTGGACTTCAACTCTGGGAGTTGAAGTCCACCAGTCTTAAAAGAGCCAACTTTGCAGACCCCTGCCCTATACAATTCCAGATAAATTACTATTCAAGTTCTTCTTAAAAGCCTCCAGTGATGGAGCACCCACAACTTTTGAAGGCGAGTCATTCCACTGGTTACTTGTTCTCACAATTGCTGTTCGGTAATTTTTCTTTAGTTTTAGGTTGATTCTCTTCTTAATTGATTTCCATCCATTGTTTATTGTCTTGCCTTCTGGTTTTTTGGGAAAAGGTTGATACTTCTCTTCTTTGTGGCAGCTCCTCAAATATTGGAGCACTGCTATCATGTTGTCTCTAGTCCTTCTTTTCATGGGACTAGACATATCCAATCCCTGCAATCATTCTTCATATGCTTTACACAAATTTCATTGAAAGAATATATAAGTATGTGACAGTGGTGGGTTTCAAAATTCTTTACTACGTATTCTGTGGGTGTGGCCTGTTTTATGGGAGTGGTTGGTGGTCATGTGACCAGGTGGGAATGGCTTGGCAGTCATATGACTTGGTGGGAGTGGCTTGGCAGTCATTGACCAGATGGGAGTGGCCAAATCAATGTCACTGAATTCTTTGCCCCAATGAATGACCTACAAAAAAAAGATATAAAAAAGTAAATTTATTATTTTGTGCACTTACTACTTAAATAAGATTAAAATAAGTACACAAAACAATAAAAGAGCTACTTACAGAAGGAAGATGACTGTCCTTGCCTGTCTTCAACACTGACCATCTAGCTCCAATGAATGGCCTGCACAAAGAAGAGACACAGAAATGAACTCTTCAATTGTATGCACTACTACATTAAGGATGAAACCAGCACACAAAACAATAAAAGAGCTACTTACAGAAGGAAGATGACTGTCCTTGCCTGTCTTCAACATCACTGACCATCTGGCTCCAATGACCTGCACAAAGAAGAGACACAGAAAGGAAGACTTTAATTGCATGTACTGCATTAGGATGAAACAGCACACAAACCAATAAAACAGCTACTTCCAGAAGGAAGATGGCCGTCCTTGCCGGTCTTTAACGCCACTGACCATCTTGCTCTAATGACCTGCACAAAGAAGAGACACAGAAAGGAAGATTTTAATTGCATGCACCTTACATAACAATAACACAATGAAAGAGATACCCTCAAGTATTTACTTGTGTTATTGGTTTTGTGATTGAAGATGTTTCCAGATTGTCCTTAAGCTTCCAGACTCCTCAGTTGCATTTTTCTTGCTCTTCACTTGTAGATCATCAGCCATTTGATAGTGTGCTCTGAGCCACTTTTTGACTGTAGGAATTGGGTCCCATCTCTTAACAGGCATGCCCACAACACTTATTGTCATTAGATTGTTAATGTTTGGAACAGTTAGGTGGGTTCTTTGTTCTAGACATATGAGGTTCATTTTTGAGAACTCCCTCTCTGCCTCCGCTGAACTAACAGCAACAATATCTCTAGCTTTTTTGATACTGTCAGGAATTTTTTCGGTCTTTGAAACTTTGAGCACATTTTCCAAAAAATCTCTGTAGTCGTTCAAATCAATTTCATAATTAAACATTTTGACAATTCAATCAATCCTGCCTCTGCTTCTGGCAATGGAATGACTATAACTTGAATGTTTGAGTAATCCGGCTCCAAATATGTGAGAAATTGTAATTTGTTTGTGTCTGGCAATTGACTACCTGTTTTTAGATGGTCACAATCCATCAGCCTTTTCTTCAAATTGGTGATAGTGCTTGCCAAAATATTTACACAAGGAAGGGCAACAAATCATTGATTTTGAACCAATTTTATGTTTTTCAAGGTTTCTGAAGCTATCATTCCATCAACCTTTTTTTCATATGGACCCTTTCCCCCTCTAAGCATTTCAAATGCTTTAATTGATCGCAATATCAATTTTTCGGCCTTGATGATATCTGTGTTTCTCCCTTGCAGGGTGTTTGACAGAAGAGAAATCTCATTTAGAATATCAAACATGAGGGCCAAATCATTCAAAAAATTTAAATTTTCAAAACGAGCAGCCATGCCTGGGAATTTTTCATTGCCCAGAAAAAATTTGTGTAGCACTGGATAAACACACCACACAGCTATGGTTGACCTTAAACTGCAGGCAGCCCATCTTGGTCCTAAAACTCTACCAATCTTCACAATTTCAATGCTTAGTTGTTCAGAGATTTTGAAAAGTTCCATCTCGTTGTTGCAGGATTTATGAAAAGTGGTGTTTATCTTGTCAAGAAATATCTTGAAGAGGTCAATTTGTTTGATTTCTTTTATTGCATCATCCAGAACAAGTTGGAGGCGATGGTTCAAGCCATGCCAGATTACAATGTTTGGGAAATCTTTAGCTATTCTGGTGCCTACTCCAGATTTTCTCCCAAGCATAACGCTGGCACCATCGGAGCAGAATGCTATTAAATTCTTCTGCACATATTTGGTGGTAAACCCAACTTTATGCAAGCTTCCAATCACTGCAGAACATGTGGTCTCCGCATCTTGTTTTTCCAATTCCACCAGCTCAATGAAAATGGTTTTGGGGCATTTTGAATCCTCAACTTTAACAAAATCTATCAGAACTGCTTTCATTGATAGCGTTGAGGCTTCATCAATTATCAAACACACTTTCAGATTCTTTGCAATAATGCTGGCAAACACGGTGGTTTTAATTTAGTTTGCAATGCATCAAATATTTTCACTGTGGATCTCCATGAATGCAAGCCTACTCCCAGATCTACTCCAATTCCACTTAGCAAATCTATCTGCCTTTCAATGTCTCAGAATGGTTTGCATCTTTGTGCCAGATTGTAAGCAGTAAAAAATATTGTGCTAGCACTGGGTAAATGTTTGCCAGTTGACGTATCATCAGTTTAACCTCCACCCATTTAGAATAGGCATTTACAGTGATAAAAAACATTTGTCCCTGCACAGGGCCAGCAAAGTCTATGTGTAATCTAGATCAAGGGGTTCTTCGTCTATCCCACTCTAGTGAGGATGTCTTTGGTGGGTTTACCCTCGACTCCTGGCATCATTGACATCCAGCCACCCATGCACCAATGTCTTTATGTTTGGCCACCATACATAGCTTCTGGCAAGAGCTTTCATCCATACTATTCCTGGGTGGCTGTCATGTAAGGTGTCTAGAATTTGTTTCTGTAATGTGGCAGGAATAACCACTCTATGTCCCCATAGCAAACAACCTTTCCTGGTGGATAGTTCATTTTGCATTACAATACAATACAATAGCAGAGTTGGAAGGGACCTTGTAGGTCTTCTAGTCCAACCCCCTGCGTGGGCAGGAACCTTTGCTCTGTATGATTTAAAGCCTGGTCTCAAGGGATCTGTGGGCCAACCTCCTTTAACCCAATCCAATACCCTTGCTATGACTTTGTCCTTGGCAGAGCTTTTGGACACATCTGCTGCAGTTAAGGGACTGTGCAGCTCCTCTATTGATAAGACAGTGTGAGCAGGGTCTTCTACTGGCAATGGTAAGGGGCATCTGCTCAAAGCGTCAGCATCAGCAAGATTTTTTCTTGGTCTGTGCTCTAACGTATAATTATAGGCTTGCATGAATACTGTCCATCTTGCCATTCATGGGGATAGTATTTGGGGTGTTTGTTTACCTGGTGCAAGGATGCCTAGCAGAAGCTTATGATCAGTGACC
Organism: Rhabdophis nuchalis; assembly: GCA_039707465.1. Lineage (NCBI taxonomy): Eukaryota > Metazoa > Chordata > Lepidosauria > Squamata > Natricidae > Rhabdophis > Rhabdophis nuchalis. The sequence continues at coordinate 111,266,877 of CM077647.1, read as the reverse complement.
AATGTTAAATGGCGATCATATACATATGAGTGGAATAGTTTTACTCCTGTAACTAAGGCTAAGGCCTTCTTATTAATTTGTCCATAGTTCCTTTTGGCTTGTGACAAGGTTCTGGAGAAATATGCTATAGGTGCCTCAAATCCTGTAGGTAATCTATGGCTTAGGACTGCCCCTATGCCATAAGGTGAGGCATCACATGTTAGGACTAGAGGCATTCTGGCATTGTATTGTAGGAGGAGGCTGTCTGATGTTAGCAGTCTTTTAACTGCTTTGAAGGCGGCAGCTTCATGAAATCCCGTCAGTCAAGGCCTTTTTTTGAATCTAAAAACCTATGTAAAGGCTCTGCCACTGATGCTTTATGTGGCAAAAATAAACTATAAAAATTGAGGAGGCCCAAAAAGGCCTGCAGCTCTGGTTTGTTTTTTGGAGTTGGAGCATCTTGAATTGCTTTAACTTTGGCATTGGTTGGATGGAGGCCTGAGGCATAAATTTTATAACCCAGGAATTCAACTTGCCTAGCAGCCAATTTACATTTTTCTTGTTCTAATGTAAGGCCTGCTTTCTTAAATTGTTTTAATACTGCTCAAAGGCATTCAACTAGCTGTGAGGTATTTTCAGCGGATACTAGGATGTCATCGAAGTATGGCACAACTCCTGGGATTCTGTGTAGTAATCATTCCATTAAGCATTGGAAAATTCCAGGGGCCACAGTGGCTCTGAATTGGAGTCTATGGCACTTAAAATCCCCTCTGTGAGTAACTATGGTCTGTGCCTCTGCTGTATCAGCATCCACAGAAATTTGCTGATAGGTCTGGGTAAGGTCTAATTTTGCAAAAATTGTGCCCTGTTCTAGGGAATGTAATAGATGCTGCACTACTGGTACAAGATAGGCAAAATTTTGGAGGGCTTTATTCAGGATAATACGGTAATTGACACAGATCCCGACAGACCCGTCAGGCTTTACAGGCGTGACTATGGGAGTTTCCCATTTTGCATGGTCAACCGCCTCAATGATGTCCTGCTCTGTTAATTTACCTAAGGCTTCATCTACTTTTATTTTAAAAGCAAAGGAACTCATCTGGGCTTAATTGTAATGGGAGTCACCTGGGGATCTAAATTAAAGGAAAGAGGTTTCCCTGTAAGAGCTGGTTGAATTTTGATTTTTGACAATTTAGGAATTAATTTCTTAATATTTTGCCAGGACATCAGAGACATAGAAGAACCTGTGTCCACCTCTATTTTACATGGAGACCCTTCTTGACTGTAATAAAATTTTTCTTCTTATTATCACTGATTGCATTGCCAATTACTGTTCAGGGGGATAACTATAGTTGTTAATAGTATTTATTTTTTATTTTTTATTTTATTAAATTCATATCCTGCCCTTCTCCAAAAGGACCCAGGGCGGCGCACAGGGATTTAAAAATACATACAAAATCAAGTAAAAAATTTAAAAACTTATTTAATAACTGTCCTGCGCTAAAACCAAATTAAAATCCCCAAAATTTAAAACTGTCTAAAATAGTCATTGTGGAGGTTATGCTAGGCCGGCTAGATGAAACAAATGTGTCTTTAGACACTGGCGGAAGAGGCGAAGGTCGGAGATGGTGCGAAGTTCAGGGGGTAGGTCGTTCCAAAGGGCAGGGCCCGCCACAGAGAAGGCTCTTCCCCTGGGTGTCGCCAGTCAGACATTCTGGACTAACTGTAGCTTTCGAGTGCACCTCAAGGGAAGCCCCATGTAGAGAGCATTACAGTAGTCGAGTCGGAATGTCATGAGTGCTTGAGTGACTGTGCGCAGGGCAGCCCGGTGCAGTAAGGGGCGCAATTGGTGCATCTCCACGGGGGCCGGTGTTTCGCCCCCAATGGCCAGAGTTGGAGTAATCTGGCTGAACCGGGGTGCCGGTATAGCAATCCTCTACCCTGATTGTAGTTTTAAAAAGTGTTTTTAAAAAAACTTTCTTGTCTACTGGCCTGGAATTTGGCGCACTTTAACCAGATGGCCCTTCCGTCCAGATCGTAAACAGTCAGAATTTCAGAACTTGCATGAAGTCCTCAGGTGTTGTCCCCCACAGTTTAGGCATGTATTCTGGGTTGTCTGCTTGTCCTTGTTGTCTCTTCTGTTACTTGGTAATTTGAGGCGATGTGCCTCTTCTTCATCTGCTGTGTCCCCCAATGAGTCTGCTGTTTCTGAATAGACAGCCTCCATTTTGGTGGGAAAATGTGAAGTGTTTGTCATTTGAATCTCTGAGGAAGATTTGTTAGTGAGTTCAGCTGCTTTAGCTTCATCAAGAGCCATTTGAGGGGGAAGTACAGTTTTAGTCAGTAGATGGTGTTGCAACCTTAAGTCTCTTATGCCAGATACCAATCTATCCCTCAAAGCATTTTCCAAATTCTCAAATTGACAGTGCAGGCCTGCAGCTCTGAGGGAAGATAAGAACTAATTTATGGTTTCTCCCTCTTTTTGATTCCTATGATAGAAGGCATGTCTTCTGGCTATTACAGAGGGAACAGTGGAATAGTGGTTCCTTAAATTTTTTAAAATTATTTTCCAAGGCACAGTATGTAATTTCTGAGGAGCCATTAAATTCTTAGCAGTTTCAAACACCTGATCCCCACAATAGGATAGGAAATAAGCTTTTTTCCTATTGTTTGAAATACCTCCATAGTCATTATCCATTAGGAAACATTAGAATTTTTCTAAGTAGGTGTCCCGTGGTTATTCTGTGGGCTTAAAAGTGGCAAAAATGGGCAAGGCTGTCATTCCTTGGCAAAAATGGGCAAGGCTGTGGCAAAAATGGGCAAGGCTGTGTCAGCGGGCGACGCCCAGGGGAAGGGCCTTCTCTGTGGCGGGCCCAGCCCTCTGGAATGACCTCCCCCCCGACATTAGAACAACTACGGACCTCCGCTCCTTCCGTCGAAAACTGAAAACACACTTTTTCTGTCTGGCCGGCCTTGGTTAGTCTCTACCTCTGGGGTGTTTAGGGAATTTAGTTTTAATGGGGTTTTTAGCGCAGGGACGATCAATTTAATCTGCTTTTATTGTATTTATTGTTTGTATATATTTTTATATGTTTTAATTTCCCTGTGCACCGCTCCGAGTCCCCTTGGGGAGAGGACGCGGTATACAAAATTAAATATTATTATTATTATTCTCCACAGATGGGGAACACAATTTGTAGATTGTCTTCATCAGGTGGCTTCTCGTCACTGACCACAGCTTCAACTCTTTCAGTGGCAGTTCAGCTCAGCTCAGTGACTTGTTTGGTCAGCTCTTGTCTTCACCTCAGGTCGGGATCACAATCCCACCCTTGTTGCTAGCTGTTATGTCCCAGTGCGAGGTGACTTACAGATTGAGGCAAGACAATTGCTAAAAGCTAACTGTCTTTATTGCTAGCGTCTGAGGCTAACCTTAAGCACTAGTTTGACAGTTAGTGTGGCTGCTCAACTAACAGGAGCAGCAGCTGTCAGCCTTTTGACAGCTCCTTATATAATGGTGACGGTTTCTCCTCAACCAATCAGGGCTCAGCGGCTTCTGTGTCAGGCATGGAGGCACAGAGTAAAGCCTGGACACAGCAACAACCAAGATCATTTAAGGTGCACAGTCTTCCAAAAGATGGAATATGACAATCAGATGCAACATCTACTGAGGACAAGCTCTCTTTAGAAATGATAGAGGAGGGATTAGTCAAAGAAGATACTGACAACCAGGTCACCCATCTTCCCTTCTGATCGCAGAGGCAATGCCTAACTAATAATAAAGAACAAGTTATAGCCTTCTCCTTGCACAGTCTCCAGAGTCCATCTATGCCATTTATACCTCAAAACCTGTGGACAAGATCATAGCTCAAATGGCACAGTGGCCCACAGTCTATTTTATTGGAGGAAAGGTAGGTTAGCTGCATGTCGAGCTGCACATGGAGTAACATGTAGTGAGGATAAAACAATTGCTGTTGCACAAATTACATTGGTTACCAGTTTGCTTTCAGGTCCATTTCAAGTTATTGGTTATTTAAAGCCCCATATGACATAGGTCCAGGATATCTGCAGACCCATGGGACCAGCCTGCTTCACTCAACTGGATGCCTGCTACAGATTCTGTCTGCTATAGAATTATGGTGAGTGAGGCCAAGGAGAAGAGCTTTTTCTCCTGTGCTTCCATCCCTGTGGAACGTTTTACAACTAAAAGTGAGAACTGCTTCCATCCTTTTGGCTTTTCAGAAGAATTAAAACTTTTGCTGGTTGGCTTGTGATCTTTAGGTGGTGCTCACTGCTGGAGGTGGGTGCTGGGGTAAATAAACTTCATCCCCCATTATCTGCCTCTTAGTCCTGACTTTTCGTGTGTGTAGTTTAAAATTTTAAATTTGCATAATTTTAATAATAATTTTTCTATTTGTCTTTTTATGATCTAGAAGATGCTCAGAGTCACTTTGTGGGAGAGATGAATGGCATAAAACTTGATTAAATAAATAGTAATGATACATAAAAGGTTTAGACACTAAACCATATATGAATGGTTAAGGGAAGTAGGTATGTGTAGGCTAATGAAGAGGAAGACTGTGGAAGGACATGAGGACAAAAGCAAGCAAAAATAGTACCAATAATAATAATAATTTGCCTTGGGTGCAATCTCAAAACAACTGGATCACCACTTGAATACCATGGGCATTGACAAATTTACCACCAGTCAATTGCAAAAGGCAGCTTTATGTGAAATAGCTTACAGACTACAATGATATCTGTAACATCATGAAACATCAACGTTTACCTATCCTACATCCTTGGGAAGGACCCAAATGGCAGACAAAAAAGTGAAATCTAGTCTGAATATCTGGCTAGAGTGGGTGATGAACCATTATAATAAGAACCAACTCCTAATCAGAATTACTCAAGACGATATATATAAAAAACTAAAAACATACAATAAAAATGGAATAAGGAAATGGAGGAAGAAATTTAATTTAATTTAATTTTCAAATTTTTATACCGCCCCATCTCCACAATGGGACTCGGGGTGGTGAACAGAAGATAAAAAGTAAAAACAACAGCATGCACATCATATAAATACAATCCACAATTTAAAACCGAATTAAATAAATATAACTGTGCTACAAAGATTAAAACTATAAAACCCTCTATTAAAATTAAATTTACATTATTAAACTCTAAGCCAGGCTGGCAAGATGGAAAAAATGTGATTTGAGCTCCCAACGGAGGAGGCGCAGGTCCATGATTGTGCGAATATTGGGGGGCAGGTCATTCCAGAGAGCCGGACCCGCCACAGAGAAGGCCCTTCCCCTGGGGGCCGCCAGCCGGCATTGACTGGCAGATGGCACCCTGAGGAGGCCTCCCTGTGCGAGCGGACAGGTCAAAGGGAGGTATGCGTAGGAGGCGGTCTCGCAAAAACCCTGCAAATGAACAGAGATGAAATTACAGAAATGCCAATCCCAAAAATAATTTAATCCAAATTTGAGAAGATGTGGTATACGCAATGGTCATGTGAGCAAACAGCAATGATGTAGAACAGGAGAAGGTCCATGATGCTTCCTTGTTGTCATACATAGTTTACAGACATTTTCATTTTAAAAATGTGCCTCTTCTCTAAACTGTCTTCCTTTGCCTTTTTAAAAATCTAGGTGGTGGAGTTTGAAATGTTGAAATATTACATATTTTGTTACTCGGAGGGTCCCAGGCATTTTCCAACTTATTGATTAGTATGTGCTCTATATAAAAAAATCCCCAGGGGCTAATAACCCTAGTAGCAACCTTGTTCAGCAACAGAAAGGGAGGGCAGCAGAAAAAAAGTAATGAGAATCAAAGATATCAGATCACCTGGAACTTAATTCAAGACAACATAGCTGACAGCAACATCTGTTTTCACACCATGCACCCCCTGCAGTTGACATTTTCTTCAATTTTGGAAATTTCTTGGCATGGCAGTATTATGAGTACAGGTAATCAATATATTTCCAGGCTGCATCTCTAAAGAAAGGTTATTACAACAAGGTCAGCTTTATGGGTGCTGTAAAATCACTAAATATTGTCAGACTGTCATCTAATTAATTTGTCTTCAACACTTTGATGTGAATAAATCTGTAAGGACATGCAAAATACAAAGGGGGCAAGTATGTGAAGAGGGAGCTCAAGAAAAACAATATACTTTGTAACACCACAGCAACAACAGAAATCATTTCCTGGAATGATTTCTCCCACAGGCCCACTTTCCAAGTTATGTCAAGGCAAAGCAGGGTATACTCTTCAGCTGCAATCCATCTCTGTGATATGACACAATGTCCATATATTTCATTTTGTTGAATGTGTTGAGTTCAATTCTCAGAATTTTTAGCAGCAACCATATTTCCAAGCATACGGAAGCCATATTGATTAGGGAAAACTGGCCTAATGGATATAAAATTAGACATACAATATAAAATGTCCCATGATCAATCAATGGAATTACCAGTTTTGTAGCATTCATAAATAGCTGGACATGGGCAGGATCTTCCTAGCCTAACCTCCCGTCGGGGCTATTTTAGATAGTTTTAAACTGGGGATTTTAATTTGGATTTTAGCATAGGATTGTAATTTAATATGTTTTTAAATTCTGTATTTTATTGTTTTTGTATATTTTTAAATTCCTGTGCGCCGCCCTGGGTCCTTCGTGGAGAAGGGCGGGATATAAATTTGATTTTAAAAAAAATTGAGAGGGGGTTATATTGCTTTCAATATTACTGGTGAGATTTTCAGAAGAAAGGACTCTGGTAGTGCTTTCTTGAACTAAGATATTTTATTAAATTTGTTTAATAAAGTGTACTATAGTTCACAATGCATGTTAATGAAATTTACAATCAGATTCTTCCTGAGTTTTTGGTACCATATAGACTAATGTAAATTTTTTTCTACAATGCCCAGGATGATACTTTTATTCAACTACAATATGGAAGAATTTTTTTTCCTGGCTGTGAATTACTTTCACTTCCACCTTATGGAAGCCAATGACGATTTCCTGGGTAGTGAAACTGACTAGATTGGATTTACATCTATATTGGATTTTCACTACAGGTCTTGATTTTAAAATTTTTGATTGAACTTTCCCTTTTTTCAAATATAAATTGTGAGAAATATTATTTCAATGTTTTCTGCAGTCATTTTGTTACAGTGCATTTAACTGTCATTGAAAGGAATTGTTTTGTTTGATTGTGTAAACTCAGATATGGGAGAGTCCGGGATATATAAAAAAATGCAAACAATGTACCAATTTAAAGGTAAAGCCTTGTGGAAAACCTTTTAGAAAAAAATGCTTTTTATTCTACAAGCTCAAATTGAAAATATTGTAAAAAGCTTGATAATATTTCCAGATTTCAAATCAACTTCAAAAGGATACTTAGATGCAAATGGCAGTAGCCAAGCCAGACTTAAAATTGGATGGATTGGAATCTAATTCATTGCTGGTACATCTGAAGAAGCAGCAGTTTGGCTGAAAAGCAGGCAGCTTGTTGTAGAAGGCTGAAAGGAACCTGGATTTTATAGCCTTAGAATTGACTGGATGAGTGATGAACTGGACTATCTTAAGAAGATTGATGGAGATTTGAGAATGGACTTACTTTACCCAAGTAGAAAACAATTTGGACTCACTTTCCTGGGAAGATGAATCAATTTTGGAAAATAAATTTATTATATCTAACCAGACAATAACTGACAAGATATATACACATATGCTTTTGTCCTTTTTACTGCACATTTTTATGTTGTCTATTTTTTTGTTTTTAAAATCTTTTTGGGGTATTTGTATTTTACCTTTCCGAATAAAATAAAATATTTTAAAAAGAAAATAAATAGGAATAAGGGGTTTTGTGTATTAAGTCCCTTGAATATTTTGTATATACATATATAAATTAAATAAAAGGAGGCTGATTTCAATATGACTGTATAGATTTATTTACCTTAGTTAAGTTACAGCTATGTATCTTTTTATATTTGTGCAGACAGAATCATGTTAGAAAGGTAACATAAATCTGTAACTGTAATTATAAAGAACACATAACCAATGCAGCAACTTATTGACTTGATTTACAAAGCTTTATTTATTTATCATCTAATTCTGCCTCACACATCCTCACGGCCGATTCGCTCCCACAGAGAGGGACTTCTCCGGGTGCCGTCCACTAGACTTTGTCAGCGGGCGACGCCCAGGGGAAGGGCTCTCTCTGTGGCGGGCCCAGTCCGCTGGAACGACCTTCCCCCCGACATTAGAACGACCACGGACCTCCGCTCCTTCCGTCTAAAATTAAAAACATATCTTTTCTGCTTGGCCGGCCTAGGGTAGTCTCTCTCTATGGGGTTTTAGTTGTTAATTGGGAATTTTAGCATGTAATGGGGTATTTTTAGCACAGGTATTGTTTAATTTGTTTTAATATAATAATAATAATAATTTAATTTGTAAAACCGCACTCTCTCCCCACAGGGACTCGGGGCGGTGCACAGGTAGAATAAAAACCAAATACATACAACAATTCTAAAAACAAATTAAATATAACCTGCGCTAAAATTCCCATTAAAACTAAATAATACTAATTCCCCATAAAACCTCAGAGGCAGAGAGACTCATCCTAGGCCGGCCAGACAGAAAAAGTGAGTCTTTAATTTAAGACGGAAGGAGCGGAGGTCCGTGGTCGTCCTGATATCGGGGGGGAGGTCGTTCCAGAGGGCCGGGCCCGCCACAGAGATAGCCCTTCCCCTGGGTGTCGCCCGCTGACAGTGTCTAGTGGACGGCACCCGGAGAAGTCCCTCTCTGTGGGAGCGAATCGGACGCGAGGATGTATGAGGCAGGATCCGATCCCGCAGATAGCTAGGTCCCGAGCCATGGAGCGCTTTAAAGATGATAATTAACACCTTGAAGCATACCCGGAAGACGACAGGTAGCCAGTGCAGCTTGCGCAAGAGCGGTGTTACATGGGTAAACCTAGCGGTTCCCATAATTGCTCGCGCGGCTGCATTCTGGACTAGCTGAAGTCTCCGGGTGCACCTCAAGGGGAGCCCCATGTAGAGAGAGGTACAATAGTCCAGTCGGGATGTCACGAGCGCATGAGTGACTGTGCGCAGGGTGTCCCGATCCAATAGGGGGCGCAATTGGCGAACCAGGCGAACCTGGTAAAACGCCCTCCTGGCCACGGCTGTCACTTGATCTTCCATGGACAGCCGGGAATCCAGGAGGACACCCAAATTGCGCGCCCCATCCACAGGGGCAAGATGTTCACCCCCTATGGCCAGCGATGGAGTGAGCTGGTTGAATCGGGCAGCCGGAAACCACAGCCACTCAGTCTTGGTCGGGTTGAGCCTAAGTCCGTTACTTCCCATCCAGATCCGCACGGCTTCCAGGCACTGGCACATCACCGCTACGGCATCGTTGGGGTGGTTTGGGGTAGATATATACAACTGAGTATCATCAGCGTATAGATGGTATTCTACCCCAAAACCACGGATGATCTCACCCAGCGGCTTCATGTATGTGTTAAACAGGAGAGGCGAGAGGACCGACCCCTGAGGCACCCCACAAGTGAGTGGTCTCGAGGTCGACCTCTGCCCCCCTGCCAACACAAATTGCGATCGGCCAGAGAGGTAGGAGGAGAACCACCGTAAGACGGTGCCTCCCACTCCCAACCCCCCCAGCCGATGCAATAGGATACCATGGTCGATGGTATCGAAAGCCGCCGAGAGGTCTAATAGGACCAGGATGGAGGAACAGCCCCCATCTCTGGCCCTCCAGAGATCATCAACCAACGCGACCAATGCCGTCTCGGTGCTATGCCCGGGCCGAAAGCCGGACTGGCGCGGATCTAGATAGTCAACTTCCTCCAGGTGACGGGGAAACTGTTGTGCCACCCCACTCTCAACAACCTTCGCCACAAAGGGAAGGTTGGAGACTGGACGGTAGTTGTTTAAAAGAGCTGGATCCAAAGAGGGCTTCTTAAGGAGGGGCCTCACCATCGCTTCTTTTAGGGAAGCAGGCAAGGAACCCTCACTTAAGGATGCGTTGACAACCTCTTGGAGCCAGCCTCGTGTCACCTCCCAGGATGCCAGTACAAGCCAGGAGGGACACGGGTCCAATAAACATGTGGTGGCTCGCAGTCGCCCACGTAACCTGTCCATATCATCGGAAGTAACGGAGTCAAACTCCTCCCAAACAAGATCTGTCTCGTGGCATCCCGCTGGGCCATCAATGGAGGGTAACCCGTTTTGTATCTGAGCGGTTTTCTCCTGCAGAAAAGTCACAAATTCCTCTGCTCTACCCTGTAACGGGGCTTCCCGCACCCTTTGTTGAAGTAGGGAGCGGGTCACCCTAAACAGGGCGGCAGGGCGGTTTTCTGCGGATGCTATGAGAGTAGCACAATGATGGCGTTTGGCCACTCTCAGTGCCACAATGTAAGTCCGTAAATGGGCTCTTACCTGTGTCCGGTCAGATTCAGATCGGGTAGACCTCCATCTTCCCTCTAGGCATCTCTTGCGGCATTTCATCACCCGCAGCTCCTCGGTAAACCAAGGAGCCAGGGTGGTTCGGCGCCGCAAGAGAGGCCGCAAGGGCGCGACCCGATCCAAGGCTCCCACGGCCGCACTATTCCATGCGGCCGTGAGGTCCTCTATCGGGGCACGGGTCAGGGGTACAGGAAATGGCCCAAGCGCCGTCTGGAACCCATCCGGGTCCATCAGGCACCTGGGGCGGTACCAGATTGGAGACTCTGGTTCCGCCTCCCCGCGGAGGGGAGCAGCGGTCGGAAAGTCGAGCCGGAGAAGTGAGTGGTCTGACCATGACAAGGGCGTGATGACTATATCCCCTATACCCAGATCACTCTTCCATTGGCCAGAGACAAAGATGAGATCTGGCGTATGTCCACCCTCATGAGTGGGGCCTTGAATTAGTTGGGTCAGGTCCATGGCCGTCATGGAAGCCATGAACTCCCGAGCTACCTCGGATGATATGTCTGTATATTTATTGTTTTAATTTTTCCCTGTGCACCGCTCCGAGTCCCTATGGGGAGAGGGAGCGGTCAACAAATTAAAAATTATTATTATTATAATTATTATTAATTGTGCTGTGATTAACAGATACAATCAAGTTGAACATTTGAAAGGAAAAAAGTAATCTTTTTACTAGATTTTCTTAAATTTAGAATTGGTAATCCATAATTTCAAATAATTTTTTTTATAATTTATGGTTGACTGAACAAAACCTAGTTTGTTACTCTACAATGGATGTTTCTGCATTTTCAGAGTGGCGGAGGTAGAAGACCTGGCTCACATCATATTTGATTGTTGCCTGTTTAAGAGGTTGAGAGACAGGCACCTTACCAAATGAATGATCCATTGGAAGCCCCATATCAAAACAATTTACCTTACGTGCGGCCAGAATCTGAAAATAACATTCGTGCACAGTACTTAAGCAAAATGGTTTGGTTGAGGTGACATGTGGGACTGATCGGGGTAGATTGTAGGAGTGACACTGAAATATAATTTTATCGTATTTTATTTATTTATATATTAAATTATTGCATTTTATTCAAATTTCATTTTAAAGTGTATTTTATCCTATTTTAAATTGTTTTTATCAGACTTTAGTAATAATTTGTGTCTGGAACTCTGTACTTTGATATGGCCCAAGGGCTAATAAATAAAGTAAACTAGTTCTTTGTTGGTAGTTTTGAACAAAACCCAATTATTTGGTAGAACCTGACTAGAAGTCCATCAATTCTCTTTATGTCTTAAAAACTTGAGAGAATGGAACAGATTCTCCCCTTGGTTGTTTTTGTCACTCTGCTTCAAATTCTTGGCAAAAATGGATGCATGAAATCTTTGATTTTCATGAATATTGAAGTTCCGAGCTACATCTACGTGCCTTATAGTTTCTCAATCTTGTTTTACAGCAAAAATACACATAATAAAAATTTGTTGCTGGGCTTAACCAGTGAGCCATATAACAACATTGTTCCAGATTGATTTGTTTTTAAAGGACATGCGAGGATTTTATTTTATTTTTAGTTAATGAGCAAAAAACTGAGAGAGATGGATAATTTCCAATTTGTTGTGCCTACAATATGTGCTGGCAGACTCAGAGACAAGATATCAACACTGTTTCTTGCATTTTTCATTTTTGATGTGACAGTTCTCAACATGGGCAAAAACAGCCTTATGGGAGAAATATGTTCAGTGATCTGTTCTTGATTCATAAATTATATATCTAAGAAGAGAACAAGTGGGCAAGCACTTGATTAAAACAAATTTACATCACAATGAATGATAATGAATGTCCTTCTTCAATAGGATAATATAACTCATCTTTGTCTTCCTCCTCTTCTTTTACTCCACTGATCTTATGTCTAGTCCAGTGATTGTACAATGTCAAATACTCTTTCCAGCTGCCTCATTGGACAGTTCCCACAACAGTCACCCGATAGAATGAGAGTAGCATATGATAAAGGATTGTGATTGGTAATAATTAAGCAGAATTACAAACGGATGATGAGAATGAAGAGAAAAGAGTATTTGGAATCAACCCTAGCTAAGAGATTTTGAATATGTCCATTTAATGCCATAATTCCTATCTAGGAAAGAGAGTTTCTGTTCTTTTACATTGTGATTCAAACAATGACCAAGAATATGTGCTTCATTTTTTTGAGGGGAGCCAAATAAGAGGAGAGAAATAGTTGATGGAGTGTTACCAGGAGTCTGCCAACTGACATCTTCCTCAGGATGGAAAAATCCCTAGCCCTCCCCAACATCTGTCTTTATCTGCCAGCCATTTAAACTATGGAACCATCCAACATACATATAATAATTATTTAGAACTGCCTTGTACAGTGACCATTCACTGTTATCATATTAATGAAAAAGTAATATTATGATCAATCCTCACATTTTCAACCTTTGCGTAAGTAAAACAAGGCTTAAGTAAGATCATAAGCAGCACAGTTGCAGTTTGACTTAATTACTTCAGTTACTGACACAATTGCTGATCCCAATTGCTAAATGAGGACTACCTGTGTATCCTAAGAAGGAGGAAAAATACTTTTCTGACTACAAAATTGAAGTTTTAGAAAACTTTTGATTGGATTATTGTATTCAATGAGCAGCAGTTAATTGGAATGTTGATTATCCCTCATCAATTATTAATTGGATTTTATGTTTGCTTATAGTTCAAGACATAAGTCTGAATTTTGAGTCTGTAATGTGACAAACAGACATTACATAATTTGCTGCATGTGTTGTCCTTGTCTTTCAAGGTTGCATTTTTTTTTGGACCAGTTGGAATGAATGGGTAGGTTTCATGAGATTACACAAACAATTTCTGCAAAAGTACATCCAATACTAGCTGGCTGCTTAGTACCTTGAAGGATTATTACATTTTATAAGCTATCAGTGTTGTAAGTTAAAATATATATAATAACAGTATACTTACATCTTGTAACAAATACAGATGACTAACATTTATAAACATAATCTGTTTATATATAGAAATGGCAACTGGCACACTTGGAGCACTTTGGCAAACTGATTTATTGATTATACTATACAGTTTATTGTACAGGAAGGAAAATAATTTAATCTACATTAAAAAACCTGGGTTTTAGTAGTAAATGGAACTTTTTTACCATCAATTTCTGTTACTTATGGAAGTTAGTACTACTGCTGCTGCTTTTTGAAAATCTAAACACTAGTAGTGATACATTTGATTATTTTTTAATATTTTCTTTCATAGAATGTAAAGGCTAAGAGGGCCATTTGAAATTACCTAGTCCAGATCCTGCCAAATGCAGGCATCTATCTCTGTAATAGCCCTTCCCCATCTTACAATCATTACTTCCTTCTATTTTTTGTTACCTGAAGGACTTTACATTTACCAAGATGAAATTAATTTTGCCTGTTTCTGCTCATTGTTCCTGCTTAGCAATATCCTCCCAATCTGTATGCTATCATTTAACCATTTCAACTATATTTCTGTTGTTTGTAAATTATAATATTTCATGTTTCCTTATGTGAATACATTAGATAGCACAAGACACAGAATGCAATTCAGAATTGGTTTCCATTTTGATGTGAAGCCCATGTTATATCCTCATTGATTATGTTTGTTGATCCAACTTGTCCTGATCTTCTGGTCTTCCATTTTCTCCATACTTGCTATTTATTTCTTTACATCTCAAGTGCCATTTATTGTCTTTCCAGTCAACTGCTGGATTCCACTTTTTCAGCCACACCAACCACAATATTATAGTCTCTCCCATTTTTGGAGCTACTATAACCAAATGATCTCTTCATGTTTTGGTTAAGTACATGACAGGCACCATCCTGTGAGTGAACCATCAACTTATTTTAACTTCTTAGGTTGCCTCAATTTCTTAAGTTCTCATTCCCATCTTTTCCATAATTCATAGACTGACCAAGGAGCAGGTAAAGTCTGAGTCTACCAGGGCAATGAAGACCCCACTTTGCTCCTAAGTGGGACACTAACATCTCCACCTCACCAGATGGGGTGGAGATGGGGTCAGGTTTGCTGATGCTTGCCCAGTCCCAAACCCTGTTCCCAAGAATGATGATTTCATTGATGCCATTCCCTGCATCTCCATTCAAACAAATCTTTCATACAGCTGCTCTACAGAAGGGTTACAGAATGCTATCAGAAATTTCCACTCCATCAGTTCTTTCCAGTTCACAGCCCTCCTGGCCTTCTACTTGCTCCCTCATGCCATGGCAATGTCAGGCTCAAGCTAATTCAGCTGATTTCCCCACTCTGTTCTCCCATTGGGTTTTGGGATCTGGGAAAATGGATTCTGCCATGATTTCTTCCTCTCACACCAGTAGCTGCTCCATCTTCTCTACCCTCATCTTGGATTGGGTTACCACTATCTGCATCCTGGAGTTTGCCTGGGCTGCTGCCAGGGCCTCCCGTGGAGGGACTGATCCAGGCAACAACTGTGGCATAAACTTTCTGCTCCTATCAGACATTGTTTTGCCAAAACTCTCTTGGAGTCATCCAAATAGGCTGCATTAGGTCAAATGAGAGCTGGTTTAATGTTAACTATCTGACTATTGAAGCCAAAATAAGCAAACACTATCAGGAGTTTTGCATCCCAAATATAAAACTTTATTGGATACACCATTTTGGTACCAAAGAGTCAAAAACAGCTCTGGTTTTCCCATGCAAATGCTTGTCTAGTTAAACAATGGCTTCCCTTTCTCCACACTCCTTGGTGAACACATTGTCCAATTATGAGACATCCTTTTGTTATGGGAACAGTCCATCTTTTTCTCAAGCACCTGCAGTGGTGACCTTGATAGTTTCCAGGGTCTCACGACCCATGCAAAACTTGGCAGCATTCCATTTCACCTTTCCCTCCCCCCAGTTTATTGGCAAATTGAATAGCAATAGGGGTTGAATGAAGCAAAGTGATTCAATCTTGACAGCACGAAGCTAAGAAACTGGAAGACTGTAAAGTCTAAAACTTGCATTAGGCACAAAGCCAGCTGGGTGACTTTAGACTAATCTCTCAGCTCCCCCTAGCCAGCCACCGATGGTTAGACTGCAGCCTATGAATCACGCACCACCGGGGTGGGCTTTCTTTCTAGGTCATGGATGGGAGAGATACCAATGGATTGACCCCCCCTCCCAATTCCAGTCCCACCTGCAATGCCCCAGCAGGATTTTTCCCCCACACCCACAAGTCCATCACATTGTCCAATCTTCCACTGCAATGCTGGCAGTTCCACCCATCCAGTTCCAGTTAGGTGCAAGACAAAGGATGACCTTGGCAATTTAGAAAGGAATTTTATTGTGGCTACATTCTACTCCGTACTATCCCCCCTCCCATTTCCCCACTATAGAAACAGCCTAATAACATAGAAGTGTGGCAGGCCAAAGATCCAAAAAGAAGATGGCTGCAGGCCTGACAGGCAGCCTCTCCTTAAAAGAAAAGTGTTTCCTGAAAAGAGAATATTGTAGGGCTTAACATAGCAGAATTATTGGCATTGGGCCATTACCACCGGTGCAGCCAGAGAGCCACCCTGGGATGATCAAACCCTATAAAGCAGATCACCCAGAGGCTGCAGCCTTTGCAGTGGTACCTGCCCCCCCCCCCCCCCCGGGATCCAGCAAGTACCAAAAGAGTACTGGGACTTGGCAGGGGTGTTCAGTGAGGAAGATTGCAACTATCTTCCCCCTCATCAGCCCACCAATTGCACAACAGAATTTATACTTGTGGCTATCCTACCAAAACAAAAAATGTAGTCCATGAGTCCCAAAGAGATGGTAGAATTGAGGAAGTACATTGACCTCAATTTGAAGTGGGGCTTTATTCCAAATGGCTGGTAGGAAACCCGCCCTCACTGACAAACGAGTCCCTAACACAAAGAATGATACCAGACCCACACTCATGAAAACCACACAGGATGTCACTATCACACATCCACGCAAAAAGCAAGCCCAAACCCACACCGATGATGACCACAAACCAGAAGCCCAACCACAAACCAGAAGCCAGACCACAGCTGCATTAGTACCCACCTTAAACCCCTCCAATCCATACATGAAGCAAACTGATGCCCACCACAGAGATGTGGCACGACCACAAACGCGAAGCCAAACAACAGAAACGCAGCTCACCAGCTCAAATCCCTCTGCAACTCAGACTAACACAAGCACAACCAGTCCCCCACCCAAACAGAACATGCTCCCATCCAATCAGAGCACAGCCAAACTCCCATCCAATCAGAGCACAGCCAAGCTCCCTACCAATCAGAACACACCTCCACCCAATCAGAATGCAGCCAAGCTCCCACCCAATCAGGTCACATCTCCACTGGCAGTTAAAAAGAGGAACCTGCTGAGATCTCACATTGCTCCTGGAAGCACCAAGCCAGAAGCACCAGCCTGAAGATGATGAATGAGACTTCATCGAAACGTCGTGAAGATACTTCCAATTCTACGCAGGAGAAAACCCGAACAACCAAAGACCTAC
Source organism: Rhabdophis nuchalis (assembly GCA_039707465.1). NCBI lineage: Eukaryota > Metazoa > Chordata > Lepidosauria > Squamata > Natricidae > Rhabdophis > Rhabdophis nuchalis. The sequence goes on along the minus strand of CM077647.1, from coordinate 111,249,874 downwards.
ATACAAACACCCGCGAAAACCTCAGAAAACATATATATATCTATTTTGCAAAAGGCAGAAGCCAAAGCCTAATGATGATGGGGGTGATCCCATCGAAACGTTGCAAAAACACCTTTAATTTTACACGGGAAAAGACCCGAATAAACCAAAATCTACATATATATATATATATATATATATATATATATATATATATATATATATATATATATATATATATATATATATATATATATATATATATATATATATATATATATATATATATATATATATATATATATATATAATTTAAATTTATTGATCAGCTCATAAAACTAACATACACACACACACACACACTCACATAGATCATCTATCTATCTATCTATCTATCTATCTATCTATCTATCTATCTATCTATCTATCTATCTATCTATCTATCTATCTATCTTCTGTGTGTGTTTGTGTGTATCTTTAAATTTTCCTACTTGTGAATACATTTGCTTTGCAAGCGAGAAAAAGAATGTGTAAAATGAAGATTAGATGAAGTAATTATCTTCTTAATAGGGAAACCTCCAGCAAAGAGAAAAGTTCTAATATTCTTTCAAAATATTTTTAGAAAATGACTTCAGATAGATTTCCTCATTTTTGTATTTCTAATAAAACTTTCAAAGCTGTATTTGTGTACCAGCCCAGCTTTTGAACAACATCATAGTGCTGGGACAGCATTTGAATCATGTCTTCAAAATGCTGAGTGGGGGATGTATTTTTTTATTCTGTTCTTTCCTATTGAATAAGATATATGATAATTTGATACACAACAGTTATATCAGTTTTTTCTGATATAGCTCGGACTAATAAGCATCAAAATCCATCAATCCATAATTTCAACTATTGCTACAAAGCTCTCAAGCCAGTTTAACCGCTTTTTCCTCAAAATTTTCATCAAACTTTAATTACAGGCTTACAGACTACTATTCCATTTAAATGTGAGTTTTATATCTAAATACATTTCTGAGAATCAGCATCTCCACTAGATAATTGATAGTCAAGCTGAAACTCAGTTAATCAAGTAAAAAGTGCAAACAGGGAAAAATCTTTTATTCAAACACCCTCAAATTCCCAAATAAATTACCTAGACCTAATCCACATATCAAAGGATAAGGTTTGCAAACACAAATAGAATTAATTAAATTAGGTCTCCCAATGGAACTGTATGTTCACAAGAATGCATACACAGAGGGAGAGGGAGGGAGGGAGAGCGCCAACTCTCAAGTATCATTCTAGAATGTATAAGTAGACACATTCACACCAAGAAAAGCTCCCCTATTTAAATATGGCACTTTATCTCATTTCTTGGCAGCTGCCCCCTAAAGGCAAACTGTTTGCTTTTAGGTATAAATATTTATTCTTTACTCACCGCAGTCTGGACCTCATTTTCATTTATTCTTGCACAACCCTGGCTCAAACTGGAACCCCAAATTATTCTTCTGACAATAGGATTAAATCAAATAAAACAAATGAAGATTCCTTTTGCCAATTGAAATTATAAGCATATGATTCTTTGCAGGCAAAATCGTAGAACTTCCTGAATTCTAAAGCTTAACAAGTTTTGTTGCTAAATTTTGGAAATAAATATTTGAGAGGGTTGCCAGGTGCAAACGGAAAATCAGAGAGGTCAGCATTGAGCCATTCATAGTTAAATCAAAATTCCAAATTTTCACATTGAAAAGACTAATTTTGTCTCAGAAGCTAGACATGATTTGGCCTGCTTAGTATTTACATGAGAGACCTACAAGGAATATAAGCATTGCAGGGTAGACTGAATAATAATAATAATAAAAATGCTAAAAAGTCAGTGGCAAATTACAACTGTGTCAGGAAAGATACATGACTATTGCCATGAAATTTCCAGGAGGTAAGGATAACTTAAAGGAGCATTTTAGAAAAAGGTTTAGGGCACCAATGGCTAACCTTTTTGGGGTCCCCTGCCAAGAGTGGGGGAAGCGCAAGGGGGTCATACCCATAATGCTATGTGCGTGACCCCCCCTTTGCATGCATGTGCACATGCATCCTGCGCATGCACACGTGACATCCCCCCCCCCTTTTTGGCCCACGATAGACCCGTTTTTCACTCTCCCCAGGCTCCAGAGGCTTTCAAGGAGCTTCGGGAGGGCGAAAACAGCCTCCCCCACCCTCCGGAGGCTCTTTGCTGTCTCCTGACTGCACTAGGGGCAACTGAACTGCTTGCTCTTGGAAATGGAGGCTGTGGCCAATGGGCTTGGCCCTGGGCTCTTGCTCTGCCTGCCTGGGAGACAGAACCCAGGGAGGAATATAACGGCCATTTTGGAGGGAATGGATCCAGCACCTTCCACTTACATCCACAGCAGCCGCGCCTGCTGCACCCCACTGCCTTCGAGGGCAACAGAGGAAATTGCTCCTCTTGGTGAGGTGGCCGAGCTGGCCTGTACCAGGCCCCAAGCCTTGCGATCACCCCGCCCAGCACACAAACTGTGTCTCTATTGCGGACTGCGAAGGCCCGCGCTTTGGCCAGCCGATGCTCTGGGAGACCCATTTCCTGGCTCCATGTTCCTGACCTGGGTTATGGGGCAACCCCTGGACATTATCCTCTGCCCCCTACAATGCTGTTGCCACCACTCCCTCTGCCAGGCGTGTTGCCTATGTCCATGCCGCTGCTGCTTCAGGTCCCAGTAATCATTCCACCTGTTCCATCAGATGCACCAGAAGCGTTTACAATCAGTGTCTGCCCTGCCCACCTCCCCCACGGTAACTTCTTCTTCTTCTGGCTGCTCCAGCATTCTAGCCAGAAGCAGCACTATGACAGCCGCTGAGGGCGAGGAGGCGGCGGTGGCAAGGATGGGCAAGGGCTTCCCACATAAAGATGCCGCCGAAGGTCTGGCAGAATATATCCCAGCTGGAAGCAGCAACACTCTGGACCATGGATCCTCATCAGAGCTGAGGGCTGAAGCCATGCAAGAAGCCTGCTCAGGTGGGGTGGGAGGAGGGAAGCCCGGGCTGCCCATCCTTGCCACTGCCGCCTCCTTGCCCTTGGCAGCTGTCACAGTGCTGCTTCTGGCTGGGATGCCGTCAAGGACCTGACAGAATATATCCCGGCTGGAAGCAGTAGCGCGACAGCCGCTGCTACTGGGGGCAAAGGGGTGGCGGTGGCAAGGATGGGCCGTCCCAAGCTTCCCTCCCTCTCCCCCTGTCTGAACAGGCTTCTTGCACAGCTCTAGGCCATGGCTCTGATGAGGATCCATGGTCCGGAGCGCTACCACTTCCAGCCGGGATATATTCTGCCAGGCTTTCAGGGGCCTCTTTATGAAGGTAGCTCCTCCATCCGCATCCCGCTGGAAGCAGAAGTGCAACAGCCACTGTTGGGGAAGGAATGAAGGGGTAGGGATTTCCCATTCTCACCACCGCCACCCCTTCACCCCTAGTAACAGCGACTGTTGTACTGCTGCTTCCAGCCAGGATGCTGGCAGAGGAGCTGCTGGCAGGGAGGTGAGCTCCCTGCATAAAGACGCCACTGAGGGCCTGGCTTGCTGATGTGGGAGCAGCTGCTGGGAGCAGCTGCAGTGGCTACCTGGTTGCTCCTTCCTTCCCCCTGTGATTGCAGCTGCTGCTCTTCTGGGGTGCCTGAGCCAGCCAGGCACTCCAGACTATGGATCCTCATCAGAGCCAGGCTGGAGCTCAGATGGGGAGGGAGGAAAGCCCGTCCTTGCCGCTGCCTCCCCCTTGCCCCTGGCGGCTGTCACAGTGCTGCTTCTGGCTGGTGTGGGAGTGGCTGCTTCAGCTGCTCCTGCCCTTCCCCTTGTGGCTGCTGCTGCTGCTGCTTTTCTGGGGCACCTGAGCCAGCCAGGCACTTCGGACCGCAGATGAGCCATGGGCTGGAGGGCTGGGGCCATTCAAAAAGCCTGCTCAGGCAGGGAGGGAGGGAAGCCCTGGCCACAGCTCTACTCCTCTAAGAAGCGATGGCCAGAAACCTCCCTCCACATCTTTTGGCACGTGTGGCCATTGCTCTTCCTGTTGCTGTTTTTTGCGTGTGCATGTGCACCAGGAACCAGATCACCAAACGGCTGATGCGCATGTGCACCCTGGAAACAAAAAGATCACTTTCCTTGCATGCGCATGCGCACCAGGCAGTTCCACTTCTGCTTTCTGCAAACACGCATCAAGACGAGATGGCTGTTGCGCCTGAACCCGGAAGAGCAACTGGTGATGGCTCTGCGTGCCAGGAGAAATGGCTCTGCGTGCCACTTCTGGCACACCTGACATAGGTTAGCCGTCACGGGTTTAGAGCATGTAACTTGATGTCCTGTGGACGTCATGGATGATAAATTCCTTTGTCACAGTTTTAATTTAGGTTTAGTGCTGCGAATCAAATAAACTAAGTTTATTGACCAAATAAGTAAACTGAACTACTGATATCCCAATCTTATGCATATCAAATCTATAACTTTATTAAAAGTTTGAAGTCCTGGGGAACAATGAAAAAAGCAGACATGGATCATTAAATCACTTTCCCCTTTCAATTGTTTACCATATGTTTATTTTACCCACCCATCCCCAAGTTAATTGTTCTGTTGTACTATTAGAAATTGAATAAATAATAAATGAATTAGATCACAGATCCTCAAACTATGGCCTGTGGGCTGGAAACGGGCTGCCAATGCAAAGTATCTGGTTCACGGAGTGGTGGGATTCAGCCCCACCCCTCACCCCGCCCCATTGGTCTAATTTTCCAGCAAGCATCCACTCCAGCTGAACTCTGGTTAATTATTTCACCGGTTAAACCGCACTTCTGATCACACAGCTGCCGCCGAAGGTATGGCCGAAGGGTGCAGGGGAGGGCCAGCTGATTGAGGGATGATCTCACAGTGCAACCACGTGATCCAGGGCCAGTGGGTGAGTATGGGAGGGGCTACTGCCAGCCTGTAAAGTAGTGTTTTAAAAGTCTTTAAAAATGCTTTAAAAAAAGCCTTTCAGGATGTTTTTCACAGCCATGTTATCCAGGTCTGGTGGGTGAGTACGGAGGTGTTGCTGCTGGCTTGAAAAGCAGCTGTCAGTTTGTAACATAGTGCTTTAAAAGTTTTTAAAAATGCTTTAAATCAGCCTTTCAGTGCCAGAAAATGAGTAGGGGAGGGGCAAGTACAGCAAGGACCAAAGCAAAATGGACTGCTAAATTGGTCATGCTCACCCAGTCACATGACCACCTAGCCACACCCATACAATCACATGACAACATAGCCACACCCATACAATCACATGACCACCTAGCCACACCCATACAATCACATGACAACATAGCCATGCCTACCTAGCTGGGTTACCACCACCCCCAACAGTCTGAGGGAGCATGAATCAACCCCCTGTTTAAAAAGTTTGAGGAGCCCTGACTTAGATTAATTATGCATTTAAAGTTTAATAACTAATATTAAAGTTACTGGAGAGTGTATGTTATTTATTATTATTTATAACTGTTGAAAGAAATACAAAGACAAAAAGGAGCTGTTGGAAAAAATAGATAGTCATTTAATTTCTGGCTTCCCTTTTCTTTTTACTCTGCAGTATTTAAAAGCATTTAGAAACACCATCCCCACCCCTTGAGACCATACAGGGTTGGTTTTGCCTTGCTATGTGATGAATTGTGCATATGCGAACAATTCTTGCTTAAATTTGGTTAAACTTTGGTTGTGGATATATTTATTAGTTTTATCATTAATACATATTCTCCAAGTTTAAGTTCCCGATCAGATATGATTGATAATTGTATTTGAGCAAAGATTATTCTCACAGCCATTAGCATGCATCTCACTAAATTATTAAGTTTCTTACTATTGTATTCTGGAATTATACTTTAAAAAATTGTGGCTCAATTTCAAATTTAGGTTCTAAAATTCTTGGTTGGTGCTATGTATATCTTTCTAATACTTTTGAGTATTTTTTTCAGGTCCACTACATCTGTTAAAATGTTCCTTCTATACTTATTTTAACAAAACTCCATGCCCAGTGCTACTTTTTGCTTAAGAATAGGAGATTATAGAGAACAGAAATTAGTCATTTAAAAGACAGGACAATCTATGCCATTTGCTTTCCCAATAAGTTTCTAATTGTGCTTTAGAAGGGTGGCTATTGCTGAGCTAGCAACAGGATGGAAGGTCAAAGCCATAGCTGGCTATCAATCAATCTCTCCAATGAAAAAGCAATGTGCGGATGAAGCATTTTCTATAAGAGAGAAACCCAAGTGAAGGAGGAAAATGGTAGTTTCCGATAATTACAGAAGAGCTAGATTTTCTTGCCTACTTAGTTGCACTCTTGAAAGAATATAGGTTTGTAGTATGAGAATACCAAATGCCTACACCAGAGATATAAAAGGTAAAGGTTTCCTTTGCACATATGTGCTAGTCGTTCCTGACTCTAGGGGGCAGTGGTCATCTCCGTTTCAAAGCCAAAGAGCCAATGCTGTCCAAAGATGTCTCTGTGGTCATGTGGCCGGCATGACTAAATGTCAAAGGTGCATGGAACATTGTTACCTTCCCACCAAAGGTGGTTCTTATTTTTCTATTTGCATTTTATACGTGCTTTCGAACTGCTAGGTTGGCAGAAACTGGGAAAAGTAACGGGAGCTCACCCCATTATGCAGCACTAGGGATTCAAACTACTGAACTGCCGACCTTTCGATCGACAAGCTCAGAGATACATAGTTGTTGAAGAAAAATGGCCAGATGGCTAGCATTGTCTACATTTCCTCTCATTTGCTTTTGGGAACAACTTCAGAAATTACAAATTTCCCAGCTTGCCATTTATAAGTACTTCTGAGGTGACCCATAGCCCAATTCTTTTTCATACAAATGACTTTGTGGCAGAATTTGTGAACATAAAAGCCAGTGTGTGTGTGCATTTATCTGCCATCTTCCCATTTCTTTCCCCCTTATCAATTTTTTAGGAAATGTGAGGTTCTCATTTACAAAGTCCTTGCTCAGGTCATTTTAAAATGAATGAGTTGGAAAATACCTATGATGAATAGCCCAAGGGGACATAACTGCCTTGTTCACCAAGGATTTCTAGTGAGCTATGAAAATTGAGCAATTACTTGAGGAAATACTTTGCAAATCTATGACCTCTGTCCTTTACGGTATCCATGGAGACCAGCACTAAAGTAAATCTTATGTGCTGGATAAAAATTACCAGGTACTGAGTTATAGAAGAAAATCCTCTCTCTCTCTCTCTCTCTCTCTCTCTCTCTCTCTCTCTCTCTCTCTCTCTCTCTCTCTCTCTCTCTCTCTCTCTCTCTCTCCCTCCCTCCCTCCCTCCCTCCCTCCCTCCTTCCCTCCCTCTCTCTCTCCCCCTCTCCCTCTGTATGCGTGTACATGTGTGCACAGGCATGTTTGTATGGAAATAATAGGGTATGGCATATATATATATATGCCATACCTTTTTATGGAAATCTTCATGTGTTACTTCCAGAGTTAAAATTGCAAATGCCCCAGGTATTACAATAAACTAAAAAAAATGCCAAAAAGGCTGAAAAGATTGAAATGAAGGACTTGTGTGCAATAAAATACCATCTTTGCTGCCCATTTAACAACAAACAATGATGGTGCTGGGATTTCCTCTTTTTGACATTTTGATGGCAGAGAAACTCAAATTTCAACCATTCACCTGCCATATCTGTACACCAGGGGTAGAATCAAATACACATATGTACATATTCATTATACCAGTGATGGCAAACCTATGCCACGCGTGCCACAGGTAGCATGTGGAGCCATTTGTCAGGGCACGTGAGGCGATGCCCTGTCAGCTGGCCAGCGGGCATGCGCATGCTGGCCAGCTGAATTCGCCCTTTTTTGCATGCTTTTTTCACCCTCCCCAGGCTCCAAAGGCTTTATAGGAGCCTGGGGAGGGCGAAAAGAGCCTGCCCCCCAGAGGCCCTCCGGAGGCTTCATGAACTTCCCTGAAGCCTCCGGACCACTCAAAATGGTGTGCCGCCGAAACCGGAAGTGACGTCCGATTTGCTTGGAGCGTCATTTTGAGTGGTCCGGAGGCTTCAGCAACCTTCAGGAGGCTTCCCTTAAGCCTCTGGACCAATCAAAATGACGTTCCAAGCAAATTGGAGATCACTTCCCGTTTCGGCGGTGCATCATTTTGAGTGCTCCGAAGTCTTCCCAGGCTCCTCTGGAGGCCCTCCGGAGGCTTCAACGACCTTCAAGAGGGTTCCCTGAAGGTCGCTGAAACCTCCGGAACACTCAAAATGACGCACTGCCGAAACCAGAAGTGACGTCCAATTTTCTTGGAGTGTCACTTTGAGTGTTCCGGAGGCTTCAGGGGAGCCTCTTGAAGGTTGCTAAAGCCTCCAGAGGGCCTCCGAGGAGGGGGCAGGGGGGGCTCTTTTCACCCTCCCCAGGCTCCTATAAAGCCTCTGGAGTCTGGGGAGGGTGAAAAGAGTGTGAAAAAAATGGGGGTGGGGTCTGTAGTGTGCACATTGCGTGCATTGCATTATGGGTGTGGCACGCCCACACACAACCCCCTGCTCTCCCCCCACTTATGACACGTCAGCCAAAAAAGGTTCACCATCGCTGCATTATACCATTCCTTTTCAAGATAAGCCATGATGTTCAAAGGGCAGAGAGGGATAAAGAAATAATAAGGTGAGAAAGAAGAAGGAAATATAGCAACATCTACTTAAGATCAGATTGATTCACTATGTCTCTACCTATTTTTCTGTCCTTGAAAATTATTCTTGCTTTCACAATGTTCACATACTACTTGGTGCATCACTTTTTATTATTTAAGTCTCCTTCCTCTTTTCCATCAACTCTATTTAACACTACTATTAATATAGCCTTCTCAACCCATTCACTCTTTTTTGAATTATATGAATATATGAGAATTTAGTTTTTATTCATTCTCTCTACCCGATCAAATCACTTAACATACTTCTTTCATACTCAGTCACTTTTATATTCAGTCCACATTCATTCAGCATTCATTTATTCTTGACCTAAGAGTTCCTGCTTTACTACATAAACAATTTAAATATCTTGTTCTCTTTAGATTCAATTTCATTTATACATCTTTTGGCATAACAATTGTAACTTCCATATAACAAAGTAGGTAGAAGCTCCAGAAGTACTGTATTAACTTACATATAACCATTTAGGTGGATTTGACAAACTTTCATTTTTGGTGACATAGTACTCATTAACTTTCTATCAGTATTTGCTGATAGAATTTTTCCATCCATTTTCTCAACTATAGTAAATATTCTAACAAGGTGCACACATTCCTCTAATCATTTATGTACACCTTGCAAAAGTTCATTTCATTTCTCTGCCAAAAATAATTACTTTGGCCTTTGATAATAAATGTAAAATTCCATATTCGTTGTTGAATCCTGCAATCTATTTAATATCAACTGTAAATCACTGGGTTCTATAAATCAACATTTTAGCATCATCTGCAAAAAAAGTATGTATACTTTCATAATAATTATTGAAAGCTAGATTAGAAAGTGAATGAGATAAAGAAAACTTGCAGCTGGATTATCATCTTTCTAGATAATGTGAATTTGAAATAGAATATTATGATTAAGAAGAAGCAGTTGTGAATGCCCCAACCCTGGAAGTCTTTAAAAAGATGTTAGATAGCCATTTGTCTGAAATGGTATAAGGTTCCTGCCCATGCAGGGGGTTGGACTAGAAGATCTACAAGGTCCCTTCCAACTCTGCTATTGTATTGTATTGTAATAGTTTTTAAGACTGTAATTTAACTCCCCCTCCCCATAAAAAGTTAAAATTCACCTTCCCCTGAATACTTTGATCTTATAATATGGCTGTTTTGGATAAGCCTGCTAAAAGGTCAAAAGATCTAGAACTGTTTAGTTCTTGCAATCTACCTCATGAACAGCAGAGAATTATTTTTCCTACTACAAATAAATCCTACTGAATTTAATATTGATTACATCTAAATAAGAATATAGGATACAGTCTGAATAAACTATATAGAGTTGAGAGAACATGTAATAGTTTCTTTTCCTTCTCAACATTCAATTTGTACAAGCTAGGAAAAATGATATGATAAAGATGTACTAGGAGTTTAGTTTCAGTGTGATATCCACTAAATAATTTATTTATTTATTTATTTTTATTAAATTTATACCCCGCCCTTCTCCAAAAGGACCCAGGGCGGCGCACAGGAATTTAAAATATAATACAAAATCAAGTAAAAAATTTAAAAAACTTATTTGATACCACCCTGAGCTAAAAACAAATTAAAATCCCCAAATTTAAAACTGTCTAAAATAGTCATTTGTGGAGGTTACGCTAGGCCGGCTAAATGGAACAAATGTGTCTTTAAACACTGGCAAAAGAGGCGGAGGTCGGAGATAGTGCGAAGTTCAGAGGGTAGGTCGTTCCAAAGGGCAGGGCCCGCCACAGAGAAGGCCCTGGGTGTCGCCAATCGGCATTGTCCGGCCGACGGCACCATGAGAAGGCCCTCTCTGTGGGAGCGTATCGGTCTGAGGAATGTATGGGGCAGGAGGCGGTCTCGCATATAACTTGGTCCCGAGCCATGGAGCGCTTTAAAGATGGTCATCAACACCTTGAAGTGCACCCGAAAGACGACAGGAAGCCAGTGCAGCTCGCGCAGGATTGGTGTTATATGGGAGTGTCTAGGAGCTCCCGCAATCACCCGCACGGCTGCATTCTGGACTAACTGTAGCTTTCGAGGGCACCTCAAGGGAAGCCCCATGTAGAGAGCATTACAGTAGTCGAGTCGGGATGTCACGAGTGCTTGAGTGACTGTGCGCAGGGCAGCCCTGTCCAGTAAGGGGTGCAATTGGCGCATCAGGCGTACCTGATGAAAGGCCCCCTTGGCCACGGCCGCCACATGGTCCTCCATGGACGGCCGGGAATCCAGGAGGACACCCAAATTGCACGCCCTCTCCACAGGGGCCGGTTTTTCGCCCCCAATGGCCAGAGTTGGAGTAATCTGGCTGAACCGGGGTGCCGGGAGCCACAGCCACTCAGTCTTGGACGGGTTGAGCTTGAGTTTGTTACTACCCATCCAGATCCGTACGGCTTCCAAACACCGGGACATCACCTCAGCGGCATCGTTGGGGTGGTCTGGGGTGGATATGTACAGCTGAGTATCATCAGCGTACAGATGATATTCCACCCCAAAACCACGGATGATCTCGCCCAGCGGCTTCATATATGTGTTGAATAGTAGGGGCGAGAGGATCGACCCCTAAGGAACCCCACATAGGAGGGGTCTCAAGGCAGACCTCTGCCCCCCTGTCAACACATATTGCGACCGACCAGAGAGGTAGGACGAGAACCACCGTAAAATGGTGTCTCCCAGCCCCAACCCCCCCAGTCGGTGCAATAGGATACCATGGTCGATGGTATCAAAAGCCGCTGAGAGGTCTAACAGGATTAGGATAGAGGAATATCCTCTATCCCACGCCCTCCAGAGATCATCAACCAACGCGACCAATGCCGTCTCAGTGCTGTGACCGGGTCGGAAGCCGGACTGGCGCGGGTCTAGATAATCAACTTCCTCCAGGTGTCATGGAAACTGTTGGGCCACCACACTCTCAACAACCTTCACTAAAAAGTGAAGGTTGGAGACCGGACGATAGTTCTCTAACAATGCTGGATCCAGGGACGGCTTCTTGAGGAGGGGCCTTACTACCGCCTCTTTCAAGACAGCAGGCAAGGACCCCTCACTCAGAGATGCGTTGACAATGCCCTGGAGCCAGCCTCGTGTCATCTCCCAGGATGCCAGTACAAGCCAGGAGGGACACGGGTCCAATAAACATGTGGTAGCCTTAAGTCTCTTTGACAACCTGTCCATATCCTTGGTAGTAACAAAGTCAAACCTCTCCCAGGATGGTGTCACAAGAACAGCCTCGGACAGTCCGACTGGACCACTCTCGATGGAGGGTAGCTCATTCCGAATCCGAGTGATTTTGTCCTGTAGATAAATCGCAAATTCCTCTGCTCGGCCCTGCAAAGGGGCTTCCCGCGGCCTCTGATGAAGGAGGGAGCAGGTCACCCCAAACAGGGCGGCAGGGTGGTTATCTGCAGATGCAATAAGGGTGGCACAATATTCACGCTTGGCCACCCTCATCGCCACTAAGTAAGTCCTAATATAGGTTCTCACTAGTGTCCGGTCGGCTTCGGAGCGAGAGGATCTCCATCTGCTCTCTAGGCGTCTCTTGTGGCGTTTCATCTCCCTAAGCTCCTTGGTAAACCAAGGAGCCTGGGTGGTTCGTCGCCGCAAGAGAGACCGCAATGGCGCGACTCTGTCCAAGGCCCCTGTGGCTGCACATAACCATGCGGCCACTAGGTCCTCAGTCGAGTTGTGGGGAAAGTCCACAGGAATTGGCCCAAGCTCCCTCTGGAACCTTGCCGGGTCCATCAGGAGCCTGGGGCGGAACCATATAGGAATATCAGGCTCCGCCTCCCCGCGGTGAGGTGCGGCGATCGGAAAGTCAAGCCGAAGGAGAGCGTGATCTGTCCATGACAGGGGAGTGATGGTAAATCCCCTATTCCCAGATCACGACTCCACTGTCCCGAGACGAAGATAAGGTCCAGGGTGTGTCCACCCTCATGGGTAGGGCCTAAAACTATCTGGGTCAGGTCCATGGCTGTCATGGAAGCCATGAACTCCCGAGCTGCACCAGAGGTTTCACCTACCGACGGCAGGTTGAAGTCCCCCATGACCAGAAGTCTGGGGGTCTCAACCGCCGCCTCGGCTATCACCTCTAGGAGCTCAGGCAGGGCTGTTGTTGCATAGCGAGGAGCCAGGTATACAACTAACATGCCCAACTGCCTCCATATGCCCCACTTCACGAGGAGGGACTCACATCCGGTCGTCTGAGGGATCGTGGTCTCCTTCGGCTCAAGATCTTCCCTAACCATAATCGCCACCCCCCACCCCTCCCTAGGGCCCTAGGTTGATGGAAGGCTCGGTAGCCTGGTGGACACATTTCCACGAGGGGTAATCCTCCCTCGTGGCCCAACCAGGTTTCCGTGATACCCACCAGGTCCGGGTGCCCCTCTGACACAAGGTCATGGATGAGGGGGGCTTTTTGTACCATGGACCTGGTGTTGAATAACATCAGCCTAGGGCCCCGGGTCTGTGGTTCTTGCCCACCTAGTCTGTGATGGGAGCATGGGGGGTTGGAGCGCGTGACCGCCCGTAGCCAGCAAGCCAATAATTGCAAGCCAATCCATTACATTTTTTATTTACTTCCAAAAGCTTTTTAGAAATTCTAATTTATCCCATGAGAGAAACCAGTGCTGGTCCCAACAAAATAGAGTGTTATTAATGAATATTCTGGAGTTTGTTTAACAGATCTAACAATGAATTAATATATTTGTGTGTGTGTGTGAGAGAGAGAGAGGAAGAGAGGGAGAGAGGGAGGGAGGGAGAGATATTAGGGGCAGAGAATTCATAGAAGTAGTTACATCCAATTATTGAAAAATTTTGTGAGAAAATGGAATACATTTGCTCTAATCTATTTTCGAATTATAAAAATTGTCTATTTAATATTTATACAATGCTGCACATTTTGCATTGCATATCTCAATGCATGTTACAAAACCTGGAAAGCAGGATGCTATTACTGCTGCATGGAAAATGCAAAGCCAGAGGTTGAGGTAACTTTTGAACTGGGATTTCATGGTCCACATCTTAGTTTTTTAGCCTTCTTGTTAGGCTCTCTTTCCCTTTCCATTTGTGAATCTCATCCTTTAATCCAGGGGTCCCCAACCTTTTTTGCACCAGGGACCGGTTTCATTTTAAAGAAAATTCTGCGGACCGGCTGGCATAGAGGAGAAGGGGGGGAGGGGGAACAGGTGGTGCATGCGCATGCAGAGGTAGCGGGAACAGGCGGTGCATGCGCACATGGGGGGGGGGGAGTCGGCTTACTTGGCCCTCTAGGGCCTCCAGTGGCGCGAATAGTCTCTATTCTCTCTCTATTCTCTCTATTCTCTGAACTCTCTCACATCTGGCACGTGCTCTGCCCGGGGTCTGCCCCCTCCTCCCTCCTCCTCCTCTCCGGCCCTGCAGCCCAGTTCCTATCAAGCCACGGACCGGCACCAGTCCACGGCCCAGGGGTTGGGGACCCCTGCTTTAATCTGCCCTGATGAAAATGTCCTTGAAAGATCCCCACTGTGGGAGTCATTGTATGGAATTGTCTATCAGTACACCTCAGACACATTTATTATAATTTTCATTTTCTAAGGAATTAGTACAAGTTGCTAATCTCTTTTGTTTTACTGTGCTGCCATAACGCTTTAGAGTAATGATATTGTTCTTGGAGACACTATTGCTAACAGCTAAAGTTAATCAGTTCAGCTCCTTGATAGAGAAATGAAAATATAAAGATGATATAGACACTGCTTCTGTACAGGGAGAATGTTTTCTATTCTGCTTATCTTCAGAGTTTTCTCAGGACACTATCTGTAATGATTCTTAGTGATAATTTATTTCCAAGGTAAATGAAAGGGCGTTCTGTCTTTTACTGACAGAATATGTAGCTTCATCCAATAAACACACAGTGCAAACTGCAGCCTATACAGCAGTGGTTACTGTATAATTGGGACAAGGAGGAAGAGTGGCTTTTTTTTCACAGGCTGAACCAGCCAGCACCCAGGATTTTTATTTTTTGCTTGGATCAGGGCATGTTTCTTGACTTGAATTGCTGCCTCAACTGATCAGATCAAACTGGGAGGAACTATGGCAAATTCCTCATTTTTCAGGAAATTGTGAGGAGGGCATGAAGTGAGAAGGGCTGCTTTTCTCTTGCCATGCTAATACTCTGGAGATTAAAGAGATTAAAAAGATTAATCTTTTTAAAGATTTTGAAAACCATTGAAGATGGAGTCATTTCAGACAGATTTTCTTTGGTTTGATGATGTCATTTTAAGTTATCTGTAAGCACATTCTCCATTCAACTGTTACATCTCTTAATGGGCATCCTTGTTTTTGCCTAGATTATGTGAAACGTATCCTTGCTTTCCTACTCCCTGCCCACAATTCGGCATAAATTCCATTTCATTTCATTTCTTTGCCAATCTTTATATTGCCATTTCAGAATGTTGCTATGTTGTCTCCATAAAGTTGAACTTTTAATTTTTCATTGTTATAAGGTTTCCATGGACCTATCGAAGAAATGACAGATGCAACTTTGATTGCACCAGAGCATTGATTTGGAACCAAACACGCAAGATATCATGGTTGTAGAGGGATGAAGCGAACAGTTTATTGATATCGCTGTACCAGGAGATGCTAGAAAACCAGGAAAAAAATCACAAAATATTGCGACCTGGCCATTGAAACTACATGGCTATGGATGAAACATGCAACAGTGATACCCATTGTCATTGGGGCACTTGGTACCATGTCTAAGAATTTTACAAAACACATAAACAAATTGCAGCTTCCTGCAATAACACCAGTGGAACTGCAAAACACTGTGCTACTAGGAACATCATATATTTTAAGAAGACACCTGGTTGATACCAAGGATACCGACAGCACCCTGTATCAATTGTTAGCACCAGTCAATGAAATTTGTGACACATCTTTAAATGTTCACTTGATTGAGTTTCATGTTTAATGAATAAAAGAAATAATAATAATAATAATAATAATAATAATAATAATAATAATAATAATAATAATAATAATAATATGAGGCAGTTAGGCCTCATTTCTCCCCCCCCCATTCCTGAACCCTTCCTTCCTACCATCAAACAGGAAGGTAGGCCACATTTCTCCCCCCTCCCATTCCTGAACCTTCCTTCCTACCATCAAACAGGAAGGTAGGCCTCATTTCTCCCCCCCCCATTCCTGAACCTTCCTTCCTTCCTACCATCAAACAGGAAGGTAGGCCTCTTTCCTGCTGTGGCTGGGCCTGAACAGCTACCTGGTGCAGTTCCTACAGTTATGATATTATCATCCTTGAATCAATAGTGGCTCAGCACTGAGAACCAACCCAGGCACCTACCATCATTAATGATGAGGAGAAATGAACAAAAATCCACTTTGGATCTTTTGTCGCCAGGGTCAACAAGGACCACGTCAGATGCTATGGCTCCTGGACATCTGTTGAAAAATGGGCTACATGGCTCAGTTGTTATTGCCAGGGAACCAGGGCGTGCAACTGCAAACCGACTGAAACCAAAGCGCAAAACTTGGACAACTGAAGAAAATCAACAAATTCTCAAATATTACTACCAGGCAGAGCCAACAACCAGGGGATTTCAAAAAAGAATGATGCAGCTGTGGAAGGAACAACATCTGGAAACTGGTGTAACTGAACAAAGACTAATGGATTAAAGGCGGTTCATCATCCGTAATAAAATTTTCACAGAAGTGGAAATGCAACATCTAGAAATATTGGCTAAAAAGAAAACAACAAGTGATGATGAACAAGCTGAAGAAATTGCTCCAACACCTAAACAAATTGAAAAGCCAGTGGAAGAAGCAAACATACAGGATGAAGACCCACCTATGCAACAACTTGAGAGTGTAGAGCTAAGTGATCTAGCAAAAATGCTGAAAGAAAAAATTGAAAACCACATCAAAGAAAATGTAGAAAGAAAAAGACTACCTATCATTCACAAAGTGCACAGCAAACAAGTGAAAGATCTGTTAACTGCCGTGAACAACATTTTAACTTCCATCCCATCCAGCACACTATATGAAACCAACCAATTAATGTATGGCACAGCCGCTGTTATAACTGCAGAACTAGGTTATAAAATGCCAAAAAAGAAACCCACTGGAACACCAAAGTGGAAAATTCGACTTGAAAATAAAATTAAAAAACTACGAGGGGATATCAGCAATCTAATTTAATAATAATAATAATAATAATTTTAATATTTCTAAACCGCGCCCTCTCCCCACAGGGACTCGGGGCGGTGCACAGGCACAGTAAAACAATAAATACATATAAACATTTCATTAAAAATAAATTAAATCCAAACCTGCGCTAAAATTCCCATTAAAACTAAGCAATATTACAAAACCCCAATAAAACCCCAAAGACAGAGAGACTATCCTAGGCCGGCCAGACAGAAGAAATGAGTTTTTAATTTGAGACGGAAGGAGCGGAGGTCTGTGGTCGTCCTAATATCGGGGGGAAGGTCGTTCCAGAGGGCCGGGCCCGCCACAGAGAGAGCCCTTGCCCTGGGCGTCGCCCGCTGACAAAGTCTAGTGGACGGCACCCGGAGAAGTCCCTCTCTGTGGGAGCGAATCGGTCGTGAGGATGTATGAGGCAGGATCCGATCCCGCAGATAGCTAGGTCCCGAGCCATGGAGCGCTTTAAAGATGATAATCAACACCTTGAAGCGCACCCGGAAGACGACAGGCAGCCAGTGCAGCTCGCGCAAGAGCGGTGTTACATGGGTAAACCTAGTGGTTCCCATAATTGCTCGCGCGGCTGCATTCTGGACTAGCTGAAGTCTCCGGGTGCACCTCAAGGGGAGCCCCATGTAGAGAGAGTTGCAATAGTCCAGTCGGGATGTCACGAGCGCATGAGTGACTGTGCGAAGGGCGTCCCGATCCAATAGGGGGCGCAATTGGCGAACCAGGCGAACCTGGTAAAACGCCCTCCTGGCCACGGCTGTCACTTGATCTTCCATGGACAGCCGGGCATCCATGGACAGCCGGGCATCCAAATTGCGCACCCCATCCACAGGGGCAAGATGTTCGCCCCCTATGGCCAGCAATGGAGTGAGCTGGTTGAATCGGGCAGCCGGAAACCACAGCCACTCGGTCTTGGTCGGGTTGAGCCTGAGTCCGTTACTTCCCATCCAGACCCGCACGGCTTCCAGGCACTGGCACATCACCGCTACGGCATCGTTGGGGTGGTTTGGGGTAGAAATATACAGCTGGGTGTCGTCAGCGTATAGATGGTACTCTACCCCAAAACCACGGATGATCTCACCCAGCGGCTTCATGTATGTGTTAAACAGGAGAGGTGAGAGGACCGACCCCTGAGGCACCCCACATGTGAGGGGTCTCGAGGTCGACCTCTGCTCCCCTGCCAACACAAATTGCGATCGGCCAGAGAGGTAGGAGGAGAACCACCGTAAAACGGTGCCTCCCACTCCCAACCCCCCCAGCCGATGCAATAGGATACCATGGTCGATGGTATCAAAAGCCGCCGAGAGGTCTAATAGGACCAGGATGGAGGAACAACCCCCATCTCTGGCCCTCCAGAGATCATCAACCAACGCGACCAATGCCGTCTCAGTGCTATGCCCGGGCCGAAAGCCGGACTGGCGCGGGTCTAGATAATCAACTTCCTCCAGGTGACGGGGAAACTGTTGTGCCACCACACTCTCAACAACCTTCGCCAAGAAGGGAAGGTTGGAGACTGGACGATAGTTGGTTAATAAAGCTGGATCCAAAGAGGGCTTCTTAAGGAGGGGCCTCACCATAGCCTCTTTTAGGGAAGCAGGCAAGGAACCCTCACTTAAGGAAGCGTTGACAACCTCTTGGAGCCAGTCTCGTGTCACCTCCCAGGATGCCAGTACAAGCCAGGAGGGACACGGGTCCAATAAACATGTGGTGGCTCGCAGTCGCCCACGTAACCTGTCCATATCCTCGGAAGCAACGGAGTCAAACTCCTCCCAAACAAGATCTGCCTCGTGGCATCCCACTGGGCCATCAATGGGGGCTAACTCGTTCTGTATCTGAGCGATTTTCTCCTGCAGAAAAATCACAAATTCCTCTGCTCTACCCTGTAGCGGGGCTTCCCGCACCCTCTGTTGAAGGAGGGAGCGGGTCACCCTAAACAGGGCGGCAGGGTGGTTTTCTGCGGATGCTATGAGAGTGGCACAATGATGACGTTTGGCCACTCTCAGCGCCACAATGTAAGTCCGTAAATGGGCTCTTACCTGTGTCCGGTCAGATTCAGAACGGGTAGACCTCCATCTTCCCTCTAGGCATCTCTTGCGGCGTTTCATTACCCGCAGCTCCTCGGTAAACCAAGGAGCCAGGGTGTTTCGCCGCCGCAAGAGAGGCCGCAAGGGCGCGACCCGATCCAAGGCTCCCGTGGTCGCAGTATTCCATGCGGCCACGAGGTCCTCCATCGGGGCGCGGGTCAGGGGTACAGGAAGTGGCCCAAGCGCCGCCTGGAACCCATCAGGGTCCATCAGGCGCCTGGGGCGGAACCAGATAGATGACTCAGGTTCCGCCTCCCCGCGGTGGGGGGTGGCGGTTGGAAAGTCGAGCCGGAGAAGTGAGTGGTCTGACCATGACAAGGGTGTGATGACTATATCCCCTGTACCCAGATCACTCTTCCATTGGTCAGAGACAAAGATGAGATCCGGTGTGTGTCCACCCTCGTGGGTGGGGCCTTGAATTAATTGGGTCAGGTCCATGGCCGTCATGGAAGCCATGAACTCCCGAGCTACCTCGGATGATTCGCCCACCGATGGCAGATTAAAGTCCCCCATGGCTAAAAGTCTGGGGGTCTCAACTGCCATCGTAGCGATCACCTCGAGGAGCTCGGGCAGGGCTGCTGCTACATAGCGGGGAGCCAGGTATACAACCAGCAAGCCCAACTGCCTCCCTAGGCCCCACTTCACGCAGAGGGACTCACAACCGGTGGTCTGTGGCACAATGGTCTCTCTCGGCTCAAGACCTTCCCTAATAACAACCGCTACCCCACCACCCCTACCTAGGGCCCGGGGCTGATGAAAAGCGCGGTAACCTGGTGGGCACATTTCAACGAGGGGGAGTCCTCCCTCGTGGCCCAACCAGGTCTCCGCAATTCCTACCAGGTCCGGCTCCCCCTCTGACACAAGGTCATGGATGAGGGGGGCTTTGTTGACAATGGACCTGGCATTGCAAAACATCAGCCGCAGGCCCTGGCTCTGTACTCCCTGACCACCTAGCCTGCAGGGGTTGTGGCACCCGACCGTTTGCAACCAACGGCCACGTGCCCCCAACCGGGAGGATGGAACTTGTCTCCCCTCAGACCTGCCTCTCCCCACGACCCTATTGATGGGTATGCCCTCCACCGGGACGACTCTTAGTTCCCCCCTACTAACGGCACCGTCCGCCCTCCGTCGCCTGCTGGCCTGGCCCTCTCTTTCACCCTCTGTCTCTACCTGTCTATAATGCCCACCCCCCTCCCTGGTACCCCCTAAAATAAACAACAACCTACGATTTAAAAAACCCCTAAGACCACGTTTCTTCCACCTCTCCGGATCAATGAGTCCCTCATCAAGGCTGGCCCTCGTTAGAGTGGAGGGCCAAACCTGCGAGAGCGGGGACTCTCGCAGCCGTAGCAAGTCTAGCTTCGAGTACATGGTATTAATAAATAATTAAATATAAATAGATAATTATTTATAAATATAAAGTCAATGATATAAATACATAGATAAAAGCATGGGTCCTAAGATTTTAAAAAGCATCGTTTGGCCGCAATTCCAGATGTAAAATATGATATATATCTTAATAAATAACTAAAATATATATACAATCAGGGTTTTAAAAAGTGCATCAGTGAGTGTTTTAGTCCGGCTATCGCTCCGTAGATCTTCTCTTCTCTTCTAGAGGGTTACAAGGTCTTAAAGGTCTTAAATATGAAATGTAAAATATCCATAGGCCGAAGAGATCTTCTCCTTCTTCTTAAGGCTGCTTTCCAGATCTTATCTTGGACATACCAAGTCTTAAACATGCAAGGACGCCGAGGGCAGACGGCATCCGTTCTGGCGCTCCCACCGCCATCACCACCGCAGTCCCCGCCATTCCTTGTCCCGGCGCTCTCACCGCCATTGGCAGCCATACCCAGGGTACCAGGACACCAACCTCCAACTCCGGCGCTCTCACCGGCTCTCTCACCGCCGCCTCCATCGCCAATGCATCCCTGGACCCCGCTCCGGCGCTCTCACCACCACCTCCATGCCGCCTCCGTGCCTACGGCAGCCCTCCGGGCCTACCTGGCCCTCCCGGCCCTCCAGGCCTCCACAACGCATCCGGCGCTCCCACCGCCGCCGCCGTTGCCGCCGCCGCCATCTTCGCCGCTACCACGGCGGTCTCAACCTGGGGGTCTTCAAGGCCCTCAAGGCCCTCACAAACCACCAGGTCTGGCGCCCTTCGGCCCGGCGCTCCCACCGCGCCGCCGCCGCCGCCGCCGTCTTCGCCGCTACCTCGGCAGAGGTCTCGGCCTGGGAATCTCGGCCTGGGGAACTTCAGGCCCTCACGGCCTCTTCAGGCCTTCCAGGCCTTTGCGGCGTGCAGCCGGCGGCCCGCCGTCGTCAGAGGCCGGCGCCCGACGTCATCCAAAGACGCCAGGGACGCCGGGGACGCCGACGCTCCCACCGCCGCCGCCGACGCTGCCGCTGCCGCCGCCACCGCCGCCACTGCCGCCGCCCGGACCTCACCCTGGGGGTCCAGGGTGGGTCACCCACCGATCCCAGCCCTCAGGATGGTAAGTAGAGGGCTGGGGCACTAACCATGCGACCAACGAGCTCCATGGCCCATGCTGAGCTCGGAGCTAGGTCGCCATCTTCGCGCCTGCGTGGTCATCAATCAGCAATCTGAAGTACTTGAAAGAAGGAAAACTAAAGAACAAAAAGCTGAAAAATAGTTTACCCAAAAAATACAACCTGGAGGAAAAAGCTATCACAGAAATTATGGAAGAACTAAAACAACATGCGATAGCAATAATAATAATAATAATAATCTTTATTGTCATTGTAATAATAAAATTACAATGAAATTGGTTTGAGCAACAGCAAGGAAAATTGAAAGATACGAAGGACGAATGAAACAGTATCGTGAAAATGTCCAATTCAGAAGAAACCAACATCTCTTCTACCGGTCCCTTGATGAAAGTTGAATCCAAACTTATATTCACCCATGTAAAGAAAAAACTTTGAACTTTTGGAAAGAAATGTAGGAAAACCCAGTAGAACACAACAACACTGCCTCCTGGATCAAAGATATTCAACAACAAACAATACCAAACAAGATGGAAAATATTGTAATAAAAACTGACATGGTGACAAAACAAGCAAAGAAGGTCAAGAACTGGAGTGCACCTGGAGTGCATGGATACTGGCTAAAACATCTAACCAGCCTACATCATTGCATGGCCACTCAATTTGATCAAACGCTTCAAAATGCAACAAGCGAAGAATGGCTAACAGCTGGACGAACTTACTTGATAATGAAAGATCCAGAAAAAGGCACAGAACCAAACAACTATTGCCCAATTACTTGTCTGCCAACAACGTTAAAAATTTTTATAAGGATACTGGCAAATTCAATATTCAATCACCTGATAGAAAACAGTTTGTATCCAATAGAACAAAAAGGAAATTATAAAAAATCAAGAGGAACAAAAGATCAGCTGCTCATAGACAAAATGGTACTAAAAATGCAAAATGAAGGAAAACAAATTTAAATATGGCTTGGATTGATTACAAGAAGGCATTTGACTCGTTACCCCACAGCTGGATTAACACCTGTCTGGAAAACTTTGGAATTAGCAAAAATATCTGTACATTTTTGAAAGCAAATATGCAAAAATAAAAAACAATTCTAACAACAAATGGGGAGAACATTGGTGAAGCCAACATCAGATGAGGAATCTTCCAAGGAGATTCACTTTCACCACTACTGTTCAACATTGCATTAGTTCCCCTGACAATAATCCTACAGAACACAAAACTGGGATACCAAATCTCAAGACAACATGGCAAGATAAACCATCTACTATACATGGATGACTTAAAAATGTATGCGAAAAGCCCCACTGAACTTAAATCAATACTCAACACAGTTCAACTGTTCAGCAGTGACATCAAAATGAACTTTGGACTTGAAAAATGTGCTATATTATCCATGCAGCAAGGAAAAATGGAAAAAACAGAAGGAATAGAACTGGGAAATGGAAATATAGTGAAAGCAATAGCAAGTACCTAGGCATATTGAAAGCAGATAAGATCTTGAATGAAAAAGTCAAAGAGTCAACACAAAAGGAATACATCAGGAGGGTCCGCAAAATATTAAAATCAAAACTAAATGCCAGAAAAATAATTTTTTTTAAATAAATTTTTTATTATAATTTTCAACAAGTTATACATATGAACATAAAAATTTACTTTATTTTATTTTATTAACAATAGTCCACCCAGTGCTATACAAACCGAAAGGAAGAGTTGGGTCTTCGGATATCTTCAATTGTCTTTAAGATTTCCAAAATCCACGTTCTCTAGGTACAGGTGTCGAGGCATCCAAAGTTCCAAGTGCATAATCCACAAATGGGTTCCAAATCTTCCAGAAAATGTCTTTTTTATAGACCCCCTCTCTAAATTTAATATCACATGTCATTTTATCATTTAAAGCTAATTTCCACATTTCACAATACCACTCTTCTATTTTTATATTTACCTCTATTTTCCAGTATCTTGCTATTATAATTCTACCCATTATAATCATAATTCTAATCAGTTCTTTCTCATATTTTGTTAATTCTAATTCCTTAATTATCAGTAATAATATAGATTCTGATCTCAAAGTTATTCTTTTCTTCACCATTTCAAACATCATTTCCTCCAATTGTTGCCAAAACTTTTTAATTTTTCCACATTTATACCACATGTGTTCATAAGTTCCCACTTCCATATTACATCTCCAACATTTATTACTGATCTTTTTATCCATCAATGATAACCTTAATGGAGTCCAATACCATTTCCAAACAATCTTAAAGTTGTGCTCTTTAATCCTTATAGACATAATCCTCATAATTCGACTTTTCCAATTCACATTCCAATCCAAGTCTAATATTTTAATCTTAAGTTCTTCCTCCCAATTCGTCTTCATTACCATTTGTGGATTTCCATCAAAGTTTATAATCTTATATATCTTACTAACAAGTCCCTTTAACCCAATTTCATCCTTAATAATTTGAGATACTAAATTTTCAAATTCAGTTTTACTTCTACCTATTTTACATGTTCCCCTTACTTCCATAGACCATTTTTCTACCTGTATTTTCTCAAACCAATTCAGCTCCAATTTTTCAATTATTTCTTTTTTTCTACTCTCAATTTCTAATGCTCTTAACCAATTTACTATACTTCCTATATTGTCATCTTCAATTACTTTCTCTCGACTTATATTGGTTTTAATCGGCCAACTTCCAAGTGTCTTCCCCAAGAAGGATATATCCGGAATCAATATTTTAACAAATTTATTCCAAATTTTGCTCAATTCCTTTAACCAATAACTATTAATTACCTTTTTTGTTTTTATTTTATCTAAAAACCATGTAGGGCCAAATCTCTTAATATCCTTTAACTCTAGATCTCCCCAATGACCGTCTCCTCCTTTAAGTATTTTTATTACAGTTCGAATATTATAGGACCAATAATAATTAAGTAGATTGGGAATTCCCAATCCACCTTCCTTTTGATTTTGATACCACATTTTCTTCATTAATCTAGGTCTTTTCCCACCATTGCAAAATTTATCTAATTTCTTCTGATATCCTTCCATATCCTTCTCTGTCAAATTTAATGGTAGCATCTCAAATAAAAAATTAAACTTTGGTAACAGCATCATCTTACACATTGCAATTCTGCCAAACCAAGACAACTTTATCTCTTTATATTTATCTATCTTCTTCTCTACTTCATCCAACATCACATCATAATTAATTTTTTTCAATTCACTAACTTTAAGTGAAAGTGTTATTCCCAAATATTTCAATGTATTTTTCATTCTTATCCCAAATTGTTCTTGCATACTCTCCCACTCATCATTTTTATTCATTAGTAATTCAGATTTTAACCAATTTACCTTTAAACCTGTCATTTCTTCAAATTCTTTCAAATGTTTATTTATCCTCTTCAAATCTTTCTCTATATCTTTCAAAATAATCAAGGTATCATCCGCGTATAAATTTATCTTATATCCCTTGTACCCTTCCAATTCTTCATCTTTTTCTATCAATTTGGTCAGAACTTCCATAATTAATAAAAATAATGTTGGGGACAAGGGACATCCCTGTCTCGTACCTGCTTCCAATTTAATCTCTCCCGTCATTATTCCATTCACCTTCACTTTTGCACTACTTTTTTGATACAATTTTGAAACTACTTTTCACTTTTGCACTACTTTTTTGATACAATTTTGAAATAACATGTATAAACCTATTACCGAAGCCTAATGCCTCAATAATTACTTTAATAGTTTCCCATTGTACAGAATCAAAGGCTTTAAAAATGTCTAGTGATACTATGCCTATTTTATCACCATTACTCTCAGCTACATCTATAATATTTAATACTCTTCTAATTATATCGCTCATATATCTGCCTTTAACAAAACCTACTTGATTATAGCTTATATACTTGTCTATAAATCTATTTAACCTATTACTTATAATGGCAGTAAATATTTTTGCATCTTGGTTAATTAAAGAAATGGGTCGATAGGACTCGATCCTCTCCAAATCTTTATCAGGTTTAGGAATTATAGTTATTACCGTTCTATTCCATGACATCAGGACTTCTCCACCATGTAAAATTCCATTAAATAATTTTTGCAATTTTGGTATTATTATTTCTTTAAAGTCTTTATAAAATTCAGCAGGTAATCCATCTTCACCTGGAGCCTTCCCTAATTTTATCTCTTGTATTATTTCATTAATCTCGTCATGTGTAATATCTCCTTCCATCAAGTCCTTATATGTTTGATCTATTTTCACAGCATATTTTTCAAGATTATTTTTCAATTTTTCCAAATCAATTGATTTCTTTGAATATAATTTTTGAAAAAACTTCCTAACTACTTCACATTTCTCCAGTCTCTTATAACATCTTGTACCTTTTTCATCTATCAGCGAGCCAATTTCTCTCTTTTCACTTTTATTTTTCGCCATCCTTGCTAATAACCTAGAGTTTTTATTACTAAATTCAAAAAAATCCCTATTTAAATATCTTATATTTTTTTAACCAATTCTATATCTTCTTCTATCAATTTAGTTTTTAGTGAATTCAATTCCTCCAAGCATTTTTTATCTTTTGTAAGTAAAAATTGGTTCTCCAATACCTTAATCTGTCTTGTATCCTGTTCCATTTTACTTCTATATTCTCTATATTTCCTGCTTGACAACTTAATACTTTCTCCCCTAAATACTGCTTTCATCGTGTCCCAAACAGTTTCAAATTTAACCTCTCCATTATCGTTGAATCTCCAACTTTCCTCCCATTTTTTAAGTATCCATGTTTTATCTTCCTCCTTTTTAAACAATTTTTCATCATATCTCCAGCCTCTTTCTTTTTTTCTAAAATTAAAATCTATTTCCATCGTAACTTCTGCATGGTCGGAGTCCTTGAAAACTCCCACATCTATTCTATCTATATTATTCAACAGGTCTTTGGAGACAAAAATATAATCAATTTTTGAATATGTATTATGTACCTTAGAGCAAAAAGTATACACCCTTTCAGTACCTTTCAACTCCCTCCAGACATCTACCACACTATTTCGGAACATCCATTTATTTAAAATTTCCCCTTTATTTGTTTCTCTAAAGCGGGTGGGGTTAGTACTGTCTATTTTATCTCTAATCATATTAAAGTCCCCAGCCACAATCACTTTCCCTACACTTTCAGTTTCCAAAATCTTAGTTATTTTATCAAGGAATCCCTTTTGTTTTTCATTTGGTAGATATAAATTAACCAGTGTCACTTTTTGCTCGTTAATATTCCCTATAATTATTAAATATCTCCCTTCATCGTCCCTAAATACTTGTTTTTTTTCAAAATATACCCTATTTGATATCAATATTGCCACACCTCTAGCTTTGGAGGTTCCAAAAGATTTTTCATAAACTTGCATACCCTTTATATTCATTCTATTAAAATCCTCAGATTTTTGATGAGTTTCCTGCAAAAATAATATGTCTGGTAAGTCCCTTTTAATTTTAAGCTCCAATCTCCTCCTCTTTATTTGGTTCCCTGTACCATTCACGTTCCATGTCATTATTTTTATAAACCGCATTTACGCGGTAACTTTTTTTTTAATCCTAGCCCCTCCTCTTCCCTTACGTGCCCACCCAACACCAAACGGAGATAACATACAAAAAAACCATAAGACACTACAAACAACATGTAACAAACTGTCTTCATCCCCCACTTCTTCAACCGGCACCGCCTCTGCATAGAGATTGTGGGGGAGGGGACGTGCCGATGGTCGGATCACTTCTCACGGGCTATCTTTTTTAGTTCCACTTTCAAAAAAAGAAGACAATGTTAACTTTTCCCCGCACTCAGCTTCTTGCTTTTTAAGATCCTTCTCTTTATCCGTTGCTTGCATTGTATCATCACGACTTTTTTTTTGCTCGGACATTGCCGGAGAAATTTCTTTCCGCTTTAAGCTTCTTGGATCTCCTCCAACCGCCCCTTTTTCTTCTAATGTTGGAGGTTCTACTTGCATTCCACCCATCTTAAGCATTTGATTTCCAATTTCTGTTAAATCCTCGTCTTTCTCAATCAGCCCAAGCTCTCGTACATATCCTATTGGATCCACTTGTGGAGTAATTGTCTGCATTTTACCCTTGTAAAAAAATTTCAGCTGCTGTGGTGGCCTCCAGTTGTATTTAATCTCTTTGTCTCTCAGAACCTTTGTAATTGGCTTCAGAAAATATCTCCATGCTCTTTCCTCTCTTGAAATATCCGGAAAAACTTGAATGTCTTTCTCCTCTAATTTTGGAACTGCTCCTAACTCTCTTATTCTCGCCATTACCTCTAATTTATCACCAAGATTTGCAAATCTCACCAACACATTTCTATTTGCTCCATTTTGCCTTTTATAACCAACTCTAAAAACACTTACTAAATCTGCAGCCGTATATGTAATTGATGCATCCAGGTCATTCAGCCATTTTAAAACCCTTTGTTTCAAATTATCCACTCTCTCTTCCTGAACTCCACGAATAACAACATTATATTTTCTTGCATCCTCTTCCAAAAGGTTAATTCTCCTATCTTGCTGCTGATTTTTAAAAAGAATCCCTTCAATCTGACGATCTATCTGAGCATCGTGTACATGAATTTGCTCAATTTCATCATTAACAAGTTTTATCTCCATGGCTTGCTTTGCAAAATTCACATTCATTTCACTTATTTCCTCTTTTGTCTTTTTAATTTCCAATGTCATATTATCCAATCTGTCTGTCAATCCAGATAATTTTTCACCAATTATATTCAAACCCAAAATAACTTGTTGTAATTCTGAGGGCTGTTGAGGCTGTTGAGTCGCCATATCTTTACAAAGAAGATTAATTCTTTTTTAGCCAAGAGGGTCTTTTAAGGAAGATTGAAGGGTAACCTCCCCAATGAAGCTGAGACGGCTTTATTGCAACCGAAGAAGCCAAAAAAAAAAAGTTGTACTCCCCAATTCAATTTAACTTAAGATCAATCTCCTCAATCACCCATATATGGGCATTTATGGGCGTTGTCCAGAGAGTTAAACTCACTGCATTCAGCTGAGGCACTTCACACAAAAGGTTCGGAATTTCAAAGAGTTTACAATCTGCATATAATCCACATGCCATCCAAACGGTCTTTCCACCTATTTCTTTGTAACCTGTGCCTCGCCTCACAGCAAGAATTGCAGATCGCGGTACTTAACAGAAACAAAAGCAACTTTCGCTTTCAACCAGCGACTGCCATTTCGGTCAACCCCTTTGTCTTTTCCACAGAGTAAACACAGCTTTGAAATTCAAGCAGTTCAGGGTGACCTACCAATTCAAAAAGTCATTCTGCTGGCTCCACAGCCCTTCCGATACAGCTGTAGATACTTTTGGCTTCTAACGATGCATTTTAAACACTTTTAATCCACATTTTCTTCCGTGAAAATGCCCTACGAAGTGGAGAAAACGTCCTCACCTCATCCGGCCATAACCACGCCCCGCCAGAAACATAATTAAAGCCATTAATACATGGGCAGTTCCAGTGATACGCTATTCAGTTGGAATCATCAACTGCACTCTGGCTGAACTGGAAAACCTGGACCGGAAAACATGCAAACTTTTGAATATACACCATGCTTTACATCCACGAAGTGACATTGACAGGTTGTACCTGCCAAGAAAAATAGGGGGCAGGGGGCTATTGCAAATCCATCAAATTGTAGAAGAAGAAAAACGAAGTTTGAATGATTATGTGAACCAAAGTACAGAAAAATTGCTGCAGGCTTTAAAAATGGAGAACAGCATAAAAACAACTGAAACAAAGGCAGAATATAAGAAAAAATAGCTGGGTGACAGATTAAATAGATGGAAGACTAAGGCTTTGCATGGACAGCACTTGAAAAACATTGAAGGAAAATGTGATGACAACTTGACATGGATATGGCTTAAGATGGGAACTATCAAGAAAGAAACAGAAGGTTTAATACTGGCTGCTCAAGAACAAGCACTACAAACTAATGCCATGAAAGCGAACATTCAAAAATCCACTGACAACCCAAACTGCCGACTTTGCAATAACAAAGTCGAAACTGTTTCACATTTAATATGTGAATGTAGCAAAATCACACAAACTGATTACAAAGCTAGACATGACCGAGTTGCTAAATTAATCCACTGGTCATTATGTAAAAAATATAGTTTACCTGTATCCAGAAAGTCATGGGAACACAAAGTAGAAAAGGTTATCGAGAATGAGAGGGTGAAGATCTTGTGGGACTTTCGAATACAACAGACCATCATTTGGAGCACAACACACCAGATATCATGGTTGTAGAGGGCCAAAGTGTACAGTTCATTGATATCGCTGTTCCTGGAGATTCCAGAGTCGAAGAAAAAGAACTAGAAAAAATCATGAAATATCGCGACCTGGCCATTGAAACCACACGGCTATGGATGAAGCATGTCACAGTGACACCCATTGTCATCGGGGCACTTGGCACCATGTCCAAGAATTTTACTAAATATCTCAGCAAATTGCAGCTTCCTGCAATAACACCAGTGGGACTACAAAAAACAGAGCTACTTGGCACATCTTATATTCTACGAAGATATTTGGTTGATACCTAGGATGCTGGCAGCAAACTGTATCAACAACTAGCACCAGTCAATAGTATTTGTAATATGTATTTTTAAATGTTCAGTTGGCTGAGTTTCATGTTTTATGAATAAAGTAAATAAAGAAATTATTAAATTATTAAAGAAATAATAATAATAAAGAAAAGAAAAGCTATGCATGGCCAATACTTGAAAAGTATTGAAGGCAAAGCTGACCAAAAACTAACTTGGAACTGGTTAAGATCGGGAGTACTGAAAAAAGAAACCGAAGGCTTTATTTTGGCAGCTCAAGAACAAGCCTTAGCCACAAACTGCATGAAGGCAAAAATTCAACATGTTACCACCAACAGCAAATGTCACCTCTGTAATGAGAAAAATGAGACAGTCAACCACCTGTGGAAGCATCAGTGGAAGCAGCAAAATTTTACAAACTGACTACCTACAATGCCATGACCATGTGGGCGGGGTATAAATTTAATAAAATTAAAAAATTAAAATAAATAAATAAATGTTGGTAAGACCATTCACTGGAAATTGTGCCAGACGTTTGGATTTGAGTACAGCAAAAATCACTGGGAACATCAGGTTGAGAAAGTTTTAGAGAATGAGAAAGTCAAGATCTTGTGGGAGTTCAGAATTCAGACTGACAGGCACTTGTCCTACAACACACCTGATATAACAATAATTGAAAAGAAAAAAGTATGGTTCATTGACATTGCAATACCTGGTGATGCACGAATTGAAAATAAGCAGCAAGAAAAAAATCACAAAATACCGGGACTTGCAAATTGAAGTTGAGCGACTGTGGAAGAGAAAGTTGTGTGTTGTCCCAATTGTGATTGGAACCCTTGGAGCAATACCTATGGTACTGCCTCGCTATGTGGAGGTTCTAGGTTTGCCGGACTTGAGCATTCTGACTCTACAAAGGGCCACCCTGCTTGGAACAGCTTATATCCTCCGACGTTACCTTAACCGTTCCTAGGTCCTTGTTAGGACTCGAACTGTTGAGCCAGCCCCAAAGACTGTGAATCACACCAAAGATTAAACACATAATGATTATATATCTATATCTACATCTACATCTACATCTACATCTACACCTACACCTACACCTACACCCACCCACCCACCCACCCACCCAGGCACCCACCCACCCACCCACTCACCCATCTATCTATCTATCTATCTATCTATCTATCTATCTATCTATCTATCTATCTATCTATCTATCTATCTATCTATCTATCTATCATAATTCATTTTTAAATGTTCAGTTGGCTGAGTTTCATGTTTAGTGAATAAAGTAAATAATAATAATAATAATATAAAAAACAGTGATACCCATTGTCATCCGGGCACTTGGTACCATGTCCAAGAATTTTATAAAACACATCAAGAAATTGTAGCTTCCTGCAATAACTGCAAAAAATCACTACTTGGAGCATTGTATCTCAAGAAGGCATCAGTCTATGGTATTTGTGATGCATTTTTGAATGTTAAGTTGACTTAGTTTCATGTTTAATATAGTATATTAATTATTTATTATATTATAATAATAGTATTTAGTATACAATAACAACAAACTTTCTTTCAATATGAAAGAAACAAGAAGAAAGTAAAGGGAAAGATAGATATACTAATGGGAGCAAATGCCAAGAAGGTGATAGGCAGCAGGGAGAAAACACAACTGCTTAATTACTTCTTTGCATCTGTTTTTACACAAAAGGAAGAAACAGTCCAAACTATCAAAAGCAACACTGAGGGAGGCAGAACAAGTATACTTGTAAAAATAGGCAAGGGATTAGTAAGAGAACACTTATATGTCCTGGATGAGTGCAAATCACCTGGGCCAGATGGTTTACAACCCAGGGTTTTGAATGAGCTGGCAGATGTAATTTAGGAATCATTGAATATAATTTTTGAAAGCTCATGTAGCACAAGTGAAATACCAGCAAAT
Organism: Rhabdophis nuchalis; assembly: GCA_039707465.1. Classification (NCBI taxonomy): domain Eukaryota; kingdom Metazoa; phylum Chordata; class Lepidosauria; order Squamata; family Natricidae; genus Rhabdophis; species Rhabdophis nuchalis. The sequence continues at coordinate 111,217,826 of CM077647.1, read as the reverse complement.
TAGAAAAGAACTAATGTGGTTCCAATCTACAAAAAGAGAGCAAATGAATTCAGGAAATTACAGGCTGACATCAATACCTGGGAAAGTCCTGGAAAAGATAATCAAGTGTATAATTTGTGAGCACATGGAAACAAACAAAGTGATTACTAGAAGCCAGCATGGATTTGTTCAAAACAGATCATGCCAGACAAACCTTATTTTCTTTTTTTTTTTTGGGTAAAATAATTAAGTTTAACGGATCAGTGAAATACTATGGATATAATATACTTGGACTTCAGCAAGGCAATTGATGAAGTAGACAACAGTCTCTTTCTTGATTAATAGGCAGTATCACCACCAGATGGATTCACAATTGGCTGCCCCCCACACTCAATATGTAATCTCCAAGGGAATTACATCTACAGGGAGGGAAGCATGCAGTGAGGTATCTCAAAGGTCGGTCTTGGGCACAGTACTGTCCAACAATTTCATAAATGATTTAAATGAGGAAATAGAAGGGGATTTCATCAAATTTGCAGACAACGCCATGTTGGGGGGATAGCCAGTACTTTAGAAGATAGGTTCAAGATTCAGAAAGATCTTGACAGACCTGAGCATTGGGTGCCATCCAACAAGATGCAGTTGAATGGTGAGAAAAATAAGACCTGCAGTTTGGCAGGAAAAAACCCAAATGCACAGGTACTTCGCTCAACAGTTATAACCGTGAGAGGAATCTAGAGGGATCTAATGACTTAGTAGACCATCACTTAAGTATGAGTTAGCAGTGTGCTGTAGCTGCCAAAAAAAAAGCCAATGCAGTCCTAGGCTGCATCAACAGAGAGATAGCATTAGAACAATGATAAGTGACAGTACTACTTTACACTGTGCTGGTAAGATCTCTCTTAGATGTTACATCCAGTTCTAGTTATCATGGTTAAAAAAAAGATGTTGAGAACATGGATTCGAATAGTAATAGCAATAGCACTTACATTTATTATATCACTTCATAGTGCCTTACAGCCCTCTCTAAGTGGTTTTGCCTCCAACAATCTGGGTCCTCATTTTGTCAACCTTGGAAGAATGGAAGGCTGAGTCAACTTTGAGCCAGTTAGGATCGAACTTCTGACAGTTGGCAGAATTAGCATGCAATACTGCACTCTAACCACTACACCACCACAGCTCAATGGGAAGACATCCATGATAGAAGCATCTAGAAAAGTTTTTTTTTAAAAAGCTGAAGAGAAAACAAAGGAAAAGGCAGGTCTTAGTAGCTCAATTCATATAGGAGCCTGCATGTATATGAAGAGTACAGAGCAGCAGATCAGGACTTTGAAGGATCCTAGTCCAGAGTAAGCACCTGCCTAATCCAGTTGTTAACCCATTACAATTTTGAAACTGGTTTAAGAAATAGTGAGGAGCAGTCTGGGACTTAAGCTGTAGTGTAGTATTTGTCTTTAAAATGCACACAATAGTCTTCGTAACATTTGGATTTATACTTGACAGAAATAGATGGTGTTCTTCTTGCCCTTCCCTTCTTTATAAAAAGTGATGTTCAAGCTGAATTCTACAGTATATACTGCGTCTTTACACTCAGCATCAGCTTCATTTTGATGCTATATCAAAAATCAGAATGATGTGGGAAATGATTTTTCTCTGTAATATTTCTATAGTTGAAGAAACAGGACAGAAAGAGAAGGAACATGAATGAATGATGAACAAATGAAATAATAAAAAATGAACAAATAAATCATAGAACCAATCAATTTAGAGTTCTCATACAAAGCATAAATGACCAGGTTCAAATTATCCTACTTTGAACACTCAGGAGAAGGCTCTAATGATGGGAGAGCTGGAAGGAAAGAGAGGAAGAGGGAATGGGTTGGCTTGATTATAATGGCAATGACTATATTGTTGGGAGACTTGAAAGACCAGGTTAACGACAGTTCATCATAGAAAATAATCTATGTGGTCAGTAAGTGTTGACACCAGTATGATAGCACATAATCCAAAGTGCTTTGCATGGTTCTTAAAAAAAAAAACCCACTAAAACAGTACCCATCTATCAAAATAATTCAGGCAACTGTGCTTTAGCAATATTCCTTTTGCCTCATAGTTTATGAAATAGGGTATAGTTTCAGTTTTAGTTCTTGTAGTGTTTAGACCAGAAAGTTTTCCATCATCAAGGAAAAGTTGCTGGGGGTGGGGGTGGTAGTTCCTCAAAAATCTTCTCTTGTACACTTCTGCTTTGCCAAACCATATGGCTGGCAACGCTGGCATCTCATTCCACCTGTCCTTGAATATTTTTCACACTATGAAATTTAGAAAGTGGTGGGAGAGATCTGATAACAGATTGAGACAGATGGTGCAGAATGTATTTAGACCTTACAGCAAATTATGAAGTATATTGAAGAATAAATCTAACATTTGCAAACTATTGTCTTATTTAATTATATTTACCTTTCAATTAGCAAACTACCTCCTGCTTTCGTAAGTTATTTAAAGAACGATCAAAGAAAGATTTGAAATACAATGAAGAACTTAGAACAATTGTGAAAATGTACAGTATATAAATAATAAACATGTAGTTGTCTTTGTTGTTCAAAAATTACTTGGAAAGTTCATCTTTAAAAAAGAAACGGAACTCCCCCCCCCCCACAGTGTATTAAAATAAAAGCAATTGGATTACAATTTTAAAAATAGTGTAGCAGCAAATTAATTATGTGTGCATTTCTTTAAATAACTGTTGAAAGCATAGGGTATCAAAACAACTTGGGTACACTTTATTAAAAGGTCACTTTAGCACAGGGCTGTCAAACTCGCAGCCCATGGGCCAGATGCATCATGCACTTGCCATGGCCATACCCGGTTTAGTGAAGGGGAAAAAAGTCACGATATGCCACTCCTTTAAATAACCGAGTCCCATGTTGCCTGGGGCTTTGTAGGTTATTATCAGCACTTTGAATTGAACCTAAAGGAACCTGTGACGCTAATGAAGCAGAGGTGTAACATAAGCTGATCTAGGATGGCACATATCTATCAGCAGTGAAGTATTTTGCACTGCTTACAGCTTCTGGATCTGCTCTTCAGGGCGGCTCATATAGAGTGATTACAGAAATCAGCAGGGGGAGGGGGGAGCAGGCGCTCCATGGCTCGAGACCTAGTTATCTGCGGGATTGGATCCTGCCCCATACATCCTCACGGCCGATTCGCTCCCACAGAGAGGGACTTCTCCGGGTGCTGTCCACTAGACTTTGTCAGCGGGCGACGCCCAGGGGAAGGGCTCTCTCTGTGGCAGGCCCTGCCCTCTGGAACGACCTTCCCCCCGACATTAGAACAACCACGGACCTCCGCTCCTTCCGCCTAAAACTAAAAACACATCTTTTTCGCTTGGCCGGCCTAGGGTAGTCTCTTTTAAGGTTAGGGGATATTATAAGGGATTTTAGCGCAGGGTTATTTGTTTAATCTATTTTTATTTAGTTTAGTCATTTATTTATATTTGCATTTTTAATTCTGTACTTTGTTGATTTTAGTTGTTTTTAATTCCCTGTGCCCCGCCTCGAGTCCCTTTGGGGAGAGAGAGCAGGTTAGAAATAAAATTATTATTATTATTATTATTATTATTATGAGAACCTCCTGATCCAGGAAAGCTAGAACTGGTGTACAGCACAAAATTGGTTTGTTGATTTAGATTTTTTAAATCCTTTGTGAATCCCTTATAGATTCAGCAGTATAAAAGTAGAAACAATACAACAAACAAACAAATCTCAACAGAGCAGCACATGGGAGAAAAGTTTACTAAGTCCTACATCACAGGGACTCGGGGCGGTGCACAGGCACAGTAAAACAATAAATACATATAAACATTTCATTAAAAATAAATTAAATCCAAACCTGCGCTAAAATTCCCATTAAAACTAAGCAATATTACAAAACCCCAATAAAACCCCAAAGACAGAGAGACTATCCTAGGCCGGCCAGACAGAAGAAATGAGTTTTTAATTTGAGACGGAAGGAGCGGAGGTCCGTGGTCGTCCTAATATCGGGGGGAAGGTCGTTCCAGAGGGCTGGGCCCGCCACAGAGAAGGCCCTTCCCCTGGGCGTCGCCCGCTGACAAAGTCTAGTGGACGGCACCCGGAGAAGTCCCTCTCTGTGGGAGCGAATCGGTCGTGAGGATGTATGAGGCAGGATCCGATCCCGCAGATAGCTAGGTCCCGAGCCATGGAGCGCTTTAAAGATGATAATCAACACCTTGAAGCGCACCCGGAAGACGACAGGCAGCCAGTGCAGCTCGCGCAAGAGCGGTGTTACATGGGTAAACCTAGTGGTTCCCATAATTGCTCGCGCGGCTGCATTCTGGACTAGCTGAAGTCTCCGAGTGCACCTCAAGGGGAGCCCCATGTAGAGAGAGTTGCAATAGTCCAGTCGGGATGTCACGAGCGCATGAGTGACTGTGCGAAGGGCGTCCCGATCCAATAGGGGGCGCAATTGGCGAACCAGGCGAACCTGGTAAAACGCCCTCCTGGCCACGGCTGTCACTTGATCTTCCATGGACAGCCGGGCATCCAGGAGGACACCCAAATTGCGCACCCCATCCACAGGGGCAAGATGTTCGCCCCCTATGGCCAGCGATGGAGTGAGCTGGTTGAATCGGGCAGCCGGAAACCACAGCCACTCGGTCTTGGTCGGGTTGAGCCTGAGTCCGTTACTTCCCATCCAGACCCGCACGGCTTCCAGGCACTGGCACATCACCGCTACGGCATCGTTGGGGTGGTTTGGGGTAGAAATATACAGCTGGGTGTCGTCAGCGTATAGATGGTACTCTACCCCAAAACCACGGATGATCTCACCCAGCGGCTTCATGTATGTGTTAAACAGGAGAGGCAAGAGGACCGACCCCTGAGGCACCCCACATGTGAGGGGTCTCGAGGTCGACCTCTGCTCCCCTGCCAACACAAATTGCGATCGGCCAGAGAGGTAGGAGGAGAACCACCGTAAAATGGTGCCTCCCACTCCCAACCCCCCCAGCCGATGCAATAGGATACCATGGTCGATGGTATCGAAAGCCGCCGAGAGGTCTAATAGGACCAGGATGGAGGAACAACCCCCATCTCTGGCCCTCCAGAGATCATCAACCAACGCGACCAATGCCGTCTCAGTGCTATGCCCGGGCCGAAAGCCGGACTGGCGCGGGTCTAGATAATCAACTTCCTCCAGGTGACGGGGAAACTGTTGTGCCACCACACTCTCAACAACCTTCGCCAAGAAGGGAAGGTTGGAGACTGGACGATAGTTGGTTAATAAAGCTGGATCCAAAGAGGGCTTCTTAAGGAGGGGCCTCACCATAGCCTCTTTTAGGGAAGCAGGCAAGGAACCCTCACTTAAGGAAGCGTTGACAACCTCTTGGAGCCAGCCTCGTGTCACCTCCCAGGATGCCAGTACAAGCCAGGAGGGACACGGGTCCAATAAACATGTGGTGGCTCGCAGTCGCCCACGTAACCTGTCCATATCCTCGGAAGCAACGGAGTCAAACTCCTCCCAAACAAGATCTGCCTCGTGGCATCCCACTGGGCCATCAATGGGGGCTAACTCGTTCAGTATCTGAGCGATTTTCTCCTGCAGAAAAATCACAAATTCCTCTGCTCTACCCTGTAGCGGGGCTTCCCGCACCCTCTGTTGAAGGAGGGAGCGGGTCACCCTAAACAGGGCGGCAGGGTGGTTTTCTGCGGATGCTATGAGAGTGGCACAATGATGACGTTTGGCCACTCTCAGCGCCACAATGTAAGTCCGTAAATGGGCTCTTACCTGTGTCCGGTCAGATTCAGAACGGGTAGACCTCCATCTTCCCTCTAGGCATCTCTTGCGGCGTTTCATCACCCGCAGCTCCTCGGTAAACCAAGGAGCCAGGGTGTTTCGCCGCCGCAAGAGAGGCCGCAAGGGCGCGACCCGATCCAAGGCTCCCGTGGTCGCAGTATTCCATGCGGCCACGAGGTCCTCCATCGGGGCGCGGGTCAGGGGTACAGGAAGTGGCCCAAGCGCCGCCTGGAACCCATCAGGGTCCATCAGGCGCCTGGGGCGGAACCAGATAGATGACTCAGGTTCCGCCTCCCCGCGGTGGGGGGTGGCGGTTGGAAAGTCGAGCCGGAGAAGTGAGTGGTCTGACCATGACAAGGGTGTGATGACTATATCCCCTGTACCCAGATCACTCTTCCATTGGTCAGAGACAAAGATGAGATCCGGTGTGTGTCCACCCTCGTGGGTGGGGCCTTGAATTAATTGGGTCAGGTCCATGGCCGTCATGGAAGCCATGAACTCCCAAGCTACCTCAGATGATTCGCCCACCGATGGCAGATTAAAGTCCCCCATGACTAAAAGTCTGGGGGTCTCAACTGCCATCGTAGCGATCACCTCGAGGAGCTCGGGCAGGGCTGCTGCTACATAGCGGGGAGCCAGGTATACAACCAGCAAGCCCAACTGCCTCCCTAGGCCCCACTTCACGCAGAGGGACTCACAACCGGTGGTCTGTGGCACAATGGTCTCTCTCGGCTCAAGACCTTCCCTAATAACAACCGCTACCCCACCACCCCTACCTAGGGCCCGGGGCTGATGAAAAGCGCGGTAACCTGGTGGGCACATTTCAACGAGGGGGAGTCCTCCCTCGTGGCCCAACCAGGTCTCCGCAATTCCTACCAGGTCCGGCTCCCCCTCTGACACAAGGTCATGGATGAGGGGGGCTTTGTTGACAACGGACCTGGCATTGCAAAACATCAGCCGCAGGCCCTGGCTCTGTACTCCCTGACCACCTAGCCTGCAGGGGTTGTGGCACCTGACCGTTTGCAACCAACGGCCACGTGCCCCCAACCGGGAGGATGGAACTTGTCTCCCCTCAGACCTGCCTCTCCCCACGACCCTATTGATGGGTATGCCCTCCACCGGGACGACTCTTAGTTCCCCCCTACTAACGGCACCGTCCGCCCTCCGTCGCCTGCTGGCCTGGCCCTCTCTTTCACCCTCTGTCTCTACCTGTCTATAATGCCCACCCCCCTCCCTGGTACCCCCTAAAATAAACAACAACCTACGATTTAAAAAACCCCTAAGACCACGTTTCTTCCACCTCTCCGGATCAATGTGGAAGAATGTGGAAGTGTTTGGAAACGACAGCAACTTAGCCACGAAGTGGTAGGCCATGTAAACTGATGGAGCGGGGTCAGCGGATGCTGAGGCGCATAGTGCGAAGAGGTCGCTAATGTTCTGCAGAGTCAATCGCTACAGACCTCCAAACTTCAGATTAGCTCAAGAACAGTGCGCAGTGGACCGATGTCATATTGAACCCTATGGATTAGGAATGGGATGTCACTTACTGTAAATTCATATGTGAGTAAAGGCAGGTGAGCGAATACTTTTGGCAATATAGTGTATGTGGAAGAACTGAAAATTTCACCACAATTCAATATTTCAGCCAGCAGAGGGAGACTCAGGTGCCATCCGGAGAACAGGAAGAAACTTAATTTTACTATTAAAAAAACCCTACAACTGACAAGCTCAAACTACATCTTCAATGAAATTGTACCATGTTTATTTCTTCCCCCTTTTAAAATCAGATAGTATAGGTAGACTGTGTCTGACTGCCACAGGTTACTTTCTGGTTAGTTTCATGTCAAAGCCATTGTCAATATGGTGGGCAGGATAAGGAAAGGTAGGGACACAATCAGTGAAAGATTTGGGGGTAATTTTGAGTTTCTAAAATTCTGGAAAAGAAAAACTAATCTATCTGACAACATTTTCTTCCTCCTTCAGCAACTTTGCAGCCCCCAGCTATTAGTTGAAAATTTGGAAAAAAGGAAAAAAAGTCTGTATTTATAGCCAAATATGACCATGGAACTGAAACAGAACTGGCCATTAAAACATAATGACAAAAATAGTTTCTCAAAAATAATTATGGCATATTTAGTTACTGTAATTAAAAGAGAAGAAATGAAAGAAAAATAAGATTTTGTTCTTGGCTTCAATTAAAAGCAAATTGGAGTTAGAGATAACTTCTCTATAAATGTCACAGATGAAGTAGTTTAATTATTATTTCCCATTCTAATAGCATGTTTGTCCTAATGCAATGAGCTACTTTTCATGGAAAAGGGCACCTATGAGCGGATAGTCTTTCATTAAGCCACAAGTGGAGACTCATCTTCCTCTAGCAGCTAGCTGCGGGAATGGAGCACCATATTATAAAGACTAATAGGGACAGCCTTCTATTTCCATATGGCCATTTCTTAGCAAATAGGAATAGCACTACTCCAAGTTACAATATAATTTTTGTAGTAAAGGGGAAAATATCCTCCGCCATTTCATTTTAAAATGATAGGTTCGAACACAGAATTAAAATAAGGAAGTAAATCCCTCTCTTCCTGGTTTCTGAAAAACTTTTAAAACCTGGCTTTGGTCTCAGGTCTGAGGTTGATGTCTATTGTTTTTCTAAGCCCCTTATTTCTTTTGTGTTATTGTTTGTATTAGATTATTTTAATCTGAGTTTCCTCTGATTTACATGTTTTTGTTTTTTTCTAGTTTTGTATGTCATCCAGAGTCCATTGGAGTTGGTTGTCCCAAAGATGCTTTTTCAAAAGGCAACTGGACTTTCTTTGTTTATGTTTGAAGACATTTAGTTTCTCATCCAAGAAGCTTCTTCACTCTAGAACTTCAAGCAAAAAAATAAAGTCAACCAGAACACAATAGAATGTTCCAAGTAGCAGTTGTAATTTTAACTCTGTTATTTGTGAGTATGAATCTTAATGTGCCATTTATTTGCTGTTTATTCTTTGTAGCTTCCTGCTAGAGCAGGGGTGTCAAACCTGTGATGACCTGTTGTTGTCACGTGACACATCACAACTTTTTTTCCCTTCGCTAAACCGGGGGTGATCGTGGCCAGTTCATGATGCATTCAGCCTGCCGGCTGCGCGTTTAACACCCCTGTGCTAGAGCCTTCATTGCTGCCTGATTGAACTAATGTTTAGGTTGGTATTCACTTGCTTTGTGTGCTGTCCCTGAACTTCTAGAAACTGCTAGAATTGAAGGATATTTTTGAATAGTGGACCCAGAAGTTAATTTTAAAAGTACCTGTATCTATAGAAAGACTGTGCTTGAAAGGTATAAGGGAAGGGAAGCAAGTTTTACTTGACAAGATTGACTTCAAAATGGATTTTAAAATGACAGACAAAAGAATTACGTACAGACATACGATACGTCATTTGGATTTTATTAAAAAAAGATTGAAAATATAGTAGATTAACAGCAGTATGCTGCTTAAAAGCAAGAGACAAAATGTTACCAAAACGCAAAGATTATAAACAAAGACATCACAAGCCACAAGATGTAATTTATATACATAAATGTTTATTTATTGACTTGCAATTTGAAAAATGTGGAACAGATATCCTTGACTTCTGATCACACTTGAGCCCCAAATTTTAGTTGCTAAGCAAGATAGTTGCTAAATAAGATTTGTCCCATGTTACCCAGTTAATTTAGTAACATTTATTAAATGAATCCAGCTTCCCATTGACTTTGCTTGTCAGAAAGTCCCAAAGGGGGATCACATGATTATTATAGTAATAATTATTATACAATTACAATTTACAATAAAAATATTTCTATCATAATAGTACATTGTTTCAGACAGCCTAAGAATGAAATGTAAGTTTTTTTTAAAAATGGCAAACACATGCTTCCATTCTTGAAAGTCCATATAAATGTCACATATCAACTTTGCCTATTTTATTTTTTAGCCCTTCACTATGGTGATTTGCGGGGTGGTGGTGATATTAAAATGGCAGCTATTATTATAAGAGGCTCACTTCAGACTGTCTAGCCCTGTCTGTTTGCAGACATACCCAGTGATATTTGGGTAACTCTATTAAAAAACATTGATGTGCTATTTATTTGCTCTTTATTTTCTCTCACTGGCCTTTTTTCTTATAGTTATTTGGTGCCTGAATTGCTGTTTTCTATGAGCATTAAATACATGACATTATCCTCTATTCCAGATTAATTACAAAAGGTAAGAATCTGTTGAGTAAACCACACAAAGCAGAATGAGTGATTTTAGCTGCTGAGAATTAGAGAGACTGAACACAGTTTGTTTAAATCATTTTTTTAAAGTTGTGAGCTTTCTCTCTCTAAAATTTGTTCAGTGGCCTTCCAATCAATTATACATTTGAACAGGTTTCATTAGGGAAAAAAAACATTTAACTGATTTTTAAAAATATATTAATCCTTTCTTATTCAAAAAAGAGCTGGGGGAATTCTTTAACTGTTTTTAGAAGGGTATTGGAGGAGGGTTGTGCAAGAATATGAACATCAAGTCTGAAACGTTATTTATTTATTTATATATTAATTTATAAGGTTTTTTATCTTTATGTCTTTATAAGTAACTCAAGGCAAACATATACTGTATAATACTTCCTCCTCCTATTTTCCATGTAACAACAACCCTGTGAGGTGGATAGGTTGAAAGAAAAGATGAAGGAGGGGCTGACATTGTGATGGCATGATATGAGACCTTGGTGCTCCAAGATCGCAGTCGATATTTCTGCCACTGGACAGTCAATTCGGACCTAAACCATCCCGCAGAGACAGTGATTGAGAAGGGCACCTCCTGCTGATCTCAGGGACACTGCAAAGTCCCTGAAAGATCCAGGAATAGCCTTTATTTCCAGTGCCAGAAACGCAGTTAACGAAGCTGCTGAAGTTGGGACAGCTCCGGAATGGGGAAAAAGTGGAAAGAGAAAGTGTGTCGAATTGGTGACGAAATTTTATTATTAGAAAAAGAGACTACCCCAAAAATATTTAAAGCTAAATTAAAATTGAAGACAGAAGTGTAAGCTGAGAAATTAAACTGCATTAAACTTATATCTTAAATAAGATATAAGAAGAAATTGAGGGTTGTAACAACAGGAGGAAAAGCAGTAACACTGTCACTTAAAGGCTGGAGGCTGGATACATTGTTTTTTCTTCTTTCTCTTTGATCATTTAATATTCAAGGTTTTTTCAGTTTGTTTATTGAGAGAGATAGTAGGAAGAGTACAAGTTGTTTATACAGGTGCTTTTCGGGAGTTCGATCACTAGCTACTGGAGGAAAGACAACATCTTGACTTGAAAGATAATAATGAACTTGTTTGAAGTTTAATAAAAAGCCTTGAATCCTATAGTGGCAGTGCCTGATGTCAGCTTGTAAAGCGTTTCCATGACTACTATCAAGCTGCCATAGAGAAAGGAGAATTTCATGCATACCTGTGGTCAGAGCTGAATCTCAAATTCTTGCAGCCTGTGAATGCGCATGTCCAGACCCCACTGCAGCCTCTTGTTGGTGTTGTGGTGGCGTATGAATGAGAGTCTGGAGTCATCGATTGGATTTGCGGGAAGGCACACTGCCCAAGAGCGGAGGATCCCTATTTATTATAGCCATGATACAGAAGTGAAAAAATCTGATAGGTTAAAATGACCTCGTGCACGATCTCTTCCAGACCTGACTGCTGTATGTACGTGTGAGACGGGGAGTTCTGATGTGAGTCATTGCTGTGTGTATTGCGAGACTGCTGCTGTGTGTATTGCGAGATTGGGAGTTCCGATGTAGGTTTATTCTGTCAGCGTGATGCTTTGTAGTAATTTTCCTCTACAGTTGGCTAATGTGATTTATGACTTAGGCAGAGGGGAGGGGACACAGGGGTAAAGTTCAGATGCCATTAAATGATATTCAGTTTCAGCTCCATAGATGTAATGCCAAGATGTCGATCCTAATAAATGAATGTTTTTTATTTGAATTCTGTCTCGAGGTTCATAAATTAATTAGGTCACCTCTTGGGAACTTCACACCTGCAAAATTGGAGGAATGGCGCAACAGAAAAAGAAACTGTAACATTGCAAATGATTATGTTTGAAATTCAAAATATTAGTTGTGACAGAGAGACTTGAAAAGAAATTGGAGAATATGGAATACAAAACAGAAAAATTTGATGGAAAAACAGGATGTTTATCAAATGAAGAAAGTGGAGGACAGAGTTCAAAAAATGGAAGAAAAAAATGAGCAAAGAGAAAAGAAAATTGTGCATACTGACAACAAAGTGAGCATGATTGGTATGGCAAGAATGGAATATGGAAAGGTGAGATAGACAGATTGGAGCTCTACCCCAGACTTCAAAGCATAGAAGAAGAAAAGAGAAAAAAATTGATGGAGATAAGGAGAGAAATCTTGACAGAAGCACCAGTGATAACCAAAGATAAGCTGATGGAAAGAGCAGATGGTGGGTTTCAAGCTTTTATGAGATATGAAAAGAATAACATGTTGCGAAGAGAAGTTCATACAAGATCAATCAAGAAAGTAACTAGAACATTAATGCTACAAATGGCAAGAGACATAAGACTGCATTATTACTGGAAAGATACAGGTTAATGCAATGAAAATGTATAACAAAATCTAAGCTAAATTTAGTTTATTAGTAGTATGTATAAAATGAAGTGATAATAGCTATAGTTAAATAATGATTAATAATGATAATAATGAATATAGATATATTAGTTTGATAATATGAAATTGTATATAAACCACACATGGAAATTATGAGAGGAGATTTAAAAGCTTGGATATTAAATATAAACAATCTTTATTTTTTATTTTTCTTTATCTAGAATATGTTATAAAGATGTATGGTGATTGGATGATTTTAGGATGATTTAAGATTGTTATATAATCTTATTCTAGATTTTGAATATTATATATAAAAGTATGTAAAAAGAATTATAGTCAAATTAAATTTGAGATATAATAATTGTAATATATATATAAATATATTTGAATTTAAAATATTTGATATGAAAAGCAGACGAAGACTATGGAAGATGTACTGTATGTATGTATGTAGTGGAAGATGGTCTTTTTAAATGTTTTTTTGTCTTTGTTCAAAAATAAATAAAAATTGGGAAAAAAAACAAAGAAAGAAAGGATGACTAACCCAAAGACACGTAGGCAGTTTTCATGCCTAAGGCAGGCTAGAACTCACAAAACTTAATTTAATTTAATTTTTAAAACTATTAAAAGTGACTGATTACATTGGTCTTTAAGTTTCTTTGAAACAAGCTTCCTGTATTCTATAGAATGAAAATACAGAACAACTTTAAAGGATGAATATAGTCCATAACTGCATTAAATTATTAGCTAGTTAAACCAATATTCTGTCCCAGAAGATGACCATCCTGACATGATAGGATAACTCAACAACTTCAGTGAGACCAAGACAAGGTGGGAATGGAGGCTTATCCTCATTGCTGATAAAATCAAAATTGAAAGGGGTGATGTTGAAAACTGTCCACAATGAGGCCCTGCAGATATAAAGAGGAGCTAACTATCTTGTTTGTCTCCATCAAGTCCCTCAGTTATCCTTTGGAACTGCAGCTTTCAGAAGACAGTAGCATCACAGTGGACTGTCAAGAAAAATGTGATGTGACTATAAAGAGGGCATAGCTGAAGATGATAATAGTGGAATGCACTCCTCTTTGTGGCCTAGGAAGCAAAAGTAAACTCTGGCTGCAGGACCAAAAACATAGCATTACCTGAAATTCAATATATGGCAGAATCAGTAGCTTGCCAGCAGAGTAATCAGGAAAACATCCTGTTCTGCAGATTTATGCTGATTCTCTGACCCTCTAGGTAGCTATAGGCTCAGAAATGATGAGAAAAAGAAATTGGGAGGGGGGGGGGGAGAAGGGAGAAGTCTCCCTCAAGATGAATGTGGTCCTAATGACTCTATGGATGTATCTCAGCACTGATTTGGACATTTTTTTCTGAGATTGTTTTTACTCCCAATATAGCCTATGGTCTTTGGATTTTCGAATAGAAATTAGCTTCCAATCTTCTAATCAGTTCTGACTTAATTTAGCTTCTGAGATCAGACAAAGTTGGCCAGATGCAATATCTCTCCAGTGAAGATGTAGAAAACAGAGCATGTTGTTAACACTGTAGTTGGAAATGGATAGAGACTTTTCTCTATTGGTCCTAAATCCAGGAACAAAGCTCTTCCCCCCCCCCCCCCCCAAATCCTTAGAATAAGAATCTGACAAACTGAAGATAGATCTTAGAACAGAATGATTGATCAGAAGGAGAAAGAAGGCAGAGTTTCTGAAGACCAGTGCAAATGGTTGAATGCAGAGTTCTATGGATTGGACCAGTGTTCAGTTTCAATTGCCTCTACAGGAGGCTGAGTATAAAAGGAGAAAAGAAATATATAATGTGACCAGATGAAGATCCTTTCACCCCAGTGGTGGGTTTCAAATTTTTTAGAACCTACTCTGTAGGTGTGGCCTATTTTGTGGCCACATGGCTTGGCAGTCATGTGACAGGGTGGGAGTGGCCACCTTTTAAAATGTGGTGAAACTCATTTAACAATGCTCTTGCTTAGCAACCAAAATTTTGGACTCAATTGTGATGATAAATTCTTTCTTTCTTTCTTTCTTTCTTTCTTTCTTTCTTTCTTTCTTTCTTTCTTTCTTTCTTTCTTTCTTTCTTCCTTCCTTTCCTTTCCTTTCCATTGGGTCATTGGCAGCGGCGGGCCAGATTTACTTCCAGGTACACCAGTGGAACCCCTTCTCACCGGTTCTCTAAATTTCACCAACCGGCTCTCGCGAGTAGGTGCGAGCCTGCAGAAACCCACCACTGTTTCACCCCAAATATACTAATATCAAGTGTTCATTTATTATTTATTTGCAGGATTTATAAATCACTAACTATAAATATATAAAGCTAAGTTTGCCTTACTCCGATGTTCTCTACCCTGCTCCTTTCTTCACTTTCAAGCTGGAGAATTCACGGTTGAGCTTTTGCTTATGCATAAATAGCTTCTCTGGAATGCTTTGCCTAGCAGGCTTGGATCCTCCAGTGGCTCCTGGCCCTTGATCTCTACTTTCTTTATCCTCCCAGAACGTGGCCTCGGGGACTGAATTTCAAAGCATATCTCGATTAGATTATTGTGATGTTTTATCATTTTCTGACTGGGAACCATTCTCTGCAACCAAAACAGACATTCCTCTGAGGGTGTAAAGTGAATTTTTAGCTTTCCTCTGAGGAGTTCACTTCAATAAAACATTAGTCCATGACCAAGGCTGACGGGCTTGAGTGATGTAATATCTCATGCGGTTCATGCTTTTCTCTGTTACGTTCACACTAGTGTGAAGATGAGCCTTGCCAGCCTATGTAGCTTTAAGTGAAGGTTTGCACGCAAACATGGCCTCCACAAAAATTACCTCTGGCTAAAATACTCCCATCATCGACAACATTAGCCATTATACTGGATCCCTGGTGGTCAACTCAACCAGTGATTTGACAATCTCATATGTTTTATTAATGGTGTGAGATTGTCCTTTTATTTTTAGGCTCCCCCAGCAGGTGAACTTGTCATATCCACTCAAGAAAAACCAGAGGAGATTGCCAGCTACTTGCGTGAATTGTTTCCACAGTTCTTAATTCCTGTTGGGAGGCATGCAATATAAACAAAGTTTTGCTTAAGTGCTGGAACATTTGTCTATGGTTTGATAGACACAGCCCTCCATTTCTTTGTCAGGAAAACGCAGCTAAATTCCCCTTTTAACTCTGTGTCTGCTGAATCAAACCTGATGATTTGGAAACAAAGCAGCTTTAGCTGAGGCCAGTATAAAACGGAATGCCATGCATTGATCATTTGAGGTCATGCAAAAAAGAAAAAGAAAAACGAGAGGAGAGGAGAGAAGCAACAACAAAGTTAGCATTTGACCATGGAAGTCCTGATTCAAATTTTATTTATTTATTTGTAAAGTTTATAGGCTGCCCATCTTAACTCAAGGTAACACTGGGCAGCTTACCATCATAAAATATAAATAAAAAGATAAATAATATCAAAATCCAAAACACTATGACCCAATTAAAAGATATGGAGGGTGGTGGTGGTATGTGATCTGTTGTTATTTGATTAATTATTTCTACTTGGTACTCCCCTGTTGGAGTCTAAGCTAATTGACAGACCCAGGTCTTCAGGCTCTTCCAGAAGGTCAGGAGGGTTGGGCCAACCTCACAGTGGGGGGGGGGGATTTTCCACAGGATAGGTGCAATGGCAGGGAAGTCCCTTCTCCTGGATCCTGTCAGCTAGAATAATTAGGCTAATGGGGCCCACAGCATGCCTCCTCTGCCAACACTAGTGTAACAGGCTAATTTCAATGGAATGAAGTGGTACCGCAAAGAGCCTGGACGCATACCATGAAGGGCTTTAAAGGTGATTGCAACCAGAAGCAGAATAGCAGAATAATAGAGTTGGAAGTCTTGGAGGTCCTCTAGTCCAAACTCCTGCACAAGCAAGAGACCATATAGCATTCTGGACAAATAGTTGTCTAACCTTTTCTTTAAAACTTCCATGGATGGAGTACCCACAACTTCTGAAGGCAACCCATTTCGTTAGTCAATTGTTCTCACTGTTTTTCTTTACTTCTAGGTTGGTTCCTTCCTTGATTAGTTTCCATCCATTGCTTCTTGTCCTGCCTTCTGGTGCTTTGGAAAATAGGTTGATCCCCTTTTTTTGTGGCAAGAGTGAGATTCAGCCAGTTAGTACTGGTTCACCTGAATCGGTAGCTAACTTTTTCTGCAGTTCATCAAACTGGCTGATTCCACCATTGGTTGGTTTCCCTCACCCCTTGCCCCTCTCCTCCCAGCCACCCCTTGTGTGGCTGGCTTTTTGCCTAGGTTTGTCCGATTGTCAGTGGGGAAATGGACAGGGGCCTGGGAAGGAGGCACCTTGCCCACTGCGGCTGCCATCAGGCAGTGGGGTGGCCAGGGACTGCAAGGCTGCACCACCTGCATTGCCCCTCTGCCAACACACCTGCAACACACACACACCTGCCCACCCACCCACCCGCATCCTTTGGCTGAACACGATAGGCCCAGAACTAATCTCTTTCCCCTGCCATTGGCTTTACCTTCGAGCCCATGAGGCTCACACTACTCTGTTCAACATGGTTGCCTGCAAAGGTAAGGCTGATGCCAGAGGAGGAGATGCTCTCTGGCCCATGTGCTCAGCCAAAGGGCATGGGCCACCAGGTGGGCTGGGGAGGGTCAATTGGCAAAAGTGCAATGTAGACCTCACAGCCTTGCAGTCCCTGGTGGTCCTATTTAGTGACAGTTCAAAGTTACAATGGCATTGAAAAAAGTGACCATTTTTCACAATTATGAGCATTGCAGTATTCCCATAGTCATATGATCAAAATTCAGACACTTGTCAACTGAGTTATATTTAGGTTTCCCGGCATCATGTGATCACCTTTTGTAATCTTTTGACAAATAAAATCAACGAGAAAGACAGAGTCATTTAGCAACCATGTTACTAACTTAACAGTGACTGAATTAATAACTGTGGCAAGAAAGGTCATAAAATGGGGCACAGCCCCTGTCAGGGTTCCAATTGATGTCCTAATTAAATCATGAGCCTCAAGCCAAGCTTCATAAGAAATCCAGTTATTTATTAGGAGTTTCATGTTGGCATAGACCAAGTGAAGCCAACTCTGACTTCACTTAATTCACACCTTGGCTCTGACCCATTTTCCCCCTCCCCCAAGATGTGTCATAAGTCACATTCCCCAATGAAGCAATTTTGTGGATTGTAGAAGTCACTCCCTCCGTAATTGGGACAGAATTTTCCCTCATTAAGAAACTATATCATAAACTGTGATGGCATGTGATTGTATTGCTTAGCAATGACAGTTACAGGAGTCCCTGGTTGCCAGTGATGTGCAGTGAGGTTTATGGCTGGTGAGGCACTGGCATCATCACAATTAGATTCACAAACAGTAAAATCCTACAAATTATCTTATCCAATAGTTGATTGGCAGCAGTTAATGGATTATGTTTAAAGCCTCATATCAGCATTCTTTACACATACTGTAGCACACAAAAAAGCACATTTAATTGAAAAAATTATGAGTTATTATGGGTTTTACCTTTACTTATAAATGAAGTCCATCTACCGCAGAATGACTCCACTTGACTTTTTAACTCTTGACTGCATGAGTCATACTCTGTGGCTGTCATCGCTTACTATGCTGCTGCTGAGTCACAGAAAGAATGAGCACCCCCTACTATGAGGCAGGAGAACTGTGTGCCTCATCTAGTCTGACTTTTTAAGCGTTTTATGATCGCTCAGCACAAGAAACACGTTGCACACATAGTTGTTGACAAAAAACACTCCATTTTTATATTATATACATCAGCTAAATCGGTGGTTGGCAAACCGTGGCTTGTGAACTGCATGAGGCTCTTTGGCCCCTTGAATGTGGGTCTTCAGTCTCTCTCTGATTCCCTCCCTCCCTCTGTCTCTCTCTCTCTCTGTGCCGCTCTCTGTCTGTCTGTCTCTGTCTCTGTCCACAAAATACTGCGTGAAGCAGTGGCGAGTCTCTGCGCGGCCGGCAATGATTCCTGAGGCCATCTTTTTTTTTTTTATAATTTAATTTATAGACCGCTCCTCTCCCCATAGGGACTCGGAGCGGTGCACAGGGAAACTAAAACCACAATACAATATACACATACAGTTAAGAAAAAATTAAATATGAGCCTGTGCTAAAATCCCCTTAATCTGCTAAAATACCCAATTAAAAACAGCTAAACCCTGCAGAGAGAGGCTAACCAAGGCCGGCCAAATGGAAAAGATGAGTTTTTAATTTCAGACGGAAGGAGCGGAAGTCTGTGGTTGTTCTGATGTCGGGGGGAAGGTCGTTCCAGAGGGCTGGGCCCGCCACAGAGAGAGCCCTTCCCCTGGGCGTCGCCCGCTGACAGAGTCTAGTGGACGGCACCCGGAGAAGTCCCTCTCTGTGGGAGCGAATCGGCCGTGAGGATGTATGCGGCAGGATCCGATCCCGCAGATAGCTAGGCCCCGAGCCATGGAGCGCTTTAAAAATGATGACTAATACCTTGAAGCGCACCCGGAAGATGACAGGCAGCCAGTGCAGCTCGCGCAGAAGTGGAGTTATGTGGGCAAATCTGGAGGTACCCAAGATTGCCCGCGCGGCTGCATTCTGAACCATCTGAAGTCTCCGGGTGCACCTCAAGGGGAGCCCCATGTAGAGAGAGTTACAATAGTCCAGTCGCGATGTCACGAGAGCATGAGTGACTGTGCGAAGGGCGTCCCGATCCAATAGGGGGCGCAACTGGCGAACCAGGCAAACCTGGTAAAACGCCCTCCTGGCCACGGCTGTCACTTGATCTTCCATGGACAGCCGGGCATCCAGGAGGACACCCAAGTTGCGCGTCCCATCCACAGGGGCAAGATGTTCGCCCCCTATGGCCAGCGATGGAGTCAGCTGGTTGAATCGGGCAGCCGGAAACCACAGCCACTCGGTCTTGGTCGGGTTGAGCCTGAGTCCGTTACTTCCCATCCAGATCCGCACGGCTTCCAGGCACTGGCACATCACTGCTACGGCATCGTTGGGGTGGTTTGGGGTAGAAATGTACAGCTGTGTATCATCAGCGTACAGATGGTACTCTACCCCAAAACCACGGATGATCTCACCCAGCGGCTTCATATATGTGTTAAACAGGAGAGGCGAGAGGACCGACCCCTGAGGCACCCCACATGTGAAGGGTCTCGAGGTCGACCTCTGCTCTCCTGTCAACACAAATTGCGATCGGCCAGAGAGGTAGGAGGAGAACCACCGTAAGACGGTGCCTCCCACCCCCAACCCCCCCAGCCGATGCAATAGGATACCATGGTCGATGGTATCAAAAGCCGCCGAGAGGTCTAATAGGACCAGGATGGAGGAACAACCCCCATCTCTGGTCCTCCAGAGATCATCGACCAACGCGACCAATGCCGTCTCGGTGCTATGCCCGGGCCGAAAGCCGGACTGGCGCGGGTCTAGATAATCAACTTCCTCCAGGTGACGGGGAAACTGTTGTGCCACCACACTCTCAACAACCTTCGCCAGAAAGGGAAGGTTGGAGACTGGACGATAGTTGTTTAATAAAGCTGGGTCCAAAGAGGGCTTCTTAAGGAGGGGCCTCACCATTGCCTCTTTTAGAGAAGCAGGCAAGGAACCCTCACTCAAGGATGCGTTGACAACCTCTTGGAGCCAGCCTCGTGTCACCTCCCAGGATGCCAGTACAAGCCAGGAGGGACACGGGTCCAATAAACATGTGGTGGCTCGCAGTCGCCCACGTAGCCTGTCCATATCCTCGGAAGCAACGGAGTCAAACTCCTCCCAAACAAGATCTGTCTCGTGGCATCCCACTGGACCATCAATGGGGGCTAGCTCGTTCTGTATCTGAGCGATTTTCTCCTGCAGAAAAGTCACAAATTCCTCTGCTCTGCCCTGTAGCGGGGCTTCCCGCACCCTCTGTTGAAGGAGGGAGCGGGTCACCCTGAACAGGGCGGCAGGGCGGTTTTCTGTGGATGCTATGAGAGTGGCACAATGATGACGTTTGGCCACTCTCAGCGCCACAATGTAAGTCCGTAACTGGGCTCTTACTTGTGTCCGGTCAGATTCAGAACGGGTATACCTCCATCTTCTCTCTAGGCATCTCTTGTGGCGTTTCATCACCCTCAGCTCCTCGGTAAACCAAGGAGCCGGGGCGACACATCGCCGCAAGAGAGGCCGCAAGGGCGCGACCCGATCCAAGGCCCCCGTGGTTGCAGTATTCCATGCGGCCACGAGGTCCTCCATCGGGGCGTGGGTCAGGGGTACAGGAAGTGGCCCAAGCGCCGTCTGGAACCCATCCGGGTCCATAAGTCGCCTGGGGCGGAACCAGATCGGTGGCTCTGGTTCCGCCTCCCCGCGGAGGGGAGCAGCGGTCGGAAAGTCGAGCTGGAGAAGTGAGTGGTCTGACCATGACAAGGGCGTGATGACTATATCCCCTATACCCAGATCACTCTTCCATTGGCCAGAGACAAAGATGAGATCCGGTGTATGTCCACCCTCGTGGGTGGGGCCTTGAATTAATTGGGTCAGGTCCATGGCCGTCATGGAAGCCATGAACTCCCGAGCTGCCACGGATGATTCGCCCACCGATGGCAGATTAAAGTCCCCCATGACCAAAAGTCTGGGGGTCTCCACTGCCACCGTAGCGATCACCTCCAGGAGCTCGGGCAGGGCTGCTGCTACATAGCGGGGAGCCAGGTATACAACCAGCAAGCCCAACTGCCTCCCTAGGCCCCACTTCACGCAGAGGGACTCACAACCGGTGGTCTGTGGCACAATGGTCTCTCTCGACTCAAGACCTTCCTTTATTATGACCGCCACCCCACCACCCCTACCTAGGGCCCGGGGCTGATGAAAAGCGCGGTAGCCTGGTGGGCACATTTCAACGAGGGGGAGTCCACCCTCGTGGCCCAACCAGGTTTCCGCTATTCCAGCCAGGTCCGGCTCCCCCTCTGACACAAGGTCATGGATGAGGGGGGCTTTGTTGACAATGGACCTGGCGTTACAGAACATCAGCCTCAGGCCCTGGCTCTGTATTCCCTGACCACCTAGCCTGCGGGGGTTGTGGCACCTGACCGTTTGCAACCAACGGCCACGTGCCCCCAACCGGGAGGATGGAACTTGCCTCCCCTCGGACCTGCCTCTCCCCACGACCTTCTGAATGGAAATGTCCTCCGCCGGAACGACTCGTGTTTCTCCCCCCCTCACGGATTCTTCCGCTTCCCTCCGTCGCCTGTTGGCCTGGCCCTCTCTCTCTAACTGTACATACCCTCCCTCCTCCTCCCTGGAACCCCCTAAAACCCGCATTAAAAACCTCCCTAAAAAACCCCTCAACCTGCGCTTCGCCCACCTCTCAGGAATAATCAATCCGTCCTCGAGGTGGGCCCGTGATAAACAAGAGGGCCAGGCCTGCGAGAGGGGAGACTCCCGCAGGCCAAGGAGGTCGCGCCTAGAGTACACGATAAAACCTCAGGGTGGTTTCAAACCAGGAAGGCAAGAATACAAGTCCGAAATAAGTGGGTGAGTGCAGAGTGTTATTCAGGGGGGGGGGGGTAAAGTCAGAATCAAGAGTCTTATGGATGGGGGGGTCAAGTCCAATCCCATTACAGGCCCCATCCATCTGTCCTTCCGACCATGGGGGTTTAGTTCGTAACAGCCCTCTAATGGCCCAGATGTTATGAGCCAGCCAGCCTCCACCAGTCCCGGGCACTCACACCATGATGTCCTTGTGATCTTCCTGAAACGTCCTCGGCCAAATCCATCTTTCCCCAGCTGGATGCAGATGTTATGTGCTGGGCTGCTCCACCAAACATACCGCTTCTTCCATCATCAGCTCTCTCTTTCCATCGCCACCAGCTCCTCGCCATCTCCGTCCATCTCACCATCCATCTACATCCGTCTCTCTCACTCCAGCATTCCATCTCCTTCCATCACCTTCCATCTCTCCTCCTCTCCATCTCTCTCTTTCGCCTTCTCCTCCTCCATCCCTTCTGCTTCATCCAACTCCTCAGCATTCCCAACATTCCGAACCTCAGCACCTTCTCTCTTCCACCCTTCCTCTCTAGGAGCATTCCTCGCCGGTGGGGGTGGATGTTTCAGGCCCAGAACCAGGGTATGACCGCACCACCTGCCACTAGTCGTGCGGCCCGTGATGAAATCCGCGTCCCGGCTTGCGGCCTGCCTCTCACCTTCTGGCCGCGCCGGGACGCTCTGGGCCGCAGACGAGCCCCTCTCGCCGCCCGTGGTGAATCCACATCCCGGCTTGCGGCCTGCCTCTCTTCTTCCGGCCGCGCCGGGACGCTCTAGGCCGCGACCAGGCCGAGCCGATCTTCTCTGCTCTCCCGTCGCCCAAACAGCTCGCCCTTCAACTCTGGGCGGCTCGGCGCGACGACGGGAGAGTCGGCTTGTCAAGCCAGCCCTCCAGGATGGTGAGCGAGGGCTGGCAGCATCTTCCTGGGGGTAAAACCACCCCCGGAGGCTTCTCCGGCTCTCAGAGCGCGACCGCCATGTCGCGCATGCGCAGATGTTTATCTGCAGAGTGCGGGGTCCCCCTTGTGTTTCTAGTCTTCCCAGATGGCCTCTGGAGTTATCGGCAGCTGCGCAGACACTTGCTGCTCCTCCATGCCATGGAAAACATAGGCACACGCACTCCCTGCGCAATTACAGCCAAGTTCCTGCCATTACGAAGTCTCCGAGACTGTAATTGCACAGGGAGTGCATGCGCCTATGTTTTCCATGGTGTCGAAGAGCGGCTCAATTTGGAGATGAGTTCATGTGGGTCATGCATGAAGATCAGCACATCATCAAAGTAGGGAACTACCCCAGGAATTCCATGGAGCAAATGCTACATGAGGCTTTGAAAAATCCTTGGGATGACGCTGACCCCAAACTGAAGGTGGCAGTACTGGAAAGCTCCCTGATGCATGATAATAATTTGTGAATCAGCTATGGCATCATCCACAGGGAGCTGCTGATATGCTTAGAAAAGCCTAATAATTCCAACCAACTTGTGTCAGAGGTCAAAAGTATTCTTTCATGAAGTTGAAAGAAGAGCAATTGCAAACTACTACCAAGTCAAAATAGTTCTGGCTTACTAACAGCCTTCAAAACATTTTTTTGTATGCTTTTTTTCACAACTAAATCTGCTCAGTAAAAAGAACCAGCTAGAATAATAATAATGAAAATGAGCCTGGTATGGTGGAGAGAAAAATCTGTTGCTTTGACAGTTTAAAAGCATATAGAAATATGTTTTCCAGAGAAGAAAGCTTTAGAGAAATTGCAAACCAGATAACACATCAAATTTATTTGGGCTGGATTTTCATGGTCTTCTAAAGAATTGACATTAGATATATCTTCCTAATGTGAATAAATAGAAATATGCAATTTACTAGTAGACTTCCCCACATACAGTATCAGGCAGTGTGGAATTGTCCTTATATGTGGAGAAGAGAAAAGAATGAGGAAATGTCCCCATGCAAATATATGCCTAACAACAAGAGAAAGGAGGTTGCTGTAAGCTAACATAATTCTTTTAGAAGATACTATTATATAATAACTAAACAACTACATGTTTTCATGTTCTGTCTCAGTCAGAAAGCATATGGGGTGACTTTTGTTACTTGAACTCTTATTATTCCTTATATTAATATTAATTATATAAACTAATCTGCCATCTCATTTTTTTCTAAAAGGAAATTGTTACTCAAATTATTTTAATTTGATATCTTTGGATTTTCAGGAATCTTCCGTAATATGTTTGCTTGATTCACAGTTACCACAGTTACCTCAAAATGATCTTCCTGGCATCAATATAGAACAGGGTACCACTGTTATCTTCTGCTACAGGCTCATCCTTCGCTGTTTCCAGGAGAGCCCCATGGACCAGATCTAAGCACCCCATGGCCTGGGTCCGCCCCCCCCCCCGGCCCTTGAGTTTGACAACCCATTTCCATCAGTCCTAAAAAGAAAAGTTCTGACTTAATTTTTAAAATTCTGTATCAATGTATGTGTTTGGTTCCATTTTTTTAGCTTTATTGCATGATAGATTTAAATATGACACAATGCCCATTCATCTTATTCACATTTCCAACATACATTTGAAGTACCTCCTTGAACAGAAATCTGCAGACAGCCAGAGTTTATACCTATTCTATATTCTCTATGTGGCATGTCTAATGAAATTATTTTTAAAATACACATTAATTTTAACTTTATTGTACCATAAGTATACATGTCACCCAAACCTCATATTGTGATCTTTTAACTTTAAAAGTCTTTTATTTCTCACCCATTCTTTCATCCAGGCCAAACAATAAACTGCAAAATACAACTTCAAATCTGGTAAGCCCAGTTCTGCTCTTTAATTTGTATTTTGTAATGATTTATATTTAAGTTGTGGTTTTTTCCTCTTCCCATACCAATTTAGATATGCCTTTTTGTCATTATTTAAATGGTATCAGTTGTCAAAAAAATATTGTCTGAACAAAAACATCATTCTAGGCACAACATTCATTTCTATCCTTTTCAAATCTGGTAAATCCAATCCTCCTCCTTTTTTTGCATCCCGTGATGCTTCTTATTTAGCTCATGGTTTTAGTCACACTTTCCTGTCAGATCTCCCTTGCTTATTCCGTAATGTGGAAGAATAATTTTTCACTGGCCTGAAAAGGAAGCTATGGAAAAGATGTCACATTTCTGCCAGTCTGTTCTCAGTAAACTTCATATTTCTGCCAGTCATAAGCTTTTAGAGCAAAGGGGGTGGCCTTAAATTTGTTATCTTCCCTTTATCTGAAGATTTTGGCCAAGAAATAGTTGAAAGCTTACCAGATTGTGGTGCAATTATCAAATTATAGTATGTACATTTGTACATATAACTTGCTAACCAGATGTGACACATTGGTGAATAGTAAGTGAAGTAATCCAATTTTTTTGTCTCTGCCAGTTCAAATGAGTTGGAAATGGAATTATAAAACTCTCAATCTTCCAGTGTTGCTTTGTTTATAGAGTGCATGGGCATATAATAATCAGCTGGGCAAATAGATACTATGAGAAAATCACTGTATCTCTACAAAAAAGCATAAACTCCTGGGCGGTCTTGCTAGTGTCTTTGTGCTATCCCATTTCTCTTTGATAGACCAGTATTATTCCCTACTTTTCTTTCTGTTAGGAAGTACAAAATCCAAAGCAAAAATGGTATAGAGATCTTTTAAAGAGCCATGGTCTTTAAAATAAAGCATGGGCTGTTACAGAATGTAAATATTCACACATAATAAAGAGAACAGAGAAGTTGCTTTTGTATGCACATTTCATTAAAGTAACTTTATTTATTGCACACTCAAACATTCCAGGATCTGTAATTAATCCTCATCCAAGATTTACTTCTTATTATGTTCCTTGATTTGATGATCTCAAGTTATGGCCTCCCTCATAATCTGAAGAGTAGGATCTCTATACATTATAGCTCTCATGGAGGATTCATCCTCAAAGGAGGAGGAGGAGGGGAGGCTATAGAAGTTATCGATGACAATGGCAGATCCCAGAGGCGCAAGCTGGCATTTATTAATCAGCTATCTCCAGTATATGTTTATTTTATTTATTTTATTAAATTTAAGGGCTGCCCAACTTAATACAGTTTTTGACTTACAATTAAAAATAAGAAAGATGAATACAACTAAGCAAAATATTATATAGTGAAGAGAGAAGAGAAAAGCGGGAAGAGAGAAGAGGGAAGAGAAAAGAGGAGAGTGGTGTACTCAAGACATACCCACTCCCAGACCTGGCAAACAGACATATTCTTTTTTTTCATAAACAATTTTTATTGATTTTACAATTTTACAAATCATATTCTAAACAATATCTTTGTCAACATCCCCATGTTGCCATGAAGATTATCTGTCTGTCTTAACGAAGTGAAAATTCTTGACATTCCTGTGGTCGGGAAAGGAATCTCAGGATGACCTGTGACTGCGCATGCATAGATTTACTTTCAATGCTAATTGAACGCGATTTATGATGGGCAGAGGGGAGGGGGCATAAGGGGGTAAAGTGCAGAAGCCATCCAATAATTGTTAGTCCTGGCTACATATGAGGCTCTGCCAAGATGATAAACCTAATAAACAGACATTTCTTTGAACTTTTACTTGAGGCCGTGAATCAATTGGGGTTTCTCTTGGGAGCTTCACAATCTTATTGGAATCAACAAATTCATGTAATCTAGAATCACTTGATTTAAAACACTTCTAATAACAACCTGGTTTACTCCTACAGACTCCATACATTCAATAGATGAGGTTCTAACATCTTTTTCTGACAAGAGCCAGACTTACACACAAATAACTCCAGAAAACTATTTGGTGCTTAGAATATAGAGAGGAAGGCATTTCTCTGCACCCAATTTATTTAATATTTTATGGGTTGCCTGAATACTGATAATGTGCTGCCACAGTCTTTGTGAATGCAGTTCTAATAATGAAGGGAACATGTGTAAATTCTGAGCATTGACAACTGAAGAAATAATGAAGGATTCCCAGGAGAAGAAATAAGGTGGAATGTGGATAGCTGCAAATAAATTTGAAATGCACATGTGAAAAAATTGCTGTACAGCTAAGGAGAGAAAATGCTAAAGAGAAGCCCCAGAAGCCATTTGGATAGGTTGAGCTGGAGTGACAAGAGGTGGAGGAAAGACTATGAATCAACTTTTGAATTATGAACAATAAATTCAATCCCTTTATATAAAGGCAATCTTTAGAGCCAGGATGCTCCAGTGATTAAGGCAAAAGTTAATCACCAGGAGACTGTGAGTTGTGCTCTCAACTTTGGCATGAAAATTGGGTGACTTTGGACCAGTCACTCTTTCTCAGCTCAGACTGTTGTTGTGGTAGAGACAATAGGAGGAGGGAGGTGTATTACATATGTTTGCCACTTTGAGTTGTTAATAAAAATAATAAAGGTGGGATAAAAATAAATGCATTAAAAATAAATTACATGTAATCAGGAAAGGTGACAAGCAAAGAGACGTGCCAGAATTAAAAGGCAAACAGGCATGAAGCTTGCAGAAACACACTTTAAAAAGTGGCAGAAGTTTTTAACCATTAATTCATTGTTTGTTCTTAATGATTCTTCATGGTTTTAAGCCAATTTATCCACCAAGTGCACACTTGACAAGTTGTGGCCAATACTGTAAGAGACATATCCTTACCAACTGACAGATTACATTAAAATGTGCATGAAAAAAGCCAGCATATATTTTAAAAATGCAAATTAGTAGGTGAACTATATTATAAGCATATTGCGTGATGAAACAGATTTTTATTTCTGAGTTTTAATTAAAAAACAGCTGTGAGATGCTACTATTTTGAGCATAGATGATAATAGTTGTTAGTACTCATTAAACAATTCTGTCAGTGCTGCCATCTCTGCTCCACTTCATCTCTGCTTCACTGATGTTACACTGCCATGAACGGGGGCAGGAGGGGGGGGGTACACATGGAAGAAAAAAAAACAGAAACCAAAACTGCAATCCCAAGGCCACAAGCATGGGACTGGAATGCAGAGCATCACCGAGCTTGCCAAGAAATAGGACTTTAACCAAAACAATTTGTTTGAAATCCATTGGACACTAAACAGATAATAGGGAGAGGGCCCTGGAAAATAAATGGGCAGACTTTGCACACAAACCTCAGATTTGGCTTTCACCTGGCTTGTAACCATTTGTTTTTAGTAAAGTTATTCCTTTCACTAATAATGCAGCCGAAGGCTCTTTTCTAAATGATTAAGGCACGATTTCCTATCGTCCATTTGTCTGCTTACTTTTAACCACAGGATTTTTCCTTCCCACTTTGTGAAGCTTATTATGCAACTGGAACATTGTAAGTGTATGTGTGAATAACTGAACCCTATTTTGAGGGAATAAATGGCTGGTGAGCAATGGGCTCTCCTACAGTGCCACTCAAAATTGCAGCTTCCCCAACTGACATTTAAAAAAAACAAATTCTCAATAGTTTAGTGTGCTTTTCTAACAAAGATCTGCTTGGTAGGTAGTACCTTCCAAGTATGAGAGAACTAAAATGGCATGTTGACCAGCACCATGTGTCAGCTGCCACTTTATGCTTGCTTGTGCTTCGTTGCTATGCAGTGATAGACTGCCATGAACCATGGGGAGGGTGAATGAAGGGGGGAAATATCTACAATTCCTTCAGTGAACAGGGGTTTGATCCAGAGTTGGTATTCTGCTGGTTCTGACTGGTTCACCCCAACTGGTAGCGGAAATTGTGGGTGGCCCTGCCCATCCACCCTGGCTCTACAGCATCCCATTTAGGCACTTTTAGCCCATGTAGCATTCCATTTTAAAGACAGAGCACATGCACAGATGTGGCTCATGAATTCACCTTTGTGAACCAGGAGAGGGAAGGTAAGTGAATACCACCCCTGGTCCAATCAACTCACTAACCCTAACCCTACAGATTGTGCTATCGAGATTCAACTTGGAGCTAAGTTTCCCAAGCCTAAATTATATACCATGACATCCAGGAATCTGGATGCACTTCATCCTGAATTCATTGATAAAAACCTAGCTAAAGGTTTTTAAAGGTACAGCCGGGGAAATCCAACACGGCAGCGTGTGTATTGTTCTGGCTTTGCAATACTGCTATACACTTGATCTCTAATCAACTATATGTTTCTAAGTAAATGGAGGTTTAGGTTGAGGTAGGTCCAACACCATGGTTTCAAACAAAATAGGCAGATACATTAAAGGGTGTTAAGATACATTACTTGTTCTTCAAATAATATGACTAACTATTCATATTGTGGAATCCAGTTGCCATAGACTTTCATATGGCAATTTATACACAAGTATAAAAGAATGCAGTTAAGAACTTAAAAGGGTTTAAATTCCAAATAAGAAAGATACATTTACTCTTTAAAAACTAATTTTTGTCTATGCCTATTCTAAAAACCAAGGCTGTTTCCCCCCTCTTACATACTACTTTTTTTTGTGTATGTCCAAACAATTTTTATTGATTTTTACAATTTTTATGGGAAAAGGGGAAGTGGTAAGGTTTAATGATAACATTTTAGGACTTCCATGTCGGGGTCAGTGCTCGCCTCTGGGGCTTCATACAAATACATTTTTAAAAATATATAGTGGTGAGAAATAGATATATCATATTACATTTCATACATTCAATCATTCCTTTTTTTTAAACATCCATCTTGGTTATAGTGAATTTCAAAACATACTTATTTTTGAGATCTGAGTCTCTTTGCAATAGTTTCTTCTTCCTCCTTCTTTTCAATGGGTGGAGCCGCGGCCTCCTCTGCTCCCTCTTTTTCTTCTAGGAGTGGGGAGTGCTTTCTAAGAAAAGCCTCCACCTCTCCTATTGTTTTAATTCTAACCCTACCCCCGCATACTACTTATTTTTAAAAAGGCCTTCAAAAATAAATTTCAGTGTTCAATAACTGAATTTCAATATCCCCTTAAAAAAAATAAACTCATCAATTTTAGCAACATTTGCTAAGGACAAGCTGGATAGCTTCATATCAGATGGGATAGTGCTAAAGATATATGCTACACAAGTGGTGTTAATTATAAAAAGCCTTTAGCATTCACTATTACACCTGGTAAAGCAGGAAAAGTGAATAAAATATTCGTTGAAAGCCGTGGAAAGGTTTTGCTCACTGCAGATCTAAAAGGAAACACATCCTTTGAAACAAAGAGGACATTGGTGATATAAACGGGTAATGCTGGAAGATAAATAAATAAAACAGATCAGCCAAAGAGGAATGCAAAAAATACATACATACAATTTAGAACTGAGGTGAAATTTCCTGATAGTTAGAACAATTAATCAGTGGAGCAGCTTGCCTCCAGAAGTTGTGAATGCCCCAACCCTGGAAGTCTTTAAGAAGATGTTGGATAGTCATTTGTCTGAAATGGTATTGGGCAGGGGGCTGGACTAGGCAGGGGGCTGGACTAGAAGACCTCCAAGTTCCCTTCCAACTCTGCTATTGTATTATTGTATTATAATCTATAGTGCACTGGCCTCCTCTCTTCCTGTCAGTTAGAACCAGAGGTGGATTGCAGTAGAAATCACAGCACTATAAGGTAGTGTGTAGATGATTGTTTTAATGTGTACCATGTCAGCTTGTAAAGCATTTCCATGACTATTATCAAGCTGACATACAAAAAGGAGGAGAATTCCATGCATACCTTTGGCCAAAGTCAGATCTCATATTTCTGCAGCTGGTGTGTGAGGTGTGCAGGTTCATAGCCTGCTGCAACACCATGTTGGTGGATGTGATTTATGACACAGATGGAGGGAAGGGGAGAAACAGGGGTAAAGTTCAAACACCATTAAGTTCAAACACCATTAAACGAATATCAGAATTGGCTCTACATCAGAAGAAAATGCCAAAATGTTGCTCATAATAAATGACTGGATTTCTTTTGAACTTTATCTCGAGGCTCGTAATTTACTTAGGGTACTTAGTTTCCATAAGGCTATGCAGGCAAATTTGTTGACCCAAAAATGGCCCATTTTCACAAAAAAATGGGCTGTTTTTTGCTTATTTTGCCTCCCCACTCTGCAAGCTCCCCCCCAAGGCTATTCATGCCTTTTATTTGAAAAAAATGGGCCCATTATTGCAAAAAATGGGCCATTTTGGGGAGGTTAGCAGAGTGCAAAAACTTTTTTTCCCTTTTGGAAAGCTGTTTAGTTAGAGTGGTAGATGAGAATTACATTGATCAAGTGCTGTGCCAACAGGAACAAAGTACTACTGGTTGTCAGTGATTTCCTTCTCCAGCACACGGATAAATACACCTGGAAACATCTCCCTCCCTCCCTACTCTCTCTCTCTCCCTACCTCCTCTATCAAACCTATATACCTACCTACCTTCTCTCCCCCCACCTATCTACTGTATTTCTCTCTATTTTTCTCTATCCCTCTATCTACCAACCTATCTACTCTCTCCCTCCCTCCCTATCTACTGTATTTCTCTCTCTATCTCTCTCTATTTTTCTCTCTATATCCCTCTACCTACCTACCTACCTAGCTACACACTCACCCCCCACCTTCTCTCTCTCCCTTTATCTACCTACCTACCTACTTACTCTCGCTCTCTTCCTACCTACCTACTGTATTTCTCTCTCTTTCTCTCCCTCTCTATCCCTCTATCCAGAGGCGTAGAGTGGGAAGTGCAGGGGGGCCCGGCCGCACCGGGCGCAACATCTGGGGGGGGGCGCTCGCGCTCGCAGCTCTCTGCCCCTGCCTGGCTCACTCACTCTCTCTGCAGTGCTGGCTGTGTGAATCCGATCCGAGCCGGCCGAGCTGAGGCGAGGGGAAGGGAAGTCAGGAAGCCGAGAGCTCCCCCGCCACCTCCTGCAAAAATCGCCTATATGCAGATTACAAGCGGAGGAGAGGAAGGGGCTCGACCCACCCATTCGCCTCGCCTATTGCGGGCAGCAGAGGTCGCTGTGGAGCAGCCTCGGCCACCGCCCCCCTCCCTCTCCCCGCCGATGAAATAACGGGGCTGGGGAGAGAGAAAGAGTGAAGGCGCCGAGCTGGGGGTGGAGGAAGAGTTCACTTTGCAACAACCCCCCCCTCAGCAAAAGAGCTTGGCGCGTGCGGGAGGTAGCCCCCCACAAACACACAAACACACACACACCGGCGGCATCTGGCCCGGGAAGGCGCAGCTTGCAAAGAGGACAGGTAAAAGAGCGGGGGAAGCGAACCCAAAGGCCGCAGGGGGAGGCTCGGAGAGGCTGCCCTGAAACTTCTTTCGCGCGCCGTGGCAGGACGCGCGCGCCTCCGGTCGGCAGGGAGATTCATGCTCTCTCCTCACCATGAGTCAGACTGCGCCATTAAAATCATCCCCGGGGCTAAACTACCCAAGCTCAAACTGTACGCCATGAAGCCCTGAGAAATGCAAGAGATGTGCAAATACATAGACAAAAATGTATAGACAAGGGGGCCAAGCCATGATTCGCGGCACCAATCCTCTTCAAAGAAAAAAAAAGATGGAACTATGAGATTGTGTGTAGACTTTCGAGGGATAAATACTGTGTGCATATACACAACCTATACCCCAACCCCCCATGAAGGACATGCTATCTCATCTGGCCAAGGGAAAAGTCTTCACCAAACTAGACCTCAGAAAAGCATACTATTGAGTATGTAGTAGAGAGGGAAATGAGTGGAATTCAAAGTGATGCCTTTCAGACTGTAGGGGCCCCCAGTGGTATTCATGCAGTTAATAAATGAGGTGCTGCACGAGCACCTCTACAAGGGGGTTCTTGTCTACCTGAATGACATCCTCATCTACACTGAGACCATGGACGACCACATACCCCTGGTCCGCCAAGTACTGAAAAACCTCTGGCAGCCAACCTGTACATCATGGTATCAAAATGGATCAGAATTCCACCATGGTTAGACTACCTGGGTTACTGAGTGTCAAATGAGAGAATAGAGATGGACCCAGCCAAAGTACAAGCCGTTCTAGGCTGGCAACCCCTCTGCACCCGCAGACAGCTACAAAGCTTCCCAGGATTCACGAACTTCTACAGGCAATTCATCCCCTCCTTTGCCAAACCCCTGACAAACCTCCTGAAGACAGGGAGCCCAGGAAGAAAACCTCATCCAGGACAACCCCTACAGTAGGACCTAACCTACTGTAGGCATTTGAAACACTAAAATAAATGTTTGCAAAGGAGCCGGTGCTGAAACATCCTGACCCTGAGCAACTCTTCATAATCCAGGCAGACACCAGCAACATGGCAGTGGGAGTGGTGCTACTCCAAAGAAGCAACCAAGGAAATTTTACAACCCAGCACCTACACTTCCCGCAAGCTCACAGACACAGAAAGACAGTGGGCCATATGTGAAAAGGAGGCTTTCACAATGAGATAGGCACTGCTAACCTGGAGACAACTGTTGGAAAGGCGCAAGAAACCAATTCGAAGTCTGGATGGACCACAAAAATCGGGAGACACTCAGGACACTGCAGAAACTATTACCCAAACAAGTCTGATGAGCTCAATACTTCAACTGTTTTGATTTTGTTTTAAAGCACATCCCAGGAGGGAGAAACTTTCTAGCTGATGCCCTCTCCCACATGTCCCAGTATAAATGCAAACAGGAGCAGGTAGTGGATGCTATCATTCCCGCTATTCAAACAGCTGCCCAAGTGACCACCAGGTGGCAATGCCATGACCATCAAGACCAACCTGCAAGCGACTTATCCACAAGACTCAAAACCAAACTGCTAACACACCCTTGGCTCCAAAATAACCTTGGACTTTATAGTAGAGTTGCCAAAAAGTGGGGGAAACACGGTAATTTAGACTTTAATAGACCAAAGAGGTACACTTCATGCCCTGCAGCAGACCACCCTCAGCTCACAAGACAGAGGGGTTGAGTTCACAGCTAAGTTTTGAAGGGAATCCATTGTGTCATCCCTGGGTCTTAATTTAGCTTTTCATCTGAGCATCAATGGAGTGGCAGAGAGACTGAATGCCACGGTAGAGCGGTGGGGGGGAAGAACGAGGTGCCCCTCTTATCTTTCCAACTCCATCTGGTCCTTGCCATTGTGTCCAGGAAAGCCCCTGGAAAAAAACCCCTTCTTGCGAGTTCAAGAAGTTTGATTGAACTCCTGAGAAGGTTTTTTTCCCCAGGAGCTTCCCTCGACACAATGGCGAGGAACACTGCAGGACTGGACAGATAAGAGGGGCACCTCATTCTTCTACCCAACAATTGTTTTTTCTTCCCTGATGTCCCTTTCTGAGGAGTGACAGATTGGTGTGGTGGGGAGAACGAGGTGCCCCTCTTACCTGTCTAGTCCCGTAGTGTTCCACGCCATTGTGTCCAGGGAAGCCAATGGAAAAAAACCCACTTCTCAGGAGTTCAATCAAACTTCTTGAACTCGTGAGAAGGGTTTTTTTTTCCAGGAGCTTCCCTAGACACAATGGTGAGGAACACTGCGGGACTGGACAGATAAGAGGGGTGCCTTGTTCTCCCCCCCCCAATCTTTTTTTCTTTCCTGCCATCCCTTTACCGAGGAGTGACAGATTGGTGAGGGTGAAGAACGAGATGCCCCTCTTATCTGTCAGTCCCACTGCCTTCCTCGCTATTGTGTCCAGGGAAGCCCATGGGGAAAAAACCTCAAGTTCAACTCACAAGGTTTTTTTTACAAGGGGATTCACTGGACGAAAGGGCAAGGAATGCAGTGGGGCTAAATAGGTAAGAGGCAGGCCTCGCTTCTCCACCCCCACCTCTCATTCCTAGCTAAAGGGACGTTGGGGAAGAGAACCAGGCAGGCTGCCTTTATCATTGGGGTGAGGTGAGTGGTGTTTTTGCATTAAAGGGAACAGGTATGTGTGTGTGTGTGTGTGTGTGTGTGGTCGCATTGCTTGCCTTGTTGCTCTTTTTACAGCAGGCTCTTTGCACAGGAGGGAACGGGTTTCCTGCTGCTCTTTTTGTGGCACATGGGACATGTCCCGCTTCCCCCACTCCAGCCTCACCTACTCACCTTGGTTGTTTGCATTTAAAGCAACTAGTGGTAATGGTGGGGACCAGTTGAGCATGTGCTTAAATAGTTGGGGCGGGCTTATTTTCAGGGGGGGGCTTGTTATGGCGCATGCTCTGAAAAGCCTGATTGGGCTTATTAGGAGGACATGTCGTAGTTTTGAGGAAACACGGATTATAATTTATAATATACCTATGCATACATATACATAACATCTGTAATTTGTAATGTAATTTATAACTGTATTTATACATTTATAAGTTACTTAAAACTTTAGTGAAACCTTCCTTTCCCACAATATAAATGCACAGGCCAAACCTCTTAGCTGATTTCACCAGCTTGTTTGTTAATTGAGGAAAAAAGCACGTCTAGCTATCTTATAAAATAATTTAACTATCCTGAAATCGGTTTTGAAGAGTCCTTGGTACTCTCTGAGATTGCCTATTTTCTTGCCGACATTTAATTACCCAAACTAGATAACATAATCAGTGCTAGTGATATTACCTAGTTTTGGTAATGAAATGTCTGCAAGAAAAGAGGCAAGCTTAGAGAGCACCAAGAATCCCTCAGGTCAATCCTGAACTACAAATATTCTCCTTCATTAGAAATCTGTTTGTACTTAATGAGGTCATTTTCTTATATTTCAAATGGTCCAGATGAGAGTGGAGATAATTACTATCATACTCTACAAGTCATTAATACCATCCATAGCAAAAGGTAAGGTCAGTTCAAGTAAATTTGCAAATTAATTGCAAGATAATAGTTTGGGAACATTTCTTACAAAATCAATTATAAGACTAATCAACAGACATTTTAAGAAATATGTCATTTGCAGCTAATTAAATAAGAAATTATTACTTCTTGTGAGGATTTTTTATTTTCTGAGGACTGGGCACACCACACTGTAATAAATAACTGTACACAATGCTTTACTGTGGCACCTATGTTCCCAACAATAGGCCTCCTTTTCTCCCACATACCTACACATTGTCTTAATGTTCACTTTTGTAGGCTGGATGTGGTGAGGCTGCCTTGGTACATTCCACAAAACACCAGAGTAAGGCTCCATTAGCTAGAGCCTGGGGCACTGGTGTGAACGCTTGTGCATAAATTAGGAGTGGTTGTTGACTTCCTAGGAAAACCAGATAGGAAATACAACCAAATGAGCTAAATCTACTTTATTATAAAATTACATTAACAGAATCTTGTTACTCAGGAAGTACAAATTTCATGCCCTCCACTTTTTTTTTACTGCTTGCTCCATTAGGGTACTTCCCTGAAAAGCCCCTGTTGACTAAACTCCCTCCCTGCACCACCCAAGGAATCCATCAATGAAGAGGTTAACCAGCCTCTCTGTATCACTTCAGGGGCAGTGGTGCAGTTGCTTATGATGGGACGTTCTCTTCTGGCTTTCAACTCTTGGGCATAGGAGGGGAGAGACTTTCGAACACTGTTTCTGTGTTCCAGCAGCTGCCATCTGGCTTGTCAGCTATTTCAGAAGTGGGGGAGGAAGTTTCCTTTGAGACCACTTCACTACCCCTCTTGCCAAGTTCCCATGAGAACTCAGACTATGAAGAGACTATGCAGGAGGGGGAGAGCAGCTTTGAAGAGCCCATGGAGGATGGAAGGGACAAGGTTGGAAGAGAGAGGGGAGAGTGATGTAGGAGATGAGCAGGCTGAACCCAAGGACAAAGTTAAAGATGTCATCAGTTTGGTGTTGTTCTGTTTCCACAAAAATCCTAGGTCTAGCCCACCATGAATTCCATTGACCCTTATCTATTTGCCTATTTGCCTTGACCATTAGTAGATAAGATTCTTGTGTATAGGTAGCATATAATTACTTACTTGTACCTGACAAATTTCAGGTAATCTCAGAAAGTGATTTTTTAAAACAAATTACAATTGTAAATTAATAAAGTTTTTGTAATCTGTCCTACATGTTAGCCCTCATCCGCATAACCATCACATTTTATCCTCATTTCTGCTGGCATTACCCCAATTTAAATCCTAAATCAGTCTAGCTGTTCTAAATATGAAGTGAGCTGTAGCTCACAAACATTTATGCTTTTTTAGAGAAAAAAATGTTAGTCTCCTTCTGATTTTTGTTGTTGTTGCTGCCATAGACTAACAGGGTTCTCCTTTTACAACATTTTAATACAATTATTTGTAATAAAAGGACCATGTCCTGTCTGGTGACAGGTAGATGGCATGAAAAAATTACAAAAATATCTTTATTACTGTTTAATGGTCACTTTGACCAGATATTGGAATATTTTGTTTGTGTGCTTTTATTTATAGATGGGAAAAGGAAAGAAGAAGAAAATGATAAAATGTTTTAAAGAAGATTTTGTGTAATACACCCTTCCCCACATCCATTTGATATGATACCTGTTGTAATACTATTTGCAAAGGCTTTGGATTCAATTCCCCAAATGTGGTTGGGCAGCTGGAGAAGATTGGCATAGCACCTGCCAACAATGTATTAAAGCAGAAAGGTCTTTTTCAGGGAGGTTTCCTTTGTAATCCTCTGATCCTGGAAACATGCCTAGCTGCTTTAGCGGGTCAGTGACAAGTCCTGTATTCACGCTCACACGCCTTCAGAAGCTGTTTTTCAGAACTGAATCCAATGCCTTTTACAGACCTATTATTCTCTTGGACAGTTTTGCTTCTTTTATCACATAATCCTGAAAAGAAGTTAATACGACATGATTACATTGGAAATCTTAAAAATATGAATAAAAGAGCCCAAATAATGGTAGAGAGGCATCACTGTATTATTGCTAATATAGATAACAATCTCTTTTTTGAAAAAAAAGAGGCTAGAACTTTTATATCCTATTAAATATACAAAAGCTGTGATTCAATCACAGATACTATTATATGAATGTTTTAACAAATATGTCCTTTAATGGAGTGCAACGATTGCTTTTAAATAGCTAGGTTAGTCTGATATAAAATATAAAGGATAAATATCAAATGTATAAAACAAAAGATTTTGTTTAGGGGCACAGGAACTGATTTTATTTGCATTTCTAAATAGAGGAATTGATCTGGCCCTTTATGTATAAATATCAAGATTGTGTTGGAATAGCACAAACATAAACGCAATGACAAAAGGCAGTAATTTATTACTATAAGATGCTACATTTTTTTAAACCATTCCTTTGGAATGATTGACAACAGCAGGAAAAAAGTAAACCACTTCCCACTTTCTATCATTTTCCTGAACATAAATAAGAACTGCAATCCATAGCAAGGCTGTGATGATGAAGGAATTTGCTCACATTGCATTCAACCCATTGAGTTTTGCGCAGGAAGATAAATGAAGCGTATATCTGACTGATGGCCTAAAATATGATGCTATCCCTTATAGATTAAGATCAGTTAGATGAGGATATATCTTAATAGTATCCTTGAATATGCAAATATAAAGAACCAGCCCATTCTTTGTAGACTACCCTTTTTCAAACTTAGCACTTGAGGGGGAACAGCACAGAGGATTATTTCTCTAAAGTTTGTGCTTCAAAAATACACTATTTAGTTGTGTATTCAAAGTACAGTTATCCTTCATTGTATTTTTTCTAATTCCATTTGAAGAATTTTTGATAGTTAGAACATTTCTCTACCTCTATTTTTCATTGGATGTTTTCAACGAGCCTCCAAAATATTTCTTATTTTGATATATATTTCCAAATTTTTATTTTTCTATTTCCTCTTTTGGATGAACATAGGAAAAAAATAAACTTAATATTAGACCTCTTGCCTTGAAACAGAAAGAATCCTGATAGAATCCTAAGTATAATTTCAGCAAGACTGCTTCTTGTAGTGTTATGATTATGTGCATATCAATAAAAGATAGGCATAATAAACATTCTTATGGATGAGGACACTACTAGCCCATCTAATCAATTTTGTCATAAGGCAACTAAAGTCTTCAAAGAAGCCAAAAAGTTAGTGCTTATATAAGTACCTGAAATTTAGATGTGTGCTGCCTTTGATCCTGGAGGTAACATACAGCCAACATGAATAGTAGCCCTCAATAATTGTCATCTAGGGGGAGGGAGGAGCCTGCATCGCATCGGCACAACACGGGGTCTCGGCGCTCTGAGACTTCCGTTGACACTTTTGCTGCCCTTTGGTCCATTCAGACCTAAACCATCCTGGAGGGATGGTGACGAGGAAGACAAAGACTTGCTGGTCACAGGGGTATCGCAAAACCCCTGTTTGGCCCAAGGGAAGAGCTTCTGAAAGGTGGCAAACAGGCAGCCCCCAGGCAGACAAAGACGGGGCAGCTCCGGAAGGAAGGAAGCTGAAAGGGAATGTGCAAGACCGGGAAGGTATTTTTTTTCTTTTTTTTAAAAACATTTTGCCTAAAGAAACTTTTTTTAAAGTAAAACTAAAGCTTCTAAACAAGAAATAAGCGGCGGGATTAATCTAATATATTTTGAACTGGGAGGGTTTTTTTTCTTTCCTATTTTTCTGTAATTGTGGATTGAAGCATCAGTATCAAGGTTTTTTTTCTCCTCTGAAAGCGACTGGACTATTTCTTCTTTTATTTTTTGTTACTTACATTTTTGAATCTTGGATTATTTCTGTAATTCCTTCTATGACCTATCACTTGCTTTTAAAACCCAACAAGAACTATACTTTTTACCTTTCTTAACGATAAAGAAGAAAGATATATTAAAAAGTGAAAATCTGCAACACTGCCACTGGGAGGTTAGAGGCTGGTCTTTATGAAGCAATCTATTTTTTCTCACTTGAAGATTGTTGATTAGTTTGATGAAGGCTGTGGAAATTCTTTATTGATACTCACAGAGACTCAAGGGCATGAATTGTTTTCAACAAGTGCTCTTTGATAATTGATAGAAATACTTTCCTTTGGAGAACACAACAGGAACTGTATTTCAAAGTAATCCAATGAAAAGATAAAATAGGCCCGAGACCAGAGTTGTAGTGAGAATCAAGTTTAATCATTTTTGACTTGTCAACATGGTTTCATATCCAGAAGAGGATACATTAGAAAATCAGAAGGCTTTGGCTGGAATCTTAAATTTTTTTGAACAATATGGAAGAAGAATTGATAAAAAATTGGATAAACTTTTGTCTATTACACCAAGGTATGAGCAGTTTGAGGCTCCAAAAACCAAAGAGACATAAGAAAATGTTGGAGATAAAGAGACACTCATTCTAGTTGAAGATAAAGATAAGATAATAGAGAATCTTATTAATGGATTAAATGTGGGAGAAGATAAAAAGAAGGAAATTCTGAAAAGAGAATTTGATGAATGTGAACCTCATCTTGGTTTTCAAGAAGAAGAGGGAAAAAAAGAATTGAAGATGGATATAAGTGGAGAAATCCCTCTAGAAATACACCTGATATTTAAAGACAAACAACGTGCAATGACAGGAGCTGGGCAGCGATATTATTTGAGAGCTATACTGGACAGTAAAGTGCGAAAAGAAGTTTACAAGAAACCTGGAAAGAAGAATAAAAAGAGACTGGAGCCATAAATGGCAAGAGAGATAAGGTTACCTTGCTATTGGAAAGACACTGGCTGACAATGAAAGTTGAAAATTAAAGATTAGCCATCCTTTGATTATTAATAAGTAGAAATTTAGTATGTTATAGACTGTCTTTGATTGTTATTGAATAAGAGTAACTAATGATAATGATATAGTTTAATGATATGTATGTATGTATGTATGTATGTATGTATGTATGTGTATGCATGCATGCATGAGTATGAGGCTGGACATAAACAGTAAGATTTTTAGTTAATCGCGCAGGAATGTTGGTGGATGTTGTTTAACAAAATAGGGGAGAATTTTAGCAAACTTTAGATTGTTTTAGATTGTTATTGAAGAATTACTAGTTAATAAACAATGAGTCATAATAAGAGCAATGAAATAATAATAGATGACATATACACATATGTGTATGTATGCATGCATGTATGTATGTATGTAGGCATGTAGGTATGTAAGTATGGGAATGAGTGTATGTTTATGAGGTTGGATATAAATGGTAAAAGATTTTTAGTTAACTATTAAGGAATATTAATGGATATTGTTTAATTAAAAAGGGGGGGGGGGCTAGAAATAACATAAATTGATTTTTATGCAGAATACGTTTCCAGGGTGAAATACTAGGGGAGACTTTTTGGAATAGACAATGAATGCCATTATGTGGTTATGTTTAAGTAAGACTTGTCTGAAGAAGAAGATAGACTAAATATGGAATATTAGAGGAAAAATTTGGTATAATGATAATGAACTTTTTGATTTAAAATCTATAAGTTGAGATTACTTATGAGTAATGATGGTTCTAGAAACGCAAAAAAGTTATGTGTAACCAGTCGACATGCTTTCCACAGGATACAATGTAGAATGATGGTTTTTCCTTTTTGTATTTTTGTTTAATAAAAAAATAAAAAAATATTTTTAAAAAAACAATTGTCATCTCTTTCTCATCCCCAACAGTTCAAAATCTTTTACTCAGTCTTTATATTTCCCATGTGGATCTCAAAGGGAACATTTGCTTACCTACTCATTGTTTCAGAAAACTAAATGTCACTTGTCAGAGATTCCATTTATGTACATCTGCAATCCTCACTGACTGTTAGATGTAGGCATGGATACTGTCTTTGGAGAAGAGGTAGATAACCTATGGTACCATTATTTATATTGAAAAAGTTTTATTGGTTTTACATTTTTTCTATAGGGTAGGGTAAGGGATACAAAGAAATTTTGAGAGCATTGACGTCAGAGTCGTCGGCCCTTCCGAGACCTCAAAATACACAATAAAAAAATAACAAAAAAAAAACATTTTTCATAACACTACAAGGTAAAAGCAAGTACATATACCTAAATTCTCAATTCCATGCTGTCAGACATTTACAAAAAATCCAGAAAATATTATGCAAAATTGTTCAGGAAAATCAAGGCAAAGTTATTTTTTAGATCTAAGTCTCTTGGCTATTGTATCTTCTTTTTCTCCTCCCTGGCCCCGAGCGGGCGGGGCCGTGGCCCCCTCTGTCCCCCCTGGATCTTCCCCCAGGATAGAGGAATGTTTTTTAAGAAAGGCTTCCGCCTCAACAACTGTTTTAATCCTCACTCTTCCTCCTTCCCAGAACACCAGCATCCCTTCGGGTGTCACCCACTTGTACCAAATCCCATGATCAAATAAAATTTTAGACAAGAAGGAAAATTTCCGTCTTGCTTCTCGAATCTTTCTAGGAATCTGCTTCAAGATAGTGACCGTTTTTTGTTGGTAAATTAAGGGGTTCCCTCTCTGCGCCTTCAAAATTTCCTCTCTGGTTGACCTTCTAACAAATTTCACATGTATCTCTCTAGGCACTTCATTTATCCTGGCATATGCTGAGTTAATTCTATAGGCTAGGTCAATGTCCCCCCTGATCTCATCCTTAGGTTTTTGTAAATAGTCTGCTAAAATTGTGCTCATAAGATCAGGGAGGCATTCACCAGGTTGCTCAAAAACATTCTGAAATCTCAAAAAATATGTCATTCTTTCCATATCAATCCTAGACACATGCCCACTTGTTTCCTCAACCTCTTTAGTAACATTTTTAATCTCTCCCTTAACCCCCACCAACCCCCCTTCCAATTCTTCAGTCTTCTGTGTAATTTCCAGCGTTTGCTTCCTTATGTCCAATAGCTCCTTCTTGAAATTGATGTTTTCAGCCCTCTGGGCCTGAATTTCGTTTACCAAAGTTTGTATAACAGTTTCAAGAGAAGCCATCCGTTGTTCTAAACTTGCCAGTGCTGTTTCTTGAGCCATGATTAACTGTTAAAGTCAGTGCCACCAAAATGGCGTTTTCAGGGTGGGGTTGGTGAGACTAACCGGGAGCCAAAAGTTCAGATCAAGGTTGGAACGTTGTAAAATTCAGGAACCAAGAGAGAGCCAATTTTCCAACTCAATAGTTATAATAACGAAGGTAATCCAGAAAGGAACCACAAATCCAACAGAAAAAAATTCTTC
Source organism: Rhabdophis nuchalis (assembly GCA_039707465.1). Lineage (NCBI taxonomy): Eukaryota > Metazoa > Chordata > Lepidosauria > Squamata > Natricidae > Rhabdophis > Rhabdophis nuchalis. The sequence continues at coordinate 111,174,858 of CM077647.1, read as the reverse complement.
ATTAATATCCAGAGAGAGTCCCACTTATAAAGAGACGCTGGGAATTTTCCATAGTTAAAATAGTCAGGCAGGGACAAAGAGAAGCCACTTTTCACCGCCCATCTCAGAGCCCAGAGGAGAGAGTAGTAAAATAAAAATTTTTTTTTAACCAGCCAGACCTAGAAACAATGTTGCAAGTAGCCGCATTCCACTTTCCCTTGTTAAAGACAGTCCGGATTTAAGATTTCCGCTTTCTCTTCCAGAGAAGCCATTTTTAAGTGCCGCTTAAGTCCGAGGGTTTTTTTTTGAAAACAAACACCCCCCTCCCAGTCCATTCAGCCTGGCTGGCAGCAAGGAAAAAAAGTCTTTTTTTAAACTCACTCTCCCTCGCAGCTGAAGCCTCGGCAGACCTTCCGATCTCTTCCGCTCAGCCCTCTTCATTAAAGTGAATGGCGCCGACAGCCGTTGGCGAAGGGAGAACCCCCCGCAGCATGTTCTCCTTCACCTAGGCCGCGGCAGTACCATTATTCATCTTGAAGCCTCCTTCCTTGAAAACTGGGAAATGAAATTCAAAAACCATCTGATTATTCATTCATGTTTATTCAGAACCACCATGTAACTATGATCTGAAGAAACTAATGATTGAACTAATAATTGTAAAATACAATACAATAGCAGAGTTGGAAGGGACCTTGGAGGTCTTCTAGTCCAACCCCCTGCCTAGGCAGGAAACCCTATACCATTTCGGACAAATGGCTATCCAACATTTTCTTAAAGACTTCCAGTATTGGGGGCATTCACAACTTCTGTAGGTAAGCTGTTCCACTGTTAATTGTTCTAACTGTCAGGAAATTTCTCCTCAGTTCTAAGTTGCTTCTCTCCTTGATTAATTTCCACCCATTGCTTCTTGCTCTACCCTCAGGTGCCTTGGAGAATCAATGATATGCTTGACTTCTGTGTTAGTTTCTTTTTTTCTTGTAATGGTGGCATCACATGACATATCAGGACTCTCCCCCCCCCCTCTGTGCTAAAATGAGGATTGGCATGGCCAGAACATGATGCATCCGGCCCATGGGCTGGGAGTTTGACCTTTCTCCTTCTCTCTTATTCTTGTAACACTGCTTGTTTAGAAATTTTCAACATCTTTTCCAGTTTCTTGCTTCCTTCCTTTATAATATGTCATGAATAAATTGCTGAAGAATTTTTCCCCCCAATTGAGACTGAAGACACAAATGGAGGAAATTTCTTTTATTTTGATTTAACAAAGGGTTCTGAAAAGAATATATTTGTTTTTTCCTCTTTAAGATCTCCTTCTGGTGATTCTTTAAAAATGCTGTCTTGGTGTTTGATTCTCATTAGCATTAAATCACTCCCAGCAGATGATGCCATGAATGGAGATATTATCATGCAATATGTTATTTACCCTCCTCCCACATTCATCTAAATGCACATCAGAAAAAAAGTGAGGCAGCTGGTGAAAAACACTTGCGTGTAGCATACCAATACCATATTATACTGGTATTGTACACTGTATTGTAAGGTATTATCAAGAATTTCTCAGATAATTCTATTTCAGTTTAATGATTTACATGATAGAAAATTCTTGTGCATTAGCATTCTTTGCATGCAAAATGGTAATATTTCTGGAAAAAATAGACTTTAATCTTCACTGCAAGTGCACAGATACACATCTGAAGAACCATCAGTCTACTGCTGAAAAAAAGAAAGTTGCATTAAGTATTTTCGTTCTGCTCTTATATAATATCTACAGTAAATTTATGTTTCTATACTGTACAAGCATAGTACAGTAATATTCTGTAGTGCACATACTAAGAGCATACTTTTGGTTCTGAGCATGGTTCAGAACAGAAATAGCAAAATGGAAAGTCAATTATTTAAACTGAACCAAACGTGTTGGGGGAGAGGAAGGGAATATGGCAAGTCCTCATATTTCTATAACATTTGTTGTTAGTCAACTCAAGTTATTGCTTCAGAATTGTACTTCAAGCAATGCACACATACACATGGTCTTCAGTAAGGATATTGTAAATATTTTCCAAATGAGACAGACTTTTTATCAACTCATTTTATAAGAGAAAATTATTCTAGGACAGAATTCTTATCCAGTGAATTAAAACAATTAAGATTTGACCTAATTATGAAAATGAAACAAGTAAATGTTGATATTACCAATACATAGGCTCTGTAATAATCTCTGGAAAATCCTTCACTTAATGGTTTTCACCAAACATAATTAAATATCTGTATATTTACTAATAATAGTAACTTGATGTCATTGCTATATCATTGCCATACATGGAAAATTTAAACTAATGCTGGCCCAAAAAATGTTCTTATTCCTACTTATTAAAATTGATGGAAATAAAATAAATTATATTGTCATTTTCATATATTTGGTATGATATTGTTATTCTTAAGTTAGTTACAATGTAGGTGAGTGGTATTTTTTCATGATAAAATCACCTCTCCAAGAGGCTGCAATCAAGCATAAACACGAGGAGCTCTTCCCATGGGATTCCTTCAGATAAAGAAGTGAAGGCAGCCAGCAAGGCTAGAGAGAGAGAGAGAGAGAGAGGGAGGGAGCGTGAGCAAGCAGAAAGCACCAACAGCAGCTTATCTATTGCCTCTGAAACAACGTGATATACCCAGAAACAATGAAAAATTCAAATAAAATAGAAGACACCCTGGAAACAGTGTCAAAATCGGTTTTGTATTCAGATTTTATTCTGACAGTTACATGAGTAGATGCCTTAATGAGACTAGGGAGGGCTGCTCCAATTGCTGCATAAAACTTTTAAGTTTGCAAGTTAACAAATTGGTTTTGTGAGAAGAAAGGCAGAAAGATATTTGGGTGGCTCATGCAGACTTTTATAATATGAACCAATTGTATATGGTTTCTTCTTTTCTTTCTGTCTTTTAACAAAAGACCTGCTCAAGCAATGCATTCACATGTATAATTCTACGTGAAAGGAAACATGAGTCTTTCTTCTCTTTCAACTGCACAATGACATTCACAAACAGTCAGTTGTCCGTGACTACAGAAAGATTGTCTACAGCGGGGAGTCTTCATGTTCATAAAGGGATCCAGTGCACATGAAAGCCTTCCTGTGCATCTAAAAGCTCCCTGCCTCAAACAATCATGTGGCACCTACTGGGAGAGGCTATTCATTGATAAAAACAGTGTAACTTAAAGAAAGACAGGAATGCTTGCCAATCATCAAGGGCTTAACTGAATGTGATATGTATTGTAATGAAGATTTATATAACTTTCTATTTTTAAAAATGTTATCCTTACATATTGTATTGCGGGTGGACAGTGAATGTTTCAGCAGCCTGGATGCTTGAAGCATGGGTCTGCTAGCCTATTTTAGCTAAAACCTATGTCATTTTAAAGAAAAAAGGCAATTCATTTCAATAGCACTATAAAACAATGCAAGACACCATCGGTTATCTGATACGATCTTAAAAATCTGGACTGAAATATTAGCCAACTTAGATGGAATAAGACCATATTTTATTGAACCACATCCCTAGTCACCAATGTTTTATTGAATTGTGGCTAACTATTCACTGTAGACTCCCTAATTACTATTAAAAAGGACAAAAGAAGTCATGGTGATGAAAGGATGGGAGTTAAAGATAATGGAAGGCAGCAATTTCATATTTAATTCTCCTCCTGATCTCCTATTCAACAACTTTCCTCTTAGTTGACTTCTGGTGAAGGCCTAGTGAGTTAAATATGTCTTTGTGGAGAGTGTAGACAATGATTACAGCCAAGTGCAAAGAGCTAATGAGTAGACAGATTCTTAGAAATCTGTCATGCCCCCGTCCAAGTCTGAATCTGTGGGGGAAGATGAGCTGGAACAAGAACTTATAGCGATTGAGAGAGCAGCTCCGTTGGTCTTGGAGGAAAGTGAGGAGGGGCAGAGTCAGTCCAGCAAGGCTTTTCGGAATTAGTAAGGCCTGCAGGCACAGAGGAACAGAGGCAGGATGAACATGAAAAGACAGAGGTCAGACAAGGAGCAAGAACCACCCACTCCTAATGCAAAGGCTTGGCGAGTGCAAAGAAGGTGTGATCAATGCAAATAGTTAATATTGAATAACCTTAAAATAAAATTAAATACTCTGCGCAAAACACCTTAGTAAAGCAAAATACTGTATAATAGCATGGTAAAGCTTATTTGTATAAATATAAATGATTAGATGTATTTTCAAAAGACAGTTTCCTGCAAACTTTACCAGTCATATTTATAGAATTTTCTTTCTGTATTATCCTCCTTTTTCATACAGTTATAGAATATTTAAATGATAGGCTTCTAATTTTCGTGAAAAAATGATGGATAATAACACTCAAAAAATATACAATAGAGACTTCAATCTCTACTATAATTTCTGATTGTATGGACAGCATTACTTACTTTACAGCTATCTTGTGGCAGACTTGGCTGTAAATTCTCCCAAGCCAAACCCCACTTTTTCACAGACGCATTGCCAGTCCTGCTTTAGGATGTGTCACGTATGTCAACTATTTTGTCTACTGTTCCAACCAAGTAAAAGCAGAACTCTGAATTATAGCTCCAGAGAAAGCTATGATTTTTTTTAAATGGTCAGTATTCAATTTTTTCAACAATTATACAAAAATGCTAATAACAATGTTTTTCTCTTTGCTTGCTTCCCATTTTTTTTAAGTTTGAATACAAACTTTTTCTTGAATTATGAAAGCTGAATTTTGCTTACAATTCATGACTGACCCCCGACAAATTCATAATTTGCCTGCCCCTCTCAAAAATCCTAGCCACAATCTACATCTAAACGAAGTGGCCAGTCATAGGTCTACATTAATGTTTACATTTCTTTTCAGATCAATGCCCTTTGTTTTTTTTTTAAGCTTTAAGAGTCATGCTGAGATTCATATTCAATTTCCAACAGTCAAATAGAACAGATTGAAATCCGATCTACCTTTTATAGCAATCAGAGACTTTCAAAAATACAGCATAAGAACTGAAAAATAGTCTGTATCAGACATTTCATTTGCTTAATCAAAATTCCTAGTCTGCTAAATTGTATCCTTTGGGGCTATAGGAACAGGTTTTTAATTTAACTGCAGTACATTATTAATAATGAAAAGTTGTATGAGTGCTTCTTTATGGATCAGACAGGTTTGAAGTGAAACAATCATTACGTACTGACCTCTCGGGACTAAGTAATAAATACAAAGAATCTCTTGAATCATAGTGCTTCTATATCTCTTTTTAACAAAAATTACATAGCACTGTGCTAGAGCAACAGATTCATTTGCACACAATGTAGAACTAGCAGATATTGAAGTCAAAGCCCTTGTCAGGCCTGCTTCTAACAATAACCAGGAAAGAACACACTCAAATCCATTTTGGAAGATTTAAGGTTACTTTTACTGATTACGAAAAGACAGCAGTAAAGTTCAAGCAAGGAATGAGATATTCAGGCGCAAAAGCATAGATATTAAGCATTGTCCATCCCCTTTGCCCTACAACCCCCTAATTATTATCCAATGCTAAAACCCCTTTGATGTCAGGTGGGTAGCATCTTCAGAAGCATCATCAGATTGGAATGTGAGACCATTGGCCTTGGTCACTGGCGATATCAGCTCCTGGCTCCAAACACCTCTTGCAATATTCAATGCCCATTACCCACAGCCCCTCCCTCCCCATTCCAATGGCAGCCGAAGCAAGCAGTAAAGCAGAGGCTGACAGCCCTGGTTTTGTGAAAGATTGACTGATGTGTTGAATTTCTAGTCATTAGAGGCTCAAATTTGATTTTTTTCAAATTATTTAAAATATTATACAGAAAAATTCTCTCTGGTGCACTAATTACTCAGGAGGAATTATTCCATCACTGGTCTCCTTCTGATGCCTGTTCAAGCAGGAGATGAATATGCTAACGATTCAGTTTCTTTCCAGAATGAAAATCATTGATTTGTTAAAAATTCAAGTCTTGATTATGTTCATAACAGTTTAAAAAGTAGAAGGAAATTCAAAGAAAATAAAAGGAGGTGGTATTGAAGAACTAATAATGAAAAGGATGAATTCCCAAAATACAAACAAAAAACAAATACCTATAGCTGAAATTACAGCAAGTGACTTTGCATCAGATTTACAGGTAGTTTGATTATCCTTAGTTACTTGTATAACTTCTAGAAGTATTACCTTGTTTTCTTTTTCTCTACCTGGCCTCAACCAATCTCAGGAAAATGCTTTTATAGGGACAAAGAAGCAAAAATAGTTCCCAATTTTATCTTAAAAGCTTATCTGAGATCAAATCAATTACTCCCTCTATGAAAGTGCATCCAGTCTTTCACCGTTCATTGCAAGTTGAAAAAAGCCATCTTAGCACCTTATGCTCCCAGCACCTGTCCCTATCACCACTAATTGTAGTAGGAACAAAACTGAATATAAGTGGAAAATATAATGGACTCTAGGTGAAGGGGCAAAAGCATACACTATCTGATCCATTGGAAAGGCAACACCAAAACTCTCAGTTACTGTTGTTACTGAGCTAGGTACCACCTATTCTATACCTGTGCATGTGGTTTTTCTTGCCTAACCATAGAACCTTACTTTTCTCAAACATAAATTGCATTTTGTTAGGTAGGGTCCAATGTTCAAGTTTGTCGAGATTCTTCTGGATCTTGAGCCTATCTTCTGGAGTATTGGCTATTCTCACCAGCTTGCTGTTATCTGCAAATTTGATGATTTCCCCTTCTATCCCCTCATTTAAATAGTTTATAAAGATGTTGAAGAATATTGGTCCTAAGATAAAGCTTTGGGGTACCACATTGCATGATTTTCATCTATCTTACCAAGAAGCAACTGAATCCACTTTGTCAAATGCCTTATTGTAGTCCAAGTATACTATATTAATACTATATTCACAGCATTTCACTGGTCCATTCATTTAATCATTTTGTCAGACTGCAATAAGGTTTGTCTTGCATAATGTTTTTTGAATAATAACATACTACACCCAGGAATTCTTAGCTCACTTAATCTTGGTTTCTTCTTGTATGCACATCACATTCAGCATGCTGCTAGACAAACTTTAGCCACACCAGAGGTGGAGATTTTTCTTTGATGGGAGAAATAGTCTTCCTAATGAGATTGGCTTCCATTGGCCCTCTACATTTTATAAAAGGAAGGAAGGAAGGAAGGAAGGAAGGAAGGAAGGAAGGAAGGAAGGGAGGGAGGGAGGGAGGGAGGGAGGGAGGAAGGATAATCAAGCAGGAGCAAGATGATCTCTATCCAACCTTTCTCTGCAATAACTGGACATATGCTGAAATCAAATGTTTCACTTATATAAGCTGGAGATAAGTCACTAGTTCAACTCTGCTGGTCTTATTGGTTTTATTTGGAAATTAAATATGCATGGCCTTGTTTTTGTTGTATCTCCCTGTCTCCAATAAATTCCTTTTCCTGTTCTGACATTTAGTTTACTGAGTTTAAATGGGGAAATATTTTCTTCATGGTTTTATTTTTCCTTCATGGTCCCATTCATCCCTTGTATTTCAGGGCTCACCCAACTTTTGTTAAATTCTGCATTATAACTTTGGGCAGAAGTTCCAAAGTATCTTCCTTTCTATTTTCTGAAGGTTATGTTGAAGGGTGAAGAAGGAAAAAAGATTAAGAACTGTGTAGCTGAACAAATAAGTGAATACAAATAAGTTTTCCCAGAGAACTCTTGCAATGAAAAGTATGTGGTGGAAGTTTTAAATTACTCATTGCTTGAAAGATCTAACTACTTTCATGGGATAGTAGCAAGGAGGAAACAAATAGGTAATTATACTATTTCAAACAAATTTAGAATAACAGAGTTGGAAGGGACCTTACAGGTCTTCTAGTCCAACCCCCTGTTTAGGCAGGAAAGCCTACACCACTTAGACAAATGGCTATCTAATCTCTTCTTAAAAACTTCCAGTGTTGGAGCATTTACAACTTCTGGGGGCAAGTTGTTCCACCGATTGTTATAACTGTCAGGAAATTTCTCCTTAGTTGCTTCTCTTCTTGATTAGTTTTCATTCATTGCTTCTTGTTCTACCCTCAGGTGCTTTGGGAAATAGTTTGACTCCCTCTTCTTTGTGGCAACATCTGAGATATCAGAACACTGCTATCATGTAACCCCTAGTCCTTCTTTTCGTAAGACTAGACATATCCAGTTCCAGCAACTGTTCTTTATATCTTATATGTTATATGGAGTCCCCTAATCATCTTTGTTGCTCTTCTCTGCACTTTTTCTAGAGTTTCAACATCTTTTTTACATCGACCAAAATTGGATGAAGTATTCCAAGTGTGGCCTTACAAAGGCATTATAGTGTAGTATTAACACTTTGTGTGATCTTGATTCTATCCTATTTATGCAGCCTAGAACTGTGTTGGCTTTTTTGGCAGCTGCTGCTCATGGCTGACTTATATTTAAGTGATTGTCCACTAGAACTCCAAGATCTCTCCCACAGTCACCACTACTGAGCAAGGTACCACATATACCAGTGATGGAGACCCTGTTTTGGCTCCTGTGCCAAATGTGGGGGAAGCACAGGGGGGCCATGCATGGACATGCCATACCCATAATGCTATGCATGTGACTCCCCTCCCTGCGCACATGTGCACGTGACCAGCAACCTTCCCCCACTTTTGGCATGGTTTTTTCGCCCACCCCAGGCTCCAGAGGCTTTCTAGGAGCCTGGGAAGGATGAAAACAGCCACCCCCACCCCCTGATGCTCTCTGGAGGCCTCAGGAGCTTCCCTGAAGGCACCAGAGGGTGAAAAATGGACCTACAGGGAATCCAGAAGTTTGGGAATTGTGATGATTTTTGGAAGCATCCGTGAATGGACCAATTGTTTCCTTGACATTTTTTCTTGTTTTTAACATATTGGAAGAAGCTTCTTTTGGTTATTTTTTACTTTTGTCACAAGCCTTTGTTCATTTGAGCCTTAGCTTCCCTCACTTCATCTTTGCAGGTTCACACTATTTGCTGATATTCTGTCTTAGTTATGTGTCCCTCTTTCTACTTTTTTATACTTATCCTTTTTGTCATTCAATTTGTTGGATAGTTCTTTATGGAGCCATGCTAGTTTCTTTTGATAGCTGTTATTTTTCTTCTTCATTGGTATTGTGCTAGACTGGGCTTTTATAATCTCACTTTTCAAAATTTCCCATGCTTCTTGAGTTGTTTTCCTCTTGAGGATTCTCATCGATGGAATCCTTCCCAAGCTTTCTCTAGGTTTATTGAAAGAAACCTTAAAGCTGAAGACTCTAGTTTGTTTTATTGTTTGTGCTTGCATAATGTTGAATTCCAATATTGCATGACACCCCCTCCCCCAAGGTTCCTGTAGTTTCAACACCTTCTATCATTTCATCTCTGTTAATGACAATTAAATCCAATATAGTTGATCCCCTTGTTTCCTTCTTTACTTTTTGGGAAACTAAGTTTGTCAGGAACCTCTTTGATCTTCCTTTTGATGCAGAGTTTGTCTTCCAGTCAGGGTAGTTAAAGTCCCCAATTACTATTGTGGTGTGTTTTCTACATACCTTAGTTAATTGACTAGCAAAAAGTTCATTTATTTCCTCTGTTTGGTTTAGGTGGCTTATAGTATACATCTATGGCAATGTCATCCCCCCACTTTTTACATTGATCCAAATGCATTCCAGGCAGTTTTCATCATTGTTGTGCTCTATTTATGTAGAGATGTAGTTATTTCTTATATGTAGTTCAACTCCACCTTCTCTTTTATTTGGTCTATTTCTTTTAAATAATTTAAATCCCTCTAGCTATACATTCCATTTGTCTGTGTCCTCCTAGCATGTTTCTGTAATGGCAACAATGTCATATCGGCTCTCATTTACTTGAATTTCTAATTCACTCAATTCAAACAATTTACACTGAAGAAAGTTATAACATAAATATTGCTTGATGCCAAAAGTTTGAGGACCAGAGTTTTCATGCACAATTTATATTATGTACATTAGCAACCTTAAAAAATAAGAAAAATTATACTAATGTAAGAGAAAACTGCAAATGCTTGTGAGTTTTTAAAAAAAAGAATATCCATTAAAACCCTAAGTGAACTCAAAACGTATACTAATGCAAATAAAACAGACCACATTTTATTGATCCATACATCATGTGACAATATAAAAGATTTTAAAAAATGCAAAAGGATGACAAAAATCAATTGTTGGAAGATCTTTAATAATAGCATAATTTTTATGCTTGTAGATGCAAGAGTGAATTTACAACAATTTTAATTTTCTTAAACTAAACCAATGTGTGATAATTTTTAAATATAAAAGGATATATAATCCTATTTTAATATTTAATCTTATTTCAATATTTAATTGGAATCAAACATCATGGATAATGAAATAAGGTTACTTCACCATCAGATGATAAGATTTGCCTATGTAAATAGATAACGAAATAGAAGCAGAAAGTGATACAATCTGTCCACTTTTATTTGCATAGTGAAATATTTTCACTCATAATATGCTCATCAAAAACTGCCCAATTTTCACCTATTTGGTGTGGTGGGAGAAGGAAATAAAATGGAGCCCCTCTCTCAATTTAGACATTTTAGCTAATGTTTTTCACAGACTTATTTTTAGGTACTTCTGCTTTGTTCTTCAGCATGTTGTCATTTTCAGTAAAACAACAGAAATTAAATATGTGAGAAAAAGAAGGAACATCTTTTACCTATTATTTTTCAAACCATGGCTGGGGCTGTTTTTTGGGGAGGGTGAATTAAATTTTTGCATTAACTTACCCAATGAAATTAATATGCAAATGTTTTGCTCTTCTGACAGCATAAAAAGATATTTGTCACGAAATGTGATGATGGGCAAGAATGTATATGTGAAAACAAAAGATAATTGTTTCCCAGACCACTGGTCCATCTGAAAAAGACTAGCAGCAATAGTGACAAGATTTGTCTATTAGAACTGACATCCTCATTTTTCCCAGCTCCACTTTTAGTCTCCAAATTCATATATAGATTCATAATTTGTGTTTATTCTACAGTGGAGTATTTTTGCTTTAGATTTTTGTTTCCTGAAAACTGTGTAGTGATGACCCATTCTACAGAATAAACTCTCTGAGTTAATTGGGCAAACAACCAGTTTAAGAAAGCTGTTTTGGTCTCTCAGCCAAATTGCTTTCAGCAAAAATAGATATAAAATCTGCAGAATCTGCTTCTTCAAATTCTACCTTTTCTCTTTTTTAGGCGAACTTCTTGATTTATTCATTCCTTTAAAATGTTTATAATCAACCATGTACCCAGAATCTGGTAGTGGGATACAAACTATAAAAGCAAAGTAAAAACATAAAATAAAAGTGCAATAAATGCTAACATTAAACAAACAATACCATAACATAGGACAGAGAGTCATGTAAAGGAACAGGACTACTGTAGTCGGCGTGTATGCCTTGTGTGAGAATAAAACTCCAGGTCCTAACTGAAAAGTTAGTAGATAATGCTAGAATTAACCGGATTACCAAGGAATAACATTCCAAATAGCAGTTGGGAAGAGGTACATGATCAGAATTCGGTAGTATCAGAAGGATGTCTGAATTAAGACTGTGGAGTGTTTTAAATTAAAAGGCAGAAAGATGGAGGCATAAGTGAAGCATCTCATTGCTGCACCTTGAAATCAAGGGCCTCATTACCTCATAGAATACCTTCCATTCAAAGTGAGGGCTTGGGTCCTTTTAGGGTGGGTCCTTTAAGGTCCCTTTGTGCTCTATAGCAGTGTTTGGCAACAATCTAAAGCAACCTCGAAGTGCTTTTTCAATAGCCAACTGGACTTTCTGGCTTTTCTTTGAAGACGTTTCACTTCTCATCCAAGAAGCTTATTTAAACCAGCTGAATAGTCAAAGCCAGCAGCCTGCCTAATGATTCTAGTAGCTCACACATGCATCAGACATTCCTGCTTGTTTGTAATTAACCAAAGGAACGGAAAAGAAAAAGAAGAAATAACCACATAGCCATTTTCTCAGCAGAAAAATTCTAGCCCCTTTAAAACTTGTGTCAGCCCCTTTAAAACTCAGGCTTAAAGTGCAAGAGAGTTTCCCCTCCCCTCCCCTCCCTCCTTTTCTCTCCCTTCAGTTAATAGCTCCAGTCCACTAAGACAATTAAGAACCATTTAGCAAGCAAATACTTAGTTGCAATAATAAAACCACAGGAATGCAGTCAGCACAAAAACAATAAAAACTTACAGATCATATAGAATTGGAAGGGACCTTGTAGGTCATCTAGGACAATCCCCCAAGCAGGAGACCCTACACCAGTGATGGTGAACCTTTTTTGGCTCACATGCCAAAAGTGGGGGGAACACAGGGGAGTCGTGTGCGGGCGTGCCACACATCCGTGCATTTCCTCTTCTGCGTGCATGCGCATACAACCGGCACTCCCACAGCTTTTGATGAGCTTTTTTTCACCCTCCCCAGGCTCTAGAGGCTTTCTAGGAGCCTGGGGAAGGCAAAAACAGCCACCTCCCCTTAGAGGTTCTCCAGAGGCTTCAGGAGCTTCCTTGAAGTCTCCGGAACATGAAAAACCGGCTCTAACGGGCAAACCGGAAGTTTGTGAATGAATGTCCAGTTTGCTCATATGGCCGTTTTTCTTCCTCTGGGGCTCTGGAGGGTGAAAAACAGCCCTATGGCCAAACCAGAACTCACTTCTGGTTTGGCCATAATGCCATTTTTCATCCTTCGGAGCCTTTAGGAGGCTTCAGGAGGCTTCCCTGAAGGCTCTGGCAGGAAAAAAATGGCCCTACGAGCAAACAGGAAGTGACTTCTGGTTTGGCCGTAAGGCCATTTTCACTCTTCAGAGCCTTGAGGGAAGCCTCCTGAAGGCTCCCGAGTGTGAAAAACGGCCTCAAAAGAAGGCCAAAGTCAGCTGGACAGTGCGTCCATGCACGAGGGAGCTGATAGGGCAATGCCTCACATGCCCTAACAAATGGCTCTGCACGCCACCTATGGCACGCCACGGCCCGACATTATCAGCCACCTATGGGGGCTGATAATGTCCTGCCAGAAATAATCAAAAAGAATGCCAGTTGATGGGGCCCACTTTTAGCTTCATTGTTTACATTTATAGATAAAACAGGCCATATGTCAAGAGACTGGGGAGTAGCAATTATCATACCAATATATAAAAAAGGTAATAGAAATGACCCAGGCAATTATAGACCCATTAGTCTTCTGAGCGTTATTAGTAAATTATATGCCAAACACCTAAACAATAAACTTCAGGACTGGCTAATTTCAGGGGGGATAATCAAAGATGAACAGGCCGGATTTAGAGAAGGAAGATCAACGGTGGATCACATCTTGGTACTCCACCACTTAGTACAAAAATACACATTAAAAAAATCCTCTCTTTTTGTGGCCTTCCTTGATTTTAAGCAGGCCTTTAATTCAATATCCAGGATTATCCTCTGGGATAAATTAAAATGCACCACTATCGACAAACGCCTCCTTTTCCTCATACAAAAATTGTATGCCAATTCCACTTTGAGAATGAGATGCAATCCGCAAGGGAGTTTAACCGGTCCAGTAAGGGTACAAAAAGGGGTACGGCAGGGATGCATCCTGTCCCCCTCCCTCTTTAACTTCTATATTAATCCTATGGTTGATCTCCTACAGCAGGGGTCCCCAACCTTTTTTGCACCAGGGACCGGTTTCATTTTAAAGAAAATTCTGTGGACCGGCTGGCCTAGAGGGGGAGGGGGGGAGGGGGAACAGGCAGCGCATGCGCACACGGGGGGCGGGGAGTCAGCTCACTTGGCCTTCTAGGGCAGTGGTGAGCAAACTTATTAGTCAATAGAGCCAAATATCAACAGTACCACTACTGAAATTTCTTAGGAGAGCCAAAAGGTGTGGCCTTTTTTGTGGGAGTGGCTCAGTTGTCATGTGACCCGTGGCCAACTTGGAAAATGTGAAACTCACTTAACAGTCTTGCTTAGCAACCAAAATTTTGGGCTCAATTGTGGTCCTAAGTTCTTTCTTTCTTTCTTTCTTTCTTTCTTTCTTTCTTTCTTTCTTTCTTTCTTTCTTTCTTTCTTTCTTCCTTCCATCCATTTCTGGCTGGTCTTTGGTCTTCTGAAGATGGTAAAAATGGATTTATGGGCACTCGTTATATATAAAGGCAGCCCATGACTCTTTGGGATGCTGGTTTGAATCCAGGAAATGACTCAGAGGATGTGATTCCTTTGAAATAACCACTGGGAGAAAAATTTATCTTTAACCTGGTTAACCAAACAGGTAGCTTGAGGTGGAAGGAAATAGGAAAATAGATTTCTTCCTTTCCTTTCCTTTCCTTTCCTTTCCTTTCCTTTCCATTCCATTCCATTCCTTTCCTTCCTTCCATTGCCTCCCTCCCCCTTCCTCCCTTCTTTCCTTCCTTCCCTCCTACGCTCCATCCCTCTTTCTTTTTATTTCTTTCTTTCCTTCCTTCCTTCTTTCACTCCTCCCTTCCTCCTCCCTCCCCCTTCTTTCCTTCACTCCCTCCCTCCCACCCTCCATTCATCTTTTTTTCCCTATTTCTTTTTTTCCCTATTTCTCTTTCTTTCTCTTTCTCTTTCTCTTTCTCTGTTTCTCTCTCTCTCTCTCTCTCTCTCTCTCTCTCTCTCTCTCTCTCTCTCTCTCTCTCTCTCTCTCTCTCTCTCTCTCTCTCTCTCTATCTGTCTCTCTCCCCCCCCATCCATCTGTCACTCTGTGTGTGTGTGTGTGTGTGTGTCTGTTTCCCCCTCTCTCTCTTTCTGTCTCTCTAAGTCTGCCTCTCTGTGTGTCTGCCATTCTCTCCCTCCCTCCACCCGGGGAAGCAGCAGAGGGGTCAGCATGTCGGTTGCGGAGGTTATCCCGCAGCGAGCGAACGGAGGACCCGAGCTGCGGCTAGTGCAGGCGAGGAGGAGGGAGCAGTGCCCTGGGCAGAGGATGGGCGAGCGCGCCTCCACCACCTCGTTCCGACGGCCACCGCAGCGCTTTGCACTTTCCGGGGCTTCCTGGAGGGGCCAGCATGTCGACTGGGGAGGTTATCCCGCAGCGGGCGGGCGAAGGAGCCAAGCTGCGTGCTGCCGAAGCCGTCCGGGGCTGGGCGTGCGGCGCCCGGATGGCTTTGGCGGCACGCAGCTTGGGTTCTTCGCCCGCCCGCTGCGGGATAACCTCCCCAGTCGACATGCTGGCCCCTCCAGGAAGCCCCGGAAAGTGCAAAGCGCTGCGGTGGCCGTCGGAACGAGGTGGTAGAGGCGCGCTCGCCCATCCTCTGCCCAGGGCGCTGCTCCCTCCTCCTCGCCGGCCCTGCGGCCCGGTTCCTATGAAGCCGCAGACCAGCACCGGTCCGCGGACCGAGGGTTGGGGACCCCTGTCCTACAGAATCCTGATTTGCATCCTCCTAGCCTAGCACAATGCAAAGTTCCAATTCTTTTATATGCTGATGATGCCGCTATTATCTCACAAACCCCCGTAGGACTGAAGAGAGCAATCAGGGCAACACTCAACTATTGCAGGCAAAACAAGCTGGTCCTGAACTTTGAGAAATAAAAAATTCTAGTTTTTACTAAAAGACCTAGCCAATACCCCTGGAAAATAGGACATAGTCTGGAACAGGTTAGAACATTTAGGTACCTTGGGGTGGTTTTCCATGCACAAGGGACGTGGAAGGCACACCTGGATAACATTTTTCAAGCAGACATTAGGTCCGCAAATGCAATTAAACATTTCTTTTACACAGGCGGCGGCCAGTTAGTACCCGCTGCCCTAAAACTTTTTGAGGTCAAAACATTGGCACAAATTCTATATGGGGCACAAACAGGAATCCTCATAAAGAAAGACTTGATAGAAACCATACAAACCAAATTCCTACGAGCCATCTTAACTGCATCCAATGGAACTCCAAATGCCCAGTTAAGAATTGAGGCAGGTATGCCTCAAATTAAGGTAAGAGCCTGGAAGATGATGATGATGATTGGCTTAAAATGCAATTCTTTCCAGAGGGGCTCTCCCAACTAGGGTTGATTGACAACTTCCCCTCCCCCTGGAATCAGGCAATTGAGCACAAGCTGGGCACTTATGGGCTCTCACCGGTACTTTTAATGTCCCTGGACTTTGATCAAGTGAAGCAAGTAGTAATTAATAGAATGAAGGACATGGAGTTCCAAGAAGAACTAAATATATTGCCTTTCCACAATAGGAACAGAATCAAACAGGGTGTGTGGGAATCAGCAAGATATTTAAATGACCTCATCTTCCCAAAACAAAGAATAGCTTTCTTCAGAGCCAGATTTAACATTCTACCTTCAGCACTTCTCCAGGGCAGGTATAAGAGAACACCTATAATTAATAATAATTTATTAAATTTCTAAACCGCCCCCTCTACCCAAAGGGACTTGGGGTGGTGTACAGGAAAATTAAGAACATCTAAAAACATCACAATACATACATAATTAAAACCAAATTAAATAATTAACCCTGTACTAAAATTTATAAAACATTAAAACGTATCCCATTAAAACCTGATTAAACAATTTAAGCTACAGACTGGGGCGAGGAACATAAATTAGGCCAAGCCGGCCTGATGGAACAGATAGGTCTTTACTTTTAGGCGGAAGGAGTGGAGGTCCGTAGTAGTTCTAATATCGGGGGGTAGGTCGTTCCAAAGGGTCGGGCCCATCACAGAGAAGGCCCTTCCCCTGGGCGTCGCCCGCTGGCATTGCCTAGTGGACGGCACTCGGAGAAGTCCCTCTCTGTGGGAGCGAATCGGCCGAAGGGATGTATGGGGCAGGATATGATCCCGCAAATAACTAGGTCCTGTGCAATGGAGCGCTTTAAAGATGGTGACCAACACCTTGAAACGCACCCAAAAGGCCACAGGCAGCCTTTAGCAGAACGGGTTTGTATATCTGGTAAAGGAGAAGTGGAAGATATCTCACACGTTCTACTACACTGTGAGCTATACAGAGCTTGCAGGTCTGCATATATTCTCCCCTTATTAGAGAGATTACCAGGGAGGGCAGACAATTTTTATCTAGACTTCCTCCTCCAGGACACGAACCCGGCTACTACGCATGCAGTGGCAAAATTCTGTGCTTCCGCAATGTCCATAAGGAAAAAATTGGTTATAGAAGTATAGTTGTGATCTTGTACCAATCATTTGGACATATCTCTAACAATTTCTGGACCATGGTATTTACATACATACTTAACGCTTTTGCAACTAGGTAAACCAGCAAATGACCTGAACAAAGTGAGAACATGTATGCTACTTTCCACTTATAATGCTGACATTTTTAAAATTATATCTTTAAAATTATATCTAAAAAGTTAGTACTTTTTAACATATGGTTAAATGTAACGTGTATTGCTGGTCTTTGACCGTAATAAAGATTTATTCTATTCTATTCTACGCTTGCCATAGGTTTGCCATCCCAGCCCTACACCATTTCTGACAAATAGCAGTCCAATCTCTTTGTGAAAGTTATGAAGATCCCACAACTTCCAAAGGCAAGCTGTTCCATTGCTTAATTGTTTTCTCTGTCAGAAAAATCCTCATTATTTCTAAATTCAATCTTTCCTTGTTCTTGACAGGATTAGGCCAAGGAAGGCCATTTTATAATGTTAATACAGAGCAGGAGTTTTTTGTCACAGTTCTTATGTCTTTAAAATACACATTCTAATTAGCAGAATTGATTTTATTAATTTGGAATAGAGTTGCAATGCTGTTTCTATGTTTGTATTTTGATCCTGCATTTTCAGCATTTAAAAGATAGTTTACAGTATTAGATTGTAAAGATTTCAGATTATCTTGTAATTGTATTGCTTGTGTGTGATGGAGCACCAACAACCTCTGAAGGCAAACTATTCCATTGGTCTCACCCTTAGGAAATTTCTTCTTAGTCCTAGATTGCTTTTGTCTTTGATTAGTTTTCATCTATTGTTTCTTGTCATGCCTTTTGGTGCTTTAGAAAATAGTTTGACTCCCTCATTTTTGTAGGAGCCCCTCAAATTTCCTGACAGAAGAATTAATCAGTGGAACAACTTGTCTCCAGAAGTTGTAAATGATCCAACACTGGAAGTTTTAAAGAAGAGATTGAATAACCATTTGTCTGAAGTGGTGTAGGATTTCATGCCTAAGCAGGGGGTTGGACTAGAAGACTTCCAAAGTCCCTTCCAACTCTGTTATTCTATTCTATTCTATTCTGTTCTGTTCTAAATATTGGAATAGTGCTATTTTATTGTGCATTGAACTAAGGAGAAATTTCCTATAGGTGAGACCAATCAAGTTGGCCACACCCACCCAGTCACATGACCACCCAGCCAGACATTAGGGCAGAGAACCAGTTGTTAAATTATTTTAATCCCACCACTGACCAGAAGGCAAGGCAAGAAACAATGGATGGAAACTAATAAAGGAGAGAAGCAACATGAAATTAAGGAGAAGCTTCTTAACAGTGAGAACAAGTGGAGCAGCTTGCTGTCAGAGGTTGTGGGTGCTTCATTACTGGAGATTTTTCAGAAGGGTCTGGGCAGCCACCTGCTGAAATGGTACAGGGTCTTCAGCAGGGGGCTGGACTAGAAGATCTCCAAGATCCCTTCTGACTCTATTCTGATTGATTGATTGACCTTTAATTAGTTTGGGCTTCAACTCCCAGCCTGTCATTTCAAGTGAAGCAGGAACATTTTGTCTCATATTTCAACTGGAAAAGGTTCCCAGAGCAGCTTACAAAGACTCAGAAATCAATCCTTGGCCCTAGGCTAGTAGTCTAAAAGAGTATCTTTACCTAGTCCTGCTGAGTAGGGAATTCTGGAAGTTGATCCACATTTTCTAAAATCGAGGAATACTGATCTAAGCATTTTTTGGCTTTTGAACCTGAATAATCTCACAGCCTTCTTCCAGGTAATATTATGAATTAGCTTCACTGTCTGAGGTATCTTTAAGCACAGGCACTGGCAAGAATCCAGACAGGAATTTATTTGTCATTTACTCTTATGAGCTTGTGTGTTCCTGGAACAAATTCTTATTCCTGAAGTTTAGGTGATTCCAGGTTCTGTGAGAAACAAACTGCCTTACCAAACTTTGATTCTGGCTTTGAATTGTTCTTTTCCTGCATGTATCTTTCATTAGACTAAGATCAGGGGTCTGCAAAGTTGGCTCTTTTAAGACTGGTGGACTTCAACTCCCAGAGTTCCCCAGCCAGCATAGCTGGCTGGGGAATTCTGGGAGTTGAAGTCCACCAATCTTAAAAGAGCCGACTTTGCAGACCCCTGGACTAAGTCATGGGCATTTATTTCACAGTAATCGCTTTTCCGTTCTCTTTTCTCATCCTCCTCCATGACTTCCAGTTTTGGTGACCTTTACTAAGTAACTGGAATCACAATTTCTGCATTTTTCTTTTCTTTCTTTCTGCAACCTTTTCTTTTAATATTTATTTGTTGGTTGGTTGGTTTTATTGACCTGTTTCTTATGATGATCCAAATACTTTACATCCATTCAGTTTGTTAATCGTGGCAGGTTTCTTTAACAGCTTTTTCAGACAAATAATGCATCTCTCTTCCTTGCTTATACTTTATTTATTTAAATGTGTAATTTATACTGTGAAACCTGATTTGAGCAATACAAAATTATGAGCCAGTGTTTGACTTTTTTCCTGGGATTATTACTTTTGTTTTTAACCAAAGTGCTTCTCCTTCCATATTTCTTGGTGTGTCGGGGAAAATATACTATACGTATCTATTTACTTTTTTTCAAGTGGGAAAAGCTGTTTTGGGATGGGTGATTTACAACTTGAAAGAATTAAGTTTTTATCCACTTGTTGAAATGCAGAATCCCACAGTTACATATTTTAAAAGATGCAACTTTAAATCTTTCCAATCACATCTATTTTGGTCCAAAACCATCAATAAAATTTCTATTCCAACATCAGTTTACTTTAAAGGCTAACTAAAAACATTAACACCAAAAATTTGGAGAATTCAGCAGAAATAATTCATCTTGGCCGTCAGGTGTGAATAATGCATAAAGCATATTAGTCTCCAGGGATGCAGTCCTAGTATTTTTTCATTGTGCATTAAAAAAAACATGGGTGGGGGAAAGAGACAGAGAGAGAAATTTTAATTTCTTTAATTTCCCCCTTTAAAACATGGCACCCTAACCTATTTTGATTTCTTAGATGGTCATCTAATTCAATCTAATGGATGAACCACAAAGAGGAGGTCAACAAAGCATCAGAGGCCAAGATAAGAAACAAGAAACAATGGATGGAAACTAATCAAGGAGAGAAGCAACCTGGAATTAAGGAAAAACTTCTTAACAATGAGGACAATTAACCAGTGGAACAGCCTCACTTCAGAAGTTGTAAATGCTTCATCACTAGAGATTTTAAAGAAGAAACTGGTCAGTCACTTTTCTGAAATGATATAGATCTCCTGCTTGAGCAGGAGGCTGGACTAACACTTACAAGGTTGGTTCCAATTCTAGTTTGATTCCTTAAGTACCAGAAAAAACATTAACTGAAAAAAAATTATTCAGACCAAGTTTTGATGCTATGTCAATTAATTTGGTTCTGTGAAAAAATATATTGACCCATTTATCTATCTTTAAAATACATCAATAAACCCAGTTTGATGTAGTGATTAAAGTATCAGGTTAGAAATCTGTATACTGCAAGTTCTAGTTCTGCTTTGGGCACAAAGGCAGCTGGGACTTTGGGCCAATCTTTCTGTCTTAGTCCAGGGAAGGAGGCAATGCAAACCACTCCTGAAAATTGCAAAAATTCATTCAGGTAGTTACCAGGAATCAACACAGACTAAAAGCCACCCCCCCCCCAAACCTCTAACAGTACTTCTAAATATGCTAAATTTAGCTTAGCATAACCTTGGGCACATTCACCCTTGCAACATCAAATGACAATATAAATATGCAAATAAACTGTCACAGATCAAAGATCACAGAATTAAAATTTGCATCAGGTCACATCAACTCAGGCCTTATGGATATGCAATGGAAATTATTTATAAATATAACAGAGACTTGACAGAGCAATGATCAAATCGCATCACATGAGCAATATATCATCATCATCATCAATTTGTGATTTTTAAAATCCTTTCTCGTATAATCAAAATTCACACAGCAGTTAATTTATTCTTAAATTTGGTATTATGATAGAAAGCTAATGGACTGACAAATTAATATAATAATTTAATTTGGGGAAGTGAATGTTTATTTTAGATTCTGGGGAAAGTGAGATTTTAAAACATAGTTTTCTTTGGCCCTATCTGCTTTTTGTCTTGGTCTCAGTTCTTACAGGCTCTTGACTGAAATTTTTTTATTTATTTTATTTTATTAAATTTATACCCCGCCCTTCTCCTTGTTAGGACCCAGGGCGGCGCACAGGCATTATTAAAACCACAAAATACAAAATACAAAATCGATTAAAATATATTAAATTATAATACTGTGACTCTCTAGCCACTAAAAATATGTTCAGTTTTAAGTTAATGTGTCTCATGATGAACAATAGAATATATGAACCAGCCCTTCAATACATCTAATATGGTATTAAGCTCATGTTTATTTTCAGATTAGGTATGATAGTAATGAGAATGAAAATGTTCTGTTGCTTAGTGTAGTTCAACTATGTTCCTCAGGCAGGTCAATAAATTAAATTGGGAAATTTGCATTGACCTGAATATTTTTGTTCTCAGTACATATCCCAAGTGTAACCTCCCCCTACTTTAATGTTTTAACTATTTATGAATGTTGGCCTTTTGCTGTTCAACTCCAAGAACCTAGAAAAGCTAAGTTCTGCTGACTAACCTTCTGAACTCAGAGGTGGACTCTATCAAATTACTGGTCCCTTTCTCATTTGGTTTGGCTTGTGCTTATCTCTATTTCCTATAATATTGCTCTGAAAATGAAGAGATGGAGCTGTATCTAAAGAGGAACTAGATGTGATGTGGAATATAAAAGCTAAAGTGACCTCAATGATAGTAGGAGCATCTGGGGCTAAACTGGGAGAGTGGCTCCTTCAGATTCCAGGAACAACCTCAGAGCTCTCTATCCAGGAGAGCACTGCAAGGGATGGCTAAGATACTAGGCAGAATCCTCAGCCCTCTAGCACAGATTGAGGAACACTCATATCACTTTTGGGAGTGAAAAGGAGATTGTTTTTCATGGATGCAGGTGTGTGTGTGTGTGCGCGCATGCGCATGCAGGTTACTATAGTGCCTGTAACCACAGAGAAAATTTATACTTGTTTAGACCTAAGAGTTACCTAACAAGGAACACTTATTTTGAAAGCAGTTTTAACCCCGTGTATGTCTTCTTAAATACTGTATACTCAGTGGTGGGATTCAGCCAGTTCACAACAGTTCAGGTGAACTGGTTGTTAAATTACCCATCAACCCCGCTATCAAAGTGGATCCGGGGTGCTGCACTGCACTGCAATGGAGAAACAGTCAATGGAGTGGCAGAGCTGGAGGACTGGGATGGGCCACACCTCCCACGACAGCCAACCTGACTCTGGGCAAACCAGTTGTTAAATTATTTATATTTCACTACTGTGTATACTGCTATGAAATAATTACTGTGTTCGGCCACTCAGTTAATGGCAGCTGTCCTTGAAGTTTCATAGTGACATGTCTGGAAATGTTAGCTGCCACCATTACTTCATCCAGTGGCAAAACGCAAACCAATATTCCCCTCCAAAGCACATCAACACTGTTTAAAGGACAATTCTATGCACGTTCATTTAGAAACATCAAATTAATTACTCTTTGAATAGCTGCTGCGCCACTAGGCCTCCCCCCTTTCAATCTTATCATTTTTTATATTCACTTTATATGTAGATGAAGGGATTCTGTTTCTAGTAAATCTATTTTTTTATACTTAAATAATTAAGAACTATGAGACATGGGGATATAAAGTATTTGAGATTTGATGAAAGATATATAGATCTAAAGACTGTATTGATTTTAATTTAAGAAATAAATGCTTAGGTCTACATAACAAACCTATTAAAAAATCTGAAACATTTCCTTTGATCTATTTTGATCTGCTTCAGGTCAAACCCCAAAGACCACTTGTAGACTGCAACTCATCCAGAACTCATCCAGAAAGTGGCTTTGCAAGAATTCAGGGGTGTTCCTTGTTCCTATGTCACCATTATGCTCAACAGGGGTGCCAACATTGGCAACTTTAAGACTTGTGGACTACAACTCCCAGAATTCCTCAGCAAGCTACTACAAGCTGCATTCGCTACTGATCAGAAATTTTATGAAGTCTTTCATGGCTGCATATATGCATATCTTGTGAGAGGTTTTCTATCCAAATATGTTTTATTATTTATTCTGTTTCCATAAAATATTAATAGAATCTACAATGGTCTGAGAATCTGTATCTCAGTTAATCAAATTAACAAACTTCCTCAAACCACAAAATTAGTTACCCAGACCTAATCCACATATCAAAACAATAAGGTCGGCAAACAGAGTTAATTAAATTATGACTCCCAGAGAAACTGTATGTTCACAAGAATAACACACACACACACACACACACACACACACACACACACACACACGACCCTCAAATGTCATCCTGAAATCAACAGATAAGCTCCCCTTATAACATTCTGCTGTTGTACCTCACTGCTCTGGGGCCTGCCCAGAGCAAACTGTTCGCTTTTACCTGCATTTACCAGCCTCCAAGTAAAAGCTGGAGGCTGAGGGGGGGAAAGGAGGAGCGACTCTTTAATCCCTCTCCACCCGCAGCCTATTCTGACTTTTTTGGAACTGCTAAATATTTCTTCCCTGTAAATCTCTTTATGAAAACTAAGCTATGAGAAATAATCTTTCCATCTTGGCTTGCCTGGTGAGCAAAGCAATGTGGAGACAAATCTTTTTCTCCTTTCCCTTCACTTTATTATCCCTTCCCCCAAGAAATGGGACAAGAATTTTTGTGTCAATGCCTTGGTCAAATATAGTTTCCTGTCTGTAATCTGTTTCTCAATGCTGCAAGGACAGTCCAGTAGATAATTTAATCAGTTCTAAATTTAGTCAGTTGTTTCCTCTATTACATCCTGGTTAACTTATTGCTTTTCTTATCAAATATGCTAATTAAGAGGAAGAAATTGAAAACCCACAACTCAGCAAAATCCTGTTTCCCAATTCCATTGGGAAACTATATTAAAAGTAATACTAATCCCATTATGTCTTTATATTGTAAAGTGCATTATAAGAGCTGAGTGAAATGTATGGATAAACATAGTTGTCACATTGATTATTTTAGTAATGTTCTATAACATATTTGATATTTGCTCCAGGGAGACAACACAACTCCCTAGATTAACTGTTTGGTCTGCAGACTATAGTTTCTATTCCCTAAAGAATTGACTTTCATATCACCAATATTCACATTTTTCCCCCTAGGGAAGTCTGGGATGCTATTCTTCCTGTCATAGGAATGCTGGGTTGTGTCTCATTTTTAGAAACTATTTCTTACTGCTCTTTTGTAGCTGCCTGCATATTTTCTTCCATGAGGAGATTATGAAAGTGATTGTTCAATTCCAGAGAAGTTTCACTGGGGCTAGGAGTGGGCTACAATAGATAGTAGGGTTTTGCTCTTGGTTGCTGTTTTCTTTTTAAAGTGACACCACACTCACCCTCCAAAAAAGGAAGTGCCTGTGGAAAGAACTTCAATATTTTTAAAAAACCTGCTAAAGAAACAATCATGATTAGCGCTTCAATAAAATTACCATAATTGGCAAGGGATGTCAAACATTACATATTAACTGCTTTAAATGCTGAGAAGTTGATTGGGTTAGAAATTCTGCCAGTAATTGTCATGTTCAGGAAATCCATCATCTCCCTATCTCTAAAGTTACTTTTAATTCTTTCTGGCATTTTCCCAACTTCTGTCAATTATTTTGCTAGCTCTCCAAATCTAATTGTTTCTTAAAGAATGACACACTTGTGCTACAGGTACCAGAATTGTAAAGATGTTGGTAGGTTTTGAATAAGAGAGAAAAGAAATATTAATAGAAAAATGGAAGCAGCCTGTCAGTGACAAGGGCTAAGGGCAATTCAAAAAACATTGCAAATAGCATTCAGACAGACTATTTGCTTTTCTTAGAACTGTCAGAATATCAGCAGCAAGTGGTTGTTCCAAATAATTCCTGGTAGGGACTGCAATCTTTTAAGAGATGGGAAATGGGGAAAAAATGTAACACCAAATGTTTATATAGTATTTACAAATGTTCAGTGCAATTCACTTCCCAATATCATTTTATGCAAACGAGACACAATTCTAACAGAGGACAATTGGAGTAAAACAGAAAATTGCACACAAACAATTGATGTGTGCAATAACTGTTCAATTTTTTCATTAATATCTACTGTTTCGTGAATTATATGGTCAGTTAATTATTCTGGATCATTTCTCATTTTTCCCTCTCTCTTTAGTTTTTATGGGTAGTATAATATTTGAGGGCATTTGTGAAGGATGCTATATGATTGAGATGTTTGATTGAGGGGTCATTTTTAAACTAAAAGAAGGCTGTTACAAGTTTTCAATGGATTTATTCATATAACAAAGAGAATAGAGATGTGCTTTGATATTCTCTTAGCTTTTTGAAAGGATTAATATAGTTGATATAAGAAACATTAATTCAAATTACCAAGGCAAACATTATTATAATATGTCTCACAGATTTTTCAGTCCATTAAACATAGCATCCAGCAATTTGATATGGAAAATTCACCCAACACATCCATGTTAAGGTTAAAAGGCCTAAAGGAGAAAGTAGAGGACAATGAAACATCAAAGCAGAATTGGCAATGGGTCATTATAATATATGCAGCATGACTTTCTGAAATTAGCTATGTAAGAGAATAATTATTGGAACACAATATTTGTAGCATCCAATTCAACATATTGAGAAATATAACTGAGGGGATAAAAGAACTGATAAAATGTCCCAAAGGACATTTTTCAATGAGGCATTGGCTTCTGAAATACCCCGTCCAAGATTGGGATGTTACCAACAATGAGGGAGATGGGTGGATAAGAAATATGAAATATAAACAAACAAACTTGGCAATAATTATTTGCATCCTGCAGCTTTAGCAACGGAAACTCATTTATTTATTTATTTATTTATTTATTTATTTATTTATTTATTTATTTATTTATTTATTTATTTATTTATTTATTTATTTATTTATTTATTTATTTATTTATTTATTTATTTATTTATATTTATACCCCGCCCTTCTCCACAGAGGACCCAGGGCGGCGCACAGGAATTTAAAAACATACAAAGATACAAAAATAAATACATAATTTAAAATATATTAAACTATCCTAATCCTATGCTAAAACCAAATTTTAAAATACCCAATTTTAAACTTTCTAAAAAGTCCCCGTGGGAGGTTAGGCTAGGCCGGCTTGTTGGAAAAGATGTGTCTATAAAAGTGAATCAGAGAGTGCTCAAGAATCTCCACAACATAAATGACATTAAATCGGAGTCCAAGATGGTAAATGTTAACAACTTTATATCATGACTTTGGAAGTACCAGGCCAATTTCTGATAGTGTAATGCTATCTAATTTGTTTTACACTGTGAGACCTTACTTAGGGTCTTTGAAAAATGGACCCAAGATTCAGAAGGCTCTTGATAAACATGAGCATTGGACCTGCTTCAAAAAGATGCAGTTCAATAGTAAGAAAAGTAAGATCCTGCATTTTGATAGATAAAACTGAATGCATAGATACAGAATAGGTGTTATCTTGGTTAAACAGTACTAATCATTGATAGAGTCATAGATGCCCAAGTGGACTATCACTTAAATATGAACCAGCAATGTCCTGATCTGGTGAACTCACTCAAAATGCAAAAAAAGATATTAAAACCCTAGAAAGTGTGCAGAGAAGAGCACCAAAGATGATAGGGGATCCAGGGGCTATATCATGGGATGAATAGTTGAGGGACAGAGGGATGTCTAGATTATCAAAGAGAAGGTTTGGGGGGTGACATAATAGCTGTCTTCCAGTACTTGACGAGCTATTACAAAGAAGAGGGGACTGACTTTTTTCCCAAAGCACCTGAGAGCAGGACAAGATGAGGGAACACTTGTTAAAGACAGATCCAACATAAGAGATTTTCTGACAGTGAGAACAATTAATCAATTGTGTCCCCCCCCCCCCCCGTTCTGTGGAGAAGGGCGGGATATAAATATAAATAAATTCAAAAAAATAGAATAGTTTGCCTCTTGGGGCTGTGGGTGCCTCATTGGAGGTTTCAAAAAGAAGAAGAGCAACCATTTGACTTGGGTGGTATAAGACTTATGCCTTGAGTAGGGAGTTAGTAGAAGATTGGACCAGAAGAACTTCGAAGTCCCTTCCAGCCCTATGATTCTATAGTTGCAATAGCTTTCAGGGTGCCCAATAAACTAATTCTGTTGTTACAACCATAGTTAAGTTTTGGGAGGAGATTATTTCCCTATATTCCAAAAATCTGAAAACAAGCTATTTTAATGGCATTTCTATATTGCAAAGTCATTAAAAGAAGGAAGGGAAAAACGTTTATACCGAAGAACTGAAGTTTTCCTTCTCTTTTGCAATAAGAGCTTTTTGTATTTCAAAATGTTCAAGAACACAAATATTTTATGGCAGATAGAAACTCATAAACTTTGCCATGTACAGTTCTTTGACAGTAATTATGCATGATAAGCATACTGATTTATTATATGACAACTCATTCAGCAGCATAATCTCTTCACAGGGACATGTTACCAGCTTAATGACAAAGTTAGTCTGTTGCCAGCTTTCTAAAAGGGCTGTTTTCAAAACACTTGCTTTCCCCACCCCCAAGATGCTTCACAATGTCACACTTTGAATGCTGGAATCATCACTTACATTGAGTTTAAATTTGCATATTCTTCCTCTTGGTATATGTTCTAAGTATGCCATAAAATGTCTGCACTCACTTTGCATGACAATTTGGGAAGATGTCATTAAAATTCACCATATTCTATTTTCACTGCTCATCTCTTTAAGCATAGAAAGTTTGAAAATGTCATTATCATAAAGATTGTGTTCTTCTTCCTCTGGGATATTTTTTTTTTCCACATCAAAATTTTCTGGCATATAAATCTCTTCATGAAATGCATGAAAAATGAAAATTTTATGGAAAGCTAATTGTTGTAAAGGCAACTATATGAAAGGTTAAATTTAAGTCATACAAATAATGTTAAATAATTCAAATTAAAAATGCCATTCCAGTGGAAAACTATCAGAATATAATTCTCCATGATTAGTTAAGCCAAAGGAAGTAAATATTTGCCTTTTTTGCTCAGAATTACTTCCCTACTACAAACCACAGTCCACATATAAACAACAAAGGCCAAATGCTAATCCAGAATATTTAAAGAGGATGCTGGAATTTTCTGGGCCTGAATGAAAATTTTCCCTTGTAGTAATTTTCCTACATGTTTAGTTAGTTGCAAGATTTATTTCTTGTTTTGTATTTATATGCATTCTTTAATTCTTGACAATCATCAAGAGTTGCATTTGTGAAATGGGAGACTACACAAATCAATTTAAATAAAATAAGGATAGTAAATAAATGCAGATATGTTACTAGGCACATGGGACAAGAGCAGATAAATAATGTCTTTGTAGGCCATTATTTTATCTTAATTCTTTACCATTGAAATCTCCCTAAAATATTGTGAATATGAACTAGTCTTCCTTAGACATTTTCCTCACATACTGAATGAACTTCAGTATTATTATTATTATTTTAATTTATAAAACTGCACTCTCTCCCCGAAGGGACTCGAGGCGGTACACAGGGAATTTAAAAATACATACATAAAACCAATAAGCATAAATACAATTAAAATAAATTAAACTGGACCCTGCGCTAAAATCCCAAACTGACTAAAGCGGGACCCCAAAAAGTCCCTAAAAACAATTCAATTACCCCAAGCCGGCCAGGCAGAAGAAATGAGTTTTTAGTTTTTGACGGAAGGAGCAGAGGTCCATGGTTGTTCTAATTTCGGGGGGAAGGTTGTTCCAGAGGGTTGGGCCTGCCACAGAGAAGGCCCTTCCCCTGGGCGTCGCCTGCTGGCATAGCCTAGTGGACGGCACCCGGAGAAGTCCCTCTCTGTGGAAGCGAATCGGCCGTAGGGATGTATGGGGCAGGATGCGATCCCGCAGATAGCTAGGTCCCGTGCCATGGAGCGCTTTGAAGATGATAACCAACACCTTAAAGCGCACCCGAAAGACGACAGGCAGCCAATGCAGCTCGCGCAGCAGCGGTGTTACATGGGAAAACCTGGAGGTTCCCATAACTGCCCACGCGGCTGCATTCTGGACAAGCTGCAGTCTTTGGGTGCACCTCAAGGGGAGCCCCATGTAGAGAGCATTGCAGTAGTCCAGTCGGGATGTCATGAGTGTATGAGTGACTGTGCAGAGGGCATCCCGGTCCAATAGGGGACGCAACTGGTGGACCAGGTGAACCTGGTAAAACGCCCTCCTGGCTACGGCCGTCACTTGATCTTCCATGGACAGCCGTGCATCAAGGAGGACGCCCAAGTTGCGAACCCCATCCACAGGGGTTAGATGTTCGTCCCCTATGGCCAGTGATGGAGTCAACTGGTTGTACCGGGCTGCCGGAAACCACAGCCACTCGGTCTTGGACGGATTGAGTCTGAGTCTGTTACTTCCCATCCAGGCCCGCACGGCTTCCAGGCACTGGCACATCACCTCTATGGCATCGTTGGGGTGGTTTGGGGTAGATATATCAGCTGCGTATCATCAGCGTAGAGGTGGTACTCCACCCCAAAACCATAGATGATCTCGCCCAGCGGTTTCACATATATGTTGAACAGGAGTGGCGAGAGGACCGACCCCTGAGGCACCCCACAAGTGAGAGGTCTCGAGGTCGACCTCTTCCCTCCTGCCAACACAAATTGCGATCGACCGGAGAGGTAGGAGGAGAACCACCGCAACACAGTGCCCCTCATCCCCAACCCCTCCAGCTGATGCAATAGGATACCATGGTCGATGGTATCAAAAGCCGCTGAGAGGTCTAATAGGACCAGGATGGAGGAACAACCCCCATCTCTGGCCCTCCAGAGATCATCCACCAACGCGACCAATGCCGTCTCGGTGCTGAGTCCAGGTCGGAAGCCAGACTGGCGCGGGTCTAGATAGATGGTTGCCTCCAGGTGCCGGGGGAACTGCTGTGCCACCACACTCTCTACAACCTTCGCCAGAAAGTGAAAGTTGGAAACCGGACAGTAATTAACCAACAATGCTGGGTCCAGAGAGGGCTTCTTGAGGAGGGGTCTCACCACCGCCTCTTTCAAGATGGTAGGCAAGGACCCCTCACCCAAGGAAGCATCCTGGAGCCAGCCTCGTGTAACCTCCCAGGATGCCAGTACAAGCCAGGAGGGACATGGGTCCAATAAACATGTGGTAGCTCGCAGTCGCCCACGTAACCTATCCATATCTTCGGAAGTAACAGAGTCAAACTCTTCCCACAAAACTGTCTCAAGATCTGCCTCGGGGCATCCCGCTGGACCACTTTCGATGGAGGCCAACTCGCTCCGAATCTGAGCGATTTTTTCCTGCAGATATTCCCCAAATTCCTCTGCTCTACCCTGCAAAAGGGCTTCCCGCGTCATCTGTTGAAGGAGGGAGTGGGTCACCCTAAACAGGGCGGCAGGGCAGTTATCTGCGGATGCGATGAGAGTGGCATATAGTTATTTTCTTTTAGAGTTGAGCACTTTGCAATTAGCCATATTCCGAGATATTTAATTTTCTTTGTCACTTTGAGTCTTATTACCGCTTCTAATTATTTATTTTGTTATTCCTTCAAATTTTTAGTTATCGTTTTAGTCTTTTCTCTGTTGATCTTTAACCCTGCTACATCTCCATATTTTTTCTAATTATCGAATTAAACTACTTCCTGTTTCTAGCAGATCTTATTCTACCCACCCAACAGAAATTCTCTATCTTTATCAGCCTAAAGATAACGTTTTGATTTGATCCACAGAGAAATGAAATTGTCATCTTCGTTCAGAAATTGATAACTACTCTAGTTTATCAGTATGTTGCAGAACATTTCTTTAAAGATAAAATGTGCTGCCATTGGTGGTTTTTCTTAAATAAAATGGGGGAAATTTTAATTCCCTATTATTTAATGGTTAGATTAACTCCACAGTGCAAATATTCTGAAATTTTAAATTCCAGCTTCCAATCTTAGACAATAATCCTATACCCATGCAACTGCTATTAGAAGATAATAAATTTTATTCATGCTCAAGCTTGGATGATTGGACTA
Organism: Rhabdophis nuchalis; assembly: GCA_039707465.1. Lineage (NCBI taxonomy): Eukaryota > Metazoa > Chordata > Lepidosauria > Squamata > Natricidae > Rhabdophis > Rhabdophis nuchalis. The sequence continues at coordinate 111,143,484 of CM077647.1, read as the reverse complement.
TTGATTGATTACATAAAAAATTGTAGTGTTTAATGTTTGTCACTGACTTCTGTCCTCTAGTATGGCATTTTCTCATCTTGTTTCATTAGCGAACATGAAAATATTGCTTTCTTTTTGATCTTCAATCATAAATTAATCAAATCAAATATTTAAAATTATATAGATTCGTATAGCATTCTAGAATAAAGCTACTAATTTGTAGTATATTATGTTGTGTGAAAACAGCAACTATGCCTACATACACCCAGAGAAGGAATATGTCAGATCTTAAAATTGATGATTCAATGCATCATCTTTAAATAAATATATCAATTGTTTACAGTGAAACGGTATACATTTTAAAAAGTTATAAAATGAAAGGCTAAGCTAGAATCATGTGGGTACAAATCAGAAATCAGAAGAGAAACATTGTTTGCCATTGGGAAGGCTTAACTGTACAGGAATGCCATTTTTTCTCTGTATATTGGGGAACAGCAAAGAACTCTTTCAGAGATTCACACATCTCATGATAATTATTTGTGAGACAGCTGAGATTTGATGATGCATCATCATCAAATGTGCTGGCTTTCTAGGACCTTGTGAAGGTAGCAGTGTACCCAGCTAAGCGGAGAGAAGAACACTGCAACTACCAGAACATTCAGTCCTACATTGGAGAGCATTAAAGAGAGCAGGGTAATTAATTACAAACTTGGAAATTTCAGTGAATCCTCTGTTCACAGGCAATAACAGAAATACTTAAACCTGGGAACTCATCATTCCTGGTCATTCTTCCTAAGTGGTTGTTCAACATTTGGAATGGTTATTATTGCTGTGATGGCTATAAGTTGGGAAGGAAACTTATCTCCAACAGATTCTTAGAAATATATGGGTTTAAACATATATGAAAACCCATCAAGCTGAACTTTCTGTCACATTCTAAACCAGTTCTTCTCCACCTTAGCAGGAAGATATATGGACTTCAAGAATTCCCCAGCCCATTTTAGTCTTCTTGATGATTCACTCACCAAGTCCCAGAGATGATAAGATATTGGGTAAAAATCCATATAACCATTTTATTTTGTGCTGTATTAGGTATATGTGAAGTTACTGAAAAGTAAGCTGGAGGCATTTGAACTGGACAGATCAGAGAGCCGTATTGTTGCAGGCCTGGAGTTTTAGCCTGAAATATTATATCCGCTCAAATTGGGGATATAATGCTTCTTTATTTCAGAAGAAAAAATAGTATTATTGATGTACTCTGGTTATTGTCAATGATTTAACTGCCTTTTGACAAAGTGATTTACTTTTGTCTTGTTATATTAATGATATTGTCTTATTATGTTGAGGAATTCATGCATAATAAAAGTAGATAAGATTCAGAATCATTTTCTTATATCTTTATGATTCAGGAAGAGTATTATCACATGGGTGTTAAGTCAAATAAAAAAAATGCCAGCAGATAATTGTGGGATGAGACAAATTCCTGATTAGCAACACAACCCATTAACAAGTTAATCTAGAAAATGCAATCTTGTTTAGCTCTTATACAGGTATGCTGCCCAGTATCTTTTTTGGAGTTAGGAGGTGTCAATGGTCCAACTCAGTGCATGCAGCAAATAAAGATTGCTGAGCCACTTTTTTATTTCCAAGAGTATAATTTACTGAACTAATATGGACACAGAAGTAGTGAAGCCAATTCTAAAAGTTTTGTGTGCAAATGCTATAGTTAAATGTTCCCCTTTTCCCATTGTCACTTTATTCCATCCAATTAATTATGTCCAGTTTGTTTGGGGATTTCTCAGCTGTTGACCTTGAACGCTGATATGTCTTATACTGTAGAGTTGGTACTCTTGCATTCCACCCCATTCCTTTCCTCCATTGCTTCTTGTCTGGCCTGGAACAGGGTTTACAAATCAAGCGATGACAGGAGGCCTTAAAATCCAAACAAATAAACAGAATGCATGCAACTAAATGTAAAGTACCAGAATACCAGAAAAAATGACATTCTCTCTCTCTCTCTCTCTCTCTCTCTCTCTCTCTCTCTCTCTCTCTCTCTCTCTCTGAAATAAAAATGGGCGAGACTTGTATTTGAACTACTTATCTTCATTTTCCAGTACCTTCCTCTTCCAATGTGGACTCTCTCCTGGCTTTTTGTTTTTGTCTTCTTTTCCTATTCAAGAGATAGGTATGTTGCATCTGTGGAAAGGAGGGCAGTAGCTCATGTAGAGTGAGCTAAGAGTTGGTAAAAATGTTCAAAGTCATTTGTAATGGAAAGCAAGGTCAGGAGCTTAGACGAGAGAGAGCAAAGACTCAAGGCTTCTTTAATGATTCTGTCTTCTCCTGCAAACAGAAAATCTTTTAAGCTGACAAGACAAGGAGCTGTTAGGCGTGCCCATACTCACAACTACTTACCCTGAGTTTTATTCTTTCCCTTCATATTTTTCTTTTCTGTTTTAAGAAAATACTGCACTGTTTTAAAACATACTATACCTGATTACCTATGATCATTCTAGAGAGCATCTTTATATCAAATTGGAACTGAACTCATAGAAATCATAGACTAAATATTCATTGATATAAATTGAAAGCCGTAAACATTTACTTAGTCAAGCAATACTCAGGATCAAACTCTTCCCTTACTCTATGATTATTTAGCTTAATTTAATCCCTATTATTTCAGACAAGATAGAACAGAAACCGCAGTAGAATGATAGGACTAAAACAACCACATCAAAAGATTTTCTAATCTAGTTGTATTGGACAAGAGAGACAGAGAATTAGCAATAAATATATAAATAAATACATAATCCAATGCCATGGATGCACTTTGGTGTTGATAATTTTGTGCAATTTCTTGCTGTCCACAAGGATTTAAAAGAAGATAATTATTAAGTGGGAGGATAGGAGGAAATGATGATTACAATACTTAAATTAATCTCATTTAGAATCTTAATACTCTGAACAATACTATACTTGCTTAAAAATGACCATTATAGAAACATTAAGAGGAGATCACGTATATTAACAACATCAGTTTTGCTTCTTTGGGGAAAAAATATTTTTTCCATACTATTGGATTCCGTAAATACACTGTAAATTGCCAAGAGATAAATATCTGGTTGGAGCTTCTAGCAGATCATTTGCTGGCTACCAGCATTATCTTCATCTATAGGCCTAGGACAGTGGTGGCGAACCTTTTTTGGCTCCCGTGCCAAAAGTGGGGGGAGCGCAGGAGGGGTCGTGCATGGGTGTGCCACACATGTGCATGCTTTCTCCCTCTGGTTTGCTTGTAGGGTCATTTTTTGCCCTCAGGAGCCTTCTGGAGTCTCCAGCCCTCAGAAGCCTTCAGGGAAGCCTCCAGAGGGCGAAAAACAGCCTCAAAAGAAGGCCAAAGTCAGCTGGATATGCGCACTGGAGCTGACAGGGCAATGTCTGGCGTGCCCTAACAAATGGCTCTGCGTGCCACCTGTGGTACCCGTGCCATAGGTTCACCATCACTGGCCTAGGAGATGAAGCTTATGATTTAATGTTGCCATCAAGCTTGGCAAGTACTGACCCAAATATTTTCATCTAAAATATGATATGCATTGCAGATGCATTCCAGTTCTATCCCCTCTTTCCATTTAAAAGTTTCAGGACCTATAACATATTTAATAGGAGTTTTAGCCTATCATTCAACTGCAGATAATACAAGTAGATAATGTGACAAAGAGCTATCACAACTAGGATTTATATTTCAGAACATTAGAAAATCTCCAAAAGTAAAATTAAGTAAATCCTTGTATTACACCCATCTTGTCACCACTCTGTATTTTCCAGTCTTAAGTTCTGTTTTATTCCATCTAAAGAATGAATAATCAAAAATAAATAAATAAACAAACAAACAAACAAACAAACAAACAAATAAATAAATAAATAAATAAATAAATAACGGACTATCTTTTATTCAAGCTATCAGATGAGACAGGAGTGTTCTAGATACCTGAGGGTTATGTACTGGATTTTGTACTTTATGCAATATGCATGCACAAAATGGCAGATCATTCCAAGAATCACAGATATGCAAATCCAATTGACATGAATAATACATTCAGGCATATATTTGTCAGCCCAGCACTACTTTCAAATGCTCTGGATGTCTGGATACATTTTAATATGCAAGAGTGTGAATCAAGTGAAACTTAATCTAAATAATCTGGATGGAAATATGTCACAAACATGGATAAGGTTACATTTAGCCTGCAGACATACATTAGCAATGTCTGCAGACTCAGCATTGCAGATGGCACTAATAGCAAAGAGTACCTTTTAATAGCTTAGTATAGGTCATCTTCAATAACCTGTGTAATGGCTTATATCCACATCAGTATAGTGCATTCTATGAAGTTGCCTTCAATATATTTCATAATTCTCAATGGGTCTGGAATACTTTGATTCAGATGTTTTTAGGGTCAGAAAATGTGACTCAATTTTTGTGTCAATTGCACTGGTTATTGGCTGTGTTTCAAGGAAGTTCAAGATGATAGGTTTTTTTTTTAAGTTCTAACATAGTTTTTGCAAATGATCTAATGAACCATCCTAGGCCTTGAGTTTTGTTTCAGAAGCCCAGTTTCTATCCTGCTGACAGCTACTTGATTTGTTTGATGGTTATAAGACAGGTTTGGCCTGAATTAGGGTTACCAGACATCCTGCAAAAGGAAGATACGTCCAGCAGCACTGCCTTAAAATCAAATGATATCTGGCTCTTTGAGAATCTCTTCTGAGATTTTTCTCAGCTCTTCTCCACCACACATCCTTAGTAAGTGCTTAACCCCAAGTTAATCTGCTCTGTGACCTTAATTAATATCCTCTAGATCAGTGGTTCTCAAACTTTTTCAGTCCACCGCCCCCTTGATGCTACAAACTGATCCTCAGTGCCCCTCGCCCAGTGGTGGAATTCAATTTTTTTACTACTGGTTCTGTGGGCGTGGCTTGGGGGGGTGTCATGTGACTGGGTGGTTTGCACGATGGAAGGAAGATAGTAACAGAAAAATTCAAAACTGTAACAATTAATTGCACATTTATTCAAAATCCAATTTAAAAACCTTTGCAGTTAATGTTAATTCAACAAAGTTGTTGAACATGATCCAGTGATACCAGGTTTTCAAAGTCTGATAGTCATTTATCAAGAACCTTAGTAACTAGTAACTTAGTAAACTCAGTAAAATGTAGTAACTACTTCACTGTTCTTAGTAGATGATAATTCCTGTGTAGATATTGAAAGAAGTAATCTCAGTAAGGTATTATCACAAAGCACAAAATTGCAGCAGATATCATTAAGATATCACAAACTTACTCGAAAAGATGTTCTTGTGAGAAACCCAAAATGGATAATAAACACTTTTGTCTTTTATCTAAAGTTTTTCATCCTTAGATCAATAACATTAATTATTGTTTCTCTCCCTCACAAACATACACATATACCAGTGGTGGGTTTCAAATTTTTTAGAACCTATTCTGTAGGTGTGGCCTAATTTGTGGGCATGGCTTGGCAGTCATGTGACTGGGTGGGAGTGGCCAACTTGTAAAATGTGGTGAAACTAATATAACAATGCTCTTGCTTAGCAACCAAAATTTTGGGCTCAATTGTGATCATAAATTCTCTTTCTTTTTCTTTCTTTCTTCCTTCCTTCTTTCTTTTCTTCCTTTCTCTTCCTTCCTTTGTTTCTTCTTTCTTTCTTGTCTCTCTCTCCCCCACTTACTTTCTCTTTCCTTCTTTCTCTTTCTTTCTATTGCTTAATCTCTTTATCTCTCTCTTTTTTTCTCTCTCTTCCTTTTATCATCTCTCACTCTCACTCTTTCTTTCTCTTTCTCTCTCCCTCACTTACTTTCCCTTTCTCTTTCCTTCTTTCTCTTTCCCTTTCCTTCTTTCTTTCTTTCTTTCTTTCTTTCTTTCTCTCTCTCTCTCTCTCTCTCTCTCTCTCTCTCTCTCTTTTCTCTTTCTGTCTCCCTCTCCCTCTCCCTTCCTTTTATTCTCTCTTACTCTTTCTCTCTCTCTCTTGCCCCCCCTCTCTCTCATACACACACCTTCCTCATTTTCCCTGCCACCTGCAGCTCTTGGAGGAAGGAGGAAGGGAAGCGAGCCCCGGGCCACATCTCTGCCTCCTTCCTCGAGAGCTGGCTTCAGGGATGGCCAGCCTCTCCTGTCACTGCACCCTTCACTTGCCTTTCACCCGGAGGCTCCCGCTAGCAGGGTGCCTGCCATTTCACCTCCCGAGAGGAGCTTGGGAGAGACGCGCAAATGGCCACAACTCAAGGCTCCTGAGTAGGATGCTGGACACCGGGGGTGGCAGTGGCGCCTGCTGCTGCTGCTTCTGCTGCTCCCAGTAATGCAGGCTCCTTGGAGAGCATTAAGTTGCAGGTGCACCGATTCCAGCAGCTATGTTTTCCTGCTCAGGACGGCTAAGTGCAGTTTGGCAACTCCTGGCTCCCCTCAGGCAAATCCTCCTTCCTGGAGCTCTTCTATGCAATTTTTGAGTTCCTTCTACCCAGCTGCCCCTATGTAATATTGATGCCCTCTGCTTATGGCTGGCACCATCTACAGAGCAACATCAGCGACAGTAATAATAATAATAATAATAATAATAATAATAATAATAATAATAATAATAATAATCATCTTTATTGTCATTGTAATAATAAAATTGTGCCAGTCATAAGCCGTGGACATTAATATTACATAGGGGCAGCTGGGCAGAGGTGCTCGCTCACATAGCCTACGTGCTTCCAGCGGAAATGGGAAGCGTGGGGGAAGCTGGAGTGGCAGGTTAAATAAACAAATTTGGCTTCGTTTCCTTGAGTGGCGAGAGAGAAAGTAGCCTGAGGCTGCTGGGAGAATGTCCCCTTCGGGTTGTCCCCTTAGCATCCCCCTGCTGCCCCCCCTTGCCTCTTAGTGCCCCCTGCTGTCCCTTGCCTCTTAGTGCCCCCCTAAGTCATCCCACCCCCACCCCCCCAGGGGTGGTGCTACCCACTTTGGGAACCACGGCTCTAGATAGCTTGGACTGTTGACTGAAGCTGACAAGATCCTAATCAGTTACATGCTTTTGCCTCTTAAGCAATTCTAAAAAAATTGCAATTCCTGCCACTAAAAAAAAACACTTTTTGATTCTAGAGAAAGCAATTTCATACACATGTATGCCTAAGAACATTTTCCTCAGTTATTCACTTATTTGTAAAACTAGGTAGTTTTATTAATACTTGATTTAACTGTCTTATGTTAGAAAACATTGCTGTTTTCTAAACTTCTCAAAATAACAGAAAGGAAATTTAGAGGTCTTCTAGTCCAACCCTACTCAAGCAGAACACTCTACACCATTCCCGACAAATTGTTGTCCAATCTCTTCTTAAGAGCCTCCAAGGCTAATAATTTTAATCTGCTGCAGGAAGATACATATAGTTAATACAGTAATCCCTCGTTTTTCGCGGTTAATGGGGACCGGAACCTTCCGCGAAAACTGAAAAACCGCGAAGTAGGATTCGCAATACACTATACCGGAAACTTGAGTTGGTGGACATCGTTTAAAGCAAGCACTAGGGGGCGCTTGCCTCCTACCAATGCATTTTTTTTCTATTCTGTATTTTTGAAAAACCCGCGATGCACTGAAGCCGCGAAACATGAAGCCGCGAAAAACGAGGGATCACTGTATTCAATTGTTTGAATATTATTGAATATATTCAGGCCCTTGTTGTTTTTCTGAATCTATTCTTCAATGTGAAGAATTTCCTCTTTATTTTTATAGTGTCCACAGGGCTACATAACATTGCACAATAAAATATTATCTTTTTGTTTTGCAAATATGGTAACATTAAAATTTGTATAGTTGGTGGGTTTTTTCCTGGTATCTGAGCTACAGTAGAATATGCAGTGTACAGCATAACATGTTCAAATGAAATGAGTCTATTAGCTTTGGTTTCTCAGAAACTTGATTTAATGGCAACATTCAAATTCTAAAAAACAAGCAGATGTAATGACACAAGTTGGCATTGGCCCTGCATCTAAATTCTTTAAAGGAGAGGATAATAGGACTGTACAATACATTTGTGGAAAAATTAGAGGTTTTACCAAAGGAGCTATTTAGATGAGAAAATTATAGTTGCATGTTAGCACATCTGCATCTTGACATCATGGATGCATGATAATTCTCATGAATTATGCAAAAGGATAATTAAAAGTCTAATTTACTAATCATCTCTCAGGGTCATAAGTGGAACTGGATTTTATTAAGGACAGATTTCTGAACGGATCTACCATCCTGTATAGCTGCTGGGGGAAAGAAGGACAGATGGCTTCTTCTTCTTTTTTTAGTATTTCTTTTTCATTTTCATAACATATAATCGCTATTATATAGTCAGCATCATTTTGTATTATTAAATGTTTACATCAATTCATATTACCATCAACTCCCAAAAAACAATTATTGGTTCTTCTGCTCTTCATACACCATATTTGTCCTTACCCATCACTTTCTTCTCCCTCTCTCTCCTCCCCTCCCTACCTCCTTTCTTCCCTCTGTCATCCTTCCCTACTCCACTTCCCCTTCCTCTCTCCTCTTCCTCTCTCCCCTTTCCACTTCTCCTTTCTCTCCTCCTCTTCCTCCTCCTGTTGTATATATATAATTGTTATATATAATTGTTTTCCACAACAACCTGCTAGGTCCCCAATTAAGGGAGGAAGCACACTGCTTTTCCTTTTCTGCCTTTCGGCTCATCACCAGAGACCATCTAGACAGAAAGCCATGAATTCCGTTGTGTAATTTTTTTATGTGTGTGTTACGTTTTTGAGCTGATCAATAAATAAGTCAGGGAGACTAGGATAGATCTATTTCGAGCTTGTTAGCTCTCATCAGCTAGCCATACCCTTACTGGGATTCGAACCAGGGCTGTATTCCATGCCAGGCGAGAGCCTTGCCATTAAGCCAACTCGGTTCTGTTCTTGTCAGCTGAGACAGGTGGATAGTTATATATCATTCCCTATATCACTGCCAAGGCCGATGGAGTTTTTTTGCCTGCTTTTTATTTCCCTCCATTTCCCCCCCCCTTTCGTTGCCTTTCCCCCCTTCTTCTTTGAATTCTTCTTCCCCGAGTCTCTGCCTCCCTGGGTTAAGAATTCTATTTAGGCTTGATTTTTAATAATTTATGCATATTTTTTATAATTCCATGTACTCGTATTTTTCGGAGTATAAGATGCACCTTTTTACCCCCCAAAAGAGGGTGAAAATCTGAGTGCGTCTTATACTCTGAATGTAGCTCCACCCACCCGCTCCGCGCATTGCATTTTTGGGGAGGTTCCATGCAGCGGGGATCCTCACTTTCACATGGCACCTGATTCCTGCCTGGGGAACTGCGATGAAAGGCTTTTCAATAAAAGAGTTTTGGGGCTGCAGGGTCCCCTCCCCGATTCAAAAAAGGGCGCATGCAGAGGCCAAACAAGTGCATCGTGTTTCAGATGGCAGGCAGTTCCAGCACGTGCTGCCACCTGAAAATGTTTTCCTTCCCAGTTCCCCGGTGCACATCGCAGAGCCTCACACCCTCCTCCTCCTCAACAGACTCATCGCCTGTTTTCTCCTGGTCAGCACTGTCAGCTGAGGGAGGCAGGCAGAAAAGCAAGGGGGCAGCGCAGTCGGGTGAAGGCATGGATGCGCAGGAGCTGGGCATGGATGCAGGGCAGGCAGATTAGAGGCAGCCGGCCGATTGCCGGCTTGGCTGCTGGCCATCCAGAGTGCGCAGGCAGAAAAGGAAACATGCATCATGGCTCTGTTAAGATGCACATTTCATGGTAAGGTACAATATAGGATGGCAGGTGGGGCATGGAATAGGGTGCCCTGGCAGTCACTTCTTAGAGCCATGCCCTTAAGTGTCGTTGCCAGCGACCATGGTTTCACACACCCCTCCCGGATAACAACTGGCAGGAGAGGAGAGGCAGTGCACTAGGCAAAGTTTCACCACTCCCACCCCAATGAGCAAGGAGAGGGGAGGGAAGAGTCCAGCAGTGCCCGGGGCACTTCTTTGACACTGGCAGGGATGCCAGGAACCCGATCCCCTGCCCCACCTGCCACCCCCAAATTGGACCCCACCACGAATGAGGTTCCCGTCATCCCTGTGGGTGGTGAAAGTTCACCCGGCACACTGCCTCTCCTCTTCAGGATCCAAAACCAAGTTTAAAGTTTATAATTGCATGGGTTTTTCACCTCTCTGCTTTCTTTCCTTCTGTCCAAAAGTATTACAAACAAAGAGCTTCAGAGGGGAGGGGGGTGTTACAACCCTCTACCTTCTTTTCTTCCTTTTATTTTGGAGAAAGAAAGTCCCTATCTGACCATCAATATTATTTTTATTCTCAAAATTTCTTTGCCTTTTTCAGGTTTAATTTATAGTTGTGGGTTAGATAAATTTTCTTACCTGGCCTTTCATCTCTTCCACTCCCCTTCTGTTCCAAAATTATTTTGACAAACAGCCAATATCTTGTCAGACATGTTGAAGGCTGTTGTCCCAACTCCAATTCATAGGCAAATCTCTGACCTGCAAGAGATCTATTGCTTCCCTCTGGTCTGCTGGCCTTCTTTGCACCACTTCCAGGGAGGTTCTGCTCCAAAAAAGGAACACCGGAGTAGGTTTGTTAGACAGGGTTCATGTGAGACTTTTCAGAGCTTACATCTCCCACGTCTGTCCAGCTGAAGAACTTCCTGTCAAATCCAGAGATGGCTTCTTTTATAGAAGAGATTTCCTTCATAGAACTATGCCAAATAGGAATAGGGAAGGGTGTTCACAGATGTTTCTATTTCTTTCAAAGTACAACCCCATTAGAAAAATAATATTTAATGAATTCTTGAAAATTCAAAAATCATTCAAATGGGGGGGGGGGAATAAAGAATATATCTCCACTCGCCAATTTTCTAAAATTTATTTAGAAAAATGTAAGACATACTTAGTCAACAATCTATTTTATAAGGTGTCTCTGTCTTATTTATCACTCATTACTTATCAACACTCTCTCTTGTTGTTTTATCACGTATATAAACTTTTTAAAAGTGACATATTTCTATATATGCATGCATGTATGTAGCTAGATATAGATATATAAGTAAAATATCACAAAGAGAAATATAAAACAATAGTAAATAATAACAGTAAAGAATAACATTTGTATATATTGTTTTCTGATGCAATTATTATTCAAATACCTATTTATTGGGACATCCATTTGGCTGGGATGGGCAGGGAATTAGACCAGAACACCTCCAAGGTCCCTTCCAGCCCTATGATTCTATCATTTTTAACCAACTCTGTTTTGAATATATTTCATTATATTTATCTATAAAAGGTTTATGTTTTTAAGTAGGTTATAACAGACATAACAGGTAACTATAAATATTATGGGAATAATTGCAATAATCATTAACAAAGGTTTTATATTATGATTGTATGTATGTATGTATGTATGTATGTATGTATGTATGTATGTATGTATGTATGTATGTATGTATGTATGCTGGTGGGTTTCAAATTTTTTTAGAACCTATTTGGTAGGTGTGGCCTATTTTGTGGATGTGGCTTGGCGGTCATGTGATCGGGTGGGAATGGCCAACTTGCTTAGCAACCAAAATTTTGGGCTCAATTGTGATCATAAGTTCTTTCTTTCTTTCTTTCTTTCTTTCTTTCTTTCTTTCTTTCTTTCTTTCTTTCTTTCTTTCTTTCTCTCTCTCTTATATATTATCTCTCCCTCTTTCTCTTTCCTTTCTTTTTCTTCCTTCCTTCTTTCTTGCCTCTCTCCCCACTTACTTTCCTTCTTTTCCTTTCTCTTTCTTTCATTCTCTCTCTCTTTCTCTTTTTTCTCTTTCTCCCTCTTCCTTCCTTTTATTCTCTCTTTCTCTTTCTTTCTTTCTTTCTTTCTTTCTTTCTTTCTTTCTCTCTGTCTCTGTCTCTGTCTCTCTCTCTCTTTCTCTGTCTCTCTCTCTCTGTCTCTCTCTCGCTTCTCATCTCTCTTGCTTCTCCTCTCTCTGATATACATATACCTTCCAGTTGGCAAAAAATTCTTTTATGCCAGCTGGGAAGTTGGCAAAGAAGCCTCATTTTCCCTGCCACCTGCAGCTCTTGGAGAAAGGAGGCAGAGAGAAAGTTGAGGCAGAGAGAAAGTTGCCTGAGAGAATGTCCCCTTCGGGTTGCTGGAACAGCAAGTTTCAAGGCAAAACTCAGCTGCATCTCAGGCAACTTTCTCTCCTGCCACACAAGGAAGCTGGGTTTTGCCTTGAAACTTGCTGTCCCAGCAACCCGAAGGGGACATTCTTCCAGAGTCTCGGGCAACTTTCTCTCTTGCTGCACAAGGAAGCGAAGCCAAATTTGTTTATTTAACCTTCCACTCCAGCCTCCCCCACCCTACTACATTAATAGCCCCATGCTTCCCATTTCTTCTGGAAGCATGCAGACCATGCATGTGAGCAGGCGCATGATGCCCCTCAATGATCTGAGTGGTACCGGGAGGTGCCAAAATGAGCTCAGCCATCCTCACTCCCTCTCAGCTAAAGGTGGGAGCGCCTGAGACGCCGCTGGGGGAATGTCCCCTTTGGGTCACTGGGACAGCAAATTTCAAGGGAAAACACAGCTGCTGGAATCTGTGCGCCACTGAACCTGCAACCTAATGCTCTCTAAGAAGCCTGCATTACTGGGAGCAGCAGAAGCAGAAGTGGCAGCACCACCCTCACCCCTGGTGTCCAGCGTCCTCCTTGGGAGCCTCAAGTTGTGGCCATTTGTGCGTCTCTCCTGAGCTTATCTCAGGAGGTGAAATGGCAGGCACCCCGCTGGAAGAGCCACCCGGTGAAAGGCGAGTGAAGGGCGCAGTGACGGGAGAGGCTGACCATCCTCAAAGCCAGCTCTTGAGGAAGGAGGCAGAGATGAGACCCAGGGCTCACTTCCCTGCTGGGCAATGGGGGGGGGGGCTTTCTCGCACACCTTCGGAGAAAGAAAGAAGGCATTTGAGAAAGCCCCCCACACTGCCTCTCAGAGGCGGGGCAATTGGTGAGCCAGCCAATCAGTGAGTGGCAGGTGGGGAAAGCATGGTGCGGATGGGCCGGGCAGTGAATGAGCAAGCAGTGACGGAATGGGTGGGGGGAGGGAGGGCAGGGGGGAGGGAGCGTTCCAGTACTGTCCCACTGGACAAACAGGTTCTAAAATGTATGGTAAATTTGACGAACCCCTTCTGGCCTACGGGGCGAACCAGAAGCAACCCACCCGTGGTATGTATGTATGTATGTATGTATGTATGTATGTATGTATGTATGTATGTATGTATGTATATACATATATCAGACATTGGCATAGTGATTAAGACATCTGGCTAAACACCTGGAGATTGTGAGGAATAGAATAGAATAGAATAGTCCAACTCTGTTAATCTGTTATAGAATAGAATAGAATAGTCCAACTCTGTTAATCTGTTATAGAATAGAATAGAATAGAATAGAATAGAATAGCAGAGTTGGATGGGACCTTGGAGGTCTTCTAGTCCAAACCCCTGCCTAGACAGGAAATCCTATACCATTTCAGGCAAATGGTTATCCAACATCTTCTTAAAGACTCCCAGTGTTGTGGCATTCACAATTTCTCGAGGCAAGTTATTCCGCTGATTATTTGTTCTAACTGTCAGGAAATTTCTCCTCAGTTCTAAGTTGTTTCTCTTCTTGATTAGTTTCCACCGATTGCTTCCTGTTCTACCCTCAGGTGCTTTGGAGAATAGTTTGACTCTCTTTTCTTTGTGGTAACCCCTGAGATATTGGAACACTGCTAGTCCTTCTTTTTATTAAACCAGACATACCCAGTTCTTGCAACCATTCTTCATATATTTTAGCCTCCAGTCCCCCAATCATATTTGTTGCTCTTCTCTGCACTCTTTCTAGAGTCTCTACATCTTTTTTACATAGTGGCAGCCAAAACTGAATGCAGTATTCCAAGTGTGACCTTACCAAGGCATTATAAAGTGGTATTAACACTTTATGTGATCTTGATTCTATCCCTCTGTTTATGCAATCTAGAACCGTGTTGGCTTTTTTGGCAGCTGCTGAACACTGCTGGCTCATATTTAAATGGTTGTCCACTAGGATTCCAAGATCCCTCTCATAGTTATTACTACTGAGCAAGGTACTACATATACATTTTGCATTTTGTTTTTCTTGACTAAATGTAGAACCTTACTTTTTTCACCATTGAATTTCATTTTGTTAGATAGTGCCCAATGTTCAAGTTTGTCAAGATCCTTCTGTATCTTAAGCCTATCTTCTGGAGTGTTGGTTATTCTAGTTCTCTCTTGGTCTTAGGCCAGTTACTTTTAGCCTTAAGAAACAGACGAAAGTCATATTTAGATACAAAGTCTTCGAATATAGTAAAGGACCATAAGCAATTGTTGCATGTTAATTTGCTTTTATTGTGTATGATTTCCATTTTTCATATTATCAGATATTCACCAAACTATGTTGTTTGGATAGAAACGTGTCTGGATGGCCAAGAGGTTGTTTGCTTGGAAAGAGAAAGGCACAAATTTAAAAAAGAGGAATGTTTAAGAAAATTGTGTAATAATAGTAAAATCTTCAATTTACTGGCAAACTTGATAAAGTTTCCTAAGCTGTCAGTATTTTAATTTGAGTTTCTTATACTGCAATATTTTATTGATTATTGGTTATCTTGTATTAGTTTTGAAGAAGAAGGTTCCATTATGCCTGTCAAAGGATGTAACACTCCTTGAAACTCAATGACAACCACTGTCCTGCAGCTGGATAAAGAAATTGTCAGCTTTCAAGACAGCTAGATGAATGTGAAATGAGGAGCGGAATCTTAAATTGTCACTGGGCTTAAGTAGAAAGTCCAGAGAAACTTCCAAAGTTTCATTCTTCACAGGTATTTTCTCTACTCACAAAGAATGGTAAATAAAATAATCATGAGTTTCTGAAACAACTATAGTTAAAGCAAAGGTTCCCCTTTCATATATGTGCAAGTCGTTCCCGATCTAAGGAGTGGTGCTCATCTCTGTGTCAAAGCTGAAGAGCCAGCGTTGTCCAAAGATGTCTCCATGGTCATGTGGTCAGCATGACTAAATGCCGAAGGTGCATGGAACGTTGTTACCTTCCTACCAAGGTGGTCCCTATTTTTCTACTTTCATTTTTACATACTTTCAAACTGCTAGGTTGGCAGAAGTTGAGATAAATAACAGGAGCTTACTCCATTACGCAGCGCTAGGGATTCGAACCACTGAACTGCCGACCTTTATCTGCACACCCTAAAAAGCTGGCTTTTCCAGCAAGCCGGCCTGGCCTCAACAATATAACGTATTAATTTTAATTCCAATTTTAATTTATTTTATAATTTCTATTAATTTATTGCTTATTGGATTTTTTATTTAATATTTTCTAACTTTTGTACTATATGTCTCTTATGTTGTACGCCACCCAGAGTCCATTGGGAGAAGGGCAGCATATACATCCAATAAATCTGAATCTGAATCTTTATGATTGACAGGCTCAGCATCTTAGCCACTGAGCCACTGCATCTCTGAAACAACTATAAGAAGAAAAAACCTCTGATTTTTTATCTTCTAAATATAGAAATAGAGTTCTGGCTCCCTTTTTTTCTACAGTTTTTACTCTTTATTTTTGGCCATGATAATTGGCCTGGGAAACAGGGCTGATCTCTTAAGATCTTCCCCTAATACTCTTGGTTCCATATTCTATGAGCCCATATTCTATGCTTTGTCTTCCAGGTAGGCATACTTTCCCATCTTGCTGTGGGAGGGAGAGTTAGAGTTGATTTTCAAAGCTACTAACCAAATTTAGAGCACCCAAAGATGCATGTCCCTTGTCATAAAGCTCTTAACCAAGAGCATTCACAGCTAAGCATGTATGTACCCAAAAGTCAAAATATGGAAGAAACTCTATAAAGTTGACAACTCACTGAAGATATAACATGGTTTCTATAAACTAGGGCTGTTAATGAAGAATTTGCTTCTGTCTTTGAAACACATGGGTACTGATTATTAGTAAAAATACCTCAAACTCTTTATTTTATTTATTTATTTTATTTATATTTATATCCCGCCCTTCTCCACAGAGGACCCACTTATCAAACTCAGGAGTGGGTGTATTAGCTCTGATCACCAATGCAAGTACAGTGGGCACTTTAAAAGGATGTGTGAAACACAATCAATAACAGGCTTAACTACTTTACTCCTGTTTTAAAGTACAATGAATGCATATACAAAAAGGGGCAGATCTTTGATTTTGCAGTCATGCTTCCCACCTTGTCATTTTTTTTTACTCCCAGTTATGTATGCTTGGTACAAGTCCTCATTAGAGTATTACTCTATCTTCAAAACAGTTTGCATTGTTTTCATTGTTGTATTCATAACATCCTTACAAGCTATTACTATAGCTTCATTAAATCACCTTCTCAAAATAAATAAAAAATCAGATATTCATTGTTCAGAATAAATTTCAGGCTCCAAAGTCAACAAGTTGAGATTCTTCTAAGCAGTTTTCATTATAGTTCCTCACGTATACACAGGAATCTTGCCCAACTAAAGCAATTGCACATAAAACATACTCTGTGAACTATTAGGGAGGGGCTGTTTTTACTCTCTTTGTCCCACACTTTCATCCCATATTTAAACTGCACTGTCTCATGTTCCTCTCTTGCTCATTGGAAACTGGACAACATTCCATCACAATAATGTATCAGTAACACACCCTGAAAAACTTTATCCCCATAAAGAATAACATTCAGGGAGGAAATGGACAGAAGAGCAAGCAATAATTTATTAAATGTCTTTATCAA
Organism: Rhabdophis nuchalis; assembly: GCA_039707465.1. Lineage (NCBI taxonomy): Eukaryota > Metazoa > Chordata > Lepidosauria > Squamata > Natricidae > Rhabdophis > Rhabdophis nuchalis. The sequence continues at coordinate 111,126,657 of CM077647.1, read as the reverse complement.
GGGAGAGAGTCAGGTTGGAGAAGCTATCAGGAAATGTCACTTCTGCCTCCAGTGCTGGGAAAGGATAGCAAAACAAAAACAAAACAAAATTTAGCATCTCCATTTAGTTCTTTGTTTATATAATTTAGAGGCTGCCTGATTCCAATTCTGAACAACTGAAACTTTAAAAGCAGGAATAAAAAACCAAAGAAAAAAGAATAAAAATCCGGGAAAGAAGAATTCAGCACAACAATTTAAAAATGTCTTACAGGGATTCAGCAGCCACTTTACTCAAAGGCTGCACTTTGGGACAAGACTGACTAGGAAAGAATGAAAAAGGCATAATTGAAGAAAGCCGGCAAAAGGGGCAATTTTCCTTTCCTGCTCTGGGAGTGAAGGAGGATTCAACAGAGCAAGAAAAATGGAGAAAGGTTGGCACATAAAAGGTTCTCAAACTGAAGACCAGGTGCTCAAGATTCCCCAGAAGCCTCTTTATAGCATGTCAGGGGGAAACAAGCTTCTTTTAACAAATCTTTAGCAATTTTCAGCTCTGCAAAGAGGAGATTTTTTGTAAAGATAATGAGTCTTAATTGTCTATTCAAGACCAAACTATCCTAAAGTGTTTTGCATTAAAACAGTCAGAACACACAAGAATATATTGGTGGTGGAAAAATTAATTCTCACCAGCTGTTTGCTTAAAGAAAGCAGGGAAGCCTGAGGGCAGATATAGGATGTTCCCTTCATTTCAACTGCCACCCCCACCTCCACACTATGCTCCTTACTGTGGCTGTAGGAAATATTGAAAGTGTGACTTCAGCTTGATTAATTCTTCACTACCTCAAAACCAATGCCTGCGAGAAGAAGTGAAGTGCAGGTATTAATGCACTTTCATTTGTTTTCCCTTTATCCTCTTTATTCTACCTGATCTTTCTCTCTTTATTTTGTCCTTCCCCTTTTGACCCACATGTTTCCTGCATTAAACGTTCCTTTTGTTACAAAACAACTCTATCAATACTTGCCCAGATTAAAATTCCTGCTTTCCAGGAAAATTCAAATAATTTCCTCTGACAAAAAAGCAGAGCTTAATATCAATATCTTCCACAACGATAAAGCATTGTCAGTTATCTGGAAGAATGGATGTACACATACTGTAGTTAATATGAACCTTAGTCAATCCAGGAGCATAGAGATAGAGTTTCATTAGTATATAATTAATTGAACTTAAATTTAGTTCTCATTTGTACATTGGTAGACCTAACTGATAACTTTGTCATTCAAAAGATGTGTAGGGGGGGGGGGGAACTGGAGGGAAAGCTGTACTGGACCTAATTTTTGCTAATAGAGAAGAAGTGATTGGGGGTGGTGGTTCAAAAAACATAATTAAGTTTTAGACTTTAAAAGAGTTGATGTTTAAAAAAATTAGAGACAGTTTGTGAAAGATTCCATGGATGAAAATCTTTAAGGGGAAAACAAGTCAAGAAGCTTGGGGAAACCTGAAAATATGTGTAGCAGGGGGGAGGGAATAAATGGAGAGTGGGAGGGGGGAAGGATGAACTGGCTGGGAGGAGGAAGGAGGACGGGGAGAGAGAGGGAGGAGGTGAGAGGATGGTGGGCCAGGCCTGGGGAGGGGGAAGGGAATTGTATAGCAGAGGCTTTGGTAGGCCAAGCCTGAGGGGAAAAGGGAAATAGTGGGCTATCTGTGGGGCAACCTGAGGCTTCAGTGGGCCAAGCCTGAGGGGAAAGGAGTTGTATGGCACAGGCTTCTGTAGGCCAAGCCTGAGGGGAAAGAGGGAGTTGTATGGCAGAGGCTTCTGTAGGCCAAGCCTGAGGAGGGGAAAAGGGAATAGGATACAAGAGGTTTCTGTAGACCAAGCCTGAAGGGAAAGAGGGGATATTATAGAAGAGACTTTTGTGAAGCAAACCTGAGGGAGAGCAGAGGAAACAACAAAGGAGCAGAGGAGGGGGAAGACGAGCCCAGCAGACAGTACAATAGAGAGTGAAGATAGAGAAAGAGGAAGAAGCTCCAACGAGTCACCTGAATACCACCCCTGCTGGGACTTGCCTGTGGAGAGGAGGCTGACCACCACTCCATCGCGTGACCTTGGCAAGTAGAGGTGCATCAGAGAGGGACCAGGTTGGACTGGCAGCCACACAAAAAAAAGGGCCAGGAGAACCCAGACTCCAGCGGCCCTTACGAGGGTAAGCGCTACATTTGGGGGCTCGTCCGGGATTTCTTTCTGGCTTTTCTTCACAGAACGGGTGGTCCCATTCAGAGACATGAGCCAAGTGAGCAAATTGGACTCCACTGCTTCACTAAGTGGTGTGAGAACCAGAACTGTGAGATAGAGACAAGTTTAGCAATTGACATCCCTGGGGATGATTGGTCAGAACAACAAATTCTCCAGGTGATGAGGGCCCTTGTCCCAGAGCAGAGGATATGTGTTGTAGATATAAAGGTGGACCATGACTCTTCTCACTCTTATGTGCTATTGGAGTGGAAGAAAAGGATCCCAGAGACCAAAGACATCAGTGCAAGGGTGATACACCCAACCCCACAGGCCATGTCTTCAGCAAAGGCATTGGGCCTTCAAGAGAAGACACACCTTGGTTACCATAGGGGAGGGATCTATCCAGACTATGGGGAGCCTGACACCCAATCAAATACTGACTGGCAACTGCTGTGCATGGGCTGATTACAAGAAATTACATACCTTTTCAGGGATACAGCCAGTGCCAGAGGGGGAGGAAGAATATGAAACTTGGATGGAACAGGCAGTGCAAGCAGTTGAAGAGTGGGATGTATCAGATGCCCAAAAGAAGCAAAGGGTCAGAGAGAGCCTAAAGGGTCTCGCTGCAGAAGCCATTAGAAACTTAACACTCAGTCAGAGGCATTTCACCGTGCAAGATTACCTCTGTTTATTGCAGGATGAAATTGGACCGGTTGAAACAGTTTCTAGTCTGCTGTTTCAATTTGAGCAAATGTATCAGAAAAGAGGTGAAAGGCTGTCTGAGTACATCAGACGATTGAACAAGTTGCTATATCAGATTGTGAAAAAGAAGGGGATGGATCTGGCTGAAGTAGAACAGGCCAGGATGGAGCAGCTTTCACGGGGTGTTTTATGCTCAGACCCAGTCTGGAATCAACTAAAGACTCTGGCTGCAGGGAACACCTGGTGGTATCATGAGCTGGTAAAGAGAGTCAGGGCAACAGAGGTGGTGGAGGAAGCCAAAGAGGCCACAGCTGATTTGCCACCGGAATGGCCTCCAGGTGCAGGAGTGAGGAAAACTGTAAGTAATGATGCCTGTCTCACCAATATGGAAGCCAAAAAATCCCATCTAACAGAGATGATGGCCTTGTGGATGACAATGGGTGGTTTTCCCTTGAATGAAAGCCCAGCTGGGCCAATCATTGGGAGGATGAGCTCTTATGCTTCAGTTAAGCAGCCAGCCAGGCCAATGATATGTTATAACTGTGGGGATGCAGGGCACTATATGAGTACTCATACAAGACCTCACAAACTACAAAGTTCAATGGAGTTGGGAAATTACAAAGAGCCCTCAGTGACAGGAATGATAGGAACATCTCTAATAGTAAAGGCCTCACATACTCAAGAGTTTACTGGGATCAAAGTGGCAAGACCCCAGCAACAGCCTTCAGAGACTCGCAGCATCATCCAAGCACGGACTGTCAGACCAGATGCTGCATCTCTTACCAACAAGATTCCTGAACAGTTGGTGGGCCCTTCTCCAATGGTGCCAGTACAGGTGGAAGGCATCTACACAAGGGCTCTCTTGGACTCAGGTGCACAAGTGACATTACTGTACCGGGATTTCTATGATAGGCATCTGAAGCACATACCCATACAAAAGTTAGGTGATTTGAAGATTTGGGGCATTGGAACAGAGAAGTTCCCATATGATGGCTATCTACCTATCCAGCTAACATTCGGACCACCAGTCGTTGGATATGCTGAAACCTTTGACACATTGGCCATTGTCTGCACTCGCCCCCCAGGAGCTAGTCAGGGCTCACTGATTGTGGGGACAAATACCAACTTAGTTAGATGTCTGCTCACCCCGATTGTACCAGCAGGAAATGACTTGGTGAAAAGAGATGTTCATCCTGCATTGCAAACAGTATATCGACACCTGGCGCAAGAGTAACAGGCCCCTGTAGAGGGTGTGGGGCAACCGTGAAAATTGGACCGAGCGAAGAGAGTACTACAACCAGGGGAGGTGGCATGCTTACGGGCCTCTGTTCGATTGGACTGGGAACAACCTGGGTCTTATCTCATCCTTGAATCTGATCCTGAAAGACAAAATGTTGGGGTGGAGATAATCCCAGAGGTGGTCTCCACAAAAGCCTTGCGACAGGCCAAAGGACAAATTTCAGTCGGAGTCCTAATTGTTACCAACTTCCCTGTGAGGTTAAAGGACTGTATGTTGTTGGGAAAAGTGAGCTCAGCCACCTTAATTCTACTGCCTGATATAAGGGAAAAGACTGAGGGTGAGATTTCACCAGATGAGTTCTATCCAAAGAACACACAGCTTTCTCAAGAGTGGCGGGAGAGGGTTAGAAACCAACTTTATAGGTGGCAACACCTGTTCTCAAAAGATGAATTTGACGTAGGGTGTGCTAGGAGCGCTCAACATCTTATCTGTCTACAGGAAGATAAGCCTTTCCAAGAGAGATCTTGGCAGATTCCCTTAAGTGATTTAGAAGACCTAAGAGAACATCTAGCAGAGTTGAAGAGAACTGGGGTCATCCAAGAATCTCGAAGTCCCTACGCTTCTCCCATAGTAGTAGTCCAGAAGAAGAATGGGTCTCTGAGAATGTGTATAGATTATCGTACCCTCAATCAGAGAACCATTCCAGATCAGTACACTACTCCTCGGATTGAAGATGCCCTGCATTGTTTATCAGGAGCAAAGTGGTTTAGCGTGCTGGATTTGAGAAGTGGTTATCACCAGATTCCCATGCATCCAGATGATAGAGAGAAAACTGCTTTCATCTGCCCGTTGGGATTCTATGAATTCAATCGAATGCCCCAAGGGTTATCAGGGGCTCCAGCAACCTTCCAGAGACTCATGGAGTGGACAGTGGGAGACATGAACCTGATAGAGGTGTTAGTGTACCTAGACGATATCATTGTCTTTGGTGAAACTCTTGAACAACATGAGGAGCGTTTGGAGAAGGTTCTGACCAGACTCCATGAAGAAGGGTTGAAGCTGTCATTAGAGAAATGTCAATTTTATCAACCATCCATCACATACCTTGGTCATGTTGTCTCTGCCAAAGGGATATCAACTGATCCCACAAAACTTGAGGCAGTCACTTCTTGGTCCACACCCCAAAATGTAGCTGAACTGCGATCATTTCTAGAGTTCTGCTCATATTATCAGAGGTTTGTTGAAGGGTTTGCAAAGATAGCCCATCCACTCAATGATCTGTTGAAGAATAAGGAGGCAGAAGATGTGTCTGACCGTTTGGGTCATCTTCATCAGAATAAGGGACTTAGGAAGTCTTGGGAGTCAATTCAGTCAGAATGGACCAAGCAGTGTGTCAGGCCTGCTTTTTCCATTATCCAAGAAAGACCACACTTAAGCACAATTCAAATGATTAAGGTTACTTTTACTGAATAAGAAATGACAGCAGCGAAAGTTAAGCAAGGAGTGATTATTTTAGGTGCGAAGCGTACATATCAAAGCATAAGCCAACCCCAACAACCCATGACCCCACAGTAATGTCCAATGTAATGTCAGGCACGATGTCAGATGGGCAACACGTCCACAGCGGTCATCAGAATGGAATGCGATACCGTTGGGCCTGACGATATCACCCCCTAGCTCCATCTTCCTCCAGCACACATAATGATCACACACCCCACCCTCCCCGTTTCCATGGCAGCCGAAGCAGGCAGTAAAGCGGAGGCTGACACAGTGTGAGCAGGCCTTCAACCAACTGAAAAAGAGACTCACAAATGACCCTGTCTTGGCCTATGCAGACCCAAATCGGCCATATGAACTACATGTTGATGCTGGTCGGGATGGTCTTGGGGGAGTACTGTATCAGAAACATGATGAACACTTGAGGCCTGTTGCATATGTTAGCAGGGGCCTTACTTCAGCCAAAGAGAACTATCCTACTCACAAGCTGGAGTTCCTGGTGCTTAAGTGGGCAGTAGTAGATAAGTTAAAAGATTACTTGTATGGAGCAGAGTTTGAGGTTAAGACGGACAACAATCCACTTATGTACTTGCTGGCAACAGCCAAACTCGACACCACTGGGCATCGCTGGTTAGCTGCCCTCTCCGGATTCAAGTTTAGCTTGCAGTACCGGCCAGGTGTGGGTAACAGGGATGCAGATGCCTTGTCTAGGAGACCTCACGGCCCCAATACACATGCTGGAAAATGGATCCAATTGTCTCCTGATGGTATTCAAGCCCTGTACCAAGGGGTCGAGCACCAAGTTCGAGGAGCAGCTGGTGCAGAAGCAGTAGGAGTCACTACTGCAAGTGTTCCCAAGCTGTACTGTAACCCCATCCAAGTTAGAGGAGGGGGTATGCCTGTTTTGACCAAGAAAGACTTAAAAAGGGATCAGGCAGAAGACCCTCTTTGTGGCCTGTCTGCAAGGGCTCAGAGAAGTGGTCAGAGAGAGGTCCTGTTAACGAACTCCCCAAGAGAAGCTTGGTTGTTGCATAAAGAATGGGATCGGTTACAGCTCCGAGGAGGTGTGGTTTATTGAAAGGGCCCTTCGGATGGGCCTGAGGAAAAACGGCAGTTGTTACTCCCAGAAAAACATAGAGAAGCAGTATTGATTGCACTACACGATGAGCATGGCCATCTAGGGCCAGAGAGGCCGCCCTGGGTCCTATTGGAGATAGGTGCGGGATATAAATTTAATAAATTTAAATTTATTAATAAATTTAATAAAATAAAATAAAAAAATAAATTAAGTTAATGAGAGATCGGTTCTACTGGCCTTGTATGAGGAAAGAGGTTGAGGATTACTGTCAATCCTGCCTGCGCTGTATCCAGCGGAAGACCCTACCCCCCCCCCAGGGCTGCATCAATGGGTCACCTCCAAAGTAATGGACCCATGGATCTAGTTTGCATGGATTTCCTGTGTCTGGAGCCAGACACCAGTGGACAGGGGAATGTATTGGTTGTGACTGATCATTTAACTCGCTATGCCCAGGCCTTTCCAACAAAAGATCAGCGTGCTACCAAAGTAGCCAAGGTAGAAAAGTTCTTTATATACTATGGGCTACCTCAGCGCATACATCCCGATCAAGGCAGAGATTTTGAGAGCAAACTTGCCAAACAACTGCTGAGTATACTGGGCATTCAGAAATCCCGCACTACTCCCTACCACCCACAAGGAGACCCACAGCCAGAGAGGTTCAATCGTACTCTTCTTGACATGTTAGGGACGCTTACTGCAGAGAAGAAACAGCACTGGACACAACACATTTCTACTGTTGTATATGCATATAACAGCACAGAAAATGATGCTACCGGGTAAAGAGGGAGTTGTATGGCAGAGGCTTCAGTGGGCCAAGCCTGAGGGGAAAGAAAGAGTTGTATGGCAGAGTCTTCTATAGGCCAAGCCTGAGGAGGGGAAAAGGGAATAGGATACAAGAGGTTTCTGTAGACCAAGCCTGAAGGGAAAGAGGGGATATTATAGAAGAGACTTTTGTGAAGCAAACCTGAGGGAGAGCAGAGGAAACAACAAAGGAGTAGAGGAGGGGGAAGACGAGCCCAGCAGACAGTACAATAGAGAGTGAAGATAGAGAAAGAGGAAGAAGCTCCAACGAGTCACCTGAATACCACCCCTGCTGGGACTTGCCTGCGGAGAGGAGGCTGACTACCACTCCATCGCGTGACCTTGGCAAGTAGAGGTGTATCAGAGAGGGACCAGGTTGGACTGGCAGCCACACAAAAAAAAGGGCCAGGAGAATCTGGACTCCAGCGGCCCTTACGAGGATAAGCGCTACATATGATTATAAAAGCCCAGACCAGCTCAAAACCACTGAAAAATAAAAATAAAAAATACAAGAAGAAACCAAATGGTTACACAAAGAACTCTCTGATAAACTGAAAGAAAAGAAGTATAAGTACAAAAAATAAAGAGAGGAACACATAACTAAAGCAGAATATCAGCAAATAGCCCCAATTTACAAAGATGAAGTTATGAAATTTAAGGTTCAAAATGAAGTAAGATTTGCAACAAATGTCAAAAAATGTTTCTTTCAACATATTAAAAAACAACAGAATACAATTGGTCCACTAATGATAGAAAATGGCAAGGAAGTAACAGGCAATGGAGAGAAAGCAGAGCTACTTAATTCATTCTTTGCATCAGTCTTTACTGATGCATATGATGTTGTGATGCAAGTATAGAAGAGGCAAGTCTAGAGGTAGCACTGGAGAAAATCTACTGGTATATGTTTGTAATTTTGTTTACAATACTTTCCCAACAAATGATTGATATTCTGTAAAAGCAATTGTTATCCTTGCATATAGCACTGTTTGGCATGCTTTGCCTTCCAGGAAGTCTTCTAATCTCACTGCTGCATAGCCACATATCTCAGGGTCTTAAAAAGAGTTCTTATATAATAACTGCTTTTTTTTAAAGCATTCAAGCTAGAAAAGGGGCCTAACTGCGTATAAAAGAGAGGTTGTGCTACTATTTTTGCATCAAACAGCTTAAGTGAAATACTGCAGGAATACATTCCCCTTCCTGATTCCCCTGAAATCTTAAAATTCCTGCCATACTATCTTGAGTAAGGAAAGCAGCATTTTATTTGATTAGTTTTACTTTAAGAAGCCTGGAAGTCTGCTTTTAAACATGTAAAGTATCTAGTTGTTCTGTGATCTGATTAATAATAAACCAACATTTAAAATGATGTCACATAGCTAATTAAAAGTGAGGGCAATTGCCATCCCTCTTAATACATGAACAATGTTTTCTCTTTGTCCAGGTAAACTGAAGAAGAATTTTTAAGCTACTAAAAGCATTCCTAACAAGTACTTGCCCTTTGCCTTGCCTTAAATTTTATTTCTATTGCAATATATTAAATTAATATTTTGTAAACCTGTTAAAAAGTAGCTGCTGAATTTTCCTTGAGAAATGAATTTAAAATATCTTTTCAGCCAACTGAAAACATGGGGAAATGGTAGATTCAGTAGTGTAACTGAGGTTCAAGCCATGTGAATTACATTTGGTTCAAATATTAGAGGTAGTATTTTGCCATGAAATATCATTTTGTCTAACGAAGAGTTGTGAACATTGCAATTTGAGTCACTTTCGATGAGAGAGGATAAATTTTTATTCTGCCACTCTATCTGGAACCACTGAACTAAGCTTTTTTTTTTTTTTTTTTTTTTAAAGAAGGCAACTATGAAGAATGGGTGAAAAAACTGAGGTGCCTATACTGTTATGTACTTGAGACAGTTTTTATTTCAAAACACAGCTTTTACCACCCTCAGGTCTTTGAATGCTGAAATAGGCTGGATGTTGCACAGGTATTGTCTTCAGTCTACATTCTCTTTTGTGGGATGGGGGAAGGTATCTTAAAGTCAGGATAATTTTCCTTCCAAGTAAATATGGCTAATACATTTATAATATGGCCAAAAATACTGGCAGGATATTAATTCAAGTGCCACATTCATTTTTAGAATCATTCTCACTAGATACTTTGTATAGAATTTCCTTGCAATGGGAGTTTGCAGCCCCATCATTTCAATTAACTAGCATTGAATCTGCTTACTTGAAAGAAAGTAGCATTGAAAACTACATTTATTTTCCAGGAAACCAGATTATAGTTTAGCTGGTTTTAAATACACACACACACACACACACACACACACACACACACACACGCATATACATATGCATACATACTGGTACACACACACACACACCACACACATCACACACTCACACTCTTACAAATGTTTCCCTCTGTTTCCATACAGAAAAGAGCTTTCTTAATGAACTATTCCAGTCTGGCTTCAGAAAAGCAGCCAGAACAAATTACACTCCAGGCTTGGCTTTAATAAAGCTGTCAAAGTTGACATCCTTCGATTCAGTCCCCCCACCCTTCCCTGTCAAATAAGCAGGATGGATTATGCAGATGAGCTTCCACACTATGTCTGATTCAGGGACCTTGTTCTGAACACTTGGCATAGCTTGAATTCTGTCTCTCTCCTCTCCTCTAGTATTCCCCGCACTCCCCCAGCTATTTCAAAGGGACAAACACCTTAACAAAGCTGTTGAAGGGACATATTAAATGATACCAGCAGGCATAAGCATTATTATAAATAATGGGGGAGTATTTTTTTTCTTCTTCTTTCTATCTTTAAGCCTTTGAAGTTTTTATTTATGCCGTGGGCAAAACTAGGGTCTCAGCTGAAAGCTTACAGCTGAGCTAGTCCTTTTTTTCTGCTATTTTGATAAAATCTCAGTTACGTAATGAATGATTCAGGTGTTATCTTAAACCTTAAGTATGCAACTCTATTCTTTTCTCTAGATGTCTGATCAGGTTTCAGGTTATCCTTTTTGATTTGCAATGCCTTGGTACATAATACACAGATGTTAACAATTGTCCTTGAATATCTCTTTCATTGTCCTCTTCTAACCTTATAGGCCTGTGCAAGGCAGCTTAGTTGTATTGGGCCACAAGCAATGTGATTCTATGCATAAAACAAAATAGCAATGCCATTTATTTCACAAAGTATTTGAAGTTGCATTAAAACTTGTCCGGTAACCTGTTTCCTACTTCCAACCTGTCAAAGGCAGAAGATGTTTCTTCACAGACTTCACTCATGGGAAAATCCTCATGGAGAGGATATGCCAGAGAAGGTAAACTTCCTCAGTATTGCCAAAGTTGCAAGCCTGGCTGGAAGAGAAGGACAGTGATTTCTTCATAATGCTCACTTTGGCAGATGGTCAGGAGGAGGGAGTGAAAGTGCACCTCTGAAGCAATTACCACCTCTGCAGCAATTACCTCTTCAAACCTATGAAGCAGAGCAAAATCAAGCAGTGGAGTGTTTTTCTGCACATTTAAAAGACATGGACAAGTTGCTTCTCGAAACAGTTCTGAAGGAGTACCTCACTTTTTTCAAATAGAAAAATCATTTGGAAGATTCACAAAGTTCTAGTCATGGTTTTCTGCATGTGAGAGCAAAGGGAAAGGGACCACAATGCATGTCATAATATTATTGTGCTAATAACATAAATATTTCATATTTCATGCTCATGCCATCATTATGCCATGGTGCTTATAAGCCTTCTTAGAACATAAGGGGAAGAACGGACTCTGACTCAACCCGTCCAAGACCAAGTGACTGTGGTTTCCGGCGCCGCAACATAGCCAGTCAGTTCCATCTCTGGTTATCGGGGGGGGGGACTGCTAGCCCCCGCAGAAAGGGCCCGCAACTTGGGTGTCCTCCTGGATTCCCGGCTGTCCTTAGATGAACATCTGACGGCCGTGGCCAGGGGGACCTTTTATCAAGTACACCTGATACGCCTGTTGCGCCCCTTTCTGGATCGTGGCGCCTTACAGACAGTCACTTGTCATTTCTCGCCTGGATTGTTGTCTGCAACAAAGCTCAGAGAGTACTACAGACCCCTTATTTCAACCACGAGCTAGAAATATTCTCCTTTACTTAAAATGGTATATATTATGAATCTAGAATATATTCAGTTCTTTAGTACATTCAAGATTAAGTGTCAAAAAGTGATGTTTTCTTAAACACCAATCTCCTTTTCATATTTAATCATGAATATATCCAAGACCAGTTCTTTCAGATTCACTGTGAATCTTTTTATTCAATGAGCCCTCCTCTTGCCCTATTGAAATATTGATGCCTCAAAACTGAAGTCCCTGCTTTATTCACAGCAAAATTTAATTCCCACTGATATACATGTTTTTTTCTTTTCTCTCTCTGTGGCTGTAATTTGCATTTTACTTGGAAGCAAAAGCACAACTAATAAATATTTGTTAATCTAAGCCAATGTTTGCTCAGACAGATTCTTCTCCCTTGACTCTCAGAATCTGTTTTAGATGGTGGGTGGGAGACATTTTTGTCCCTATAGGCTGGCTAGTGATATTAGCAATCTGTCTCCTTTCCATTTCTAATTAAATGGGTACAGGACACTGTGGGGAAGAGAGAAGAGTTACAACCTTCTCTATAGTGAAGCTATAATAAATGAAAATTAGTAAGTTACCATCTGTTAGATGCCACTTATTCCATCCTTACCTGGAGATGAGAGGCAGGGGAAGCATACAAATTTTAGTTTGAAAAGCAGAATATTCCAAACCAACCTAGGTTTTCTGGAGGTGATTTTTCCCCCTACTTTTCATGTTTAATTTGATCCAAAATGAAGATATGATTCAAATGAACATTGTTTTAGGAAAACAGGATTTCACAACTCTACTTTCAAGCAAACTTGTAATATATTCTCTATGTCTTAGATTCTCTTGCACATTCCACTTATTTTGAAGAAATTAAAAGTAGAAAATTTAAACACTTACCTATTTCTCATTTCTCTGCCGAAAATGAATTAAGGTTTGCTACCATTTTCAATCTGATCTAAGCGTAGTACATAAAATTATCTGCTGCAATGTCCTACCTGTCAATGAATACTTCAGCTTCAACCCCAACACATGAGCACACAATAGATACAAACTTTCAGTAAACTGCTCCAAACTTGATTGCATAAAATACAACTCCAACAACAGAGTTGTCAATGCCTGCGATGCACTACCTGACACTGGTTTTTTCCCCAAGTCCCCAAAATTTTAACTTTAGACTATTTTATTGTCAATCTCACCCCATTCCTAAAAGGTCTTTAAGGGGCGTACATAAGCACACCAGCGTGCCTACCATTCCTGTCCTAATATTCCCTTGTATTCATATTCATTTCATGTATTCATAATCATGTTTATACTTGTATCTGTTATCTAATTCATGCTTGACAAAATAATAAGTAAGTAAGTAAGTAAGTAAATAAGTAAGTAAGTAAGTAAGTAAGTAAGTAAGTCTCAGAAGGATCTTGACAGACTTGAACATTGGGTCCTATCTAAGAAAATGAAATTCAATGGTGAGATAAGTAAGCTTTTACATTTAGGCAAGAAAACCCAAATGCACAAGTGATATCTGGCTAACAGTAACTGTGAAAGGGACCTTGGAGTCCCAGTGGGCGATCACTTGAATATGAGCCAGCAGTGTGCTGCAACTGCCAAAAAAGCCAACACAGTCCTTGGCTGTATTAATAGAGGGACAGAATCAAAATCACGTGAAGTGTTAATACCACTTGATGCATTGGAAAGACCACATCTGAAATATTGGATCCAGTTTTGGTTGCCACAATATAAAAAAGATGTTGAGACTCTAGAAAGAGGACAGAGGAGAGCAACAAAGACTGAAGGTTAAAAGAATTGCAAGAATGATTGCAAGAATGGCAATCTAGTGAAAAGAAGGATTAAGGGTGACATGATAGTACTGTTCCAATATTTGAAGGACTGCCATAAAGAAGGGGGTGAACCAATTTTTGGAAGCAGTAGAAAGCAGGCAAGAAGTAAAATGGAAATTAGGTAGGAGAGAAACTACCTAGAACTAAGGAGAATTTTTCTGACAGTTAGAATAATTATTCAGTGAAGCGGATTGCCTCCAGAAGTTTGGGTGCTTCAGCACTGGATATTTTAAAGAAGAGATTGAATAACTATTTGTCTGAAATGGTATAGAGTTTCCTGCTTGAGTAAGGAGTTGAATTAGAAGACCTTGAAGGTCCCTTCCAACTCTATTATTCTGTAAACACTAGCTGTTCAGCTATATCTTACAATTAAGTTTTAAGCTTACTGTAGAAGAATAAAGTAGAAAACCGTCAGGGGTACGTTTCAAACATTTTTACAACTGGTTCAGTGGGCATGGCTAGGTGAGGGGCATGTGACTGAGTGAGCATGGCCAACTTGATGTCACTCATGCCCACACCCACTCAATCATATCCCCCCACCACTTAGTCACACCTATCGAACCAGCGAAAATGTCTGTTTTGCCAGCTGGGAAGCTGGCAAAGAAGCCTCACTTTCCCCAACACCACCAAATGGTCTATGCCCTTCCCCTATGGACTGATGAGGTGAAAGGTGAGCGAAGATCCCCTTCAACATTTTTTCCTGCCAGTTGAAAAAGTGCTGAGAGCTCACCCCCACCTCCGTGCCCACAGCTTGGAGCTCCAAGGGAATGGGGGTTGCAATGCCAGCAGCTTTGGGAGATGCTGGCCAGAGGGAGGGGGACTAGGCTAGAGCAAATGCTTACCTGTGTGTAAGCAGTAGGCAGTTCTGTGCATGTGGTGAAGGTGAGGCAGGGTGAGCGTTGTAGCGGGCAGGTTCAGGGGCATGGCCGGCCAGCCATCCCTACCAGTTTGGCAAACCACGCCCAATTACCACTACTACTTCTCCCAAACTGGTCCAAACCAGGAGCAACCAATCTCTGAATTAGATGTGTAGCACCATTTGTTATAATATATTTGGAGAGAGAGGGAGGAAAAGATGGAAGGTCACATTCTTCTTTATTTTTAAAAATCAATATACAAAATAAGTTATTATACCTGGCCCCTTCATAAATTTACAGTGAGCTTCTTTCCTCATCCCTAGTTTCATTCTTTCAAGGTCTCCTTTCAATTTCTGAGTTTATTTCAAGATAGATTTTATTACAAATATTGACAACTTTATTACAAATATTGACAACTGTGTAACAATATAATACATTGCTGTAGGTTCTGGTGAAATGAGGTAGATTTTGGGTTGTATGTTTCTGTCAGGGCAAACAAGCACTGCATAAAATTGAGTGTAAAACTCAGTTTCTGAAATCTGTCTGTCATACTGGTCTTCTGTATATGGGAAGGGGAAGGAAGACTAGAAATCCCAAGCTGAATATGACATTAATAGAATTGGGACTCTATCAAAGCATAAAATAATCACTTCTTAAATTAACTGTGGTAAACCTTGTAGCTATGCTTTAGACCAGTGTTTCTCAACCTTGGCGGCTTTAAGTCCTGTGGACTTCAACTCCCAGAATTCCCCAGCCAGCTGCTTCCTTCCCCTTCCCATATACAGAAGACCAGTATGACAGACAGATTTCTGCTTTAGACAAAGATCTTTTCTAATAACATTATAACTACAGGATTTATATCTCATTTTGATTTTAATAATCACTATCATCTTTATCATGTGTATACATTAGATCTCAAAAATACTATCTGCTGCTATGCTCTATGATTCTCACACATTCACTGTATCTCCCACTTTCAATTTCACCACTCATGCTTTTAAGTCAGATTTTTAAGGTTGACCTCCAAGTATTTACACAATAATTTTTCCTCCCTTGGAAATAATCTGTTTTCAGTGTCTCAAGGAAAGAAAAATGCTTGTTTTTCTGCATTGGATTTATCTATATAAATATTTGTATGAAGATTTGTATAAAATTCCTATAAATATGTGAACACAGTATTGTTAGTTGCAGCACTTGTTAAGCTAATTGTGCTAAACCTTCTGCTAAACTATAAATCACATTTTCATGACCTGCATTGATGTTCTGTGAGATAAAGCAAATTCTTCCAGCGCTAGTATTCTTAAATGAAATGGACTGAGATAAACACAACAATTCACAATTTACACAGTACTTGGATTCACAAAGATTAGATCCAGAATTATTGCTATAGGAAGCTGTCATACTCTACATAAATTTGCAGGCTGTAGGAACATGAAAACATTTATAAGGTATACTAGAAGATGTTTCATATAGATTTATATGCAAATTATAGTGCATAAATAACTTGAAAGTCTTTTGCACAAGTATTAGAAATTCAGCCACATGCATATTTGGTGCAGTAGAATACTCTTTCAATGCTCATTCATCTTTTAAAATAATATGGTATTTGAGGAGTCCTTGGTGATCTCCGAGCTTGCTTATTTTCTTGCAGATGTTTCATTAACCAATCTAGGTCAGAAGGCATGAGGAAAAATCTATAATTTCACAACATATAGACAGAATTAACTATAGTTTCAATTGGGAAAATGTGACCATCCTAAACCAAAAATACAAGGGAATTTTTAGATGCCTGGCACTCTTAGCCAGAGGTGTTATCCAGCAGGTTCTGACCAGTTCTGGAGAACTGGTAGTGGAAATTTTGAGTAGTTCGGAGAACCGAAATACCACCTCTCACTGGCCCCATCCCCCTCTATTCTCTGCCTCCCAAGACCCAGCTGATCAGGAAGAAATGGTGATTTTGCAGTAACCTTCCCCTGGAGTGGGAGGGAATGGAGATTTTACAGTATCCTTCCTCTGCCACACCCACCAATCCATGCCCACTAATCCATGCCATGCCCACAGAAGCAGTAGTAAAAATTTTTTGAATCCCACTGGTAAATGAAATAATTATTTCATTTCCCTAAAGGGTACATATTTATAACAGTACAAAAGGTTAGTCGAGCATTACTAGAAAGTTTACAGATATTCCCATGACCCTCACCATTCAAATTTCCACACAGGATTTTTCCTACAGAAGAGGTTGTTATTGAAAAGGAGTAGTTCTAAAAATAATGCAGAAAATGAGATCTTTCATATTCACAGCAATCTTTATAAAACCATTCTGCGTTTTCTTCCTGTATGGTGATGTTTACTTCTAATTGCTTTCCCCCCCATCTGTGGAATATCTCTCATTTGCATTGGTCAACAATAGTTCGTAAAGTTTCAGAACATGTGTCAGAAGCTTTGATAATATGGGAAATCCATATTGAGAAAACTCCACACACAATTCATAGGCATCTTGTCCAGAAATTACAATTATGAATAGCACATGTTAGAAAGGTTTCTCTCTGTAATAATCTTTGAGAATATGTTTGAGAGAGGAGGAGGAGGAGGAGGAGGAGGAGGTGGCTAGGAAATTGTTAGACAGGAGGTAGTTTAATTTACAGAAGGCATGGGAACATGATAAATGTTCCCATGCCGAAGTGTTGAAGTGATGTCCCGGTGCTTGGAAGCCATGCAAGTCTGGATGGGGAGGAACAGGCTTCGACTCAACCCGTCCAAGACCGAGTGGCTGTGGTTTCCGGCGTCACGATATAGCCAGTTGGTCCCATCTTTGGCTATCGGGGGCGAGTCATTAGCTCCCGTGGAGAGGGCCCGTAACTTGGGCGTCCTCCTGGACTCTCGGCTGTCTTTGGACGACCATATGACAGCCGTGGCCAGGGGGGCTTTTTATCAGGTTTACCTGATACGCCAGTTGCGCCCCTTTCTAGATCGTGACGCTCTACGCACGGTCACTCAAGCCCTCGTCATCTCCCGCCTGGACTACTGCAACGCTCTCTACATGGGGCTTCCCTTGAGGTGCATCTGGAGGCTCCAGCTAGTTCAGAATGTGGCCGCACGGGGGATTTTGGGAGCCCGAGACACTCCCATGTAACACCTCTCCTGCGTGAGCTGCACTGGCTGCCTGTGGCTTTCCGGGTGTGCTTCAAGGTCTTAGTAACCATCTTTAAAGCGCTCCATGGCAAGGAACCTGGTTATTTGCGGGACCGCCTCCTACTACATACCTCCCTTCGACCTGTCCGCTCCCACAGGGAGGGCCTCCTTGGGGTACCGTCTGCCGGACAATGCCGGCTGGCGACTCCTAGGGGGAGAGTCTTCTCTGTGGCAATCCCCACCCTCTGGAATGACCTGCCCCCTGACCTCCGTACAACCACGGACCTGTGCCTCTTCCGCCGGCCATTAAAAACACATTTATTGGCATAGTTTTTAAATTGGATCTTAGCAAGGGTTTTTTATGTTTTTAGCACGGGTTTCTAATTTAATTTATTTTTAAAATATTTCTACTGTATTTAGCGTTATAGTATTTTATTACTCCCTGTGCACCGCCGAGTCCCGCAAGGGAGATAGGGCGGTATATAAATGTGAAAAATAATAAATAAATAAATAAATATCTCAGAAGACTCTCCCTCTTTTCTTGGATTGTAAAGATAAGGGAAGAGGACATGTACTTTGAATCTTTCAAGATTCTATTACTATAATCTTACAATAAAGATAATGTTAGAACTCATGTTTTGTGCTTTTTATCTGGATTACCTCAATGAACTATATAGCCCCCACCCCCACCTCACCCCCTAAAAACACCGCTTCAATTACAATATACATCATCTGGTTAAAGTGAATATAGCAATTTTCTGTCTTTTTATTGTTTCATGTATCCTTTCCAAGTTATATTTTAAAATATCATTTTTTTAAAAAAAATCCAAGAAATGGAAAATGTACTATATTGTACTAAAATGAATAATAAATGGTCTAATTATTTTGAATTATTCATATGAATCATTAATTATATAACCTGGAAAATGTGGGTTGATTGTTATGTTAGAAAAAAATTAAATATAATCATTGTAAAATTGTATCCTACAAATCATGTTGAATAATATAAATAATCACAGGTTCACAAAGGAAAAATAAAAGATGGATTAAGATGTACCGAAATAGAAGGCAAATGAATTATTTAAGTTATAATTTAACGGATCAAAAACTCTGCAATTTTGATGATATTTTCGATCCTCTAAACACTGAAAAATATGTTTTTTTCAAGAGAAATGTAACTCTTCCATGAGTTTCTCATGTATAATATTAGTATTCTGGCTATAATTCTAAAATCTTTGTTCATGAAGTGCTCAGTTTTAGATAATTTCCAAGTAAGTTTTCTGGTTAATGTACATCCAATTTATAAAGATCTTAGCAGAAAAAATCATTCCACTTGATTTATAACAACATTTTGCAATTTCCTCAATCACCAATGGTAATAACTGCATTCCCTTTCTTCCTAGAAATTTTTGCAATATTTGAGTCTCCATTAACATGAAAATCATGAATTTGTATACTTTTTGTATTCTCTATTTTAAATTATAATTCCAGCATGAATCACATCTGTTTGCACTGGATACTACAGTATGGCAACCAGAAAAATGACATTGGGAATGGAAGTGCATCTTATTTTTAAGTGACTATAATAAAGATGAAATCAAGTCACAGTGACAAAGCTGAAAATCAGGCAGAATATGAGATACTAACTGAAAGACACAAGAAATCCTATGATCACATCTAGCTGAAAGATGAACCATGAATTTATGTAGTTTTCTCAGTAATAAAATGGCTGACTGCTGAAACTCAGTAACTGAATGTGTCTTATTAGTTCTCTTGATAGTCCTCTAATGTTGAAGACTGGAGAAGTCAAAATAGCAGTGTAGGAGAAAGTGCCAAACATAGTCTCCCAGACAGGAATATCATTATTCCTGGTGGCGCAGTGATTAGAATGCAGTGTTGTAGGCTAACTCTGCCCACAGTCTGGAATTTGATTGTGACAGGGCTTGAGGTTGATTCAGCCTTCCATTCTTTCAAAATCAGTAAAATGAGAACCCAGATTGTTGAGAGCAATATGCGGACACTAGAAACTGTTTAGAGACAGCTGTAAAGCACAATGGGGGGTATATAAGCCTATATGCTACTGCTATTATGCCAACATATAAAACACAAAGTATGATTTTTATTTTTTTATTTTTATTTTATTCACATTTGTATACCGCCCTTCTCCCTAGCGGGACTCAGGGCGGTGAACAGGCAGCAATAAAATCAACAATAAAAACAAGAAATACAATAAATACGCTAAAATATATTAAACAAATAAGCCTGCTCTAAAATCCCAATACAAACCCCTGGTAAAAACAATTAAAAACTACACCAGGCCAGCCGCACAAAATAGGTGGGTTTTCAGGGCCCGACGGAAGAGGCGCAGGTCCGTGATTGTGCGTAGGTCAGGGGGTAGGTCATTCCAGAGGGCAGGAGCTGCCACAGAGAAGGCTCTCCCCCTAGGGGTCGCCAGCCGGCATTGCCTGGCCGACGGCACCCTGAGGAGGCCCTCTCTGTGGGAGCGGACTGGTCGGTGGGAGGCATTTGGCAGGAGGCGGTCTTGCAAATAACCAGGTCCCTTGCCATGGAGCGCTTTAAAGATGGTTACTAGCACCTTGAAGCATACCCGGAAAGCCACAGGCAGCCAGTGCAGCTTGCGCAGGAGAGGTGTTACATGGGAGCATCTAGAGGCCCCTACAATCCCCCATGCGGCCGCATTCTGAACTAGCTGGAGCCTCCAGGTACACTTCAAGGGAAGCCCCATGTAGAGAGCGTTGCAGTTGTTCAGGCAGGAGATGACGAGGGCTTGAGTGACTGTGCGTAGGGCGTCATGATCCAGAAAGGGGCGCAACTGGCGTATCAGGCAGACCTGATGAAAAGCCCCCCTGGCCACAGCTGTCATGATTGTCTAAAGACAGCCGAGAATCCAGGAGGATGCCCAAGTTGTGAGCCCTCTCTGTGGGGGCCAATGACTCGCCCCCGATAGCCAGAGATGGCACTAACTGGCTATATCGCGACGCCGGAAGCCACAGCCACTCAGTCTTGGACAGGTTGAGTCGAAGCCTGTTTCTTCCCATCCAGACTCGCACGGCCTCCAGACACCGGGACATCACTTCCATGGCATTGTTGGGGTGGTCTGGGATAGAGATGTACAGCTGGGTGTCATCCGCGTACTGGTGAAACTCTACCCCGAAACCATGGATGATCTCACCCAACGGCTTCATATAAATGTTGAACAGGAGAGGCGAGAGGACCGACCCCTGAGGTACCCCACAAGTGAGGCACCTCGACGTCGACCTCTGCCCTCCTGCCAACACAAATTGCGACCGGTCGGAGAGGTAGGAGAAGAACCACCATAAAAAGGTGCCCCCTAACCCCAGCCCCTCCAGCCGGCGCAACATGATACCATGCTTGATGGTATCAAAAGCCGCTGAGAGATCTAACAGGACCAGGATAGAGAAACAGCATCTATCCCGAGCCTTCCAGCGATCATCCACCAACGTGACCAATGCCGTTTCCATGCTGTGCCCAGGCCAGAAGCCAGACTGGTGCGAGTCCAGACAGACAGTTTCCTCCAGGTGCTGAGGGGGCTGTTGTGCCACCACACTCTCAACAACCTTCGCAAGAAAGCGAAGGTTGGAGACAGGATGGTAGTTGGCCAACACAGCCGGGTCCAGGGAGGGCTTCTTGAGGAGGGGCCTTACCACCGCCTCTTTCAAGGCGGCCGGCAAAAACTCCTCACTCAGAGAAGTGTTGACAATTCCCTGGAGCCAGCCTCGTGTAACCTCCCGGGAGGCCAGTACCAACCAGGAGGGACACGGGTCCAGTAAACATGTGGTGGCATTCAGCCACCCCAGTATCCTGTCCATGTCCTCGAGAGTCACAGGATCGAACTCTTCCCAGATAATAGACTCAAAACCTGCCTCCGTCGGCCCATCTGAACTAGTCCAGTCGGAGGCTAACCCGTCCCGGATCTGATCGATTTTATCATTCAGATAACACCCAAATTCCTCCGCACGACCCTGCAAGGGAGCATCCCGCTCCCTATGATAGAGAAGGGAGCGGGACACCCTAAACAAGGCGACAGGTCAGTTATCTGCAGACACAATAAGAGTGGAGAAATAATTCCATTTCGCCACTTCTATCGCTACTAGGTAGGTCTTCAAATACGACCTTACCAGTGTCCGGTCAGATTCGGAGCGGGTGGTCCTCCAAATGCTCTCTAGGCATCTCTTCCAATGCTTCATCATCCTCAGCTCCTCAGAGAACCAGGGAGCCAAGGTAGATCGGCGTCAGGTGAGAGGCCGCAAAGGCACGCCCTCCTCCAGGGCCCCCGCGGTCGCACTGTTCCATGCGGCCACTAGGTCCTCAGTCGAGTCGCAGGTCAGGGTCCCAGGTATTGGCCCAAGCTCCAACTGGAACCTCTCAGGGTCCATCAGGCACCTGGGGCGGAACCATCTAATCGCTTCTGGTCGCGCCTCCCCGCGGTGGGATGCAGCGGTTGGAAAGCCCAGCCGGAGGAAAGAGTTATTTGACCATGACAGGGGTTCAATGGCTATTTCCCCTAAGCCAAGATCACTCAGCCACTGGCCGGAGGCCAAAACTAGGTCCAGTGTGTGACCTCCAGTGTGGGTGGGGTAATGAACTAACTGGGTCAGGTCCATGGCCGTCATGGAGGCCATGAACTCCCGAGCCATCCCAGATGCTTCGCCTATCGATGGCAGGTTGAAATCCCCCATGACTAATAGCCTGGGGGTCTCAACCACCATCTCGGCTATCACATTGAGAAGCTCGGGTAGGGCTGCTGATACATAGCGGGGTGCCAGGTACACAATGTTTGTTAAGCTGTGGGAAAGTCAGAAAATACATGTTTTGGATTCAAACTGTAGTGGGTATAACTGTACTGTCCCATAGCAGAGTCTATACACACTGCCTAATTATGCAATAAAAATCTCAAGATCTAGGTGTGCCAGGTAAAGAGTCTGGGTAGTTTATGCCAAGCCAGACACAAACATAAGCACAAAAAACTAAAGATCAAGTTGACCATGAAAATAAGGTTTTAATCCAGGAAACATGTCATGTGATGAAGACCTTGACAAACAACAGTCTGTTGGATATATTATATCATCAGAGTTGTGAATCAGCAATGTGGAGGATTCCACATGAAGACTAATGTCATTTTCAAAAACCTCTTGCAAAATCTAAGGATAAGGCACTTTAAATGAAATTGTTGAAATATTCAACAAAAGAGCTTGGACTCTAAAACATATAAAACCATCATTATACTCCTTGACAATATGCAACCTAACAGCCATATAGTAAGTTTTATTCTTTATAGCTTTCACTACAATTACCCACCAAATTGGATGGCTGTAGTCATCCAGATGTAGTCTGCTCAGTAATAAAATGGCTGACTGCTGAAACTCAGTGAGTCCCCTCATGTTGTTGACTGGAGAAGAAAAAGTATCAGTGCAGGACACAGATCAAGAGCAGAGCTATCAGTTGACATAAGTAGTCTCCTGTTTCTTTCTGAATAGATTGCACTAGCAATTTATTCTTCCTTTTTCTTTGGAAGAGAAAACCTTTTTCTTGGTGGGGGGTGGAAGGGGTTTAGTATAAAGAATTGTAAAACAGTTCATTATGATTATCTTTCCAGTACAAAACAATGTGTCAAGAGGTCACCAGATTAGGTGATTCCAGGCTGATTAGCAGTTATAAAATGAATGTTTGTACTATAATAAGGATATTTTTCCTCTAAGTTCTAGCTGGGAAGAGTTACAGCTGGCAATATGGAAATAAATGTCAATCAGTGGAGAGAAATGTGCTGACAGCCTAAGGCTTTTTCACTCTGCATACATATTTTGAAATTTGAATCCTATCCTTTTCAGTCAATGAGAAAAAGGCAAAATCCATATAGGCCTTATATTTTATTTTTATTTATTTATGTATCTTATTCATTTATTTATCAAGTATACATTGTCATCCATCTCACAATCATTGAGTCTGGGCAGCATATAATAAATCAATTAAACAATCTTGCACAACCATTTAAAACAATTACATACAAATATAAATAAGATTGTAGGAGAAAATCTCAGAATCTAATACATAGTACTGATGAAGCAAGGCTATATTATGGCATGAATTAAAAGGAAAAACAGGAAGCAGGTAAGTGCAGAACCTGCCTGGTGAAGATAAGAAGGAAAACAGAAAGTGTGCATATGTAAAGCCTGCATCAATACTGAATAGTTAAAGGCTGATAACAGAACTGACCACCAGGCATACCATGCATAAGGCACATAATTAAGGAATAGGGATGGCATGGAGCCAGTAAATGCCTAGGAGTTAGATAACTCCTAGAGTGCCCATTAGTTAATATTTAGAAATGGGAATGGTGTGGAGCCAATAGAAAGTCTGTTAGATAACTACTGAAGTGAGTGCTTATTGGACAATACATCCATATCCCGCCTTGAAAAATTGTATTAAAACTTTCTGAATCCTGGCATTTTGGTGTCTTTGATCCTTTTTGCTAAAGTGCTTCAATTAAAAAAAAATCAATGCTGCACTTCTTGTTTGGTCTAGTCTTTTTCAGGTTTGGCACCAGGCTCAGACCAATATTTGGGGACAACAGTACAATCTACTTGCAGATTTTCTTCTGCAAAGGGATCTCCAGGTTTGTTGCGGAAAAAAACTCCAATGTTTTGAGATATTTTTAAATGTTAATCAGCTTGGGTATTATTCACTTCAAAAGGAATAAATATTCTAGAGTATGGTACTATGGCAGGAAAGTCTCTCCTCCTGGATCCCATCAGATATAACTTCTTAGCAGAAAAGAGGAAGGAGAAGAGGAAAGAAGAAGGCGGATAAGGGAGGTTGAGAAGACGAAAGAAGCAAGGTTGTTGCAAAATAAGATGGAGGCAGAGGGTGGCAAGAAAGTGACCCAAACTGTATTCTCTATATTTGTAAGAAGATAGTTATAAATGTTAATGGTTAATAGATAAATATTAATAGTACTTATAAGAATGTATATTTGTGAAAGGAAAAAATAAAACACTTTTTCAAAAAGGTTTTTCAAAAACCTGTAACATGCCCGTTCTGCTGGGCCATTTGCTCATTTACTTTGAATCTTTAAAGGACACTACCTAATAATAGAATCATAGGGCTGAAAAGGACTCTGGAGGGCTTCTAGTCCAACCCCCTGCTCACATCATCCCAGAAAATAATTGTCCAATCTATTTTTGAAAACCTCCAGTGTTAGAGGAACCATAATCCTAAGAGGCAAGCTATTCCACTGATTAATTGCTGCCATTGTCTAAAAACTTCTTATTACTTCTAAATTGCTTCTCTCTTTAACAAGCTTCCACCCATTACTAATTGTCCTGTGCTCTAGTGTCTTATAGAATAAATCAATCCCCTCTTCGAACGGACCATCAAATACTATCCTACCAATCCTTCTCTTCGATATGCTAGACATACCTCGTCATATTATTTAGCCTCAAAAACATTTATCATATTTGTTGCTCTTCTCTGCACCCTTTCCAAAGTCTTAACATCTTTTTTGTATTAGGATGCCATATTCCAGGTGTAGTCTCACCAGTACAGTTTAAAGAGGTACTATCACTTCTCATCTTGATGCTATTCCTCTGTTGATGCAGCCTGGAACTGCTTTTCTTTTTGGCAGCCATAGCACACTGCTGGCTCATACTGAAGTGGTGGTCTACTAAGACACATAGATCCCTTTCATAGTTGCTACTGGTAGTGCCAATTCTATACCTGCGCATTTGGGTTTTCCTATCTCAGTTCAGGACCTTACTTTTCTTACCATTTAACTGCATCTTGTTGGATAGAATCCAATGCTCAAGTCTATCAAGATCCTTCTGACTCTTAAGTCTATCTTTCACAGTGTTAGCAATTCTCCCCAGTTTGGTGCCATCTGCAAATTTGATGAAGTTCTCTTATATCCTCCCATCTAGATAATTTATGATAATGTTGAAGAGTCCTGGGCTTAAGACAAAACCTTGAGGTACCCCTCTGCATACTTCCTTGCATATAGATGCAGTTCCATTAATGACATGTTGAGTGTGACTGGTTGGCCAGTTATGAATCCGTCTGGTGGGGATGGATTTAACCCACCTTTTTCTATATTACCAAGAAATTGGTTGTAGTCTACTTTGTCAAATGCCTTGCTAAAATCCAAATATAGTATACCCATAGCATTTTACCGATCCACTAATTTAGTTACTTTATCAAGTAACTCAGGTAAATTTAGTTTCTTTATAATTATAATTTAATTGTTGCCAGTATTAAAACAAGACTAGTTCCAGTGTATAGGAGTTAGAGTAATTTACCCTGAATAATGTGGATAGCTTACATATCACTTGCATCATTAATTATTTCAACCATGTTTTCCATCATTGCAAACAATTGAATGGCTTCAGCCAACTCATGTAATAACATTCATCATTTAATTTGAACTGTGAACAGAGGAGATTAAAAGTTGCACTGTGAATGTTGAGGGGTTTTTACATTTGTATGATGAAGGGTATATGTGAACAGCTGCTACTCAATTGAATATGCCATAGATCATTTCTGAAGTAAGGTCATTAGGATAAATGGTTAATTAAAGGAGTGATGAACAAAGCATTTTTAATATTCATTAAATTCCAAAGCATATTAAGACAGGATTTTTCAGGTAATAATTCTCCAGTCTCAATGCTTTTTCTAAAGTTCTAGAGGCTTCTGCAATGAAGAGTAAGCCCTATTTAAATGTTGTATTTACTCATTATCTATACATAAGACTGGATAATGAAGAGTAAATCAAATATTACCGTATTTCCCCTAAAATAAGACTCCCCCCTGAAAAGAAGCCCTATCATGTTTTTGAATACAGGAGCTCAAATTAAGTCCTATCCCCAAAATTAGCCCTAATTAAGACCCCACCCACCATAGAGTACAGGGGGTGGGGCAAGGTAAAAAGTAAGCTAGGGTGGGGACTGGAGCTGCCCTACTTATCAGGCCTCGCACACCCTGTTACCTACCTCTCTTTCTTTTGTGGCCCCTTCTTCTGAGGCTGTGTCTTCTGCAGCCCACTTCTTCTGTGGCTGCTTGCCATCCCCACGCACATTGGGGGACACACCTTGGATTTGATTTTTGTCTCTGGTCAGTGGTTGAAGGATCTGGGAAGAGGGGATATAGCCATTGAACCCTTGTCATGGTCAGATCACTCGCTCCTTCGGGTGGACTTCCAATCTGCTACCCCCCCCCTTGCAGGGAGGCGGAACCAACTAGGTGGTTCCGCCCCAGGTGCCTGATGGACCCTGATAGGTTCCTGACAGAGCTTGGGCCACTCCCTGAGGCTATGGCTCACGACTCAGCTGGAGAACTGGTGGCCGCATGGGACAGAGCGACTGCTGGGGCTCTGGACCGCATCATGCCTTTGCGGCCTCTGATCCGGTGCTGAACCCGGTTGGCTCCTTGGTTCTCTGAGGAGCTGAGGGAGCTGAAGCGCCAGAAAAGACGCCTAGAGAGCAGTTGGAGGGCCAGCCATTCCGAATCTGATCAGACACTGGTGAGGTCTTATATCAAGACCTACCTAGTGGCAATAAAAGCGGCAAAGTTTAATTACTTTTCCGCTCTTATTGCGTCTGCAGAAAATTGCGCAGCCGCCCTGTTTAGGGTGACCTGCTCCCTCTTACATATGGAAGCATGGGACCCCTTGCAGGGTAAAGCTGAGGCTTTTGTACAATACCTGCAAGACAAAATCGCTCAGATTTGGAAAGGGCTGGACTTTGACTGGGTAGGGCTAGATGGGGTGATGGAGGCAGGTCTTCAGACTGTTATCTGGGAGGAGTTTGACCCTGTGACTTCCAAGGACGTAGACAGGATTTTGGGTAAGCTTAGTGCTGCCACATGTTTATTGGACCCGTGTCCCTCCTGGTTGGTGCTGGCCACCCAGGAGGTTACACGAGGCTGGCTCCAGGGTATTATCAATGCTTCTTTGAGAGAGGGTTTCTTCCCCACCGCTTTGAAAGAGGCAGTGGTGAGGCCCCTCCTCAAGAAGCCTTCCCTGGACCCGGTGCTTTTAGCAAACTATTGTCCAGTCTCCAACCTTTGCTTTGTGGCAAAGGTTGTTGAGAGTGTGGTGGCGCAACAGCTTCCCAGGTACCTGGATGAAGCGGTCTTTCTTGATCCATATCAGTTGGGTTTCAGGCCTGGGTACAGCACGGAAACAGCATTGGTCGCATTCGTCGATGATCTCTGGAGGGCTCGAGGGCTCCTCTGTTCTGGTCCTATTAGACCTCTCAGCGGCTTTTGATACCATCGACCATGGTATTATGCTGCGGCGGTTGGAGGGGTTAGGGGTGGGGGGCACTGTACTTCAGTGGTTCTCCTCCTTCCTCTCTGACCATTCGCAGTTTGTATTGATAGGGGGCAGAGGTGCATCACTTGTGGAGTGCCCCAGGGGTCGGTCCTGTCACCCCTTCTGTTCAACATTTATGTGAAGCCGCTGGGTGAGATCATCCGGGGTTTTGAGGTAAAGTTCCATCAGTACGCTGATGACATGCAGCTGTACATTTCATCCCCAGACCACCCCAATGTTGCCCTTGACGTGATGTCCCAGTGTCTGGAGGCCGTGTGGATCTGGATGGGGAGGAACAGGCTCAGGCTCAACCCCTCCAAGACCGAGTGCCTGTAGTTCCCGACATCCCATTACAGTCAGTTGCTTCCATCGCTGGCTATGGGGGGGTGAGACCCCCACAGGAAGGGTTCACAACTTGGGTGTCCTCCTGGATGCACAGCTGTCCTTGGAAGATCATATGATGGCTGTCGACAGGGGGGCTTTTTATCAGGTTCGCCTGATTTACCAGTTGCGTCCCTTCCTAGATCGGGATGCCCTACGCACAGTCACTCACGCCCTTGTCTCTTCCTGTCTGGACTACTGCAATGCTCTCTACATAGGGCTCCCCTTGAAGAGCACCCGGAGGCTTCAACTGGTCCAGAATGTGGCTGCACGGGTAATTATGGGGGCGATGCGACACTCCCATGTAATACCCCTCCTGCGCGAGCTGCGGCCTGGGTTGCTACGAGATCGCCTTCTGCCACCGAGAGCTTCCCACCGGCCTGTACGCTCCCATAGAGAGGATCCCCTCATGGTCGGCTAGACAATGTCGACTGGCGACACCCAGGGGGAGAGCCTTCTCCGTGGAAATAATAATAATAATAATAATAATAATAATAATAATAATAATAATAATAATAATAATAATAATAATAATAATAATAATAATAATAACAACAACAACAACAACAACAACAACAACAACAATAACAATAAGTTAATTTATAAACCGCGCTCTCTCCCTGAAGGGACTCGAGGCGGTGCACAGGGAATTTAAAAATACATATATAAAATCACAGACATAATACAATATTAAAATGAATTAAACTAACCCTGCGCTAAAATCCCATATAAAAACTAAACTCAACCCCTAAAAACCCTAAAAACAGTTAAATTACCCCAGGCCGGCCAAGCAGAAGAAGTGTGTTTTTAGTTTTTGACAGAAGGAGCGGAGGTCCGTGGTTGTTCTAATTTCGGGGGGAAGGTCATTCCAGAGGGTCGGGCCCGCCACAGAGAAGGCCCTTCCCCAGGGCGTCGCCCGCTGGCAGAGCCTGGTGGACGGCACCCGGAGAAGTCCTTCTCTGTGGGAGCAAATCGTCCGCAGGGATGTATGGGGCAGGATGTGATCCCGCAGATAGCTAGGTCCCGTGCCATGGAGCGCTTTGAAGATGATAACCAACACCTTGAAGCACACCCGAAAGATGACAGGCAGCCAATGCAGCTCACGCAGGAGTGGTGTTACATGGGAGAACCTGGAGGTTCCCATAACTGCCCGCGCGGCTGCATTCTGGACAAGCTGCAGTCTTCGGGTGCACCTCAAGGGGAGCCCCATGTAGAGAGCGTTACAGTAGTCCAGTTGGGATGTCACGAGTGCATGAGTGACTGTGCAAAGGGCACCCCGGTCCAATAGGGGATGCAACTGGCGGACCAGGCGGACCTGGTAAAACGCCCTCCTGGCTACGGCCATCACTTGATCTTTCATGGACAGCCGTGCATCAAGGAGGACGCCCAAGTTGCGTGCCCCATCCACAGGGGTTAGATGTTCGTCCCCTATGGCCAGTGATGGGGTCAACTGGTTGTACCGGGCTGCCGGGAACCACAGCCACTCGGTCTTGGACGGGTTGAGTCTGAGTCTGTTACTTCCCATCCAGGCACTGGCACATCACCTCTACGGCTTCGTTGGGGTGGTTTGGGGTAGATATATACAGCTGCGTGTCGTCAGCATAGAAGTGGTACTTTATCCCAAAACCACAGATGATCTCACCCAGCGGCTTCATATATGTGTTGAACAGGAGTGGCGAGAGGACCGACCCCTGAGGCACCCCACAAGTGAGGGGTCTCGAGGTCGACCTCTGCCCTCCTGCCAACACAAATTGCGATCGACCGGAGAGGTAGGAGGAGAACCACCATAGCACGCTGCCCCTCACCCCCAACCCCTCCAGCCAATGCAATAGGATACCATGGTCGATGGTATCAAAAGCCGCTGAGAGGTCTAATAGGACCAGGATGGAGGAACAACACCCATCTCTGGCCCTCCAGAGATCATCCACCAACGCGACCAATGCCGTCTCGGTGCTGTGCCCGGGCCGGAAGCCGGACTGGCGCGGGTCCAGATACTCAATTTCCTCCAGATGACGGGGGAACTGCTGTGCCACCACACTCTCTACAACCTTCACCAGAAAGTGAAGGTTGGAAACCGGACGGTAATTTACCAAAAATGCTGGGTCCAGAGAGGGCTTCTTGAGGAGGGGTCTCACCACCGCCTCTTTCAAGACGGTAGGCAAGAACCCCTCACCCAAGGAAGTGTTCACTACCTCCTGGAGCCAGCCTCGTGTAACCTCCCAGGATGCCAGTACAAGCCAGGAGGGACACAGGTCCAATAAACATGTGGTAGCTCGCAGTTGCCCACATAACCTGTCCATATCTTCGGAAGTAACAGAGTCAAACTCTTCCAACAAAACTGTCTCAAGATCTGCCTCGGGGCATCCCACTGGACCACTTTCGATGGAGGCCAACTCGCTCCGAATCTGAGCGATTTTATCCTGCAGATATTCCCCAAATTCCTCTGCTCTACCCTGCAAAAGGGCTTCCCGCGTCCCCTGTTGAAGGAGGGAGCGGGTCACCCTAAACAGGGCGGCAGGGTGGTTATCTGCGGATGCAATGAGAGTGGCACAATGCTGACGTTTGGCCACTGTCAGCGGTACAAGGTAAGTCCGTAAATGGGCTCTCACCTGTGTTCGGTCTGATTCAGACTGTGTGGATCTCCATCTCCTCTCTAGGCGTCTCTTGTGGCATTTCATCACCCTCAGCTCCTCGGTAAACCAAGGAGCCTGGGTGGCTCGTCGCCGCAAGAGAGGCTGCAAGGGCGCGACCCGGTCCAAGGCCCTCGTGGCCGCGGTATTCCACGCGGCCACCAGGTCCTTCATCGGGGTGCGGGTCAAGGACACAGGTAGTGGCCCAAGCACCATCTGGAACCTATCCGGGTCCATCAGGCGCCTGGGACGGAACCATATAGGCGAATCCGGTTCCGCCTCCCCGCGGTGGGGCGTAGCGATTGGAAAGTCGAGCCGGAGAAGTGAGTGATCTGACCATGACAAGGGTATGATGGCTACGTCCCCTATACCCAGATCACTCTTCCACTGACCAGAGACAAATATTAAGTCCAGCCTGTGTCCTCCCTCATGCGTGGGGCCCCGAACTACTTGGGTCAGGTCCATGGCCGTCATGGAGGCCATGAACTCCCGAGCTGCCTCTGATGATTCGCCCACCGATGGCAGGTTGAAGTCCCCCATGACAACCAGTTTGGGGGTCTCAACTGCCATGTCGGCGATCACCTCAAGGAGCTTGGGCAGGGCTGCTGTTACATAGCGGGGAGCCAGGTATACAACCAGCATGCCCAACGGCCTCCCTAGGCCCCACTTCACACAGAGGGACTCACAGCCGGTGGTCTGTGGTACAATGGTCTCTCTCGGCTCAAGACTTTCCCTAACAATAACCGCTACCCCTCCACCCCTGCCTAGGGCCCTGGCTGATGAAACGTGTGGTAACCTGGTGGGCACATTTCTACGAGGGGGAGTCCTCCCTCGTGGCCCAGCCGCAATTCCCACCAGGTCCGGCTCCCCCTCCGACACAAGGTCGTGGACGAGGGGGGCTTTGTTGACCACGGACCTGGCGTTGCAAAACATCAGCCTCGGCCCCTGGCTCTGTAATCCCTGACCACCTAGCCTGTGGGGGTTGTGGCACCCTGACCGTTGGCAACCATCGGCCTTGTGCCCCCAACCAGGAAGGAAAAACCTGTCTCCCATCGCACCTACCCCTCCCTACGACCGTCTTGATAGATAGACCCTCAATGGAAACGGCTTGTGCATCCCCCCTCTTAATGGGCCCTTCCACTTCCTTCCTCACTCTGCTGGCTCCGCCCGTTCCCTTCTTATCTCTCTTAACCTGTCTACACCCTCCCTCCTCCCTGGTACCCCCTAAAACACGTAACATATATTTAAGTAAAAAAAACCTAAGACCATGCTTCGCCCACCTCTCCGGATTAATAAATCCCTCATCAAGGTGGGTCCTCGTTAGAGCGGAGGGCCAGGCCTGCGAGAGAGGGGACTCTCGCAGTAATAACAGGTCTGCCTTTGAGTACATATCAATATATATAAATAATTAAATAATTATGTATAAATATAAATATAGATATAAATATAAATATAAATGGGTCATATAATTAATTATAGAAGACATCGTTGGCTAACATTTAATATTTAAAATAGGTTATAAATAGATGTTATAAATAGATATTAAAAACATAAATAATTCATAGATCAAATAAATTTCATGTGTATCAGTGAGGAATAGTCCGGCTATTGCAGCTCTATAGATCTTAAAGTTCTTAAATTTTCGCCATCGTAGCTGGTAAAAAAGTCTGTCCTGATAGATGTATTGGAGTATAAACCGAGGGGGAAGGCACGGCTCTCTGGAACGAATTGCCCCCGGAATTAAGAACTAGCCCTGACTTACGCACCTTCCGCTGCAGTCTCAAAACTTTTCTCTTTCAACAAGCCAGGCTGGCATAAAGCATGCTTTTTAAAATTTAAATTTAAATTTTTAAATTTAAATTTTTATTATTTTAATTAGGGTTAGTCTGGTTTTTTTCCACATTTTAGCCAATATTTTAATGATGCTTTTAATTATGCCTTTTAATAGCTTTTTCTAACTTTTATATATTTGTTTTTTTTATTTTGGCTGTACACCACCCTGAGTCCTTCGGGAGTAGGGCGGTATAAAAAACCCAATAAACCTAAACCTAAACCTCTTGCACATGTCACCCCTGGTTTCCTTTTCACCATCAGAGGCTTCTGGGAAGCATTTTGCAGCTGAGAAACGGGCTTCTGATCAACCCAGAGCTCTGTTTCATCTGCAGAGGGCTTTCCAGAAGACATCTGTAGCCAATAAAAGAACTCTGGAAAAATCCAGAGCTCTGTTATTGGCTGAGAGGGCTTTCTGGAAAGCATCTGAAGGCAAAATGGAAGCCAGGGGGTGCTACATGTGTCAATCCAGGGCCCCTTTCTCAGCTGCAGAGGGCTTTTGGAAGCCTCTAGTGATGAAACAGAGGCTGGGAGCAACAAGTGCAAGCCACGACAAGCTGCTGCAGAAGTGGGCTGGCAGTGGACTCATGCTGGGCAGGGCTGTTGGTGCCCTGTCCTTAAGGTGAGTCATAGACCCACCTGGAAAGAACCCTTAACCGTTTTTTCAGGAGTCAAAAGAAAATAAAACCCAGTCTTATTTTCAGGGTATAAAGCTGAGATTTAGAAACAGCCAAATTTGTTAATTTTTATTTGGTAATTCTTTATTTATATGTTATATCTGATATTATTTCTAGGCTGTGTAAAAGTTTCAGATTTGGAAAAAGTTTATTTATTTTCACTTAAAAACAATTGCAATATAACCAGAACAACTGCATAGAACTTGAAGCGAAATGTTTAGAGCTCAAAATGTTTCAAATTCAAAATGTTATGAACATCTTTATTTTACTTTCCTTTTGCACTGTTTTATAAATTTGGCAGAAAAACACTATGTAGTTGATTCACTGCAATGTGTAATAAATTTTTATTCTTTATTTTTATTTTTTTATTCTAAGCAAAAATAATGTGGTAAATGCTTATAAAGAGGGATCTAAATTGCTTCAGACATCTGTGAAAATAAATTCAGTAGCGGCTTCCGGTTCCGGCTCCTGCGGCGACGAGCGAGCCTAGCGCTCGCTCGCCGTTTTGTTGCTTCTTCTGCCCCCCCACGGGGGCGAGACGCCCCTTTTTTGGGGGTCTCCCGTAGGGCCGGCTTGGCAGGGACGCCCCCCCTCACGGCGGTGGGGGAGGCGACCCTTTTGCCGTGGCCTAGGTGAAGGAGAACATGCTGCGGGGGGTTCTCCCTTCGCCAACGGCTGTCGGCGCCATTCACTTTAATGAAGAGGGCTGAGCGGAAGAGATCGGAAGGTCTGCCGAGGCTTCAGCTGCGAGGGAGAGTGAGTTTAAAAAAAGACTTTTTTTCCTTGCTGCCAGCCAGGCTGAATGGACTGGGAGGGGGGTGTTTGTTTTCAAAAAAACCCCCTCGGACTTAAGCGGCACTTAAAAATGGCTTCTCTGGAAGAGAAAGCGGAAATCTTAAATCCGGACTGTCTTTAACAAGGGAAAGTGGAATGCGGCTATTTGCAACATTGTTTCTAGGTCTGGCTGGTTAAAAAAAATTATTTTACTACTCTCTCCTCTGGGCTCTGAGATGGGCGGTGAAAAGTGGCTTCTCTTTGTCCCTGCCTGACTATTTTAACTATGGAAAATTCCCAGCGTCTCTTTATAAGTGGGACTCTCTCTGGATATTAATGAAGAATTTTTTTCTGTTGGATTTGTGGTTCCTTTCTGGATTACCTTCGTTATTATAATTATTGAGTTGGAAAATTGGCTCTCTCTTGGTTCCTGAATTTTACAACGTTCCAACCTTGATCTGAACTTTTGGCTCCCGGTTAGTCTCACCAACCCCACCCTGAAAACGCCATTTTGGTGGCACTGACTTTAACAGTTAATCATGGCTCAAGAAACAGCACTGGCAAGTTTAGAACAACGGATGGCTTCTCTTGAAACTGTTATACAAACTTTGGTAAACGAAATTCAGGCCCAGAGGGCTGAAAACATCAATTTCAAGAAGGAGCTATTGGACATAAGGAAGCAAACGCTGGAAATTACACAGAAGACTGAAGAATTGGAAGGGGGGTTGGTGGGGGTTAAGGGAGAGATTTAAAATGTTACTAAAGAGGTTGAGGAAACAAGTGG
Source organism: Rhabdophis nuchalis (assembly GCA_039707465.1). Classification (NCBI taxonomy): domain Eukaryota; kingdom Metazoa; phylum Chordata; class Lepidosauria; order Squamata; family Natricidae; genus Rhabdophis; species Rhabdophis nuchalis. Next base: position 111,091,788 of record CM077647.1, on the reverse strand, counting down.
GCATTTGTCTAGGATTGATATGGAAAGAATGACATATTTTTTGAGATTTCAGAATGTTTTTGAGCAACCTGGTGAATGCCTCCCTGATCTTATGAGCACAATTTTAGCAGACTATTTACAAAAACCTAAGGATGAGATCAGGGGGGACATTGACCTAGCCTATAGAATTAACTCAGCATATGCCAGGATAAATGAAGTGCCTAGAGAGATACATGTGAAATTTGTTAGAAGGTCAACCAGAGAGGAAATTTTGAAGGCGCAGAGAGGGAACCCCTTAATTTACCAACAAAAAACGGTCACTATCTTGAAGCAGATTCCTAGAAAGATTCAAGAAGCAAGACGGAAATTTTCCTTCTTGTCTAAAATTTTATTTGATCATGGGATTTGGTTCAAGTGGGTGACACCCGAAGGGATGCTGGTGTTCTGGGAAGGAGGAAGAGTGAGGATTAAAACAGTTGTTGAGGCGGAAGCCTTTCTTAGAAAACATTCCTCTATCCTGGGGGAAGATCCAGGGGGGACAGAGGGGGCCACGGCCCCGCCCGCTCGGGGCCAGGGAGGAGAAAAAGAAGATACAATAGCCAAGAGACTTAGATCTAAAAAATAACTTTGCCTTGATTTTCCTGAACAATTTTGCATAATATTTTCTGGATTTTTTGTAAATGTCTGACAGCATGGAATTGAGAATTTAGGTATATGTACTTGCTTTTACCTTGTAGTGTTATGAAAAATGTTTTTTTTTGTTATTTTTTTATTGTGTATTTTGAGGTCTCGGAAGGGCCGACGACTCTGACGTGAATGCTCTCAAAATTTCTTTGTATCCCTTACCCTACCCTACAGAAAAAATGTAAAACCAATAAAACTTTTTCAATATAAAAAATAAATAAATTCAGTAGCAACAATAAAGTGAATTCTTATAATCTACCAGATCACAAATCTGGGCAGAAATCTAAAATATTGCGTGCAAGAAGAGCAATGGTGGCATTCAAATTTTTTTACTATCGGTTCTGTGGATGTGGCTTGGTAGGCATGGCATGGCTAGGTGGGCATGGCTAGGTGGGCATGACTAGGTGGGCATGGCAGGGGAAGAAAACTATAAAATCTCCATTCCCTTTCCACTCCAGGGGAAGATTACTGCAAAAACCCCATTTCGGGACTCGGGAGACAGAGAATAGATGAGGGTGGGCCAGTCAGAGGTGGTATTTACCGGTTCTCCAAACTACTCAAAAATTCCGCTACCGGTTCTCCAGAACCGGTCAGAACCTGCTGAATACCAACTCTGAAGAAGGGGCTATGAAGTTATGTTACATTAATAACTGGATGGAGCAAAAATAATTGTAGGAAATAATTGCAATTATTATTTAAATAATATATTTATATAAATACAGTATATATGTATGTATATGTATAATTATGATTTTTCTTAAGAAGTTATATATTTATTTATTGAATAAATGTATTTTACCACTTGACTCCAGGCAGCTTACATTGAATATTTATTTAATATTTATACTTTGAATTATTTATTGAATAAATATATTTAACCACCTAACTCCAGGGAGTTTACAACATTTATTTTTGCTTAAGATTCATCATAACTAAAACCGTTATAAAGAAAACTCATTCCACCTTCCATGGCAGCAACAATACATTTAAATTACCACTTGATTGACTCAATTTCCAATTGTGGTCCCCAGGCCATCTGATAAAACCACATATTTAGCACTTTTCAGAAAAGGAGCAGGATGAGAGCCAATCATATTTTGAGGAAAATAATATTCCATAAAGAAGGAACCACCACCAAAAATACCCTTTTTTGTGGTTCCACCAGATGACAATCCTTTATCAATAGGATCCAGATGTAATAGAGGAGAAGCAATCTTTCAAATAATGTGGCTCCAAACCTTGTAGGGCTTTAATTTTAACCATCATTTCACCCAGAGGTAGATTGGCAACTAGTGCAGCTCCCGCAGAATAAGTGACACATGTGCAAGTTTACCCTTGTGCAAAACTGTTTGTGCAACTGCGTTTTGAAATAGCTGACATTTCCAAATACTCGTCATAGGCAGCCCTTGTAGCATGCATTATAATAATCCAGATAGGAGGTGACCAAGGTGTGGGTGACTGAAAACTTCAGGAATGGGCATACAACATAAAGTTGTGCAAAAGCCCTCCTGACCATAACTGCCACCTGTTTCTTGAGCAGGAGTCATGAGTCCAGAAACTTCCAGATTAAGTACCAGATCAGTCAGGGGTAGTACAATCCCACCCACAACCAAAGATGGTAATTCTTGAAGAGACCAGGGAACCAATTCTGAACCATTTCATCTTGCCAGGGTTTAGCTTCCAGCCTCCAGGCACTGAGAAAGGGTAGTCACAGTATCACATAACTTACCATGACCAGAGAAGTACAGCTGGTTACCATTAGCACACTGATGATATCTTACTCTGTGTAGCGGATGATCTCTCCCAGCAGTTTCTTGTAGATGTCAAACAATAGCACAGAACTATTGACAACTATTGAACTATTGACAACAAAGCAAGAGCTGAGAGGTAGACATATTGCTCCCAATCAACATTGACTGAGAACCTCAGAGGAAGGAAATGAATCAGGAAAACACAGTGTCCCCCACTTTCAACCATCTCTTCCTTGTGGCAGCCCCTCAAATATTGGAGTACTTCAGGGGTGGGTTCCTGCCTGTTCTAAGAAGAGGTTCCAAAAATCTACAGTGCCATTTAGAACCAGTTCCAGCTCCCTCCCCCCACCTGTCTGCACATCATCAAGATGAAGAGCGAGAGGAGGAATTCTGGGAGTTGAAGTCCACAAGTCTTAAAGCTGTCAAGTTTGAACACCCCTGGCTTTTTTTCTAAAGGGTTAGGGTGCAAGGGTCTTGTAAATTGACAGCTTTAAGACTTGCGTGCTTCACATGCCAGAGTTTCTGAGCCAACATTTTGGTTGCTAAGCAAGAGTGTTGTTAAGTGAGTTTCACCACATTTTACCAGTTGTCCACGCCCACCCAGTCACATGACTGCCAAGCCACTTCCTTCTGGTCACATGGCCAGCAAGCCACTCCCACAAAGCAGGCCACACCTACAGAAGAGGTTCTAAAAACATTTGAAACCCACCACTGGAGTACTTCCATCATATCATCTGTAGTCCTTCTTTTCACCAGACTAGACATATCGAATTCCTGCAAATGTTCTTCATATGTTTTAGCCTCCAGCCCCCTAATCATCTTTGTTGCTGTTCTCTGCATTCCTCCCAAGGTCTCAACATCTTTTTTATATTGTGGCAATCAAAACTGGATGCAATATTCCAAGTGTGGTCTTACAAGGCATTATAAAGTGGTAATATCACATCTCACAATCTTGATTCTAGCATCTGTTGATGCAGGCTTTTATAGTTGTTGGGGTTTTTTTGCAGCTGCACCACACTGCTGACTCATATTTAAGTGATATGACTCCATTTGGACTCCAAGAATCCTTTTGCAGTTATTGCTATTGAGCCAAGTTTCACCTAATCTGTATCTGTACATTTAGTTTTTTCTTACCTAAGTGTAAAATCTCACTTTTCTCTACACTGAATTTCATTTAGTTAGATAGGAACCAGACTTCAAGCTGACATCCATCTGGATCTTGAGTCTATCTTCTAGGGTATTGGCTATTCCTGATAATTTGGTGTCATCTGCATATTTGATGAGTTTCCCTTCTATTCCTTCATCTACATTATTTATGAAGATATTGAAAAATATTGGATTAAGACAGAACCTTGGGGTACATCACTGCTTATTTCCCTCCAAGTAGATGTAATTGCATTAAGGATTAAATTATAAGTGCAGTTTGTCAGCCAGTTAAGAATTGATCTGGTAGTGTTCCTGTCTATCCCGCATTTTTCTAACTTACTGAGAAATGGTTTTGTCAAGTGCCTTACTGAAATCCAAGTATGCTATGTTCACAGCATTTCACTGGTCCACTAATTTAATCATTTCGTCAAAGAATTAAATAAAATTTCTTTGACGTGATCTTTTTTAACAAACCCATCTTGGCTTCTGGTTGAGTTGGAAAATTGTCTCTCTCTTGGTTCCTGAATTTTACAACGTTTCAACCTTGATCTGAACTTTTGGCTCCCGGTTAGTCTCACCAACCCCACCCTAAAAACGCCATTTTGGTGGCATTGACTCTAATAGTTAAGATGGCTCAAGAAGCAGCACTGACAAGTTTAGAACAATGGATGGCTTCTCTTGAAACTGTTATACAAACTTTGGTAAAAGAGATTCAGGCCCAGAGGGCTGAAAACATCAATTTCAAGAAGGAGCTATTGGATACTCGGAAGCAAGTGCTGGAAAACACACAGAAGACGGAAGAATTTGAAGGGGGGTTGGTGGGGGTTAAGGGAGAGATTAAAAATGTTACTAAAGAGGTTGGGGAAACAGATGGGCATGTGTCTAGGATTGATATGGAAAGAATGACATATTTTTTGAGATTTCAGAATGTTCTTGAGGAATCTGGTGAATGCCTCCCTGATCTTATGAGCACAATTTTAGCAAACTATTTACAAAAACCTAAGGATGAGATCAGGGGGGACATTGACCTAGCCTACAGAATTAACTCAGCATATGCCAGGATAAATGAAGTGCCTAGAGAGATACATGTGAAATTTGTTAGAAGGTCAACCAGAGAGGAAATCCTGAAACTGCAGAGAGAAAGTCCATTAATTTACCAACAAAAAACGGTCACTATCTTGAAGCAGATTCCTAGAAAGATTCGAGATGCAAGACGGAAATTTTCCTTCTTGTCTAAAACATTGTTTGATCATGGGATTTGGTTCAAGTGGGTGACACCCGAAGGGATGCTGGTGTTCTGGGAAGGAGGAAGAGTGAGGATTAAAACAGTTGCTGAGGCGGAAGCCTTTCTTAAAAAACATTCCTCTGCCCTGGGGGAAGATCCAGGGGGGACGGAGGGAGCTACGGCCCCGCCCGCTGGGGGCCAGGGAGGAGAAAAAGAAGATACAATAGCCAAGAGACTTAGATCGAAAAAATAACTTTGCCTTGATTTTCCTGAACAATTTTGCATAATATTTTCTGGATTTATTGTAAATGTCTGACAGCATGGAACTGAGAATTTAGGTATATGTACTTGCTTTTACCTTGTAGTGTTATGAAAAATGCTTTTTTTTTGTTATTTTGTTATTGTGTATTTTGAGGTCTCGGAAGGGCCGACGACTCTGACGTGAATGCTCTCAAAATTTCTTTGTATCCCTTACCCTATCCTATAGAAAAAATGTAAAACCAATAAAACTTTTTCAATATAAAAAAAGAATTGATCTGGTAGTGTTCCTGTCTATCCCACATTTTTCTAACTTACTGAGAAATGGTTTTGTCAAGTGCCTTACTGAAATCCAAGTATGCTATGTTCACAGCATTTCACTGGTCCACTAATTTAATCATTTCGTCAAAGAATTAAATAAAATTTCTTTGACGTGATCTTTTTTAACAAACCCATCTTGGCTTCTGGTTGTAACTTTGCTTGCTTCTAGGTATTCACTGATTTATTGCTTTATTAATCCAGGATTTTCCCAAATATTGTCATAATGATTGGTTTGTAGTGTCCTGCATCAATTTTTTCCTTTTTTGAAGATGGGAATCTCATCTCATCTTATTGCACTCCTTTTTCAGTACTCTGATAATTTCCTGTAATTCCAGGATATATAATGATATGATTCCCTTCCCTTCCAGTTCACAAATGTGAGCATACGTACCATATCTGTGCATGGGCTCCACCTTCCCCACGCCTGCTTTGCCTTAAAAAAGGGCCAAAATTGATGTCATACATGCCGGGGCATCTATGGCATAAAAGTTAAAATTTCTAAATTATGTCAGAATTTCAAAAATTTTAAAAATTCCAGAAGTTCATTTAAAAATAAAAAAAAATATTTTCAAAATTCACAACAATTTAGGGTTGTTTTTTTTAAAAGTTAAACTAAAAATTCTATTCTTAAATGTTAATCTTTTAGAATAACAGAATAACAGAATTGGAAGGTACCTTGGAGGCCTTCTAATCCAATCCCATGCTCAATCAGGAGATTCTATACCATTCTGGATAAATGGCTGTCCAATCTTCTTTTAAAAAGCTCAAATGATAAAGTACCCACAATTTCCGAAAGAAACAGTTCCATTGGTTAATTGTTCTCATTGTCAATTCTAAGAGTTCTTAATTCCCTCTTGGTCCCTCCTGTGGTTAATATTGAAATATAACTTAAATGCCAGTAAGGTTGCCCACTAGATATAATTTGTAATCCGTAGATATATTAAAAATGAGAGAAAGAAAGAAAAATAAAATGTCAGCTGAAAAGAAAAAAAAATAGTATCTCAGCTGAAGGTAAAAAATTAAATATCAGCTTGTAGTTAGTGTAAATGATGATAGAATAATAGTAGTTTTGAAATAATACTGAAGAGGTTCTTTTCTTTAAAAATGCAGTAGTCTTTATCATTTGTAATCCACAAAATAAAATAGGGTGACAATCACAGATGAATAGTGTCTTATTGCAGTTTAGGACACAGTTTTACAATCCTCATAAATTTACAGTCTTGCTTTGTACTTATGTAAACAGCAGGGGTGGGTTACTGGCAGTTTTATAATTGGTTTGCAACCCATGTGCAATGCACGTGCGCACACTCTTCAATGTAAATTATTCTTCATGCATGCGCAGAACAATTTACAGTGAACTGCACATGCGCAGTCACTAAAACAAAAATGGTGGGGACTCAACTTCCGGTTTTCGTACGCGACGGACATGTTTTGGTACTCGTCCGCCGCTTGCTCTCGTGGTGCCCCCCCCCCCGGGGACACAGGGGGTTCTGGAGGAATCCCCTGCCATACGGGTGGGTCGCTGGTGGGGTGTGCTTCCAGCCTCATCCCAGGAGCCAGGAAGCAGAAGGGGGGGCTTTGCCCTTTCACCGATGGACTCCGGAATCAACAGAAGAATTTGAAAGCTGGCTCGAGTACCGGAGATGGAGGGTCTTTCCTAATCTCCTGGTCTGCAATTGAGGGACAAGCGAGCACTGTGAGTTTTACTTTCAATCAACTTTAAACAGAGAATGGAGTGGGGAGTTGATCTGGTTTAACCCTCCCTCGGAATAAAGCAGCGGTTCAAAAAGCTCTCCCCAGGAATGGGGAGAAAAAGAGGACTAGTTTGTCGTCTGAAATAACAAGAGTTAAAAAAATTGTATCTATATTATCGCAGTTGCAACATATATCATGGACACTTTTTGCAACAAGGAAATGAAACTTTCACCCTCCTTCCTGTGAGGAGGTGGGGCGAATGGCTCCTCTTTGTTCCCTGCTGGAAAACTTTCCTTTGTTCATGAACTCTTCCTTCGGCGTTTGAGATCGCAAGACTTTAAATTTTCCACCTTAACTTCTCGGGAAACCTTTGGTATCTCTCCCAATACGCGGACATGTAGATTTTGATAACACAATCCTTTTCTCTTGGTTTTATATGCTACCTGGACTGAACTTTTATCTGAGCTGTTCCGATACCTTGGACTTCATCGGCTGCCTGCTTTTCTGACACCATTTTTTCTACAAATTAGAACTTATAATCGGGACAATGGTTTCTAAAAAACCACCTATTGGAAAGTCCTTTTCTGCTCCATCATCATCTCATTCCAGTCCAGTTATGCAACAGACAAAGATCACCGCATTGCTGCAAAAAGAAGGGACTGATGAGAACACCCAGGAATTGTCAACAAATGAGATGCTTCAGGACATAATGAAAAATGTACATGAAATGAGAAAAGAGCTGACAAGTCTAAAAATAGAGCTGTTGGAAACACAAAGAAATACAATGGATAACAAACAAAAAATTGAGGCGTTAGAGGGGGGATCAGCTGAGATGAGGGAAGAGTTAAAGGAAATTCGGAAGGAAAGCACAGAACTGGGAGGTTATATGACCAAGATAGAATTCGAAAGAATGTCTTTTTTTCTCAGGTTCCAGAACGTACCAGAGATAGATGGAGAAGATCTTAAAGATCTTATGAGTACAATTTTAGCAGATTATATTAAAAGAAATAAAGAACAACTCTGGTGGGATATGGACCTGGTTTATAGAATTAACTCAGCATACACTAGAATAAATGATGTACCAAGAGAAGTTCATATTAAATTTTTAAGGAGGTCCACAAGGGATGAGATATTGAGGGCCCAGCAGGGAGGACCCTTGAAATATCAAGAAAAAGAAGTTACTATTTTGAAACAAATTCCAAAAAAAATTAGAGAGATAAGAAGGAAATATTCCTTCTTGTCCAAGAAATTATATAAAAAAGGAGTTTGGTTCAAATGGTTACTGCCAGAAGGAATGTTGGTCTTCTGGGAGGGAGGCAGAATCAGAGTTAAAACCTTAAGAGAGGCGGAGGCCTTTCTTCAAAAGCACTCCTCACTCCTAGGAGACGAAGAAGAGGGAACAGAGGGGGCCATGGCCCCGCCCGTCGATGGGAAGGGAGAAGAAGAATCAATAGCAAAAAGACTCATCCCAAAAATGATTTTATTTGAAATTTCTACTGTGATAGTTAAAACTAGATGGCAATGAAAAACATGATTGAACGTATGAACTATACAATGTAACGTATATGTATGCCTGCCCTTTGTTTTTTATTAAAAAAAATTGTATTTGTATGAAGTTTTGGGAGGACCACCATCTCCGGCATGGAAGCCACTAAAATATCATATTTACCCTACAACTCTTTTCCTATACATATTGTAAAAACCAATAAACATTGTTTTAAAAAAATAAAATAAAACCAAAATGGCGGCAGCTCAACAAGCCGAGGGAATTGGTTCTGGGATGTGGCAGGCCTGGATCGCTGCCAGTTCTGCGACCCAGGCCTGAATTCTACTACTCATTTGGTCGAACTGGGCTGAACCGCCAGCAACCCACCCAGCCAGAAAGTGAACAAAAATTTGAATAAATGATGAATTTACTCAGGATTATTTAGTTCATATAAGGTATAAAAACAGATGAGAGATTACAATCCTTATAAATCCTTACAAATATGCAGCATTTATTATTATTATTATTATTATTATTATTATTATTATTATTATTATTATTATTATTATTATTATTATTATTATTTAGATTTTTATACCGCCCTTCTCCCTTTCGGGACTCAGGGCGGTGTACAGGCAATGATAAAAATCAATAGTATAAAACATACTATTTGTGGAAAAAAGAAAAAAAATACCCTTGCAAACTGATTTGCACCTAAATCATTTTGCAATCATATATTTGAAAGTAACGACTGTGATTTGTCTCCTCTCTCTTTAGCATAACAAAGAGAACAGAGTGCTGACACCACACCACTGTCCAGAATAAACTTTGCATCCAAGTAAAACTTTGTTTTCCATGAAGTTTTTTCTTCTCTCCAAATTCATTCTTTTCTCTACTCCCTCATTTTCCCCTGAGTGCAATTCTGTGCTTCTTTGGGTTGTTGTTTTTAAGGCTTTTGAAAAGATTATTTTTGGTCATCAATGAAGAGAAAGATTGTTATGCCTTTGCTCCCCAATTTAGGAACTGCTATGAGTAAGCTCCACTGACATCAATGAAAGCTGCTCATGGGCCTCTGAGGATGGTTGAACTCCCAAAGAAGGGACTTTCTTTATGTTGGAGTTCAGGACTTGTACGCAGAATGCATCTCCCCCACCCCAAAAAAGCATGAAGCAGATAAAGACAACTCCCTAGGTTGCCTATGATGTAGCATATAAAAAGTATGCAGCTGAGGACATATACATAATAAATAAACAATTTGAAGTTCAGAAAATTATATTCTGGAGGAGTTCCCATTAACAATTCTATGCATAAGAGGATGGTGTATATAAAAGGTGCCTTTGTTAGAGAGAATTATGTTCTGTATGGAGAACTAGGCAGGCAGGAACTGAGGCGGGGCAGATTGCAGTAACAAACAACCTTTATTGTAACAGCTAACAGTGCAAAGTGCAAGGCAATTCCCGAACCGGCAACAATAACAGTGGCCATCTGACAGCTCTTTATATAGTAGCTGTCAGACGGCTGAACCAATCAGGAGGCTGCCTTTTCCCACTGAAAGGCTGCTAGTGTCTTAGCCAATCAGAGGAGTTCTGCAACGGACATGGCTTTTGACAGCATCAAAAGGACTTAACAATTGGGTTTTTATTTTTTATTAAAGCAATGGGCTGGAATCTTGCCACATCCATAAGGTTAATCAAACAGACTGAATTTCTACTGATTCACAAGCCTATTTATACTCCCTGTGTTGAAGAAGAGATTTGCCACTATGTAGTCTTTTTCCATCCTTCTCCATAAGAATTTATAATCCAGCTCATGATGCTTGGTGCTAGGGTTTAAATCAATGCCCAAAGATTTGGCCTGAATTCCCCTCCCCCCATATCCTATATATGGCATAGTGGTTGTAGTTAATTCATAGTTGGGGTAGATACTGACTAATCAGCTGAAATATTATAATGAGATATCCCTATTTTCCTCCACGAGTCTAGAATTTGCTTATATATTTCATAAATGCCTGTTCAATATTATATTTAGTTTTCAGAACATATGTTTATTACCTTAGTAACACAATGATATATATTTATTGCCTTAAGAAGATAAATACAGGCATTCTGAGGATACATACATGTATTCCACATGCTGTACCAAATTCATTTATAATATACTAGCTCAGTGGTTGGCAAACCATGGCTCGCGAGTTGCATGCGGCTCTTTGGCCCCTTGAATGTGGCTCTTCAGTCTCTCTCTGATTCCCTCCCTTCCTCCCTCTGTCTCTCTGTCTCTTTCTCTCTCTCTGTGCCTCTCTCTGTCTGTCTGTCACTGTCTCTGTCCACAGAATACCACGTGAAGCAGCGGCGAGTCTGCGCTGCCGGCGAGGCCATCCGCGAGGTCCCCCTCGCGTTCCTTGTCTTCCCCGATGACATCTGGAGTGATCAGCGGCCGTGCAGAAATTCGCCACTTTTCCACACTGTGGAAAAGATAGGCACGTGCATGTCCCGCGGAATTACAGCGGAACTTCCCACCACTACGAAGTCTCAGAGACTGTAATTGGGTGGGGCATGCATGCGCCTATCTTTTCCATGGCGTGGAAAAGTGGCAAGTCTCTGCGCGGCTGTGGATGGTTCCCTCCTTCCCCTCTGTCTCTGTCCCCTCTGTGTGTCTTATTCCCTCCCTCCCTCCATCTCTCTCTCACTCTGTGCCTCTCTCTGTCTGTCACTGTATCTGTCCACAAGATACTGCGTGGAGGGGTGGCGGGCTCTGTGGTGACTGCGAGGCCATCTGTGGGGGGAGGGTGTTCCCTTCACATTCCTCATCTCCCCGGATGCCGTCCAGAACCATCAGCAGCCGCGCAGAGACTTGCCTCTTTTCCACGCCATGGAAAAGATAGGCACACGCATGCCCCACCCAATTACAGTCTCGGAGACTTCGCAGCGGTGGAAACTTGCGCTGTAATTGCGCGGGATGTGCACGCGTCTATCTTTTCCATGGCATGGAAAAGCGGCAAGTCTGCACCACTGCTGATGGTTCCAGACGGCATCTGGGGAGACGAGGAATGTGAAGGGGACCCCCCCTCCCCCCGCGGAAGGCCTCACCATCACCACAGAGCCTGCTGCTCTTCCACGCAGTATTTTGTGGACAGAGACAGTGACAGACAGACAGAGAGAGGCACAGAGCAAGAGAGAGATGGACGGAGGGAATCAGAGTCTGACAGATATACAGAGAGAGACAGAGGAGAAGGAGGGAGGGAGAAACAGAGAGAGACAGGGAGGGAGGGAGGGAGGGAGGGAGGGAGAGAGACAAAGAGCCACAGAGAAAGACAGACAGACAGACACAGAGAGAATGACAGACAGACACAGAGAAGAAGGGAGGGGAGAGAGGCACAGAGATAGAGAGGGAGGGAGGAGAGAGAGACACAGAGACAGACACAGAGAATGACAGAAAGAGACAGAGAGGGAGGGAGGGAGAGAGAGAGAGATAAAGAGCCACAGAGAGAGAGAGAGACAGACAGACAGACAGACAGACTCAGAGAGACAGAGAGAAAGAGAAAGAGAGAGAAAGAGAAAGAAGGGAAGAAAGAAACGGGGAAAAAAGAAAGTGGGAGAGAGATGAGAGAACTTATGACCACAATAGAGCCCAAAATTTTGGTTGCTAAACAAGACTGTTGTTAAGTGAGTTTCACCACATTTTCCAAGTTGGCCATGCCCACCCGGTCACATGACCGCTGAACCACTCCCACAAAACAGGCCACACCTTCTGGCTCTCAAAAGAAATTTCAATCGTGGTATTGTTGATATTTGGCTCTTTTGACTAATGAGTTTGCTGACCACTGTACTAGCTGAATACCCGTGCTCCACTACAAAACTATGTGATTGGGCTTGATAAATCGACACAGCTTGAAAATTAATGAGTAGTTAGCATCGACCTCTCCTCTCCCCTTCTCTCCCTCAGGCTTGCCCCACAGAAACCTCCCCTATACTATCCCCTTCTCTCCCTCAGGTTTGCCCCACAAAAGTCCCACCTATGTTATCACCTTCTCTCATTCAGGCTCCTCTCCAAACTCCCAGCCAACAGGCTGGATGAATCACACGCTGGGAGGGGGAGTAGAACATCTAACTCCTTAGCATCAGAGTGTGTTAATAATAATATAAGAAATATAATGCTCTGATGGACATTTCAGTAAATCCTTTTTTACCGAGCACAATTCTTGGTTGCATAAAAAAAGACACAGAATCAAAATCGTGTGAAGTATTACTACCGCTTTATAAAACTTTAGTAAGATCATACCTGGAATGGAACATCCAGTTTTTGTCACCACATTACAAAAATGATGTTGAGACTTTGGAAAAAGTGCAAAGAACAGCAGCTAAGATGATTAAGAGCCTGGAGACAAAAACATATGAAGAACAGTTGCAGGGATTAGGTATGGCCAGTCTAGAAAAAAGAAGAACTGGGGTGACATGACAGCAATATATCCTTATTTGAGGATCTGCTACAAAAAAGATAGGGTCAATCTATTTTCCAAAGCACCAAATTCAAGACAAGAAACAATGATGGAAGCTAATCAAAGAGAGTGTTGAAGTCCTCAACTTAACCTGGAATTAAAGAGAAATTTTCTAACAGTAAGAACAATTAACCAGTGGAACCTTTAACCAATTGCCTTCAAAAATTGTGGATCCTTTATCACTGGAATTCTTTAAGAAGAGACTAGACAGCCACTTTTCTGAAATGGTATAAGCTATTGTTTCTTGTTCACCCTGTTTGTTCCTCACTTTGAGCTTTTAAAACTTTTATGACTGTCCTGGATATGTTTCCTGCATGTCCTACTTGGTGTTTGAGGGGTTTTTTTCATCATCACTCATTGCCTCTTTGTTTGATTTGTTTTGTTGTGATTTGCTTTGTGTTCTAAAAATTCTAAAGATTGTTAATGACTCCCTCAGTTTTAGTTTAAAGCCCTTCTAATGATTTGAGCCAGTTATTTTCCAAGTACATTCCCCCCTGTTTTTGTGAGGTTTAGCCCATCCCTTGCCAAGAGTCCTTCATGTAGGTAATGCAGTCCATTGTCCAGGACACAAAAGTTCTCTTGGTGACGTCAACTCTTTAGCCAATAATGGTTTATTTCTAAAATTCTTTTCTCCCTCATTTGGTGTTGACCTTTCATTGGAAGTACCAATGAGAACATTACTTGTTCTCCTAGCTCCTTAACCTTTTTGCCTAATTGCTCATAATCTCTCAATATTGTAATTCTTTGTTGTGTCATTCATCCCTATGTGAAGGAGGAGAAAAGTGTAGTGATCTGTGGGCCTAATTATTAGTGAGATTCAGCCACATATTTTGATTTTTGCTCTAGGGAGACAACATATCTCCTTAGATTAAATGTCCAATGTGTAGATGACTACAGATGTTCCTCTAAGAATAGAGTCTCCTATCACACTCAACTTCATTTTGGGGGGAAGGAATCTGGGGTATTTTTCTGTTTATCACAGGTGTGTTTGACGGTGGGACTTTTTAAGGGATATTTAATAATGTCTCTTTTATAGCTGTCTGCAAGTTTTCTTTGAGGAGGAGGCTGTGAGTCTGCGTATTTTCATCTAGGGGGAGAAATCAATTGCTCAGTTGTAATGGGGCTGTGTTGGGATAGGTTAGATTGGGCAGTAGTGGTTTGTTAGATGTAGACTGCTTCTTTCTTTGTGCTGACAGTAGTTCTTTTAATGAATAACAGTGGATCACTTTCTATCCCCCTCCCCTTCCCTCTCCCCTCCTCCCTTTGCAAGTATCCTAATTGAAACCATTAGCTTGGTTGGTAGTTAGAAGATATTATGCTGCTAATGGATCCATGACAGAACATGACACCAATTGTACTCTCAACTGGGACTCAGACACATATAATACATTTGTTTGCTTAAACTCTTATAAAGCAATGAAAATGGCTTGAGTATTGTGTTAAACAATAATTACCTTTTCTATACCAAGTAAGAACTGTAGATGTCATGTAAGCTATTTAAGATAATTGGCTCTTCTGTCTCAAGCAGAAAATTTGACTTAACAGACTAAGAAAAAAAATCGATTTATATATGAATTTCCAGATATGAAAAATATTGCAAATTGGTATGTAATAAAAGCTAAAAAATTAAACTAAAAACAAAATTTCATCACTGAAAGCATTTCAAATCAGAAATCCCAAGTAATCCTATAATTGTAAATCAATTTAGGTTTTATTCAGTGAACAGAATCAACAGCAAATACCCCCAAAATAGTGCCACCCTCCCCCCAAGAGCCTGGGCAGGGGGAGGGAAGGAGAGCAATCTAGTCATGGATTTTCAGTGAGACGTTTTTCTTACAAAAATTACCTATTAAAATGTTTTAGAGCATAGTACCATTTGCAATAAATAATAATAATAATAATAATAATAATAATAATAATAATAATAATAATAATAATAATAAAAAATTTAATTTGTAGACCGCTCCCTCTCCCCGAAGGGACTCGGGGTGGTGCACAGGAGAGTTAAAAACGTACAAACATAGATACATCATAAATATATAAAATCAAATTAAACAATTTAGCCCTGTACTAAAAAGCTAAAATCCTAAAAACTAACCCCTTAAAAACCCAATTAAAACAATTTAGATGTTCAGACTAAAAAGGCTGGAAGGTAGGTTAGTCCAGGCTGGCCTGTTGGAAAAGATAAGTCTTCAGCTTTTGTCGGAAGGCGCGGAGGTACGTGGTTGTTCTGAGGTCGGAGGGTAGGTCGTTCCATAGAGCTTGGCACGCCACAGAGAAGGCCCTTCCCCTGGGTGTCGCCCGCTGGCATTGCCTAGTGGACGGCACCCGGAGAAGTCCCTCTCTGTGAGAGCGGATCGGTCGGAGGGATGTATGGGGTAGGATGCGAGCTCGCAGATAGCTAGGGTCCTGGGCTATGGAGCGCTTTAAAGATGGTAGTCAGCACCATGAAGCGCACCCGAAAGACCACAGGCAGCCAGTGCAGCTCGCGCAGGAGCGGTGTTACGTGGAAATGCCTAGGGGCACCCAGAATTGCCCGCGTGGCCGCATTCTGGACTAGCTGCAGTCTCCGGGTGCACCTCAAGGGAAGCCCCATGTAGAGAGCATTACAGTAGTCTAGAGGGGATGTCACAAGGGCATGAGTGACCGTGCGAAGGGCATCCCGGTCCAATAGGGGACGCAACTGGTGTACCAGGCGAACCTGGTAAAACGCCCCCTGGCCACAGCTGTCACTTGATCTTCCATAGACAGCCGTGTATCCAGGACGACGCCCAGATTGCATGCCCCATCCACAGGGCTAGATGTTCCCTCCCTATGGCCAGTGATGGAGTGAACTGATTGTACCGGGACGCCGGAAACCACAGCCACTCGGTCTTGGACAGGTTGAGTCTGAGTCTGTTCCTTCCCATGCAGATCCGCACGGCTTCCAGGCACCAGGACATCACTTCGATGGCATCGTTGGGGTGGTTCGGGGTAGATATATACAGCTGCATATCGTCAGCATAGAGATGGTACTCTACCCCAAAACCACGGATGATCTCGCCCAGCGGCCAATAATCTCTGTAATTGCACTTCTTTCTACAGGAGGACAACCAGCCAGGAAATCTAGCTCTAAATTGTTTAAATCTTTATGTCTTCTAATTCTCTGGGGAAGAGCAGTGAAAGCTGTAATCAAGATGCACGCAAGCAGAATTCCCAAGACAGCTGGCATTTCACCAGCCTCTTAGAAATTCTGTACTGTGCAAAGAGGTGAAGACCCAGAGAGTTCTTCTGGAACTGGCATTTCTGACTACGATTTCAGCTGATGTTAAAATGTTCCAGTCCTAACCTTTTTATTATCATAACAAGAAATCCTCAACCAGCTGGATTTACACTCCTTCATCTCTGGAAATTTGTGGAGGGACACTTGTCCCCAGTCAATTGGCTACATGGCAGACAATCTGCCTGATGAAGGGTGTGCCCCTGCCTTCTCATTGGATGTGGTGCGCAGAGAGGGTGCTGTGTGGGTCACACAGTTTGAGTGCCAGGGAGGCAGGGGAGAGGCAGTTGCTGTGGTGGATCCACACAGAGTAGCCCACTGCCTCTCCTCCTGGAGTTCTCCAGTCTTCTAGGCCCTGCCCAGCATAGGAGAAGATGAAGGCTACATTTAGGAATATTTTATACATTAGGAATATTTTTTAAAGTTTGCTTCTCACTCTGCTTTCATCCCCAATGTCCTGCTTCAGTTGGGCTGGTTCCATGCTTACCCCTTTATTCTCATCCCTACAGCACACCCACAGTGAGATTCAACTGCTGAACTGCCCTCCTTAATTGATTATACTCCACCTCTGAGGGAGTGGAATAGCACCAGTCATGAGCAAGATCTTTCTGAATCTGTATCTAGATATATACACAGAATTGCACCTATGCAATTCTCTAAAATACACACAGGTGCTAACCCTTCAGACAGCAACAAGACAGTTTTGCCTTCCCACCGGTACATCTACTTTACTGCTTGTAGTACTTCCTAAATTTCTGCAGCCTTCTGATTTAATAAGGATCAGAATGTTGAACTAACTTCACCTTCTAGTACCAAAAGTTTTTGAAACTAGGAAAACATGGAAAAATCCCCCCCCCTCTTTGCATCACTGCCAAAGGCATAAATTTTGCAGAAGGAAGGCCCCCCAAATAAAAACAAAACCAATTCTGGAACTAGCAACAGGTATGAGGCTCATTTCCCCCTCCCCATGCCTTTGTCTAAGACAAAGTGGATTGTGGCTGATTTAAACATCAGTTTTTGTGCAACTGAGCAAACAACCCAGTACTTCTTCACTGCTGACAAGAGAGGAAAGCTTTGAAGATAGGCAATTCTATGTCAATAAGTGTATTTTGTTTAAGGCATATTCAAATGGGAAAACCATGGCTTGCATAAGCCAATATGAACATTGTCCAAGCACCAAGCCTTCCACTCTGGCCAGAATTACTTTGAAGTAGTACAAGAGAAAATGAATACCTCAGTGTACAAGGGGGAGATCTCATGTAGGAATTGAAAGAGATTGGAATTAGAGTTTATGTCTATGTATGTGCATTTAATTACCATATTTTTCGGAGTATAAGATACACCGAGGTTTTGAAGAGGCAAATTAAAAAAATGTTTTTGCATTCTGCAAACCTCCCCAAAACAGCCCACAGTGCACAAAAATGAGCCCATTGTTTTTTTAAAAAGGGCATGAATAGCTATTAGAAGGCTTATGTAGTGCTCCTTGGGGCAGGAGGGGGATGAATTGAGTGAAAAATAGCCCATTTCTTGCTCATTTCTGCCCTCCTTAGCCCCCAGGAGCTCCCTGAAAGCCTTTTAAAAGCTATGCATGGCCATTTTGTTGAAGGGGGTGGGGTTTCAGGAGAGAAAAAAATACTCTATTCAGGGTATAAGATGCACCTAGATTTTCAGCCTCTTTTTTGAGGGAAAAAGGTGCGTCTTATACTCCAAAAAATACGGTAACTCTGCTTTGCCAGAAAGTTAATATGCACTATTGATTAGGCTGCCCTCCCTTCCACTAACTGATGGATTGTTCAGGTTGGGCATTGTTTATAGGGGTACAGAACCCTGATTCTTCCCTTCTCTATACCTGTACTGCTCCAATTTCCTTTTTTTTTTCTTTAGTGGAGAGCAGAGCTTATAGCGCTTCTTCACCCCTCCCCTCATATATAAACCTTTAGGGAATCCTCTACCCCCTCTCCTTTTTGGACGTTAGTGCCAATTCAGGGCAGGCAAAATTCAAAGGTGGGATTTTTTGGTGTGGAAAGTGGATGCGTTGCTCCAGTGAAGCAATCCATTGAGCCGGTCAAGTGGTCCTGATCCGGGGTTGCTTGGGCATTCCTGGTCCATCCAATCTGGCCATGCAGCGAAGGCAGATCAGCTTGTCATTAAACTTGTCATTATCAGATCAATGATGATGATTGATCATCATAATCATAATGATGATTTTTAAAAAGGGGGAGGCACTGGGTACAGAGTAGGGCCAGGAAGGTACAGAATAGGGCCAGGCAGGATGCAACAAGCAGTGGCATTGGTGAAGATTTGGCACTAATGCCAGCCATCTGGAGGGACACCTTTTGAAAGGCTGGAAAGAAAAAGGCCCTGCCTTCTTCATAGGCCACTTTTTCCCTCCTCTCTTTGTTCCCATGCCACTTGTGTGGCCCTGCTGCTCTGAGGAAGGTGATGCAGTCCAGTTGCCCGGCACAGCAATTATTGCACCCCCTGCCTCCCCAGCGCCAGAGGCTGCTGCCTGCCCTACCTGGCACCCTCTGCCTGCCTCATCCAACGGTGAGGAAGAGGCCTGTCCATTGGCATGTGGACCGGATGCCAGGATGTGTAGTTAGTTGTCTTGCACATTCAATTGGCCAGACACAAGTATCCCTTTGTGAATTGCTGAGAATGAGAGGATGAGAGAGCATTGCCAGTGGGAGAGCATTGCCAGTGGGAGAGCATTGCCAGTGGGAGAGGAGCTCTGGCTGAGTGCCAGGTGAGGATGAATGCCCACAGTGCATCAATTGCAGCAGGGAGGCCAGTATGAAATGGGCCTGATAAGGTGGCCACATTCAATTGTCCCATTCTGCTTTTCCTTTTAGAAGGAGAACCTTAAGATATGTAAAATCTGCTAGCCTTTTGTCATCTGGTTTGGAATGAAATCAGGTGACTGAAAATCAAGTCAAAAATGCCTTATATAGGACAGGATTGATAATCAGGGAAGCCAATTTCATGCTGTTTTAGCTTTCTGCCAATTAAGGCGTATTATGAGAGTGTTATAACCTAGTATGTGTATGTGAATGTGTATCTACAGTATATACGTACGTATGTACTCAGAGAGATGCTGCTCTGGCTCATGAAGATCAACATGTGTCATTTGTGTGTGTATACATGCATGTATAGGATTTTGAAGCTTCACAAAAACCATAAAAATAATATCCTAAACACATCCTGTGCCCAGGCTTGCCATATTTCCTCATAACTTGTGAAGAATGGAAACCATGTGTATCAGAGGTGGTATTCAGCAGGTTCTGACCAGTTCTGGAGAATTGGCAAATTTTGAGTAGCTTGGAGAACTGGCAAATACCATCTGTGACTGCTCCCGCCCCCGTCTATTCTCTGCCTCCAGAGTTTCAGCTGATCAGGAGGAATTGGGGATTTTGCAGTAATCTTCCTCTGGAGTGGGGAGGGAATGAAGATTTTACAGTATCCTTCCCCTGCCATGACCATCAAGCCACACCCACAGAACCGGAAGTAAAAAAATGGATGTGTATGTCAGTAGCTAGCCTAGAGGAACATCCTCCTCCTACCTTCTCCAACAGGTGTAAAACCTTTTTTCATCCTTCATAACTTTGGGGAAGTGACCTGTGGACCTTACAAAGTTGTACCACAGGAGGTAAGTTAGTTTTCAAGTTGTTTTTGTTGTTACGTACATCAGCTAACTTCTTTGGAAATGTATTCCAAATTGTGGGTGTCTGGCTTATAACTTATGTATGTGAATAAAACTCCTTGTCCTTCTTGCTCCTTTGTCACTGAACTCTGAAGTAGGAATTGGAATAAGGACAATTGTGTAGATTAATGCTATGGTATTAAAGCAAATAGACATTTGATGATTGCCAAGCTTATTTTATAATATAAAGAAGTATTACATTAATAGCTTATTGATAGATTATATGTATGTATGTATGTATGTATGTGTGTATGTGTGTATGTGTGTATGTGTGTATGTGTGTATGTGTGTATGTGTGTATGTGTGTATGTGTATGTGTATGTGTGTATGTGTGTATGTGTATGTGTATGTGTATGTGTATGTATATGTATATGTATATGTATATATTCATTAATTTTGCTTGGTTAAAGGGACAAAAATATATTTGAAAATAAATAAATACTTGCAGTAAATCTGGATGTTGTTAATCCCCTGAAAACTCTAACTTTTCTTTTTTCCCCCAGTGCCATTTATTATGGATATTTAATGTTAATTTAACTTTGATACAATTTGTTCATTACCAACAAATACAAGAATATTTTGTATTTTACAATGTTTACAAACAAAGTAATGCTAAATGTTATTAATTCGGGTATTTATTGAAATTAGAATCAGGGATTTGTAAACTATAGATATAAATGTCTTGTGCATTAAACTATAGAAATATCAAAGTACTTAATTTTTTAATGTTCATAAAATTTCCTTATTACTTTGGCTAAAATACAGTTTAAAAAAAATAAAATTAACTAATCTGATGTAATGAATGTCTGATTATCCAAGGTACTGAAAGTACTGAAGATTTTCAAGAATCAATATCCAAGATTGCTTTCAATGAAAATAGGAACTAAATTGGTTTTAAAATGGTTTTAAATGCTAGGGTAATATTGCACACTTTCACTTATTCAGCGTTTTTCGTAATGAAGAATGTAAACTGGAACATGACCCCTTCTACCTTCTGTCACTACATGGAAAAAGATCAATTTTTCTTTTTTTCTGTTTTAAAAAAAAGTTCAATAAGAAAAAAAGGCCAAAAAAAAGCAAATTAGCAATAAATAGCACAATATGGATACTAAAAAGGATACATAGAGTAGATATAGACAGATATGAAAGATGGATAGACGGAAAAGAACAGGTTACCTTATGTCTGAATCCTGAATTTTTCCAAGGCCTCTGTGGCTTTTCTACCAAATGCTAGTCTGTGGTACATTTAACTCTTGGTTCCTTTACTACTGATTTTCAAAAGGTAGAAGCTATCCACTACTTTATTATATTCACTATGAATTGTAAGACTAGTTGTTATTCTTATTGTCATTATTACTGTTATTTAGTTCCATTTCTTTTCACTCTGCTGTTTCACTAGAGTTTAAAGATCATTTCCATATTAAGTTATTAGAGTAGTAGCATCATAATGCATGTTATTTGTTTATCTGTTTATTTTTATTTGTTTATCCTCCTATACAACCTTCCGCAATATATATTCAATATATATATATATATATTTAAACATATTTTATATTTTATACCACTGATTTTTATTGCTGCCTGTACACCGCCCTGAGTCCTGGAAGGGAGAAGGGCGGTATAAAAATTAAATAAATAAATAAATAATTAAATAAATATTCAGCATATAGGTTGAATAGATAAAGAGAGAGTATATAGCTCAATTTCACTCCCTTACTGACTTGAAACTAGCCTGCTTTGTCATATTCTGTCCAGACTGTGGCTGTGGGACCATTGACTAGCATGTGGATTTATCATGGGGTCAATGAGATGTTCCTGGATTTCAGTTCTCCTACTGTAAGTACATTTCAAGCCTGACAATGTCAATTTTTTTAAAATAACCAATTGGCCTTTACTTATTTTCACTATTGCTTGGCCTTTTCAATTATTTAGCATGCATCACCAATCTTTTATTCAGGCTTATCTAAAGCCTGATTTTAAAATCCTCTTTTTTCTTACAGGATTTTAATCTACTTTGAATGATTTTAAACATTACAGTATTTTTTTGCTAGCATGCAAAATTAAGAATATTGTTTGTGCATACTACTAAATCTACTTTTTTTTGGTATTGATTGTAGATTTTTTTCTAACTTACTTTGATTATAACCTTTACTGATTCTTCCTTGATTGCTTGTGGTACTTCCTAAATTTCTGCAGCCTTCTGATTTAATAAAGTTCAGAATGTTGAACTAACTTCACCTTCTAGTACCAGAAGTTTTTGTACCTAGGAAATCTCTCTCTCTCCTCCCTCCCTCCCTCCACATCCATTATCCAAGACATCTAAGAGATTTTCCCTATACCTCAGGCAATTGAGGAAGAGTATAATCAAAGTAAGGAAGAGAAAAATCTACAACTAATACTAAAGAAAGTGGATTTAGTAATGTATGCAAACTATCACACAGTATTCTTAATTTTGCATGCTAGCAAAATAATGTTTAGAATCATATAGTATATACAGTATACACATCCAAGTTATCCAAGACACACATACATATATATCTGTAATCTGATTGCAACATCTGTCATCTCATGTATTTCCCAGATTGATTTGGTTAGCCAGGTGGGTGTCTCCTGGCTCTTCCACCAATCCATAAATAAATAGGACCATTGTCCCTGCTTGTACATAGCCATACGGCTAGCTGCTGAACAACTGATTGGCCACCAACAGTTGTGGTTCAGTTCTGCTCTTAATTAGCTTGCAAAATTCTAGAAAATTCAACAATTGTTTCCCATCAGCCTATGAGCCAGGATGAGCCAGCTCCACTGCACTTATACCATGTTGATAATCCCAGTCAGGGTCCAAATAATGTGGCCTTATCTTTGATCCATGAATATCGGCACTCAGTGTGCTATGCAGTCCTGAAGTCCAAAAATTCATATGACAAATTATTACTATTATTAGTGTCATTCCTCCCTTCGCCCTCAGAGAAAATTTAATTGCAATATACAATACTATAGTAAGATTTCCTTTGTCACTTTTACAAGATGCATTGTGTTATATTGCACAATACTAAGATAAATAATTTAAAGTGTATTTATCAGAATAGATCAGCCAAGATTGTATAAAGATTGTATCAAGTCTTTTTGTTTACTTTTCTAAGCATATTTGCTAATTGTGCAACTTTAGGACCATTGCCGCAATTTCTATGAAATCCTGCAGATATATGAAAATTCTCAATTTTCTGACTGTAGAAACATTTTTATTTACTTCATAGGACCCTGGATGACTGTTCAAGTGACTTTCCAAATAAATGAGTGACTTTTTCACTATCTCAAGTTTTGAGGTTTTTTTTTAAAAAAAAACTGTCCTACTTAGCAGCAACAGGCACCACAACCATCAACATCAAGGTAATTCAGTTTGTCTCAGCTGTGAATTGCTACATAAGAACACCTTAAACAGATTAATACAGAAAGCATATTAAAGGGAAAGCATGGGAAAGGTCAGAGTCACTTCAAATTGAGGGAAGTTTTCTTTTTCATCCCTCTCTAATGCATATCTTTAATTTTCCATTTCCACCTTTAAAATGGACTCCACACAATCCCTTTAGTAAGCAACACTGCAAGCACATTTTTATTGATTCAAATTTCCTGGTACTTACAAACTGTAATATATATTTCAAAGTGGCATTTCAAAGGAGCAGTTCAATTGCTCATGTATTTCAATCATCAGAGACAGTGGGATTGGTAGTTTAGAAATTTGAGTCAGTATGTTGCATCTTATGACTTCTAGACAGTTTATCAGCTGTATTATATCTTGTTTGTGAGTTGTGGAATTGTGCGTTTTTTGGATGCAGCACATTCTTGGAAACAATGTATTATTATACTATTTTAGGGAAATGCATCCTCTTATATTATATTGAACGGGATCAGATGTCCTTCCCCCAAGAAAGGCATCTTAGGCTTTCACAAAATTTGGAATTCTGCTCCATCATCTAACTTTCCTCAATAATGACTCCAGATTACTGTGTGTGTGTGTGTGTGTGTGTGTGTATTTCAGTAGAATTTACCCATCCATTCACTATGGTTCTTTTAAATATTATGCAGTAAATGGAATTCAGGTAGACCTTGACTTCCTGTGCATTTAGTGACCGTTCAAAGTTACAACAGCACTGAAATAAGTGACTTATGACCACTTTTCACAATAAGACCTTTGAAGCATCCCATGATCATGTGATCAAAATTCAGATGCTTGGGAACTGGTTCATACTTATGACCATTGCTGTGTCTTAAGGTCATGTTTTGCAACCTTCCGACAAGCAAAATCAATAGGGAATCCAGATTCTCTTAACAATCAGAGTACTAATTTATTAACTGCAATGATTTCACTTAACTGTAATAAGAAAGATCTTAAAATGGGGCAAGGCTCACTTAACAAATATCTCACTTAACAACATAAATTTTAAGTTGATCGTGGTTGTAAATCAGGGACTACCCATAGTAGGCAGATGGGATTTTCCTCTTTAAATTGCCAGTTAAGGATTTTTTTTTCCTTATCTAAAAAAAATTCTCTGAAGTAATTAAGACAGATGAAGATTTATGAGAAGCGTTTAAGCATTTCTGTAAGACTAGGAAGAAAATTCCCAAAACATTCTCTATCCTCTACCCCAGGGGTCGCCAACCTTTGCAACTTTAAGTCTGAAGGACTTCAGCTCCCAGAATTCTCCAGCCAGCAAAGCTGGCTGGAGAATTCTGGGAGCTGAAGTCCTTCAGACTTAAAGTTGCAAAGGTTGGAGACCTCTGCTCTACCCCTACAAGTGGCAATGACCTGCAGTACAGAGTTAATGTAATTTCCCCAATCATCTACCTTTATAAACAGCTGAAGGTTTCGAATCCTTGATTTTAAGAACAGCTTTGGAATGATTCCCCCCTGGGGACCACTTATTACTGTCTGTAATATGCGCTGCTCTTCCCTCTCTACTGGTAAGGACTATCAATCGTATAAGGATGCCTGAATCTGAATTTGTTTTCTCAGAATTTATAGTTCAGGCTAACATCTACATTTTATTCATTAATGAATTTACAGCATCACTTAGCAGGTTTGATTGCTGAATACATTTATCCCACACTGTTTTGAAATTGCCACTATGATATTTTTTCCCCTAAATAATCTCAGGCTCTCAAATAATGCTAGAAAATGAATGTACAGTAAATAGCGTTTTGAGAAGAAATGTATTTGTCCATAAAAAAAAACCTAGAATACTACTGAGGAGATATTTCAAAAAACATGCCCCAAATAACTTTTGTATATACAGTAAATGTTTTGTTCCTGATAAATATATTTAAATAAAATATGTACTCTTTATTTGGGGAGGGTTTAATTCTTGCAAAGCACCAAAAATGTAATTTATCATTACAGTATGATAGATTATGTTATCATTTTTCCATTTCTTTCTAACAACTTTAAGTGTCTTGTTACTCCCCCCCAACCATTGTTAAAGCAATTTATTAATCCTGTTCTCATTAGTGTTTTATTGGCACAATTATGGTTGGATAATTTAAGAATATGCCATGCATCATTGGTGAGGAAATGGACATAGATTAGTAGTTCAAAATGTTAGGACAATCCATGCTGATGCTTGTTTATTGATTGGGTTTATAATCCTTTTATTGAATTGCCCAAGGCTACACATGTAGTTATAGTATCTTACTTCCATTTAACAACCTTGTGAGAAAAGTTGGTCTAAGAGGAAATAACTTGAATAACAGGAAATTTCAGTGGAAGGGGAAATTTCCCCATGCCTTAACCACTACAACATTATGGTTCTTGCTGGCTCATCATACTAGGTAATGAGTAGAAATAAGGCCCAATCATGGGGGTTGGCTGTATGGAGCAAAAGTAGCAAATGGAACCCTTCCTATTAACATCTTATAAACCCATTTTGATTGCAGGGCACATTTGTAGATTTTTGTGTCTGTTTTTAAATCACTCCCTACCAACTACTTCATTGTTTAAGAAGAGTGAAATGAAATAACTGATACAATGGTAAAGTACTAGTCCTCAAAATTCTAAAAAGTGACATATAAGAGAGAGAGGAGAGAAGAGGGAGGGAGGGAGACACGAGGAAAGAGAGGGGTGGGAGAAAGAGAGCTGTAATAGTTAAGGCATCAAGCTAGGCTGTGTATTCTAGTCCTGAAATGTGTGAATAACCCAAGCAGATTTCACCAAAAATGGGTATAATGAGTTCAAAGTCATTATTCAATCTGGATGCCACCTTAATGTCTATTTTTTTTTCAATTTAGTAGGTGTTATCATCTATTTATGTATAATATGCTCTGATTATATGCATTTCTATCCTTACTAAGAGAATTCAATGGTATGTGATGTATTTTCAGATTTTGTAGCCACTAAAAATTTACAATATCTTACTTTTAATTTCACTTGTGTTATAATTGCAGACCAATTTCTTAAACTGATAAGAGCTCTAGAAATCACAAAATTATTACATTTGATCAGAATATTAACTTGCAGTAGAAAAGCCAACATAAGCTAACATGCATATACAAGAAACCTAATAATAATAATACAATAGCAGAGTTGGAAGGGACCTTGTAGGTCTTCTAGTCCAACCCTCTGCGTGGGCAGGAACCCTGTACCATTTCAGACAAATGGCTATTCAACATCTTCTTAAAGACTTCCAGGGTTGGGGCATTCACAACTTCTGGAGGCAAGCTGTTCCAGAGGTTAATTGTTCTAACTGTCAGGAAATTTCTCCTTAGTTCTAAGTTGCTTCTCTCCTTGATTAGTTTCCACCCATTGCTTCTTGTCCTGCCCCCAGGTGCCTTGGAGAATAGTTTGACTCCCTCTTCTTTGTGGCACCCTCTGAGATATCGGAACACTGCTATCATGTCTCCCCTGGTCCTTCTTTTTATTACACTAGACATACCCAGTTCCTGCAACCGTTCTTCATATGTTTTAGCCTCCAGTCCCCTAATCATCTTGGTTGTTCTTCTCTGCACTCTTTCCAGAGTCTTCACATCTTTTCTACATCATGACGACCAAAACTGTATGCAGTATTCCAAGTGTGGCCTTACCAAGGCATTATAAAGTGGTATTAACACTTCATGTGATCTAGATTCTATCCCTCTGTTTATGCAGCCTAGAACTGTGTTGGCTTTTTTGGCAGCTGCTGCACACTGCTGGCTCATATTTAAATGGTTGTCCATTAGGATTCCAAGATCCCTCTCACAGTTGCTACTATTGAGCAAGGTACCACCTATACTGTACCTGTGCATTTTGTTTTTCTTGCCTAAATGTAGAACCTTACTTTTTTCACAATTGAATTTCATTTTGTTAGATAGTGCCCAATGTTCAAGTTTGTCAAGATCCTTCTGTATCTGAAGCCTATCTTCTGGAGTGTTGGCTATTCCTGTATCTGAAGCCTATCTTCTGGAGTGTTGGTGTCGTCTGCAAATTTGATGAGTTCCCCATTTATCCCCTCATCCAAATCATTGATGAAGATGTTGAAGAGTACTGGGCCTAAAACAGAGCCTTGGGGGACTCCACTGCATACTTCCTTCCATGTAGATGCCGTTCCATTGAGGACTACACGTTGAGTGCGGTTGGTCAGCCAGTTGTGAATCCATCTGGTGGGGATGCTGTCTAACCCACATTTTTCTACTTTATCTAATAGTAGGTTATGGTCTACTTTATCAAATGCCTTACTGAAGTCCAAGTAAATTATATCAACAGCATTCCTCTGGTCCACTAATTTTGTCACTTTGTCAAATAATGCAATTAGATTAGTCTGGCATGATCTGTTTTTGACAAACCCATGTTGGCTTTTGGCTATTACTTTGTTTGCTTCTAGGTATTCACTTATTTGTTGCTTAATTATCTTTTCCAGAATCTTCCCTGGTATTGAGGTCAGGCTGATGGGTCTATAGTTTCCTGGATCTATTTTTCCCCTTTTTTGAATGGATAGATATACAGTAAGTATATGATTACATCCTATGTATGTTCCATGTACTTTTTGAAATATAATTGCAACAATGTTGAGCAGTCAGTAGGTTGAAGTAGGTACAATAGATTTCTCCTGGAGTGACCACAGAGAAATGTTTGTCAAACTTCAAGCCAGCAAAGCAATAAATCTCAATTCTCCAAGCATTTAATCTTCTGTTTGAGAACAGTTTTTTTCATAGACCTGATTGCATAAGTTGTTACATTGCAGCCTATACAGAAGCTGTATATACTCAGAAGATCTGACTGCTATAAAAGCTGGCACTTTTCAAATCAGTGGAAATTTGGTTATTTCCTTTCTGACTTTCATACTGGGAGACAACTGCTCAGTATTTGTACAATAATTTTATCTGAAGACATTGGATTACCTCCTCTTTATCCTGTATACCAGTGATGGCGAACCTTTTTTGGCTCGCATGCCAAAAGCAGGGGGAGCGCAAGGGGGGTCGTGCGTAGGTATGCCACACCCATAATGCTTTGCGCATGACCAGCACTTCCCCCTCCCCATTTTTGGCATGCTTTTTTCACCCTCTCCAGGCTCCAGAGGCTTTATAGGAGCCTGGGGAGGGAGACAAATGGCCTAAAAAGGCCGAAATCAGCTCGCCAGTGATTTGTCCATGTGTGCTCGCCAGCTGATAGGGCAACACCTTGTGTGCCCTGACAAATGGCTCCACATGCCACCTTATACAATCTTCCTCGCTGTTCTGTCACTCAACTAAATCTTTTGAGTTAACAAGTCCCAGGCAAGTCTTCCATCTGCTCTCCAGGCTTGGCCAACTCACTGTGGGACAATTTGCCATAGCCAACTAGCCGCGGAGCAACTCACCAGGGGGCAATTTAACAATTCAATGTAATTATTTAAAATAAATAAGAAATAGTTTTAATTTTTGCCATTTACATTTCATTCTGTATCTCCTTTTGTATTCTTTTTTAATGATTCTATTCTAACATTTATTTGATATTAGTGTAACTCTTGTCCTGCAGCAAGTTTGGTGTGGCGAGTTGGCCATTTCAAATTATCATAAACCTCGAGGTCATTGTATCTCTCCTTATATTTCCACTCTACCATTGATCAGAGCTGATGAAGTCTCCCTCCCACAAGTCCCTATTTCTCTTGGTTGATTAAAACTTGGTTTGGAAATTAGACCAAGGCATTGGGCATGTGACTGACGGTTGGTAGAGTTGCAGAAGATCTGCAGTCTTTGCTTAAACTTGATACTGAAGTGAAAAGACAGATTTTGCTATCACGTATCTATACCAAGCATGGCAATAATTATGGCTTTCTAGAATTTTGTATTCAAAAACTTACCAATAATAGATGCTGATAGGCATGTCACAGCTAGATACATTATTCCAGATGAAATAGAAGTGATAGGTATATGGAAGGTTTGCTTCTTGTAGAATGAGGAATCAAGCCATTTCTTTCTCTGATCCCTTCAGAGTTTATTCTAGATTTTTTTAAGCTATCTTTTAAAGTCGGTAGGGCTATTCTCTTCTTGAACTTAAAAGTGGGAGATAACAATTTTGTCTGAGAATTATTGAGAATTGTTGATCCCCATCTTGCTCAGAAAGTTGCTGAGGACAGAACAAAGATAATTTTTATATGAATTGGTTTTGAAAGTCTCAGGCTGCCACCCAAAAGAACATTTGCTATGCAGAACTCTGCCATAAAATTAAATCTCCATTTTAGGCATAGCTTGTATAAATAGCTTGCTCTAGAGCTAAGATCATTCTCAGAATGGCCTTTTCTCCTGACAAGCACCAGAGGTTTGCCATACCAGTTATTGGATAAATCTGGTAGAATATCTTTTTCGCTTTCCTGGCCTTTCCATGATCTGGAGAGAAACTGTGCTCTCGTTGAATTAATATTCTCTGAGAATAAAATGAAACAAGCTACAGGGGAACTATATGAAATGAAAATAAAATGAGGGCAATAGGTTCCTGCCTGTAACAGTGCTCTGTAAATCACATAGGTAGTTCAGTTTTTGTGGGCTGGTAAGCTCTGAAAGAATTTATGATACTAAATGACATTTTTAAAATACCTACAGCAGAATGAGAAAGAGAGAGCTCTGCTTGATTGGCCAGGAGTTGTTTGCCATTGTGAGCAGCACTGCAACAATAAAAATACCAAGTTCATAGGCAATATATCATTGAAGTTCAAATGCTGGAGACGCAAAAAAGAATAATTATCAAAACAATGAAGCAGCTATTTACTACTATGTCAGTCCTGCGCTTAGATTGCCAGTGTTTTCACTAATATCTCTCTAATTCTCTTCTATTATCTTATAAGGATTGTGGGTAACTTTTCAGCCTAGAAGCCAAACTTTAGCTTGTTTTTCCTCATATTTTTGATGATATAAATTACCAGTAATTAAACAGCATCCAATACATAAACATGATTAGGTTTTATTTTAGAAGCCATAAGACCATGATATAATTCTGGTGTAAACTTTTTTGCATAATTATTAATGTGTTCCTTAGCTTTGGAGCTTCCAGTGAGCACTATGTCAAGTTGACCTCCCATTTGCAGCAGAATTGCTTTGTGAGGAAAAGTGACACTAGAACTAGACCACTGAAATCTCTCTGGAGGAAGGACAGAGCATCGAAATAATCCATGAGACTCCAAACAGCAACTCCTCATGAGGAGACAGCAGGAATTGTTATTTTCAGTTGGGTTATGAGTTGAGCGGCTGGAGGTTAAAGATACAATTAAGTGCAGAGTTGTAATACAGTCTTTTAAGGACACGAAGCTTGATCAAAGCTGATTTCAATTACTTTTTAAATTATTTTTAAGGCTAATACAAATATTAAGACATTTTTGACAATCAAGGTGTTAGTGTTTTGATTGGGTGAGTTGCCTTGTCTTTGAAGATAGCAATAGCACTTAGACTTATATACCGCTTCACAATGTCTTACTGCTAATGCCGTAGCAGTTTATAGAGTCAGTATATTGCCCCAAACAATCTGGGACCCAATTTTATTGACCTCAGAAGAATGGAAGGCTGACTCAACCTTGAGTCTGGTGAGATTCGAACTGCCAAATTGCAGGTAACAGGCAGTCAGCAGAAGTAGCCTGTAGTACTGCATTCTAATCTCTGCGCCACCATGGCTCAAGATAGATTATAAGTTTTGGGAAAATATTATTTTTGTATTAAAGAGTAAAATGGTGCTTGGAATATGGGTTGAGATGGACTCAATTAATGTAATTATGGTTTTGAATTAATTCAAATAACATTTCCTGTGGGAAATGTCAATTGTTAGGTTTTTTAAAATAATAACATAAAAACACTAGAGGGAGCTAAAGAACAAGAAATTCACCTCATTAAAGAACAGCAAAAATATTTGAAGAATGTTTAATTTTGTCTTCAAAATTACTTAATATGACATTCTGTGTCAATGAAGTTTACAGAAGAAGAAGTTGAAAGAGATATGTTTGAAATTAATCTGAATGTTGATTTAAATGTGTGAAGCAAAGAGAAAAATATGGAGAAATGTTCCTCATATACAAACAAAACTGAGGGATACCTTACTGCTTACAATTATTAAATTAATAAACCAGAAAAGTGATTTGAATAACTTTTTTTTACTGGATCCACCAGATAGGTCTATTGAATTCCTGACTTTATAGGAAGTGATTTCTTTAAAAACCTATTGGATATACAGACCAGAGGTGGTATGCTGACCAGTTGTGGAGAACCGGTAGTGTGAATTTTGAGTAGTTCAGAGAACTGGTAAGTACCACCTCTGACTGTCCCTATCCCCATTTATTATCTGCCTCCTGAACCCAGCTGACTGGGAGGGAATGGAGATTTTGCAGTATCCTTCCTCCCCCTGCCTACCAAGCAATGTCATGCCCACAGAACTGGTAGGGAAAAAAATTGAATCCCACCACTGGTACAGACACTTCTGAAAGATTTTAGGGTAAAAAAAGTTGAATAGAAAAGAAGATTTGGGACTATATTTGATAGGGTCAAAAATTAAGATGCGGAAGGAATGCATGATTGCCTTTTTCATTAAAGGTAAAATACAAAATTGGTTATCTGTTTTCCTTTATTGGGCTTTTGCTGATAAAAACAAATAATTACGTTTTGGGGTTTTGTTTTTTAGATTTTAGTTTTGAAGATTTTAGATTTTAGTTTTGAAGATTTTTTTTTTTGCTTCCATCATTTCTGACTGAAGAACTGAACTGAACAAAACTGAAGGAGCTACTTGGATAGGAAGCAAAATGTCTTTAAGGAAAAACCAGAAAGTCCAATTGCCTTTTGAAAAAACACCTTTGGGACAACCATGACCTGGATGACTGAGAATCTCCATAGCTATGTGTTCTGACTCCCTCCCTTCACAAGATAATTAACTAGACGGACAGCTACTTGGCAGCTTGCCTGAACTAATCTGAACTAGACTGAAAGATTACACGACACAATTCTCCGACTCTGTAGCTTCTCTGTTGTTTTCTGCAAACCTACTCTTCACAGAGGATTTCTTTTAAAACCTCTTGGGAAGGGCCAGGCAATTAGGCAGCTGATACTGATTATCGCCGATGGTGTCATTCTGCTAATTGCCTCCTCTCAATCCTTACCCTGATATCCGGGACAAACTGGATTTCCTCCTCGAGAGCTGACTCATAGGACTCTTCATTAGAGGAATCCTTCAGTAGCTCATCCGGAGCCGGCTGGGCCACAACAGCTATGTATGTGTTGTATTAAGAGACTATGATAAGATACTAAAATTGCTTTACATGCTGGAATTAAGGGGGAAATTACTTTTTTCTTTATCTCTTTTCCATACTTTTTTCTTTTTTAGTTTTTATTAGTTTTTATTATTTTTATTTGTAATCCTTAATATATATTACATATTTTTTTAAAAAGAGTTCCTTAACTCATTTTGCATTTTTTTAATTCAAAATTTTGATTCTTCTTTTCCCATGATACAAAAGTTTATGCTTCATAAATATAAACATCATTTGGTCTTGCTTTTTTAAAAACTCAAATGTATTATTATATTGCCAGTTGTGTTTGATTCTGAGTAGCTGATGGTAATAACATCTCAATTTCATTCCAATATCCTCTAAATCATGTTTCATCTGCGTTTCAGAATTTTTCATTGAAACAATCTGATACTATAGTCTAAACTACAATTTTCTTACTGATTTCCGAAAATGAGAAGATTAATTATATTCTTTCAGGCATGGGATACATGCCAGAGAGGTATTGTTTTAAGTGATTTGTGAACACACTTGATATTTCCATATGCTTAGATTTATTAGGTAACTTTTTTAATGTATGAGGTTATAGGATTTTGTTCTTTCCTAACTTTCTGATGTAATTTCTGAAAGAAGACGATCCAGTGACAGATTAAGAATTAATAATTAAACTACTACCAGTTGCAGTGCAGTACTAAAAAGTACATTTTGTGCTGACAAATAAACAAGGGAGACTAGTATAGATCTATTTCAAGCTATTTACCCTTACTGGGATTCGAACCAGGGAAGTATTACATCTGAGTCAGGTGTAATTGCCACTAGACCACTGGTTGGTTATCTATATCTATATCTATGTCTATGTCTATGTCTATGTCTATGTCTATGTCTATGTCTATGTCTATGTCTATGTCTATCTATCTATCTATCTATCTATCTATCTATCTATCTATCTATCTATCTATCTATCACCTACCTATCTACCTACCTACCTACCTACCTATGGTATTTCTCCCTCTCTGTCTATCTCTCTACTTACCTACCTATTGTATTTCTTCCTTTCTCCCTCTACGTACCTACCTACCTACCTACGGTATTTCTCCCTCTCTGTCTATCCCTCTACTTACCTACCTATTGTATTTCTTCCTTTCTCCCTCTACCTACCTACCTACCTACCTACCTATCTACCTACTGTATTTCTCCCTCTCTATCTATCCCTCGTACCTACCTATTTCTCCCTCTCTATCTATCCCTCTACCTACCTACCTACTGTATTTCTCCCTATCTATCCCCCTACCTATCTACCTACCTACTGTATTTCTCCCTATCTTTCTATTCACCTACCTACCTACCTACCTACCTACCCTACCTACTGTATTTCTCCCTGTCTATCCCCCTACTTACCTACCTACTGTATTTCTTCCTTTCTCCCTCTACCTACCTACCTACCTACCTACTGTAATTCTCCCTCTCTATCTATCCTCCTATCTACCTACCAGGGGTGGGTTTCAAAATTTTTGGAACAGGTTCTGTGGCTTGCTGGCCATGTGACCGGGTGGGAGTGGCTTGCTGGCCATGTGACCGGGTGGGAGTGCCTTCCCGGCCATGTGACCGGGTGGGAGTGGCCAGTTTGGAAAATGTGAAACTCACTTAACAATGGTCTTGGTTAGCAACCAAACTTTTGGGCTTAATTGTGGTCATAAGTTCTCTCTCTCTCTTTCTTTTTCTTTCTTTCCTTCTGTTTTTCTTTCTCTCTTTCTCTGTCTCTCTTTCTTTCTCTGTCTCTTTCTTTCCTTCCCTCTTTCTTTCTCTCTCTCTCTTTATTTCTTTCTCTTTCTCTTTCTTTCTCTCTCTCTTTCTTTCTCTTTCCCTCTTTCTCTCTCTTTCTTTCTCTCTCATTTTTTCTTTCTTTCCCTCTTTCTCTCTCTCTTTATATAACAGCCAGATGCAGGAGAATGAAAGGAGGTATTTAACGACCGTTATCATATTTAATTCGCAATGTCTTTAGAGGTGTACATATTTTACCGTTCAGAACATATAAATTTTTTTGCTCATAAATTCAACTCCAAAGTTGCAGAACGAAAAACAAAAGGCCTGTTGCGTGCTTGGAGGAACCTATTGAGCGTTCAGAGCCACGCTGTTTGAATCATTTTCCGGGCCGATTCCATATAAGAATCGAAACTAAGGTTTCGATCCTCCTCCTCTATTGCATCGCGACCGCGATCCTTTAAAAGGTTAAAATGTAAGTCTTTTTTCACCGAGAAGAAAAGGAAGATTGGCTGACCTTGTATTTGAGATAGGAAATACAACACTACCGGAGAGCTTAATGGAAACGGGCGGATGGGATCGCAGGGAAAGGACCGTTTAGTACAGGCAGCCCACAGCAAAGAAGCAGCGCCGGAGTCACCCATCTGGATCTGCAACAAACGGCCGCCGCCGCCACCGCTTTCCTTCGGCTGCAGGATCAGCTGAGCGCGGCTATCACGGGTAGCTTCTCGCTCCGAGCTTTCCAGGCGCTGCTCCAGGCTGCCTTCCAGAGCTTGCTCAATGGACAGGCCGAGGAGGGAGGTGAGTGCTAAGATCCGGGCTCGGTCTTCCGCCCGCCAGCGAGTAAGAGAGCTGCTCACTCTCTGAAAGGGGACATTTGCACTTGTCGAGGGAAGCGCGGCGGCAGAGGCTGTTCCTGCACGGCTTGTCGCTCTTGCTTCGGCATTGCTCTGTCCTGACGCCTGGGTTTGCTTCTCTGCGTCGGCCACAGCTGTTTCCCGTCAAATGCAGGAAGTCTGCCCCGTGCTGTGCCGGGCTCAGTTGGGAGTCCCGGGTAGCGGGGGTGGACTGCGGAGGGCACAGGCGAGCCTGCGAACTTCGCACACGCGCTCGCCCGCGCCTCTCCACAACTTCTTCCCACCACTGGCCAGCGAGTTTAGCGCTGGCTAGGCGGGGGAGGGGCGTGGACCTACTTACTTCCGGGTCCACCGGTCCAAAGGGATCGCTGGGGATCGGGAAAATTGACGAAAGGGCTCGCGCGAGCCCGCCCGAACCCTTAGAAACCCACCCCTGCTACCTACCTACATACTGTATTTCTCCCTCTCTATCTATTTCCCTACCTACCTACCTACTGTATTTCTCCCTCTCTATCTATCCACCTACCTATCTACCTACCTACCTACCAACTATATTTCTTCCTTTCTCCCTCTACCTACCTACCGACTGTATTTCTCCCTCTCTATCTATAACCCTACCTACCTACCTACATACCGTGTTTCTCCCTATCTATTTATCCACCTACCTACCTACCTACCTTATTTCTCCCTCTCTATCTATCCCTCTACCTACCTACTTACCTACTGTATTTCTCCCTCTCTATCTATTCTCCTATCTACCTACCTACTGTAATACAATAATACAATAGCAGAGTTGGAAGGGACCTTGGTGGTCATCTAGTCCAACCCCCTGCCTAGGCTGGAAGCCCTATACCATTTCAGACAAATGGCTATCCAACATCTTCTTAAAGACTTCCAGTGTTGGGGCATTCACAACTTCTGGAGGGAAGCTGTTCCACTGACTAATTGTCCTAACTGTCAGGAAATTTCTCCTCAGTTCCAAGTTGCTTCTCTCCTTGATTAGTTTCCACCCATTGCTTCTTGTTCTGCCCTCAGGTGCCCTGGAGAATAGCTTGACTCCCTCTTCTTTGTGGCAACCCCTGACATATTGGAAGACTGCTATCATGTCTTCCCTAGTCCCTCTTTTATTAAACTGTATTCCTCCCTCTCTCTATATATATATGGGCCACCCGGGAATTTGCTATCTCAGTGCCTTTTTGGCCCTAAGAGGCTTCCATACATTGCTGAGGAAATGACAGTTGAAAAACAGCCTGATGGGCGGGGCTACAGGGAGGTGAAAACATGATTAGTGGGTACATTTTACATTTGTGTACCTTGCACATGACACATGTGTGCTAGGCACAAAATGAGTATGTATTCTATTATCGGAAGTCCTTGGAAACATTGTGTCAAAATTTGAGGTAAATCGGTGCAGTAGTTTTTGAGATTAGCTGCTTCGTACAAACTATTTTGTATGTATGTATGTATGTATATATGCATGTATGCATGTATAGTTGGTTAGTTAGTTAGTTAGTTAGTTAGTTAGTTAGTTAGTTAGTTAGTTAGTTAGTTAGTTAGTTTTGAAGTATTTGGAGTATTTGGAACATAACCTGTATTTCTCCATGATTACACTTCACCAAGCACTGTTCTAGCAGTCAACATTGTAGGCTTATAGAACTGAATGCTTTTGATTATTTATTGGAACATATTTCAAGATAGGTTCTAGATATATGCAATTTAAATTAAGGATCGGTGTACTGAGATAGAGGGAGTGGTAATTTAAAACTCCCTAGCAGATAAGGCCTTAGAATGGGATAGCTTGCCATGGGACAATTAAAGAATTCAATTTAATTATTTAAAATAATTTTAAAAATAATTTTTGTCATTTACATTTCTTGTCCTTCCTTTTGCATTCTCTTTAATGATTCTATTCCAACGTTTATTTCATATTAGCATAATTCTTGTACTGTGGTGATTTTCTGCAGCTTAGTGCAGTATAGCTTTGTGTTGGACTACAGTCTGCAGAATAGATTCTTCTCCATAGGGCCAAGAGAAATATATGAATGTGAGAAACAAAAATTTGTTTGTTTGTTTGCCTGTTAATTTAAAAATGTATATTTCTGCCTATTTGCACATGACAACTCAAGGTGGCTTTACAGGAGTATAAAAACAACATTTGATTGTTTTCTTTTATTAGTTTTATTATATAATAGCCTTCCACACACCCCACACTTCACCCCAGTGACAACACATCACACCAGCCATCCAATGGGCTCCATCCCGCTTTGGGTTCTCCAGGCCCACTGGCAAAACCAGGTCTTCAGCATCTTCTGGAAGAGTGTTAGATTGGGGACCATTCTAATCTCCGGGGGAATTATGTTCCAGACAGAGGGAGCCACCATGGAGAAGGCCCTTATTCTGGGTCCCACTAGGTATATCTTCTTAGGGGATGGGACCTGCAACATTCATTGCCTCCTTGCTTTAGTGGGTCAAGTAGGTGTGACCAGCAAGAGACGGTCCCTCAGATAATCTGGTCCCAAGTCATGAAGGGCTTTTAAGGTGATACCTAGCACCTTGAATTGTACCCAGAAGCAAATTGGTAGCCAATGCATCTTCCACAGGAGAGGTGATACATGTGCCCACTGAGGTCTGCACAAAACCAACCCACAGTTGGTTTTGTGATTGCTCTTCAAGTAGAAGTTGTGAGTCCAGGAGAAACATCCCCTCCAATTACACACAGGGTCTGTTTTATTTTATTTTATTTATTTTATTTTATTAAATTTATATCCCGCCCTTCTCCTACAAAAGGACCCAGGGCGGCGCACAGGAAAATTAAAAGTCAATACATATATACAAGTACACCATTACTAAAACCCTTATTAAACTTAAGTTACCCTGTGCTAAAAACATTTTAAAAATCCTCTAATTAAATTTACAGCTAATGAAAAGTCCATATCAGGTGGTTATGCTAGGCCAGCTTGTTGAAATAAATGCGTTTTGAGACGCTGGCGGTCTTGGACGGATTGAGCTTGAGTTTGCTACTATCCATCCAAACCTGCATGGCCTCCAAACACCGGGACATCACCTCAACGGCATCGTTGGGGTGGCTTGGGGTAGATATGTACAGCTGAGTGTCGTCAGCGTACAGATGGTATTCTACCCCAAAACCACGGATGATCTCACCCAGTGGCTTCATATAGGTGTTGAACAGGAGGGGCGAGAGGATCGACCGGTGAGGA
This sequence comes from Rhabdophis nuchalis, assembly GCA_039707465.1. Classification (NCBI taxonomy): domain Eukaryota; kingdom Metazoa; phylum Chordata; class Lepidosauria; order Squamata; family Natricidae; genus Rhabdophis; species Rhabdophis nuchalis. Next base: position 111,053,252 of record CM077647.1, on the reverse strand, counting down.
ACCCCGCATAGCAGGGGTCTCGGGGCCGACCTCTGCCCCCCTGCCAACACACATTGCGACCGACTGGAGAGGTAGGACGAGAACCACTGTAACACAGTGCCTCTCACCCCCAACCCCCCCCCTCAGTCGGTGCAATAAGATACCATGGTCGATGGTATCAAAAGCCGCTGAGAGGTCTAATAAGACCAGGATAGAGGAACATCCTCTATCCCACGCCCTCCAGAGATCATCCACCAACGCGACCAATGTCATCTCAGTGCTGTGACCGGGTCGGAAGCCGGACTGGCGTGGGTCTAGATAATCAATTTCCTCCAGGTGCTGAGGAAACTGTTGTGCCACCACACTCTCTACAACCTTCGCTAAAAAGTGAAGGTTGGAGACCGGACGGTAATTTTCCAATAATGCTGGGTCCAGGGAAGGCTTCTTGAGAAGGGGTCTCACCACCGCCTCTTTCAAGGTGGCAGTTAAGTACCCCTCACTCAAGGAAGCGTTCACAATATCCTGGAGCCAGTCTCGTGTAACCTCCCAGGATGCCAGTACAAGCCAGGAGGGACACGGGTCCAATAAACATGTGGTGGCCTTGGGTCTCCTCGAAAACCTGTCCATATCCTCGGTAGTAACAAAGTCGAACTCCTCCCAAGATGTTGTCTCAAGACCTGCATCGGACAATCTGACTGGACTAGTTTCAGTGGAGGGCAACTCGCTCCGGACCCAAGCGATTTTATCCTGCAGATATACTCCAAATTCCTCTGCTCTGCCCTGCAAAGGGGCTTCCCGCGGCCTCTGATGAAGGAGGGAGCGGGTCACCCCATGGGATGACTTAAAAATGTATGCAAAAAGCACCACTGAACTTAAATCAATACTCAACACAATTCAACTGTTCAGCAGTGACATCAAAATGAACTTTGGACTTGAAAAATGTGCTATATTATCCATGCAGCGAGGAAAAATTGAAAAAACAGAAGGAATAGAACTGGGAAATGGAAATATAGTGAAAGCAATAGCAAAGGATGATGGTTACAAGTACCTAGGCATATTGGAAGCAGATAAGATCTTGAATGAAAAAGTCAAAGAGTCAACACAAAAGGAATACATCAGGAGGGTCCGCAAAATATTAAAATCAAAACTGAATGCCAGAAACATAATTAAAGCCATTAATACATGGGCAGTTCCAGTGATACGCTATTCAGTTGGAATCATCAACTGCACTCTGGCTGAACTGGAAAACCTGGACCGGAAAACATGCAAACTTTTGAATATACACCATGCTTTACATCCACGAAGTGACATTGACAGGTTGTACCTACCAAGAAAAATAGGGGGCAGGGAGCTATTGCAAATCCATCAAACCGTAGAAGAAGAAAAACGAAGTTTGAATGATTATGTGAACCAAAGTACAGAAAAATTGCTGCAGGCTTTAAAAATGGAGAACAGCATAAAAACAACAGAAACAAAGGCAGAATATAAGGAAAAACAGCTGGATGACAGATTAAATAGATGGAAGACCAAGGCTTTGCATGGACAGCACTTGAAAACATTGAAGGAAAATGTGATGACAACTTGACATGGACATGGCTTAAGATGGGAACTATCAAGAAAGAAAGGAAGGTTTAATACTGGCCGCTCAAGAACAAGCACTACAAACTAATGCCATGAAAGCAAAGATTCAAAAATTCCTTAGATGAGACTGACAGCACTTGCTCCCAGTCTCCCCAAATGCTTCTTCATTTAGAGATATAATAAAAAAATGTATTTGCACAATAATGAAATTGAAAATTGGCTGCTGAAATTACTAAAAACAGTAAATTATATAAATAAATCATCCTTGAAAATAAATGGAATGCTTAGTAATGGTTCAACCTTGAGCAGAAGTAAAACAAGAATGTGTAACATCCACTTGGTTGTTCAATAGATGTATGAATAAATGTTAAGAATACGTCATGATATTAGAAATGTGCTGCTTGAGAATGAAAATATATATATTTACTTTTGTGTGTAGTTTATGCTTGTTATGTGCAGCAAATATTAGACTACATTTGTAGCAATAAGGAGCAATCATCTTAAAATTAATTTAATCTTGAATACAGAAACTTAGTTATGTTTGATAAAGGACAGCTAACTTGGTCTGATGGTCAAGGCATGAGATTAGAAACCAGGAGATTATGAGTTTTGGTTCCACTTTAGGCTTCAAAGCGAGCCAAATGACGTTGGGCATTTAGTTTGTCTTAGCTTATAATGTCAGGCTTAGACAACAAACCAGTTGGTCAATTCCTTTGTTGCAGCCAGAGGTGGTATTCAGTCAGTTCTCTCCCGTTCGGGCAAAGCGGTAGCAGCGGCTGAAGGTGGCTCTGCCAATCCACCCTAATGTAATGTGTGACCTTTTGTGCATGCACAGAAAGCGGTGTGCATGCATTGATGTGCGCTCACATTTATGAACCAGTGGGGAAGGTAAGTGAATCCCACCACTGGTTGCAGCCAATAGATCAACACTTGGTTGAGTAAAAAAGAAACAGATCCTGCATTTGTGTAAAAATGCTAGGAAAGAAAAAAAAGAAACAACAGTTATGTTTGATAAAGAAATTTGAGGTAAAATTTGCAAATTATTCAAAAATGGCAATCCTTCCCCACAAAAAGCCTTAGAACAAATGAAGTAATGTGTGAATCTTGTTAGAATATCTACTATGGAGCTAAAGAAGCATGTAGAGTAATTTTAACTTGTAGAAATAGTTGTTGAAAGATTGAGAGAAAGGGGAAGACAAAGAATTTTGGATGGATGGAGTGTATGACAACTTCAAGAGAAAGGTGAGAAATTCAAAGAATCTGAGAAAATATATCTATAATATAGTTTTCAAGGATAGAAAAATATGGGAAAGTAGAATGAAAATTAAGTGTAAAAAGATCAAGTTATTTTTTATTTCTTATATTTCATAACTTTAATTTTCTTTCTTTTTATTTCTTACCTTTTTTCTATATTTTATATAAATGAACCTATGTAAAAACATACTTAGGTTAATTTATATAAAATATAGAAAAAAGGTAAGAAATAAAAAGGGGAAATGACACATTATAAATTATTATAAAGATTCTGTGTTAATGTGACCAAAATAATGTATTTGAGAGGGAATATACCCCTATGACACAGTTCATGCTTTGTTTATACAGTTTCCTGATCTAATCCTTGCTGGCTTCATTGAACTATCAATTTAATAAGAATGAATATCAGAGAAGTCATTGCAAAGAACCAAAGGTTCCTAATTTCTGAAGTAAACATGTCAAGCCGATGATGTGAAAGAACTTTCTCAGCTTGAAGTCCTGGAGAGATGCCTGAAACTAGTCAGAAGACTAAGATTTTGGCAGCACGAACCAGCTGAATTGACAATGCTCTGTAACTAAGCAGATAATTAGTCTGAGTTGATATTAGGCAACTCTCGACATGAGTCTGTTCATCCCTATGCAAAAATGAGCTCAGCAGCAGAAATGTCTAGGCTTACTTTTTCTTCCTTCAGTCATTGTGTCACACTTCTCCACAAAAATACAAAGGGTAAAACAAAAGTTAAGAATAAGGGACTTGCATAAGCGCCTACCTCCCTGTCCTAACAACCCAATTTATTCATATCCATTTCATATATTCATATATTCATAATCTTGTATATACTTATATCTGTTATCTTATACATGATTGACAAAACAAATACCTAAAATAAATAAATAAATATAAATAAATAAATAAATAAAAATAGAATAACTATATTTTGTTTTATTTGGTATTATTAGTTATAAACCTGCTTTGTAGCAATTGAAATAATCTATATAATCTATTATATATTTGAAGTCAACTCTGTGTAAGGAAATTATATCTCCAGAATCAATAATTTTTCATGTTAAGTAATAGAGAATAAAACACAGATTTGCTTTGTTTGGTTAGCTTATATATAGAAACTATTCTGTGAAAATAAAGACATACTTATTTTACCAAGTAACATTTGTACTAATTTCTTTGTAGTAAATCAAAGGAAAACTTTATCACAGTTAATAATTATCTGTCTAATGACTTTTGATGTGACTAACTTGTCTGTTTACTGTTAAAAAAATGCATCCTTAAATAAGAAACCATGACCTTTTAGTCTAATTGAACATTCTGTCCACATATTTCATTAACTTCCTTCTCACAGTGAACATGCTATAATTACATTCTAGTCAATGAGATTCTGTAAAAATTGCAAATACAATTTTAAAATATAGTTGATGTTATATTCCAATGCCTAACTGTCAGACATGTGATGGGGATTTATATAGAGTTATATAGAGTTAATATGTCTGCAAATATCACTAATTGCAATATTTTAAAAAATAGTCTGCCCTCAGACACTACATTTCACCCTGCAGCATGCCGGGAAAGGCTTCTAGAGGCCCGAATGGAACATCAGAGGGGTGAATCTCTCAGAACCTCCATTTTGGCCAGCAACATTCAGGATGAATGTTGCAGAACCTTTACAGTTGTTCGTAAGGATGAAAACTGCTGTGGTGCTGCAAGATTCATAGTTTCAGGACTTGTTCACAAATGCTTTGGGGCACATCATGTGTCAAACACTCACTAAGGGAACTCGTAACCCGGGGATTACCTCTCCTGCCTACCTGCATGGCTGAGTGACAGCAGAACGACTAGTGAATCATAGAGAAGGGCTGTATCCTGAAGCCAGAGAAGCAAAGATAGTTATTGTTTGAGATGAGATCTTGAAAATTAATAGCACTATTGATGTTTAAAGGTTACTTCCAGTATGCTTTGACAAATTGCTCACCATACCTTTTTACCCATCAGCTATATTTCTTTCAATATAAATTCTTGGTAAGATTAAATTAAAGTAAAATAAGTAAAAACTTCAGAATAATATAAGGGCACTTACTCAGATGAAAACACTAATTTCTGCTTTGTAATCAACTTAAGCCTTTTCTGTTGTTCTGCTTCTTAGAACTTTTCTTATTGCCATCACTGCATTACGGCTGATTTCAAATTTTCAGTTTTGTCTGTTCCTGCTACTGAACTTGCAGAATTAAATTAATCAAACAAATTGCACAAATTGAGTGCAAATTGATTAAAATTGAATAATGACCCAAAATTACTACTTGGAAGGCTGCCATTCTTTGCTTTGACTCTTTTTGTCTCTGGTCATTTTAAAATCCAACTCAGCATGCTGCACAAGTCTAAGATTAAATAGAGCACTTTGTCTAAAACAGATTGCCTGTATATGCTGTAAATGGTAAGCCTTATTTTATTTTTGTGGACAATTTCACACAGCATTAAGGGGATGATTTATTCTTGTACACAATCTTTTTATGCTCCAAGCAGAGGAATAAATGTATGCCCCTTTGTTATACACTGTCTCCTAACAAGTGTATCAGGAAGAAAATCAAGCTACAATGTTTAGGTAGTATGTAACACAGAGAGAGAGAGACACACACAACTATCAATAAACTCTTGAACATCCTCTTTTACATCAGGTAAAGGTTTATAATTTAATAATAATTATATTAATATGCTATTGGTTAAAGAAAAATGTTTTCTTATACTAAACTCCAATAAATGTACCAAGAAGTAAATTTGCATTAGTGCTTCATAGAAATCAAGAGAATTAGCGTTACCTTACTAGTGGATGTAGCAGAGAAAATCCAGATTTCATAGTTCATAATAACATTTTAAAAGATATTTGTTTTTTAAAACAAACTATTTTTCCCGAAATAAATTGTTTCAGACAAAAATATAAAATACATATGTTTCTTTAAGACAAAAGCTATTTGAATGACATACATCAATTTTATACACCCTGCAAAGAAACCATTGACAAAATTTAATTAAAATGAGTTTAATTGACAAAGAAGAGTTCTAGGATTCTTACTTCCCAGTGATACACAATTCAAGTCAATAGTATTTATTATTTCCAGTTAAGTGTATGTTTCACATTTGCTATTTGGAATATAAAGTTTAATATTTTATTATCCCATCTATAATTACTGTTTGTTTTCTGAGTTTACATAATTGCAAACACAAAAACTGAATTGTTCAGGATTCACCACACTAAGAAAATATTGCAATCCAAATAAATGCTTGTACAACAAACTTATATGCTTTCTAAAATGCACGAATACTCCTTACCTAATGCATGCATCTTTTTGATCTGCAACTCTTTTGAAAATAGGTCAAACAAGCCCAATGCTTTTGTATTTCATGGATTTCCTTTCTTTCTCATTGCAATGTCCTTTCTTTCTCATTGCAAGGAACATCTGCCAGATGCTTCATCTGGAATCCAGTGGACTTGGGAATTCTCAATTTGGGGGATGGGGGAATGCAATTATGTCCTCTGCAGGAGACTCTGATTATAAATCAATTAGAGAATTAAAGCAATTAATTCATCTGAGTGATATGGATTGTCCAATATAACATGACACTCATAACTATTAGCAATACTCACTATCAGTTAATAATTTCCCCTCCCCTCTAAAATAAGCTAACTTTGCCATGTTTCCTAAGGCTCAAGAGATGTTGTTTTATCATAACAGAGAACAGAACTTTCTTATAAACAAAACCCAGTGTTTCAAATATTTTAAGGCAGCCAGAAATTTCTTGGCTCAATGATAATGCTTGGCTCAATAATGAAAAAGCTTCCACATTACTACTGATCTTTTGTAAAATACAGAACAATATTCAATGTATTCTAGGAAATACACTCAATTGTTTGGGAGGCAATACACTCCCAAATCTTGGGTGTATAATGTTTATGTGTATGCAGGAGCTGGTGCATCATGGCAATTGTCTTAGACATAAAAATCAATATGAAAAGGTGGAAAGAGTTCATTGATTTCTAGAAATTTCGGTCTAGTGAAATACCTTATGTATGACTTATCATACAATCAGTTTTGGCAACTTGCGCAATGTTGGTTTTAAATTTTGGATTATCTGAACCTCTTTCAGTCATATTTCAGGGTGGGTTATGGGATGGAAATGGCCTTGGTTTGCTTCTGGATGATCTCAGGTGAGACAGAGATGGGAGTTGTGCATTTATTCCATGTCTCTTTGACTTCTCAAAATCTTTCAATACCATTGGTATCCTTTTACACTGGCTATAGTGGATGAGAATGGGTGGCACCGTATTGTGTTAGTTCATTTCCTTTCTTAAGGCAAGTCACAATGAATGTTAATAGGGAGCAAGATATCCAAGCTATGACCAATCATTTGTGGAATACCACAGGACCTGGTCCTTTTCTTGCTACTTTTAAATGTCTAAGTGAAACTGCTGGCTGAAATTATCCTACACCATTGGGTGAGATATTATCAGTGTGCTAATGATACTGCTTTACCTCTCCATCCCTGTTGTTAAGTCCTCGCCTTTACGACCGTGGGGCATCAGTTAAGGAAGGCAGCAACACTATTGGCTACAACGTGGCTGCCAGCCAGCAGGAGAATTGCAAACAGCTGATTGGTTATTCCTCTGACAGCTTGCATATAAAAAGCTGTCAGAGGTTCTGAATGTTATTCTTGTTGTTGGTTGTGTTAAATAAAGTTAGTTACTGGTGCAATAATCTCCTGTCTCCTCAGTGGCTCAGAATAAAATACTGGTGACGAAGGTAGGATTTTTCTAAAAATCTCCCACCTCATATATCACACAGAGAATAATTTATCTCAGAATCCCTATTAACATCTTCAGCAGTTCTAATGCAGTATAGCCAGGACCTGCCATTATCCCTGGCATGTGACACTTCTCCCTATGGGGTAGGGGCTGTTCTGAGCCTCCGCTGCCTTAATGGCAATGAGATTCCAATAGCATATTTTTCGCGTACCTTATCCAAGGCTGAAAGAAATTACAGCCAGTTGGATAAGGAGACGTTGGCAGCAGTGGCTGGTATCAAGAGATTCCACAACAATCTTTATGGCTAGCCATTTCTGCTCCTCACAGATCATAAGCCGCTTTTAGATATCTTGTCAGGAAACTGTCCTACTCTAGAGATACTGTCTTCACGTATGTCATTGTGGGCAGTTTTTTCCTATCACCTGGAGTATCAACCAGGGAAACAAATGGGGCATGCGGATGGGTTAAGCTGATATCCCCTTCCCTTGATGGTTCAAGACCCTGCCTCAGTAGCACATGTCTTGATGATAGATGACCTCGAGATGCCACCGACATTGCCAGCCACTCCAGAGGGGACCCCACCACCTCCAAGGTAATAGATTGGATGTGCTGGGTTTAGCCTCTAGATGGGGTGGAAAATGAATGCCTGCCTTATTACAGGAGGTGACTGGAGTTGTCAGGGTTAACGAACTGTCTATTATGAGGTAGCTGGGTGGTGGTGCCACCCTTGCTCTGCCATTCCACCCTTGCTTTCCTCCATGAAGACCAGACATAGTGCGAATGAAGTCTTTGGGTCACAGCTATGTCTGGTGGCCCAAAATGGATGAAGCTTTTACGCAATGAGTTAATAACTGCCAACCGTGTCAGTTGCCCTGCCCACAGCATCCCCCAGGGAGTTGGGAGCTTCCCTGAGGGCCAGGGTCCTGAATCCATTTGGATTTTGTGGCACCAGTCCGCAACCAAATGGTGTTAGTGGTAGTAGATGCCTTCTCTAAATGGGTGGAGTTAGCCCCCAGGCAATTCACTACTGCAGAGACTCCAATTAGAGTGTTACAGTGCCTATTCGCAATGCATGGATTGCCAGACACCATCATGTCTGACAATGATCCACAGATAATCTCAACCCAGTTCCAGGCATTTGTGGCTAAACTAGGCATTCAGCATGCTCTGGTGGCTCCTTACTACCTGGCCAGTAACAGCCATGTGGAGTGAGCATGTTGCTCAGCAAAGGAAGCTTTGGGCAGAAAGGGACCAGGTAGCTTAGTAAATAAAATTACTCGTTACCTGTACATCCAAGACATAACTCCCTGTCCAGTGTCTGGTAAAAGCCCAATTGAACTCCTGATGAGCCGACGACTAAAAACTATTCTGGACAGGCTGCACCCAACATACGCGGCAGAAACACCACAAGGGAGACTGGAAAAATCTCAGAGTTTTCTACCGGGGATGGGGTGTTTGCTTGGAATTGCATAGAGGGCCCGATATAATCTCAGAGGTAACCGGACCCTGTTCTTATAGGGTCCAATTAGATGATGGATGGACATTGTGGCACCACATAGATCAGCTGCAGTGCCATGACCATCAGGAAGCTGATGAGGCCACACAACCAACCCCATGGCCACTCCAAGTTCAAGTACTTGCCCCCGATGAAGCCGTTCAACCAACAGCTGTGCAACCCCAAGAGCAAGCTCCTACCACCGCCTGCCGGCCACAAGACACTGTTTCAGGGAAACTTCCATCTCTACCTCCCAAAGCTATCTCAGTGGGTGACCTACCTGTGGAGTCTGGATGGCCTACGAGGAGAAGGGTTCCAGTTGATGACATTATGATGGGTCTTGCAGTGGAGGAAGAGCCAGCATAAGTTTCTCCTCCAGCACCAGCCCTGGAACTGAGATGTTCTGGGTGAAGCCGCCATCGGCCCGCCTATTTACAAGACTACATTTGCATGGTGTGGGAGGAAGGGGTGTTAAGACCTCATCTTTACTACCCTGGGGCGTCCCACTTGGCTAAAACGTGGCAGCCAGCCAGCAGGAGAATTGCAAACAGGTTATTCTTTTGACAGCTGGTATATAAAAAGCTGTCAGAGATTCTGAATGTTATTCTTGTTCTGGTTGTGTTAATCATGTGTTAATCATCTCCTGTCTCCTTAGTAGTTTAGAATAAAATACCTGGCGATCCAACTGATAGCATGGCTCCTTCTCTCAGTACCTGCATTGCCTCACTTTAAATGAATATTAAAAACACAGCTCCTTCCTCAGGATAGGGAAAACACTGTGTCAGTTTTTACCTCCATGGTAAAAACTGGCCAGAGGTGGGCATGGCCAGGGTGGGCATTTTATACAGGCTCAAGATGCATTCCCCTCCCCCCTTCTGTTCTTTCTTTCCGCAGTTCTTAACTATAACCATTTTCTTATATCTTCTACCAGATATTATTGGCAAACATTTATTACTTATTCTACATACTTCACTAAAGTTTTATTTCTAAATTTATACCCTATTGTTTAATAGTAAATGGCTTTTCCATGCAGAAAAGCTATTTATACGATTGTATTTTTATTATTCAATAATAATAAAAATACAATAGCATAAATAAGATGATAATACAAGATCTAACAGCAGAGGTAAATTTCTAGGATATTAAATAGAAATGGCTGTCAATTATAGACTGTTGATTGTAGATTGAATAGACCTATAGTATGTAAAATCTGGCATTAAACTATAGTATTAGCATAGGATGTTGCTTGTTTTCTATCCAGGTCAAGCACTTACTTGAGGCCACATAATTGTAATCCAGTCCTGCAACATTCTGCCAGGCAAAAATGGGCCACTTGGAGGCCCCGCACAGTCTCCGCATTGCGCTTCTTTGGCCTCCATGGCCTCCTGCAGCACTCTGCCAGCCAAAAATGGTGGAGGCCCTATGGGCTAGTCCTTTGATATTTCCAGGCTAGCTTCATAGACCAGATTTAAGCACCCCACAGGGTGGATCTGGTCCTGGGCCCTGAGTTTGTCACCCTGGGACTAGATGATAGGGGATAGAGAATTATTTCTCTTTCATTTGGAAGGGTGGGTGGGTTGGGTGACATGCCAGCAGACAAGTTAGGCATTTACTAAACTTTTGATATGCCAAGTCCAAAAAATTTTCCATCACTGATCGAGCTGTCATTTAAGAGCTTCATATGTTTTCTTTGAAAATATAGGGCCACTCAGAATTTGATATAAGATGGATGATTATATACGATCATGTAAAAAAGTAAGTACACCCTCTTTCAGCTCCATGGTTTTATATATCAAGACATAATAAAAATAATCTGGTCCTTAGCAGTTCTTTAAAATAGATATCTCAGCAAATTCACATTAGGTCAGACCAGCAATGTTCATGGAAATTGCAAAAATAAATAAATAAATAAATCCAAGAGTTACATCTCAGACTCTATAGGCCACACTTAGCATGTTAAATTTGAAGTTCATGACAGTACAATTAAAAAAAGACTAAACAATTATGGTTTGTTTGTAAAGGTTGCCAGGAGAAGCCCACTTCTCTGTAAAAACAACATAGCAATGTAGCTTTGTTTGAAAAGTTGCATTTGAAGAAATCCTAAAGACTTTTGGAACACCAGCCTTTCGATAGATGAGTACAAATACAAGAGACACATATAAGGGTATCTCTCCAACAGTTAAAGCTTAGTCAACATTGGGTCATGCAACAGGACAATGATCCCAAACTCACGAGCAAATCTACAACAGAATGGCTGAAAAAGAAAGAATCAAGGTATTGCAATGGCCCAGTGAAAGTCTAAACTTTAACCTGATTGAAATGATGTGGCAGAATTTCTCTGGGAAATGATTACCATATTTTTTGTAGTCTAAGATTCATTTCCTCCCTCTAAAACTGAGTGAAAATTGAGGTGAGTCTTATACACCAAACGTTGCCAGAGCACTGCTCATCCACCCACCTGCTGCCCCCCACCCTTCGTCCTTTTTTGGCCTCTGCATGTCACTTTTTCTGCCTCTGCATGCCCTATTTCTGGCCTCCACATGTTGCATTTTCAGCCAGTTCCATGTGGCAGAGATTAACGATAGCAAACATACCATGCTGAATGAGCCACGCTGAACAGACTGCGGTGGCAGAGAAGAGGTCATGGCAAGCAGTGCATGGTGGTGGCAAATGGGCTGCGGCAAATAAGTGGCAGCAAATGGACAATAGCAAACAGACTGCAGTGGTGACAAACAGGCCATAGCAAATGGGTTGTGCTGAATGGGCCACGGTGGTAGCAAACAGGCCGTGGCGAATGGGCTGTGGTGGTGCCAAACAAGCATCAGCGAATGGGTAGTGGCGGATGGGCTGTGGCGGCGGCAAAACGGCCATGGCAGTAGCGAATAGGCCACGATGAATGGGCCGCAGCAGCAAATGGGCCACAGCAGCACTGAACAGGCTGTGGCAAACTGGCCAGATGAATACCAAATGGATGCTGGGAGGCAAAGGCAGATTTTTTTCTTGTTTTACTTCTCAAAAAAGGTAGGTGCATCTTATAGTCCAGAGCATATAGTCTTATGCTCTGAAAAATAAGGTAGTTCAAGTTGATGCTGCTAAATGTCAGACCTTGTCCCTGTCTGATCCTTTAGGGAAGCAAAACTCTCAACCCCATTGGAAGTGAAAAGACACTTTTATTACGAGATGCTGATTTCAGTAGAATCAAGCAGAATCTAAAATACCCACGTGCCAATACAGAACTAAAACTGCTTATTTTCCCAAGCCCTCATCCCGTGGTCTGTTTGAATATAGCCAATCCAGCATTACTGTAATGTTATGAGAAACTCTGAGGTGCTTAGTGTTAGATCAATGAGAAGCAGCAGGTGAGAGGCGCGAGGGATTTTCAGGACTTTTTATTTCAAGAGTAAGTGACTGCGCTCTGCCGGCTTGGCTGCCAGAGCTCGCTTTTTAAGGAACTCCGGCAGACCAGCCAGCCAATGACAGTTGTTTAAACTTCCCTGGGTTTGGACAACCAATCCCTGGTAAGCATGTAAAAACATGTAAATTTAATGTCCGTCCATACATAACACTTAGGCTGCTGAAATTCCACAGAGAGAGCAAATCATCTTGAAGTTGCCAATGTGCCAGCACAAACCAGATTTCAAATGGCTCTGTTCTTCCTCTTCCTCAATTCTTCCTCCCAATTTCCCACCAGAAAGGTATACAGCAAATTGCCCATTTGTTTCCCCCTTCTCTTTCCCATTGATGACAGAATACCAGCAAGGGCCCAAGCCAAAGCTATAGCTTCTAACACTAAAGTTGGTTCCAAAAGTTATGGAATTCATAAGTTGTTCTTAGTCCTTAGTTTTTCCCACATGGCTTCTCCATTTTGGCTTTCTTTCTGTAAAATAAATGATGACACAGTGTAATATGCCATGTGCTGCTGTTCATCTGAGGTTGTATTTACCTAATATTAAGAACTGCTAAGGACCAGATAAATTTTACTATGTCCTGAAACTGAAAATGGGTTTATTACTTTTACATATGACTGTAAATGTATTAAATAAATACAAAACATACTAAGCAAAAATCTATAAATACTGAGATTGTTCTCAGGCTGATTCAACAAGTAAACGGATGTTAATACAGACAGAAATCATCTCTAACCTTCATAAATATATATAAAAGTAAAATTAATACGTTGGCTAGATTTCCATTTTTCTAATTTCAAAAGCCTGCTGTTAAATAACACTAGAAAAATTACTGACAATGTATGTTTCATCATCTATAAAAATAATTGCAGGGCTGTGCAAATGATCCCAAAGGGGCAACCATATTGGTACAATCAAAGATTCCTCCTCAAATCATTGTGGCAGTCTTATTCTTTTCAAGAAGAATCAGCCCAGCTGCTTCAAAGGTTTTCCCAGAGTTTCTTAATGCATGCCCATGTCTGTTATTTTGCTTCACAATTCCCAACCTACATATGCCCAGATATCCTTCTGTGGGTGTAAGTTCCCCAGTCTTTGAGGAGGGTCAGTTCATTCATGCCAAATGTAATTTGGGAAGTGTCATTTCAAATGCATTGCACAGTCTTATTAATTAGCTTTCTATATGATTATTTCTATATGTGGCCCTTACATTTAAGCCAGTGAAATTATGACAGGTGGTTGCAGTCAGCTTTGCCAGTGTCAGATAACTGTTTCACCACTGCATTAATGAATTTTGTATTGCCACATTCAGCCATTTTAATTAACAAAAAAAGATAATGAAGATTCCCAAAACAACAAGAGCACCCTCCTGATGCCAGCTTTCCTACAGTACCCAGGTTGAAAACTAAATTGATTACGATTAGCATCAAAGGAAATGAAACCAGGCTGTCCATGAGAATAACATTGCAAAATGATCACCAGTGCTTCTGCCACAAAACAAAGATCCCTCAGCTTCCTTTGATGCATGGGTGGAAGAAAAAAGACACTAAGTTTTAAACATTCAAATTGGTATAACTTGAGAATTTCAAGTGCTGGTTTTCTTCATACTAAAAATTTAAGTTGATTAGTTATGCTTCTGAAATTTTCCCACAATGCAGTCCCTATTTTTTGCTTGAAAAACTGTTGTCCAAAAAAGTACCATTGATTCTGCTCAACGTATAAATTGACTGTAAATATGGCTGAATAACAGGCTGGCAGAATAAATGCTTTCTGTTTGGATATAGAACTATTGGCAAGTTGAACAGGCTTGGTTTCCAAAGGGAGAGTGTTCCCAGAATGTTTTCCAACTTCCTTTTTAGCAAATAATTAAAAATTTAGACAGGCAAATTAAATACAGCTGTTTTGATCTATGGAATGTAAGATTGAGTATAATTCTAAATAATTGTGCATCTTTAACCCCAATATTCAATAATCAGGCAAAGATCATTTCAGTCTATGCAAAAAAAAAAAAAATCTAAAGTTTTTTTTAGAAGAGTCGTTTGGAGAGTGGCTTAGTGTAGTGGTTAAGGAATCAAACTAGAGACCAGGAACTGACCTTGGCTAGAAAGCCAGTTGGTTGACCTTGGGTTAGTCACTGTCTCTTAGGCTTAGGAAGAAAGCAGCGGCAAGCCATTTCTGAAAATCATTTTGAAGAAGATGAACTGTGGATACGAACTTGCAAAGAAAGGACTGCAAATTTCGCACTTGATGTACATGGATGATTTGAAGCTGTTTGGTAAACAACAGCTGAACTGAATTTATTAATTGAAAGCACAAAAGAATTTAGCCAAGACATTGGTATGCAGTTTGGAATTGACAAATGTGCAACAGTGGCAACCAAAGCAGGCAAAGTCATAAAAGATGAAGGAATAGAACTTGAGAATGAAGAAATGATAAAGGCAGTAAAACCAGAAGAAGGCTACAAGTACTTGGGGATTTTAGAGGCCTCTGACTTAATCTATATAAATAAAAATGTAAAATAGTTTGTACGAATCCACTAATCTCAAAAACTACTGCACCGATTTACACCAAACTTTCACACAGCGTAGCCAAGGACTTCCGATAATAGAATAGCTACTCATTTTGTGCCTAACACCCTTGGATCGTGTGTAAAGTAAACACAAATAAAAGGTACTAACTGAAAAATGTTTTTGCTCCCTGTAACTCCGCCCACCAACAGTCATTAACTATGGAGGCCTCTTAGGGCCAAAAAGGCAAACTATTCTCCAAAGCACCTGAGGGCAGAACAAGAAGCAATGGGTGGAACCTAATCAAGGAGAGAAGCAACTTAGAACTGAGGAGAAATTTCCTGACAGTTAGAACAATTAACCTCTGGAACAGCTTGCCTCCAGAAGTTGTGAAAGCTCCAACACTGCATGTCTTCAAGAAGATGTTGGATAGCCATTTGTCTGAAATGGTATAGGGCTTCCTGCCTAGGCAGGGAGTTGGACTAGATGACCTCCGAGTTCCCTTCCAACTCTGCTATTCTATTATTGTATTACAGTAGGTAGGTAGATAGGGGAATAGAGAGAGAAGGTTGCCACAAAGAAGAGGGAGTCAAACTATTCTCCAAAGCACCTGAGGGCAGAACAAGAAGCAATGGGTGGAAACTAATCAAGGAGAGAAGCAACTTAGAACTGAGGAGAAATTTCCTGACAGTTAGAACAATTAACCAGTGGAACAGTTTGCCTCCAGAAGTTGTGAATGCCCCAACACTGCAAGTCTTTAAGAAGATGTTGGATAGCCATTTGTCTGAAATGGTATAGGGCTTCCTGCCTAGGCAGGGGGTTGGACTAGATGACCTCCAATAGGGAATAGATAGAGAGAAATATGGTAGGTAGGTAGGTAGGTAGATAGAGGGAGAAAGGAAGAAATACAGTAGGTAGGTAGGTAGCTAGGTAGGTAGGTAGAGGGAGAAAGGAAGAAATACAGTAGGTAGGTAAGTAGAGGGATAGACAGAGAGAGAGAAATACGGTAGGTAGGTAGGTCGGTAGGTAGGTAGAGGGATAGAGAGGGAAAAATACGGTAGGTAGGTAGATAGAGGGCGAAAGGAAGAAATACAGTAGTTAAGGGATAGATAGAGAGAAATACAGTAGGTAGGTAGGTTGGGGGTTATATGGTGGTTGTGTGTATGTGTGCAGGTGTAGATCTATAAACAGATTGGTTGGCTATTTAACCAGACTGGGCCACATCAACGCCTGGCCGGGTATAGCTAGTGCATAATAAAATCAAGGAATTAACTTCAGCCAAGTACATTTGACGAATTCGCAAGATATTAAATCCAAATTGAGTGGATGAAACATCATAAAAGCCATAAATACCTGGGTTATACCTGTGGAATAATTGACTGGACCCAGATGAAAGTGGACAATTTGGACTGAAAAATGAGGAAGCTTATGACAATGAATCATGCTTTGCACCATAAAAGTGATGTTGACCAATTATTTGACCAATTATATTTAGCAAGAGCAGAGGGTGGTTGAGGACTCCTACAAGTAAAGCAGATTGTGGAAGAAGAAAGACGCAGCTTGAATGATTTACCTTTACCAGGAACATTCTAATATTTGAACACCCCACGAGTGCAGACTAAAAGCCTTTTATAATAATAATAATAATAAAGCTGAAGTTATTAACCGCTCCCTCTCCCCACAGGGACTCAGGGCGGTGCACAGGGAGAATAAAAACCATAAATATACAAAAATACATACAATTTAAAACAGATTTTCCCATTTACACCCATATTTCAGCAGTCTCTCTCTCTCTCTCTCTCTCTCTCTCTCTCTCTCTCTCTCTCTCTCTCTCTCTCTCTCTCTCTCCCTCCCTCCCTCCCTCCCTCTCCCCCTCCCTCCCTCCCTCCCTCCCTCCTCTTTGTGGGGATGGTATTGTTACATTCAACCAGGGATGGGTTTCTGCCAGTTCTAAGCTCTTCTATAGAAGAGGTTCCACAAATCTACAGTGCCGTTTAGAACCGGTTTCAGCTCCCTCTCCCCCCGCCCATCCGCACATCATCAAGATGAAGAGCGAGAGAAGAAATTCTGGGAGTTGAAGTCCACAAGTCTTAAAGCTGTCAAGTTTGAACACCCCTGGTTTTTTTTTCTAAAGTGTTAGGGGTGAAAGGGCCTTGTAACTTGACAGCTTTAAGACTTGCATGCTTCAAATGCCAGAGTTTCTGAGCCAACATTTTGGTTGCTAAGCAAGAGCATTGTTAAGTGAGTTTCACCATATTTTACAAGTTGGCCACACCCACCCAGTCACATAACTGCCAAGCCACTCCCATCCGGAGACGGAGACAGCATTGGTCGCATTGGTTGATGATCTCTGGCAGGCTCGGGATAGAGGTCATTCCTCTATCCTAGTCCTATTAGACCTCTCAGTGGCTTTCGATACCATCGACCATGGTATCCTGTTGCACCGACTGGAGGGGTTAGGAGTGGGAGGCACCATTTTGCGGTGGTTCTCCTCCTATCTCTCCGGTTGGTCGCAACTTGTGTTGGCAGGGGGGCAGAGATTGGCACCGAGGCCCCTCATTTGTGGGGTGCCTCGGGGGTTGGTTCTGTTGCCTCTCCTGTTCAACACCTATACGAAGCCGCTTGGCAAGATCATCCCTGGTTTTTGGGGAAGAGGGGTAGAGTACCAGCAGTACGCTGATGACACCCAGCTGTACCCCTAACCACCCCAACGATGCCGTTGATGTGATGTTCCAGTGTTTGGAGGCCGTGCGGGTCTGGATGGGGAGGAACAGGCTCCGACTCAACCCGTCCAAGACCGAGTGGCTGTGGTTTCCGGCATCCCGATATAGCCAGCTGGTTCCATCGTTGGCTATCGGGGGCGAGTCATTAGCCCCCGCGGAAAGGGCTCGCAACTTGGGTGTCCTCCTGGACTCGCAGCTGTCCTTGGATGACCATCTGACGGCCGTGGCCAGGGAGGCTTTTTATCAGGTTCGCTTGATATGCCAGTTGCGCCCCTTTCTAGATCGGGATTCCCTTTGCACAGTCACTCAAGCCCTTGTGACATCCCGCCTAGACTACTGCAATGCTCTCTACATGGTGCTTCCCTTGGGGTGCACCCAGAGGCTTCAGCTAGTGCAGAATGCGGCCGCGCAGGGGATTCTGGGAGTTTCTTGATACTTCCATATAACACCTCTCCTGCGCGAGCTGCACTGGCTGCCTGTGGCCTTCCGGGTGCGCTTCAAGGTACTGATAACCATCTTTAAAGTGCTCCATGGCATGGGACCTGGGTATTTGCGAGACCGCCTCCTATCACATACCTCCCTCCGTCCTGTCCGCTCGCACAGGGAGGGCCTCCTCAGGGTGCCATCTGTGGGCCAATGCCGGCTGATGACCCAGGGGAGGGCCTTCTCTGTGGCGGGTCCGGCTCTCTGGAATGACCTACCCCTCAACATTCGTATCATCACGGACCTGCGTCTCTTCCGCTGGGAGCTTAAAACTCACTTTTTTCATCTGGCTGGCTTGGCTTAGATTTTAATAACAAATTGTAGGGATTTTAGTAAGGGTTTTTAGATGGGTTTTAAAGATGTTTTTAGCACGGGTTTAAATTTAATATATTTTTATTGTAGTTATATTGCATTTTTGTATTGTTCTTAATATTTACATGTGTCCCTGAGTCCCTTCGGGGAGATAGGGCGGGATACAAATCCAATAAACTTAAGCTTAAACTTAACTTAAACTTTATTTAACATTTATTCAGAAAGCACTAAATGAGGAAGGAATTATTCTGCTAATTCTGACTTTTCATCAAACACCATAATGTTCAATTTGAGGATTTCTTGGAATTTGGATTGTCAGGAGTGTCAGGGTACCAGAAATATTTGAAAAGTAACATAATGCAATTTTTGAAGCAAGTCCTCTTAGACATTATGATTTAATCATTGCTTTAGTAGTAAATATTAGTAGCAGTAAATTACAGTATACAATGAAAGGATAAGTAATTTTCCTTAAAAGAACTTGTGAATGTACTTGACTGTGTGAAGTGCATGTTTTCATTGGTGATAAAATGAGAGTTTAACATTAAAGTTTATTTTTGAAACTCTAGCAGTATGATGTGATAGTGTCAATGACAATCTTAAAGAAGCCAGAAGGAAGAAAATGTTAAATAAAGATCTGGAATATACTCTTTTAATATCCTTGAAATGTCAAACATGCTTAAAAATATACTACGATGTAAAATTTACAAGCAGCCTGTCCCAAAGCTGTTTTTTTCAAGAGGCAACTGGACTTTCTTGTTGTTTCTTTTGAAGACATTTTGCTTCTCATCTAAGAAGTTTCTTCGGCTCTAATTGGATGGTGGGGAGTGGAATATAAAAATAATTTATATTCCTGACTAGACAGCTGATCATTCACATTATTTTAGAGAGTTGTTGGAATCAAACGCTTTATCTGTGTCCTCAGGGTCACCTGAGCAGTGCAAATGAGTTTGGAGCCCTCTTGGAACTGCTGAAAGGACTATGTGGTAAACTGGAGATAGATATCATATCTCTCTCCCTCTGTTGAGAGAGCGAGCTCTTCAATTTTGACATAGATGGCCTCTTTGACCCCTACAACCATTGGTCTTCTCTGTCCAAAAGGTGGACTTTTCTGTCTTCAAAAGAGTAACTTTTGTCTTATAAATGTAGATGGACTGCTGAATCTTGTCCTGATGGATTTGTTCCTGAAGGCTTGTATGTTTTATTAATATAGAGCCATGGCATCATAGAGCTGTAGGGGATCATAGATGTCTTCTGGTCCAACCCCTACTCAAGGCAGAAATATAGTCAAATGGTTAGGCAGTCCATTTTTTAAAACCTCCAGTGATGAAGTATCCACAACTCCAGGAGGCAATGTATTCCATTGATTAAGTGTTCTTATTGTCAAAACATTTAAGACCCCCACAATACATATAGAATTTTAAATCCATGCTGGCAATCCCATTTTTAAATCATACAACACCCTCCTCCTATATAAGATGAAAGATCTCCAAGTTTGTTTTTGAAGTCTGTTAAGGATGAAACTCATAAGATTCTCCTAGGAGGAAATCTCAAAGAATATCATACATAATGCTTCATGAAAGATTTTGAATAGAAGACAGTATATGTCAAATATCTCAGTCTTATCTCAAGAGTTAAAAAACATGCTGAGTCATGGAATTATCACATACATCAGAGCAGAGGATGTTTTCCCCCCATAATAATCTCATGAAGAAAGCCTTAGCTCTTACAACAACTTTTACAAATCACTATAATACAGTCATGATAAAGAATAGCATTCATATATAGCAGGAAATCTGTATGTAGAAAGTTTTATGCAACCATACAATTAATCAGTAAGATAGTGTTTTTCCATTTAGATGATAATAAAGTCATGGTACTAAATAGGAAGTGTTTTAAATTAATTGGAAACAGAAGAATGTAAACCATATATGCATAAGGAAGACTTAAAAGAAAAACAGAGAGGAAAATAATTTAGAAGACAATTCTGAACTTATGCATACCAAACAGGCTGTGTGGATATTGAATACTCTTCAGCTGTTTCACAAATAAATGTGAAACAGGTTTTATTTCACATATATTTCAGAAATGAAAAAATGGGAGTGAGGAACTGTATCAGGGGTAGGTTTCTGCCAGTTTGGCCTGGATCGGGCAAAACGGTACTGGTGATGGCGGGAGTCTTCACCCACCTGACCACCTGCCCAAGCGATCCAGTAGTAAAAAAAATGAAAACCCACTACTGAACTGTATGTTCAGCCACCATATATGAAAAAGCAGTAAATGAAATGGCAGCAGTCTCTTGAAAATTGTTCTATAATTCAGGGGTTTCCAACCTCTGGTCCATGGCATGCCAGCAACCAGGCTGTGCAAACAAGTGAAGCCCCATCAGCGGGATGCAAGCACCACCCCAAACCATGCCCCCTCCAATCTTTTTCCACAGAACTGGTCCCTGGTACCCAAAAGGCTGGGACCACTGCTATGGGGGTGGTGGTGGCGGAGGATGTTTAAACATTTGTTTCAATATCTACATATCTTGTGAAAATAGAAGAGAAACAAGAACAAACAATCATTTTTCTAATGCAGCTCCAAAGGTTTAATTGTATCATATTATTGTTTATAAAGAGTATTATTTGTTATTGGTGGAGCATTCCTATCAGCCTAAATGTGTGGGTTGTTTTTTTTACTGATTCTTAGATAAAATTCTTACTCAAGATTTGTCCTTTCACAAAGGACAATTATTAATTATTTAATTAAGCAATGTTCTACTGACCTTTCTCATTAACAAAATATTCATTATTAATAAAAATATTGAAGTTCAGGGCTTAGGACTAAACTCTGTGGCATCTTATGTGATGTTTATGCCAATTTAATAAGAAACTATTGAAAAATATATTGGATAGAATGCCTGAGACAATTGTGCATCAACTTAATTTTCATATTAGTTTTACCTTTACAATATTAAGATGTCATAACTTTTTTTTAGCATTCTAGTTCAAGTATATGTTTTTCTCTTCTCCAGTAACTTGTATGACTATTGACAAAAAGTTCAAATTCTCTGATCTTGATCACTCATATCTGGAACTATTTATAAATAATTCTTGCAAACATAATCCAAATGTAATCAGTATTTGTTGTCAAATTTCATATGCTATTGTGAATGCTAGTTTTTGTAAGAAATGATTGCCTTTGATTTTGTAGAAAATAAAAGCATTGATAGAAAACAAAAATGCAAAGGCAAAATATTAACAATTGTTAACAATGTAACAATTAACATTAACAACAAAAGTAACTGCATAACATTGATCAGATTAAAATTAAATTTGACAAGTGGAATTAAAATTTATTTCTATTACAAATGGAAGCAGTTAAAGGCTAGGATATTTAAGGGATCTCCTGCCAGAATGCATTGGACTCATCATCTTATAAACATGCAAATACTAATATTTGCTTATAAATGCTGCATATTTACATTTAGACCCACCCCCATCAAAGAAACAATTGAGAACTCAAAACAACTATGGAACAAGCCTAGTAAATGTATTAGTTACAATTTGGGTGGCTTTTCATGTTTGAGTAATATAAATAAAAAGATCCAATAATTAGTTAGGAATTAATGATAAAAAGAATTAAATGATCATTATTTTTTCATTATATATAACAATGACCAAGAGCAGCAACATCTAGTTGACTTTTGCTGGTCTTGAAAAAGGCAGACTTGAGTGGCACTTGGATTCAATTCCCCTGAAAAATCACACAACTATAGATAGATAGAGAATTTTAAAAGACATTCTGGAAGATTTCATACATATATTATACCAAAGAAGCAACCAGAATCTGTCTATATGGTTATCAGGAATTGAGGCAGGCCAGACTGCTTCCGCCTTCCGGAGGCGACGGTTGTGTTTTTCCGATACCTCCGCTGCTAGTTTTCTCTAGTGGCCCTTTCGGGGGTATGGGGCTCTTGTAGAGAGCCCCAACCATATGAGCGGCTTGCGGAGAAACCCCCCATCCCGACGGCGGTCGGGGGGGTTGTTCCCGCTTCGCTCCAGTAGCTGGAGAACAGAATGCGGGGGGAAGAGTTTCCCTCGCCAAAGGATCGCTGGAACCGCAGGAATTGAAGCAGCGGGCTGAAAAGCCGGCGTTGGTGGAAGTGCCGAGGCTCCGTTGCAACAGAGTGGCTTGTGAGTTGGTTTCTGAATTTTTGAATGTTTTCAACTTTTTAAAAAGAAGAATAGAGGGAGCAGTTTGTTAAAAAAAAACCTCTCGGAACAAGCGGCGATTTAAAATTGTCCCCGGGCGCGGGGAGAGGGAGAAAGTAACATCCGGTTATCTAACAAGTGGAAATGAAAGTTTTTGCTAAATGTGGATTCGCGGTTGATACTTTGTATCTGAATGTTGCTACAGCAGAAATGGACTTTCACTAATTCTTCTCAAACGCCAAAGAGGCGGAAAAATGGCGCTTCTTTGTTATTATTATTATTGTTTATATTTATACCCCGCACCCATCTCACCACAAGGGACTCGGGGCAGCGCACAGGGATAATAAAATATAAATACAAAATTAAAACTAAATTAAAACTAAATTAAATGAACCCACCCTGCGCTAAAACCAGCTAAAACCCATAATTAAAACTTTGGTAACTAAAAGAAGTGCAGTGACGAGTAAAATCATGCTAGGCCAGCTTGATGAAAGAAATGCGTTTTTAAACGCTGGCGGAACAGGTGGAGGTCTGAGATGACCCGGAGTTCAGGAGGTAGGTCGTTCCAGAGGGTTGGCCCCATCACAGAGAAGGCTCTTCCCCTGGATGTCGCCAACCGGCACTGCCCAGAGCAGACCCTCTCTGTGGGAGCGGATTGGTCGTAGGGATGTATGGGGCAGCAGACAGTCTCGAAAGTAACTAGGCCCCGTGTCATGGAGCACCGTGAAGATGGTCATCAAAACCTTGTAACGCACCCGGAAGGTCACAGGCAGCCAGTGCAGCTCGCGCAGGAGCGGTGTTATGTGGGAATGCCTGGAGGCACCCATAATCACCCGCACGGCCGCATTCTGCACCAACTGCAACCTCCGAGTGCATCTCTAGGGGAGCACCATGTAGAGAGCATTGCAATAGTCCAGATGGGAAGTCACGAGTGCTTGAGTGACTGTGCGAAGGGCCTCACAGTCAAGTAAGGGGCGCAATTGGTGGACCAGGCGAACCTGGTAAAACGCCCTCCTGGCCACGGCCACCACCTGGTCCTCCAGGGACAGCCGGGAATCCAGGAGGACTCCTAAATTGCGCTCCCTCTACACAGGGGCCAATACTTCACCGGGACATCACCTCAACGGCATCGTTGGGATGGTTCGGGGTAGAGATGTACAACTGAGTGTCATCAGTGTACAGATGGTACTCTACCCCGAAACCACGGATGATCTCGCCCAGCGGCTTCATATACGTGTTGAACAGGAGTGGCGAGAGGACCGACCCTTACGGCACCCCACAAGTCAGGGGCCTGGAAGTGGACCTCTGCCCTCCTGTCAACATGAATTGCGACCGACCAGAGAGGTAGGAGGAGAACCACCATAGAACAGTGCCTCCCACCCCCAGCCCCCCCAGTCGGCGCAATAGGATACCATGGTCGATGGTATCGAAAGCCGCTGAGAGGTCTAACAGGATGAGGATAGAGGAACAGCCTCTATCCCACGCCATCCAGAGATCATCTACCAACGCGACCAATGCCGTTTCGGTGCTGTGACTGGGTCGGAAGCTGGACTGGCGTGGGTCTAGATAATCCATTTCCTCCAGGTGGCGGGGAAACTGCTGTCTACAACCTTCACTAAAAAGTGAAGGTTGGAGACCGGACGGTAATTCTCCAATAATGCTGGGTCCAGGGAAGGCTTCTTGAGGAGGGGTCTCACCACCACCTCTTTCAATGTGGTAGGCAAGTACTCCTCACTCAAGGAAGCGTTCACTATGTCCTGGAGCCAGCCTCGTGTTACCTCCCAGGATGCCAGTACAAGCCAGGAGGGACATGGATCCAATAAACAGTCTCTTCAACAACCTGTCCATATCATCGGCAGCAACAAAGTCAAAATCCTCCCATAAAAAAGTCTCAAGACCTGCATCGGAATCTTCCCCCGGACTACTATCAGTGGAGGGTAACCCGCTCCGGATCTGAGCGATTTTGTCCAGCAAATATTCACCAAATTCCTCAGCTCGGCCCTGCAACGGGGCTTCCCGCAGCCTCTGTTGAAGAAGGGAGTGGGTTATCCCAAACAGGGCCGCCGGGCGGTTATCTGCGGATGTGATGAGGGTGGCACAATACTCGCATTTGGCCACCCTGATCGCCACTAAGTAAGTCTTCAAGTGAGCTCTTATTAGTGTTCAGTCAGATTCGGACTGAGAAGACCTCCACCTACTCTCTAGGCATCTATTGCGGTATTTCATCTCCCTCAGCTCCTCGGAAAACCAAGGCACCTGGGTGAGACACTGCCGCATGAGAGGCCGCAAAGGCGCGACCCGGTCCAAGGCCCCCGCGGCCACATTATACCATGCGGCCACTAGGTCCACAGTCATGTCGTGGGTCAAGGCTACAGGTACTGGCCCAAGCTCCCTCTGGAACCTTTCAGGATCCATCAGGTGCCTGGGGCAGAACCATCTAGGAATCTCCGGTTCTGCCTCCCCGCGGTGGGGTGTGACGATTGGAAAGTCCAGCCGAAGGAGAGAGTGATCTGTCCATGACAAGGGAGAGATGACTAAATCCCCGGTTCCAAGATCACTGCTCCACTGACTAGAGACAAAAACGAGATCCAGCGTGTGCCCTCCATTGTGGGTGGGGCCCCAAACTATTTGGGTCAGGTCCATGGCCGCCATGGAAGCCATGGAAGCCATGAACTCCTGAGCTGCCTTGAATGTCTCGCCCGCTGATGGCAAGTTAAAGTCCCCCACGACTAATAGCCTGAGGGTCTCAACCGCCATCTCGGCGATCACCTCAAGGAGCTCGGGCAGGGCTGCTGATACATAGCGGGGAGCCAGGTATACAATCAGCAAGCCCAACTGCCTCCCTAGGCCCCACCTCACATAGAGGGATTCACAACCGGTGGTCTGAGGTACAGTGATCTCCCTCGGCCTGAGACTTTCCCTAACAATAATCGCCACTCCACCACCCCTGCCTGAGGCCCGAGGCTGATGAAATCCACGGTAGCCCGGTGGGCACATATCCACGAGTGGTAAACCCCCTCTGGGCCCAACCAAGTCTTTGTGATTCCCACCAGGTCCGGGTCCCCCTCTGACACTAGGTCATTAATGAGGGAGGCTTTATTCACCACGGACCTGGCATTACAAAACATCAGCCTGGGGCCTTGGCTCTGTAATCCTTGGCCACCTAGCCCTCGAAGGGAGCACAGGGGGTCAGGGCGAGGGACCGCTTGTAACCAGCGGCCTCGGTCCCCCGACTCTTGATGGGCACCCTGTTTCCCGCCACCCCTGCCCCTCCCTAGGACCTTACCAATGGAAAAACCCTCCGTCGGGCGACGCACCCTCCCCCCTCCTTAAGAGACCTCATCTTTTTCCTGTTTCTGCCGGCGGCCCTATCCACTGACCTACTTCTAACTGCCCAAACCCTCCCCTCACCCTGGGACCCCTTAAAAAACGAATTAAAAATTTAGATAAAACCCCCCTAAGTTTGCGCTTCGCCCACCTCTCAGGAGCAATCAGTCCATCCTCGAGGTGGGCCCGTGTTAGACCAGGGGGCCAAGCCTGCGAGAGGGGAGACTCTCGCAGGCAAAGGAGGTCTCGCCTTGAATACATTATTGGGAAAACACGAATGCCGTATAGTCCAGGGAGAATTTGATTGCAAGTCTAAGTCCGAGTCAAAGTAGAGTCAAGATGTAAAGTGCAGGTAGTTGGAATAGGAAGATGACAAATCCATTAGGGTAGGAGGAATTATAGTCAATCAGTCCACATAGGCCTCAGTCTGCATTTGGTGCCGTGTGTCCAGTTGGTCCGCCGCACGACCTGATGGTAAATGCTCGCCATGTGCTGGCTCGACTTGCCTCCTCCTGCCCTGTGCACACACTCCACGGATCTTCCTGGGTCCTCCTCCGTTCCATAGTTCCACCACTCCACGACCCGGCTGCTTGGCCCACTCCTCCATCCATTTACTCCTTCCTTCTAGCCATTCACTCCTTCCTTTAATTTCCATTCCTTCTTTCTCCTTCTTTCTCCTTCTTTCTCCTTCCTCTCCTTCTTTCTCCTTTCTCCTTCCTTCTTTCTCTTCCTTGCGCTTCCTTTCTTCCACTCTCCTCTCACGTCCACACTCCTTCCCAGCTCCTCCATTACTCCTTGCTCTCTCAACATACACCAACCGTTCTTCTTCACTCTTCAGTCTTCAGCCGCTCCAGCCCCAGATGAGGTGGGAAACCCTCGGGTCGAGTGTAGGTTGCGCGATCCGCAACCTTCCCGCATGGCCCGATGGAGTATCCTCCCGGCCCGGACGATCAATCGCCCCCAGCGTCCTGGCTTCGCAGGCCTGCCTCCTCTCCTGCTGCGCCAGGCTGCGCTAGGCCGATTCGGGCCGATTCGGGCCAATTCGGGCCTCGCTCCTCGCTCTGGTGTTCTTCGCCCCGCCGTCACACCCTCGGCTCAACCTCCATGCCCAAAGAGGCCTGGTGTGACGGCTGGCATGCAAACTTGCTTGGCCAGCCCTTGAAGATGGTCAGTGAGGGCTGGCTGCATCCCCCTGGGGCAAAACGACCCCCGGGCCCCACTCCATGCTTAAAATCGGACCTCCATTCTCGCACATGCGCAAACCCTAGTAAGAAACTTTTTTGCTTACTTTTTAAATGTTCCTTCATTTTTACAGCACTGCAAAACTTATACACATGACATCTCAGTGACTCTCGGGATTTCTCCTATTGTGTGCCTTCTTTTTTCATTGGACTTGATTGTAAATTTTTTCTCTCTGGACTTTATGGAATTTATATTTGAACTTAGACAAGACTTTTCCCTTTTCTTCGATCTCACGGACTGCCAGCTCTTCAGACGCCATCTTAATTACAAGAACATAAAACTTTTACCATGGCATCAAAAAAGCCTCCATATGGAAAAACTCTTTCCGCTCCAGCCTCATTAAGAGCCAGTCCGGACACACAGCAGCCTAAGATTAGTGCAATGTTGCAAAAAGAAACACCAGGAGAGGCTTCCTCAACTATCAACAATAGAGAAAACTCTACAAGATATAATGAATGAAATAAAAGAAATTCGGAAAGATATGATGAGTTCAAGATTGGAACTTTTGGAGACACGAACATTAATGGAAAATAAAGAAAAAATGGATGGTCTGGAGGGTGGGGCAGTTGAGATGAGGGAGGAGATAAGGGACTCTAAAAAAGAAATAGTAGAACTTGCTGGTCATATGTCTAGAATGGATTTTGAAAGAATGTCTTATTTTTTAAGGTTTCAAAATGTTCCTGAATTACCTTCAGAAAATCTAAAAGATTTAATTTCTACAATTTTAGCAGATTATACTAAAAAGAGTAAGGAATATATTTGGGGGGACATTGACCTGATTTACAGAATTAATTCAGCATATGCCAGAATAAATGACGTACCCAGAGAGATACATATCAAATTTGTAAGAAGGTCAACAAGGGATGAGATTCTGAGAGCACAGAGAGATGGCGCTCCGATATATATGCAGAATGAGATTGCTATTTTGAAACAGATCCCAAAAAAGATTCGAGAGATTCGGAGGAAGTATTCCTCCTTATCCAAAAAACTATATAAAAAGGGGGTGTGGTTCAAATGGTTAATGCCTGAAGGAATGTTGGTGTTCTGGAAGGGGGGGAGAGTAAGAATTAAAACAATTGAAGAGGCGGAAGCCTTTCTTAAAAAACACTCCTCAACCCTGGAGGACGAAAATGGGGGAACGGGAGGGGCCATGGCTCTGCCCACTGGCGGGAAGGAAGAAGAAAACACAATAGCTAAAAGACTCAGATCACAAAAATGATTTTCTTTTACATAGTGTAATCCTTACAGATGTCAATAGAAACAAATGATTGAATGCACGTAATTTATGATATGATATATATGTATTCCCTTCCACCTTATGCCGAAGAAAAAACCTTACTCTTTGTATGGAACCCCGGAGGCGACCACCACCTCTAACATGGAAGCCCTAAAATATCTTTCCTATATCCTATATACCTTTTTCCCTGATATAAAATTTGTAAAAACCAATAAAAATTGTTATTAAAAAAAAAAAAGGAATTGAGGCAGGCCCTATTTTGCCTTAAACGTAAGGCTAGAACAATACTCCTGGAACAGGGATTTAGAGAAGACCCACAAAGTTCTTGATTGGAAAGCAGCATGTTCAGATGTTCAGGATTTCAGCAGAAACTAGAGTTCTCACGGCCTTGTTGACTCAGTCATTAATATAATAATAATAATATATTTAATTTCTAGACCGCTCCCTCTCCCCAAGGGGACTCGGAGCGGTGCACAGGGAAATTAAAACAATAAATATACATAGATATACAAAACAGTTAAAAAACACATTAAACAATAAGACCCTGCGCTAAAATTCCCAAAACCAATCACTAAAACCCTAAACCCTATAATACTAGGCTACCCTAGGCCGGCCAGGCAGAAAAAGTGCGTTTTCAATTTCAGACGGAAGGAACGGAAGTCCGTGGTAGTTCTAATATCGGGGGGAGGTCGTTCCAGAGGGCAGGGCCCGCCACAGAGTGAGCCCTTCCTCTGGGCGTCACCCGCTGACAAAGTCTAGTGGACGGCACCCGGAGAAGTCCCTCTCTGTGGGAGCGAATCGGCCGTGAGGAAGTATGAGGCAGAATCCGATCCCGCAGGTAGCTAGGTCCCGAGCCATGGACCTTTAAAGATGATGACTAGCACCTTGAAGCGCACCCGAAAGACTACAGGTAGCCAGTGCAGCTCGCGCAAGAGCGGTGTTACATGGGTGTACCTTGTGGTACCCATTATTGCTCACGCGGCTGCATTCTGGACCAACTGCAGCCTCCGGGTGCACCTCAAGGGGAGCCCCATGTAGAGAGAGTTATAATAGTCCAGTCGGGATGTCACGAGAGCATGAGTGACTGTGCGAAGGGCATCCCGGTCCAATAGGGGGCGCAACTGGCGCAACTGGCGAACCAGGCGAACCTGGTAAAACGCCCTCCTGGCCACGGCTGTCACTTGATCTTCCATGGACAGCCGGGAATCCAGGAGGACACCCAAGTTGCGCGCCCCATCCACAGGGGCAAGATGTTCGCCCCCTATGGCCAGCGATAGAGACAGCTGGTTGAACCGGGCAGCCGGAAACCACAGCCACTCGGTCTTGGTCGGGTTGAGCTTGAGTCCGTTACTTCCCATCCAGACCCGCACGGCTTCCAGGCACTGGCACATCACCGCTACGGCATCGTTGGGGTGGTTTGGGGTAGATATATACAGCTGAGTATCATCAGCGTAGAGATGGTACTCTACCCCAAAACCACGGATGATCTCACCCAGCGGCTTCATATATGTGTTGAACAGGAGGGGCGAGAGGACTGACCCCTGAGGCACCCCACATGTGAGGGGTCTCGAGGTCGACCTCTGCCCCCCTGTCAACACAAATTGCGACCGGCCAGAGAGGTAGGAGGAGAACCACCCCCAACCCCCCCAGCCGGTGCAATAGGATACCATGGTCGATGGTATCAAAAGCCGCCGAGAGGTCTAATAGGACCAGGATGGAGGAACAACCCCCATCTCTGGCCCTCCAGAGATTATCGACCAACGCGACCAATGCCGTCTCGGTGCTATGCCCGGGCCGAAAGCCGGACTGGCGCGGGTCTAGATAATCAACTTCCTCCAGGTGACGGGGAAACTGTTGTGCCACCACACTCTCGACAACCTTCGCCAAAAAGGGAAGGTTGGAGACGGGACGATAGTTGTTTAAAAGAGCTGGATCCAAAGAGGGCTTCTTCAGGAGGGGCCTCACCATGGCCTCTTTAAGGGAGGCAGGCAAGGAACCCTCCCTCAAAGAAGCGTTGACAACCTCTTGGAGCCAGCCTCGTGTCACCTCCCAGGATGCCAGTACAAGCCAGGAGGAACACGGGTCCAATAAACATGTGGTGGCTCGCAGTCGCCCACGTAGCCTGTCCATATCCTCGGAAGTGACGGAGTCAAACTCCTCCCAAACAAGATCCGCCTCGTGGCAACCCACTGGGTCATGAATGGGGGCTAACTCGTTCTGTATCTGAGCGATTTTCTCCTGCAGATAAATCACAAATTCCTCTGCTCTATCCTGTAGTGGGGCTTCCCGCACCCTCTGTTGAAGGAGGGAGCGGGTCACCCTAAACAGGGCGGCAGGGCGGTTATCTGCGGATGCTATGAGAGTGGCACAATGATGACATTTGGCCACTCTCAGCGCCACAATGTAAGTCCGTAAATGGCTCTTACCTGTGTCCGGTCAGATTCAGATCGGGTAGACCTCCATCTTCTCTCTAGGCATCTCTTGTGGCGTTTCATCACCCTCAGCTCCTCGGTAAACCAAGGGGCCAGGGTGGCTCGCCGCCGCAAGAGAGGCCGCAAGGGCGCGACCCGATCCAAGGCCCCCACGGCCGCACTATTCCATGCGGCCGTGAGGTCCTCCATCGGGGCGCTGTATTATTATTTTATTTATTTAGTTTATCAAACATAAAAGATAACAGGTATAAGTATAAACATAAATATGAACACAGTAAATTGGTATGAATAAATGGAGACATGGTAGGGATGGTAGGGATGCTGGTGTGCTTATGCACATCACTTACAGATCTCTTAGGAATGGGGTGAGATCAACAGTAGACAGTCTTAGGTTAAAATTATGGGGGTTTGGGGATGTCACAACAGAGTTAGGTAGTGCTTTCCAGGCTGTGGCTGAAGTCATATTTTCTGCAATCAAGTTTGGAGTGGTTTACCCTGAATTTATATCTATTGTTTTCTCATGTATTATTGTGGTTAAAGCTGAAATAGACATTGATAGGTAGGACATGGTAGCAGATAATTTTGTGTACTATGCTTAGGTCAGACCATAGGTGGCGTAGTTCAAGGTTCTCTGAGCCCAAAATTTCAAGCCTGGTGGCATAGGGTATTCTGTTGTGAGCAGAGGAGTGGAGTACACTTCTTGTGAAATACCTCTGGACTCGCTCAATTGCATTAATATCCGATATACAGTGAGGATTTCAGACACACAAGCTGTATTTGAGAGTTGGTCTACCAAAGATTTTGTATGCCCTAATTTGCAGTACTATATTACCAGAGAAGAAGCTTTGCAAGATTAGGTTGACAACTCTTAATGCCTTTTTAGCAATGCTGTTACAGTGAGCTCTGGGGCTTAGATCTTTTGAGACAGTACTCCAAGGTCCTTGACAGAGTGAGGGTAGTCTAAGAGGTCATATCCGCCCAGCTTGTATTTGTTGCTCTGATTTTTTTTGCCAATGTGTAAAACAGAGCATTTATTGGTTGAGATTTGGAGTTATTCCATCAAAGGTGAGGCTGGACTAGAGAGCTTTTCCATTTCTTTCAGGATATCTATGCTCTTAATTTTTCTTTTTTCTGCTGTTAACACATTAGGCGGCTTTAAACAAAGCCCTCTTACTCAACTTTGATTCCTTGTCGCATTTTGGGGGGTGGAGTGACCTATTTACAAGAAAGGAGACACGATTACAAGAAAAGAAGTATGTGAGGCCCTGTAAATATCACCTTAAAGGGTTAGATAATTGCTTAACGATGTAACTCTTTTTATTTTTATTTTAATCCAATTGATCTTCTATCGTTCCGTCGCTTTCCCGCTCCTAGCGCTACCTTTTTAGCAGGGATGATTTACGAAGCACGGAGGTGAACCGAAAGCAGGAGTTGGGCGGGGTTTATTTGACCTTAGCTCCTCCCACCGTTGGTGGTGTCTGCGCGCCGAGGCGAGGAAGAGGTGGCGGTAGTTGGCCGCAGCGGGACTGTTGTGGAAGGAGCTCTGCGCATCTCAACCCCCCCACCCCACCCCCCGCGCGCCGCTGGGTCTTCAGCTCGGTTTTTGGCATTTGAGGGACTCAGGCCAGTGGAAGGAGAGGTGCTGCCCCACCCCGTGGAGAAGCAGCAGTAAGAACAGCAACCACCAGCCAAGGAAGACCAGCCGCGTTTCCACAGAGACTTGGGCAGGGCAGCCCGGCCAAAGCAGACGGAGGGGCTGCGGGCTGCTTGCCGCTTGCCGAGTGGGTCCCAAGAGTGGAGCAAGCCGAGTAGCTAGCGAGGATGCTCGGCGTCTTCCGCCCGTCTTCGCCGCCGTTGCTGTTACTGTTCCCGCTACTGCTACTGCCCGGAGGGGCGCTCAGGAGCGGGCTGGGTGGCACGGTAACGAGCGAAGGTGAGAGCACACGTCTGAAACGAGATAAGAAGGCTTTGTGTGCATGGGTGTATACGTGCGCGCGCGCAAGAGGCAGGGGCGATATGCCGCAGAGTCACCCGACCTTTCCCTTGCTGTTTTCATTGCCCTGCATCCGAGGCGTCTTGAATCGCCCGGGGTGGGATGCTATGTGGTTGCGGCGGCCAGTTCGTGGCGTCTGAGTCAGGAAGGTGGAATCCCCGCTGCTGCTAGTTGTGCCCGTTACCGTTATTTTTGTGAGGATGGGGAAATGTGTGTGAGGTTTAAGCGTGTCTGAAATGGAATCCCACTTCGATCCCACTACGAACCATTCCCCAAATGGGTGTTAAGCGGAGGGGGCCTTTGCCAAATGGAATATGCTCTGCACATGCTCAGGAATGTTTTTTCTGCCCTTTGGGCTGTGTGTCCGGTTGCAGTGATGCGGATTTACAAGGGTATGAACTTCGTCCTTTCTCTCTCTCAGATCCTTTTCAAATAGTGATTCGGGTGCCTTTTGCCCTTTAAGGAGCAGGTGCCTAGGGCATTAAAATGACGTTTTAATTGTGTCTCCTCCTTGTCAATCAGTTAGACAGAATGGTAAATGCTATAGAAGGGACTGACTTCTCTTGCTTCATGACATTTATTCAGTGAAACCTTATCTATGCTTTATGCCTTATTTCTGAGGTCAGAAAGAGCTTTTCTTGTACTGCTGCAGTTCAGGCTAACATTCTGGAGCAAAGCTTCCAAACAAAGTTGCTAACACCTTGTGCCC
Source organism: Rhabdophis nuchalis (assembly GCA_039707465.1). Lineage (NCBI taxonomy): Eukaryota > Metazoa > Chordata > Lepidosauria > Squamata > Natricidae > Rhabdophis > Rhabdophis nuchalis. The sequence goes on along the minus strand of CM077647.1, from coordinate 111,019,570 downwards.
ACTGAGGAGTTTTCGAGAATATTTTCTTGGAGTGATCATGAGTGAATAAGAGTTTATTCTTCACCTCCCATAACTGTGTCTAGGAAATGGTGATATGCTTACCAAAGGAAAGGAGCTCTGAAAAATAGGACTGCACTGGGCCCAGTTGGGTTGGTGAGGGTCCCAGGCCTGAGTCATTGACCTTTGATCAGTCTGACTTCAGCTTCGGTCATCAAAATGGTTGTAGTAGAATTGATACGTTTTTCAGCTTTCATATGGCCTTCTTTTATGGATTTTTATATAGGCTGTGAACCTCACAATAGAAGAGGCACATTTAGTGTGTATTTTGGTTCTCTAAAAAGTAATGGATTTCTCAGGAAAATGAATATCTTTCCTAACATTGTGATACATTGATAATAACTCCAAGAAAGCTTTGCATGCAATAAAGAGGGGCCTCTTGCTGATATGAATTTTAAGCACATTTCTGGATCAGTTATTATAGTTAGGAAATTTTTTTAGTCTTTAACTTAAAATACACTTTATTAATTGTGAAAACAAGTAAAATAATCTAAAATTGAGAGAGAGAGAGAAATGGTGGCTATAGATGGGGAAAAAGCACTTAGATATATTGTAGTGATTAAGATAAATAAACCATAACAAAAAAGAGTTTAAAATCAAATTAAGAAAAAATGAGACCCATATATTATCTACAAGAACATACATCAAATTAAATCAGTCTTTGAACTTATTAAATTTAGACAATATCTATTTTTTTAAAAAAATAGATTACAAAGCCTTTACCAATATACAGATTCATACTCCGAATCCACTCTTTAAAATCAAAAGATAAGTTTTGTTTCATTTATGTAAATTATTCTCTTGGCTTTGCCCCAGGCTTAATAGAGCAAAACTGTTTATAAAACGACAAAATTAGTGTTTTTGAAATCTACTTCAATTTAAGGTCACATATTTCCAAACTTATATTGACCTATGTAATAATTTGAATCCAAACTGAGGACAAGACAACATTATATGTATTGAAGAGCCTTCAAATTTGTTATCATGCCAGAATGGAAAAAAATAATAATCCTACAGTTATAAAACATTATTTGAGAGGTTCAACAAACTCAACACATTTTCTGATAATCTTAAATTTATTAACAGTTGGATGCAATGGTTCATCAAAATTGTACATTTGAATTCTTCATTCCACAATTTGGGTATATCACTAAGGCTAATTTTCATTTTATTTTTAGTTCCTTATAATGTTAGATTGTTGATTTCTCTTCAGCAATAAAAATCTTAAATTTCCAGGTACCTCTGAGGTTGCTAAAGCATCCAGATTATCCCACACAATTCATACATGCTTCTGTTGTAAAGCAAATTTTCTAGATAAATCATATTCAAAACTCTGGATTTGAAGCAACTATTAGAAATCAAGCGATTGAAAATAAGGATCCTATTTTTGGCTTGAGCATTCTAAAAACATCCCTTTCCAACAATTGTCAAGTTTTTGGTTATTCTACAATGTTAGTTTTTAATGGGATTTGGAATCAGGAACTCTCTTTTTTTTGAGTGATGATATAAAATCTAAATTCTTAACAGCAGCCTTCTTCCCACCCATGATGAGCTGAATTCAAGATAAAATAAATGAATGAAAACCAAAAATTGGTTAATGGTCTATATATCTTGATAAAATTATGATATGTTTACTCTGTATTTTGTCAATTCTTTTTGTAAAAGATCTCCAAAGTACTTACAGCTTCATATTCAGCTCTCACAAGGCATGTTTTAGAGATAAACTGTAGCACCATCACATCATGTTGTGTTGTGTAGTAACCCCTTATTCTTGCTACTCAAGAAGTATAGTGTTAATACTTTTCTAATAACTGATTTGCCTTTTTCTGCCTTCATGAAATATTCAATATCTGATAGGGAATATAGCACTATAGTACAGCTACAGCTTAACTTTTTAGTATGCTAGGTAGATTTATTATTTTATGTAGGTTTAGTAATTTTAATGGTTTGCATTTATATTTTATTTCATTTTTGTTGTTGTAATACTGGCCAGTTTGAATAACCTTCTTTGGATGGAAAGGAATGATATAAATTTGATAAGTAATATCGATACTAACAGGAAACAATGATATGAAAACTGAAGGATTGTAAGCCCATAGCTTGGGTATTGATGTTCCTCCATGCCCAGTTACTTTTTTCATTCTGTATCCTGTTGGGCTGCATTTCAGGTTACATCATTCTCAAGCACTTTTATTTTTAAGATTTGCTAGCAAACAAGAAGTTATTCTGGATGTGTCAATGTTATTCTCTTGTCTGTCAGTGCTGGCTACAATCTAATTGATACCATAGCTTTTTAGTTGGTTTATTGTTGGGAAGAATAATGAACATATGTTGACTAACAGAAATTAAAAGCAAGATGTGATCTTTTTAATATTTCAGAATCACTTGAATTGTTAATGACTGCTGACAGGCATGTTCAAAGACTGCCCAGTTTGGTTGGGGGCCTCATCCAAAGCTTTACACATTCTGGAATTAGCAAGATTCTTTTTGGGTAGTGTATGATTTAAAAATCATAAGTAAGTTTGTAATTGGGAATACAGTACAGTCAATTCTACAGCATTACAAAAAACATATTTGCCTTCCACATAATTAAATTGAAAGGAAGTTGTGCCAAAGGATAGGGTGTTCATAATGAATTTCATGTCCATTAACATGAACATGATTGCTTTCTTAGAAATACAGGGCTCACTAGGCTAAGTAACTTAGAAAAGCTTATCTCAGAATTGCTTTGTTTGAGGCAATGATAACTAGTGGTAAAATTAAGAATCTTGGTTTTTCATATCACTCCATCAGATTGCTTTAAGATGACTGGTCTAGGCAACTAAAATGTTTTGACCATACAGACCATTCTGATCTGAAGGTAAGTTCTTTTGTTCTCTCAGAACCATTATGTACCATGGTGCTTTGTGCAAACAATGAAAAGGGGAGTATTACTGCTATAACACCAATCTATACAGCGATCCAGAGCAGTGGAAAACATTTGGGAGCAGATCTTCAGTTGAGTCCCAGAAGCAGAACAGAGCAGGTATCAAGCTGTCCTTGTCTTCCTACTAAAATCAAAATAGGTTCCTAATCATTACAATGAACTTCAGGGTCCATATATCCATGTAATTAAAATTATTTCTGTGTTTGAATACTACCATTTTAACTGTTGAGAAAATTTGCATTTATCTGACACACTTCAGACTAAATTTTTCAGGGCAGAGAATCTTAATCCACAGTTACTTTATTTTGGGACTGTTCAGTATTCCAGTATTTAAATATTTCCCTGGGATAGTGAAATGAGTTGTCCCATTCAGATAGATTAAAAATGATTAGAATGAATTATGATTTATCCTGATTTCCATTATTTCAAATGAGAGTTTTGCCAAATTTTTAGGCCATATATTTATGATATTGTATTAACCATAGTTCTAGATAGGCAGCAATGCTTGTTTAAAAGGACATTGTTTTGAAAAACAATACTTGTTTTGGGCTATAGTGAGTACCAGTTTGTATAATGGTTAAGATATTGGGAAGTTCTAGTTCATTCCTGGGCATGAACACTCTGTGTGAATGTGGTCACTTGTTCTTTTTTTAGCCCAACCAGGGTTACTTCAGGGGGAAAAAAAAGAAAGGAACTGCTATCTAAGCCTTCTGGAGTTGCTGGACAATAAGTGTGATACCAATTGTAGTAATAATAGCTACTAATCATAGTCCCAAACACTATATGTACAATATGTTGTATTATCAAAAACTTGCCTGCTGTTACAGCATGACCCAAGTCCAGAGAAGAGTCTTAAACATCTTTTTCTGTTTGGATGGAAAGTTTAATTATTTTTTCTTGGAGAATCATTTCTATCAGCAATTCCTCTTTAAAATGTTCTGTTTTAGTCAAGTTTCACAACTAATATATTATAAGCTGAAATTTCTGTATATACATTGTGACAATGTTTTGTCACTGAGAAGCACTCTGATTTGCTGGGCCAAAATCCATAGCCTTTTCATTTACACCATTTTAAGATTTAATTAGGGAGGCAAAATGACAGTAATTCAGGTCACATCCTACAAAGTCAATAAAGTATTCAGGCTGCAGGAATGATTTTGTGGAATTGAGCAGGACCATTGTTTTAGAATACCATAGTAAAATTTGGAAGAGGGAAAAGAAAGTTGAGAAATACCTGATGAATTAATTTGATACATAGTTTTTGGTTCCTTGCTATTTGGGGATTCTTTGTTTTGTAAGGCATAAATGAAATTTAGAATGAAATTTAGATGAAGGTTTAGTTAATTTACCAATGGCCTCTTGCACTATTTGTAAACAAACATTATTTCATTAGCACTTTGCACAGCAGGATAGCTGTGACCTGTTATGGTTGTAAAATTCTGACTCACCCTGAGTGAAGTGATTCACCCTACAGAGAATCAGGTCACATTCATCCAAGTAAGAGTCAGTGGTGCCCTTTTTCTTTTGGGCATTTAACAGTTGTGCCAATAGTGTAGGTTTTCAGAATGTAGTTGAAGTTTCTGCATCTTAGTAGAACTGAAAAATATATTAATAACCTTTACAAGCTTCCTTGTAAAAGGTGTGCATTTTTTAAAGGGCTCCAGTTGGACTTAAATGAAATCTATTTGTACCCCCTTGATTGGAAGGGGGTGCCTTGTTCTTAGCATTTTGTCCTGAAATGGAAAAGTGTTGAAAGTATAAAAATGCTTCTGTGTAATTTGTGTGGGTATTCATTTTTACATTGTAATGTTTATTTATAGAGCATAAATCTCTATTCAAATGATTTTTTTAAATGCTAGCTTTTTCTTCTCAAACCTCTAAAATTTTAATAGTACTTAGGTTTATAACATCAACATTATATCCAAGAGAAGATAGATACTTTTCTGAATGAAGCGATTGGTATATTTCATCCTTCCTTTTTCTTTAAAAAAAAAGATTAAATCAGCAGCCAAAGTAAAATTCTAAATGAGTTTTCAGAATTGATCCAGTTGAAAATGAATAACAGGGTGCTCATGTTTCCTAACCATATTTTATTTAAATGTAGTACAAGACTGATTTAACAGGAAGTTTACCTATATTTGTAAACTTTTTACAAGCTGGATTTTCAGTTGGGTTATAATTTTTTACTGTGTGGTATTTGCATCCGCTAATTATTAATTTTTGTTATATATTGGTATTTGAATCTTAGCCTTTGTTTGTTTGTATTTATTATTGAAAGGAGTAAAATGTTCCTTTGTTCATTCTGGATATGCAAACACTTTCCAATTTTAGTCTAAAATTCTGGAGAGGTATAACCTGGCAGTATAGAAAGATATAAAGTAGATTATTCAGTGGCTTGATTTAGTTTAAAACAAAATTTTCTGTTTCTTGGATTTGTCTACTAGATTGATTTTTTATCTCTTTAGAATGCAAACACACTGAATTACAAATAGTTTCAAGTGAATAGGAAGGCTTCCTATTTCTATCAGTGAAATAGATTTTCAGTACTTAGTTCTTCAGTACATAGTTATTAACAGTAGAACATTACCATATGAGCAATATAGGATACATTTTCACCAGAAACCTTCAGGTGATGCCAAGCCCCTGCTTACAGTTGTGTGTTCAGTGCAACTATAAGAAGACATGTTTTATCTATAAAATGATATGGGTCTACATAACTTTAAATAGCACCAACACTCATGGAATCCTGCCTAAGAATTTTCTTTGCTGATTTCTTTACATTAAAAAAAAGATTTTATGAATATCTTACTTAAGACGTTCCAGGTTATGTTTCCAATCCTCATTAGATTAACTACAGCTTATCTATATAAATAAAAATGTAAAATAGTTTGTACGAATCCACTAATCTCAAAAACTACTGGACCAATTTACACCAAATTTTAACACAATGTTCACAAGGACTTCCGATAATAGAATACGTACTCATTTTGTGCCTAGCACACGTGTGTCATGTGCAAGGTACACAAATGTAAAATGTACCCACTGATCAGGTTTTCACCTCCATGTAACTCCTCCTACCAACAGTCATTTCCTCAGCCACTATGGAGGCCTCTTAGGGCCAAAAAGGCATTGGGATAGCAAACTCCCAGGTGGCCCATAGAGAGAGAGAGAGAGAGAGGAAGAAATACAATTTAATGAAAAGAAGGACTAGGGGAGACATGATAGCAGTCTTCCAATATCTCAGGGGTTGCCACAAAAAAGAGGGAGTCAAGCTATTCTCCAAAGCACCTGAGGGCAGAACAAGAAGCAATGGGTGGAAACTAATTGAGGAGAGAAGCAACTTCGAACTGAGGAGAAATTTCCTGACAGTTAGGACAATTAACCAGTGGAACAGAAGTTGCCTCTAGAAGTTGTGAATGCCCTAACACTGGAAGTCTTTAAGAAGATGCTGGACAGCCATTTGTCTGAAATGGTATAGGGTTTCCTGCCTAGGCAGGGGGTTGGACTAGATGACCACCAAGGTCCCTTCCAACTCTGCTATTTTATTGTATTGATGAAAAGAAGGACCAGGGGAGACAGGATAGCAGTCTTCCAATATCTCAGGGGTTGCCACAAAGAAGAGGGAGTCAAACTATTCTCCAAGGCACCTGAGTGCAGAACAAGAAGCAATAGATGGAAACTAATCCAAGAGAGAAGCAACTTAGAACTGAGGAGAAATTTCCTGACAGTTAGGACAATTAACCATGGAACAGCTTGCCTCCAGAAGTTGTGAATGTCCCAACACTGGAAGTCTTTAAGCCATTGGATAGCCATTTGTCTGAAATGGTATAGGGCAGTGATGGCGAACCTATGGCACGGGTGCCACAGGTGGCACGCAGAACCATCTCTTAGGGCACGTGAGGTGTTGCCCTGTCAGCTCCAGCACACATGTGTGCGCTGGCCAGCTGATTTAGGCCTTCTTTTGAGGCCATTTTTCGCCCTCTGGAGGCTTCAGAGAAGCTCCTGAAGCCTCTGGCGGTGGGGAGGGGAGGCTGTTTTCACCCTCCCCAGGCTCCTAGAAAGCTTCTGGAGCCTGGCAAGGGCGAAAAAAGCATGCCAAAAGCATTATGGGTATGGCACGCCCACGCATGACCCCCCTGCGCTCCCCCCGCTTTCAGCACACGAGCCAAAAAAGGTTAGCCATCACTGGTATAGGGAGTGATGGCTAACCTTTTTTGGCTCGCGTGCCAAAAGCAGGGGGAGTGCACAGGCGATGTGCACAGGTGTGCCACATCCATAATGCTATGTGCATGACCCCCTGCATTTGACATGCTTTTTACGTTCTCCCCAGGCTCCAGAGGCTTTATAGGAGCCTGGGGAGGGTGAAAATAGCCTTCCTCCCCCCCAGGTAGGTAGAGGGATAGATATAGAGGGAGAAATACAGTAGGTAGGTAGGTTGGGGTTTATATGGTGGTTGTGTGTATGTGTGTATGTGTAGATCTATACCCAGATCGGTTGGCCATGTAACCAGACTGGGCCACAGCAACGCGTGGCCGGGTATAGCTAGTAATTCTTATGAAAATGTCCAAATGTCACAATGTCTTTTTAAAAACCAATTTAAATGCTAAAGGAATTGTTTTTAAGTGACCATTCTAAATTATTGGTATAGTAATTATAACAAACTTAGTATTTAATTCTTAGAAACACATATAATTTAAGAAATTAAACAAAAAGAATTATTGCACATATAATTATTGGTGATGTGTAATACATTGTGTTGATGTCAAACTAACTTGATATATAAGTAGCTATTTGTAAATGAAATTTCACTTAGATAATCTGACATTTGACATGATAAATGAAGTAGCTAAAGTAAAGTGTTCTTTATTCTTAATTGTAGAATGTGTCACCTGTCATAAAATTGATGCTGGGATAAAAGGAAAATAATTTGTCGTCATGTCTAAATAGGAAATTTACAATTACTCCATAACATTACTCCTCATTCAGTAAACCTTGCCTGTCAGAGAAAAAATAGTCATTGTTGTAGGAATTTTAAATTACTCTGAGGTAAAGTCATTTTACAACTTTGTCACAAAGTGTATTTTTTCATCTTCCCATGAGGCAAAGCTTCATTTAAGATTTCTCAAGAGATGCTTGAAGGAAGTGATAAGTTGTAAAAAGGTGAATCATATTTTCCATTACATAGATAGAAGCATTCATCATTTTCCATATGTTATAGGAAAACCCATCTCCTGAGGGTAAGTGCATCTTGTTAAATTATATTTAGCTGGCCACAAAGGGGTAATGTTGTAACCTTGGAATTTGTCAGGAATTAAAAATCAACAGGGAATTAAGCTGTTGCACCCACAGATGTGTAAAATGAGTACTTTTCTCTAAGCATACTCAAATCATGACTGTTATTAACCATGCAGAATATACAGCATTTTCTTCAATTTTTGAATACAGTATATAATACAGTGTATCTTTGAATGCTTTATTTATTTTCAAAATAGAAAGGCTCAGTGTTAAACCATCTGCAGAGTATCCAATTATTCTTATGCAAGGCTTACTTCCATCACATACTCAGTAACCAACCTTCTTCTCCACTGATGCATAGCATTCTATAATTCTGGATGACCTCGTTTCCCAGACCCTTTGGTTCAGCGTGAGTAATTTTAGCTAACCAGCCAGTAAATATCTCTCCAGCAGAGCTACATTTAGGGGAGAGTGATGTGACTAGTGGTAAAATGGAAGTCACTTCAGTTGTATAATATAGGCAAAAAGGCCCCTACTTGTATAGAATGAATTTGGTCTACTTGTGAGTACTGTCAGGGAGAGCAGAAACTTCAGTCCTGCTCGGTTGAAAACTGTGCCATGCCACTGTCCTTAAAGTTATCCCCTAAATGTTTAGTGGGCAAACTGTATAGTGTTCTACAAAATGCTATGGAATTTTAACTATTTCTTTTTTAATTTTCCTTGGATGAATGATGAGGTTTTTGCATGGTGTGTACATGAAGAGTATTTTGACTATAAAGAAAACAACATAAACAGATACTTCTAGTACCTCTCTCTTCCCTGTCACTGGAGTGTAATAGTCTGACAGTTATTTTAATTGGTGGGAAGAATGTTTCCACTGTTTCTTTTTTTAAAATAATGGTCCAACCTGATATTTCTGAGAATTGGATCTTGTAACATTTCATAAAATGAAAAGCTGCAAAGAGCATTTTAAACAGCCTAGATCAAACAATAACCAGATACAGAAGGCAAGAGTATGAGAACATATGTAAAAGTCAGAAGATCCAGTTGGTGGCAGGCTATCATTCCTTATGATCGTACTTTAGACTATTATTTTTTTGCTGACATGACTTAAGATCCTTTGTTAATGCTACTCTGCAGTTCCATACAAAAGTGTAGGACCAGTGTATGCTTCCATAAATCAGAAACTGAACGTGTATGTTTCAATGACTTACATGTTTTAGTAATTCTCTAACTGAACAAACTGTTAAAATTTCTACAAGCTACAAAGCTAAGAACAGTGGAAGTGTTGGTTTGTACAATTTTGGTGTGATTACTCCTCTGCATTATGTGACTTGGCTTCTGTTATTATGTTTTGCTATTGAATTTTTAAAGCTGGTTACTAAAAGGAAGGATACGATACTTTGAATCAGTAATAATATAAAAGCCTGAGCAATAAACTGATAACCACATATGAACACCTCTTTAGCCACTAGCTTGTAATATCTGCTTTGGCAGAATTGACAGCTTCCAAAGTTTTCCTGTTTCTATTGTTCTGCTTTTCATTCTAGGCTTCCTTTAGGACCTGTCCTCTTTCCCTTGCAGAACAGTTCTAATCCAGAAATAATAATAAAATAATAATAATAATAGTTGAATTTATTGACCGCTCCCTCTCCCCACAGGGACTCGGGGCGGTGCACAGGGAGAATAAAAACAATAAATATACAAAATACATACCAATTTAAAACAGATTAAATTAATTCCTGTGCTAAAATCCCATTAACTAAAAATCCCCACTAAATATTGATATACATTTAAAAAGCCCATAGAGAGAGAGACTACCCTAGGCCGGCCAGGCGGAAAAGATGGGTCTTCAATTTCAGGCGGAAGGAGCGGAGGTCCGTGGTCGTTCTAATATCGGGGGGAAGGTCGTTCCAGAGGGCCGGGCCCGCCACAGACAGAGCCCTTCCCCTGGGCGTCGCCCGCTGACAAAGTCTAGTGGACGGCACCCGGAGAAGTCCCTCTCTGTGGGAGCGAATCGGCCGTGAGGATGTTAAGTCATAATGTTAAGTCACTTTGTAGGCACGGCTTCTTTGAGACCCTCCCAAAGCTTTCCAATGAGATTCAAATACTCAAAAGCCATTCTAAACCTCTTTTCTGTTACCTTCACTTTTTCCAAATATCAGGGTTTCATCCATTGTTTTTTCCCTTCTTGTAATGCACACTAAATATTTAAACTTCAGCTTCACTATTAGTGTTTCCAATGACAAATTTGGTTTTAGTTCACCTGCTAGCCTTACATTGATATGAACATGAAATAGTGAAATGAATATTTCACTAACATGCATATATTAAACAAAAGACAATAAAATATGACTTTTACAAATGATAGGTAATGGATTTTTGGTGACATAATTTCATTGTGCAAACTACTAATATTTATTTAAAAAGTTCTGGAAAATTGTACTATTATTTATTTTAATACCGTATATGTACCCTTTTTAATGCCATAGTTCTACCAAATCCAGCAACAACTCAGGTCTTCCATCTCTGCAATAAGCAGATTGCTTGGAAGCTGCATATTATAAGGGAAAGGGACACTATTGGACTATTACTGCAACCCTAAATATTTGGGGGGGGGGGCATTCTAGATAGGGTTAACATATAAGCAGCACTCTACCAACACTAAACTGAAGTCAGCACACAAAATAACATCCTCAGGAAATTAATAAGCTATTAAGGACCATTGCCAAAACAAGGATTCTTAAGATAACAGCCCTAACTCTTTGCTACTCAGCAGGCAAATATGCCTGCCCAGTTTGGTATAAATAAACACTTACTCAGAAAGTAGATGCTGTTCTAAATCAGCGACCCCCAACCTTTTGAGTGCCAGGTTTGGTTCCATGGAGAGAGGTTTTTCCGTGGACCGGAGGAGGCGTGGCTTCATGTGCTTTCTGCATCCAGCAGATGGGGCTTAATTTACTTGTGGATTTTGGCATGTCATAGACTAATGCCAGTCCAAAGACCTAGGGTTGGGGACTCCTGATGAAAATGAAGCTAGTAGAATTATTACTGAATGCCTAAAACCTAGCACTCTAAAGACCTCTAGATAAGGTCTACCATCTAGCCAGTATTGCCCTGCCTGCTTTTCCAGGAGAAGCAGCAGCATACACAGAGAGGCTTAAATCATTTATATCTAGACAACATCCTCCCTATGATCTACGATCAGCTCATAAGAGATTAAAATACAGAAAAAGCTCCCTTAGACCCATGGATAATTTTGAAAAATTTGAAAGCAGAAGGGACCTGTGGGAAGTTACAAAGAACCAACACCGGGTGGAACCGACAGAGGAGCTGGCACCAGGGTCTGGTGAAAGTAGGGAAGTATGTAAATTGTTGAATAGACTGCCCATTGTTGAACAAAATCCAGAGACACTCTGAACAAATGGGGCTATCCGGTGGCTTTTGCTGTTTGCAGTTGTGGTGTCATGCAGAAAACAACACACATATATATACACCTGCTCTTTGTGCCCTGATCAGTGTACATTTGAAGACATCATGGGAGTGCAACAAAATACGATGTTGCATGTTTTCGGGAAAGATCTATTTAACTGGTACATATTTTAATCTTTATTCTAAATTTTATGTACTATAGTATGTCTTTAATTATGATGCTTTTGACACGAATAAACAAACAAACAATTTTTGCTCCAAATGAACAATAGAAAAGGCGTATGTCAAGTAAATTAATGGGGGCAGGGAGAATGGAGTTTTGGTTAGGGCTAATTCTAGACTGCATCAATATTTCTTCACATATATACTGTAATTGCCAAATATAACTGAATATAACTAATAAAATTCAGTTATCAATATAACTGAATTTTGAGATACATTTATGTGTCTATCCATGTATGTATTTCCACATGCCACTGGAAGTAGATTTAATCCTATCTACCTACCTACCTACCTACCTACCTACCTACCTACCTACCTACCTATCTATCTATCTGCAATGCATACATGTTATTAGCTTTGAACCAAACCTGGCAGCAGCCATTTTTCTGTTCCTCAGTTGCCACACAGAGTGGGAAGAGGGATAGGAGGTGCTAGACACAGCGGAGAGCTTTCTCATGAGAACCAACGTCATCTCTACTGTCAAGGTATAAGGCCAGGGAAGGAGTGTCTGGAGACCTGCCAATTAATCTAATTGGCCCATGTGACCTGTGACATGGGATGGCTTTATTTCTTATTTAATTATACTAAAATTGCAGGAGAGATTTAGAGTTGGTGCTGATATGATGTACTCAGTAAAGAAGAGCTTTGAGGAGGATCCTAATTTCAGAATTCTGATTTCTTTGGGTTCATTATTTGGAATCTTGACACATATATTTACAGAATCCTTGCTATTCTCTGAGCTTGTTTGTTTGCTTGTAGACATTTCATTACCCAACTAGGTAACATAATCAGTGCTTGTCATCATAGCACTCATGATGTTACCTAGTTAGCTAATAAACATCTGCAAGCAAGCCAACAAACAAGCTCAGAAAGTACTGTGGACTCCACATCTTAACCATGATATGTTCACTTCTGTTGGATATATGTATTTCCCATATAGAACTTACACTGGAAAGAATTAATATTTTCTGAAGTTTTTGCTGTTTTTTTGAAATATATAGTTAATCAATATAACTGAATTTTGAGATACATTTACTGTACATTAATTGCCTATTAGGAATCTGTCCTGAATCAGGCTTAAAAATATGGGTAGAGTTTATAATTCCATCTGAATTCATGTTTTTATTTCTAGCTATGAGCTTGTTCATTTCTTTTCATTAGAGTTGAACATTCATTTGGCAATATTTTCATCAATAACTTCACTAATTAATTAACTGATCAATCAATCATAGTTATTAGTACCAATATATGAATCTTGGGTTCTGCAGTTTGGAATTCATCCCAAGTTCCCCAACTGAACCCTTTGCCCTGGCAAGACAGAAGTGATAATTCCCATTTATAACACCCACAGTTAGCCTAATTATGGAACGTTAAATTGATGCACTAAATAACTCTTAAATAATATTTTGTGCATTAATAACACATTCTTTGGGACTATGCAATCAGCAAGGACTTATTCATTGGTTTTGCAGTCAATAACATATTTGATTTACTCATCATCCTTTTATTTGCTCCTTGGAAAATAGCCTGGCTTACTGAATCCTGGACTAATTTGTTCATCCCCTTTATTTATAATGAATTCTGTTGTATTTTTGTAGCAACTGTCATAACTTGAGGTATGATGGAAGAAGCTATGGTGTCACTTCTAAATTAAAACTTTAAAGTTTTAAGTTAAGTTTTTCATTTTACCGTATTTTTCAGAGTATAAGACGCACCTTTTTCTCTCTAAAAAGAGGCTGAAAATCTGGGTGCGTCTTATACATCGAATACAGCATATTTTTTGCCTCCTGGAACCCTGCCCCCTTCACCAAACTGGCTGTGCCTAGCCTTATAGAGGCTTCCAGAGAGCTCCTGGGAGCTGGGGACAGCAGAAATTAGCCTAAATCGGGCCATTTTTTGCCCCCACAGCCCCCAGCAGCACTCTATAAGCCTCCATAGGGCTATGCATACAATTTATTTGACACAAAAATGGCCCGATTTTGCGATAAATGGGCCGTTTTTTTGCTCATTTTTTACCTCCCCATCTTCCTAGAAGCACTCTGCAAGCTCCCCCAAGGCTAGTCATGCTTTTTATTTGAAAAAAAAACAGCCCCATTTTTGCGGAGAATGGGCTGTTTTGGAAAGGCTTGCAGAGTGCAAAAGGTGTTTTCCCCCCTGCTCTTTAACTGTTTCTGTGCCAGCAGAAATAAAGTCCTAAGGTTTGTCAGCGATTTCCTTCTCCAGAACATGGATAAATACACCTGAAAACATCAACCTACTACCTACTCTCTCTCTCTCTCTACCTACCTACTGTATTTCTCCCTCTCTCTCTCTATTTCTCTCTGGCCGGGAGCCCCACCATCTCTCAGTGCATTGTGGCGGCGCAAAGTTCAGGGCTGCGTGGGCTCCAGCTCTCCTCCTCCTCCTCCACCTGCTGCCTGCTGGCTCGCTCCTCCCTCGCTGGCCCGCCCCTTCCACCTGCCTGACAGCTCGCTCCGGCCGCCACTTCATGCCCGCGCGCCGCTGCCCTGGCCTCAGGCCACCTCTGAGTGCGTGCAGAGTGCCTGCACCCACCCGGCCCTGCTCCGCTGCACCCCGGCCGCTATGGAAATAGCGGCCCTCTGCTTTCACGAAAGGCCGCTTAACCTGGAGGAAATGTATGGAACTTTATGATTAATTGATATAATTTTTATGATTCATAATTTGTAATGGAAGATGGCTTTATATGTTTTTCTTTTTTGAATATGTCTGCCTTATTTTTGTGTTTTTTTCAAAATAAATAAAAAATTACTGCAAAAAAAAAAAAGGCCGCTCCCCCCCCCTCCCATGGCAATGGTGTCCCGCTTTACCAATATTAAAATCTGGTCACTTTAGGTAGTGGTCCCTTGACAGGCCTCTGTGGCCTACTGTTCTGTGTTCGGTGTTGTCTGAGGCCTTTGTCTTTGAAGTTGCTTCAGAGACAATTCTTCCATGGCCCCTGTAATCTACCAAAACTATATAAAAGCTTGCCAAACTTCCAGAATGTTTGGAGACATTGCAGGAACATACTACATTCTCACACCCCCTCCAAAAATCACACAAAAGGACACCCTGTTCTTGCTCAAATTTTGGAGGTTCAGGGGACTGTGTGAGTTCAGGGGGTGTCTGGAGACCACATTAAGCACACCCCAATGAAACATGCTTTGGAGAATAGTTGTTGGATGTTGGGAATGTCACCTAAAACATTGTGTCATATCACCTCTGACACACATCTCATAGGTTCATTATCACCATTCTAACTAATGCTTTTTGAATGATGCTTATCTGATTGGTCCATATCTACATCTTTCCTGCATCTATTGTTGTATGTTGGTTCAAGCCTATGTAAAGCAACTGAGTTCACACTAAAGTGACTTCATGGTGTCCAGAAGGCTGCCTATTAGCTAGAGCTGGGGGGATATCAAGAAAGTGATATCAAGTTATATGACACCCAAATTTATTACCTAGTAAGAATACATTTATTCCACAATCTGATTTCTCTCATCTAAACCAAGAATTGTACTGTTGCTTAATAAGGAGAGAATATATAACAGCAGATGTGGAGATTATTTGTATCATGCTTCAAGTGCATTTACTTTCTTTTAATGGATCATTGGATATCAAAGCAATTTATGTCATGCTTCTTCCAATACCTGGTTTTCCTTAGGTGTTAAGTAGGTTCATTTTAATTTTTGTCATCTTTTATGTCATCAATTAATAAAGTACCGTATTTTTTGGAGTACAAGACGCACCTTTTCCCCTCAAAAAAGAGGCCGAAAATCTGGGTGCATCTTATACACTGAATTCAGCTTTGCCTCCTGAAACCTTTCACCAAAATGGCTGTGCATTGCCTATAGGAGGCTTCCAAAGTGCTCCTGGGGGCTGGGGAGGGGAGAAATGAATGAAAATAGGCCATTTTTTGCTCAATTTTGCCTCCACCCCCAGCCACTAGGAGTACTCTATCAGCCTCCTAAAGGCTATGCATGCCCTTTTTTTGACAAAAAAACAGGCCCGTTTTCAGGGATAATGGACTGTTTTTTTGCTCGTTTTTTGGGGGGGGGGTTCACTCCTCCAGGAGCACTCTACAAGCCTCCTAAAGACTATTCATACCTTTTTAAAAAAAGAAAATAAAAGATGGGCCTGTTTTTGTTTTAAAAAAACCTTTAAAAAATTTTGCCTCTTCAAAATCTTGGTGTCTTGGTAAACAATTTTTATTGGTTTTACAGTATTTGTGGGGAAAGGGTTGTAGGGTTAAAAGAACATTTTAGAGGCTTCCATGCCGGAGGTGGTGGTCCTCCCAAAACTTCATACATATACAATATTTTTTTAAAAAAAGCAAAGGGCAAGCATACATATATGTTACATTATATAATTCGTACATTCAATCATGTTTTTCATCCCCATCTAATACAACCATCACAGTAAAATTTCAAATAAAATCATTTTTGAGAGCTAGGTCCCGAGCGCTCCATGGCTCGGGACCTAGCTATCTGCGGGATCGGATCCTGCCTCATACATCCTCACGGCCGATTCGCTCCCACAGAGAGGGACTTCTCCGGGTGGCGTCCACTAGACTGTGTCAGCGGGCGACACCCAGGGGAAGGGCTCTCTCTGTGGCGGGCCCGGCCCTCTGGAACGACCTTCCCCCCGATATTAGGACGACCACGGACCTCCGCTCCTTCCGTCTTAAATTAAAAACTTATTTTTTCCGTCTGGCCGGCTTGGGATAGTCCCCCTGTCTTGGGGTTTTACTGGGTAGATTTTAGTTCAGTTAGTTTAATGGGAATTTTAGCACAGGCTGAGTTTAATTTGGCTTTTAAAATTGTTTGTATATTTTATTGTTGTTTGTATGTTTTTTACTGTTTTTATTCTACCTGTGCACCGCCCCGAGTCCCCATGGGGAGAGGGAGCAGTTTATAAGTATTAAATGAAATGAAATGAAAAAATGAAATCTGAGTCTTTTTGCTATTGATTCTTCTTCTTCCTTCCCATCAACGGGCGGAGCCACGGCCCCCTGTTCCCTCTTCTTCGTCTCCTAGGAGTGAGGAATGCTTTTTTTTTTGCTCGTTTTTTTGGGGGTTCACTCCTCCAGGAGCACTCTACAAGCCTCCTAAAGACTATTCACACCTTTTTAAAAAAGAAAATAAAAGATGGGCCCATTTTTTTAAAAAAACAAACCTTTTTTTAAAAATTTGCCTCTTCAAAATCTTGGTGTGTCTTATACTCCGAAAAATACAGTATATATTTCGTATCAGTGTTCTGATTTCTTAAAGACAGTAGTCTGCCTTACATATTTTTATTTCCAGTTCAGTAGGACTGTCACTTGATTTCAGGAATGGTTTAATGTATGGCTTTGCAGAATTACTTAACACAATAGGGAAGAACACCAGGGAACCAAGTAATATCTATGAAACAAAATCAATAAAGATTTATGAGAGGAGAAAAGTTTTCCTTGCAATGAGGAATGGGCTTAAATATCTTGGTAGAACTAAATGGTCTGATGTGGATAGTTTGATTTTTTGGGATAACACTGGATTTTTGCCTCTTGGCTAAAGTGACCGGATTTTCAAAATCCCAAAGCGGGACACCATCGATGGGGGGGAGTGTGGGTGCGCGCGTGCGCCTGCACAAAGGGCATCGGGGCAGGGGCACACTCCAAACAGCCGCCGCGGGGCCACTTTAAAGGCAATGGCGGTGGACAGATCTGGCGGCTCTCAGCGCGTGAGGGACGGTCTTCAGGGCGGCTGCTGGATCTGGCATGCGGCTGCTGGGTCTGGCGGCGGCGCAGGAGGTGCCGGCCGAGCAGCACGATGGCTCCGAGCGCAGAAGGCAAGAGTGATACGCTGGGACGCCCGGTGCAGGGAAGGGCACTCAGGTGAGCGGGCCAGGCCCTTGCGAGCCCCGCGTCCCAGCGTATCACTCTTGCCTTCCGCACTCGGAGCCATTGAGCTGCTCGCCCGACACCTCCTGCGCCACTGCCAGACCCAGCAGCCGTGCAACTGACCATTGGGCTGAAGGCCATCTCACACGCTGAGAGCTGCCGCCGCTGCCTTTAAAGAGTGCCCCGCGGGGGTGGGTGGGAGCATGCCCCAACGCCCTCTGCAGGTGCGTGACGCGCCGGAGTGCACGTGCCCCTCTCCAAGGCCCTCCCCTCCAAGGCCCTCCCCTGAGCGTACAGAGCGCCCGAAGCGGGACATTTTGAAGAAAAGGCGGGTGGCGGGATATCTAGTGGAGAAGCGGGTCTGTCCCGCCATATTCTGGTATGATGTGCATTTTGCTGCATATGTGTATATGTGCATTCATATGGAAAATGAAGATTGCTGTAGAACTGTACTAGGTGCTCATGTTGCAGTTTGTTAGCAGCATATATTTGCAATCTCTCCTTCATTTCCTTCAAAGACAGAGAAGTCTCATTTGCTCTCTAAAATTATCTAGGAAAATAGATAAAGGAAAGGATGCAGATGTGGTACATGCTAGTTATTTAGCATAGGCTACTTGGATAGAGCATATTAACTTGTTCCTCATTTGCTATTCTAAATTGTCTTTTTAATATAAAGAAATTCTTTTTAATAGAATTTTGAAATTAGGATCAACAGTAAGGAGAAACTAGCATATGGAACAGAAGCTTATTTACTTACTTACTTACTTATTTCATCAAGGATCTATTAGACAACATATACAGTTGTGTTCAAAATTATTCAACCCCCACTGAAATTGAGTGTTTTGGCCAGTTTGACATTGATTTTGATCATTCAGTCATCTTGCTTACATTTAAATCAAAGAGGCACTTGTAGGTCAGACAAATATAACATAACATTTATAATGAAATAACCACAAATGTCTTTTCTGTGCTCACATCATTATCAGTTTTATTCAACCCCCAAGTGACATTCAATCTTAGTACTTAGTACAACATCCTTTTACAGTTATAACAGCTTTTAAACGTGAAGCATAGCTTGACACAAGTGTCTTGCAGCGATCTACGGGTATCTTCGCCCATTCTTCATGGGCAAAAGCCTCCAGTTCAGTCACATTCTTAGGCTTGCGCACTGCAACTGCTTTCTTTAAATCCCACCAGAGGTTCTCAATCGGATTTAAGTATGGTGACTGCGATGGCCACTCCAAAATGTTCCAGCCTTTACTCTGCAACCATGCTCAAGTGGACTTGGAGGTATGCTTGGGATCATTGTCCTGTTGAAAGGTCCAACGTCTCCCAAGCCTCAGGTTTGTGACGGACTGCATCACATTTTCATCCAATATCTCCTGGTACTGAAGATAATTCATGGTACCTTGCACACACTGAAGCTTCCCTGTACCTGCAGAAGCAAAACAGCCCCAAAGCATGATTGACCCTCCGCCATGCTTCACAGTAGGCAAGGTGTTCTTTTCTTCATAGGCCTTGTTCTTCCTCCTCCAAACATAGCATTGATCCATGGGCCCAAACAGTTCTAATTTTGTTTCATCAGTCCACAGAACACTATCCCAAACTTTTGTGGTTTGTCCACATGACTTTTGGCATACTGCAGTGGACTGATGAAACAAAATTAGAACTGTTTGGGCCCATGGATCAACGCTATGTTTGGAGGCCCTCTCTGTGGGAGCAAATCGGATGTAGGGATGTATGGGGCAGCAGACGGTCACGCAGGTAACTAGGCCCGTGCCGTAGGTCGGGCAATGCCAGTTGGCGACCCCCAGGGGAAGGGCCTTCTCTGTGGCGGGCCCAGCCCTCTGGAACGACCTACCCCCGAACTCCGAGTCATCTCTGACCTCCGCCTGTTCCGCCAGCGCCTAAAAACGCACTTTTTTCATCTAGCCGGCATGGCATGATCTAACCGACTCTAAACTGGCTTTTAGTGATAAATGTTTTAATTTTGGGGGTTTTAATGAGGTTTTAGTCCAGATGGGGTTTAATAGAGTTTTAATAATAATAATAATAATAATAATAATAATAATAATAATAATAATAATAATAATAATAATAATAATAATAATAATAATAATAATAATCGAATTTATTAACCGCTCCCTCTCCCCACAGGGACCCGGGCGGTGCACAGGGAAAATAAAACAATAAGAACAATAAATACAAAAGTACATAACTTAAAACACAATTAAACAATTTATCCCGTGCTAAAATTATTGACTAAAATCCCATTTAAAAATACATTTGAAATCTATAGACAGAGAGACTATCCAAGGCCGGCCAGTCGAAAAAGATGAGTCTTCAGTTTCATACGGAAGGAGCGGAGGTCCGTGGTCGTTCTGATATCGGGGGGAAGGTCGTTCCAGAGGGCCGGGCCCGCCACAGAGAGAGCCCTTCCCCAGAGGGCACCCGGAGAAGTCCCTCTCTGTGGGAGCGAATAGGCCGTGAGGATGTATGGGGCAGAAACCGATCCCGCAGATAGCTAGGTCCCGAGCCATGGAGCGCTTTAAAGATGATAACTAACACCTTGAAGCGCACCCGGAAGACAACAGGCAGCCAGTGCAGCTCGCGCAAGAGCGGTGTAACGTGGGTGAACCTAGTGGTCCCCATAATTGCTTGCGCGGCTGCATTCTGAACTAACTGAAGCCTCCGGGTGCACCTCAAGGGAAGCCCCATGTAGAGAGAGTTACAATAGTCCAGTCGGGATGTCACGAGAGCATGAGTGACTGTGCGAAGGGCGTCCCGATCCAATAGGGGGCGCAATTGGCGAACCAGGCGAACCTGGTAAAATGCCCTCCTGGCCACGGCTGTCACTTGCTCTTCCATAGACAGCCGGGTATCCAGGAGGACACCCAAATTGCGCGCCCCATCCACAGGGGCAAGATGTTCGCCCCCTATGGCCAGCGTTGGAGAAAGCTGGTTAAATCGGGCAGCCGGAAACCACAGCCACTCGGTCTTGGTCGGGTTGAGCCTGAGTCCATTACTTCCCATCCAGATCCGCACGGCTTCCAGGCACTGGCACATCACCGCTACGGCATCGTTGGGGTGGTTTGGGGTAGATATGTACAGCTGAGTATCATCAGTGTACAGATGGTACTCTACCCCAAAACCACGGATGATCTCACCCAGCGGCTTCATGTATGCATTAAGCAGGAGAGGTGAGAGGACCGACCCATGAGGCACCCCGCATGTGAGGGGTCTCGGGGTCGACCTCTGCTCCCCTGCCAACACAAATTGCGATCGGCCAGAGAGGTAGGAGGAGAACCACCGTAAAACGGTGCCTCCCACCCCCAACCCCCCCAGCCGATGCAATAGGATACCATGGTCGATGGTATCGAAAGCCGCCGAGAGGTCTAATAGGACCAGGATGGAGGAACATCCCCCATCTCTGGCCCTCCAGAGATCATCTACCAATGCGACCAATGCTGTCTCGGTGCTATGCCCGGGCCGAAAGCCGGACTGGCACGGATCTAGATACTCAATTTCCTCGAGGTGATGGGGAAACTGTTGTGCCACCACACTCTCAACAACCTTCGCCAAAAAGGGAAGGTTGGAGACTGGACAGTAGTTTAAAAGAGCTGGGTCCAAAGAGGGCTTCTTAAGGAGGGGCCTCACCATAGCCTCTTTTAGGGAAGCGGGCAAGGAACCCTCACGTAAGGATGCGTTGACAACCTCTTGGAGCCAGCCTCGTGTCACCTCCCAGGATGCCAGTACAAGCCAGGAGGGACACGGGTCCAATAAACATGTGGTGGCTCGCAGTCGCCCACGTAGCCTGTCCATATCTTCCGAAGCAACGGAGTCAAACTCCTCCCAAACAAGATCTCTCTCGTGGCATCCCACTGGGCCATGAATGGGGGCTAGCTCACTCTGTATCTGAGCGGTTTTCTCCTGCAGAAAAGTCACAAATTCCTCTGCTCTACCCTGTAACGGGGCTTCCCGCTCCCTCTGTTGAAGGAGGGAGCGGGTCACCCCAAACAAGGCGGCAGGGCGGTTTTCTGCGGATGCTATGAGAGTGGCACAATGATGACGTTTGGCCACTCTCAGCGCCACAATGTAAGTCCGTAAATGGGCTCTTACCTGTGTCCGGTCAGATTCAGAGCGGGTAGACCTCCATCTTCTCTCTAGGCATCTCTTGCGGCGTTTCATCACCCGCAGCTCCTCAGTGAACCAAGGAGCCAGGGTGGTTCGCCGCCGCAAGAGAGGCCGCAAGGGCGCGACCCGATCCAAGGCTCCCACGGCCGCAATGTTCCATGCGGCTGTGAGGTCCTCCATCGGGACGCGGGTCAGGGGTACAGGAAATGGCCCAAGCGCTGTCTGGAACCCATCTGGGTCCATCAAGCGCCTGGGGCGGTACCAGATTGGTAACTCTGGTTCCGCCTCCCCGCGGAGGGGAGCAGCGGTCGGAAAGTCGAGCCGGAGAAGTGAGTGGTCTGACCATGACAAGGGTGTGATGGCTATATCCCCTATACCCAGATCACTCTTCCATTGGCCAGAGACAAAGACGAGATCCGGCATATGTCCACCCTCGTGGGTGGGGCCCTGAATTACTTGGGTCAGGTCCATGGCCATCATGGAAGCCATGAACTCCCGAGCTGCCTCGGATGATTCGCCCAACGATGGCAGATTAAAGTCCCCCATGACTAAAAGTCTGGGGGTCTCAACTGCCACCGTAGCGATCACCTCCAGGAGCTCGGGCAGGGCTGCTGCTACATAGCGGGGAGCCAGGTATACAACCAGCAAGCCCAACTGCCTCCCTAGGCCCCACTTCACGCAGAGGGACTCACAGCCGGTGGTCTGAGGCACAATGGTCTCTCTCGGCTCAAGGCCTTCCTTGATAATGACCGCTACCCCACCACCCCTGCCTAGGGCCCGAGGCTGATGAAAAGCGCGGTAGCCTGGTGGGCACATTTCAACGAGGGGAAGTCCTCCCTCGTGGCCCAACCAGGTTTCCGCAATACCAGCCAGGTCCGGCTCCCCCTCTGACACAAGGTCAGAGGTTTTGTATTTTGTATATTTGTATATTTATGTTTTTAAAGTTCCTGTGCACCGCCCTGGGTCCCTTGGTGGGAGATGGGCGCGGGATACAAGTATGAAAATAAAACCTACTACTAGATAAAGTAGAAGAATGTTGGTTAGACAGCACCATCACCAGATGGATTCGCAACTGGCTGACCAACCACACTCAATGTGTAGTTCTCAATAGAACTGCATCTACATGGAGGGAAGTATGAAGTGGAGTCCCCCAAGGCTCTGTTTTAGGCCCAGTACTCTTCAGTATCTTCATCAATGATTTGGACGAGGGAATAAATGGGGAACTCATCAAATTTGCAGATGACACCAAGCTGGCAGGAATAGCCAACACTCCAGAAGATAGGCTTCAGATACAGAAGGATCTTGACAAACTTGAACATTGGGCACTATCTAATAAAATGAAATTCAATCGCGAAAAGAGTAAGGTTCTACTTTAGGCAACAAAAATGAAATGCACAGGTACAGTATAGGTAGTACCTTGCTCAATAGCAGTAACTGTGAAAGGGATCTTGGAGTCCTAGTAGACAACCATTTAAATATGAGCCAGCAGTGTGCAGCAGCTGCCAAACAAGCCAACACGGTTCTAGGCTGCATAAACAGAGAGATAGAATCAAGATCACGTGAAGTGTTAATACCACTGTAAGGTAAGGTCACACTTGGAATACGGCATCCAGTTTTGGTCGCCACAATGTAGAAAAGATGTGGAGACTCTAGAAAGAGTGCAGAGAAGAGCAACAAAGATGATTAAGGGACTAGAGACTAAAACATACGAAGAACAGTTGCAAGAACTGGGTATGTCTAGTTTAATAAAAAGAAGGACTAGGGGAGACATGATAGCAGTGTTCCAATATCTCAGGGGTTGCCACAAAGAAGAGGGGAGTCAAGCTATTCTCCAAAGCACCTGAGGGGAGAACAAGAAGCAATGGGTGGAAACTAATCAAAGAGAGAAGCAACTTAGAACTGAGGAGAAATTTCCTAACAGTTAGAACAATTAATCAGTGGAACAGCTTGTCTCCAGAAGTTGTGAATGCCCCAGTCTAGTAGGACTCCTAGATCACTCTCACAGTTACAGCTGTTGAGCCAGGTACCTCTTATTTTGTACCTGTACATTTATTTTTCTCACCACTGAATTGCATTTTATTGGCAATGTTCAAGTCTGTCAAGATTCTTCTGTTGGTTATTTCCTCCAGCTTAGTATTGTCTGCAAATTTGGTGAGTTCCTTTTCTATCCTTTCATCCAAATCATTTATGAAGATGTTAAAGATTATTGGGCCTAAGACAGAACCTTGTTGTTTTCCACTGCATGCTTCCCTTCCATGTCGATATTCTTCCATTTAGGACTAAATGTTGTGTACAGTTGGTCAGCTGGTTACAAAACCATCTGGTGCTGATGCTGTCTATGTCACATTTTTCTACCTTCCCCAAAAGTACGCTGTCTAATGCCTTACTGAAGTCCAAGTATACTATGTCTACACATTTTGCTGGTACACTAATGTAGTTACTTTGTCAAAGAAGGCAGTAAGGTTTGTTTGACATGATCTGTTGTTGAGAAACCCAGATTGGCTTCTAGTAATAGCTCTAGCAACTTTGTTTATTTCTAGATGTTCGCAGATCAGTTGCTTGATTATCTTTTCCAGGATGTTCCTAAGTATTGATGTCAGGATGATTGATTTGTTGTTTCCTGGGTCCATTCTCTCCCCCCCCCCCCACTTTTTTTTGAACACTGAAATTACATCAGCTCTTCTCCAGTTCTCTCTTAGTTCCCTTGTGTTCCAGGAGTTTTGAAAGATATGATTCATTGGTTCTGAGGTCATGTCTGTCAGCTCCTTCAGAACCCTGGCATGTAATCCATCTGGTCCTGGTGATTTAAACTAATATAGATTGGATAGGTATCATCTTACCATTTTGATGCCTATTTTGACTTATATTCCTATTTTGTCTTCTAAGGTACTGCTTTTGATAGGTTGTCTGTTTTTCCTTAAAGATAGACACAAAGACTGAATTAAGCAGTTCCATTTTCTTTCTGCTACTGTCACATTGCCATCTCCTCCTACTGATAGTTTCCTTAACATTTTCCTGTTTTTTACATGTTCGAAGTAGCGGGTATTGTCTATAAAGTCAACTCAGCATATCTTGTAGGAAGATAAGGTGTTATGATAATTAACAGAAAAAAAATTAAAACAATTGGCAAAGAATAAAATTGCATAGGATATGTTTGCTGGTGTACTAAAGCCTATCATATGCACTATATGTATAAAGTCTATTGTGTTGTGTTTTATCTTCTGAAAACTGTCTTTGAACTTTGATTCTGGTTTTATATAAATCTGTCACTTTGTTCACAGCAGAAATATCTGATTTGATCATGGTTCTGATTAGATTTTTAGAGCTGATTTCCTAATATTTTTAGAGCTGACTTCCTGATGATGATGATGATGATGATGATGATGATGATGATGATGATGATGATAATGAGAGGCTGCCACAAAGAAAAGGGTGTCAACCTATTTTCCAAAGTACAACAAGGCAAGACAAGAAATAATGGTGGAAACTAAGCAAGGAGAGAAGCAACCTACAACTAAGGAGAAATTTCCTAACAATAAGCCAGTAGACTGGCTTGCCTAAAGAAGTTATGGGTGCTCCATCACTGGAGGATTTTAAGAAGAGTCTGGACAGCTGTTTGTCTGGAATGGTAGAGGATCTTCTGCTTGAGCAGCGGGTTAGACTAGAAGACCTCCAAGGTTCCTTCCAACACTGTTATTCTGTTAATACAGTACTTTTACATAAGGCAAATGGTAACAGTCCTGAGGATAAAATAATTCTTCTGAAAAAGTTGATTTGTTAAAAAAAACCACCTGCATATCTCCTTTAGATGCAGCAAAATGAAAGTTGTACCATCTAAACAATTTTCAAACGCTGAAAATATTAGGTTTTGTTAGATTGCCATAATCCAAAAAGGAAGAAAGTGCTATAATTTTCCTTAGCTTGTTTAATCGGTGCAGATTTATCTTTTAATTACATTTTCTATTTAGACTAGAGATCTAAGATATTGTAAGAAAAATGCTATAAGTTTGGAATAATTTATTACTATTTAAGGTAAAACTACTTGTTAATTGGCTGCATTGCTTGGCAGCAGAAGACACAATCTCCCAGGGATTTTTACTCTATAACCTTTTAGGAATTTGAATCGATTTGAATCTTGAAATACATGATGAGCCCCTTTTCCTACTGTAGATAATTCTTAAATCATATTTAAATAATTCAGTTCAACAAATCCATCATTTTTGCAAAAGGATTTTCATTGAAAATAGAATTGTCAGCCCAAAATAAACTGAAATTGTAGCCCTTCCTAAAATTATGGACCTTATTCTCAAAGGCAGTATCTCATTTTTAAAAACCAGATGCCACCTGGAATCATAGCTTCATTGACTGTCGGCCATTTTTGTTAAATTTCATATACCAGTCTTTGTATATCTCCATTTGATTTTTAGAACTTACAAACATATGGGGCTCTTGAACATTCTTCTTGGAGCATTAGGAAAGAATAATATTTCTGGGTAAAAGGTGGGAGAATGGAAAGAGGCATTTTTGTTGTTTATTGTGCTTTGCCTCACTTTTGAACCAGCAAGCATTTTTTGTTTCTTTATTCATTATTTCCAATTCTTGGTTTAATTCCTTTTTTCTTTTCTCTGTAGGCCTTGATTTGATACCTTAGCCTGCTAATATTTTTACTGAAGTGATTTAATTCTGGTGTGGTACAATTCTGAGTTTGTGATGGTGTTAATTTTGGTTGCATAAACTTACTTAGTTCTGTTGTAAGTGTATCACACACTGTTATTTATAAATGTATCCTGTATAGCAGGGGTCTCCAACCTTTGCAACTTTAAGTCTGAAGGACTTCAGCTCCCAGAATTCTCCAGCCAGCAAAGCTGGCTGGAGAATTCTAGGAGCTGAAGTCCTTCAGACTTAAAGTTGCAAAGGTTGGAGACCCCTGCTGTATAGGCCAATAATGGTTTTCTTTTACCTTCGCTACCGGTTCAGAACTGGAAGTGCGCATGTGCACATGCACGTTTTGCTTGTGTGCGTATATGCTAACTTTCTGCACATGTGCAGAGCATCCATGATGATGTCTGGGTGGGTGGGCAGAGCCCGCCGCTGCCACTTCTGGCTCACACAAACCTCTGGTATAGGCACACATGATTAATTCTCTTCCTTTCATACTCTCATGTGTTGTCTGAAGCAAAATGATCCCTGCATGATTAAAGCAGGTTATAAAAGGAATATATTTTTGAATCACTTTTTTGTGCAACTTCTATTAGCTATTAGTTTACTAGTTCAATCTAATGCGTCATTAATGTTCTTAACATTCTTAACTATGAAAGAACTAGTTGGTGTTACAGAGAAATGCTAAAATTTACTTTTTTACCATGACTGTTCTGATTCTGGTTTGGATTTTTTGCTTGTTGTGGAGTGACACTCTGACAAATAAACCATCAATAGACACATAGACATTAACAACATCTGCAGACTATACAGAAGAGACAATCAACCAGGCCAAAAGGGAACAAAAAGACACAAGTACCTCTCCACAAGCAATCAGCACCTAGACCATCATAGATTAACTAATTCCATCTTAACATCAGACCAGCAATCAATTAAACAATACCCCAATCAAGAAACTGCCAAACAACGAGACCGTTGTTTGCGAGACCGTCTCCTGCCCCATACATCCCTCCGGCCGATCTGCTCCCACAGAGAGGGCCTTCTGAGGGTGCTGTCAGCCCGGCAATGCTGACTGGCGACACCTAGGGGAAGAGCCTTCTCTGTGGCAGGCCCTGCCCTTTGGAACGACCTTCCCCCTGAACTTCGCACCATCTTGGACCTCCGCCTCTTCCGCCAGTGTCTAAAGACACACCTCTTTCAGCAAGCCGGCTTAGCCTAACCTCCCGTTAGGGCTATTTTAGATAGTTTTAAATTGGGGATTTTAATTTGGATTTTAGCATAGGACTGTTACGTAATTTAATATGTTTTTAAATTCTGTATATTATTGTTTTATATGTTTTTAAATTCCTGTGCGCCGCCCTGGGTCCTTTGTAGAGAAGGGCGGGATATAAATTTAATATTATAATAATAATAACCCAACAGCCTAAACACCGAATCTCTATGACCACCCCCACCCATACTGACAGGGCAAGCCACTGACATAAACATATAAACTGACAGCAAGCAACATTCCTTACTAGCATTGGTGACGTTACCTAGGTTGGTTAATGAAATGTCTGCAAGAAAACAAACAAGCTCAGAGACCACAAATGAACCCTCATTTCAAACTTGGACTACAAATATTCTCTTTTATTGTTGTGGAATGTATTATCTGCAGCCCCAAGGCAAAGTATTTTTAAAATAAGTGATATCACACACACACACCCCTAAATGTTCCAGTCCTTCATAGTCATTTAGCTAATTAAAGGTATGATAACTTTTTTATACATGACACACACAAACACACACACACACAAAAATGCATATACATTCATATGTATGTATATGTATATACATACATACATATGTAGGTATATTTATACATAATGTATTTATATGCAAGTATATGTAATAATATATGAAATATATTATGCCTATTAGTTATTGCGCCATTGAATACTTAGTGCCAATTTTACACTCAATTAACATTCTTTTTTTTAATCTCTTTTAGTGAATTTATTGGATTCAAGATCAGTTATGGCAGATCTT
Organism: Rhabdophis nuchalis; assembly: GCA_039707465.1. Classification (NCBI taxonomy): domain Eukaryota; kingdom Metazoa; phylum Chordata; class Lepidosauria; order Squamata; family Natricidae; genus Rhabdophis; species Rhabdophis nuchalis. The sequence goes on along the minus strand of CM077647.1, from coordinate 110,990,999 downwards.
GGATGGATTGCGTATCCAAAGAATGGGGTAAGTGTCTTGTAAGTCCACTTAGGATACCAACTACCTCTCCTTCTGTTGGTAATGATATATTCATATATATTTCATGTTCCCTGCAGCAACCAGAGCAAGTTGGCCATTATATGCCTCCCCTTTGGGATTGAAGTGGACTGGGACAGTGTTTCGATGAATAATGTCCTTTATTTTCAGAAGCAGAGGACAATATAGAATTCTCAGTTTCCCAGGACTTTTCAGCACCAGTTAAATCAAACTCTGCTCCATTTAAATATATACTTATCATATTAATCTATGTTTGTTTATGTTTATTTCGCATTTCCTTTTTTTAAAGGAACCAATTGAAATGTTAATTTTTACTTGTACAGTATAATACACAAGCTTATGTTTTTATGAGTATATCAACATTATTTATTTATTATGACTTCACCAAAGTTTCCAATTTTTTTCTCTAAGAATGTTTTCTATTGTCCAATTTGTCATTTGCCTTGTCTAATTCTGAATGAAATACTGGATAATCGCTTAAACGCTAAGCGTTTAATCGCTTAGCCTTCAATATCCATAGAGGCATTTTCCTGACTCAGTGGAGATAGCATCATTGTGTGGGTTATTCTTGTACCATCCAATAGAACAGCACCATGAAGTGTCGAATGGCAGTGCAGGTGGCTGCTGATTGTAGGAGGGCATCTGCAGCTGCAGATGCCCCCAGTAAATATTTAAACAAACCCCAGGGAGCGCAGAGATCGGGAGAAGGCTTGTAGTGCTGCGCGGAGCTATTGGAGCTGCATGAGGGCACTTTTGAATAGAAGTGGAGACAGCATCCTGCCCCGCCCTTAGGGTCCAGGCCGTTATTTAGGGAGAGATCGTTTCTTTTCATGCACGTCTGTCTGCATATTAGTTTCCGTCAAAAAAGATAGGGATCTCAGCAGGAAGAGGCGGGATTGAAACTTTGCAGATTCAGTTCTATTGGATGGTACAAGAATAATGGGCCAAATTGTTTAATATTTACTAATTTGTTGTTTTAACTTTTGTATTTCCTCTTTTTATTGTGGCTGCCCTGAGTCCCGAGAGGGAGAAGGGCGGTATATTAAATAATAAATAAATAAATAAATAAATAAATAAATAAATAAATAAATAAATAAATAAATAAATAAATAAATAAATAAATAAATAAATAAATAAATAATAAGGATGCTGTCTCCACTTCTTCAGAAAATGAGCATATCAGCTAAGCCAATGCTACATTCTGGGTAAGGCATATATAGTAGGCATAGCTACTTTAATTTAAAAATAAATTAAAATTCTGGAGGCCAGAAGACTTGATGACCATCAGATTGCATGTCTACGGACAAAAAATACAGTAGATTACAGATAGTTCTTGACTTACAACAGTTTATTTAGTGACAGTTCAAAGTTACAATGTCACTGAAAAAAGGAACATGAGCATTTTTCACAGCATCCCCATGGTCATGTGATCAAAATTAAGATGCTTGGCAATTTATTGATATTTATGACAGTTGCAGTATCCCAAGGTCATGTGATAATCTTTTGTAACCTTTTGACAAGCAAAATCAATGGGGAAGCCAGATTCCCTTAACAGCCCTGTTGCTAACTCATCAACCGTACTGATTCACTTAACAACTGTGACAAGAAAAGTTGTAAAATGGGACAAAATTCACTTAACAACATAACTTTTGGCCTCAATTGTGGTTGTAAGTTGAGGACTATCTATAGATCTCATACATTGCGAGGCTTTGTAGAGGCAGGCACGGTTCGCTTGTTGGCCACTAGGGTGCATTGCAAAACTTTGTAGATGCAGGCACAATTCACGAGTCAGCCACTAAGGTCCGTTGCAAGACGTTGGAGGTGCAGATGCAGTTCACAAGTCAACCACTTGGATGCGTTGCCAGTGTTGGCTTGATACACTGCATTGCAAGGCTTTGTAGATGCAGGCGCGGTTTGCTTGTCGGCCACTAGGGTGCTCTGCCCCCTCAGTTTCCTGTTGTGGATTCTAAGCAAAGGTCACATGCATCTGCACTCTTATAGTGTCTTGCTTCCAATTAATTTTGGGGTTCCATTTTTTTCAGTCACGAAAGACCCAAAACTAGTGGCCATTCCATGCCCTGCGCCACTATAAATGTAAGTATTTCTTTGTGGCTTCCGATGCCAATCTGTAGAGGCTCAGTGGCAAATGAAGCTGGCTCCCCCCCCTGCTATTGACCCATCTAGCTGGCAAAAAGCTATGGGGCTCTTCAGCTTCCTCACATTAATCCTCAACTCCCTTACCAGGGTTGGGCTGATCAAACAGCGTGTGCATCCTGAGTCCACTAAAGTGGAGATTTTTATCCCCCTCTCCCAGTTGGGGATAAACAATCTTAGGGGGAGGGTAAGCGGTTTAATTGGTTTGCTTACCAGTGGTTTGTCCTCTGGATCACTCCCAGACAAATATGGTTCCTCTTCCTGAGAAGCCAGGGATTCCTCCTCAAAGAGAGGAGGGGGTGGAGATTCTACGATCTCCTTGCTCCTCGGGGCCATTTCCTTCCCATGTTGGCCCAGTTTCATAGGTTTCCCCCTAATGGGCGCTCTGGTTTCCTAGCTGGTGCTTGAGGACGGCATTCTGCAGCTCGGTGCCCCTCTTTTCCACACTTAAAAAAGGCTGAGGGTTTCAGAGAAAATGCTGTTTGTGGGTTGAAAGGCTCTTGCTACCATTGGAGGGTGGGGATTTCTTCCACATTTGTCCCGCTCGGTACGGGTTTCTGGCCATGTCGATCTCTGCCTCTTCAGCAGTGAGATATCACTCATGTAGGCGGTTCGGTGCCCCTCGGGCCACACAGGTATTGTAGAGACTCAGCCTGTCTTTGATATTCAGCTTACCAGGATATCTTCTGGCCAGTTCACACGACATGCCAGATCTCGGAATTCTTTGGTATACTCTGCTACTGGCTGGCATCCCTGTTTCACAACTTTAATGTGGTTGTGTGCTTTGCGGACTCCTAGGGGTTTTTTGAAAGTCATTGAAAGGCCATCATGAAACGGTCAAAGTCCCACAGTTCTGGCGCATTGGTATCATGTAGTGTCACCATCCATCAGGTGGCGGCTCATCCCAGGGCTAGGTTAACCACTGTTACTCGGTATCCTTGGGTTTGAAAGTCACGCCCGTATTCTTGCATGTAGGTGAGCATGAGTGCCACAAAGAATCCCAATTTTTTTGGGTTCCCATCAAACCTCACCCCAAGGGAAGGAGTTTTTCTTTCTAATTTCAGGTTTTGGGGTTGGTTGAGAACGCCCCCTAATCCATGTGCCAACTGGGGGGAGGGTTTGCTGGGTTCCTAATAATAATAATAATAATAATAATAATAATAATAATAATAATAATAATAATAATAATAATAATAATAATAATAATAATAATAATAATTTAATTTTATATCCCGCTCTCTCTCCCCAAGGGGACTCGAGGCGGGGCACAGGCAATTAAAAATACAAATAAGACCACCAACAAATACAAAATACAAAATACAAAATTAAAAGTGAATTAAATTGTTCCTGCGCTAAAACCCATAAACTAAACTAAAAATTACCCCTAAAACCCCTAAGCTCAAAAGAGACCTAGCTGTTGCTACTGTGCCATCTGCTTGATCAGCAGGACCCAGAGGGGGGGTTAGCTCCCCTGGCATCACCCGCGGTTGCTGCCCTTCCCACATCTCCTGGTTGCCGTTCTGACTCCCCCCAGATCTTGAGATTTTCCAAAATCTCCATCACCAACTGGGTTACATGTCTCTTCCGACGATCCTCTCTCAGTGAGGCTTCATTTAGCTCCTCCTGGTCAGAGTGGGCTTCTAGCTCCACATTTCACCCTGGCTTTCGGCTCACTCGGGTAAGAGTGACTCCCCTGGTTCTCCTATCCCAGCCATCTGCCATCTGCCATCTTTCATCCCGATGCCAATTGACCAGCGGGGCTTTTTGGGGTCCTCTAGTCTCACCTCATCCTCTCTGATAGGGTATATGGAGCAGATCTCTGGTTGGGAGGGGGTTGGCGTCTCCCTCCAGCAATCAGCTTCCCCTTGTTCGCTGTTGTGCTCAGACATGGTTTGCAAGGTCCCCTCAGTAGAGTAAATGTCATCTCTCCTGGTTGACCAATTTGCAGATGCTGCTTTATGTAATGGCTCCTCTCCTAACTTAAGAAAGTAAAGATTCTTGAAACAGATTATTTCAAAAGGAACCTTTAATTAAGAAGAATGGAAACCATTAGAGGGAAAGCAGCATCTGAATCCCTTTAGGCAATGCAAGTGGGATTAATCTGATACTGACCCCTCCCCTTTATCAGAATGCAGATTCTAGCCAATACACAAGTATGAAAATGTTTCCTTTCGCATCTGCCCTTAGAGCCGAATAAGCATACATTCACATGGCTATCTCTGGTTAGACATTAAAGTAAGATATTCTACATGGCCATCATAAACATCCCTCCAGAGATACTGGGATCTCCAGCCTTCCGGGCGACAGGAAACCAGTTGTAAATCTCAGTTGTTACAGGTACTGCTAGTAAATTGACTCCAAGGCCCCCCTCCTCCCAATTGAATGGCAGTATCACGTATAGGGATCTGACACTTTTGTAACCTTTTGACAAGCAAAATCAATGGGGAAGCCAGAATCCCTTAACAATCCTGTTGCTAACTCATCAATTGTACTGATTCACTTAACAACTGTGACAAGAAAGTTGACAAGAAAAGTCGTAAAATGGGACAAAACTCACTTAACAACATACATTTTGGCCTCAATTGTGGTTGTAAGTTGAGGACTATCTATAGATCTCAGCTCCAAACAGTTCTAAGGCTAATTAATTTATGGAGTTGTAAAACTGATCATGCCAACAGTTATTTTGTACTGCTTATTTTGAATTAACTGTGATTGTCTGTAAAAAAAAGAAAATCTGAGGCAACATTTGAATTAGAATGACTTCTTTTTTATTCCTTATTGTAGTTAAATTAGAAAGTACCATCAAGTTTTAATAAGTGGAATGATTATGATTCCTCAACTGCTCTAGGGACCTCGAACAATTGCTTGGAGTCTTAAAAAATTATTCAAATTCAGTGAAATGAATGTAAAGGAAGTTTCATTAGTTCATCTTCTATCCTAGCCACATATGGAGCTTCATCCATTTAATAGCCTTCATCACTGTATCCATTTTTTTCATTATTATATAATCATACAGTCTTTACAAAAAGGCAGTGTGGATAACTAGGGACTGTATTTAATAATTAGGGAATATGGATTAGAATGAGATGATAATGCAGAATGAATAGCACAATGTCACACACACACACACACACACACAAACTTATTTTCTGGATTGAATTTTTGGTTATTATTTTCTGGATTGAATTTGTTTGAAAACAGAAGAGCACATCAATAATTTTGGCTGTTGTGTCTATATTATTTGAAACTAGGAAATCATTTTAAATAAGGGTATTTTTTACAGTAAGAAAATTGAATTTTGTGTGAGAGAGCATATTTGAGCATGTGTGGAAAAAGTATGTTTGTATATGTAATCAGAGTTCTAAAAATATCAGCTATTTGATGTCTGGATTGCAGTGTGAAAATGCAAGGGAAACCCCCCTCATTTATGACCTCCTGTCAGAGGGGGAGCCGGACCTGGCAGGAATAGCGGAGACCTGGTTGGGCCACGAGGGTGGACTCCCCCTCGTTGAAATGTGCCCACCAGGTTACCGCGCTTTTCATCAGCCTCGGGCCCTAGGCAGGGGTGGTGGGGGAGCTGAGGGTGATGAAACGCCACAAGAGATGCCTAGAGAGAAGATGGAGGTCTACCCGATCTGAATCTGACCGGACACAGGTAAGAGCCCATTTACGGACTTACATTGTGGCGCTGAGAGTGGCCAAACGTCATCATTGTGCCACTCTCATAGCATCCACAGACAACCGCCCTGCCGCCCTGTTTAGGGTGACCCACTCCCTCCTTCAACAGAGGGTGCGGGAAGCCCCGCTACAGGGTAGAGCAGAGGAATTTGTGACTTTTCTGCAGGAGAAAATCGCTCAGATACAGAACGAGCTAGCCCCCATTGATGGCCCAGTGGGATGCCACGAGACAGATCTTGTTTGGGAGGAGTTTGACTCCGTTGCTTCCGAGGATATGGACAGGTTACGTGGGCGACTGCGAGCCACCACATGTTTATTGGACCCGTGTCCCTCCTGGCTTGTACTGGCATCCTGGGAGGTGACACGAGGCTGGCTCCAAGAGGTTGTCAACGCATCCTTAAGTGAGGGTTCCTTGCCTGCCTCCCTAAAAGAGGCTATGGTGAGGCCCCTCCTTAAGAAGCCCTCTTTGGATCCAGCTTTATTAGCCAACTATCGTCCAGTCTCCAACCTTCCCTTTTTGGCGAAGGTTGTTGAGAGTGTGGTGGCACAACAGTTTCCCCTTCTAGACCCGCGCCAGTCCGGCTTTCGGCCCGGGCATAGCACCGAGACGGCATTGGTCGCGTTGGTCGATGATCTCTGGAGGGCCAGAGATGGGGGTTGTTCCTCCATCCTGGTCCTATTAGACCTCTCGGCGGCTTTTGCTACCATCGACCATGGTATCCTATTGCATCAGCTGGGGGGGTTGGGGGTGGGAGGCACCGTTTTACGGTGGTTCTCCTCCTACCTCTCTGGCCGATCGCAATTTGTGTTGACAGGAGAGCAGAGGTCGACCTCGAGACCCCTCACTTGTGGGGTGCCTCAGGGGTCGGTCCTCTCGCCTCTCCTGTTTAACACATATATGAAGCCGCTGGGTGAGATCATCCGTGGTTTTGGGGTAGAGTATCATCTCTACGCTGATGATACTCAGCTGTATATATCTACCCCAAACCACCCCAACGATGCCGTAGCGGTGATGTGCTAGTGCCTGGAAGCCGTACGGATCTGGATGGGAAGAAACGGATTCAAGCTCAACCCGACCAAGACCGAGTGGCTGTGGTTTCCGGCTGCCCGATTCAACCAGCTGACTCCATCGCTGGCCATTGGGGGCGAACATCTTGTCCCAGTGGATGGGGCGCGCAACTTGGGTGTCCTCCTGGATGCCCGGCTGTCCATGGAAGATCAAGTGACAGCCGTGGCCAGGAGGGCGTTCTACCAGGTTCGCCTTGTTCGCCAGTTGCGCCCCCTATTGGATCGGGACGCCCTTCGCACAGTCACTCATGCTCTCGTGACATCCCGACTGGACTATTGCAACTCTCTCTACATGGGGCTCCCCTTGAGGTGCACTCGGAGACTTCAGCTAGTCCAGAATGCAGCCGCGCGAGCAATTATGGGAACCGCAAGGTTTACCCACGTAACACCGCTCTTGCGCGAGCTGCACTGGCTGCCTGTCGTCTTCCGGGTGCACTTCAAGGTTCTAGTTATCATCTTTAAAGCGCTCCATGGCTCGGGACCTAGCTATCTGCAGGATCGGATCCTGCCTCATACATCCACATGGCCGATTTGCTGCCACAGAGAGGGACTTCTCCGGGTGCGGTCCACTAGACTTTGTCAGCGGGCGACGCCCAGGGGAAGGGCTCTCTCTGTGGCGGGCCCAGCCCTCTGGAACGACCTTCCCCCCGACATTAGAACAACCACGGACCTCCGCTCCTTCCGTCTAAAACTAAAAACATATCTGTTCTGCTTGGCCAGCCTAGGGTAGTCTCTCTTTGATGGGGTTGCTAGAAATTTTAGATGGGGATTTTAGCAATTTTTTACTGGATTTTTAGCGCAGGGATAAGGTTTAATTTGTTTTTAATTATATGCGTGTATTTATTGTTTTATTTGCCCTGTGCACCGCTCCGAGTCCCTTCGGGGAGAGGAAGCGGTCAACAAATTAAATTTTATTATTATTATAGTTCAGGACTAGTTATAATACTGAATTAGATGTTAATACTATATAAGAAGTGTGTATATCATTTTACAGCCAGTAAGTGATGGAAGTCTTATAATCTGCTTTCCTTTTCTTCTATGGTTTTCTAAATTTCTCTGAATAGATATAACTAAGAATGATGTCATTGTGAGATCTTTAACTATCCTCTGCAAGGAAGCATAATTTGTGAAATAATACATAGCCACATCCAAGTCCCCCAACAGGTCACAAGAGGTTGGGAGGGAGAGCCAAAGTAGGAGCAAGTTCTTTGAACTTTTATACTTCAAGTAGAGCTTTAATGAACATCAGGATAATTGCTTCAAATCTCTGCAGTCTTTCTGTGTAAACCCTGCGCGAGGCATGTGATATGGATCATTTTTGGATAAGGAGGCGTTACCTGTTCTCAGTGAAGGTAAATCTTGCTAAGCAACTCTTGTCTTTCACAGTCTCAATGTTGTAGAATATTAAAATATTTTTGGGGAGAAGCCTCTGTTCCCATCTACCTCCCTCCCAAAAATCAAAATATGATTTTTCAGGCAAAATAAAAGACGTCCAACTCTCACTAGATTAATCTAAAAGATGTTTTAATTTACTGATATGTGCAAATAAAGGTTCTAGATAAAAATATGACATGTCACAGAAATCCTCGCCCTAGTGATCATGGTAGTGCCTTAATGAATAATGTTGAGAAAGAAGAACTAATGAAGATCCATTGCTGACAAATTTGGGTAATAGGAATTGGATTTAGCAGGTTTGCAAAGTTTTCTGCATTGTTGTGGGAGTTTTGTAATGCTACTTCTTGAGAATATATACTGAAAGGTGAGGGGGGGGTTTAAACCATCCTGTAAATGTCCTATTATAAATTATTATCCTGAGACTTTATATAAAATTTGACTTTTCTTAGTTGTCTCTACCTAGGTTTATAGCAGTCATGATAATAATAACAAATCATTGCTCCCCTGCTGAGTTAAAAGTGTTAATTAAATCTGATTAAATGCTTGACAATTTGTTTTCCCATTGAATTATAATTTAGTACCATTACTTGATTAGAACTGGAAAATAATTTAAAGATAAAAATAATATAGAAGCATTACAGCAAAAGAAAATATATATGGACAAGAATGATTCTGCAATTTAAAAATAAGTGTGAAACTGTTAAAAAACGTGGGAAAGATTTTCAAAAAGATTACAAAGAGCTAATCTCAGCAATAAACTGTATTTGATTAGAAAGCTATACCAGTCAAGCTCCCTCCTCCCTTACATCAAAGGCACCACAGAAAAAATCAGCAAAATTTTCGACAAGCACAATATCAAGACAGCCTTCAACAATGACCCAAAAATAGCCAACATCCTAAGAAATCTCAAAGACAAGATCCAGCTAGAAAACCAAGGAATCTACAAAATACCATGCAAAATCTGCCCTGCAACTTACATAGGACAAACTAATAGGAGAATAAATGCACACATTGCAGAACATAAAAACGCAGTAAAAAAACAACTTATAACCTCATCCTTCTATCAGCACTTTAAAGCTACAGGACATGAAGAACCAAATTAATCTCCAAAACTGAACAGCTCAACAAGAGAATAATTAGGGAAGCCATCGAAATAGAGAAACATCCCCACAACATGAACAAATGTGATGATACCTCCTGCCTCCCAGACATCTGGAAACCAGCACTGGCCAACAGACGATCCCCACCCACCACCCAGGCCATTAAAATACAAAATAAGGAACACACAGATAGTACCAATCAGCACCAATCTACCAATCATGATACAACTGCACAGCCAATCAACCCACTCATAGCAACAAAGCCAGTGCTCCACCCACCCCCAAGATTTATAGAAAAACGGCAGCTGCAAAGCCACAGACGAAAGCCTGACGATGGTGAGTGAGACCTTGCCGAAACGTTCCCAAGACAATCTCATTCTTACATGGGAAAAGACCCGAATACAACAAAACCAGCATACACACACACACTTACACTTTCTAACAGTTAGTTTTTAATTTAATCCCACTGGAATAATATCAAGTAGCTTTTAGTGGAAATGAAGTAGGGCTGATTAAATTCAACTGTTTTTATAGTTTTAAAATATATAATGTTAAATCACTTTCTCTAGCAAAGGTATTTCTCAACATTTTCATTTTGTAAATTATAGTATCTGTTGGGAAGAAACTGAATTTCTTAAGCCATTTTTAATTTTAAAAATGAAGATAACTGTTTTCAACTATTTGCCTGATCTCTTAAGAAGCTCTAATATTTGATTTTTGTAAATTGTTGGAAATCTGCTTAACAGATATTGAAAGATTTTCTTATTTGTGAAGTTAATGCAAAAGAGAATGTTTAATAAGTACTGGTTGCAATCACCTTACTGCTGGGGATGGGTTGACTTCTTATAGTTTGGCTATTTTAGGCTGAAATCCACAGAATTAGTAATACACAATGATTATATGAAGTGCAATGATGCATATATTCTTTTTCTCTTTGGTTATTTGTGCATTTGGAAATTAACAAGAAATCAAGATCTATGTGTTAGCCAAAATAATTATTATGTAAAATTGGAGGGATAAATTTTCAACTAATTTTCAGCAAGAAATTGCTAATAAGTGGATTTTATTCGAACTTCAGTTTTTTTCTATATGTCTGCAAGGAAGACAATTTGAGCAGCTTGATCAAATTATTTGAAAATGTCTTGTTTATGAAACATTGTTCTAAGCCTTTTTAAATTTCTATTTCTTTCTGAAATGAAAAAAATAGATATCACATTATTTTATTAGTGGTATTAATATTACAATTGTATTAATGTAAGCATTTTTTATTAATTTGTTATGATAAAATTAATTTAATAAATGCAAAATTCCGCAATCAGCTCAGTATTCCTAACTAGACAACAATCATGCATTCCCTAACTTTTAATATAGACTAGGGCAGGAAACAGGTTTAGGATTAAATTCCATTTTATTCATTGGGATTTACTAGGAAGTAAATATAGACTAGGGACAAGGAATTAATTTCAACTCTCCTAGCATCAGCCATTTCAAGTGGGACCCAGAAGAAAACATCACTTCTGCTGGGACAATTGATTGGACTATTTCATCTGTTGTTTTACCTCTATTTTGTGCACTGGAGACACAAGCTTTTATTTAACTTACTGTACTTAGTAACTAAGAATTAAAGACTAACCTTGCATTTCCCCCTTTTCATTCCTTGAAGGTGATTTTTTTTTTTTTTTTTTTTGCAAAGGAAGCATTGAACCAGAGATCAGGACACAATTACACTGAAGTGTAAATTGCTTTATTGACAGATCTGGAACTGGAGGCTGAAGAGAAGACATCTGAGGAGGATAGGATGACAAGTCCTTTATAGATTTTATGCAAATCATACTTTTTTACTTGATTGATTACATTACCATTACTGATCTTTATAACCTTACCGAGGAAACTAATTCATATACATAATGTAAATTTTAACAAAATAAAGCAGGGGTGAAATGCTACCAGTTTGGGCTGGTTTTCCTGAACCGATAGCAAAAAAATGCTGAAATGTTTTTAAAAAGTTCTGACGATCACGCAACACAGCTGATTGTTGCACAGCTGATCATTGGAACTTAAAAAAAACCTTTTTAAATATATTTTTGCTACCAGTTTGGGAAAACCCAGAGTAAAAAAATGCAAAAAAAAAAGTTCCAATGATCAGCTGTGTGACAATCAGCTGTGTGACAATCAGCTGTGCTGCACGATTTATATTCGCTAGAAAGCAGGAAAACCAAATGACATAATCATATCAACACCAGAACTTATGTACTTATGTCAGAAGTTCTGAATAAACCCTAGCATTTATGTGATTATATTAGTACACAAACATTGTCATTTGGTGTTTTTGTGTTCACTATGGAAAATTTTGTGATTACAAATGATGAGAAGGACAGAGAATTATATGAAACCAAGAGACAATAAGGATTATGTTCCTTTTAAAATAAAGCATGAGGAATTGCTGCAGATATTTTTCTTCTCTATCCTCCTTAATGCAGCATGCATTCTAGTGACTTCCTGATAGCTACACATGAATATTTCCTGAACATCAGTTTAATTTGTTCTGCATTATGATTTACAGCAATATGGAGAAGTTCATAATGGATGGAAAAAATGAAATTTGACAAAACCCAAAGTTGCATTTTGTAGCCATAAAATCAGTGTATGGAACATTATAGAGAATTGTTCACTGAATTTGGGCTACTTAATGAGTTTTGGCTTGGTAGTCAGTTTTGCGTTGGTTCAGTATCCTCCTTGTAGGTTGGTCTCAATCTGTGTTGATGAAGAATGAGAGATCCAGCCCATGAACACTTACGATGTGTCTCTTAGGGCTTGGTACTCTCTCCACATTTTTTTTGGGAAAAGCTTTTATTTTTAAACAAACACAAATAAACAAGACAAAGAACACAAAAGCATCTTCCATTACTAACAGTGTGTCAATTGGTTACAAGGCTTCTGTGCATCCCTTCCATAGTCATCACTTAGAATTCATATAAGATCACATATTATCAAATCAGATATCATTTGATTGATTATTAAACATTAAACATTCATTGATGATAACTTTTAATACATCCTTTTTATATAAAATATTCTAAATTTAAAATAGATTTATATTATGGCATTTCATTACACCATCCTAAAATTATCCAGTAGTATTACATCTATTCTATTCTATATAGAATTGTTTATCTTTTATAACAAAGCTTTTTGACATCATCTCCATAGTCCTCGCTTATAATTTATATAAAATTTCATATTATCAATATAATGTGTATATATGCATTATTATCATTATTAATCATTTATTTGACTATTACTATTATTACTTTATTTTATACATAATACTCAAAGTTTAACTAAGTTTAACTTAATTTTTATTATAACATTTCATTTCATCATTCTGTATACTTCCAGTAGTAGTGCAGTCCGGTATCACTTGCCTATTTGTAGAACTTGTGTTCTAATTGTTTTCTTAATAAGTGTTATGTGGACTTCTCTTAGCAATTTGTTGTTCATTGCATAACTTGTAAAAACTCGGAACCCTCCATCCTGTTCCTTCCATCAACTTGTCTTTGGTTATCACTGGTGCTTCCAACAAAATTTCTCTCATTATTTCTGCCAGATTTTCTCCCTTTACTTCTTCCATGTTTTGAAGTCTGGGATAGAGTTCCAGCTTGCCAACTTCTCCTTTCAATATTCAACTTCTATCATTTTCCTCCACACTTAATTTGCTGTCAATGTTCTAACAATTTTCTTATCACTTTGTTCATATTTTTCTTCAATTGCTTGAATTTAATAAATTTAATAAAGTAAATTTAATAAATTTAATTTAAATTTAATTTAATAAATTTAATAAAAAATTCAATTCTGTCCTCCAATTTAGTCATCGTTTTGAAAATATTCTCATCTCTTCCCTCCGTTTTTTCCATTCTTTGTTCTATAGTCTCTAATCTCTTCAATGTTCTCTGTGCTTGTTAATAGTTTTGAATTTCAAGCATTATTAACTGCAATATTAAATCCTTTTCTTCTTCATGTTGCGCCGTTCTTCCAAATTGTAAACACTGCCACTACAACATCCAAGGCCTTTTACTAGATTTCAAACAAATGCACTATAATCTTTCAAGTCAAGGCTTTCTCTTTACTGCAGTCCAGCTATTGATAGTATTCCAGAAGATCACCTGTATAAATCAACTGGTTTGATTTATCCAGAAGATCACCTGTATAAATTAACTGGTTTTAGTCTTCCTCTATTCCTTCAGTAAACAAATTCCGAAGCCTTGAAGCATGAGATATATGTCAAATATTTAAAAAAAATATTTCTAAGCCTCCAACCTCTAGGTGGCAGTGTTACTTCTTTTTCTTCTGCTTTTACCCCTATCTTTAAGCTCTCTTTAAGTTAAGAAAAAAATGGTTAAAAAGGACTATCTTGCTGTGCATTGAAGAAAAGATAAGAGAAGCAAGATGGCTTCTCTTTGTTTTTTACGTTTATAACTTCTTTACACCTATGAAGTTTTTCTCTCTGTAACTGCCAGTAAAGGATTTCAAAAAACTTTTTTAAACATCTCCCCCAAAGGCTCTCTTTGTCTCTTCTACTACGTGGACTCCTAGATGTGGATTATTATGGTTTTTTCTTTTTTTTAAATGCACCTCCAAGATTTGAGACAGTGAAGGAGAATTGGATTCTTTTTTTTTTTTTTTGGACTGCTCCAATACCTCGACCTGCCTCGGCGGTCTGCTCCTTTGACGCCATTTTTCTGACCAACTTTGAACTGAGACAATGGGTCCTAAAAAACCGCCCACCGGGAAATCAACATCTGCCCCATCCTCAGCAGTTTCCACCCCAAGCATGCAACAGTCAAAGATTACTTCATAATTACAGAAAGAATCTGCTGGAGAGAGTTCGCAGGAACTGTCGGTTACCCAAGTGTTTCAGGAACTTATGAGAAATATGAATAAATTATGGAAAGATATGGCAGACTTTAAAATAGGACTCACAGAAACACAACAAAGCACAGCGGACAATAAACAAAGAATTATGACGTTGGAAGGGTGGGGCAGCCGAGATGGGGAAAGAGGTTAAAGAAATTTGAAAGGAAAATTTAGAATTAGGTAATTATAGGTCTAAAATAGAATTTGAAAGGATGTCTTTTTTTCTCAGGTTCCAGAATATATCAGAGTCAGAAAATGAAGATCTTAAAGATCTTATGAGCACAATATTAGCAGAATACCTTAAAAGAGATAAAGAACAACTCTGGTGGGATATGGACCTGGTCTATAGAATTAATTCAGCATATGCCAAAACTCACAATGTCCCAAGAGAGGTCCATGTTAAATTTCTTAGGAGGTCCACGAGGGATGAGATATTGGGGGCCCAAATACACCTTGACACACCTTTAATGTATCAAGACAAAGAAATAACCATTTTGAAACAAATCCCGAAAAAAAATAGGGAAACAAGAAGGAAATACTCCTTCTTGTCTAAGAAATTATACAACAAAGGAATTTGGTTCAAATGGTTATTGCCAGAGGGAATGCTGATCTTCTGGGAGGGGAGTAGGATAAGAATTAAAACATTAAATGAGGCAGAAGCCTTTTTTCAATTCACTCTTCTCTCCTAGAGGAGATGAGGGAACGAAAGGGGCGACGGCTCCACCTGACAGGGAAGAAGATGCAATATCGAAAAGGCTCAGATCACAAAAAGGATTTTATTTGAAATTTTATTGTAATTGTCGATACAATAGAAAATGGCAAAGAAAGAGACGATTGAACACTTGGTTGATACAATGTAAACTCTGTATATGCTTATCCGTTACTTTTTTAAAATTGTAAACTTATGAGGTTTGGGAGGACTGCCACCACCGGCATGGGAGCTACCAAAATTTTATATACACCCTATTCCCTTTCCCATGTATATTTTGAAACCCAATAAAACTTTTTGGAAACATAAGAAAAGATAAGAAAGGAATCCTTAATCCACAAATACAAAAAATGAGAAAAAATAGAAGAAGAAGAAGAAGAAGAAGAAGAAGAAGAAGAAGAAGAAGAAGAAGAAGAAGAAGAAGAAGAAGAAGAAGAAGAAGAAGAAGAAGAAGAAGAAGAAGAAGACAGTTCAATTTAAAAAGTAAGAGGTATTTGTAAACATTTCATCCCCCCCAAAAAAGAAATGACATTAAAGGGGGAAAAAAGATAACACAATAGTTTTAATTCAGGCTAATCTGCCACTTACTCTCGTCTGTCTTCAATTTTAACTTTACTCTAAGTCTTTTTGGGTGTTCTCTTCTCTAATAGTAAAATTTATCTCACCAATTTTCACACACTCTCTCTCCTGCTCAGCTTCTGTTCAGGGATCTGTCCCAACCTTATGCAGCTGAAAATGGCTGCTTCTCTTGTAGCTGGAAAAAAGAGATTTCTCCTGGATCAAACAGGGACTTTGTGATGTCCCTGAGATCAGCAGGATGTGCCCTTCTCTATCATCATCTCTGCAGGACAGTTTAGGTCCAAAAAGGACCTTCCAGCAGCAGAGATTTGATAGCAATCCTGGAGCTCCAAGATTGCATGTCGTCTTGAAGCAACGTCAGCCCCGCCCCTCTCTACTCTTTTGTTGAACATGGGCAGTTCATGAAGCTGCTAGGTGAGATCATCCATCACCATGGGTTGAGATATCAATATGGTGATGATACCCAGCTCTACATTTCCACCCATGGCAACACAAATGATCCTGTTTTTGCCCTCTTGCAATGCCTGGAGGCTGTAGAGATCTGGATGAGACACAACAGACTTACACTGAACCGTGACTGAGTGCCTTTAGGTGCATGAAATCTCAGGATCTGAATGTTTGTCATCCTTAGTTCTGGATGGGGTTGCACCATCCCCTCAGACCCAGTTCACAACCTAGGAGTTCTCCTAGCCACAGATCTCTTGCTTGAAGAGCAGGTGGCAGCTGGGACCAGGGTAGATTTTGCACAACTGTGGTTTGTGAGCTAAATCTTTTCTGATTCATGACTTCCTATGCTCAGTGACTCAATTCTTGGTCATCTCTTGCCTGGATTACTGCAATGCATGGAGCTGCTGCTATTATGTGCTGATTCTGCTTGGCTGCCTGTTGGCACCTTCCTCTTTTGGTAGTCACCACTGCTTTCCTCAGACTTTTTTTTAATAGGCAGAGAGATGCTTTGAAAATATCCCATTTTGATAGTGAAATGTGTGATCAAAAGAACAAAGGTACAACAGACAGGCATATACTGTAAAGTGGGAAAAGTAGCCCATGATCATGTCTTGCATCAAAAGTAAAAAATAAAGTTGATTGTTGAGTAAACAGAAAGATGAGATATACACTCAATAATCCATTCTAACAAATAGCTTCAAATGGAATCCCTCAATGCTCCAATGTTTCTGTTGCACGAAGAAGAACTTGGGCGGGCTATATTCTCCTGTAATATCAACTAATGCTACAGCAGTATTCTAAAATGAGCCCTAGGATGGGTATAGAATCTAAACAGTTCAGATTATAATTTTAAAACTATGATATGATAAAGCAAAAGAGTTAGAGACAGCACAATGTATAAATATCTAATATAACACTCAAAATGTTTAATATTTAAAACTACTATTTTTCCGTTCTGTAGCATTTTAATTGTTTTTATGATCAATAATTTATGATTGAAAGGGCCCATTATTTGATAACTCTGTATAATGAAATTCTAAGCAGTTCTTTAACTCTTACTTTCACTAGTGATGGCTTGATCTTTTGCAGCCATTCTTTAAGTGAGAATCACAAAAAGAGGTCTCTATTTCAAACAGTTGTTCACACAAAAGTGTGGTGTTTAAGAACTGCAACTTTGCATGCCCAACTAAACCTTTTAAACCTTAGATAGGGTTAAGAAAAGGAGGCAGCAAGGTACAGACTTGTATTCTCCTTATGCTGCATCACAAAGAGGATTCAGTATTCTCATGGCAAAGAGGAAAGGGGCACTATAATTACGACTAAATTGAGAAAATGTTGCTAAAATCCTACTTAGCAGAGTTCAATCAGAACAAATTTTGTTTAACCCTACTTAGGAGTTGAACAGGCATATGCAGTATTTTATCATTACTTTTAGGTTTATCAAACCTGCTTTGTGTTTTCTATTTTTAAAATGAATAAAATGATATCTGTATAAATTCTGTTGGGTTAATTAAAATCACAGGAGAGCTTTCTTTTATGTTATGATTATAAAGAATATTCTTTCTTTTAAGTTATGATTATAAAGACTGCTTTCTACTCAATGTACTTTTATCAAAAAAAAACCACCCCAAAATCTTTCCAAGTGATTAGATCATTACTCAATTTGATAACCTATATACGCATTCTCATAATTCCAGTATCAATCCTATATACTGAGAAATGGGGAAGTCTACAAAGTATTTTGTGCTATTGGATTCCTCATACTATAGTGGAAAGCAGAATTGTAGCAGCATTTCAATTAGACAAAGAATCTAGACCAGGGGTGTCAAACTCAAGGCCCGTTCACCACCCCAGGCCGCAGGGTGCTTAAATCTGACCCATGTGGTCAGCCTGGAAATAGCAAAGGACTGGCCTATGGTGTATCTGGCAGCTAAAATGGAGTGAGGGATGCTGCATATGGCCCCCCCTATGCCTAAGGTGACCAGATTTTAACATTGGTAAAGTGGGACACCATTGCCAGGGGGGAGGGGCAGCGGCCTTTCCCAGCCCCGCTGCCGTTGGGGCTCCCGGCTGGCCGCTGTGAGCACATCGCGGTGTCGGCAGCGGTGGTGCAAAGTTCAGGGCCACGCGGGCCATGCACAGCTCTCCTCCTCTGTCTGCTGCATGCCTGACTGCTCGCTCGCTCCTCCCTCGCCGGCCCTCCCCTTCCACCTGCCCGCCAGCCCACTCTGGCCATTGCTTCCTGCCCATGCCCCGCGCCACTGCCCTGGCCACAGGCCGCCTCTGAGTGCGTGCAGAGCGCCCGCCGCCCACCCTTCCCCCACTGCCGCCCCAGGCAAAAATCCCAAAATTGGGACTTTTTAAAAATGCCGTGGGACGTGGGACAAATTGTTCAAAAGCGGGACTGTCCCGCCAAAAGCAGGACGTCTGATCACCTTACCTATGCCTCATTTTCAGCCTGGGTGACCTCCTACAGCACTCTGCCAGGCAAAATGGGGCATAGGGGGTGCACGATCCCCCATGCCCCATTTTTGGCCTGGACAGCCTCATACAGAATTGTGCCAGCCAAAACAGGACGTGGGGCTCCCCATGCCCCATTTTGGCTTTCAAAGAGCTGCAAGAGGCAGGCCGCCTATCTATCCCCTGGGCTGTGGAGGAAAACTCCAATGCTTACCCAGCCCTCAAAGAAGTCCAGTTTGACACCCCTGATCTAGATTGCCTATTATGGTGCAAAAAATGTTGATGGTAATCAGTTAAAATCAGAATGTCTAAGTCCCATCAATTAAATATTAAACTACTTTCTATTGGCATTTCTTTGGGATTTTGTAGCATGGCAGACTGCTTTAATGACAGTATTTATTATTGTTTATATCTGTTGAAAGATCAACTATGGTAGCCAGTTATGGTTTGTTTGTATTGCAATGTTTTTTTTAAAAAAAAAATCAGTTTGACTGACTATTACACAGTTGAATTGGGTAGTACAGTATATGTCTAAAGACTGTAACACATCCACCACCTTCATCTAGGATTTAGGATAGATGTCCAAATTTGTCTATGTCTATGATGGAACCTTTTAAGATTTCCAGTTGGGAAAATGAAGTCAGTGTAATGGAATTCTGTAAGTCTAGGAATGATGCTTTACATAACATTGAAGAAACACATTCAGACTAGCAGGATTCTGTTACTATTCTAATAAATGTATTTCTAATTCTGTTAGGGATCAGTTTATCTTGGTCTGGTCCACTTTGTAGGACAGACATTTGGTTCATTACTCCCATCACTCCCAACCAGCATAGTCATGATGAGAGAGATTGAGTTTTTATAGCAATATTGGAAGATTGTTGTGTATTCATAGTCTAGCAAAAATGTTTGTATGCTCAGTAGAGTTGATGCATACCTTGCTAAAAATGAATATATAATGTAAGTCTTTTATTATGTGTTAAAGAATATATGGCTGTAAACTATTTTAAATTAATAGCCTTTCTATAGTTGCGTGTTACTTCCCCATTCAAATGCATAAGATTTAGTGACCACTTTAACAAATTAAGTGTTTCCAAAGCTGAAAGTGCTACTAATCCAAGTTGAAATGTCAATAAATATTGTGGTTGTAAATACTGCCACTGGGTAGTATCAGACAAATTGTATTCTTTCCTTAAGAGAAAAATTATAAAGTCTCATTCAATGTAATAATTGATCTAAAATAAAAATCCCACCGCCTATCCAAATATTCAGTAGTTTGTTGTAACTGTAGACCAGTAGGAATAAAGTATTTTCTACTACTTGTTAGTAGCTGTTTGAACTTATGTTTAAACTGATTTTATCTAAAGTTTATAATGCTAAAAATTGAAGTTATGCCTTGTTCAGACCAGAGAATGTCCCATATTCATATGCAAACTTTAATTAGCATACAAAAAAACCTATGTCATTTCATTCTCATCTTTTCTAAGACTTCATTTTCATTTAGATCTCAAAAATGGTAATGTACTTAACTAAAGGAGCTCATGGTTTTCTTGCAGTGGGCAATGGAGACAATGTATTGGCCCTGGAGGCCATCTTTTACTTTAGATCTTCAGGGCTTCCACATTGGTGGATGGGCATGCTGTGGGAAATGGGAAGGGTGGTGGTGGATGGAGACAGAGTGAGATGTATAGCCATAACATTTTTTTCCTTGGGAGTCAAGGATGTTCAGCCTGCACCTGGAGAGGCGTGACTGGGAAACAACTCCAGTTCGGACGGGAACATGATTGGACCATGTGATGGACATATGGGTGCAGGAGAAGGCACTTTGATTTTGATTTGGGTGGAGAAAACCTGGAAGCCTCTAAGATTCGGGTTTCCCCAGATGTGCCAATATCACATCTCTAATAAAATGGAACTTTGAGGAGAACACCTGCCTTGGAGTTTTACTTCTGCTGGGAGTGTTGCTTGGAATCCTGACACAATTCCTTTGCAGTGTCATTAATGAAACTCATGATACCAGATGGAGAAGACTTCACTGTTTATTCAGGGATATGTAATCATTTAAGCTTGACTAAGCTTCACAGCTATAATGCATTTGTTTGGCTAATGGAAATGAGATGTAAATTTGCACTGAGTAACTACTGATTACAGAAAGATGATTAATAAAACATTTTGAAATTGATTTATTGATCTTCTGAGGTGGAGTGACACCAGCGTGGAGCAGAAGAACAGGGCTCTGTTCTTTCTGCCTAATTTTCCATGCCAGGAGGCTTGCAAAGGCAGAGCTTGGTCTTAGAGGGACCAGTGACAAAGAATGGAAGCTTGGAGGATATCAAGGAGAGACACAATTCCCTGTTATAATAGGAGAAATCTCTCAAATACGGTGCGGGGGAGATTGACCTTTATGGCTGGATCCGGGGGCTTGACAGTCCTTTAAATGGAGAAGGAAGTGAGAAGAGAGAAACAGCTGAAAGTATTGGTGGAGTTTGAGGAGTTGGAATGAAGTACTGGTGTAACTCTCAGGAAGTCTGAACCTATAGCTTGGAGGGTGAGTGAGTCTCCAAGACAGAAAAAAAATGGCATTTAGTGGTGGGAGTGGAGCCTTGAGAAGACGGAGTTAACATTCAGAGAAGGAATGGAGGAAATGTACTGACAGCTTGAGCTTGCTGGAAAATTACCACAGGCAGAAGGAACACGAGCTGAGATTGTGATTAGACTGGGACTAAACTTTGCAGATTGCAGAAAAGAAAAGAACCAACTATAAGAAGCTTCTGCCTGGGAAGAAGACAGTGGAGATTTGATCTGGCAGGAGAAGTGAGAAAACTGTGATAGTGACTGTGCTAAATAGATAGAAGGCACTATTCTATACTTTAAGGGAAGAGAAGCTGATGCAGCAGTAAGAACAAGGAAAATGAACTTTCTAAGTTTCCAAAAATCTATGCAAACTAAGTAACCTGATACAATTATATAAAATCCTGTATAGCTATTGTTTACTGTATAGCTGTTCATTTAAAACTAAACTTGGAACTTTATGTAGAATACCTTAAAGACCTTTTCATTTTATACTTTCTGACATATATTCTCATAGATACTTATAGATAATAACTAATGGACATATGCATATGTAAAAGCAAACTTATATAGACTTGTATAGTGTGTGTGTGTGTGTGCATGTGTGTGTGTGTGTTTGTATATGTAGTATATTTATATATCCTAGATATTATTATAACATAATCGATTTAATAATCAAGTTAAAAAACATTATATATATTTATTTGTATTTATATTTTTACAAGTAGACTTAAGGTATTAAACCTGCAATATGTATTATATTATAGTAAATGTAATATCTATAACTTTTATATTTCTTATAATTAAATAACAATTAGATTAAGATTAGTATCACTGTTTATGTTTATGTTAGTAGTCAGAACTGTTAGACCATCATTAAATTGATCAATTAATTGTATTGATCAATTGTATAAATAGAATATTGATTGTATTATAATATAGGGTGTTCTATATTGTGGTCGCCAATAATAGTAAAGTAGAATTTTGAGGAAGTGAGATAGAAGCAAAAAAAAAAAAGACAGATAAAAGGGAAATAACATGGATATATGGTACTGTGGAAAAACCTTTTTAAAAACTGTAAAATAATGAGTACAACCACCACAGTTACCAAAATAGGGGGGGGAGAACAACTGCGATGATAGCATCCCCGTCAGGATCATGTTCAGTAGAAAGCATCCTAGGAGGTGAGAAGTTAGGCTCCACTATGAATCTACAGAGCATACAATCAACCCTAACATCAGTCCAGGAGACGATGAAATGCAAGAGGTAATGACAAAAAATCATAAAGAACTTAAGAGTGATATGGGGGAGGTGAAAGAAGAGCTACACAAACTAGATGATAAAATTAGAACAATGCAGGAAAAGATAACACAAAATGAACAAAAAATAAAAATAGTGGAAGCAAGTATAGAACAAATGGAAAAGAAACTAGATAAAACAGAAAGTAAAATGATGGTGCTAAACAAAGAAATGGAAGAGGCCATTATAAATTTAGAGATAGAGAAATCAATGTTTTATCTTAGATTCCAAAATATAATGGAAACTAAGGAGGATCTTCCAAAGTTAATGGCAGAACTTCTGGCTGAACCTTTGCAAAAAAACAAACAGGAAGTGGGAAATGACTTGAACGAAGTGTATAGGGTCCACTCCAAACTATGCACACAATCACAAACTTCCAAGAGAGATACATGTAAGATTTACAAGAAAAAAGACAAGAGACAAAGTCTACAGCAAAACAAGGGAAGAGCCTCTAGTCTATAAGGAAAAAGAAATCATAACATTAAAGCAGATACCAAAATGGATAAGGGAATACAGAAGAAACTACCATTTCCTATTGACCCAACTGCCCAAATACAGAGTGATGTTTAGATGGCTTATCCCTGAGGGAATTGCAGGGGGGGGGGGGGGAAATCCGTATTCACTCACTGGAAAAGGCACACAAGTTTTATGATCACTATATAATAGGAGAAGACAAACAAGATAGTAAAGAGGAAACAGAAAATAAGAGTCAGGAAGAACAAACATCAGAGGAAAAACTCATGGAGCAGGATATAAGGGACAGAAGGGAAACAAAACAACAGGAGAGAGAAGGAGCCCTGACAATAATAATAATAATAATAAATTTAATTTGTAGACCGCTCCCTCTCCCCGAAGGGACTCGGGGCGATGCACAGGGGAATTAAAAACGTACAAATATAAATACATCATAAATATATAAAATCAAATTAAACAATTTATCCCTGCGCTAAAAAACCTAAAATCTTAAAAACTAAACTCCTTAAAAACCCAATTAAAACAATTTAGATGTACAGACTAAAAAGGCTGGAAGGTAGGTTAGGCCAGGCATTTATAACATTAATTCCAAAAGAAGAAACAGACAATCAATTGATCCAAAACTATAGGCCAATCTCACTGCTAAATGTTGTCTATAAAATATTTATGACGATTATTGTGGAAAGACTTTAAAAATATTTAATAAAATTATTCATTCGGATCAAAAGACAATTAAGAAATAATACAAGAATGAATGTATTAGAATACTATGGAGTACATCCAGAGAAACAGTTAGCATTAGTATTGGTAGACACCCAAAAAGCTTTTGATAATTTAAATTGGCAGTTTCTTATTACACAATTAGCTCTTATGAAATTTGGAGAAAAATTTATTAGAATGATTAAGGCAATATAGTCAAACCAGACAGCTAAAATAATGGTGAATGGAGATCTAACAAGGAAAGTCATTATAAATAAAGGGGTCAGACAAAGATGCCCACTATCTCTTCTTCTATTTATCCTTTCATTGGAGGTTTTACTAACACGGATTAGGAAAAAAGAGGAAACAAAAGAGTTAAAAATTAAAAAGGAAGAATACAAAACACAGGCATTCATGGATTATATGGTTTTTATAATAGAAGACCCCCTTGAAACAGGGGAAATATTTATTCAGGAAGTAGAGGAATTTGGTAAAGTTGCAGACTTAAAAAAAATAAAAATAAAACGAAGATAATTACTAAAAATCTTACACAAAAGCGAAATGTGGAATTAGAGTATTGGAAATGCAAATAGTTAAAAAGGTAAAATATCTTGGAATCTGCTAAATGTTCTACTATAAAAGAAGACAATTATTCAAAATTACTACAACAAATACGAAAGGACTTGGAAAATTGAGCTAAATTACAATTATCGCTGACAGAAAGAATTGCAACTATAAAAATGAATATCCTACCAAAAGTTTTATTTCTATTCCAAACTGTACCAGTAAAATTAGGAAAAATCTTTTTCATGGAACTAAATAAAATAATTTTAAATTTTACTTTGCTGGGGAAAAAATCTAGGATAAAATTAAAATTACTATAGGATATAGACTCAAAGGAAGACTTGGCCTCCCAGATTGGGAGCTTTACTACCAGGCAGCAGTGGTAACATGGCTCAAAGAATGGATAGTACTCCTAAATAAAAGAATATTGATATAGGGCCATGTTTTACAGCTGGGCTGGCATGCTTTTATCTGGGAGGGAAAGAGTACACCCCATAAAGATTTTCAGAGACATCAGGTAAGAGGAGCCTTATTAGAAATATGGATGAAAATCAAAAGAAACTTCTACACAAAAATTCCAGATGGAATTCCATGGAAGCAATTATCTACCCTAATGTTGATCTGCGCATGCGCGAAGATGGCGGCTTGCCGCTGAGCTCCGTGCGGGTCGTGGGGCCCGTTGGAGAAAAAGAGGTGCTACCCGGCCCCATAGTACATCATTGGGGGCTGGGTCCAGCAGGATGACCACCCTGGCTCTCCATTAAGACCTTGGAGGTCTGCCAGGGTGAGTTTTTGGCGATGGGAACGTGCTTAGAAGCCGAGGCCGGTAGCCGGAAGCTGAGCCGGAGAGGAGTGGAGGAGCGGAGGCTGAACGGAGGCCGAGCGAGGGCTGAGAACAGTACGGAGGCCATGCGGATGCCGGGTGGTGGCCAGATGGAGGCCGAATGGAGGCCGATTGGAAGCTTGGTCCCAGAGGCTGAGCAGAGGTCGAGCAGAGGAATTTGGAGTTTATCTGCAGGATAAAATCGCTCAGATTCGGAGCGAGCTGATCTCCACCGAATGTGGTCTGGAGGGATCGTCGGAAACTGGTCTTGAGATACCATTTTGGGAGGAGTTTGACTCTGTTGCTTCTGAAGATATGGACAGGTTACGTGGGCGACTGAGAGCCACCACATGTTTATTGGACCCGTGTCCCTCCTGGCTTGTACTGGCATCCTGTGAGGTTACGCGAGGCTGGGTCCAGGAATTAGTGAATGCTTCATTGAGTGAGGGGTTCTTGCCTACCGTCCTTAAGGAGGCGGTGGTGAGGCCTCTCCTCAAAAGCCTTCCCTGGACCCAGCATTGTTAGTAAATTATCGTTCGGTCTCCAACCTTCACTTTCTGGCGAAGGTTGTAGAGAGTGTGGTGGCACAACAGTTTCCCCGTCACCTGGAGGAAATTGATTATCTGGACCCGCGCCAGTCCGGCTTCCAGCCCGGGCACAGCACTGAGACGGCATTGGTCGCGTTGGTGGATGATCTCTGGAGGACCAGAGATGGGGGTTGTTCCTCCATCCTGGTCCTTTTAGATCTCTCGGCGGCTTTCGATACCATCGACCATGGTATCCTATTGCATCGTCTGGAGGGGTTGGGGGTGAGGGGCACCGTTTTACGGTGGTTCTCCTCCTACCTCTCCGGCCGATCGCAATTTGTGTTGGCAAGAGGGCAGAGGTCAACCTCGAGACCCCTCACTTGTTATATAAGTCTAACAAATAAATAAATAAATAAATAAATAAATAAATAAATAAATAAATAAATAAATAATGTAATAGATTTGAACAGGATATTGACATATGAAAAGATATTGGATAGGCAAGGAAAATTTAAAACAAATCAGGAATTAAAAGTTCAGGGAATTGAATTAGGCTGGTGGCCATATCTATAAATTCAAACAAGATACAGAAAGGATCTAAAACAGTACAGATTTCAAAATGAGCAACAAGAATTGGACAAAATAGTAACAGGAACAGAAGAAAAAATGATTACAAAACATAGAATTGTCTCTTAAAATTCAAAATGAAGGAGGAAACCATGAAGGAAACAATGATAATTTGGGCTAAAAACTTCGGATATGATATTGATTTGGATCACTGGGAAAAATTATGGAGAAAAATTATAAATTGACAATGTTGGCATCCTATGTGGAAAATATCTACAAAATGTTTTATAGGTGGCATTTATCCCCAGCGAGATTGGCAAAAATGTTCCCAAATAGATCTCCAAACTGTTGGAAATGTAACCACCAACAGGGGACCTTCTGTCATATGTGGTGGACATATCTGAAAGCCAAAGAATTCTGGAGAAAAATTCAAAAATGGTTAGAAGAAATAATAGAACAAAAAATTGATATGAACCCTGAGCTGATTTTTCTAGGAATAATAAAAAAAATATTAGCAAGGATATCCAATATTTAATGCTTCATGTAATTACTGTTGCCAGAATCTCATTTTCCCAAAGTTGGAAACAAAAAACGATTTCCTCAAATGCAGAAATCATAAAAAAAAGGTGCTGGAATGCTTGGAAATGGACAAACTAATGATGGAATTAAGGGGTAGAGAGGAAACAGAATACTACAAGATATAGAATAGGTGGTATAACTGGCTCGAAAAGAGATCAATGCATAAGGAACACATAGTAAACACAATGAAAAGAGATGGCATATACTTAGAGAGCAATAGAGATGGAAATATTGTATATAGATAAATATATTTTAAACATGAGAAAATATGAAACGAAGAAGAATATAAGATAATAGAATGGAAAATGGAAAACCCGAAATCAGAAAAATACTGGTAATAGAAAGCTGTAAAAGTGTAATTATGATTTTAATGTTTGGAAAATCTCAAATAAAAATATTTTAAAAAGAAAAAAAAGAAATTGATTTATGGGACAGTTGTCAAGGCCTTGGCCATGATTGCTATATCTATGTAAAAAGCTCTTTGCAAATCAGGGAGATGATGCGAAATAGGAGATTTGCCACCATCGCAAATAGCAGATTCTCAAGTCAGCTGCATTGTACATTTCTGCCATTGTCAATTCTTGAAGATTTTTTATCTGAGAATATTGTACCAGATGACATGTGTGAGTTTACAGGAATAAGATGAGACAATACAGAAAAAAAGTTTGGCACCCTTTGAAGTTCCAATAATTAACTAAATAGTAAATCTTGTATTAAAAAGTATTAAGAGTAACCTCCCAACAGAATGAATGTAAAGAAAATATAGAGAAGATGTAGAGAAAGAATGGGAAAATTCTGGAACTCAGTGAAAAGAATAAAATTTAGTGAAGCATTACTTATGGGTGTATAATCATAAGCTTCATCCATATCTTATTGAATATGTTTAAGGCTGCATGTGAGAATGGGAGAGAAAGATCAAAGGAAGAAGTGGCATGTTCAAAGTAAAAAGCATGTTTTCTTAAATAGCCTCTTTTTTCATTTTTTTCCCCAATTACATTTATATACCGCCCTATCTCCCTTGCGGGACTCTAGGCGGTGAACAGGCGATAATAAAAAACTATAATAAAACATCCAATAATCCAATAAATATGCTAAAAGTTCTAAAACCAACCATAAAAGTTCTAAAACCAACCAATGGTGGACATTGATGTCTGGCTTCTTTCTTCTTCTTAAAAACGTTTTTAATTTTAATGTAGAATACAAACTCTTATTTATTGAGGGCTGTAGAATTACCTTATTTTTAACCGTCCTAATTATGAGTAAATTGCCAAGCATCTGAATTTTGATCAGGTGATCATGGGGATACTGCATCAGTTGTAAGTGTAAAAATGGTCATAGGGCTCGTTTTTAAGTGCCATTGTAACTTTAAAAGGTCACTGAATGAACTGTTTTAAATGGAGAACTATCTGTAGTCTCCATCTGGCAAATCACTTCCTTCTGAATATCCTGAATAATTAATTAATTAATTAGATTGTGACTTTTGCAGCATTAGCATGTAACTTGATCTATGGAAGAAGATAAGAATATCCTTCCAAAAACATTTAATATGCTGTCAGCTGTTTTTGCCATCTTTATAAGATTGTTTTCTTGGACCTGGGACCTCCCCAACATTTATTATGTTTCTCTTCAAGGAAGGAGACCAAAAAAAGGACTTTACCAAAATGTTGGTGACAGTAATATTTGCCACTTTTGTATATATATTTGTTCAGATAAAGACAAAGTCTGAAGGAAAAGTGAAATCACAAGGAAACATCTGCAGCTACTTTCTTTATAAATATAATTTTCTCTTATGATTGTGTGCAGACTTACATGGTCAGGTTTGAAAGTCTGTGTTTTCCCTTGATATACATGAAAGAGATACATTTTGAGTGTGGTAGCCATGATCCCTGCCTGAAAGGGGTTGATATAGAGGAAACTAGCAAAAAACAAAAGAAGTGGCTGCTATTGATCTGGTTATAATGAAAGATTGAAAGAACAATGTATATTCTGATGGTGTTGTGATTGGTAAATGTAAGAAAGAGATTTTTAATAATTATAAAATGTTGCTTTTTAAAAAGCAGTACAATTGTATGACAGTGAATATAAATAAGAATGTGTTCAGATTTCAAAGATAGAGTTGGGTTCTTAATGTTCAATGTGTCATGTTGGAAAGGTCTATATTTTTTCAAGCAGTGGGTACACGTAGCACAAAACCTCATAAGGGCCACTGGAGTCTGGGTTCTTCTGGCTCTCTTTGTATGGCTGCCAGTCCAACCTGGTCCCTCTCTGATGCACCTCTACTTGCCAGTTTTTCATGATGGAGTGGTGGTCAGGCTTGGCCCACAGAAGCCCCTGCTATCCTATACCCTTCTATCCCTCAGGCTTGGCCCACAGAAGCTTTTACTTTATCCTATAACAGTGATGGTGAACCTTTTTTGCCTTGGGTGCCAAAAGCACACACTTGTGCACCATTGCACACACTCAGGTGCCCACCCCCATAATTTAATCCCACCATGCCATGCTCCCTGTGCATGCATGTGTGACACCCCACCCTGCTGCCCCACACATGCATGCACAACTTTCTTGGAGCCTGGGGAGGGCAAAAACGCCCCCCTCCCAGAGGCCCTCCTGAGGCCGGAAGCAGTCCATTTTTCAACTTCCTGTGAGCCTGGTAAGTCTATTTTTTGCTCTCTGGAGGCTTCAGGAGGCTTGCCAGTGTGTGCATGCGTGCTGGAGCTGATAGGGCAACACCTTGCATGCCCTCAGAAATGGCTCCATGTGCCACCTGTGGCACGCGTGCCATAGGTTCGCCATCACGGTCCTATACTCTTCTCACCCTCAGGCTTGGCCCACAGAAGCTTCTGCTATATCCTATCCCCTTATCCCCCCTTTTTCCTTTGGTCTCACCTCCTCTCTCCCTGCTTTCTGCTCCTTTTCTTCCCTTCCCTTTTCTTCCTTTTCTCCTAGCCAAGCCCGTCCTTCCTTCTCTTACACTCCCTCTGTCTCCTCCCCTTCCTCCCCAAACCCTCTTTTTATTCACTCCCCCCCCCCTGCTACATACAGGTCTGAGCTTCTGCAGTATCTTGACATATATTTCATCTACAATAGTTCCCTTAGCATTGTAGATGAAATGCTTTCCTTAGTATCGTAGTATTATCAATTTTTGGTACTACAGAAATCATTTTTAATGTTTTCCAGATATTGTTTCTTCAGTTTGAATGGTACTACCGTGTTTTCCTGAAAATAAGACAGGGTCTTATTTTCTTTTAACCCCCTGAAATAAGCACTTGGCCTTATTTTCGGGGAGGTCTTATTATTTTTGAGGTACAGGAGGAGGTGAGTGTGATCACCTCATGGTTGCTTCTGCGTTGCAATATTTTTTGGGAGGGCTTATTTTGGGGGGAGGGCTTATTTTAGCACATGCACTCAAAAACCCAGTTGGCTTATTATTTGGGGTGGTCTTATTTTTGGGGAAACAGGGTAGATAACCTTCAAATTGTAGTATATTTGAATATTGTTCTAAGTAACACTGCTTACTTATTCCTGAGAAAATCAGGTAGGCAAGTCCAGATATTATTGGGTATGGCCTATTTCATATTTATGACCAAAGCAGTGGTATAGAATGACTAGGCCTCTTTGGTCCTGTGATAACATGAATTCCTATTCACAGTGTATCTTTGTTTTGTGGGTGCCTTAATATTCACACTTTAAGAAAATCCAGACTTGCACCAAATACACTAGGAAACAGAAATAATTGATGTCATTATTAGAAAATGTAGATATAAGACAAGCTATCCAATCAGTCATAAATTCAATAAGCTAGCAATCTAGCCCAGAAAAGGATTGTTTTTAAAATATTTAAAAAATATTTTACCTTTTTCTTTAAATATTTATAGTTTAGTAATTAACTTAAAATGCTTACCATTAAATGGGAAACTTTGGTGATCAATTTCTATATTTGTCTTCTAACCAAATACTTCAGCTATGGCAATTTTTTCCTTTTAGGAGTCCTTTTCTTTTCAAAGCAAACTTATTAATAATTTTCAAAATTATTTCTAGGTGTTCTTATTTATTTATTTATTTATTTATTTGATTTATCTGCTTTGAAAAGAGTCTATATATATAGTATAGTAGTTTTCAACTTATAACCACAATTGACCCTAACATTCCTGTTGCTAAGCAAGATAGTTGTTAAGTGACTTTTGTCCTATTTTACAATCTTATTACTTGTCACAAAAATCTAATATATCAATAATTAGAAAACAAAGCTTAGGTGAACAGTGTAGATCTGATTTTTTTAACTGCTATGGGCAACTTGTGGACAAAAACAATCTACTTCAACATTTAAAGGTATAGATAAGGTTTGGTACTTTTACTTTTTTTCATTATCACTTGCCTCGTTCTATAGAATGTAGAATTATGGGCATTTGCAATCTGATTTTTTAAAATTGTTTTTTTCCCCTGTTTCTTTCTCCATTCCCCCTCTTTGTCTAGTGGGAAGAAATTGGTGAGGTGGATGAAAATTATGCACCAATCCACACATATCAAGTGTGTAGAGTGATGGAACAGACTCAAAATAATTGGCTTTTGACAAGCTGGATTTCTAACAAAGGAGCTTCTCGGATCTTCATTGAACTAAAATTTACCCTTAGAGACTGTAACAGCCTTCCAGGAGGTCTTGGAACTTGCAAAGAGACTTTTAATATGTATTACTTTGAATCCGATTATGAAGATGGGAGGAATGTGAAAGAAAACCAATACATCAAGATTGATACTATTGCAGCAGATGAGAGTTTTACGGAATTAGATCTTGGAGATAGAGTCATGAAGCTAAATACTGAGGTGAGAGATGTTGGACCTCTAACCAAAAAGGGCTTTTACCTTGCTTTTCAGGATGTAGGTGCCTGCATTGCACTGGTATCTGTCCGGGTCTATTATAAAAAGTGCCCTCTGGTGATTCGAAACCTTGCCATCTTTCCTGACACCATCACTGGAGCTGATTCTTCACAGCTACTAGAAGTCTTAGGGTCATGCGTGAACAATTCAATGACTGATGAACCCCCAAGGATGCATTGCAGTGCTGAAGGGGAATGGCTGGTGCCTATTGGAAAATGCATATGTAAGGCAGGATATGAGGAGAAGAACAGCACCTGCCAGGGTAAGGATTTTATGCCAGAAATAGTTTTATTGATCTGTCTGGAAGATAAATATTAATCTGTGTTTGTGTGTGTGCGCGCATATGTATACAAACACACATATAGAGAATGAGAACATCCTATAATAAAGGATGGCAACCTAATTGTTTCTCATATAAATATGCTTTCTCACAGTGCTTTATTAGATAAGGCAGAATTAGAACTCACAATCACAGTTGCTTAAAGATTGGTCCCTTAATCACCAGTCAGAGTTACAATGGTTGTCAAAAGATTGAGTCAGATCATGTGGTGAACTGATTAATGACCACAATGACTTATGACTCATTCCTAAATTATGGTCATAAATTGAGAATTACATGTATACCAATCTGGCTCTTGTAAGAGACTTTGATAATTCTTTAATCCTCCTAAATATCCTTGATAGTAAGCACACCTTTTTCACAGATGTTAGTGAAACACATAACTTCCAACTGTGTGCAAAAACATTTTTAAAAAAATTACCTCTTCAAAATCATGGTGCTTCTTATACTCCGGTGCATCTTATAGTCAAAAATGCGGTATATTTTGTCACCAAAAGGCTTCTTCCTCATCCAAATATATTGTATCACCTCAAATCTTTATTCTTTGTATTTTGAGATTTTAAGAGAGGTCACTTATCAAGGCTACTAATTAATTTTTAATTTTCAGAGACCGTCAGAGTTGGGAGGATGGAAGATGGTTGAATTTTCCCTTTGTCAGCCTTGGGTATCAATTAGATTGATCGATCAATCAATCAATCAGTCAGTCAGATTATATTGCCGTCTTGACAGGACAGTTGGAGTCTCTAGCTTGATAGTTTTCTGGTTTTTTAATTGTTTCATGCTTCCTTGTTGTTGAATGGTGATGTAAAATGGAGTCTCCTTTCAGTTATGCTCAATTCCTGGTGGCTGTATGAATGCATTTGTGTTTTATCTTGGAAACAATATTAAAATAGTTTACTACTGCTTTCTTCCAGGATATATTTTCAACTTTGTCTAGTCCAGTGGTGGGCAAACTCATTAGTCAACAGAGCCAAATACCAACAATACAACGATTAAAATTTCTTTTGAGAGCCAAAAGAAGGTGTGGCTAGTTTTGGGGGAGTGGCTCAGTGGTCATGTGACCAGGTGGGCATGGCCAACTTGGAAAATGTGGTGAAACTCACTTAACGACATTCTTGCTTAGCAACCAAAATTTTGGGCTCAATTGTGGTCATGTCCTCTTTCTTTTTCTTTCCTTCCTTCCTTCTTTCCTTCCTTCCTTCCATCTTTCTTCCTTTCATCTCTCCCACTTTTTTCTTTTCTTTCTTTCTTTCATCTCTCCCACTTTCTTTTTCTTTCTTTCTCTTTCTCTTTTTCTTTCTGTCTCTCTCTGTGTCTGTCTCTCTCTTTGTCTCTCTCTCCCTCCCTTCCTGTCTTTCTCTGTCATTCTCTCTGTGTGCCTATATTTCTCTCTCTGTATTTCTCTGTCTCTCTCTCCTTCCTCCCCCATCTCTGTCACTGTTTGTGTATTTGTGTCTGTCTATCTTTCTCTCACTCATTCTCTGTGTGTCTGTCACTCTTCCCTCCCTTCCTCTCTGTCACTTTGTGTGTGTGTGTGTGTGTCTGTCTGTCTGTCTCTCACTCACTCACTTAATCAATCACTCTCTGTGTGTGTCTCTCTCTCCCCCTCCCCCTCTCTGTCTCTCTCTGCGTCTGTCAGTTTCTTTCTGATTCCCTCCCTCCCAGCCTCCCTCCCTCCCTCCCTCTCTCTCTCTGTGCCTATCTCGTCTTCCGGCCTTGGCCCCATTCCGTGGAAAACGTAGGCACACACGCACGCCACATAATTAAAGCCCGGAGCAGGACCACAGCCCCTCTTCCAACTGGTCCTTCCTTGCTTGGAGGGCTTCGGAGGGAAGCTTCTGCAGAAGCCCGGACGAGTGAGAAGAAGTTCCCGCCATTACGAACTCTCCGAGGCTGTAATAATTGCGCGTGCGCACAGCCCATACAATTTTCCACGGAGTGGGACTGAGGCCGGAAGACAAGGAATGTAATGTGGTGCAGCAGTGGGGAAGAGCCACACTCAAGGGGCCAAAGAGACGCTCTTTGTGACTCGTGAGTCGCGGTTTGCCGACCACTGGTCTAGTCTATACTTCTGATAGTTCCTATTGATCTTCTGAGCAAATACAATTAAATCTGCCTTTGCATAGCCAAATACACATAAATAAATAGAGATGGCTAAGTATTTAATTAGTATAAATTTTAAGCATGATAACATATTATATTACTGTAAGTAGAAAATGCTGGTGGGGATGAATTTACCTTTCATATTTTGTCCATGATGTGTTCCTCTATCAATGTTCACCAGTACCAGGACTAATAATATAATAGTTATCCTAGAACAGAAATAAAACTAAGTTATATTGATAGAATAAAATAAGATAAAGATAGCATTAATACAGTAAAATTACAGAGTACAAATACAGTTACCGTATTTATCGGCGTATAACACGCACCGGCGTATAACACGCACCTTCATTTTAAGAGGGAAATTTCAGGAAAAAAAATTAAATTTCAAATAAAGAACTTTGAAGCAAAATAAGGGTAGCTCAGAACTTTTTTTTATTAATATTATTACCATTTATAAGGTAAATAATGTAAAAGGAAAATGTGGTGAAACTCACTTAACGACGGCCTTGGTTAGCAACCAAACTTTTAGGCTCAATTGTGGTCATAAGTTCTTTCTTTCTCTCTCTCTCTTTCCTCCTTCCCCCCTCTCTCCATTTCTCTTTCTTTCTCTCTTTTTCTCTTTCTTTCTCTCTCTTTCTCTTTCTTTCCCTTCGTCTCTCTCTTTCTATCTGTCTCTCTCTCCTTCCTCTGCCCATCTCTCTCACTCTGTGTTTGTCTGTCTGTCTGTCTCTCACTCACTTAATCAGTCTCTATCTGTCTCTCCCTCCCTCTCTCTGTGTGTGTCACTCACTCTGATTCTCTCCCTCCCTCTCTCTGTCTCTGTATGCCTGTCTCTTCCTCTTTCCCCCTGTCTGTCTCCGATTCATTCTCTATCTGTGTCTCTCTCCGTCTCTCTCCCTCCCTCTCTTTCTCTCTGTCTCTGTCTTTCCCTCCCTTCCCCTCTGTCTCTCTCTGTGTATGTCAGTCACTCCCTCTCTTCCCTCTCCCCCCGCCCCAACCCGGGAAGCAGCAGAAGGGCCGGCATGCCAGAGGTTACGGACGCCTCCTCCCACAGCGGGCCAGGTGGCCCGGCAGGGGCGTCAGGCAGAGAAGCCGCGAGAAGCCGCGCGTATCTCCGCCGGCTTCCTCCGACAGGGAGGAGAAACGTGTGCTGTGGTGGCTGTCAAAGGGAGCCGGGGGAGATGCGCGGGGCTTCCCTGCCCGATGCCCCTGCCGGGCGCAAGGCTCTGGGAAGGGCAGAGAAGCCGCGCGAAAGGTAGAGAAGCCTCGCGTATCTCCGCCGGCTTCCTCCGACAGGGAGGAGAAACGTGTGCTGTGGTGGCTGTCAAAGGGAGCCGGGGGAGATGCGCGCGGCTTCCCTGCCCGATGCCCCCTCTTTGGCCCTTCCCCCCGCCCGTTCGCTCGCTCCAGGGGGCTGTGGCTCCGGCGCAGCCACAGCCCCGGGCATTCCGCCCGCCTGTTCGCTCGCTCCAGGGGGCTGTGGAGCCGCGCGTACAGGGAGGCGGGCGCCCGGTGCCCGGACGGGATCGCTCCGGCGGCTGCTTTCCCACCGCGCGGGATCACCGGGATTTTGGCCGCTCCTGGCTCCGCCGGGCTTCCGTTCTCTGCCGGCGGGGAGATGGTAAGAGGAGAGGCGGTGCGATCTCCTGAGCAGCCGCCCCGTGCCGCCAGGCGCTCCTTTGGTCGCTTCCACCCGCGCCCCTCTCTCGCGGGCTCCGAATTTTGATACGAGAGCAAGGGCAGTGGTTTGCCAAGGCTCCATTAGGGGTGGAGGGATGCGAAGCGGCGGCGGCGGCGGCGGTTGCCGCCGCCCCTTGGCGAGCTCCCGGGGTTTGGAAAGAGCCGGGAAGTGGGGAAAGGGGGGAAGCCCCTCGACCTTGCTCTACCTGCCAGGGTCCACGGTTCCCGGGTCCATCCCTCCACCCCTAATGGAGCCTTGGCAAACCACTGCCCTTGCTCTCGTATCAAAATTCGGAGCCCGCGAGAGAGGGGCGCGGGTGGAAGCGACCAAAGGAGCGCCTGGCGGCACGGGGCGGCTGCTCAGGAGATCGCACCGCCTCTCCTCTTACCATCTCCCCGCCGGCAGAGAACGGAAGCCCGGCGGAGCCAGGAGCGGCCAAAATCCCGGTGATCCCGCGCGGTGGGAAAGCAGCCGCCGGAGCGATCCCGCCGGGATACAACTTTTCCCCGCGCCCTGCAGGCACCCCCGGAGGGCATGATCGGAGGAGGGCAAGTACGGGAAGCTGCAGTCTTGCGGGAAGGGAAGAAGGACGGGAGGGAGGGAGGGAAGGGACGGGACTGTGTCGCCCCGCTGGCTGGCTGGCTTCCAGCCCCGGCGATTAAAGAAGCCAGCTTCGGCGGTTCGGTGAGCTGGAGTTAGCCCCCCTCTCCGCCGTTATTACCTTCGTGCCAGCTTTTGCCGCGGCGTGGGAAAAAAGGTGATCGGGCGGAGGAGGAGAAGGAGGCTCCGTCCTCCGCGGGGCAGTTTCGATGCCGTTGGCTGGGTTGCCTTGCAAGCGAATCCATGGGGATTAATGGAGAGGTTGGGGTTTTTTTTCTCCTCCTTCCCCTGGGAACGGTTAGCCCTCCTTGCGGTCCCTTCCCTAACGGGAGAGCAGCGCCCTCCCTCGTGTTGCCCTTTTGGGGGGGATTGCCGCCGCTGCTGCCGCCGCCGCCCCTCGGCGAGCTCCCGGGGTTTGGAAAGAGCCGGGAAGTGGGGAAAGGGGGGAAGCCCCTCGACCTTGCTCTACCTGCCAGGGTCCACGGTTCCCGGGTCCATGTATCGGCGTATAACACGCATATCGGCGTATAACACGCATACATAATTTGCCCCCTATTTTCAGGGGGAAAAAGTGCGTGTTATACGCCGATAAATACGGTAAGTTTACAGTGAATAATCTATATACTTTAAGTGATAGGACAAATTATAAAAAATATAATACTAGAATTTATAAAACATTGTAGGAATTTTTTTGTTCAAGCATATATTTATTCAATTGATAATCAAATTATTTTTGCCAAGACCCATTTTTTTAATGTGAAGACAATGTAGGTATTTGCAAAAAAGTTCTCTTAATTCACAAGAAACTCAAGACTTTTGGTTTCCTGTAGAATATAAACAGCACCAAATTTCAATAACATATCTATGCTCTTGCAGATATCTTTGAAATATTTAATCCATAGACAATGTAATTCCAAAAACATTTTTATCATGCTACGGTTTTGTGTGAATGGTTTTACAATTTTCATTGAACAATTGTCCAAAATAATAGAATTTCATTTGGTCCAAGAATAATACCATAAGTCTACTTTTCTCTGTTGCTCTATTAATATTTTGTCTCTATCCCTTTTCAGAGAGCAAAGAGCTTTTGCAATGACAGTTAAAAATAATATTTTGCATAAGATGCATTATTTTGGATATGTGAAGAATTATGGTTTGCAATTTTCTAGAAAAAAGTAGATGATACTCCTTCTGGACATTTCAAAAGAAAATAGCAGTTTATACAGCAATGCTTTTTTTAATGAAGTATGTTTAGCATTTTGCATCATATTCTTTGATTTTTGTTGTATAAACATTAAATTATTATATCATGCCATTTTCCTTCTATCTTGCATTAAAATTTATTTCCATCTATTACCAGTGGTTGGATTCAGCCAGTTTGCATCTATTCAGGAGAACCAGTTTATTAACTTTCTAAGCAGTTTGGAGAACCGGTTGTTGGAAAAAATCTTATTTTGTTCCCCCCCCTCCCCAGCTAATCCTGTAAGGAAAGCGGGAAGGAAACATTCTGGTGATGTTTCTAGCCTAATCTGTATTGCCCGGTTTACAGAATTTGCCTCTCCGGTTAACCTTTATTATATTGTAACAGCTAAGGCAAAGCATCCATCGACCTGAGTAATGTTGAGTTGGACACACCCACCCAGTCACATGACCACTGAGCCCATCCTGGTCATTAGGGTAGAGAACCAGTTGTTAAATTATTTGAATCCCATCATTGCCTATGGCTAACTTAATGTGGGATTAAGGTATTCCTAGCAAACATGTCGCCAGGAACAATGGCCAAGTATAACTTAATATGATTGGTAAGATGTGTCTCAAAAATAAGCAAGCATGAATAATAGCAATTATTTGTTTATCTGATCAATTATAGATTAGATGATTGCAGGTTCAGGGTTCATACTTTCTGAATTGCTTACCTTCTAAATTATAATACTACTGGATATTGACATCCTATGAAGTGCTACTTAGGCTGGTATGTGCAAGTTTAAATAGCAAGCAAGGTATTTGTTCAAATTAATCTTTAATTAAAAGTTGATTGTGGGGAAAGACTGAGATTGGCTTACATACAATAGATTGAAATTGATTTACAATCTTACAATAGATTGTGGTTGACTTACAAAGCTACTTAAAAAGCCCCAGTCAACTGTTATCACATATTCACTCTGAAAACATAACACAATCATAATTCTAAGTTTATACAGTGGTACCTCGGTTCACGAACGCCTCTGTTCACGACCAATTCGGTTTACGAACAGAAAAGTTCCTCAAAATGTGCTCCGGTTCACGAACTCCGTTTCGGTTCACGAACGGAAAAGTTCATAAAAATATGGTCTGGTTCACGAACTCCGCTTCTGTTCACGAACTCCGTCTCGGTTCACGAACAGAAAAGTTCATAAAAATATGGTCTGGTTCACGAACTCCGCTTCTGTTCATGAACTCCGCCTCGGTTCACGAACTCCGCCTCGGTTCACAACCAATTTGGTTCGCGACCAGAGTCAGTTCAAGAATTAAAACCAAAAGAAAGATCAGAACGGATTAATTGGATTTACATTAAACCCTATGGGAAACTGTGCCTCTGTTCACGACCAATTCGGTTCGCGAACATAGTCAGTTCAAGAATTACGACCAAAAAACAAGGTCAGAACGGATTAACCGGATTTACATTAAACCCTATGGGAAATTGTGCCTCGGTTCATGACCAATTCGGTTCGCGACCAGAGTCATTTCACGAATTAAGTTCGTGAACCGAGGTACCACTGTATTAGTAATGCACCAACGTTAGCAATAATGCAAATCAGAAGTTGATTTATAACATTTTACATGTGATGAAGAGGATATAAAATATAAGATCTAACATTTTTATCAGGTTAGATTTTTTTAAATAAATGGTGTTGAAATTTTTGCTAATCCTGATAAACATATGGCAGCAATTATAGTCTGTTTGGGCTAAATCTGCTAAGTGATACTGATGTGCTCAATCCATCATCTTGTTGGCAATGTATTTAGAACAGGAAGCTGGGCAAATTCTATGATTCAAGTCAGTACATGGATCAAATCTCATTATATGATTGGCCTCTAATTTTTCACAGAGCAGGTCATCACATTGTGGTTGCTTAATGAAGAGAAAAAAATATTTTATGGTTGTTTCCCATCACAAACCACTTGAATTAGTATAACTTACAATTCTATTTTCACCACCAACGAACTGTTACTAATTTAGGGAAGTATTAGTAATTCTTGATATATGGTGTCTTTTTAAAATAGAAATTAAAAATATTCAGACATGTTGACTTGCCGTGGCTAAAATCAGTAGTGACTCATTGTCAGAGCTCTATTTTTATTTGCAAGACGATGCAGATTTTCACAGAATCAGAGTGGAAGTGTCCGTAAAGCTCATCTAGACCAGCATTTTTGATAGATAGCCATCCAATCTCTTTTTGTGCACTTCCTAAAAACGTCTGAATTATTGCCTTATTGCCTTCTTTGATAAAGTGGCTAAATTAGGAGATCAGAAAAGTGCTGTGTACTATATATATTGTGGTAGCCCCAAAATATGATCTATTCAGAACTAAGTTTTAGCTTGATTTTTACACGTGCGCCCAATATAAGTCCTACTCCCAAAATAAGCCCTAATTAAGATTCCAACCAGGGTGCATAAATAAAAATTTTATGCTAGGGATGGGATGGGGGTGAGGGTGGTGTAGCTGTCCTACTACATACCAGCCCATTTCTTCTACAACTGGCAAGGCTTTCCTGAAAGACTCTGTAGCTGATATCAGAGCTCTGGATTTTTAGGAAGTGCACAAAAAGAGGTTGGATGGCTATCTATCAAAAATGCTGGTCTAGATGAGCTTTCCACTCTGATTCTATGAAAATCTGCATCATCTTGCCAATAAAAATAGAGCTCTGACAATGAGTCACTACTATATTCTCTACAAGTAGTCCTTGGCTTAACAACCAAAATTAACCCCAAAATCTCTCTTGTTAAGTGAGACATTGAGTTTTGCCTCAGTTTCTTGCCATAGTTGTTAAGTGAATCGCTACATTTGTTCAATTAGTAACATGATTGTTGTGTTGTTTTTTTGATATTGGGGCTAGCCCCCTATCTATTTGTCTATTTTAAAAATATCTTTATTGATTTTCAAAAATGGAAAATAAAAAGATAAGCAGCGAAGAAAAATAATAATCTAGAAATAAAGAAAATAGAAGTAAAAAAGGCATCCTTGGCTTACAATTGAAGACTTAGCTACTGTTTGAAGTTACAACAACACACCGCCCTGAGTCCTTCAGGAGTAGGTCTAAAAAACCAATAAAACCTAAACCTAAACAACAACACCCTCTACCAAAAAGGTTATGGCTGCTGCAGTTCCCTCCCCACCTATATATCCCACCCATCCTGCTGGTACCCCACAGACCTTAGCCTACTCCCAGCTGGCCATTCAGTCACACAAGGGAGCCAAAGCCAGTCAGAAGTGACTGGTATAGAGACAGCAGATACAAGCTACTTCCCATCCAGCCACTCCAGGTTGCTCACAGGTCTCAGCCTGCTCTGAATCTACTTAGCCATATAAAGAAGCCTAAAACTAAAGTAGAAGCAACCAGCACCTGAAGGCAGTTTCAGAACGACAAGGGACTTGCAGGACTCAACTTGCTCCTTGGCCAGTTCCAGGACCCAACATATCTTTTTGTTTTTTGCAGAGGAGTCCAGCCAAGGTGAAACAATGTGAGGTTCAGCTTTCCATGAGATGCTGCTGGCCTTATGGCAACTTCATGTTGCCTCTATATTTTCTGTGGTGTTTGTGGGATCTGACAGCCAAATCTAGTCTTAGATTCTATCTTGACACGCTCTCTCCAATAAGCAACCAAGTCAGAAGATCATTTAAAGGCAATTTATTAGAGAGCTGATAATCAGGGGATCTCTCTATGAGAGATCCTAGAACAAAGCCTTGGTTTTTATTTTATACTTAGCACAAGAAAGAAAAGTTCAGAGAGAAAAAAATGATTGGAAAAAAGCAGTAAGATCAGGCACTCAATAATATTTAAGCTTACTCAAGCATTGTATTGAAAGTAGGAAAAAATAAAACGCTAGCATGGGGAAAGGGATCATGAATTACATAGAGTTCATTGTGAAAAGTCAATTTTAGCTAAGTTGAAACTTTGTAACATCCAAAGTTGAAAAAGAAAACCCTCTGTTATTCAGCCTGAGAAAGTTCTCATCTGTCAGAAAATTACAGTGAATTGTTTGCTAAAGCATTCCATTCTTACAAGGTTGTGATTAAATGTAAAAAGTAAAAGAAAGTAAAAATAAAGTACATGTTGCTGGACAACTATAACAAGTCCCATGTTGCTTGGCCCTCAGGCCTACTATGATTGCAAAAGCAAAGTAGACCTTGGCTATAGGCAAGAGAGGCAGCTATTTAACTGCCTCTGTGTGTCAGTTGCTTCTGCTCATTGGCTTTAGCTCTCTTGTGTAGCTGAGTGGTCGGTTTGGGAGCAGGCCAAGGCCTCGGGTCCAAATGGTCAGAGAGCAGAGTACTGGGGGCCTCTGGGGTGGGGGGTGGGGGGCTTATGAGGTTGGGCAGGCAGGTCTTGGCTTCTGCTAGGCCTCCAACCCTGAGGGACCTCATGCTCCACTTACGAACCTGAATATTTGTTTAACAATTGCATTAGGGAGAGCAGGCTGGGGAGAAATTGCTGAGTGAAACATTTCATTTAACAGCTGTTGCAACATGTGGTCATAATAGGCAGGCATGTCGAAAACTATCTGTAGCCCAAAGCCTTGTATAATTTTATATATTGTATATCCACTGTTTTAAGCAGACAGCATTTTAACTTAAAATTAAACAAACACGGCTATTAAAATCAAGTATTGCGGTATATAAACTTTCAATTTATAGATTTGAAAGATAATTGCTCACATTTCTATGTTTATACCCTCACCAAAGCTAGTGTCCATAGGAGCAAATTATTTATTCCATGATTTCTGTATTTTAATATAAGAAAACAAATATAGTAGAGATGTAATAAAATTTGTTTCAAAAACTGGATTAAGCATAATATTTAAACATTAGGCCTTTTATTCAGTTTCATACAAGGAACAAACTACCACCTATTTTTATGGTTTGGAGATAGAAGTGAAGCAAGGTATGGGGTCGTGTTGCACTGAGAATGAGATCTATAATACTGTAATAATCCAGTCTCTGTTGAACTGTAGTAGTAATAATCCAATCCCCACTGCATTGTGCTTGTGGGAAGGGCATGATTATGTCTTGTGGGTTTTGATCATAATTTCATAGGTAAGTGTTTTGATTTGGGTGTTCCATTTATGGAATTGAAATAGGCTT
Source organism: Rhabdophis nuchalis (assembly GCA_039707465.1). NCBI lineage: Eukaryota > Metazoa > Chordata > Lepidosauria > Squamata > Natricidae > Rhabdophis > Rhabdophis nuchalis. The sequence goes on along the minus strand of CM077647.1, from coordinate 110,948,389 downwards.
GGCTATTATATCTTTAAAAGATTCGAATCTTTAACCTAAAAAGGTTTACGCTATAACAAATATTACATTTTAACTTTAAAGCCCTTTATGACATGGGTCCAGGCTACCTGCCTGTCCCATTTGTTCTGACAGAATGAATTTGCTACGGGTCCCCATTGGCCAAACAATTTTGACTGGCAAGGTCCAGAAAAAGAGCCTTTCTTGCCTTGGTTCCCATCCTTCGGAACCCCTCGAGGAAGATCTATCTCCACTTTCTTTGCCTTCTGAAGGGGCCTGAAAACCTGGCTGTGTCAACTGGCTTGAGGCCTTAATGGGTGGCGGGGGTGTTCCGTTTTAGAGGTAGGTAGTAGATTAGGAGAAGATTCTGTCTTATTCCCCTTTATACGTTGATCTTTTTTTTTTAACTAGTACTGGCTGGTTTTAATTTTTAATGCTGAATGTTTTTAATGTTTTTACTGCTTTATACTATCTCTAAGAAACCTAGGAGTTTCTAAGGCAGCATCTTAATCAGTACTCTAAGCAGCTCCAATATTTTAACAAATATTGTTTTTTTAAAAGCCTTAATTCTTTAGACTAGTTGAAGTTTTAAAGTTTTATAGGAAAGATGCTGCTTCAAAATATTTAGCAAAATTGATTGTTAGTCTTGTAATGGAAGAAAATCAGTGACCAGAAGAGTTAAAGTCATAACCTTATATTGTATTTTAATACTGTTTGGAACTTCTGAAACAATCTGCGATCTCTTTGTTGGTACTCTGGTGTGGGTGGATGTCTCTCTAATTGTATACACAGATAAAAACAAAAATTATTTAAATCAGTGCTTTCCAAACTTTTTCCTTTATTAACCCCCCAAAAAACCTATTAGAAAATCCTTATTTAAATGTCCCTGTTGTGTTCGGTATCATTAACCAAAGAAAAAACACTTAGCCAATTTTGAATATTTTATCCAACTTTGGGAGACACTGCTTTAAATGATTACATTTTGATTGAATTATAGTAATCTAAAGCTCAGAATCTACCCATGTTAGTAATAGAAGGAAGATTACACCCTAAGGTATTGTACAAAAACAGGTCAAGTTAGATGTTTAAAACAGACTGTTTTAATTTATTCTGCTGGGATTTAATTGCATAGCTTGGAAAAACATTGATGGAAAAATGCTGTGCATGGAAAGTATTGTATCTAGAAATAATACCAACGGAAACATTAGTTGTCATTAATACCTTGGATGCATTTTTCCTATTTAAATGGAAATGATGGGAAGAACAGTGTGTAATTTTTAAACATCATGACCTGAAGTTCTTAATTAACTTTAATTATGCATTTTCCATAACATCCTCATCCAATTTGCTGCATTGTTGTCTGTTGCATCCCTATAGAAAAACTATTTTTAGTTCAGCAAAAGGAATAGAATACAATTTTGATTATGGAAAATGCTATAGATTCTAAATTCTAGCATAACATTTTAGCTGCCAGCCTAGTGAGGCTCTGTCTTCCTATCTTAACTGCTGCTGAATGAATTGATAGTTAAAGTTTAGCATTCTAAAATGCACTGTGGTGGCACAGTGTTTAGAATGCAGTAATTCTGCATACATCCCTTAGACCGATATGCTCCCACAGAGAGGGCCTTCTCAGGGTGCCGTCAGCTAGACAATGCCGTCTGGCGACACCCAGGGGAAGGGCCTTCTCTGTGGTGGGCCCTGCCCTTTGGAACGACCTTCCCCCTGAACTTCGCACCATCTCCGACCTCCGCCTCTTCTGCCAGTGTCTAAAGACACATTTCTTTCATCTAGCCGGCCTAGCGTAACCTCTGCAATTGACTATTTTAGACAGTTTTAAATTTTTGGGGATTTTAATTTGGTTTTAGCACAGGACGGTTACTAAATAAGTTTTTTAATTTTTATTGATTTTGTATGTATTTTAAAATTCCTGTGCACCGCCCTGGGTCCATTTGGAGAAGGGTGGGGTATAAATTTAATAAAATAAAAAATAAAATAAAATAAAATTGCAGGCTAATTCTGCTGACTTCCAGCGGTTTGATTCTCACTGGCTCAAGGTTAACTCAGCCTTCCATCCCTCTGAGGTGGGTAAAATGAGGATCCAAATTATTGGGGGCAATGTGCTGACTTTGTAAACTGCTTAGAGAGGACTGTAAAGCACTATGAATAAGGTGACCAGGCATCCCGCTTTTGGCGGGACAATCACGCTTTTCAAGAATTAGTTCCGCGCCCCTCCGGCTCTTAAAAATGTCCCGCTTTTTGCCTGGAGAGGCGGCAGGGTGCAGGCGGGTGGCGGCTGCTCTGCACGTGCTTAGAGGCGGCCTGCAGCCAGGGCAGCAGCGCAGGCAGGAAGCGGCGGCCAGAGCGGGCTGGCAGACAGGCGACGGTTGGCGAGGGAGGAGCGAGCGAGAAGACAGCAGGTGGAGGAGGAGGAAGAGGATAGCTGCCCACAATGGGGGTGCGACCCTGAACTTTGCGGAGCAGCCGCAATGCGCTGACAGCAGCCAGGCATGAGCCCCACTGCCGCTGCGTTCCCTCCCTGTCCGACTCATCCGGGATGAGTGGCGAAAAGTTCAGGGCTGCAGCCGGAGCCTGCGCAGCCCTGAACTTTTCGCCACTCGTGCTGGACGAGCCGGACAGGGAAGGGACACAGCGGTGGTGGGGCTCATGCCTGGCTGCTGTCAGCGCATTGCGGCTGCTCCGCAAAGTTCAGGGCCGCGCCTCCGTCATGCGCAGCTATCCTCTTCCTCCTCCTCCTCCTCCTCCTCCTCCTGGCTTCTCGTTTGCTCCTCCCTTGCCGGCCCTCGGCTGCCCGCTCTGGCCGTTGCTTTCGGGCTGCACGCTGAGCGTGTGCAGAGCAGCCACCGGGCGCCCGCCCCCGCTCCGCTGCCCCTCCGGCCTCTATGGGAATAGTGCAACCTCAGGTACGGCCAGTGAGGGAAGCGCCGGCTGCAGAGCCGGGAAAGACCGCTCAGCCCCCCCCGGTCAATGGTGTCCCGCTTGACAAATTTTGAAATCTGGTCACTTTAACTATGAAGTGATATAAAAGTCTAAGTACTATTGCTATTCTAGATCTAAAACAACCCAGGTTCCCAAGAATAGAGAGATCTCAGTCAAATTGTAGATGATCTTTGGTTCTGAATATAGAAAAATAGGTTTCAAATTATCTGGAGAGTGCCAATTATATAAGTGTGCCAGGCATGAAATCCTTTTATCTTTGCTACCAGTTCAGAGCGCGTGGGTGCTCGCTTGGCTTGCAGGCGATTCTTTTGCACATGCACAGAGTGTCCATGATGACGTCTGGGCAGGTGGGGTGGAGCCTCCCACCATCGCCAATATTGATTCTCCTGAACTGGGGCAAACCAGCAGAGTACTACTTCTGATGTGTGCCAATCATCTGTACTAAAAAAGACAAATTCTACATGCTATGCTTATTTGATTTGATCTGTGTATCTTCATAAAAATAGTACTTGCTAATGTGATATTAATGTGATCCTAACACATTTGAAGCAAAAGCTGTTCATCAGATTAATTTTATAACTTGCTACATCTACTTGCATTGAAATATTAATTTTAGAAGGTTAAAATTGTCTAACTAAAATGAGTGTAGTATTTTCCCCTGTTATCTGTTTTTTTCATAGCTTTTTCTAGCATATAGGTTTGGTGACACTTGGTGGCTTAATGATTGTGGAGATGGTGTAGCAGTTCAAGGCCTAGCATTGCATGGCCGGGTGAATGCCCGTCACTCACCTCAGCTTCTATCCACCTAGCAATTCAAAAGCATGTTTTATGCAAGTAGATAAAGAGATGGTACTTCAGTGGGGAGACAAGTTGGTGCACTGTGTAGTCAGATTCCTACAGACTCTGAATCTTCCTGATTGCAGTGCCTATTTAAAAAGTGGCTGTGGAAAGGGAGGGGCACTTGGATATCCACTTGTTGCCATGCAATTTAACAACATACTGCAAGGAGATGAAAATGGCTAACATCTAGCACCTAACAATGAAAGATCCAGAAAAAGAGGCAACACCAGGTGGAATGGAACAACTCACACAAAAGATTTGGGAAGAGCTGAGTGTGCTGGGCACTTGAGAATGGGATGACTTGCACAAAAGATTTGGGAAGAACTGAGCTTGGTTGGCCTTTGAGGGCAGTGGGGAAGCCCTGGAGGGTTTGGGCATTCAGAGGAGCTGAGGAAGAAGATTGGGGCCAGCAGAGACACCTGTGTTGTTGTTTTTTATTATTATAAATAACTCAAGATGGTTATTGTAACAATTTCCCCTTCATACATTCTGCAAATGCCTTATAAGTTAGTAAGAGATAGTGGAATAGCATATCAGGAATTTGCATTCAAATTTGGTTACAGATATTCTGTATTATTTGGTAAGAGGAAAATGGCTCACTGGCTTCCTTAGGAATACATATAATCCTGTTTTTTTTAAAAAACATCAAATTTGAAGAGGAGCAATAAAACCAATAGCAGTTTTATCCATTGTTTTCTTGATACTATCATTGAAAGATTTTCATATTAGTTTGATAGTTCCAGGTTTTTATTGGACGAATGCACTTTGGGGAGACTTGAAATAAGAAGTTAAGGATAGATTGTTATGAACTGCTATATAGTTCCTAGGAGTCAGAAACCACTCGATGCACATAAACAATATTCAATCCATATTATTGCCATTGCAGAATTCAATAATATTATAGAGCAATGATGGTTAACCTTTTTTGGCTCCCATGCATGGTCATGCCACACCCATAATGCTGTGCGTGCACCCCCGCGCATATGGGTGCTCAACCAGCACACACAAACCGCTTTTGGCATGTTTTTTTCACCCTCCCCAGGCTCTAGATGCTTTTTAGGAGCCCGGGGAGGGCAAAAACAGCCCCCCATCCCACAGAGGCCCTGAAGCTTCTGGTGGGCGAAAAATGGACCTACTGATAACTCAGAAGTTCGGGAATGGCGACTTCCGGTTTCTTTGTAGGGCTGATTTTTGACCTCTGGAGCCTTCAGGAGGCTTCCCTGAAGGCTCCGGGGGGCAAAAAACGGCCCTACAGACAAACTGGAAGTCACTTCAAGGAAGCCTCCCGAGACCGAAAAACGGCCTCAAAAGAAGGCCAAAGTCAGCGCGTACATGCGCGCTGGAGCTGACAGAGCAATGTCTCGTGTGCCCTAATAAATGGCTCAGCGTGCCACAGATTCACCATAATGGTTATAGAGTATATGAAAAGTCTACACACGACTAAAATATTTTAGTTTTGAATTGAATTGTATAGTTGACATGTTATATTAAAAGTAGGAAATATTTTGAAGTGATTTATGTTGGCCTGATTTTTTGCATCTGAAAAAGCTGACCCAGATGTTTATAGACTTTTAATATATGTAAAGGCAAAATGTGTCATTTAGTGTAGTAATGCTGGTCCTTTTTGGCCTCAGTTTGCCTTATTGATTTTTTTATTCCCTGTAACAAAAGTTTGGCAATACATTAAATTTTATTGGGTTATGCATAATATATAATATTTTTAAATAAAAAGAGGAATGTCACTGGTTGTCTGAAATCTGAAGCGCTATTGATCTATGAAGCTTAACTAGAGAACAAAGAAGCTAAAGCAGAAGGAGACAGGAAAGGTATTTTTTCAATATTTCAACCCAAGATTAAAATAAAAATTAAAAAGAAATAAATTCCAAGTATTTGAAGGGCGTCCCGATTCTATTGGATCGGGACGCCCTTCGCACAGTCACCCATGCCCTCGTGACATCCCGACTGGACTATTGCAACTCTCTCTACATGGGGCTCCCCTTGAGGTGCACCCGGAGGCTTCAGTTAGTTCAGAATGCGGCCGCGCGAGCAATTATGGGCACCTCCAGGTTTGCCCATGTAACACCGCTCCTGCGCGAGCTGCACTGGCTACCTGTCGTCTTCCGGGTGCGCTTCAAGGTGTTAGTTATCATCTTCAAAGCGCTCCATGGCTCGGGACCTAGCTATCTGCGAGATCGGATCCTGCCCCACACATCCTCACGACCGATTCGCTCCCACAGAGAGGGGCTTCTCCGGGTGCCGTCCACTAGACTTTGTCAGCGGGCGACGCCCAGGGGAAGGGCGCTCTCTGTGGCGGGCCCGGCCCTCTGGAACGACCTTCCCCCTGATATTAGAACGACCACCGACCTCCGCTCCTTCCGGGTAAAATTGAAGACCCATCTCTTTCGACTGGCCGGCCTTGAATAGTTCTCTCTGTCTTTTAATTACAAATTTTAATGGGTTTTAATTATATATTTTTAGCATAGGTAGATTTATTTAATTTTATTTTAAGTAATGTTTGTATTTTGTATATTGTTTTTAATTATGCCTGTGCACCGCCCCGGGTCCCTGTGGGGAGAGGGTGCGGTTAATAAATCTTAATTTGAATTTGAATTTTGCAAATTGAAAAGTTAAAAAGACCCTGAGATGGGAGTCCAATATTAATCTAAATCAAATGAAAGCACGTTACCATCTTCAAGCATGCTGTGTTTCCATTCAGAAAGCAAAAGTTATTTAGAACCACAGTATAAATGAACCACAGCATAAACTAAAAGGAAAAAAGAAAAAAAGGAGAGCTAAAATTCAGCAGAGAATTGAAATAAATCAGCATTCAGCTATCTGTTTCACTTTTAAAGATAAGCAAGATTTACTTACATAACCTCATGATTCATTTAACAATAGCAGTCACTCGCCTGAAAACCACAGTAAAAATAGTTATAAAATTGGGTCCAATGATATGCTTAGTGACCAAAATTCTAGTCCAAAACTGTTGTCATAAATCAAAAACTATCTGCAAAATATGTTGGCTGCAAGGACCATATAACAGTTATAGGCAAATTGTATGCTGGATGCATTCAAAGGGGTTGGGTTTGACCTATAAAGCTCTGTCATAGTTGATGTATCTTATTGGAGGAAGACTATGTAATGTAATACGGCCTGCCATTTGCCAGTGATGCCCCTCTGGATACTACATAAGACAAACAGTACCAGAATTGTGCAATAGAATGACCAAATGCAACACCCTTTCAAGCAAAATGATATAATAAAAGTTGCTAATAAGCAGATACATTCTTTGCCAACTTTGAACTCAGAACACAAAGAAAGAGAAAATTATTTTGATTAGTTTATGTCAACAACTTTTCAGCACAACTTTTTTCTTAGTAAAGACAAAAGATGCCTAGGCAAACTGAAGATTTTAATCTCTAGATACAATAATTTTCTTTTTTTAATGAGTTCTTTTGACAGCAGTATTTAAGAATACTTAATTTGTTGTTAGTTTTATTAAATTTCCTTCTTTAATATAAACTAAGGTGACCAGATTTTAATATTGGTAAAGCGGGCCACCATTGCGGGGGGGGGGGGGACGGGGACGGGACAGCGGCCTTTCTTTCTTTCTTTCTTTCTTTTTTTTGCAGTAATTTTTTATTTATTGGGGGGAAAAACCCCACAAATAAGGCAGACATATTCAAAAAAGAAGAACATAAGAAGCCATCTTCCATTACAAATTACGAATCATAAAAATTATATCAATTAATCATAAAGTTCCATACATTTCTTCCAGGTTAAGTGGCCTTTCGTGACAGCAGAGGGCCGCTATTCCCATAGTGGCTGGGGTGGCGGAGTGGGGCCGGGTGGGCACAGGCACTCTGCACGCGCTCAGAGGCAGCCTGGGGCCAGGGCAGTGGTGCGGGGCGCGGGCAGGAAGCGGCGGCCGGAGCGGGCTGTCGGGCAGGCAGAAGGGGCAGGCCGGCGAGGGAGGAGCGAGCCAGGCAGGCAGGCAGCAGGCGGAGGACGATGAGGAGGAGAGCTGTTCGTGGCAGGTCTGCAGCCCGAGCCTGTGCGGCCCTAAACTTTGTACCACCACTGCCGTGATGCACTGAGAGCGGCCGGCTGGGAGCCCCACCAGCTTTCAGTGCATCACAGCAGCGGCAGCAGCGGCACAAAGTTCAGGGCTGCACGGGCTCCGGCTGCAGCCCTGCTGCGAACAGCTCTCCTCCTCGTCCTCTGCCTGCTGCCTGCTTGCCTACTGGCTCGCTCCTCCCTCACCGGCCCGCCCCTTCTGCCTGCCCGACAGCCCGCTCTGACCGCCGCTTCCTGCCCACGCCCCGTGCCGCTGCCCTGGCCCCAGGCTGCCTCTGAGTGCATGCAGAGCGGCCACCTGCCCCCCCTGCTGCCCCAGGCAAAAATCGTGACTTTTTAAAAACCCTGCGGGACGCGGTGACAATTTCTTCAAAAGCGAGACTGTCCCGCCAAAAGCGGGACGTCTGGTCACCTTAATATAAACTTATTTTTTAAACCTTGTCAGTTCAGAAAATTCAAGTCGAATATATTCAATTTGCAAAGCGCGCAGGGTAGCTCAGGGCAGAAATATGAGATCTTCACCTAACAATTGCATGGTTCTGGCCTAACAACCACAACCAAGAGTGCTACCATTACTGAACACTTTGGTTATATGATCTTTTGCCTAATGATCACAGTGCTGAATGATGGAAATTCTAGTCCCAGTTAAAGTTATTAAGTAAAGATTACCTGATTTCCATATAGTGTGCAATCTGAAAACTATCACTTTTCCCCCTAAAAATAAATTAGATATATTGATGCATTCCTTATGTTTTTGTAGATGTTAATGACAGCCATCTGAGGTAGCTCGGATTAGAAAACCACAAGAAACAGTAGAACTCTATTTCTCTATAGGCTATAATGATAGAATCTTGAAAGATTAGCCATGCTTTTTTTGTCTCCCTCTTATTGCAAAGACCATTAAGGCAATACAATCTTGACATTTTGTTATGCACAATCTCCTGGTTTTTTTTGTTAAGCTCGTCTTTTACTAATGGTTTTTGTTACTTCTATATAGTTATTTTATTTTATAAATTATATAGTCTAGATCTAAATGAAGTTAGGGAAATTTCTCCTGTTGATTCATTTTTAGATAAATTATATGTGTATGTTCTTTTAATAAACCTTTTTGGATTGACTGTTTACATAATTGTTTCAATTTTTCTAGGTTATATCATTTATGTACAGTAATTGCATTGAATTTTATCAACTGAGTTTGGAGCGCAGCAATTAAAAACAGTATAAGACAAAGATGGGAGGGATTGTCCAATAGAAGTTTTCTATTGATTGTTTCCTTAGAGCAGTGGTTCCCAACCTTTTTTTGACCATTCCCCACCTAAGCATCTCTAAAATCCTGATTTCCCCCCCCCCACCTGCCCCGTGACATAATTCTTACTTTACTCAAAAAGTAAACTCATGCAGAGGAAGCCTAAATGGCCATTAAATTGGTTTAAACAAGGTTCAAATTGCCCCCCTGTGGCGTGTGGGGCCCACATTGGAAACCTCTACCTTAAAATGTTTGGCATTCTATAACGCATTCCCTCCTCTACTCTCCTCTACCTTTGGAATGACAAATTTGTCAGCTAGGATGATAAGGAACCTGTTTCATCTCCTATTTGGTGCATAGTTTGTCTCCCAATTGATCTCCTAGGATAGTTGAAGTCCTCCATTAATATTGTGGTGTGTTTCCTACATTCACATTTTTAACATTAGCAAAATGCTCATCTATTTCTTTTGCTTGGTGAGTGGCTTCTCGTATACTTCAATATCAATATCATTCTTTTTTCTGTTATATTAATGAATGTGCATTCTAGGAGGCTTTCATTCTTGGTTTTGTGCGTTTCTGTAGAGATGTAGTGATCGCTTACATATAATGCAACTCTCCTCATTTGTTAAGTCTGTTTCTTTTAAACAGTTTGTATCTTTCCATCAATACATTCCAGTTGTGAGTTTCATCCTATCAGGTTTTGGTGATGGCAACTATTTCATACTTGTCCTCATGTTCTAGCACTTGGTTTACCTTGTTTGTCCTTTATTGCTGACCTTGGATATGCTTTCTACTTTATATCTGAAGTTTTTCTCTCTTCCCATCACTAGCTATCTCATTGTTTGATTGGTTGTCTTGGGTTTTATGTTTGAGATTGATCCTAAAGATCCTAAGGATTGATCACCCTTCCCCCTCAATGTTAGTTCTGATAAATTGAATCAATCATTTTCCAAATACATTCTTCCCGGTTCTTGTGAGCAAGTCAATTCCTTGCCAAAAGATCTTCATATAGATAATGCAGACAACGATATCTGAATTTGAAGTTTTCTTTGTGCTTTCTTTAGAAATAATTTTAGAAATAGTTCATTTCTAAAATTCTTTGTTCCCTCATTGGATGTTGAGCTTTGGTTGGAAGTAACTCCTTAACCTTCTTGTCTAGGTCCTCATAATTTCTTGATATTATTTTCAGGTTCATTGCCATATAATTCATCCCTATCTGAGGGAGAAGAAAGGGGTAGTAATATCTGGGCTTGAATATATTAGTAAGGTTCTCAACATTTGAATTTTGCTTCATTGAAACAGCATACTTTCCTAGATTGAATGTCCATTCTAAAGATGCCTGGTTCTGTTCCCCTGAGGATTGAATCTTCTGTCACCAACACTTGCCTTCCCCCCCTCCACAAAGAAGACTAAGCAACTTTTCTTTCTTTCACAGTAGTATTTAATGATCCTTCTTTTCTAGAGACACTTGATGATGCATTTTTACTAGGTTTCTGCATGCTTTGTTCCAAGGAGAGGCTATAAAATTGATTAATCAGCAACAAAGGGGCTGGATTAGATAGCAGGGGCATTGTTCTTAGTTGCTGTTTTCTTCTATGAGTGACATGTTTCCATCGGTCTTCCTCTAAAGATTCATATACAGGGTCATTTCTTTTAGAAATTTTAGAAGAATCGACATTTTAAGACATCCATGGAATCCTTCCCAAGCTCTGTCTAGGTTTGTTGTAATCAGCTCTTTTAAAGTATAAGACATTAGTTTGATTATATTCTATTTCCTGGGTCTGCATTATGTTGAATTCTAATGTGACGTGATTGTTCTCCCCCAAAGTTCCTGCAACTTCAACCCCTTCTATAATTTGTTTTCTTTAATACCACTTTACAAAGCCTTAGTATGCTCACACGTCCTGCCAGCTTAGTGTCATATGCAAATTTAATGAGTTCCCCTTCTATTCTCTCATTTAAGTCATTTATGAAGATATTGAAGAGTACTGTGATGGAACATAGAAATACTTTCCTCCATGTAGATAGCAATAGCAATAGCACTTAGACTTATATATTGCTTCACAGTGCTTTACAGCCCTATTTAAGCGGTTTACAGAGTCAGCATATTGCCCTCAACAATCTTGGTCCTCATTTTACCAACTTGGAAGGATGGAAGGCTAAGTCAACCTTGAGCCTACTGAGATTCGAACTGCTCAATTTCAGGCAACTGGCAGTCAGCAGAAGTAGTACTATTCATAGAGTATGGTTTGTCAGCCAGTTACAACTCCATCTGATGATGATGTTGTCTATCCCATATTTTTTTAGCTTACCAAGAAGTAGGTTGTGGTATACATTGCTGAATGCCTTGCTGAACTCTATGTATACTATATCCACAGCATTTCACTGGTCTACTAATTTAATCTCTCACTAATACTTAAACAAGACTTCAGTTAAGGCAGATAAATTCTCTGGACTGCCCTAACGAATAAGTATGTAATCTGATAGCTCCTCTTTAACTAATTAATAAACCCTCTATCATTTAAGCCTGTATCTTCAAATAACAGCTTAAAGTCAGCACCATACTCAACCTCAAAGTAGGAGTAATACATTTTATAATGACTGGTTCAAAATTAGACCTTAAGGAGCTGCAAAATTAGCACATTTGTCCAAACCTGAGATGCTTTGTATTGAAAGGAAGCTTGCAGTTTCCTCTGTCATCAGACTCCTTTTATGTGAGATTGACCGGTAGATAAATGTCAAATCTAAACAGGAATTAAACTTTGTGGATTATACAGTCTGTTTGAATTATACATGGGGAAGATACTTTCTGGTTGAGGCATGCTATTTTACTTGTAGGACTAGTTGGTTGGTTATTTGGATTAATTTGACCAACTGGCTTAGGTAGTCTTCGATTTATAACAATTCTTTTAGTGACTGTTCAAACTTACAATGGCATTGAAAAAAACATGACTTATTACTGTTTTTCACACATGATTGTTGCAGCATATCTATGGTCATGTGAGCATAATTAAAATGCTTGGCAATTGATTCATATTTAGGATGTGGCATAGTCCTGGGGCCATGTGATCACCTTTTGTGACTTTCTGACAAGCAAAGTCAATGGAGAAACCAGATTCACTTAACAATCATATTAATAACTTAACAACTCCCGTAATTCACTTAACAACTATGACAATAAAGGTCATAAAATGGGGCAAAACTCACTTAACAAATGTCTTGCTTACCAACATAAATTTTGGGCTTGATTGTGGTCATAAGTCACCTGTAATTTGGTCCTGATATGAAAACAATGCAGTGATGACTTGACCCATGTTTAAGAAGAATTTAGCTCTATAGCCGTGATGGCAAACCTACAGCATGTGGGCCATAGGTGGCACACCTAGCCATATTTGCTGGTACACCAACCATCAGCTCTGGGGCACATGTGCACACAGATCATTTTGGCCCTTCCGGAGGGCTGGCCGAGGCCATTTTCGCTCTCCCCAGGCTTCAGGAAAGCCTCCAGAGGCTGGGGATAGCAAAAAAGCCCCAATGGCCCAACCGGAAGTTCAGGAATGAACTTCCTGTTGGCCTGTTGGAGCCATTTTTTGCCCTCCCCAGGAAGCCTCCCCAGGCTTCAGGAAAGCCTCCGGGGTCTGGAAAGGGCAAAAAACGGCTCCAACGGGCCAACAAAAACTTCCATTTGGCCCATTGGAACTGTTTTTCACCCTCCCCCAACCCCCCAGAGGCCCTCCAGAAGCCAGAAACAGATCGTTTCTGAACTTCCGGTTGGCCCGTTGGGTCTGTTTTTCACCCTCTCCAGCCTCCAGAGGCTTTCCTGAAGCCTGGGGAGTGCGGAAAATGTCCCCAAAGGTCAATCAGAAGTTTGAAAATGATCAGTTTCTGGCTTCCATAGGGCCTCCGGGGAAGGCTGCTTTCGCATTCCCCAGGCTTCAGGGAAGCCTCTGGAGCCTGGGTAGGGGTCAGGTGTGCATGAATGGGAGGTGTCATGTGTATATGCACAGGTGGGCAGAAGGACTGAATTGGTGTGGGCATGTGCCGGCAGGTAATAGCGTGTGTGCATAATTTTGGCACACCGTAAGAAAAAGATTTACTATCTCTACCCTATAGTTATGGTTTAATTTTAGTTTGAGGGATAGCTTCATTTCTTTCTTTCCCCCCCAAAAAAACTTTATTAAATTTCAATAAAGTATAAAATACAACTCTTGCCAAAGTAAGCAGAATTTAAAACTAAGAAGGACAAGTAGGAAAAAAGCAACATTCAGGAGAGGAGACAAAAAAGTGGGAAAGCAAAATATATATATCCAGGAATGATTTCTAAGTAGAAACAAAGTTAAAGAACTGTCGGCCAACTCTATTAATTTCACCATCCATTTTCTCATTACGAGTGTATGTGAGTTCTTCTCACATATCAAAACATTCTCACAAAGAGAAGGGTTTTTTTTTCCAATCAGTTTGTTAATCAAATCTAGAGGGATGGTTCATTTCTCATAGTATTGGATGTAGGAGTAGACACATGTCAGACTTCACAACAGGAAAATCAACAAATAGCAAACACTCCAAACATTTAATGCTGTATTTTGTAATTTGTTCATAGAAACAGATCCTCATATGCAATAAATTGCTTCATTGCAGATAAGTAGCATCATATATGTGCAGATTTCAGTGTGGAATATATCCATATGTATATCAAGTTATATATGTATATGTGCTCCAGATTTTGAATACTAAGTCTTTTCCTCCTTTCCTTTTTAGAGTAAATAGACTCCTGGCTGATCTTTTCATATCCTTGTAATATATCCCAGTATTTATATAGAATCACTGGTTCCTCTTTTGTCAGCTTCAGTTCTTTCAAGAAGTGACCTTGGTTCTATTGGACAACCCAAGTAAGCATTACAAAAAGAGTAAAACATAGCTAATTGCCCAGGTGTTGCAAGAAATAACTGTTAGGAATGATAGTTGATAGGTTTGTACATATATATTTTGCATTTTGACAAACTCTTTGTTTTAATGCCAGTTTTTCTTTAGTAGCAGATTGATGATATGCAGGTGACAGACAGTTCATAAACTTCTTTTGCTTGGACATATTTTTCCCTCTCATTGTGTTGACAAGGCGTCACTCAAAATTTTTCATCTTGAAAATGTGGAATGAAACAGCTTTGATCTTGGTTATAGTCAAAAATAATAATCATTTCATTGATTGTTTTCAATTGCTAAGAAAAAGATAAGTATAATATTAAAAGAGCTAAAGTAAGTATAAGCATTGAAAGAGTTACAAGGTGATTCTGAAAGGATATAAACTGTTCGAAAGAAACAGACCTAGGAAAAGAGGAGATTAACAAATGTATGCAGAAAACACACTGCACTAGAAAAGGGGGCTAATCATCTAAAGTTATCTAATCCAACCCCCTGCTCAAACAGGACAATCAATAACATTTCAGACAAATGACTATACAGTTTCTTCTTAAAAGCCTCCAGTGATGGGACATCCATACTTTTGAAGGCAACTGCTTAAATTCTAGAACATTGCTATCATATCTCCCCTAGTCTTTCTTTTTACTAGTTTACCCAATTCCTGCAGCTGTTCTTCATATGCTTTAACCCAGTGGTGGGTTTCAAATTTTTTAGAACCTACTCTGTAGGTGTGCCCTATTTTGTGGGCGTGGCTTGGCAGTCATGTGACAGGGTGGGAGTGGCCACCTTTTAAAATGTGGTGAAACTCATTTAACAACGCTCTTGCTTAGCTACCAAAATTTTGGACTCAATTGTGATGATAAATTCTTTCTTTCTTTCTTTCTTTCTTTCTTTCTTTCTTTCTTTCTTTCTTTCTTTCTTTCTTTCTTCCTCCCTTCCTTCCTTCCTTCCTTCCTTCCTTTCCTTTCCTTTCCGTTGGGTCACTGGCAGCAGCGGGCCAGATTTACTTCCAGGTATGCCAGTGGAACCCCCTCCAGTTCTCTAAATTTCACCAACCGGCTCTCGCGAGTAGGTGCGAGCCTGCAGAAACCCACCACTGCTTTAACCACTAGACCCTAATCTTTGCTCTTCTCTGTAATCTTTCCAGAATCTCAATATCTTTTTAATATTGTGGTAACCAAAACTGAATGTAGTACTCCCAAGTACTACAAGGCTTTGTAAAATTGTACTGCAGAGAAGAAATGATAGAAGGGGTTGAAGTTGCAGGAACGTCAGGAGAAAATGACCATGTCATATTAGAATTCAACATACCCATATTTTTCGGAGTATAAAATGCACCAAGGTTTTGAAGAGGCAAATTAAAAAAAAAGTTTTTGCACTCTGCAGACCTCCAAAAATGGCCATTGTTCATGAAAACAGGCCCTTTTTTCCAAAAACGGGGGGGGGCATGACTAGTCTTTAGGAGGCTTATAGAGTGCTTCTGGGGACTGGGGGGCAAAATTTCTGCCGTCCTCAGCCCCTAGGAGCAAGGCTCCTAAAGGCTATGCACAGCCATTTTGGTGAAGGGGGCTCAGTTTCAGGAGGCAAAAAAAATGCTGTATTCAGTGTATAAGATGCACCCAGATTTTCAGCCTCTTTTTTGAGGGGAAAAGGTGCGTCTTATACTCTGAAAAATACGGTAATGCAGACCAAAGAAACATAATTAAACTAATATATTAGACTTTAAAACAGTTGATTTCAGCAAACATAGAGCTTGGAAAGGATTCCATGGATGAAAATCTTAAAGGAAAAAACAACTAAAAATTTTTGGGAAACTGAAAAATATGATTATAAAAACCCAATCTATCACAATACTACTGAAAAAGAAAAATAAGAAATCCAAGAAGAAACGATTGCATAAAGAACTCTCTGATAAACTAAAAGGCGAAAAGGATAAAATAAAAAATGGAGAGACAGATAACTAAGGCAGATACCAACGAATAGCCCAAATCTACAAATATGAAATCAGGAAAGCTAAGGCTCTGATGTATTATACCGTAGAGTTCTCATAGAGTTGACAGACGCGATCTCGGAACCATTGTACCATATCTTTCAAAGATTCTGGAGCACCAGGGAACTACCAGAGGACTGGAAATGAGCTGGTTCCATCTTCAAAAAAAAAAAAAAAAAGGGAGGGGGAAATACATATCCAGGACACTACAGATAATCAGCCTGACATCAATACTTGGGAAGATCTTGGAAAAGATAAGCAACAAATTGTAAACACCTAGAAACTAGCAAAGTTATAACAAGAAGCCAAGAAATCCTATTTTATTCTTTGACAAAGTGACCATTTTCTTACAATTATAATGATAATTTTGGTTGTCGTTTTTTTAAATGTTTATGCTGACTCCAAGTGGAGAAGGAATGTGCCTGCCTGATAAAGGCAGTTTACTTGGAACAATCCTCTGTCTCTAATTATAGCCTATGGATAGGACTCATTCAATGAAATTCTTGTCTGATCTGTCTGCAAAGTTGCATACATTTGATGCATTGTCATTTAAGCATAGGGAATTCCAGAATGTGTTACAAACTTGAATTATAGCCTTTTCATTTTACTAAAGGAGGCTGTTTTAAATTTCTGTAACAAAATGTTTTCACCTGTATTCAACCGTTTAAGGAATTTTTTCCCTTCAGTCTTACTTTGCCTCTTTCTGTGGAAGCATCTTTTTCATATGGGAACAAAGTATTTGGCCTTGGGAAACCACTTATTACAATGACATTTGAAATTAGCCATGAGCAATTAGGTTTTATAATACAAATTAGAATACTTATATGTTAACAATATAATAAATAATTGTTGCCACGTTAACTCGAGAGGATAATGTGTAGAGCAAAATAGTATTAGACTGAGTTTTATGTACTTCACTAAGAATTGTTCCACTGACAGTTTTCAGCAGCAGCACAGATGGTGACTGAGACTACAGTCATGGACTATGTCAAATATTTTCTCCCCTCCTTCCCTATAAACAGATGTTTAAGAGAAAAGACTTTGCTGGAAATGTGTAACATATAACTAGGCGAAAAGGACCAGACATGAAATCTTGTAAAAGCTGGGTCAATTTTTATGTGTTGAAATGTGCATGAAATCATAAATTATTTTGTTTATAGTTTCTGTGTTAAACATAAATAATTTATGTACTTGTACAGCCCATTTGTTAGATATTTTCAGTTATGTTTTTAATGCAGAAATAACCTTTTCTTCCCCAAATGTACATGCTCAAGGAGTTGTCTCCCATTATTTTCTTCTGACACCTGGAGGAAGTTGATTATCTAGACCCGCGCCAGTCCGGGTTCCGGCCCGGTCACAGCACCGAGATGGCATTGGTCGCGTTGGTAGATGATCTCTGGAGGGCACGGGATAGAGGTTGCTCCTCTATCCTGGTCCTATTAGACCTCTCAGCGGCTTTTGATCCCATCGACCATGGTAACTTATTGCACCGACTGGGGGGGTTGGGGGTGGGAGGCACCGTTCTACGGTGGTTCTTGTCCTACCTCTCTGGTCGGTCGCAATGGGTGTTGGCATGAGGGCAGAGGTCAGCCCCGAGGCCCCTCCTATGTGAGGTTCCTCAGGGGTCGGTCCTCTCCCCCCTTCTGTTCAACACCTATATGAAGCCGCTGGGCGAGATCATCCGTGGTTTTGGGGTGGAATACCACCTGTACGCTGATGATACTCAGTTGTACATGTCCACCCCAAACCACCCCAACGATGCCGTTGAGGTGCTGCCCCGGTGTCTGGAGGCCATACGGGTTTGGATGGGGAGTAACAAACTCAAGCTCAACCCGTCCAAGACCGAGTGGCTGTGGTTTCTGGCACTCTGGTTCAGCCAGATAAGTCCAACACTGGCCATTGGGGGCGAACAACTGGCACCCGTGGAGAGGGCGCGCAACTTGGGTATCCTCCTGGATTCCCGGTTGTCCATGGAGGACCATGTGACGGCCGTGGCCAGGGGGGCGTTTTATCAAGTACGCTTGATGCGCCAGTTGCGCCCCTTACTGGACTGGGTGGCCCTTTGCACAGTCACTCAAGCACTCGTGACTTCCCGGCTGGACTACTGTAATGCTCTCTACATGGGGCTCCCCTTGAGGTGCACTCGAAGGTTACAGTTAGTCCAGAATGCGGCCGCGCGGGTGATTATGGGTCCCTCAAGGCAATCCCAGGTAACACCTCTCCTGCGCGAGCTGCACTGGCTACCTGTGGCCTTTCGGGTGCGTTTCAAGGTGCTGACGACCATCTTTAAAGCGCTCCATGGCTCGGGGCCTAGCTACATATACGAATACGAATATTTATATACGAATATTTATTTGTATAACCGCGTCCTCTCCCCTAGGGGACTCGGAGCGGTGTACAGGGAGGAATAAAACAGCATAAAATATATACATGAATACAATAAATACAATAAAAACAAATTAAATTTAACTATCCCTGCACTAAAATTCCCATTTAAAATTAACAATCCCTAATCCCTGGGCAGAGACTAACCTAGGCCGGCCTCCTGCCCCATACATCCCTTCGACCGATCTGCTCCCACAGAGAGGGCCTTCTCCGGGTACCGTCGGCCAGGCAATGCCGGTTGGCGACACCTAGGGAAAGGGCCTTCTCTGTGGCAGGCCCAGCCCTATGGAACGACCTACCCCCCGAACTATGCACCACCTCGGACCTCCGCCTCTTCCGCCAACGTCTCAAGACTTATTTATTCTAACAAGCTGGCCTAGCATAACCCCCGTTTTCTGACTTTTAAATGTGGATACATTTTAAATTCTTAGGGTTTTATAATGGGTTTTAGCATGGGATAGAATTTAATAATTTTTTAATAATATTTTTGTATTTTGTATGGTTTTTAATATTGCCTGTGCGCCGCCCTGGGTCCTTGCAAGGAGAAGGGTGGGGTATAAATTTAATAAAATAAAATAAAATAAATCTCTTGTTTCACCACTATTTCTTTTTCTCAGAAACATTCCTTTGTAAACATCACGGGATTTGTTTTAGTCTTTAGCTTTTGGCCTTGAAAACATACAGTTTATGACAGTAAATAATTCCCCGATTTTTGATGCTTTGTATGCTTAAGAGAAAGGTGTAGAGTTGAGAATTGTGTCTATTCACAAGTCTTTGTTAAACAGAATTGGAAGATGCTTTTTAAAAAGGCAACTGGACTTTGTTTTTTGTGGAAGACTTTTCATTTCTCATCCAAGAAGCTTTTTCAGTTCTGACTGAATGGTGGAGGATAGAAATATTTATGTTCCTTGCAGTCATCTTGTCGTTAGCACTTTTCTGAGTTGTTGAGGCCACTTGCCCTCAGGGTCAACTGAACAGTGCAAGTGGGTGTGGAACCTTTTTGAAACTACTGAAAGGACAGTGTTGTAAACAGGAGGTATAAATTGAGTCCACTTTCTTATTTTTTAAAGAATAGTCCCTCAGCAAGGTATTTCATTCCTTCCAAAAATAGTTATATACTTTCATGTTCCTAAGACAATAATTATCACTTATTGTAATGATAATGTTTCACAAATTTAAATACTTTTTGGAGGTTTTATTACCTTGATATAAGGTGTGGGGTTGCCTTTTATATTTAGTGGACTTTAGAAGAACCACAGGTCCTTTAACACTTTGCCTATATTGTGAATTTCTGACGAAATGTTTTCTACATCTGCTCAATGCAATGTGTAATAGACTTCAGTTCTGTTTCAGTGGCTACCTATTCAGAATAGGTCTACCCTGTTGGTTGGTTGCCAATTCAATCCAGGTTCTATAGCCTTTCTCAAAGCATTCTTCTCTTGGATAACTGCAAATTGGCACCTTGTCTCAACCTTCTATTTTTATCTATTCGAAATGCTTGTAGGTTCGGATGCCCACTTTAGCACTTTAGCATCTTATCTGCTGTGATGGTGGCCTCCTTATGATTCTACTGTCATAAGAATTTATGATTAAGACTGCATACAATAGTAAAATACAGCTTGCCATTCTCCAATTTGCATGAAAAGTGGATATTATGAAGGACGGGATTACTTATAATTGATTCTTTAGATCAGGGGTTTCAAACTCAAGGCCTGCAATATGGGTAGATCGGCCCATGGGGACATCAAAGGACCAGCCCCCAGCGCCTTTTTCTCACAATGAACATCATGCAACATCATAATTGGAATTTCTGCATCTGGAATAAATATGATGTGGATTATGTTGAGCATCATCTCATAGCACATAATTTGGGGAATACCTTTGACACAGCTCTATTTCCGGCAAATACATTTTAGAGTTAAGAGATTGGACAGAATTCATGTTTAACACCCACAGTGCACACACGACTCCATCTGAACAAGTAACAAAGAAGAATTAAGGAAGTAATGTTACAAAATCACTGAGCCTTGGATTTTGTCCTTGCTGTCAAGATAAGAATCTGTGCATTGATCCATTCTCTTTGCTGCAATTACATCTCAAATTACCAAGTTAGTATAAACTACCCCATCTATCTCATGGAAAAAAAGATACAAAACAGGCCTAAGAATGTTAATATTGCTCTCATCTCCAGCCTGTGAGCATAGCCAGCTCGATCTCACTCGTCGAGCCTCATGATGGCTTCTGCCAGAGAACGGGCCAGAGGTTTTGGTTGTGACAGCCTCCTGCACCCCTCTGCCAGCTAAAATGGAACCTGAACTCCTCCCCGAGCTCCATTTTCACTGGTAGAAGGCTGTAGGAGGCCATCATGGCCAAAAACAGAGGTCGTTAGGGCTGTGCAGAGGCACCATGGGCCAGTCCTCTGCTGTTTCCTGGGCAGCTCTGAAGACCAGATCTAAGCACACTGTTGCCCTGAACAATTCTTCAACAATACTACAACAATGGTTTCAGGTTTCAGGTTTTATTCAATTTATATACCGCTCCTATCTCCCCAATGGACTCAGGGCGGTGCACAGGAAATTAAAATGCCACAATAGACAACAATAAATACAATACAACGTTAAAATATAATTAAATTAAATAACCTGTGCTAAAATGTTAACTAAAAATCTTTAAATCCCCTATAAAATCCAGTTAAAATTTTATCTAGGCTAAAATCTAAGCTAAATTCTAAGCTAGGCCAGCTAGATGGAAGAAGTGCGTTTTAATTGATCGGCGGAAAAGGCGAAGGTCCAAGATGGTACGAAGTTCAGGGGGTAGGTCATTCCAGAGGGCTGGACCTGCTACAGAGAAGGCCCTTCCCCTGGGCGCTGCCAGCCGGCATTGACCGGCAGACGGCACTCTGAGGAGGCCCTCTCTGTGGGAGTGGATCGGTCGAAGGGAGGTATGTGGTAGGAGATGGTCCTGCAAATAGCTAGGCCCCGTGCCATGGAGCGTTTTAAAGATGGTCACCAGCACCTTGAAGTGCACCCAGAAGGCCACCGCCAGCCAGTGCAGCTCGCACAGGAGAGGTGTTACGTGGGAACACCGTGAGGCTCCCAAGATCCCCCGCGCGGCCACATTCTTCACTAACTGGAGCCTCCGGGTGCACCTCAAGGGGAGCCCCATGTAGAGAGCATTGCAATAGTCTAGGCGGGACGTAACGAGCGCTTGAGTGACTGTGCAGAAGGCATCCTGGTCAAGGAGAGGGTGCAATTGGCGTACCAGGCGAACCTGGTAACGGCCATCACATGGTCATCCAAAGAAAGCTGTGAGTCCAGGAGGATGCCTAAGTTGCGAGCCCTTTCCATGGCCCCCTGGTCACGGCCATCACATGGTCGTCCAAAGAAAGCCATGAGTCCAGGAGGATGCCTAAGTTGCGAGCCCTTTCCATGGCTCCCTGGTCACGGCCATCACATGGTCGTCCAAAGAAAGCCGTGAGTCCAGGAGGACGCCTAAGTTGCGAGACCTTTCCATGGAGGCTAGTGACTCGCCCCCGATGGCCAGCATTGGAGTCAGCTGGCTGTGCTGGGGCGCTGGAAACCACAGCCACTCAGTCTTGGACAGGTTGAGTCGAAGTTTGTTACTCCCCATCCAGACCTGTACGGCCTCCAAACACCAGGTCATCACTTCAACGGCATCGCTGGGATGGTTGGGGGTGGATATGTCTAGCTGAGTATCATCAGCATACAAATGGTACTCCACCCCACAACCGCGGATGATCTCGCCCAGTGGCTTCATATAGGTGTTGAACAGGAGGGGCAAGAGGACCAACCCCTGAGGCACCCCATATGTAAGGGGCCTCGATGTCGACCTCTGCCCTCCTGTCAACACAAATTGCAACCGACCGGAGAGGAAGGAGGAGAACCACCGCAACACGGTGCCTCTCACTCCTAACCCCTCTAGCCTGTGCAATAGGATACCATGGTCGATGGTATCGAAAGCCCCTGAGAGGTCTAACAGGACCAAGATAGAGGAACAACCTCTATACCTGGCCCTCCAGAGATCATCCACCAGCGCGATCAATACTGTCTCCGTGCTGTGCCCAGGCTGGAAGCCAGACTGGCGCGGGTCCAGATAAACAGTTTCCTCCAGGTGTCGAGGGAACTGTTGTGCCACCACACTCTCAACAACCTTCACCAAAAAGGGAAGGTTGGAGACCGGACGATAATTTAATAACAATGCTGGGTCCATGGAAGGCTTGTTGAGAAGGGGTCTCACGACTGCCTCTTTCAAGGCAGCCGGCAGGGACCCCTCACTCAAGGAAGCGTTCACTATTGCCTGGAGCCAGCCTCGTGTAACCTCCCAGGAGGCCAGTACCAACCAGGAGGGACACGGGTCCAATAAACATGTGGTAGCATTCAGCCGTCTCGGCAGCCTGTCCATGTCATCTGGAGTAACAAAGTCGAACTCTTCCCATAATATAGTCTCAAGACCTGCCTCGGACGGTCTGCTCAGACCTGTTTCATTGGATGCCAACTCGTCCCGGATCCGAGCAATTTTATCCTGCAGATAATCTCCAAATTCCTCTGCTCTACCCTGCAAAGGAGCTTCCCGTGGCCCCTGTTGAAGGAGGAAGCGGGTCACTCTAAACAGGGCAGCAGGGCAATTATCTGCAGATGTGATAAGAGTGGCGAGATAATTACGTTTCGCCACTCTTATCGCCACTAGGTAGGCCCTTAATGGGATCTCACCCATGTTCGATCGGATTCGGAGCGAGTAGACCTCCAAGTGCTCTCTAGGCAACTCTTGCGGCGCTTCATCGCCCTTAGCTCCTCGGAGAACCAAGGAGCCAGGGTGGATCGGCGCCGCGTGAGAGGCTGCAAAGGCACGACCCGGTCCAAGGCCCACATGGCCGCACTATTCCATGCGGCCACTAGGTCCTCAGTCAAGTCATGGGTCAGGGTCACAGGAATTGGCCCAAGCTCCCTTTGGAACCTTTCTGGATCCATCAGACACCTGGGGCGGAACCATCTTGGTGTCTCTGGTTCCGCCTCCCCACAGTGGAGTGTAGCGGTTGGAAAGTCAAGCCGCAGGAGAGAGTGATCTGACCATGACAGGGGTTCGATGACTAAATCCCCTATTCCTAGATCACTTAGCCACTGGCCGGAGGCAAAAATTAAGTCTAGTGTGTGTGTCCCGGTGTGTGTGGGGCCCTGAATTACTTGGGTCAGGTCCATGGCCGTCATGGAGTCCATAAGCTCCTGAGCCACCTCAGATGCCTCGCCTACTGATGGCAAGTTGAAATCCCCCATGACTAAGAGTCTGGGGGTATCAACTGCCACCTCGGCGATCACCTCGAGGAGCACAGGCAGGGCTGCTGATACGTAGTGGGGAGCCAGGTACACAACCAGCAAGCCCAACTGCCTCCCATGGCCCCACTTCACACAAAGGGACTCACAGCCGACTACCTGGGGCACAGTGGTCTCCCTTGGCTTAAGATATTCCTTGATAACAACTGCCACCCCCCCACCCCTGCCCTGGGCCCTCAGCTGATGGAGTGCCAGGTAACCTGGTGGGCACATTTCTACGAGGGGTATTCCTCCCTCAGGTCCAGCTCCCCCTCCGACACTAGGTCGTAAATGAGAGGGGCCTTGTTCACCACGGACCTGGTGTTGCACAGCATCAGCCTAGGGTCCTGGCTCTGTGAATCCCGACCACCCAGGTTGCGGGAGAAGCTCAGGGGGTCGGGGCGGGCGACCGCTTGTAAACAGTGGCTATGCCCCCCCCGACATTTGATATGGCCCCCGGCACCCGTCATACCTACCCCTCCCCAGGACCATCCTGATGGGAAGTCCCTCTGTTGGAATGACCCCCATCCCCCCTCTTATATCGGACCTTCTAGACTTTATGTTGCCGCTGCCAGCTGGCCTAGCAAAATATCTGATTGAGCCAATTTTAGGAAACCCACCCACCTCCCTGGAACCCCTTAAACCCCAGCTTAAAAAACTACCTAAAAATCCCCTTAACTTGCGCTTTGCCCACCTCTCCGGGTTAATCAACCCGTACTCGAGGTGGGCCCTCAAATTTGAGGGCCAAACCTGCAAGAGGGGGGATTCCCGCAGGGCGAGGAGGACAGCCCTTGAATACATGGAGGGTAGGATAACACTATGGGAAGGAAGGTCGTACTGGCCATGAAGGAGAAATACATTACAAAATACATTACAAGCTCTCTAAGGGGGGGAACCCCTCCAACAGCAAGACTTAGATGGTTACAAATGTTCACAGTGTTCGCAGATTCAGCAGTTCGGAGAGGAAAATATAAAGGAGGTAATAAAATAGTCCTAAGGTCCTCAAGACAGGAGAATGGAATAGGGGGATCGGCAGTTGGCATGGAGGGCCCCCATGTGGTTGTTCACAGAGCCCCTGTCTCAGGAGTCCCCATGTCCGCGGTCCTCTGCTCCTCTGTTCTTAAGCAGGCGGAGGGAGCGGGTCTGGATGATGTAAATAAGACCAGGCGAGGGCTTAGGCACCGATGGTAAGGGTGGCCTGATATCGCAGTCCTCTCCATGGGCTCCAGTGTTGCAGATGGCGGCCCTCCTCATGCCCCCACTCGAATGTTGTTACCGTGCTCACCTCGTCTGGCCGGGTCTCTCACCCCCAGGCCCAGACGAGGTCTGCCGCTTCGCCAACAGGTGCCTCATCTCCTTTCACTAGCTGCCGCCATCTGTTATGCCATGGAGACCGTCCTCAACAGCGCCGCCACCGCAGGAGTCTGCCACCATAAGGCTGTTGTTTGGGCCAGGCAGGGAGACTGCTCTACAGCCGTTGTTAAGGCCAGACAGGGAGACCACTCTGCAGCCGTTGTTAGGGCCGCGGTGCAGTTCGTTATTCCGTGCTCCCTGTCTCTTGCCGCCTTTGGCCGCTATTCAGCCGGCATTCAGGTCGGGGCGCCCGCCGGCGACACCTGCTGGGGCATGGCTGCGCCACGCGCTCCCGTTGCCCACTCCCCTCACTCTATTCATCCACCTCCGATCTCCGATCTCCTCTGTCATCCCCCGGCAACTCAGTTTATCGTGTCACTCGGTCGCCCGGCCGCCCATCTGTCTCCTTGCGGCCCTACCAGATGGATTCGCTGCCCGATCGCTTCGGCGGGTCTCTCCACCTCTCCGTCTGTTTTTTCCCACCCCCGCACCATCCCGCGGGACCAAAAAGCCCCAGCGTGGTGGCGGGGTCGGTAGCTTGCGGGGCCTAGCCATTTGGTGGTGGTTTGGCTAGGCAAAACATCCCTCACGGCCAGCAAGGCCTACCCGAGCCTAGCCATGTTCAGAGCTTTACCTCCATCTTCGCGCATGCGCAACCACCCATTAATTATTGAATTAATTCAATAAATCCTACAAAATTCATAACAAACAAAGCCACATGTTTCCATTTATTTCTTTGCTAATTGAATATACTTTGTTGTTGCAATGGTGCATGACTCTGAGTGGCCTAGAGATGTGATGGCAAACCTATGGCATGCATGCCCCAGGTGGCACACATAGCCATTTGTCAAGGCATGCGAGGCATTGCCCTGTCAGCTCCAGCTGACTTTGGCCTTCTTTTGAGGCCATTTTTTGCCTTCCAGAGGCTTCCCTAAAGCTCCTGAAGCATCCGGAGAGCCTCTGGGGGAGGGAGGCTGTTTTTGTCTCCCCAGGCTCCTAGAAAGCCTCTGGAGCCTGGGGAGGGAGAAAAAAGAGTGCCAAAAGCGGGGGCTAGCATTGGTCGCATGTGCATTCATGGCATACCAGCGCATGACCCCCTGCACACACACACACCGCTTTTGGCACACGAGCCTAAAAAGGTTCACCATCACTGGCCTAGAGGAATTTATATGAAAAGAAATGTGTAACTGGACATGAGAACATTCAAAATAATCTGTTTGGTCCTGAGTTGCTTGGGATAATATATTGGAAGATGCCAATACAGAATACTCAAAATTATTGTTTCAATTTAGAACATATTTTTCAACTGTTTGTCTCAAAGTTGCTCCCACAATTCAATGTTCTTCTCCCTCCCCTCTATATCTCATTCTCTGTTCCCCCCCCCCATCTCTTTCGTATTGCACCACACATATGTTGTATTCCTTGTTATCTGTTCCGAGTCTTGGAAGAAAAGATTTGATATTTCTGGACCGGCCTATCAGTCAGAAAGTTGCCTGGGGATAAAATTAGCAGAGAAAATCACTAAGATTATCCTTTCTTGCCAAAAAAACTGAATTCAGAATAAACCAATTGCTATAGCTGAAAGAGTTCCATTCTAATCCACAAGATTTTCAATTATTTGTTCTGAGCATATCTTGCTCTATTCTACTGCCAAAAATTAGGGTTCCTAGTGTCTTTTATGAAGATCAGACATTGCTGCAGGGCTTATAGTCACGAACAAGATACAAAAGGAAATCTCTTTCAGAGGAACAAAAGAAAACCAATAGTTTTACAGTAGTTCTAAGTTATTTTATTAACTATACTGTTGTGTCTCTCCCTAGGTATAACACAGAGGAAACAAAAGACTCCCCCAAACCCTTCTTTTATGTAGATTATTATATTGCTTTATGGGCAAAGTCTATTTTGGTGAATTGGGTCATTTTGAGCCCATTTGCGGGTCTATAGTGTGTGTGTCTATAATTTATTTATTTATTTATTTTATTTGTTGAATTTATATAACCGCACCCTCTTCCCGAAGGGACCTGGGGCGGTGCACAGGAAATTAAAACAGACAATATCACAATATAAATAATTAAAACCAAATTGAATAAATTATCCCTGTGCTAAAATTTAAAAATATTAAAACATAATCCCATCTAAAACCCAATTAAAACAATTTATGGTACAGACTGTAGGCTAGGTAAATAACTTAGGCCAAGCCAGCCTGATGAAACAGGAGTGTCTTTAATTTCTGGCGGAAGGTGCGGAGGTCCGTGGTTGTTCTGAGGTCGGGGGGTAGGTCGTTCCAGAGGGTTGGGCCCACCACAGAGAAGGCCCTTCCCCTGGGCGTCGCCCGCTGGCATTGCCTAGTGGACGGCACCCGGAGAAGTCCCTCTCTGTGGGAGCGGATCGGCTGCAGGGATGTATGGGGTAGGATGTGGTCTCGCAGGTAAATCTAGTGAGATGCTTCCTTCATTGATCAATGGCAGTTTAGGTCAGAAACATGCATTAAATCGGTACTGATTGCGCTGAAGCATGAAATGTCTAAGTCCTTTTGGCACAAAAGGAGCCCCACTGCTCCTCATTCCCCCATCCCAGGAAGTCCATCCCAGGCAAGGAGAGCAAGCACAGCAGCAGCAGCCTTGAGAAGGCAAGCGCAACCGAGTATCCTCAGGGAAGCAGGGCCAGGCTGCAGGGTCCTGGTGCCCCAAGAGCTTAAGGGCTTGGCACCTGCACCCCAGGGCTCCGGGCAGCCCACACTGCTATCCGGGAGCCCACACACAGCCTGAGTGGGTTGATGAGGCTCCTCCGGTTGATCAGGCCCCAGCCTGATGCGAGCAATGTCCATCTGGCCATGCCCACCCACCCAGTCAGCTGCAACTACCAGGCCATGCCCACTCTGCCCCCTCCAACCGCCCTCCCCATAAAGGCAACCACAATCCTGATGCAGTCCTCAATGAAATTGAGTCTGAAACCCCTGATACAGGGCTTCCTGCCTAAGCAGGGAATTGAACTAGAAGATATCCAAGGTCCCGTCCAACTCTGTTATTCTATTCTATTCTATTCTCAAGGAAAGCATCGTGGCATTTGAAAAATATTGAAGTTAATTATTGTGTTCTAAAAAGAATTTTGAAAATATTGCAAATTATGTAGTTTCATTATTTCCTGCCTTTGAAAATACTGATCAAATATAGAGTGATAGAATTGAGATGGTTCTGATAGTAAAGGAAAAAAGCACTACATGATCATACCTCCCATTCCCTGCTGACACTCCAGAAGGATACTATGATGTTGTAATCAGTGAGATTTACTCCATTTTAAGTGGGTGTAATATCACTGCTTTTGCTTACCCATCTGTGATCATTTGTGTTGTACCTTTTTTCTTTTCCATATTTATGTAATTCTCATTTTTTAAACAAATATATTCTTGAGGTTATATTCTAGACACAAAATAAATAGCTTGTAGAGTAACTCTTTCAGTTCAAGGACATTAGAGAAATATGTTGGGTGTGACCAACAATATCCTATAATTTTGTACACTTTTAAATTGTTGCTTACTGTCTATTATTTTCTATCACTGCAGCACATAGAAATACTCGTTTTCCTCTCCTCCCTCTCCCTCCCACTTTTTAAAAGAGAAAGATATTGAAAGATAGCAAAGGTAGCTTCAGAGTTATTGAAATGCCTTTTATCTCATTCCTACAATTACATTTTCTTTTAAAAATTCAAAATAACAGATTTGAAAGCTTCTGCTTATCAAGCTCAGTCTCAGTGGTAGTATCTCTGCAAATTCAGCATCAAGCAAAAGCAGCTCATTTTGAAGAATGTAGAATGTGGCACCCAAGAGAAAAGAAGAGAGACTTGCCTTTATTAAATCTTATGACATCAGTATTTTGTTTTCTATTTTCTTTGGTTTTTTTTTTGCTATTTTCTAAAATACCGCTCCAAAATAATGATCTTTGGAATACTGATAAATTGTGTCAAAGATACTGTTTTAACAATTACTTTATTTTAGGAAGTCTTTTTCCCCACTGTGTGTTAATCAGATAAGTAGATAATGTTGCTAGAACAAACTAACAAAAAAGTAGGTTAATTTTCTTAACTTTCAGTATCTAAATTAAGAAAGATAGCTTTTCACATTCCCCCCTTTCTTTTCATACCTAGGAACTGGTATTAAAAATTAGTCATGGTGTCACACTTTGGGTACACGGTGTTTTAATAGGTTAACAAGTAATAAATAGCAAAGCAGAAAGTTGAAATTCAAATTGTTAGAATAGTTGCAATGAAAAATGGAGGCTACATCCCTGAAATGTGTTTCTATATTTATTTTGTATCTACTGAATAAAAAATAAAAAAGAAGATAGTTATAGCATACTATTAAACTATTAACTGTTTAAAAAAAAATACTGAGAAACAGAGCCATTTTTTTCTATTGCATTTTGGTCAGTTATTTGGCAGCATTATTTATTAACCAGAGCTCCAGTATTCATTAATATTAATATATCCCAAGAGATACCGAAATTAAGGTTTTTTGGAAATATTCATATGAATGCAAAATAACAGAGTTGGAAGGAATCTTGGAGGTCCACTAGTCAACTTCCTGCTCAAGCAGAAGACCTAATATTCCAGACAAATGTGCCTTCACATATTTCTAGATATTTCAACATCTTTCAATTACTTTTCCCTTCAAGATTTTCATCCATGGAATCCTTCCCAAGTTTTATCTGTGAAAATCAGCTCTCTGAAAGACTAAGTTTAACTTTGTTCTATTGCTTGCATTGTTCCAATATGACATGGTTAGTCTTCCCCAAATTTCCTACAGCCTCAGCCGCCTCTATTACTTCATCTCTCTTTCTAAGGATAAGCTGGATTTAACTTGCCCTCTATTTCTCTGCTCTATCTTTTGGAGGATGAAGTTATCTGCTAGCTTCATTAGGAACCTGTTTGATATAAGTTGATGTTAGGTTATTTAAAGTCCCCCATTATTATTGTGGTGTACTTCCTGCATACGTTGGCTAATGCTTAGCAAAAGGTTCTTCTGTTTCCACTGCTTGGTTGGGTGTTCTAGTATAAAATGGCACACTGGATGTATGTATGTATGTAGGGATGGATGGATGGATGGATGGAGAGAGAGAGAGAGATTGAAGCATCTGAGTCTTTTTTGAGTGATCCCGTATTGCTTCGTACATCTTTTGTTTTGTATTTAAGTTTCCTTTCTTTACCACTTGATTCATTGTCTTGAGATTTATACTTTGAATTAGCTTCTAAAAGTTTGTTTCCCACCTCCTCCCATTGTAGTTTAAAATCCTTCAAATAAGGTGAGCCAGTTGGTTTCCAAAGATATTCTTCCCAGTTGTGGTTACTCATACCCTTCCAGAAGCCCTTCATGTATATATTGTAGGTTATTGTAAGAATCCAAAGTTCTTGTGTCAGCACAATCTCCTAAACTGAAGGTTTTGAAGGTTTACTTCAAAAGTTATATGTTCCCTCATTGGATGTCTACTTTCGTTGGGTGCGCAGAAGAAAACAACATCTTTGCCCCCATGTCTTCAGCTTTCATGCCTAGCTTCTCTTAACCTTTTGATATAGTTTTCAGGCTCATTGTCATATTATTTGTCCCCACATTGAAGAGGAGAATGTGATTATAATTTGTGGGCTTAATTATTGTGTCTCTCAGCCACATCGCTGATCATTACTCCTGGGAGACAGAAAACTTCCCTAGATAGAGTGTCCTGTCTACAAATTGCTGATTCAGTTCTCCCGAATCTCCTATCACCAAAATATACTCTTTTTGGGGGGGTGGGGGGGTGAGGAAGTCTGGTCTACTTTTCCCCCCTGCAATCAGCACACTTGATGACATCCCTTCTTCAGGTGTCTGCATGCTTTCTTCCAAGGTGAGGTTATGAAATTGAGTGACTGAATGTACAATCCTTAATGGAACTACATTTATATGGATGGAAGTAAGCAGGAAGTTACCCCAAGATTCTTCTGAGCGCTGCTTGGAGAGTCCAAGCATGGGTTAAATTCTGCCTTCTGCCCCAAGACTGAACTGAATTTCTTTGGCCACGCCCACTGTTGCTTGCTCTAACCAGTTTTTCAATTCAATTCCCCAGTGGACGTAATCAAAGAAACTCCAGCAGTTCTTGACCAGATAAGCTTGCACTCTCTTTTAATCTCCACTATTCCTTTCCTATTTTCTTAGAAGCATTGATTTTATTGATAGATTACTTTTGCCTGAATTTTTTTCCTTATATTTTGCTTTGGGACAGATGGGGAGAGTTTTAAAAGGCTTTTTTCCTTTTCTCCCCCTCCTTTCTTCAGGCCAAGCCATTGCCAGGTCGAATAAGAGCTCACTCCACACGGAGTACAGCTACCATCGCGGCTTGGGGGGACACAAGCTTCAATTGAGGAGAGCTGCAGGGCGACCACTTGGGCTTCTCCCTCTCTCTTCGTATGCAATTATAAATTAGTCAAGTTCACATCCGCTGAAGCAGCATTTGGGAGATGAGTGTTACAGGGAGTTCACTCCAGCACAGAGGCCTCCAGCACACCTGTCAAGGATCTTGACAGACTTAAACACTGGGCCCTACCGAACAAAATGAATTTCAACATAGAAAAAATTAAGGTTTTAGACTTAGGCAAGAAAAACCAAATGTACAGGTACAGAAGAAATGGAACCACACTCAATAGCAGTAACTGTGGGAGAGATCTTGGAGTGCTAGTGGACAATCACTTAAATATGAACCAGTAGTGTGCTGCAGCTGCCAAAAAAGCCAATACACTTCTAGGCTGCATTAACAGAGCGATAGAATCAAGATAATGTGAAGTACTGGTAATCCTCCACTTACAACAGTTCATTTAGTGACCATTCAAAGTTGTAACAAATGTTACTTATGACCGTTTTTCACAATTACAATCTTTGCAGCATCTCCATGGTCACATGATCAAAATTCAGGTGCTTGGCAACTGGTTCATACTTATGACCCTTGCAGTGTCTAAGGGTCATGTGATCATTTTTTGCAGTCTTCTGACAAGCAAACCAGGTTACTAACTTACTGAACAACCAAGTTACTAATGCATTTTAAGTTATTTATTTTCAGACTTTGAAATGTTTAGAGGTTAACTTTCTCTTTTTGGAAATTAATTGGATATCATGCATATCATGCTGTCAATGTCATAATCAAATTGCACTTTTTATCAAAATCTATAAAAGAATCCAGAATTGTTAGTTTGTAAAGAATAGCATTTTATCATATATTTTATGGTATAATAATTTTACCTATTTTAACTTAATAAATTTAAGTTAAAGACTTAAACAGATCCTGTTCTTTGTAGACAGAAGCTGCAATAGGAGTTTATATATTGCTTTCATTCTGGATACAAGTGGATTTAGTTATAGCTTTCATATATGAAGTATGATAAGGATTCTCCTGCCTGCCATCTCCATCCCTCTGAATATTGAAATGTAACATAAAACAGCTCTCTGTACAAGTCAATGTTTAGAGATAGCCTTGGAGTAAATAACCCTCCATTTCATGCCAAGAACCATAAAGCTTGGGTGATTTATGAACAGTCTAAGAGTAGAAATTCAATTATGAATGCACTTTCAGGCTATATAAACTTATAATTTATATTCACTTTTAAGATTTGGGTCTCAGAAAGTATCAATGTCCAAACAAGTTCCTACAAGAATAATTTATGTCTGTGGGTGCCTCACCACCCCTCTTAAAATAGTGTTATCTATTTACTTTTTTTTATATTGTTGGTGGTGGATGTACATTGCTGCTGTTTTTAGAGGACATGTAGCAATATATAATTATATGTCACCCAAAATTCATATGCCCAACATTTATCCAAACTGGGCCATGTTTGCTAGTTCACATTATATTTGCTTAATTCAAGCAGAAAATGGATTGGATTGAATTCTCTTTTAAATTCCATCCTCCACGCCTCTTTTCTGGTCTTATTTGCTTGTTGTCTGTCACCTTGCTCATTTTCTCTTTCCATTCCTCCTGGTGGTTTGAAGTTTGAAATAGCTTGACTGTAGAGATATTAAATGTGAAGACAATTGGACATATCTGGATTTCAACATACTTCAAGGAAGCAATCAGATATGAAATGTCTGTTTGCAGATCCTCTAGGCACAAGAAAATAAATAGTTGAGCAGAATAATCTTTTAAATAATTCTTTACACATCTGGAAATTATGAATGTGCGTACTTAAAAAATAACTTGAAAAAGACTTGCATGAGCAAGACCATTCAAATTTTGCATGAACAAGACCATTCATTCATTTGTCCATTAAAACAGCTGAGGGATTATCATGCTTCCGTGGCAGCCTTGAAGAAAAGGTGTGGGTGTTTTAAGAAGTCATCTTGTTAAAAATATATAAAAATACTGCACATGTTGAAATCATAAAAAAAGAGTCATTTTAATGATGAATAGAGAGATAGATCAGTAACACTGAGAAAACTTAAAGTAATATTGGTAACTGTCAGTATGTATGCTTTTTAGTTTATTATTATACGGTTAAACATGTTTTAATTAGAAAGGAAAATAACTCTGCCCTCCAGAAATAGTTAATCCAATATTTTAAAAGTTTGTACAGTATTGTCTCAATTTCAAGTTGATTAAATACACAAACATTCTTGGTGAGGAATACCTTTGTATAAACTCAACAGTTTCACTGAGGGAAGACCATTTAGGTTTGCCAGTGTGAAAGCCTTTCTGTGGCATGAAACTATGCAATTGTCAGATGCAAGGAACCAGATTCAAACTACCGTATTTTTGGGAGTATAAGACACACTGGAATATAAGATGCACCAAGATTTTCAAGAGTCAAATAAAAAAAAAAGTTGTTGCACTCTACAGACCTCCCCAAAATGGCCCATTTTTGTCAAAAAAAAGGGCCACGCATAGCCTTTAGGAGGCTTATAGAGTGCTCCTGGCGGCTGGGGGGGACAAAAAACAGCTTATTTTTCGCTCATTTTTGCCCTCCCCAGCCCCCAGGGGCACTCTGGAATCCTAAAGGCTATGCACACACATTTTTGCAAAGCACACAGGATTTCGGGAGGCCAAAAATGCTGTATTCCGTGTATAAGACACACACAGATTTTCAGCCTCTTTTTTGAGGGGAAAAAAGTATACTTATACTCTGAAAAATATCCATAGATTGCTTGCATTCAAGAGAGTGATCATAATCTGTCTTTGTTTCAGATCATGGGTTAATGTAATTTGGAGGTGGGTTGTTGTGCTTTTTGTTGCCTTTATGATTGTTTTTGTCAGGGATGTGTGATTTCATATTTTTAATTGTTTTTACTATTCTTTTGGTTTTGTACTCTGCCCAGCTTCCGTCAAAATTGGAAGGCTTAATAAGTGTAACCAACTAAACAAAGTTTTTATTTCTGTTCTGGAAATAAAAAGTTTTCTGGAAGTAGGAATCCTGCTCTCTTTTCTTTTGATCTATGGCATTAAATTAGATAAACGAACTTTAAAAAAAAAGCTTTATGAACAGCAGTCACTAAAACCTTGCTGTGTATATGCTTTTTGTTAAATCAGGCCTTGAAATACTTGGGCTCTTTGTGTTAGGTCAGAACTGCACTTTGTGCATCACTGCATTAATGTAATAATAGAAATTATCAAAGATGATCTATGTTGCACTGTGTGCACATAGCCTGCTAGTATTAATAGGTGCTGGATGAATTAACTTCATGCATATTCCAGCTTATTACATATGATAATTTGGAGCAGAAAAAATTCTCAGTTTTGAAATTTCTGAAATATTTAGGGTCAGAGCCTTAACCCTTAGATGAAGGGAAAAATAACTTTGCAAGGGGAAATAGAGGAAATGCAAAAGTGTGTGTAGTAAGTAAAGACGTTGCTAGTAAATAAATATATTAAAACATACTGTCTTTTCCAGTGGTGGGATTCAAATAATTCAACAACCAGTTCTCTGCCCAAATAACCAGCTGGATAGGCATGGCTTGGTCATGTGACTGGGTGGGCATGGCCAACTCAATGTCAGTCACATCAATGGGTGCTTCGCCTTAGCTGTTACAATGTAATAAGGATTAACTGGAGAGACAGTTTCTGTAAGCCTGGGCAATAAAGATTAGGCTAGAAACAACACCAGAATGTTTCCTTCCTGCCTTCCTTACAGGATTAGTCTTGTAAAGTGGAAATAACAAAAGGAGGTTTCTTCCAACAATCGGTTCTCCAAACTGCTTAGAAAGTTAACAACCATAGGTGCAAACTGGATAAATCCCACCACTGGGGACTCTTTCCCCCCTTTCCAAACAGTGAAGTTTTCCTCTGAATTTCTAGGAGCTGAGCCATTTAATACTAAATTTGATGACTAGATATGTCAATTCCTATGTCAAAAATCTTGTCGTAAGCCAATTAACTAAAAAACGGTTAAAATGTAACTACAGAGGATTGAAATGACAGAAGAGAACTTCATTTTCAAATCCATTCTGGCATTGAAGTCCCTTCTTAAATAATCTCTGAGCTTGGAAAATGATCAGCTTCTAGTCTTCTAGGTTATCTCAAATTCTGATGGTTTTTGAGACAAACCTGAAAGGAGGAAGATATATGTTAATTAGTAGCAGGTATAAGTATATACTGAGTAGACAAGCGTTAACACAGTTACACAACATTTGGAAAAATTAAGTATGACAATACCCATGTGAGTATGAAAATCCTTCAGACTTTGTATCAATATCAATGAAGCAGATGTATAGTTTAATTCTGTGGCACTGAGCTCAAATGTTTCTTGGAGAAGAAAATTTCACTCCACTCCAAGTGTGAAAGGAAGGCTGGATCTTCAGATTTATCCTTAGCTGTACATATCTACCCCCAACCACCCCAACGATGCCGTCGAAGTGATGTCCCGGTGTTTGGAAGCCGTGCGGCTCTGGATGGGAAGTAACAAACTTCGGCTCAACCCGTCCAAGACCGAGTGGCTGTGGTTTCCGGCGTCTCGGCATAGCCAGCTCATTCCATCGCTGGTTATCGGGGGTGAGTCATTGACCCCGTGGAAAGGGCTCGCAACTTGGGCGTCCTCCTGGATTCGCGGCTGTCCCTGGATGACCATGTGATGGCCGTGACCAGGGGGGCATTCTACCAGGTTCGCCTGGTACGCCAGTTGCGTCCCTTTCTGGACCGAGATGCCCTCTGCACTGTCACTCAAGCACTCGTGACATCTCGCTTAGACTATTGTAACGCTCTCTACATGGGGCTCCCCTTGAGGTGCACCCGGAGGCTCCAGTTGGTTCAGAATGCGGCCGCGGGGGATTCTGGGAGCTTCTCATTACTCCCATGTAACACGTCTCCTGCGCGAGCTGCACTGGCTACCGGTGGCCTTCCGGGTGCGCTTCAAGGTGCTTGTTATCATCTTCAAATCGCTCCATGGCTCGGGGCCTAGCTACTTGCGGGACCGTCTCCTGCCACATACCTCCCTGCGTCCGATACGCTCCCACAGAGAGGGCCTACTGAGGGTACCAACCGCCGGTCAGTGCCGGCTAGCGGTGCCCAGGGATAGGGCCTTCTCTGTGGCAGGGCCGGCCCTCTGGAACGACCTACTCCCCGAACTTCGCACTATCACGGACCTTCCCCTCTTTCGCCGTTCACTTAAAACATATTTTTTTCAGCAAGTTGGTCTGTAATAGTTTAGACTTTCGTAATATAACATCTGCCAAACACGTAAATGGATGTTAGATTTTAGCGGAATTTTAGCATAGGCTGGGTTGTAATTTTAATGTTCTTAAATTTTAGTACAGGGTAATTTAATTCGTTTTTAACTTTGGATATATTGTATGTTTTTAGATGGTTTTTTAATTTTCCTGTACACCGCCCCGAGTCCCTTCGGGGAGAGGGGGCGGTTTATAAATGTAATAAATTATATTATTATTATTATTATTATTATTATTATTATTATTATTATTATTATTATTATTATTATTATTATTATTATTATTATTATTATTATTATTATTATTATTATCCCACTATACAGTGATATTTGAGGAAAGCAAATGGACAGTTTTCTGGGAAGGGAAATATAATTTTGTAGACATGGCACTGAGGCAATTCTGGTGAGGTCTGTGTCTTCTTGGCAAGAATTAAAAACAGAAGTAATTTATTTTCAAAAGCTGACATTCATAATCTTGTAGATTTTAGGACATAATTTGTGTGTTGACTTTGTCCCAGCATTTTTGCATGTAAGTTCTATAGCCTTATTTCTAATAGAAATTGAGCAGAGTCTAAAGGGAGATCTGCTACTACTTATAAAAGAAACTCCACGGGCTTGAACTGGATATGGGAATGAGGGGGGGTTATGTGTAATTTCACATAATGCCACTCTCCAAAAAGAAAATAAGAAATAAAATGAAATATAAAAATAAAAATAATCCAAATCTTGCAACATGTCAAGAACACTACATCTTATGAAATCTCTTATCTCATAATTTAGGTTTATTTGAATATATCAATCAATCTAGCCATCTATCCTGCTAGCTAGGTATTACCAAACAATTCCACATAGTTATATAATTCAATCTACCTTTTCAAAATTGGCAAAGAA
The DNA here is from genome assembly GCA_039707465.1 of Rhabdophis nuchalis. NCBI lineage: Eukaryota > Metazoa > Chordata > Lepidosauria > Squamata > Natricidae > Rhabdophis > Rhabdophis nuchalis. Next base: position 110,910,741 of record CM077647.1, on the reverse strand, counting down.
TGAATCTAACGAAATATATAGGAAGCCCATTTTCATTACTCACTAAAGTATTTCTATGTACTTTTTCTTTTCACCAAAACTTGTTCCTGAAGATTTAATTATAGAAATGTGTGCTAATGCTCACAAGAAAGCAATATCTCCTAACTATTGACTCTTCCCTTGCAGCATGCCAGCTGGGTTTCTTTAAGAATTCATCTCAAAGTCAAGGATGCACCAAATGCCCTCCACACAGTTTCACACGTGAAGAAGCATCAACATCGTGTATTTGTGAAGAGAATTATTTCCGAAAGGAATCTGATCCACTCACCATGGCTTGCACAAGTGAGTAATTGTTTTTGCTAAACAGAGTTATAAAATGGTTTTTGAGCCATTTAACTGGAAGTGATTCTCTTGTTTTATCCAGAGGAGACGGTTACCATCCCAGAGCCTTCTTTCTTAAGAAATCAGATTTTGAACTTAAAATTTTGCATGAAAAGTAATGAAAAATAAATGATAGGAAAAAAAGTAGGTTCGGTTTCCTGAAGCTGTTCAAGGTAAAATTAGATGGCCAAAGCAGGTGGCAACAGTAAGCTGATCTTGGATGATCTCAAGAAAGTTAAGCAGGGTTGAAACTTGTTAGTATTTGAATGAGAAATCACCAGGAGCATCCAAGATGTTTTTAAGGGTTCCAAATCTGCAACATGGTAGACACAGCGTTATGATCAAAACTTCACCCTTTTTATATGCATGTATTGTCACCCCTGGCTATAGGCTGGACTGAACATTTAAGAAGACAGTGGCAAAGAATGTCTTCCTTGTTGTCATGAAAATTGCCTGGCTATATGCAAGCCCTTACCAGGAAACAAGTTCAACTGAAATATTTCCTTTACCTTTACACATTTTCATCTTCATCTGCTTTTATATGTGAATGAGGGACACAAAAATTACAAATAGGATTTCATTATTTTAATGATTTTGACCTTAAATAAATTTTTTTTTACATTGGATAGATTATTTCAAAGAAAGAAAGAAAAACCACGGACATTATATTTAAATCCCCATCTACTTTCAATTCAGTCCATTTTTGATATATTGTTAGAATGGTAGATTTTCAGCATCTAAATCCCATCTTCAGGTCTCTATGGAAGGAGACTCAGTGGCCATTTTGTTTGTTTGTTTGTTCATGTTTTGGTATGCTGATCATGTATTTCATACGTCTGTATATGCTTTGAAACTGATTCAGAAAGTACTTTGAACCTCAGACACCTGTTTTTGTTATGCAATAACTGTAGAAACTGTTCATTGTCTTTGAACAATTTAAATTTACAAGTAGATAGGCATACATGGGGGAAAAACCTTCTGTAACACATATAATCCTTGACTTACTTCATTTAAAAACCATTCAAAATTGCAATGGCACTGAAAAAAATGATTTATGATCATTTTTCGCACTTACAACTGTTGTGGCATTTCCATGATCATGTGATCAAAGTTCAAACACTTGTCAACTAACTCATGTTTATGACAGTTGCAGTGTCCCAGGTCATATGGTCAGGTTTTGTGATCTTCTGACAAGCAAAGCCAGTGGGGGAGTCAGATTCACTTAACACCCATGTAACTAATTTAACAACTGCGTTGACATCGTTTAACAATTGTGACATTCAAGGTCTTAAAATGGGCAAAATTCACTTAACAAACTGAAATTTTGGGCTCAAAAGTCAAGGACTACCTGTAAAAGTTGCATCATGACTTGCTTCTTTTGAGTTTGGCATAATATGTAAATTGCACCATTATAGCATTTCTAATAAATCATGATTGAAAATATGCCTTCATTATTTTATGGTGGGAATTGCTGATGGTAATTGCTATGTAATCTCTGTAAGAAAAAAATGTATAAACTGAATATCCAGGAAGCAAACAAATAGCAATAAGTACAACTGCATGCAAAGTGTAGGTAATTCTGCTCATATTGAAAACCTCAACAAATCTCTGAAGTGAACAGAAACAAACAAAACCTCTACATACTTCTGCAAGCTTGACTTAATATGTTCTGTTTATGCATAATAATTTGTTGCCAAATCTTACATGAATTAAATGTTATCAGTGGGATAATCTGGGGAAAATGTTCAAGGGAGACTAGATGCTATCTAAAGCGCATTTTAAAACTGTGAGAATCAAGCGTCCATCTTAATAAAAGCTTTCTATTTTCTGTTTTATTAATTATTGTAAGCCATTCTGCATATTTAAAGACATAGAAAAATAGTATATAAATATACATACAGTATGTATAGGGGTGGGTTTCTTCCGGCATTACTGTTCATTCAATGCGTGCACGTGCAGTTCCCTATAAATAGATCTGTGCATACACAGAACATTAAAAATGTCAACAACAAAAAAAGAAGTAGCGGCAACGGGGGGGACTGGGGACGGACCGGTTTGGGGATGTGTTGAGCATGCCATCCTTACCGGTTTGGTGACCCAGTTGCCATTCCACTACCAGTTCCACCGAACCGGTGCAAACCTGTAAAACAAATGTGAATACTCTCTAATGTTTATATTCATATTAGAATTATGATACTCACGCAGCTGAACAAATTTCCAAAACAAATCAGAAACCTTGCTGAAGATTCATATATTTTTGGGGAGCTGCTTCAGGTATTTTCCCCAGTCTCATTTGCCCATATTATCATTTAATTAATTATGATAATCTGTGTGATTCCTGTTTATAGACCTTTGAATATAATCAACAATAATTATCAGGTGAAAATCCATTGGTTTAAGTAAAAGAAATCAAGAAAGCTAATACTAAAGACAATTTGAAGGAAATGAAAGTAATATTTCCTCACTCCAAAAATTACTTTTAGTGGCCATGCAAATTAAAATGTTTAATCTAACCTCTCCAGTGTAATCTTTGTAACTCCTTGAGTATTTTACTGATCTTTTATGAAATTCTTGTTTGTTTTTGTAGTAGTTTCTCTTTCCTAATAGAGTAGCTGTGAAACTATTGCTGAGTGAACTGAATGAAAAATAGATCATTTGCAATTCTGGAATTTATCGAATTGGTACATTTTTTTTCCTTTTCTCCCTGACAAGTCTATTGTACTTTTCACCCTGTTCATAAGGGAACAAAGAAACAAACAAAATCGCAGCCCACGGACCAGATGCATCACACACTGGCCTCACCCATGTCCAGTTTAGCGAAGGGGGAAAGGTCTTAATACGTCGTGTGATGTCACGGGTTTGACACCCCTGTTTTAGAGCAACAAAGTGAAAAACTACCGAAGTTTAAGCAGTGAATAGTGACATTACTAAAATAAAAACATTGGGAAACCATTCTCTTTCATAGTAGTTTGAGGCAGAAAGTCAGCAGCATGATTTTTTAAGAGACTGCAAAAAGGGAGAGTGAGCCTAAGGTTTTTTGTTTTTGATCCAAATCTTCAGATAAAAGAAATATTATTTGACTTTTCTACGCATGTTAAGTTAGCAGCCCTCATAATGCTCAACATTTCTACACTTGATCTAATCCAAAAAATTGAAAAGTGATTAGCCTTTTTCACAACATCCAGATTGCATCAATTTTATGATGGCTGTTTTACAATATCTGTACTACAGCATCTAATCACCTTCTATTAACATAACATGGAATTATCTTCTGGATGAAAAATTGATCCATTTATCAGGTCAATATGCATGATTCACCATTAGTCACTGTCCTAATGTCCATTATGTTAACATATCTAGGTACAGAAAAATGTAAGAAAAAGATAGGATTCATGTGTATGAACAGTCAAAAAAGAAACATGAGAAAGTTCAGAAAGCCTACTGAAAAGTTCTTGAAATACATAAAATCTTGAAAAAGTTAAGAGGATCTGACCTTATTAGTACTTATGTGAGAGATTTAATTTAATTTAATTTAATTTAATTTAATTTAATTTAATTATTAGACTTATAAACCCGCCCCCTCTCCCCGAAGGGACTCAGGGCGGTGTACAGGAAAAAATTAAAAACCATATAAAACATACAATAAATACAAAGCTAAAAATGAATTAAATTAACCTGTATTAAAATTTAAAGACATTAAAATAGAAACCCTCCTAAGCTAAAATTCCCTAAATCTAAAATCCATATATGTATTTGACAGATGTTATGTTATGAGAGTCAATACTATTTACACAAGACCAGCTTGTTGAAATAAATATGTTTTAAGTGAGCGGCGGAAGAGGGGAAGGTCCGTGATAGTGCGAAGTTCGGGGGGTAGATCGTTCCAGAGGGCCGGCCCAGCCACAGAGAAGGCCCTATCCCTGGGCACCGCTAGCCGGCATTGCCCGGCGGTTGGTACCCTCAGTAGGCCCACTCTGTGGGAGCGTATCGGACGTAGGGAGGTATGTGGCAGGAGACGGTCCCGTAAGTAACTAGGCCCCGAGCCATGGAGCGATTTGAAGATGGTAACAAGCACCTTGAAGCGCACCCGGAAGGCCACCGGTAGCCAGTGCAGCTCGCGCAGGAGAGGTGTTACGTGGGAGTGGTGAGAAACTCCCAGAATCCCCCGCGCGGCCGCATTCTGAACCAACTGGAGCCTCCGGGTGCACCTCAAGGGGATCATCGGAAAACACTAACACTAACATTGCAAATTGAAAAACCAATTTCTGTATTGTTTGTAAGAAAACAGTATGGATATATCTGCCGAGAATCAATCTTCAGCTAGAGACTTCATCTTTTCCTACTATATATAACCTGTAAGGTGGGTATTGGCATATGAAATACAGGGTTTGAATACTGAGAATTGAAATCATCAGTGATATGGTGAAGGGATAGTGAAAGGCAAGTAGTCTTTTTTTTTTAATATTGAAAAAGTTTTATTGAGTTTTAAAATTTTTACAAGTAGGGTGAGGGTAAGGTGTAAAAAAGATATTTTGAGAACTTTCACGTCGAGATCGTTGGCCCCTTCCGAGGCTTCGTAACAAAATATAGATAATACATAATTTTCAATAGTACTACAAAATGGAAAGAAGTGCATACAACATTGTAAAATCTGTGCTAGCAATCATATACAAACATCCAAACAAAAGTTATACTATAATAAAAAAGTCATTTTTGAGATCTAAGTCTCTTGGCAATTGTGTCTTCTTGTCCTCCTCCCTGGCCCCCAGTGGTAGTCTTAATTAAGTAGTCTTAATATGCAGAATTGGTTGTAATAATTTCAGAAACTGAAATTAATCTGCCATATTATCTCATTCAAAACAGGTGTGAGACTTTGAATTCATACTCATTTGAATTTAGTTGAATGTTTTCTGCTAAATCAGCCAATCAATGGCTTTGAAAGTTCACATGTAGGATAAAGGTAATAGCCATTTTTGCCTCTCTTCCATTTACCACCATGTGAAATTTAGGGATTTCTTGTCATGATCCATAAAGTTCCAGTTCAGCTAATAAAATCCTATTTTTACTCATTTGGCCACTACTTTAAAGAAACAATTTAATCTACTGATTGTAGCATATTTTGCATTATAGGGATCTATAAAGTGAATATTCATTGAACCAAATAATTTGTTTCGTGTATCCATGATCTACTTTCAGTCAACTACGCATGTAAAATACATGAAATCAACAGGATAACTGGCTATGTAGTATAGATGTGGATGAGTTGGTGCATCATTCATTAGAAACTGCTGCCTTTACTATATCTGTTTTCTAAATAAAGTTGAATTGTTAATAATATGAAGACATAGTAAACAAAACTTGCATCAAGCATTTTGGGAAAATTATGCATATCCTGGGAAAGGGACATTGGAGGAAGAACAGTAGAGCAGGGGTCCCCAACCTTTTTTGCACCAGGGACCGGTTTCATTTTAAAGAAAATTCTGTGGACCGGCTGCCGTAGTGGAGGAGCGAGGGAGTGGGGGAACAGGCAGCGCATGCGCATGCGGGGGGGAGTCAGCTCACTCGGCTCTCTAGGGCCTCCAACAGCGTGAACAGAGGTGCCTGCGCATGTGCACCCAGGGGGAGTCGGCTCTCTAGGGCCTCCAATGGCATGAACAGCTGCGCCTGCGCTCTCCCGCATCCAGTGCGCGCTCTGCCCAGGGGGCTGCCCCCTCCTCCCTCCTCCTCCTCTCCGGCCCTGCGGCCCAGTTCCTATCAAGCCACGGACCGGCACCAGTCCGCGGCCTGGGGGTTGGGGATCCCTGCAGTAGAGGATTGAATTTCTATTGTCCCTGATTTATGTTATTTATTTATATATCAAAATTCTTAACTGCTTGGCTTCTTCAGATGGGCTCTGGGTAGTGTCCAATTTAATCAATATAATAAAACATTAAAAACCAAATAATTTAAGATTAAAAATGTAAAAAAAAAGTATAACATTGCAACAGAAGGAGAAATCCATGATGGGGAGATTAAGAGTTGTTAATACAGGTGGTGGTGGGAATTCTCATAGCACCAATCAGCCCCAGGCCTACGTGGGGCCCCTTATCTCACAGGCAAAGGTACACCGCAAAGTTTTGATTCCTTATGGAAGGGAAAGATACTGGGGGCTTTCCTTACTACTGAGGACAAAATGTTCCACAAAGCAGGGGCAGCAGCAGAAAAGGCCCTCTTCCTTCACTTTTTCAGAGTTGGTGCTGGAATTTCCTTATTTGAACTACACCATGCCTTTTCTCTAAAACAGTAGTTCTCCCATCACTTCTAATTAAGGAACAATACAGAAGATAAATACAAATATATCGCTAGTAAAACAATGTCATACACACCCTTTTGGTCACTGTTACTTTAATATGTAGTGAGAAATCTTGATACCTTCTGTGATTGGTGATTGCTGTGCATTTAGGAATTTTATTTTCCTAATATCATATACCACACTAGCAGCTATAAATTTTATTAGAAGCATCGAAAATAATGCAGACCCAACATAGCTGAACATCAGATTTATTAAATATAAATATGAAAATATTAAATGTATGTCCAAAGTTACAATATTAGTGTCATTATGTAGAGTTACCGTAATTCCAAAACTGATGGGCGCATATATATTTCTTAATTTAAATCAACAGAATTAAAATGGCTACTTGATAACTAATGTAAGAGAACGCTCATCCATCAGTCTTAAAAAACCATCCATTATAGAGACCACAAAATGATAAAAAATGAACTAGTTTTCTCTTATATATTGTTAAAATTAATATTCAATTATATATTGTATATTATCAAAATAATATACAATATATAATTTACTTTAACCATAGTTCCCATAGTTCCATAAGCAGTCAGCAAGTGAGGTCTACTCTGATGGAGACTGGCAGTCCCTAAATATGACAGACAGACAGACAGACCGAGACAGACAGACAGATAATACTTGTATTTCTTGTTGCTTGATTACTTTACTGTAAACAATGATCCTAAAGGCAGAAGCTTTCCACTGCTTCAATATATTCCTTGTTGAAAATAAGGCTGTTGTTATTGCCCTTCATTAATTTTAATCCCATCTTTTCATTATGTTGCAGATTTTGCAGATTATTTTTCCTGTCAAAGTAATTAAATCAGGATAATGCAGATTATTGTTATTTTCTCCTCCAATTTTAAAACCATCTTTCAATCCACCCATGCCCCCCGCAATTCATATTCCAAAAATAGTAAAAAGTACATAAGCTGATCTCACTGCTTTGCCAATTTAGAACAAGTCTGTTTCACCATATTTTTTTCAGATTGTGACTTCCTGGTTTGTATATAGATGTCTCATTCTAGATTTCCTGGAATTGTCGTTTTTCTTAGGATGCTCCACAGCTTGATAGTTTGACACAACAAAAAGCAATTACTGAGCACTGATTTCTGATTTCTTGTTGTTCTTTAGTTTGCACACATCAGCAACAATGTCTGTGTTCCATGGCCACACTAAAACCAGCTCAATCTAACATTTCCTCTCCCTGCATGGTTTTAGTCTGTCTTGGATGATTTTAAACTTTATTTCGCTAGCGTGTGAAATTAAGGATATTATACAATAATTTTTATACTCCATTAAGTCTCCTTTCTTTGGTGTTGGTATATAAACCTTTTTCAATTGAAGTTGAACTTTAACTTCATTATTGCCCAGTTTTGCAGGCATAGTTTAATTAGAACTGCTATATATTCTTCTGTTGTTTGACATAAATCTATAGATATTCCATTAATTTCTGTAGTCTGCTGATTTGGTAATGACTGAAGTATTAGTCTAACTTCATCTTAATATTACACGTTCTTGTAAGTAACTAGTATCTGTTAAGAATGTTGATATCACCACTATACTGAATTTCAATACACTATTTGCTTCTTTGATCTTTTTAGAATCAGTGATTTTAGCATACCAGTTTAAGGTTGAAATCAGCTTCTAAATTAGGACATATTTTGGAAGACTTTGTTTTTCCCATTCTGAATCCAGTGTCTTTAAAAATATTGTTGTAATATTGTTTCTTACTTTTTCTAACAAATCTTTGAAATTTTGGCTGATGTTCCTTCCTGATATCTTTGACTTTCTTGGCTTCCCTTTCTTTTCATTTCTTGGTAACTTCCACCATTTGTTTTAACATTTGGATTCCTTTATGGTCTTTAGCAGTTTGTTTTCCACTTTCATCCTCTACATCATAGTTGTCTAATCCATGAATTGTCTTGGGATGGTTTATTTTTTATATTTTATTATCCTGGATGCATTACTAGTTGTTCAAAACCACATGCATGCATCCCACAGGCCACAGGTTGGACACATCTGTTCTATAATTTCAAAAAAGTTTCTTTGGTTCTTTCACTGAGAATAAGCATTTCAGTGTGATTCCTGATATTTTCTTGACACTGATAGCTACAGGTAATCCTCAACTTACAAAAGTAATGGAACTTACCTATTTTGATCATAAGATGGGAGGATGTTAATTGAAACTCGTTAAGTGGAAGAGCCTTCATCTTGGATCACCCCAATGCATACAGCAAATGAATGTAGGGGTGAATGTGGGGGTCATTAAATATGAATGGAGTGCCTCAAGGATGCCTGCCTTGGGTCTCTCAGGGCCTCCCCCACCCCCTGAGATACTCCCATGCTCTACATCCTTTCCTTGGGTTCCTCACAGCCACCTCCACCCCTCACAATGTCTTGCTTATCTTATGGGGATCTGCAGAACTCAGAATTGTGGGCTGTTCTTACTGGGCAACATGGAGCAGCCATTTGCAAACCGACCTTGGCAAAGTAATATTTTCCCCACATTCTGCCTTTGTGCATGGCCTCTTTAACTCAAACCAAGATAATGAGCCAAAATTTGTGGATTGCAGTTTCTATATTTCCCCGTGAAAAAAGTTTTAAAGGGGGAGAGTATTTTAAAAGGAAAGGGGGAAACAAGAAAAAAATCTTTTTCACCTCCAGTCATCTCCAAGTTACCTCTTTGCTATTATAATTTAATTGTTCTACCCCTAAATCAGGTGACCAGATTTTCAAACTCCCAAAGTGGGACACCGTCGATGGGGGGGCACCCTCCGGCGCGCCACACACCTGCGCAGAGGGCATCAGGGCAGGGGCGCGTTCCCACCCGCCCCCGCAGGGCCCTCTTTAAAGGCAGTGGCGGTAGCCCGGCCCGGTGGCGCTGAGAGCCGCCGGCTGGGGTGGGGAGGGGGAAAGCAGCCCAAGCCAGCCGCTGTTAGCACATCATGCTGGCGTGATGGGCTGAGCTGAAAGCAGCCGCCTCGGGCCACCTTCCCCCTTCTCGCCCGAGCCAGCGGCTCTCAGCACCGCTGGGCCGGGCCGCCATCGCTTCCTACCTGACACCCTCTGTGCAGGCACGTGCCGCACCGGAGCGACCCCCTCTCCTCGGCCCCGATGCCCTCTGCGCAGGCGCATGCTGCACCGGAGCATGCGCTCCTCCTCTTCTTGGCCCCGACGGCCTCCCCGCCTGAACCGGCGCTCTCAGCTATCCACGCCCGCCACCTGCCTGCAAAAAGCGGGACATTTTGAAGAGGCGGCGGGGCATGGGACATCTGCTGCTGAACTGGCACTGTCCCACCAGAAGCAGGACGTCTGGTCACCTTACCTATGTACCAATGATGGATAGACAGTCTTTATTACTGTCAATAGTTAACAAATTAAAGGGAACAAAGAAACAAACAAAATCGCAGCCCACGGACCAGATGCATCACACACTGGCCTCACCCATGTCCAGTTTAGCGAAGGGGGAAAGGTCTTAATACGTCGTGTGATGTCACGGGTTTGACACCCCTGTTTTAGAGCAACAAAGTGAAAAACTACCGAAGTTTAAGCAGTGAATAGTGACATTACTAAAATAAAAACATTGGGAAACCATTCTCTTTCATAGTAGTTTGAGGCAGAAAGTCAGCAGCATGATTTTTTAAGAGACTGCAAAAAGGGAGAGTGAGCCTAAGGTTTTTTGTTTTTGATCCAAATCTTCAGATAAAAGAAATATTATTTGACTTTTCTACGCATGTTAAGTTAGCAGCCCTCATAATGCTCAACATTTCTACACTTGATCTAATCCAAAAAATTGAAAAGTGATTAGCCTTTTTCACAACATCCAGATTGCATCAATTTTATGATGGCTGTTTTACAATATCTGTACTTCAGCATCTAATCACCTTCTATTAACATAACATGGAATTATCTTCTGGATGAAAAATTGATCCATTTATCAGGTCAATATGCATGATTCACCATTAGTCACTGTCCTAATGTCCATTATGTTAACATATCTAGGTACAGAAAAATGTAAGAAAAAGATAGGATTCATGTGTATGAACAGTCAAAAAAGAAACATGAGAAAGTTCAGAAAGCCTACTGAAAAGTTCTTGAAATACATAAAATCTTGAAAAAGTTAAGAGGATCTGACCTTATTAGTACTTATGTGAGAGATTTAATTTAATTTAATTTAATTTAATTTAATTTAATTTAATTATTAGACTTATAAACCCGCCCCCTCTCCCCGAAGGGACTCAGGGCGGTGTACAGGAAAAAATTAAAAACCATATAAAACATACAATAAATACAAAGCTAAAAATGAATTAAATTAACCTGTATTAAAATTTAAAGACATTAAAATAGAAACCCTCCTAAGCTAAAATTCCCTAAATCTAAAATCCATATATGTATTTGACAGATGTTATGTTATGAGAGTCAATACTATTTACACAAGACCAGCTTGTTGAAATAAATATGTTTTAAGTGAGCGGCGGAAGAGGGGAAGGTCCGTGATAGTGCGAAGTTCGGGGGGTAGATCGTTCCAGAGGGCCGGCCCAGCCACAGAGAAGGCCCTATCCCTGGGCACCGCTAGCCGGCATTGCCCGGCGGTTGGTACCCTCAGTAGGCCCACTCTGTGGGAGCGTATCGGACGTAGGGAGGTATGTGGCAGGAGACGGTCCCGTAAGTAACTAGGCCCCGAGCCATGGAGCGATTTGAAGATGGTAACAAGCACCTTGAAGCGCACCCGGAAGGCCACCGGTAGCCAGTGCAGCTCGCGCAGGAGAGGTGTTACGTGGGAGTGGTGAGAAACTCCCAGAATCCCCCGCGCGGCCGCATTCTGAACCAACTGGAGCCTCCGGGTGCACCTCAAGGGGATCATCGGAAAACACTAACACTAACATTGCAAATTGAAAAACCAATTTCTGTATTGTTTGTAAGAAAACAGTATGGATATATCTGCCGAGAATCAATCTTCAGCTAGAGACTTCATCTTTTCCTACTATATATAACCTGTAAGGTGGGTATTGGCATATGAAATACAGGGTTTGAATACTGAGAATTGAAATCATCAGTGATATGGTGAAGGGATAGTGAAAGGCAAGTAGTCTTTTTTTTTTAATATTGAAAAAGTTTTATTGAGTTTTAAAATTTTTACAAGTAGGGTGAGGGTAAGGTGTAAAAAAGATATTTTGAGAACTTTCACGTCGAGATCGTTGGCCCCTTCCGAGGCTTCGTAACAAAATATAGATAATACATAATTTTCAATAGTACTACAAAATGGAAAGAAGTGCATACAACATTGTAAAATCTGTGCTAGCAATCATATACAAACATCCAAACAAAAGTTATACTATAATAAAAAAGTCATTTTTGAGATCTAAGTCTCTTGGCAATTGTGTCTTCTTGTCCTCCTCCCTGGCCCCCAGTGGTAGTCTTAATTAAGTAGTCTTAATATGCAGAATTGGTTGTAATAATTTCAGAAACTGAAATTAATCTGCCATATTATCTCATTCAAAACAGGTGTGAGACTTTGAATTCATACTCATTTGAATTTAGTTGAATGTTTTCTGCTAAATCAGCCAATCAATGGCTTTGAAAGTTCACATGTAGGATAAAGGTAATAGCCATTTTTGCCTCTCTTCCATTTACCACCATGTGAAATTTAGGGATTTCTTGTCATGATCCATAAAGTTCCAGTTCAGCTAATAAAATCCTATTTTTACTCATTTGGCCACTACTTTAAAGAAACAATTTAATCTACTGATTGTAGCATATTTTGCATTATAGGGATCTATAAAGTGAATATTCATTGAACCAAATAATTTGTTTCGTGTATCCATGATCTACTTTCAGTCAACTACGCATGTAAAATACATGAAATCAACAGGATAACTGGCTATGTAGTATAGATGTGGATGAGTTGGTGCATCATTCATTAGAAACTGCTGCCTTTACTATATCTGTTTTCTAAATAAAGTTGAATTGTTAATAATATGAAGACATAGTAAACAAAACTTGCATCAAGCATTTTGGGAAAATTATGCATATCCTGGGAAAGGGACATTGGAGGAAGAACAGTAGAGCAGGGGTCCCCAACCTTTTTTGCACCAGGGACCGGTTTCATTTTAAAGAAAATTCTGTGGACCGGCTGCCGTAGTGGAGGAGCGAGGGAGTGGGGGAACAGGCAGCGCATGCGCATGCGGGGGGGAGTCAGCTCACTCGGCTCTCTAGGGCCTCCAACAGCGTGAACAGAGGTGCCTGCGCATGTGCACCCAGGGGGAGTCGGCTCTCTAGGGCCTCCAATGGCATGAACAGCTGCGCCTGCGCTCTCCCGCATCCAGTGCGCGCTCTGCCCAGGGGGCTGCCCCCTCCTCCCTCCTCCTCCTCTCCGGCCCTGCGGCCCAGTTCCTATCAAGCCACGGACCGGCACCAGTCCGCGGCCTGGGGGTTGGGGATCCCTGCAGTAGAGGATTGAATTTCTATTGTCCCTGATTTATGTTATTTATTTATATATCAAAATTCTTAACTGCTTGGCTTCTTCAGATGGGCTCTGGGTAGTGTCCAATTTAATCAATATAATAAAACATTAAAAACCAAATAATTTAAGATTAAAAATGTAAAAAAAAAGTATAACATTGCAACAGAAGGAGAAATCCATGATGGGGAGATTAAGAGTTGTTAATACAGGTGGTGGTGGGAATTCTCATAGCACCAATCAGCCCCAGGCCTACGTGGGGCCCCTTATCTCACAGGCAAAGGTACACCGCAAAGTTTTGATTCCTTATGGAAGGGAAAGATACTGGGGGCTTTCCTTACTACTGAGGACAAAATGTTCCACAAAGCAGGGGCAGCAGCAGAAAAGGCCCTCTTCCTTCACTTTTTCAGAGTTGGTGCTGGAATTTCCTTATTTGAACTACACCATGCCTTTTCTCTAAAACAGTAGTTCTCCCATCACTTCTAATTAAGGAACAATACAGAAGATAAATACAAATATATCGCTAGTAAAACAATGTCATACACACCCTTTTGGTCACTGTTACTTTAATATGTAGTGAGAAATCTTGATACCTTCTGTGATTGGTGATTGCTGTGCATTTAGGAATTTTATTTTCCTAATATCATATACCACACTAGCAGCTATAAATTTTATTATAAGCATCGAAAATAATGCAGACCCAACATAGCTGAACATCAGATTTATTAAATATAAATATGAAAATATTAAATGTATGTCCAAAGTTACAATATTAGTGTCATTATGTAGAGTTACCGTAATTCCAAAACTGATGGGCGCATATATATTTCTTAATTTAAATCAACAGAATTAAAATGGCTACTTGATAACTAATGTAAGAGAACGCTCATCCATCAGTCTTAAAAAACCATCCATTATAGAGACCACAAAATGATAAAAAATGAACTAGTTTTCTCTTATATATTGTTAAAATTAATATTCAATTATATATTGTATATTATCAAAATAATATACAATATATAATTTACTTTAACCATAGTTACCATAGTTCCATAAGCAGTCAGCAAGTGAGGTCTACTCTGATGGAGACTGGCAGTCCCTAAATATGACAGACAGACAGGCAGACCGAGACAGACAGACAGATAATACTTGTATTTCTTGTTGCTTGATTACTTTACTGTAAACAATGATCCTAAAGGCAGAAGCTTTCCACTGCTTCAATATATTCCTTGTTGAAAATAAGGCTGTTGTTATTGCCCTTCATTAATTTTAATCCCATCTTTTCATTATGTTGCAGATTTTGCAGATTATTTTTCCTGTCAAAGTAATTAAATCAGGATAATGCAGATTATTGTTATTTTCTCCTCCAATTTTAAAACCATCTTTCAATCCACCCATGCCCCCCGCAATTCATATTCCAAAAATAGTAAAAAGTACATAAGCTGATCTCACTGCTTTGCCAATTTAGAACAAGTCTGTTTCACCATATTTTTTTCAGATTGTGACTTCCTGGTTTGTATATAGATGTCTCATTCTAGATTTCCTGGAATTGTCGTTTTTCTTAGGATGCTCCACAGCTTGATAGTTTGACACAACAAAAAGCAATTACTGAGCACTGATTTCTGATTTCTTGTTGTTCTTTAGTTTGCACACATCAGCAACAATGTCTGTGTTCCATGGCCACACTAAAACCAGCTCAATCTAACATTTCCTCTCCCTGCATGGTTTTAGTCTGTCTTGGATGATTTTAAACTTTATTTCGCTAGCGTGTGAAATTAAGGATATTATACAATAATTTTTATACTCCATTAAGTCTCCTTTCTTTGGTGTTGGTATATAAACCTTTTTCAATTGAAGTTGAACTTTAACTTCATTATTGCCCAGTTTTGCAGGCATAGTTTAATTAGAACTGCTATATATTCTTCTGTTGTTTGACATAAATCTATAGATATTCCATTAATTTCTGTAGTCTGCTGATTTGGTAATGACTGAAGTATTAGTCTAACTTCATCTTAATATTACACGTTCTTGTAAGTAACTAGTATCTGTTAAGAATGTTGATATCACCACTATACTGAATTTCAATACACTATTTGCTTCTTTGATCTTTTTAGAATCAGTGATTTTAGCATACCAGTTTAAGGTTGAAATCAGCTTCTAAATTAGGACATATTTTGGAAGACTTTGTTTTTCCCATTCTGAATCCAGTGTCTTTAAAAATATTGTTGTAATATTGTTTCTTACTTTTTCTAACAAATCTTTGAAATTTTGGGTGATGTTCCTTCCTGATATCTTTGACTTTCTTGGCTTCCCTTTCTTTTCATTTCTTGGTAACTTCCACCATTTGTTTTAACATTTGGATTCCTTTATGGTCTTTGGCAGTTTGTTTTCCACTTTCATCCTCTACATCATAGTTGTCTAATCCATGAATTGTCTTGGGATGGTTTATTTTTTATATTTTATTATCCTGGATGCATTACTAGTTGTTCAAAACCACATGCATGCATCCCACAGGCCACAGGTTGGACACATCTGTTCTATAATTTCAAAAAAGTTTCTTTGGTTCTTTCACTGAGAATAAGCATTTCAGTGTGATTCCTGATATTTTCTTGACACTGATAGCTACAGGTAATCCTCAACTTACAAAAGTAATGGAACTTACCTATTTTGATCATAAGATGGGAGGATGTTAATTGAAACTCGTTAAGTGGAAGAGCCTTCATCTTGGATCACCCCAATGCATACAGCAAATGAATGTAGGGGTGAATGTGGGGGTCATTAAATATGAATGGAGTGCCTCAAGGATGCCTGCCTTGGGTCTCTCAGGGCCTCCCCCACCCCCTGAGATACTCCCATGCTCTACATCCTTTCCTTGGGTTCCTCACAGCCACCTCCACCCCTCACAATGTCTTGCTTATCTTATGGGGATCTGCAGAACTCAGAATTGTGGGCTGTTCTTACTGGGCAACATGGAGCAGCCATTTGCAAACCGACCTTGGCAAAGTAATATTTTCCCCACATTCTGCCTTTGTGCATGGCCTCTTTAACTCAAACCAAGATAATGAGCCACAATTTGTGGATTGCAGTTTCTATATTTCCCCGTGAAAAAAGTTTTAAAGGGGGAGAGTATTTTAAAAGGAAAGGGGGAAACAAGAAAAAAATCTTTTTCACCTCCAGTCATCTCCAAGTTACCTCTTTGCTATTATAATTTAATTGTTCTACCCCTATGTATCAGGTGACCAGATTTTCAAACTCCCAAAGTGGGACACCGTCGATGGGGGGGCACCCTCCGGCGCGCCACACACCTGCGCAGAGGGCATCAGGGCAGGGGCGCGTTCCCACCCGCCCCCGCAGGGCCCTCTTTAAAGGCAGTGGCGGTAGCCCGGCCCGGTGGCGCTGAGAGCTGCCGGCTGGGGTGGGGAGGGGGAAAGCAGCCCAAGCCAGCCGCTGTTAGCACATCATGCTGGCGTGATGGGCTGAGCTGAAAGCAGCCGCCTCGGGCCACCTTCCCCCTTCTCGCCCGAGCCAGCGGCTCTCAGCACCGCTGGGCCGGGCCGCCATCGCTTCCTACCTGACACCCTCTGTGCAGGCACGTGCCGCACCGGAGCGACCCCCTCTCCTCGGCCCCGATGCCCTCTGCGCAGGCGCATGCTGCACCGGAGCATGCGCTCCTCCTCTTCTTGGCCCCGACGGCCTCCCCGCCTGAACCGGCGCTCTCAGCTATCCACGCCCGCCACCTGCCTGCAAAAAGCGGGACATTTTGAAGAGGCGGCGGGGCATGGGACATCTGCTGCTGAACTGGCACTGTCCCACCAGAAGCAGGACGTCTGGTCACCTTACCTATGTACCAATGATGGATAGACAGTCTTTATTACTGTCAATAGTTAACAAATTAAACAGTTAAATTTTTAAAAACTTAATGGCTGGAAAAAACATTAAGCATCCAACTTTTACTACATTACAATGGAGGCAAGAATAGACTCTAGCTAATAAAAACAAAGGACAAAGTAATTATTTAAATACTAAGGTACTGAAGTTCTGCATATGAAGAATATCTGTATAAATTCATGTGAATGTAAAGTATGTGAATATAAATAAAATTGTACATTTGTCAGTGACAAATGACATAGAACAAGAGAAATAAAAACCTAGGCCTAGTAAACAAATTTAAAAGGGCATGATGTTCCTGTACTATTGCTGCCCAATAGCAGTGTCTGTTCACATGCTTTTACCTTGTATGCTCAGATGCTTCTACAACAAAGTAAATATGAACATGCCTTAAAGCTCTGCTTCAATATTATGTGGGAATGTAAGGAATATGTGATTAACAGTTACCATATTTTTCAGAGTATAAGACACATCATTTTTCCTCTATAAAGAGGCTGAAAATCTGGGTGCATCTTATACAGCATTTTTTGCCTTCTGAAACCCTGCCCCTTCACCAAAATGGCCGCACGCATACCCTTATGGAGGCTTCCAGAGAGCTCCTGGGGGCTGGGGAGGGCAGAAATGAGCAAAATCCAAGGCGTTTTTGTCCCCTCCAGCCCCCAGCAGCACTCTATAAGCCTCCATAGAGCTATGCATGCTATTTTTTGACCAAAAAATAGCCCGTTTTCACAAAAAAATGGGTCATTTTTCCTCGTTTTGCCCCCCCCCAGGAGCACTCTGCAAGCTCCCCCATGCCTTTTATTTGAAAAAAAGGGGCCCATTTTCGCGAAAAACAGGCCACTTGGGAGAGGTTTGCACAGTGCAAAAAGGGGGGGGGGGTCCCTTTCTGAAAGCTGTTTAGTTAGAGTGATTGATGAGAATTACGTTGGTCAAGTACTGTGCCTGCAGAAACAAAAATTTGTTCCAAAGGTGGTCAGTGATTTCCTTCTCCAGCACATGGGTAAATACACCTGGAAACATCTACATACCTATCTACCTACTCTCTCTCTCTCTCCCTACCTATCTACTGTATTTCTCTCTCTATTTCCCTCTCTATTTTTCTCTCTCTATCCCTCTACCTATCTACCTATCTACACTCTCTCTCTCCCTACCTACCTACTGCATTTCTCTCTCTATCTACCTATCTACCTACTCTCTCTCTCCCCCTACCTATTTACTATATTTCTCTCTCTCTTATTTCTCTCTCTATCCCTCCACCTACTTATCTATCTACACACACTATCTCTCCCTACTTACCTACCTACTGTATTTCTCTCTCTCTTTCTCCCTATCCCTATATCTACCTACCTACCTAACTACACACTCTGTCTCCCTACCTACCTACTTACTGTATTTTCTCTCTCTCTCTCTCTCTCTCTCTCCCTCTACCTACCTACCTACCTACCTACCTATTCTCTCTCTCTCCCTACCTACCTACTGTATTTCTCTCTCTTTCTCTCCCTCTCTATTCCTCTATCTACCTACCTACTTTTTTTTAAAAAATGTGCCTCTTCAAAATCTGGGTGCGTCTTATACTCCGGTGCGTCTTATACCCCGGTGCGTCTTATACTCCGAAAAATACGGTATACATTCCAGGGAACATTCCAGGTTCCCAGATGAATATTGCATACATGTTGTCAATTTGTTCCTATGAACAAACAGTGGAGATATGAAATAATACTGAGCTTTTTTGAGCATCATTGTAGTTTCTCACATCTTTTTTCAGGCAAGAGATAATAATAAAATAATTCAGTTTGATTCTAAAAAAGATCAGTGCTTATTTTTGTGTGTGCGCTGAAGGAAAAACATTTATCTTAAAACAACTTTAAAACAAGAGACCAAGACACACTTACATTGAAGTAAAATGTGATTGACTAACAGATGATTTATTCATGACCGTAAGTCAGGAATAAAGACCTGAAAGAGGACAGGAGTTTCATCCCTGTTTATAGAATTATGCAGATCATTTCCATTGTTATATTAGTCAATTTGGTCTAGTAATTGAGGCACCAGACTAGAAACCAAGAGACTGAGTTTTAGCTTTGGCCATAAAAGCCAGCTGGGTGGCATTGGTGTTACTCTCTCTCAGCCTAACTCATCTAAGGATTGTTGTGGGGAAAATAGAATGAAGAACGTGTGTTGAATATATCGCTGCCTTAAGTTATTCGTAAAATAACAAACAAATTAATATGTAAATATGCAATTTGTCATAGCAGCCAACATTATTGATACAATTATCATTACTGGGATCGTTCTTATATATATAAAAATATTTAATGATTGATGGATAAATGATTAATCCTGCATAACAGAATATTCAATATAAATAAAGAACTTTTTAGAATTTGGAATTATAACAAGTTATTTTAAAATCACCATTATCAAAGGAAACCTGGATCCAAATGCTTAATGCTAACAGTCTTAGCATTTGTTAACTTCTGTAGCAAGCATGTGTTCCTTTACTTTACTTTGTTTATGTTATTTTAGCTACAGCTTAGAATTCCAGACAACCATTTGTTTGTAGGTGAATTTGATAGATTGATAATTAGAAAACACAAGGAAATTAAACCTTGTTTAATTTTTTTGAATTTACCCTCACAATGCACTACTATTTTGTGGTACCTTATAAGATAATTTCTTTCAACAAGTGTTTGTAGATCAGAATATATGAACATTCTGAGAAACTGCAATGTAATTTATATAGAAAATTAACTGTAGCATTCTCACAATTCAAAAAGAATTCCGATACACTTATAATAGTTCTAAAATACTGAGAATAAGTAGAAAACCAGAAGTCTTCTTAACAAGGAAGTATTTAGGAGAACAGAGGACAGGGCTGTTTTTGTGGGGGGAGGAAGTTTTGAATTTGTGTTCACTGTTAAGGGATTTTCTTGCTTTGTAAATTTAAAATACACTGTTAAAATAACCCTTGTTCTAAAAGAATTGCTAGACTGTTGGGAGGCTATTGGATTTCCCATTATCTTGCTTGGAAGTATTCTCTTGATCTCTGAGAAGAGATGGGAAAGTGTTGGATGCTAATGCATTCCCAGATTGGGATCCGATGGCTCATAGCTCCAGTCCTGTCAGAAGATTTGGTTTATAATTCTTTTATCTTTGAAAATATTAGCAAGGAACTTGGGATTTGAATCTGATTCTTACTTTATTTTTCTCACTTTACATACCAGGACCCCCCTCTGCACCTCGGAGTGCCATCTCAAATGTTAACGAGACTAGTGTCTTTCTGGAATGGATTCCTCCTGCTGATTCTGGTGGAAGGAAAGATGTGTCTTATTATATTGCATGCAAGAAGTGCAAGTGGCACTCTGGGCTCTGTGAGGCATGTGGCAGTCATGTCAGGTACCTTCCACATCAAAACAACCTGAAAAACACCTCTGTGATGATGGTAGACCTGCTTTCTCACACAAATTATACCTTTGAAATTGAGGCAGTGAATGGTGTGTCCGGCCAGAATCCAGCAACACGGCACTTTGTTTCAGTCAATGTAACCACAAACCAGGCAGGTAAGTGCAATTTCACACAGATAACTAGGCACCTGAGAGGGCATAGGCTATAATTCTTTTCCAGGTTAGAAGGTGCATAAAAAGGAAGCTGCTTGAAATAATAATTTGCTTTCAGTAAAGAGCATTTTTTCCTCTCTTCTTCAACTTAGATTAAAGAACATGCAACATAATAAAATTTGTTTCTTCTCATGTTAATGAACCATGCAGGAATTATACAAAATAGATCTTCACCATCAAATTCTCATAAAATGTAAAGCATTCAATTGTTACTATTTGTAATAGAAAGGATGATGAAATCTATATGTTTTTCCAAGAGCCGTTAATATAGCAGATAATCTCTTTACAACTAGTATTTGAAAAGGAAAAACTTTAAATATATTTAGATCTGTTAGTGGTTTCTGTTACAAGAAATGTGTTGTTTCTATACTATAGGTGAAAGCATATATTCTGACAAGCAAAAGATCTTTATATGAGATAAGAAAACAGAAACCAAGCAGAGTGCCCCTAATAGGAAATATTTGCACATGATGTAATAAAAGACCTCTCACTGTCTTATACAAACTACTAAAATGCATGCTTGCCTTTTCTTTGCTCTATAGTTTTATACCATTACAAGTTTCTTGTAAAATATGATACTTGAGGAGAAATATAATTGGAAAACAAAAGAGCAGATTTAGCATTTTCAAAACATAGTTATGAAATTGTTTTTCTTGGTTCAATCACATTTGAAGAAATCCGTTTCAAATGAAGAGCATTTTGTTGAATAATATGCCATGAGCAGAATCTGTAATATCATCAGTATCTTTTATTAAAGATCATAAAAACCTGTAGTTAAATTTCATTCTGTTTAATTGCCTCTATGTTCTTTGAATAAGTGATTGGACCTCAATAGTTAATATAACTATTAAATCATTTTGTTTGATTTTCCCCCTATAGCCCTTACTCAAGTTGTCACAAGTAGTATCGGGGTGGGGGGGTTGTCTAGTTTTGTGTTATCATTCTCACCACTGCTTTAAAACTTGTTCAAAATTTTACTTTATCAAGGCTTAGCAATGGCTAAACATAATAAAGAAATAGAATAGTGATGAAAATAAAGCTAAGTAAATGCCTTGTATTCTCTTTTGTCTAGAATTTTGTACCATTACCCTATGAGTTTCTTTGTTTTATACCAACTATCTTCAGAAAGATGGAAGGCTGGCTAAAGAAAGAACATTAAAAAAAAATAAGTCATAGGTACACAGTAATAGCTTAGCAATAAAACAAAATGACATTGATAGGGGCAGGAGTTTACCTGGTACTTTGGCTAAGGTTTGGAGAAATAGCTAAATTTGGCAAGGTTTCTGGAACATTAGAGTGAGAAACATACAATCTCTGAGGAGTGTCAGGTCAGAAAAGTCACACTTCTTACATCTTAATAAAAGTCATTGTTTTATTGGGGGGAACCTTGAGTACATATACTCTGTGTCATATCTGCCCCAATCTGATCCCTTAGGAAAGAAAGACCCTTGACTCAATTGGGTTGAAGCAAAAGGTTATTTTACTAAAAATATGTTGGCTGCAGTAAGATCAGTCTAGCTCTGGATTTCGCACACTCAAAAGATACAGAAAAGTTTCCCACCATCCTAACCTTCCCCCTCCCTCAGACCAATCCATCTTCATCCAGCCAGAACTTGCTAAGATGTTTTGAGAACTCTGAAATAATTTGGGGTAATAGGAATTCTTTCTCAGAATGCCTGACCTTGGAGTCTAGTGCAAACTGCTGCTGAGCTTTTCTGGCCTTCATCACCTGCCATCCCCCCTTCCCTATTTCCCATCACATACACACACAGCTTTATTGCCCATTTATCATACCTTCCCCTTTCTAGCTTTTGATGACAGGATGCCTGTGAGGTGCTAAGCTGCACCTAGCAGATCTCATATTGATAGAGACATCAGTCCCACAGAGGAAAAAGAAGAGAGGAGGAAGAGACACAAACATTCTCCAATTAGCAGACAGTACAATAAGGCTTATCTTATGTAATGCTTATGGAATTTTTAAAGCAATATGGAGGCCTTAATGTGTTAAGGCACAGTGTGGAGGTAGCCACCCATTCTTCTATCTCCCTGTCCATGTTAGACACCACACATAACTCCTGGCCAAAGATATCATCCTGACAATTCCAGGATGCCCTACGTGTAAAGATTTCAATACTGCAATTCGCAGTTTGGGTGGAACAACAACCCAGTCCCCCCACAGTAGGCAACCATTTATTACAGACAGTTCATCACATTTGCAGTAAAACATTTTAAATTCAGACCCTACAGGTGCCTTGGGCCACCCCCGCCACATCCAGTTCAAAACCTGTTTGAGCATAGAATCCTTAGCTGAGTGGCGGGCTACATCACCAGACCAGACAGGACCAGGCAGTCAATGAGGAGGACTGGTGTCTCGGGGGTAGGGTCTGCAAGCAGTTCAGGCAGTGGACAGTGACTCAAAGTATCAGCATGCCCCAAGGTAGAGCCAGGTCAATGGACAAGGCAATAACTGTAGGCCGTGAGGAAGATAGTCCATCTGGTCATTAGTGGTGACAACGAAATAGGAGTAGGCCAGTCCCCAACCAGCAAGCCCAGCAATGGCTTGTGGTCCGTGATAAATTCAAAATGATCAAAATGATCACCATAGAAGTACTCATGGAACCTTTTTACACCGGCCACCACAGCCAGAGCCTCACGGTCCAGCTGGCTATAGATCCTTTCAGCGGCAGACAAGGTTTGCGAGTAGTAGGTGATGGGTGCCTCAGTTCCATTGGGCATGCGGTGGCTGAGGATGGCTCCGACACTAAACAGGGAAGTGTCTCAAGTCAAGACAAGTGGAAGGGTCTGGCTGAATTGGACCAGAAATGCGTCCGCTGACAGCAGTCTTTTTACCGTAGCAAATGCGGCTGCTTCAGTTCTGCCCCAAGACCACTTGGCGTTCTTTCTGAGAAGCCGATGTAAAGGCTCTGCAGCTGTGGCTTTCTGTTTGAGAAAGATGCTGTAGAAGTTAAGGAGCCTGAGGAACACCTACAGCACGGTCTGATTGTGAGGTGTAGGGGCATCCTGGATTGCTTTAATTTTTTTGTTGGTCGGGTGAATCCCAGAGCCATCAATAAGGTATCCCAGGAATTCAACCCTTGGCACCTTAATTTGGCATTTTTCTTTTTTGAGGCAGAGGCCTGCATCTCTAATTCTGGCCAGAAGAGTACCCAATCTTTTAAATAATTGTGCCTTATTTGCAGTCGATACCAATATGTCGTCAAAATAGGGTACGACTCCAGGAATCCCCTGAAAAAGCTGTTCCATCACGTTTTGGAACAGTCCTGGGGTGATACTAACTCCAAATTGCAGGTGGTTGCATTTGAATGCACCCCTGTACATCACAATGGTTTGGGCCTCCACTGTAGCGCCATCTATAGGGGGGCAGAGGTCGTCCTCGAGACCCCTCACATGTGGGGTGCCTCAGGGGTTGGTCCTCT
Source organism: Rhabdophis nuchalis (assembly GCA_039707465.1). Classification (NCBI taxonomy): domain Eukaryota; kingdom Metazoa; phylum Chordata; class Lepidosauria; order Squamata; family Natricidae; genus Rhabdophis; species Rhabdophis nuchalis. The sequence goes on along the minus strand of CM077647.1, from coordinate 110,886,648 downwards.
CGCCCCTCCTGTTCAACACATATATGAAGCCGCTGGGTGAGATCATCCGTGGTTTTGGGGTAGAGTACCATCTCTACGCTGATGATACTCAGCTGTATATATCTACCCCAAACCACCCCAACGATGCCGTAGCGGTGATGTGCCAGTGCCTGGAAGCCGTGCGGGTCTGGATGGGAAGTAACGGACTCAAGCTCAACCCGACCAAGACCGAGTGGCTGTGGTTTCCGGCTGCCCGGTTCAACCAGCTGTCTCTATCGCTGGCCATAGGGGGCGAACATCTTGCCCCTGTGGATGGGGCGCGCAACTTGGGTGTCCTCCTGGATTCCCGGCTGTCCATGGAAGATCAAGTGACAGCCGTGGCCAGGAGGGCGTTTTACCAGGTTCGCCTGGTTCGCCAGTTGCGCCCCCTATTGGACCGGGATGCCCTTCGCACAGTCACTCATGCTCTCGTGACATCCCGACTGGACTATTGTAACTCACTCTACATGGGGCTCCCCTTGAGGTGCACCTGGAGGCTGCAGTTGGTCCAGAATGCAGCCGCGCGAGCAATAATGGGTACCACAAGGTATACCCATGTAACACCGCTCTTGCGTGAGCTGCACTGGCTACCTGTGGTCTTTCAGGTGCGCTTCAAGGTGCTAGTCATCATCTTTAAAGCGCTCCATGGCTTGGGACCTAGCTATCTGCGGGATCGGATTCTGCCTCATACTTCCTCATGGCCGATTCACTCTCACAGAGAGGGACTTCTCCGGGTGCCGTCCACTAGACTTTGTCAGCGGGCGACGCCCAGGGGAAGGGCTCTCTCTGTGGCGGGCCCTGCCCTCTGGAACGACCTCCCCCCCGATATTAGAACTACCACTGACCTCCGCTCCTTCCGTCTGAAATTGAAAACGCACTTTTTCTGCCTGGCCGGCCTAGAGTAACCTCTTACCATAGTATTATAGGGTTTAGGGTTTTAGTGATTGGTTTTGGGGAATTTTAGCGCAGGGTCTTATTGTTTAATGTGTTTTTTAACTGTTTTGTATATTTATGTATATTTATTGTTTTAATTTCCCTGTGCACCGCTCCGAGTCCCCTTGGGGAGAGGGAGCGGTCTAGAAATTAAATATTATTATTATTATTATTATTATTATTATTATTATTATTATTATTATTATTATTATTATTATTATTATTATTATTATTATTATTATTATTATTATTATTATTATTATTAACTGTTGGTATGCCTGTGTCATGTCCAATTTTGCCAAAAAAAGTCTTGGGCCTAACGAGTGTAATAAATGTTGTACAACAAATTTAGATGGTTTGGAAGAGTAGCCTCTGTTTTAAAACCGATCAAGCGATCGATTGGAGTGATGTTGGCTTGGACAAATCTTTTGCTGTCTCAAATACTTCTCATCAGCAGTAGCTCAGGAACATATTCTTTTTCTGGCCTTCAGAAAGGCCCATGAGGTCATTGGCTTTGAGGAAGCAATCAAACCTCATCAGATAGGATTTCCAGTGTTTCGGTGGCTGGATCATATGGAGTCGGTTGGGCGTGCGTTGTCATCTTGTGTTCATGAGTGCATTTGAATTTGCCGCTCAAAGATGGCTGCTCGATGCCGCACCGAGCTCTAGGCTGGATTTGACTCGCTGATTGTGTTAGCTCTTTTGGTGCCTAGTCGGCTTCCAATCCCACCTTCATCGCCAGTGTTAGATTGGGTGATGGAAGAGGCAGATTCAGGCTCAGAGTAACAAATAGCTCTTTATTAGTTCAGCTCAACTATGTACAAATCAGCAAGATTCAGTCTGACAGCAGCCTTTTTATAGGGAGCTGTCAGACCCGTCGACCAATCAGATTGAATTTCTGTTCCCGCCGAAACAGAGGACCTTGGTGGAAACCATTATTACTGTTTCTAGTATCTAACACTATCTATCTATCTATCTATCTATCTATCTATCTATCTATCTATCTATCTATCTATCTATCATTTTTTATTTGCTACTTAGTTTACAAATAACTCAAAGTTGCAACACACCTTCTCCACAACAACAATCCAGTGAGGCTGAGAGAGATTGACATACCCATCCCTCATGGCTAAGACAGGACTTGAACTCATGATTTCTCACTTTTTTAGCCTGGTGCCTTAATAACTGGACCAATTTCAATTGAGAGCCTTGTGATTCATAAACACATAAACCAGAGTAATAAACAAAAGAAAGCATAATAAAACAATTAGCAAAACTTCATTGACTGATGTTACGTATATAGGACAGTCTCTGTCTCACTTATCACAGTAGGAGCTGTGAGCAATGGCAAATAGTATGCTTTTGTTGGGTAAATTTTATAGCTCTTGAATCTCTCCCCTCCCCATCTCATATTAATTACATAGCTTTTGGGAAAGTAATCAGGAAATGGTGTTTCTTGGCTTAAAATTTATGCAAGAATCTGAATGGGCACTAAATAAATTGGATCTATACACTAAAGCTCTGTCTGTTTGTAACTTTAAAATGAAGAATACAGTGCATAAAAGGATACAATTTTTGAATCAATATACCTCAAATGGTCTAACTTAAGAATGTGTCCAAGACTCATAACTCTTGTGGCTTTGAAATTTTGCAAAATTGTGGCTGCTTCAATTTGGTTGTGCAACTGCACCACCACGATCAACTGCAGTCACATGATAGTTATTTCCAATGCTTCCTGAATGGGACTATTAGCTATTGAGACTTGGCAATTATTTTTTTAAAAAATGATTTGCTTTATAAAGTGATTCTATCAATATTTTACTTTAAAGGTGAATTATAAGTCTAATTTTTGATTGGAAAATATCTGTGATATAACTAAAAAATCTAAAGTATATTTGAAAAGAAATTAAGAAGGGTTATAATATCATTCCACAGCTTAAAAAATATTACAGGAAACTGATAAATGGCATTGATTAGAAATTGGTCAGTTACAGTGAGCAGCTGATACAATCAAGTAATGGCTTTCATGTGAAAACATTTATTAGTTGTTAATCTATGATTTTCTGTTCAATATTCAATCTATTCATTTCAGTGGACAGTGAGATGAGAAGTAGCAAATGTACCGTATTTTTCAGAGTATAAGACGCACTGGAGTATAAAATGCACCATGATTTTGAAGAGGTAAATTTTAAAAAAAGGTTTTGCCCTCCCCGGCTCCCAGAAGCACTCTGCAGGCATCCCAAACCATCTGCACACCACATTTTTTGTGAAAAATGGGGCATGCAGAGACTTTGGGAGGCCTGCAGTGCTCCTGGGGGCCAGGGAGGGCAAAAAATGTGAAGTGAGGGAGCTTGATCTTCTTAAAGAGTAAGGCTTTTATCGATCTCCAATCCACTTTTCTCTTCAGCGGGGAGGGAAAGACATGTGGGGGCTGCTGAATGGCTGCTGCTGTGCTTGGCTGGGAAGGCCCATTGGATGAGGAGGGCTGGGGATCCCTTCTGGGGATCCCTTCCTTGAGCAGCAAAAGGGTAGCATAAAGGAAACGAGGCTGCTTTGTCACACACAAACACACACACACACATGCACACACACCCCAAACTCATCCTGATCTGTCATGCAGCAAAGAGATATGATAGCTGGGCTCAATAGCAGCAGTAGCAATAAGCACGGCATGACAGATTCAGAGAGATTGGGGGTAGGGGGTAGGGGGTGAGCAAGGGAAGAGAACCAATCACCTCTGCACGAAGACTTTTCTCAGGACCCTAGATCTCCACTTTCTCTCTGGAAAAAGCTATTGTCATCGTTGGGATTTTGGCTGGTGAAAGAAGCACTGGATGGAAAGGAAACCTCGGAATGCAGCAGCTGCCAGGCTCCAGGAATACGGCACTCCTGTATTCTGAAGTTCGCTTTCCATCTCGCGCTTGTTCTATTAGCCAAAATCCTGAGGATGCAAATAGCATTTTTCCGGAGAGAAAGTGGAAATCTAGGGTCCTGAGAAAAGCCTTTGTGGATATTGTTTCTTGTCCCTTCCTCCACTCCCTCCCCGAAGCCTCCCGGATCTGTCCTGCAGCGAAGAGATACGGTAGCTGGGTGCAATAGCAATAAGCAGATCCAGGAGAGATTGGGGCAGAGGTGGGGAGGAGGAAGGGAAGGAAAGAGGAACAATCTCCTCTCTATGAAGACTTTTATCAGAACACTAGACTCCCCCCCCCCATCTCTCCGGATTTTCAGGAGCCAAAACCCTTTGAATCAAGCTTGATTGTCCCCATTTCAGGTTTTTAACTTCTCAAACTTGCCTTCTGAGAAATCTACCTTCTCTGAGGCACCTTTTGATTGCAGGAGGAGGAGGAGGGCAACTTAAAGCAGCACCTCCTTAAACGAAAGCCTCTGAGTAACTGGGAAAGAAAGGCATGCTTTTCGGGTGGCAGTTTCCGGCAGATTCCAAGTGCGGCTTTCTTTCCCAGTTACTCCAAGTCTTTGGTATACTCCTACCTCGCCCTCCTCATCCTGCAAGCGGAAGGTCCCTCAGAGATTCGGCGGACAGCTCAGGGGAGACAACAGCCACAATTATTTCATTCTCCAGCAATCTGAGGAGCCACTGCCACCGCTGCCACCCCCTCAACCCTCCTTGGAGTCAAACCGAGTGGAGGTCCTGAAAGCGAAACCTCTCTCCTTTCCAGTGATCACTATCTCTGCAGCGCCAGATTCGCTGCCCCTCTTTCAGATGACCCAGGCAGCTACATTATAAGACGCACCCAGATTTTTACCCTCTTTTCTGGAGTAAAAAGGTGCGTCTGGTACTCTGAAAAATACAGTAATATATTTGTGGCAGGTTCCAAGATAAAATCTGTTTTTTTCCCATGACAGACTGCACTTTGTGCTACAAAGAAGAAATTCTGTGCCAAGAAAAAGTGCAGAACAGTCAGATTTTTTTTGTCTGCACCTAATTAAAAATGATTATAAATCTGCATTTCTGTAATTTAATATAAGCAAAAATTATTGTCTTGCACCTTAAATCATGTTTTGTCTTCTAAATCCTTATTCTTATTATGAGGGAAAAACTACTCAATCTCATTCCTGCCCATACCTCTGATTTCTAAAAGTTCAATGTACATGCATCATCATCATCATCATTATCATTTTAGCCATTGTCCATCCACTGCAGGATAAAGGCCCCTTCCAACCTATACGGTTTGAGCTTTCTTTTGCCGATTGGGCTCACAATACTTGCTGATGTTTTGGGTCTCTTTCATGGATGCTTTTATTAAAGTGGGATCCATTCTATAACTGCCTTGGTCCAACTGCCATCAGTTCTGCTTGCTATGTGACCAGTCCATTTCTATTTCAATTATTTATCTTGACATAATCACTCTCTTGATGATATTGTATACTTTTGTTTGTTCTCCAATCCATGTACAAGTCTTTCTATCTTGACTTGTAATGCAGAAAATGTATCTTTCCGTGGCTCTTTGTGCCACTCATAGTTTTTGTATTGATTGTGAGTTTAGTTTCACATGTTTCACTGGCATATGTTAAAGCTGGTAACTCTGATCAAGAATTTTCTCTTCAGGCATAGCAGGAGCTTGTTCTTGAAAATTATGCTTAGCCAATCACATTTAACGCATGTTTCAGTTTCCTTTATTTATCTTCCAGTGAGATCTGTTGCCAAGGTATATGTAGTGGTCTACTACATCTAGTTCTTCTCCTGATATATATATTTTTTCCCTTTGGTGAATTTATTAAAATAACCTGGCTCTTTTTCGTGTTTATTTTTAAGCCAAATGGTTCTCCTGCTTCGTGCAGCTCTTGTATGTGTCTTTGTAGCTCTTCTGGGACTTGTGAGAAGAGAACAACACCATGCAAATCTAAAGTAATTTAAATAGGCACCATTGATTTTTATTCAATCTTTTGCCCAATGTAGTTTGCAAAATACTTCTTCAAGGCAGACTGAGAAAAGAGTAGGTGATATTGTATCACCTGGCCTTGCACTATGCTCTATGCCAGTGTTTCTCAACCTTGTCAACCTGAAAATGTCTGGACTTCAACTCTGGCTGGGGAATTCTGGGAGTTGAAGTCCAGACATTTTCAAGTTGACACGGTTGAGAAACACTGCTCTATGCACATTATCTGTATTATTTCTAGTCTTCTTTGCATTCAGAAGAGTTAGTATTAAAAACGTGAGATCCTTAGGATGCTGAGCTCTGCAAGGAACATTTATTTCGATCTATCTATGCAATTGGATGCCATGGTAATATCCCTCATTCCGTCTCAAGAAGACGCTAAGCCTGTCACACTTAGTGGAGAAAGGAAGGCGAAAGAAATGGTCTAATTCTACAGTGAAGGTAAATTCTAGCTTTTTTGTGGCCACATGGAAAGGATGTGCAGTGTCAACATTAATTTTACTGCATTTTCCCAGTAAAATGTCTACATAATGACATTGGTAAAATAGAGTGCTGCAGGTATCCCTATTCATAAGGAAGAGTAGGAGGAGCAGTAGCCGGAGGAAGAATGCATACTATTTTCAGTGACAGCTGCCCTTGTATGGAACTGATAGTGAATCTCACTTCAAAAGATTTTGTGCTACTTACTTCGCTTAGGATAAAAAATGATTTCAAATCCATAGCTAGTTATTCCAATCTAAGCAATGAATTGCAAGCAAAATTATGCAATGAACTCCAGTGTTTTATTTTGAAAAGGAATGCTATGTCTTCATTTCAAGTTATCCCTCCAAATGAATTTAAAACATGAACTCCCACTTTCTGCACTTCAAATTACAAGCATATGTTTTACCAGCAGGTTTTGGCTGCTATGGAAATAATCTGCTCAGAAAAAAAAGGTTGAACATAATGGATTGGAGGCATGTAGACTTCTTGTGATCTCTCACAAAAGCTTTCTTTTATTGCTTTTTGGTTCAGAAAATGAGTGAATAAGAGGGGAAAAGAGATATTACAGAAATGTAAGTAAAACACAGAAAGGCATTTTTCCTCCCTTTCTTTTCATGCTTTGCAGTGCCCAAAAGTTAACATAAAAGCCCGTTGGCACATCATCCTAGCAGTTGAATTTATCCTGGCACTTTGCCTTTAACGTTTTGAATGTTATTTTTACTATTGGTTCATTAAGCTATTTGGACAATTTTTGTTCATTAATAGACATGTATGTCCCATTGTATACTATACAAAATCCAGGTCGGATTATTTTGAGTTTCTTTCTCATGCTTCCCTTTTGTCAGGACTCTATAATCTCTTCTGCAGATACTTCCTGAACAGCTCACAGCTTGCTCATTTCTTCCCCGTATCCAGGGTCAGTTCTAAATCCTTTAAAACCACAGACATCTGAAAACCATTAACCTGATAGGCCTTTAAGTTCTCTTTATGATTTTATAGAATTACTTCTGCTAAAATGTAATACATATATTCTTTACAGTTTTTATCTGATATGCAGCCTCATTATGTTGGGGAAAGATCCACTGTTGTTTTTATGTAGGCATTTGTGTACAAAGAAAAATATACCAAGCAAAAACCACAGATTGTGTAGTATTTATTTATTTATGGTAATATATATTTTATGTAACTTTACATAACTTTTCCTACAATCTCAAAGCTACAATAGTAAGCATTTCATTAATTTCAGAAGGAGAGGTTTACAAAATACAGCGAAAAACCAAGGATGCCTGAAGGTAATATAATGCAATCTTGCAAGACGTAGTATACAATTAATTAATGTTCAGTAATGTTAATTGCACTTTCAATGAATTAAGACTAAAGTAACATATAACAAAATCACCCAAATGTTTTTGCAGTTATTTAGATGTGATACATTTATTGAACTTAAATAAGAACTATGCTTTATATCATAAACTGCTTTTATTGAAAGGCTCTTTTGTGTGACAGTAGAGGAAAGTGAAGCTTGTGTGAGATAGTGAAACTAGCTATGGGATTCTAAGTACCCTATTTGGTATTCAGATTCCTCCATTATTGGAAAAGTTGATCTGAATAGTTGGCACTATTTTATCCCTCACATTTTGTTGTTCTCTACAAATTGATGTACAAACATGATGGTAAGGAAATAGAATGAGCTGGCAGGGGACAGCTGACACATCAATCTCAAGAACTAATACAATTAATCCCCCAGGTATGAACGTTCATTTAGCGAATTTTCACAAGAACACATTTATTCATAAAGAGTACTTACATTAGAAATTCAAAATTGCGATCAAAAAGAAGCCTCTGTAGCCATGTGACTTGGATTCAATCATTACTACAGTGGTGGCAATTTTTAACTCTCTGACTTGCCTGTTGTAGGGTTCTCTCTTTTTTTGGTCCCTGATAAAGTGGTCAAACAAGATCCGGTGACTTTTGCAGCTGTGTATGGCACCAAGGTTTTTTGTTTATTCATTTGTTTTGCTGTTGTGTGGGTTTGAGAACTTGTGCTAGACGTGAATGCTAGAAGTGCTTCTGTAAGTATTTTAAAATATTCTTTTTTGTGATTCTATAGTACTGTTTATTTGTAGGCACTTTAGGAACTGCTCTGGTTTTTAAGTATTGTACTTTGCAAACTATTGTGTTTGTAAGTACAGTATTTTGCAAAGATAAAGTTTGTTTGCATTTGCCTTGAAATGCTAGCCAGCATCTACACAAAGTATTCTATAATGTTGTGTTTCCTTGCATTTATTTTGGAGATTAGTGTATATTAATAATAATAATAATAATAATAATAATAATAATAATAATAATAATAATAATAATAATAATAATAATAATAATAATATATTTATTTATTTTATATACCGCGTCCTCTCCCCAAGGGGACTCGGAGCGGTGCACAGGGAAAACTGTAGTTTGTAGGTTTTAAATTTTAATTTTAGAAGTTCCAGAAGTTGTGGGTGCCCTATTACTAGAAGCTTTTAAGAAGAGACTGGATAGGCATTTATCAGAAATACTATCTTGTGAGAGCAGTGGGTTAGACTAGATTACCTCAAAGTCCTCAAAGTCCCTTCCATCTCTGTTACTGTTGCAAGCTGAGAGTTCTGTAAATCCCTTCACCATCTCCCTCTGTGCCTGTTTGGAGACTAATTAGTGACAAGTGATTTTTTTTTTTAAAGCAACTGCAATAGGAGAGTTCTGTAAATTACTGCCCTACCCTCCTCTGGGCAGCTGTCTGAAGAAGCTTGAGCTGACCAGCAGCAATGGGTTTTTTAAAAAAATGGTTTTTGCAATCGGAGAGCACTGCGAGCCTTAGCGGAAGACTGAACCAGAAACAGCTGATAGGCAGCCACGGGAAACCCCCTCAGTTAGGTTAAGGAGGGCAGCAGTCAATTAATGAATAGGAAGAAATCGTAAATCATATCTTCATTCATTTAACGAGCCATTTGATTCAATTAATGAATTTGATTTTAAAAATTCGTAGAATTGAGTCTTACTCATTTGATGATGGGCAGGCTCCATTAGATTCGTACCTTGAGGACTACCTGTATATTGTTGGAAGTAAAGAGTTCAGGGTTCGTTCCCAGCTGGGAGCCACCACCGATGCTAAAAGAGAATTTCATGAAGGCAGCTGCCTGGAAGTTATGAGCTTTATTAAAGGAAAAAAAAGACGGGAAGGACGAGACGCAGCTCTGACGTTCCCGGGTCTGCAGCAACCACATATGCATTGGTTTTCCCTCTTATACAGTTTTAACAAAGATTTATTTATTTGGGGTGATGGCTCTGATGTTGATTCTGTTCGTCCTTGGGGTTAATCCTGTCAGAGAAGGCAAGGAAGGATGTTTCCTGTGAGTAGGTGTCAGCTTTAGGTAAATGGTTACGATGTTTGTCTTGCCTTAGATTAGATTTTATGTCTAGTGGTTATCGCCAGACTCGGGGTTTTCCTGTGCTTTGGTTATTCTTAATCCTTTATACTAAGTTTCCTTTTGTGATTACACTCAACCCCTTTTGGCCACGTGTATGGTTTCTCCTGGCTATGGCTCTTGCCCTTATATATTCATTAATTTCTAAAATGATTTTTCCAGTACCTTCCTACAATATCACTCCTGAGAGTTTGCTTGTATGACCCCACTTTCCTTCTAATAGCTCAAATCATAGGGTAATGTGTATTTATTGTATAATGGACTTGATGAAAATACTTTCTATAATGTTTAAAAGTATCATAATTTCCAGATTATAAATGCAATATTTATATTGCTTACATGTTCTATATGCCAACATTACTCATATACAGTATAAGGGACATCAGAAGTAAGTTAGCAGAAAATCATTTACGACATTGATACCCATTTTTGCATGTCTTGTCTCCATCACAAGCCTTCCGATGCTTGAATTACACATTCATCCCAACTCCAGATGGTAGGATGTCTGTTACCAATGAATTATGGATCAGATGAATACTTTATGGTTTTTTATTTATTTATAATTACTTATTGTTAATTGGTTTTTATTAGTTGGTTACCAAGCTTTAAACAATGCTTAGTAATCTAGAGAAATACATTATGTATACCCATTAAACGAAGAACTTGAATGGATAATAAAAATTGATTCTGTTCCTTTTGGACTTCAATCATGCATATGCATTTCAGCATATACCATGTTTCCCCCAAAATACGTAATTACTGGTTTTTATATGATGACAATAATAACTGGAATAAATAATAATGTACTAGACAATAATGATTAGAATAAATCTAGTTTGTAGATTAGTTCTTAATTTGGATTGTTTTTCTTTTATATTGTTTTATTTCTGTTGCTGCAATATTAAGATGTTTTGGTCAGCAGTCTTTCAAAATTAGATTTTTAAATGATGATCTGTCCACAGTCAAAGCTGTACAAGTTATTTTTCATAGATTTTAATTAAAAACTATACTACAGCTGTGGAGATTTAAGAGGGTTCTCATAATAGCAATGTTGCAAAGAACATTGAAATGAGAATGAGAGAGAAAAATTACTAGGAACTCCACTGTCTATAGAGAGAGATTTGAACCTTGACTTTATAGTCCCAGGCTGATAGCTTCACTTTCATATCCTTTTGTTTTACTAAAAAATAAAAAAAGCAAAACATTCTGTATTCAGATTAGTACTTGACCTAGCTAATAAAGGTTTTTTCCTGAACAATCCAAATCAAATTGAATGTGGATGTTGCCACTATTTGAGTAAGGTCAGTTTTTATTAGCCCTACTCCAATGCTGATGGTAAAACTAGCATAAATAGAACTGAATGTCTGTCACAGTGGAGGGGGGAATTAATTTATTAGCCAAAACATCTGGGGATAGGGCAAGAAGCAATGGCTGGAACATATCATAGGAAGATCAAACCTGTAACTAATGAGAAATATCCTGATAAAATAATTAATCAATAGAAAAATTTGCCTTCTGAAGTTGTGATTGTTCCATCACTGAAGATTTTAAGAAAAGATTGCACAGCCATTTATTCAAGATGGAGCAATGACTTCTGCCTGGGCAGGGAGTTGGACTACAAGATCTGCAAGGTCTCTTCCAGTCTTGTGATTCTATGAGTATTGACTTATTGGTAATCATTTTGTAAGAATACAATGAAAAGCGTGCCACCCACAGATAAGCCAGACCTCAAAAGTTTAACATGTTTTTCAGTATATTCTAATGAACTTTAGGACTTCACATTTTGTATCAATAAATATTGTTTTCCAGAACCAAATTCCATTTTAAACTTTTGCAACTGACTTACCTGCAAGTGGCACATTTTTCATAGTATTTTGGTTAAAAAATTTGAGGGTCAGCATATATAGGATTGTATATGGGTACTTCAGAAAAATCTGTATATTTCATGATAAACTCATTCACAGATAAGCCAAATACAATTTTGGAAGTACACAGTATTTTGGAAGTTAAAATTCTCAATTGATTCATTGCTACAACACATATGATTCTTAAGCAATTTTAAAATATTGAGGTTGGCCATTTAGCTATGATGAAATATTAACTAATGAGTTATGATTTGTCTCTCTTCTAGTTATTTCCTTTAGACTGAGTTTTTTAATTCTGAAAATCTATTCCACAAATGACTCATTCGTGTTTTAAAACTGTCTCCCTGTCCTGGCTAACAACAGCTTGTAAGGGTAGCATTTCTGAAAAAGTTGTCTAGAAGACTCTGACTCCTTCCTAGCAATCTAAAGTTGGATTTCAAACCAGTATATAGTATATGTCATCAATACAAACATACACTACAATAGCTGGTTGAGTTCTGGTCATATGCAGCAGATTCAAGGTTGTAGTCTATAACTTTCTACAATATATCCCTAATGATCATAACTCAGCATGGATCTACTGCTACTTAGAATTATATACTTGGGGGTGAAAGAAAATTGGTCTAGGAATGTGCTTATTCTAAGGTTCAATTTCCATTATCTTGAGGTGAAATTGAATGTTATCCAATTTTTCTTGGATTTTATTTTCATGAATCTTCCTGGGAAGGGATGAATTTGTCTAACTGTCTAACAATATTATATCTTACCCCAGTACTGTCTCTAAAGGTCTTTATCCACCAACCTTTCACTCAATTTCTTTCCAGATCACCTGAAATTCAACTTTCCCCCTGATATTTAACCTGAGCTATCTAGCAAATACCTTTTTGAATATTTGCAGTTTTGTGCCATTACTGGATTATCCTCACTCCATTGTTGGTTTTCTATTACCATTATATATTCATGGATTTAAGAAAGACCATGACAGAGAAATTACAACTTTTGGGTTGGAAATGCTCTAGCATAACTATTGTTTTCTATTTGATAGCTGCAGATAGTAAAAAATTAATTCAGTCAAGTAACCAAGCATTTTGATGGATGATTCATCATTTCAGGTGAAGTTAATGTTTTGTTATCTAATCCCAGAGGTATGTGATATGGTTATGATTGCCAGCTTGAGCTTCTCTCCTTTCCTTTCCAGAGTGCATTCTGTTACATAAGCCAAAAGAACTTTTTACATTTTACAGTCACCAGATAGAATGCAGCAGCTTGATAAAGATAAATCAGTATTTTGAAGAATCCTAGATTATTATGAACAAATGCACCCAATAATAAACTAAGAATCCTGGTGTCAGGTCTGCCTCTGTTCAAATCTTAAGAAAGGAAAACCCCAACTCCATGGATTTAGAGAAAAAGTACTTTTAGGAAGAAGGAACTGATAGCAGCAAAAGCAAGGCAAGGTCTGAGTAAAATCTGCACGAAGGTTACACATTGAAAATCACCACAAAACTCCCAGGATCCAGCCCATAAGGGCCAATCAGCATCCAATATAATGTTATGGGAAACCTCTTTAGCAGATGCTGGATGCCTCCAGAGGCCCAAGTCAGTTGGCATTGAAAAAGTCCAAACAGCCCCACTCCATTGATGGATAGCAAACCTCCCTTCCAATTCTCACTTTACACCAACTCACTTCCCCTCCCCAAATGACAAAACTCTTCTCCCCATTTCCATGGCAGCCAAGGGCAAGCAAACTGCAAAATGCATGCTTGAGGTCCAGGTGACACTTGACTTATATTAAATAACATTTGCAAGGTAGTTTGAATATGAACTGTATCTTAGCCAAACTCCCAGGGTGTTCATGGATGCCACTGCTGCCAGCTGCCAATGCGCCCAAACCACATGCTAAAACTCTGTGGGAGTTCTGGGGCGCCCAACCATCAGTGTGCCCAGGCTGCATACTAAAGCTCCATGGAAGTTCGGGGAAGCCCAGCCGCCAGTGTGCTCAAACCGTATGCTAAAACTCCCCACCTCCAGCTCTAAAGCCCCTCTTGCTGATGAAAACAACCAGACTGTGCCCACCACCACTGCCACCACCCCCAGGTATGGAAAGCTCCGGATTGGGACTTGGCACACAGGGCATTGCTGGAGCTGAAGAGGCTGGCCTTCCCCTCTGCCTCCAGCCATGGGAGGAAGATAAAGCCAAACCTTGCCCAAGCAAGAGCTGCGGCGGGGTGGGTGAGGTTGCAGGGCGAATCTGGCCTAAAGTTGTTTGTAATTCTTCCCAAAAAAGGGAGGGGAGGAAGTTCCTCCGCTGTCCAGGTTGATTTTATAATAAGAGAAGACCTGGGTACATTTTTATTAGACAGCCTTTCCTAACAAGACTGATTTTTGCTTGTATCACCGTTGGTCTCAAACTCATTGCTTAATTTGTTTGTTAAGTCCCCATAATTCATAATTATGTTTATGAATTGGTAATATCACTATCCTGAGTAATTCCCTTGGGAGCACTTTCCATTTTGACAGTTTAGGAAAGAAGTGTTGTCTTTTGGGTTTACCTGAATGAAATTCAGGTGTAGGCATCAGGCGTGGGTTAATTTGAAAATGAGCAATAAAAGAGAAGCACATTTCTATACATAACAGAAAGGAAAGGAAAACATTAAAAAGTCTTGAGGAGCTGAGGGGTGTGTTTGTGTGAGTCAAGAAATTCCAGACCGGAAAGATTGTTTTGTATTCCAGTTAAATTAGAACTGTTTCTTTGTGAAGGATCTGTGAGAATTTTGAAATATTGAAATAAGGTCCAAGGAAAAAAAATAAAGTGGAAAAAATTTAATTAAAGGAGAAGAGACAAAATGGTAAAACATTCACTAACTGCTTTGAAAATGCCTTTCTAATGTGTTTTCAATTGTAGGATTGGAAATATTTGATTGACTGTATGCTTTAATATTCAAAAAGAATAATCTTTATCAGCATAAGCAGAGGTGTATTCGTCAAGCTTTAATGCAGTTTGCAAAAATCATTGTAGTAAACTGAATACCACTGTAGAACATCATTTCTCACCAAAAATGCAATTTAATGGAGAGTAAAGTAAGATTTTACACAGGCAAGAAATAATGTATAGAATAGGTGGTGCCTGGCTCAACTGGAAGTAACTGAGACGGATCTGTGAAATGGAAACTTATCAAACAGATCCAACCTAGAAATGAAAAATTTCTTGACAGAACAATCAGAGAAATGGGATGTCTTCAAAAATTCCGGGTATACCATCACTGGAGGTTTTTATAAAGAAACATGTCCATAATAGTATAAGATCTCGTCTCATGCTTCAGCAGGGGTTGGACTAGAAAACCTCCAAGGTCTGTTCCAACTCTGTTTCTTTATAAATCTTTCCACTCAGTCTTACCAAGAGAATGGTGATAAACAATGTTTGAAAATGTACATTAGGCGGTCTTCTGGCAGCAAAATCTCATCTTATTGGCTAGTATCAAGGAGAAGATGACTTTGAAAATGCTTCCTCTTCCACCATAACATGCAAGATGAGGCGAGGAGTGGCTGGAAAGAGAGGGACAAGGAGAAGCCAGGTGAGGTACACCTCTATGTGAGTGACATCGAGTTGGACATGCCCACCCAATCAGATGACCACACCCATGTAGTCACTACGAGCCAGTCACATGACTGTCAAGCCATGCCCACAAAATAGGCCACACCCACAAAATAGGTGGCAAAAAATGCTGAAATCCAGCCCTAGTCTTTATGCAGAATCAGACATCCACATACCATGGAGATACATAATAATAATAATAGTTTAATAATAATAATAATAATAGTTTAATTTCTTGACCGCTCCTCTCCCCATAGGGACTCGGAGCGGTGCACAGGGAAACTAAAAACCATAAATATACAATCAAAAACATCTTAAAAACAAATTAAATAGTACCTGTGCTAAAATACCCAATCTGAACTAAAATTCCCACTATACACTAAAACCCCATAGAGAGAGACTATCCCAGACCGGCCAAGCAGAAAAAATATGTTTTTAATTTCAGACGGAAGGAGCGGAGGTCCGTGGTCGTTCTAATGTCGGGGGGAAGGTCATTCCAGAGGGCAGGGCCCGCCACAGAGAGAGCCCTTCCCCTGGGCGTCGCCCGCTGACAAAGTCTAGTGGACGGCACCCGGAGAAGTCCCTCTCTGTGGGAGCGAATCGGCCGTGAGGAAGTATTTTGACCTCAATTTACTTCAGCACAAGTCTTTTATAAAACACAGTTCCTCTTGAATTACCTTGACCATTTATTTAGAACCTGATACCTGACCAGAAGTCTGGGTGTTGCAAGTTTTTGGGTTCAGATACATTCCAAATCCAAGAAAGAACTGAGATAATGCATTGAGATATTCACAAGAATATGCATGGTGAAGAAAACTATGATGACAGATATGTAAAATTTCACATATTTAGTCATTGAATATACTATTGTTACAAAAGCAATGTCTATCCACTAAATTTTGAACATTCAAAAGCATTTAATTGTTTTTTATAATCAACCCACAATATTATTGATATCATAAAGACAAGTCAGAATATAGGTATTTTTATGTATGTAGAGAGTAATACAGGTATGAAAAGAAAACGTGATCGCAAATTTAAAAAGTGAGCTTAATAATCAAATTATATACAATTCCCCCATGTGGGCAGTGGAATATCAATACCTATGTAACTGCTGTTTATTGAAAATGTTAATATTACTGAGTTTTTTATGCTAGAAGTGAAGATTTAAAAAAAACCAAAAAACACACATTTGAAATAAGCAAGGCCTCTTTCCCTCTTCAAAAGCTGGTTTTAGCAGGACCAGATCTGAATGGAAAAATCTGTTCTTCTCAATCTAAATTTGCAGTCTGACATTTTTTTCTAATGTAACTGTACAGCCCCTAGATTTATCATGAAAGTTTAACATTTGAAAAATGTCTGATTTTATCAAAAAAGAGTACAATAGGCCTAGACTAAAAAGGGTAGATATTAAGGAGTGAAGATATTCATCCCCTTCCACCACCACCACCTGACACACAAAATACATTTGGATATTGTAAAAAAAATCAAAGGGAAAACTGAACAGAGATTTGGTCTGCCCTGGTTAATTGAGATAGACTAGATTTTTTTTTCTCTTGCCATTTTTTTAAATGCAGTTATTTAAAATGGCTATGTGACTGGTAAATGCCTGCATCGTTCAGACTTTCTACAGTTAAGTCTGAAATACTATGGAAACCTCATCATTGTCATATAGCAGTTTCCATGGTGATTTTTACCCAGCCCCAGAAAACACTGGAAGAAAGTAAAAATCTTGGAAAATTGGGCAAATTTGAGAATTGATGTGAGGAGTAATAACAAATAATTTTTTAAAAAGTGTTGGCTGCTTCATTAATTAAACTAAGCCACACTCACCAGAGAAATCTCTGAATTGCAGAGTAGTTTTCTGTTCATGCTCATTGAGAAATATCTAGGTAGAGAAAGTTCCCTAAAAACTGCCAAACGTCGTACTGTATGAAAGGAATATGTGTAATATCTCATTTTTGCAGATGTGTATGGACATGGACAAAAAAGAGGACAGATATTAAAATTTGCCTGGAATGCTTTCAAACTTACAGACACTGTACCTTGAAAGGTAGATTAAAGCATGATAAAAAAATGGGCAGTCTAGGTTACTGTATGTATTATATGACCACCTGTAGTTGCAGATTTTAAAATCACATACTGTGATATTGTGAGTCTTGAAATATCATTATCGATTATTATACACTTTAAACATATATCTTCAAACAGATATTTTGTGTGATTGTAACATGATAAGGGAAAAAATATTATCAGGATTTCTGTTTAACTCACTAAGAGTTTTAAAAACAAGTAGGAAACTAAAATGTTTGTTTAGGAAAGAAGCAGTAGATCAGATGTTTGAACAATCATTTGTCCAGGATGGTATAGGATCTCCTTTTAGAGCAGGGGATTTGACTAGAAGACTTCAAGTTTCCTTCCAACCCTGTTATTCCATGTTCTACCTTTCTGTTCATACCAGTGGACAAATATCTTAATTTTTATTTTGCTCAGTTTATCATTTTTCCATTCCATTTCTTTATCAAACCCCATCATGACTATTTTAAAAAGGTCACCCCAAATTAATATGCATCTTCTGCTCATCTCTCCTACTATGCACTTTCTTCACTTTATTCCAAATAGGTACATTTTTATAGATATTCTGTAATACTTTAACTTACATCGTAAAAGTCAGAAGAATTCAGGTATTAGCCTATAATCATGTTTTAGTTTAAATTAGTTTGCAGAACTAGACATTGCAACTGAACCAGTTTCTTATTACACTATCCCCAATTGATGACTATCCTCTGTTTGAAAACCTCTAGTTACAAGAAACCATCCCATATGATAATTGATGGAGAACTCCTACTTCTTATTTCCTAATGTCTAATATGTATTTACATTGTTTATTGTTTTTATTTATTTATTTTCATTTAATTTATTTGTCGTTCGTCTTATGGTTTGAGGCAATTCTGTTTCCTGCCATTAGAGCCACTGGAGCAAGTGAGAATAAATCTGCAATGTATCCTCCACTGATATTTTTGAAAAATAATAATAATAATAATAATCTTTATTGTCATTGTAATAAAATAAAATAAAATTACAATGAAATTGGTTAAATTGAAATTGGAAAAGCTATTTATATCTTTCAACCTTCTCTTCCTTCAAGTTAGACATTTCAATTGTTATTCATAGGACTTCACTTTGAGTCCTTTCATGATTTTGGTAGCTATTTTCTGGACCTGTTCTAGTTTATTTATTTATTTTAAAAAAAACCTGGCATGCAGAACTGAATGCAATACTTGACATGAAGGCTGACAAAGGCAGGGTGATGCATATAGGCATAGTACTTCCTGCAATCTGGACTGTACACACCTTTTGATGCACCTCAAGATGGTGTTGACTTTACAGCTGTTGTGGCGTGTTGAGCTTCTGATTCACTAGTACAGGGGTCCCCAACCCCCGGGCCGCGGACCGGTGCCGGTCCATGGCTTGATAGGAACCGGGCCGCAGTGAGCGGCACAACTCTTAGAGGAGGGAGAGGAGGAGGAGGGGGCAGTCTCCTGGGCAGAGCATGCGCTGGGGGCAGGAGAGTGCAGTGGTGGCTGCTCGCGCCGTTGGGAGCCCAAGAGGGGTGAGTGAGCTGACTCTCACACCCCCGTGCACTGCCTCTTCCCCCTCTCCCCTGCTCCCCCTCTACGCCGGCCGAGCCATGGCCACCAGTCCGCGGAATTTTTTTAACTTGAAACCGGTCCCTGGTGCCAAAAAGGTTGGGGGCCCCTGCACTAATACACCCAAATCCTTCTCACATATGCTGGTCTTGAGTCAGATTTTCCCTATCCTGTCCTGTTTTATTCTTTCTTTTAAATGCATGATTTCACATTTCTC
Source organism: Rhabdophis nuchalis (assembly GCA_039707465.1). NCBI lineage: Eukaryota > Metazoa > Chordata > Lepidosauria > Squamata > Natricidae > Rhabdophis > Rhabdophis nuchalis. The sequence continues at coordinate 110,867,525 of CM077647.1, read as the reverse complement.
CATGTGAAATTTCATTCTGTTTCCACACATTCTTTTAGCCTGTGTGTGTGTGTGTGTGTGTGTGTGTGTATTCTTAGAATATTAGCCACTTATCCATGCTAGGTATTCCCTGCAAATTTGATAAGCATTCTAATATCTCATCCATATCATTTAGAAAACTGGGCACTAGGCCCAGAGCAAAGGCCTGTGGCAACCCACTGGAGATGCCTCTCTAGTAGATTTAATACATTTATAGCTATTTTTTGAGTACAATCTTTGAGCCACTATATTGAGTTGTCAAGCCTGTACTTCTCTATTTAGTTATTAAAAATGCTATAAGAGACTTATTTGTTTTGTGTTGCAATGCAATGCTAAACTAGAAATTGAAGCTAATCCAAAATGCAGTGATGATGCCTTTTTATTAGCTAATCCAAAATGCAGTGGTGATGTAAGCACTAATGTTATGTTTTTATTTTATTGACTACATTGATTCATAGTTCATTTCCAGAATCAATTTAGCATAATTTTTTAAACTTTAAATAAGCACTGTAATATTCAAGGGACTGCTGAGCTTTTTAAATGGTTGCCTGTTTATTAACATTTTCAACAGAGATTGCTCCTGCTATAATTGGAGGAATTATAGTTGACACCAGAGGTTTACTCAGCAATAGCATCTTAATGTGGGACACTCCCATTAATTGTGTGTGTGTGTGTGTAGGTCTTAGTGTATTCGGGTTTTTTCCCATGTAAGATTAAAAGTATCTTGGCAACGTTTTGATGAGGTCACACTTGTCATCTTCAGGCTGGTGCCTTTGGCTTTGTGCTTGTGCGAGCAAATTGTGATCGGAGCGACCGCTTTTCTATAAATATATGTGTGGAATGTTGTTGCTTTAAACGGATTGGTTAGCTGTGTTGTCACATTTTGATTGGTTGATGGAGTTGATGTTTGTTGAGGATGATTACAGACATCTGGAAACTAGCCCTAGCCAATAAATGAGTCCCAGCCACAAAGACTGACACCAGACCCAGAACAACACAGGACACCATCACCAATCACCCTCAACAAACATCAACTCCATCAACCAATCAAGATGTGACAACACAGCCAACCAATCCATTTAAACGTTCAGCCACCAGCCTGAAGATGACGAGTGTGATCTCGTCGATACGTTGACAAGATACTTTTAATCTTACACGGGAAAAGACCTGAATACAACAAGACCAGCATACCTACACCTGTGAAAATCTACAAGGATAGATAGATAGATAGATAGATAGATAGATAGATAGATAGATAGATAGATAGATAGATAGATAGATAGATAGATAGGCAGGCAGGCAGGCAGGCAGGCAGGCAGGCAGGCAGGCAGGCAGGCAGGCAGGCAGGCAGGCAGGCAGGCAGGCAGGCAGGCAGGCAGGCAGGCAGGCAGGCAGGCAGGCAGGCAGATTCAATAACAGGTGAAGGGTGCTTAAAGTTTTTTAATCCATTTCAGCTTCTATACTATTCTTATATATTTTTTAATTTCATCAATGATGCTACTCCTTTCTATTGTGCTTTAATGTTTTATTATACTGATTTTAAAATATGAAGTGCAATTTTAATATTTTGCATGTTATTCTAGAACCCTGTTGAAGAAAAAGAAATATATCAAGTACATAATTAAAGAACAATTGTTCATTAATTTGGCTTTTGTAGTTCCTTTAATTCATGGAATATTGTCCATGTAAGAACCAATGACCTTTAAAATGTAACTTTCATAGCTGTTTTTATTCCCTGTGATCAGGTTGCATAGCTTCCATTTCATGCTTTTAAATGGAATGGTTGCAGACTTTGTTTGACTGCAAAGATTGTATTACGTTTTGTTTGACAAGGAAAGCTAAAAGGTTTAGACTTTATTCAGAATTTTGTAATTTAAATGTATAGAAGATGCAAAGTAGCTATGATTACATACCAAAGCCACAAAAATCAATTGTACATACTTAATTGGTCCTTATCTTGCAGTTATAGAATACAACATGTCTTTTTAGAAAGATGGCAAAAGGGTATAGTTCCTACCCTTCTGAAGTACTCAAGGTGTATAGTTACCTTTTCCTTTTAACATCATTCCATTTTCTCCATCCAGCATTATCTCCACTAAACATGTAAGCAATTTAGATCATTAAAAATTTAGATTAGTGAAAAGAAAACCACATGATATTAAAAAGCATGGAAAGAACCATAGAATTTTAATGATCAAATATAGCTAAAATCAAGATGATTAAACCTTTAATAACAATGTTAATTTTGTTGATCTAGTGTAACATCCAGGGTTTTTCATTCTACTGTTTTGCTTTAGCTGTTGTATTCTGTATCATAATTTTCTAAAAATGCTTCACTTCTACAAAATAGGAATTAGGGGTCACATTATTTGGGAGATGAGTGGCATATAAATTAAATAAATAAATAAAATTAGTAACAAAATCAATTGTAGAAAATTCAACTGAAATTAAGTTTAATAAAAACCATTACATCGAAAATTATCAATTATCTCTTTTCTTGTACTAGAATAAATACTTTGTATCTTTTCATACTTGTTAAGAATCAGTCATTAACATTATGGCAAAATATTTGATATAGTATCAAATTTAGATTTAATGAGAAATCAGGGTTTCATACTGTACACATTTTTTTTTTGGCAAGATACATTCACTTTCTAAAAATGCTATTGCAGATACTAGTTTGGTCATTTTCATTTGAAGATGCCACGAGCTTCCTTAATTCCAGTTTCTCAGGTTACCACATTGCATTTACCCACGATTTGAAAGATGAGCAAATGAGTGATAAGTGGAAGTGTGCAAACTTGAAATGTACACAAAAACTTTCACATTATGGAAAACATGGTACTTTGTAGCTTTGGAAAATATTTCCACTATGGAAATATTGCTCAGGCAAAATTGCTAACATTTTAGATAAGGGTACATTTCCAGGACTAAAAATAACTTGCAGTGGAATCACCTTTAAGCAAGTCCTAGTTTTATAAACTGGCATGTGGAGGCGAACCTATGGCACGCGTACCAAAGGTGGCACACAGAGCTTTCTCTGTAGGTACGCACACTGTCGCCCCAGCTGAGCTCCATCATGTTTCCCCGCTGTCGTTTGCAGGAAAACAAACGTTTGTGGAACTTTTAAAAAAATCATTCAATCAGTTCTAACTTCTCGCAAAAAAAAAAAAGATCTTGTGTAGTTGGAATTGATTGAGTGAACTTTTTCACTTGCACGCTTCACAACGGGGGAGACAGGGTCCCCTCCTCCTGAAGCCTAATATGATGCTGAGCCACAACGCAACCCTGTGTCCGGTCAGTTGCTTTTCCTGCAGCAAGTGAAAGACTTCACTCAACCAATTCCAACTTCATGAGATTCTTTATTGGATTCTTTGAAAGCTATTCACCCTCAGTTTTGATTAATAAAATTATTGGGATTTAAATTGGTCTGGGTGGGCAGGGACAGAGAATTGACCTAGATCTGATCTACCAAACTTGCTCTTATTAGGAAAGCAGCCACATTTTAGTTAAGAGTGGGAAATATTAAATCTCCTGCAAGTGATGATACTTATACAGCTCTTAACTTACAGTTATTTTTGCTCAGAAATAAGAAACAATCTACAACAGAAAGATAATCTAGGTTTACACTTTTTTAAAACTTTTCAAAATAATTGCTTTTATTTCCCATTTGGTCAAACAATAGTTTTGATTTTCTTTTTGATTTCTTCTTTTGTTTCATATGACAGCACCATCTCCAATCACGAATGTGAAAAAAGGGAAAGTCGCCAAAAATAGCATTTCATTCTCCTGGCAGGAACCAGATCGACCCAATGGCATCATTCTGGAATACGAAATCAAATATTTTGAAAAGGTGTGATAGTCTGTTTCCAACATCATTGGATTTTGATTTCTTTACTTTTCTGTCCTTTTGGAATAATTTCTATTAAAAAGTGCTGACATCATTTCCCATTTTAAGTTATTGCCAAATATTGCATTGGGTTATGAATTTTTAACATTTATGTTTATGCATGCATGTATTTTCATTAGTACATTATTTGTCTCAAACAAACAAACATTTTAGTTTTCCTATCAGTTTCATTTCCAATCATATTGCATTAAAATAAAGATGATGTACACTACAATGTCATTCTCAAAAGTCACCATACTTCGAGGGGGCATCCTCCAAGAATTGGAGTTTAATTGCTGAGATTAGATGAGCATGAGAATATTGCCAGAAAGTCATGTACATTTACAATAGTTAACAAAAATGACTAAAATCCTTGTAAAATAAAGCCATGCCACATAATGAAATTGCAGGGTGCCTTAGTAAAGAAAAATGCCAGTAGTGTTTTGTTGGCAAAGAAGCTTCAAACTAAGAATTGTTGACTTCATAGTTCTGTTTCTTAATTATGCTCATTTTCCATTTTTATTATTTTGGGAACTATGTTGGTTAAATGTTTAAGTTTCAAAATGCCAGGACAATACCAAGAGAAAATCCACAAAAGCAGCTTTTGTTGCTCTAGGCATCTCTAAGTATTTTTACTTTCCCAACTAACAATTCCAAATGTCAACTTGATTGAAAATGATGGGTCCTTTGCTTTATAGATTCTAAACTGTGTTCCATATGACTAAGCTGTAATTCCCTAAATTCCTCAAATTCCCCAAATTTCCTAAAACAAATATTAAGTTAAGCCCACCTAGTTGCCCATTGGTTCATAGTACAGAAAAGCATTACTAATAGAACAGGCAGCTGAAAAGAGCAAGTAAAGACAGTTTTATAAATTGCTGCCTATTAACTATTAACAATCAGGGACATTTTATACTGTTCACCAAAATACAGTGCTTTTCTGCCGATTATAACTACTGACTGGAGAAAAATATTTCAAAACCTTTCTTGAAAGAGGTATACAGACCATCAAGAGCCAATTCAAACTCACCAATTTCATTCAGAACAATGCAATTTGCCTTGACATGTAGATCATCATGGCATCTTCTAGAATCATCTCATCATCCTTGTGCCAAAATAATAATGAAGAAGAAAGGTTTCCTATCACTTTAGTGATAACTGGATAATATGAAGACAAAGTGTGTTCCTAAAGGGAACGTGGCCCCAGAATTATTATTTTTTCAATTTGATGTAATAACAATAAACATTTACTACAGCTTTAGTCCAGAAAACATTGTATAGAAACACATTCCCTTGAATAAGGTTAAACATATTCCCTTAATAAGACTAAAAAACAGATGGAAAATATAATAAAATTATATAACAATAAGCATAATATAATAGCAATAATGCGAATATCAGTGGCAATCACCAAATTGGCACTAATATTTAGGCTGCGGGATCAAATCCTGCCCCATACATCCTCACGGCCGATTCGCTCCCACAGAGAGGGACTTCTCCGGGTGCCGTCCACTAGACTTTGTCAGCGGGCGACGCCCAGGGGAAGGGCCTTCTCTGTGGCGGGCCCAGCCCTCTGGAACGACCTTCCCCCCGACATTAGAACAACCACGGACCTCCGCTCCTTCCGTCAGAAATTAAAAACATACTTTTTCTGCTTGGCCGGCCTAGGTTAGTCTCTACCTTTTAGGGTTTAGGGAACATTAGTTTTAATATGGGGATTTTAGTGCAGGGACAATTAAATTTAATTTGTTTTTACTTATTGTATCTATTTTTGTATATTTTTATGTGTTTTAATTTTTCCCTGTACACCGCTCCGAGTCCCCTTGGGGAGAGGACGCGGTATATAAAAATAAAATATTATTATTATTATTATTATTATTATTATTATTATTATTATTATTATTATTATTATTATTATTATTATTATTAGGTAGAATTAATAAAAAAATAAAGGGACAAAATCAGACAACATGGAAAGATAGATGATAGTCCTGAGTGAATAAAAGGAATGACAGATAAGAGTTGTGCTCTTTACTAGAGCAGTTCTTTAAAATAGGATCTATATATGTTTTTTAAGATCCTGCAGGTGGCTTACAAATTCTATAGAGCCATCCTCACATGGGCATAAACACTGCTGAAGAGAAATGTTTTTATGTCATCCAAATAGAACTGTGGAGGGTAGTGCATCCAAGCTTGTCAAGGCAAAGGTTTAATGAAAATTCAGAATTTGAATTGAGGCAATGGCATCTGCCTATTTGAGAAAAATCCATGAAATGTTGGCTTGCATACTAGGCTTATATTGGTTTGGAAATTGATATCCCAGATATGCTGCTTAAGATGATACTTGGCAACTTTTGAACAAGAGAACTTGGCAGATGTTCTCTAAAAAGGAAACTAATGATGAGTTTGCTATTAACTCTTGTTAGATTGGTTGATTTAAAATCAACCAGTAAAGCCAAATCTAAAAGGATGGGGGGGTGGGGGGAAATAATTAGAAAATAATGAGGTAGTACCAGGCTTTGGAACCCACAAAATCAAACCTGACTCTCATAGGGGAGCATTTTTTTATATATCTTGGAATTGCAACGGTAAACTTGGAATGGACAGCTTTTATAGGATTTTAAAGTATGTAAAAATGCAAATCTGAACATCATGATGAAATTGAGAGCTAATCGTAGGAAATTTGATTTGAAAGTTCATTTAGAAGTAGTAATTTGATCAACTTGCAACCTTATTTTTTCTAAACATATGTTTTAAAGATAAATGCAATTATTTAAAATATTTAAGTATACTACATTATTAAACTTCATTACGCTTAGTATTATATTTGGTATCCTGAAGTTACTTTTTACAAAACAAATATTATAATAATGATGATGATGTATTAAAATTTAATGAAAAATTTTATCATAGGGCTTCATTTAAAAGAAGTTAGATTCAAATCTCATTAAAATTCTTATAATAAATAATATAAAATTGCAAATAAAATTAGTATCACCAGATAGGTCTCTACCTTTTAAAATGTCCATGTTGTATCTGCATTAAAAGTAATTTTATAGTAATATTTCTCATTAAAACTATTACATGGATAGTTCTCATGCTGTGAATACCAAAAGGTACATACATCCCTTCAATAATAACTTTAACAGTACACAAAAAATTGTGTGTTCTTTCTGATATATAAAATATGCAGAAGAGTTTGAGTTCCCTTATTTGCAGAGCCGTGGAACAAGCTACAATTTCCTTTTTCCACATGTTTCTCTTTTCTTACTATTAAAATGTATTGCATGTGAATCAAAATGAATGCTAGATTAGGTTAATATAATATGAAACTAGGTTGTAAAGTTCAATAAAAGTTATTATTATTAGCTTAAACATAGATGCAGATATAAATCTATATCAACTTCAATAGTTAAGAAAGGGAAGGATGTAAACCCAAACCCAATTCCTAAGTGATGAATTATATCATCATACACAAAAATATTAGCAAGAATCAGACCCAGGGTTTGTACTTGCTATTTATGAAATTTATTCTATATATGTATATTCATGTATGTTGTTGCACCAAAAAAGGATCAGGAGACCAGTTATACCATCATCAAATCCAAGCAGACAAGAATTACAGCAGATGGCTTGAAACCGGCGTCAGCATACGTTTTCCAGATCCGTGCTCGCACCTCAGCAGGTTATGGTGGCTTCAGTCGAAGATTTGAGTTTAAAACGAGCCCAGTGTGTAAGTCATTTTCATTACTGACTACCCAGGTCTTTATTTGTGATTTTGAGAAAATCATCAGCTGATCAATATTTTTGCAGGATCATTTCAGCCTTACTATAGTCTTCCCACTTTAGGCCACCATGGTTAATTTTCTTCAGACCTATCAGTGACATGAGTTAATTAATCTAATTTCTTCAAAACTGTGCCATATAATAATAATATTATTATTATTATTATCAAAAATGTAGTATATAAAACTTGCTAAATATAAAAGATCATCAAAATTTATCAATATTATATTAATGGGTTGCTCCCAAAGTGGAAGAAAGCATAAGCCATGAGTAAGGTCTATATTTATCATGGCAAAATATGAGTGCAGCCTTGTCAAATCCCAACAGACAATCTTATTTCTCTGTGGTGTATGATATATATCAAAGCATAGAACAGAAAGCATAGTGATGGCATCGAAATATAATTATTAATCTTGGCACATAAGTGCAGACACCATCCAAGATCAAAATCTTAAATACGGTAGGTAAAAGATAATGGCAGGTAAGAAGTTTTGTCACTGTCCTGCAAAAATTAATTTATTTTTAAAAATAGGTTACAATAATAAAAAGGGCCTCTTTATTATTACCTCATCTAAGGAATCCTTAGATTTGCCATTCATGAGTTTTTGACTCTTCGTGATCATATAGATAGATCTTTCCCATGATCAGGGATGAAATGTACAGGTTCGGACTAGTTCTTCCAGTTCGACTGAACTGGCAGTAAAAATGCTACTGGTTCACCCAAACCGGTAGCAAAAAAAATGAAACCAGTTCAGGCTAGAAACCAGTTATATTATCTAGAAAGCAGGAAATCCTGCTTTCTAAATCCTGCTTATCTAAATCACGTGGCACAGTGGATTTCCCCTCCCCGCCCTCGCTGTTCATTTACCTTTGCAGGCATTCGGTAGCAGACTCTGCATACCCACTCGGATGTCATCACGTCCGTTTTTGACATTCTGCACATGCTTGGGAGTCCTTTGCTACCGAACCAGTAGCAAAGGTAAGTGGACTTCACCCCTGCCCATGATATTCTATTACTAACCTGCTCTTTCAGATCTCCCAGAGGTACACTTATTGCCACCCCATCTTGTTGCTGGTTGTGCTTTTCTTATCTTTCCCCTTTCTCAGCAACAGAGCCTTTTCCATAGAACTCTGTCTTTGTAACAATTGTCAACAATGAGGCATAAAGAATGAGAAAAACCTTTGACAACAGTGAGCATGTTTGATATACATTAGTTAAATGGATTGTAGCATTTCTCCCCTTAAAAAATAATCTTAAAATCTACAAAATTAATAATGCAATAAAGAGGGGGGAAATTCAAAAGTATCTTATGTTACTAATATATGACAGTTACATGACAGCTTAGAACTAGAGATAATGCTTTCAATGTTCAAGTACAAGATCTTATATTCAATATGATAGGATTGTGATATATCTTGAAGAGTGGTTTGCTAAATAGTGAATAACAGCCATGGTATTTTTTTTAAATTGAATTTGGCCAAATTTCATAGAACTTCAAGACTTAGTTTTCTCTATAATATGATTCTTGCATCATCTTGAAAAATGTTTTTAAAATTGAAGATAATTTCAGATGCCACTTATAATATGAAATGAGGATATTGCATCATTTATTTATAATTTTTTTCTTTCTGATTTTGCTCAGCTGATTATTTAGTTATTTATTTGCCTGCATTTTTGTTTCATCAGTCATTCAAGATGGTTCGTGTCAGTTGCATTAAGTTCTTCAGTTCTTGATTTAGATATAATGCTTGCTATCGTATGACTGAAAGCACTGAAAATGGATGGCACTCGAGCGTCGGCCCATACCTGGCCATTGCCAGCAGAGCGTGTTCCAGGGCTATGCCAAAATGAGTAGGAGGGCTGCTGTGGTAATCCTTGAAGGCTAGGGTATGGGCCTGGGTGGAGCCACCGTGGGTGCAGATCTTGGTGGTAGTAAACTATGGCCTTTTTTTAAAAAAATATCATACTTGGTGTGCCTGTGAAAAAGATTCTGTACAGGTAATCCTTGACTTACATTCATTTAATGACCATTTGAACTTACAGAGGCACTGAAAAAAGCCACTTTTCACACTTATGACCATTGTAGCATCCCCATGACTACATGATCAAAATTCAGATGCTTGGCAACAGATTTGTATTTATGATGGTTACAATCAGGGGTGGGTTGCTGTTGGCATTACTTCCAGTTCGCAACCGGCGTGTAACTTGTGCATGTATGTACTCTTCAATGTAAATTGTTCTGCACACATGTGCAGAACAATTTACAGTGAACTGCGTACATGCAGTCACTAAAATCCAAAATGGCGGTAGGCAAGCAGCAGCAAGGAAACCAGTTCAGGGGTGTGATAGACCTGGGTCGCTGCTGGTTCTACAACCCAGGCCTGAATTCCACTACAAGTTTGGCTGAACCGGCAGCAATGGTTACAATGTTCCAGGGTCATTTGATCACTTGCAAACTTCTGACAAGCAAAGCCAATGAGCAAGCCAGAATCCCCTAATAATCACGTTACTAACTTAACAACTGCTGTGATTTACTTAACATCTGTGGCAAGAAAGGTTGTTAAATGGAGTAAAACTTATTTTAGAACTGTCTTCTTAGCTACAGAAAAACGTTGGTTTCAATTATGGTCATTAGTCGTGGACTGTCTGTATGTAGAATACAAAATTCAGGAATCCCATAGTTAAATTGGGGGTGGGGATGTACATGTCAGAAAATATGTCAGAATATACACCTTTGTTCCATGCATTTGATCCAAACATACTTCTTCTAGGCACAGATGTTCTGGGGTGGAAGGTAACAGGAAAAAAGGCAGAGCCAGAAGTGAACAGTGCAATGTATAGTGCATAGAACAGGGCAGTAAAGAAGGGAAATATAGGGGAAGATCCTGGAAGGATCAGTGAAAGAAGTGAGAAGGCCAGTAGGCTTATACTGGGTTTAAATTCAAGGATGGTAGAAGCAATAGTGAAAGGAAGAAGATACTATGTTCATGGCCCACCTGGAACATCTAGGCACAGAATAAACACATTTTTCATTTTGTGCATACCTCTAATTCCTGATACCCTTAGTTGCAAGATGGCCAAGACTCTTGAATTCAGAAAGATTATACATGGATTTCTTCTAAATAATCTCCCAACTTCGAGGTGTCAAATCATGTTTCATTGACTGTCAAAACAGAGAGAATGGATAGTTTCTTCCAAATATATAATATCCAAATGTTCAGCTTCCATTAAAATGTGCATATATTCCCTACCTTTTCAAGAACTTTTCCTTTTGCATAAAAATAGATGCAAAGAAGGAATTAAGCAGTTCTGCTTACTCCCTACTGCACTTCTTACCTTCTTGCCATCTTCTCTCATTAATGGACCAACCATTTCCTTGATATTCTTCTTCCCCCTTATATATTAAAAGAAACCTTTTGTTGTTGTTGTTGTTATTTTGGTCCTAGTTCATTCTGAGCCTTAGGCTTCCTGACTCCTTCTTTGTAGATTTTAGCTATTTGCTTGTATTCTGCTCTAGTTAAATACCCGTTTCCATTTTATTATACAGCTAGTTCTCAAGTTACAACAGTGACTATTTATAGTTAAGAAATCACCACCTCAAAAATACTTATGACACAATCACAAAGTTACGAATGTTGCAGCACCATGGCAGTCATTCACCCTTATGATCGATTGCAGAGACACTGCAACATTCCCCTTGCCTATCCTCCTCTCCTTTCAGGGCCCTAACAGGCACCAACCCCACTATGCTAGCACAACAGCTTGTCCCCATCCTGTCAGCAATTCCTCACCTTTAGAAGATCTGCAGTCAGGGCCACATGGCAGAAAACTTCTTATATACTCCTCTATCCCCTTTGAAAAAGGTTTTGGTGTGGAGAATGCAGGGGCATAAGATTGTGCCCCACAGGCTTCCATTCTCCACACCAAAAGCATTTGCAAAGGGGCAGAGGCCTGAAGGAATGCAAGATCACACACCCAAAGGCTTCCATCCTCTTCGCAAAAGGCTTTTGGCATGGAGAATGAAGGCCTGTAGGGGCACGGGATTGTGCCCCCAAAGGCTTCCGTTCTCTGCCCCAACATTTTTTGCAAAGGTGATGGAGCCTGAAGGAGTGTCGGATCACATACCTGAGAGCTTCTGTCTCCTTTGCAAAAGTTTTTGGCCCGGAGGATGGAGGCAAAATGCTTTTGGCACAGAGAACAGACTAGGGATAAAATTCAGCAGGTTCGGACAGGTTCTTGAGAACCGGTAGTGAAAATTTTGAGTAGTTCAGAAAACCAGCAGATATCTCTTCTGGCTGGCCCCAGAGTGAGGTGTGAATGGAGATTTTGCAGTATCCTTCACCTGCCAAGCTCACCAACCCACACCCACAGAACTGATAGTAAAAAAAATTGAATTTCACCACTGGAACAGACCCCTTCCTAGTCTCTCATTTTGTTTACATCATCTCCCTTAAAATCCAAAACACTTGTCTGACATTGTCCTGCATTATGGCAAATTCAAGTAAGACATGGTCACTCTTCTCCAAAGTTCCTATAACTTCCACTGCCTCAACTATTTCATCTCTATAAATAAGAGCCAATGATTTACTTCTAAAATCTTCTTCTCCCTCATTGGATATTGATCTGGAAATATAGATGAGTTCACAATCTGTGCTTCTAACTCTTTGGCTACCCTCCCTAGTTGTTCATAGTCCATTAAAATAGTTTTCAGATTCTCAGTGTCATTTGTCCCAACCTGAAAAAGGAGAAAGGAATAGTGATTCTCTCTCTCATCTTTAATCTTTGCACCTAGAAGGCAATATATTTTCCTTAAGAATTTGTCTGGTTGATTCTGTTCCTTTAAGTAGTGAATCTCTAGTCACCAACATGTCACCTTTTTCCTTTAAGGAAATCTAAGCTACTTTACTTCTTATTACTGATACATTTAGCAAAGATTTTTCTTCAGATGTCCCCATGCTTCCTTCCTGGGGGAGGATATGAAATCAATTACTCAGTTTCAGAGAGAGCAAGAGTTACCTTCTCTGTTTTTTCTGTTTTTAGTGTAACATGCTGCCATCAGCCTTGCCTTTTTCATCTTCTTCACTGTGTTCTGTTCAAATTCAGACTTCTAGATCATGTTCATCATGTTCACCATTGAAACCCAGTGTTGATTGTGAAAGTGTCTAGAATTTTAGGGGCTTGCCATTCACTTTTTCATCAAGTAATTTAACCAGTTTACACTTATGACAAGTGTAATTTGAGTCCTCCATAAGTAGGAATGAAAACATTGCACACACTTTGCATATAAAAAGGTGGTCCAAGTTGTGGACCATATAGTAATAAGACTAGGGGCCTGGCTTCAAAAAACTTATTGACTGCAGGTATGTATTGACCTCCTCTGGAATGATGAAATCTAAAATAGCTGCTATATGTCTATGTGCATATTGAAACAATCTTGATTTTGTTTGGACGATATAATTGGGCAGTAGGTTCTTTATGTGAGAAGGTATAACACGTAAAGCCCAAAAGTTTATAATAATTCAAATTCAGAAAATTCTTTTAAAAATGTGATTTTTCTGAATTTTTAGACATAAAAACATTTATAAATATTGTTCCACCAATACAGTTTGGGGCAGAGGATGATGGCTCAGCAATTGTCAGTTATGCCAGTTTTTCAAATCATATTACCTTAATGTTATTATCTATTCTCCTGATAACCAAATGGAATGTGGGGATTAAATAGTAGTAGCAGTGCAATTTATTAAGAACAGGAGACATTTGTGATGTACATATTCTATAAAGTAAGCAAGAATGTGAATCTTTCTTTTACTTCCTTCTGGGTGGGTTAGGACCCTTCCTACCTTTTGTGACTTATCTGCATTGCTTGATTGCTCTGTCACTAGAATAGGCAGATAACCATTTTGTAAGGCAGAAATAGAAGATGTCACTTTTTATTAATCCCCAATTCATCATCAAATTGCCTGCAGGAAAAAAGTTTCAAGTTTAATCCCTGATTATTCCAGGCAGGGCTGTAAAAAGTTCAATTTGAAATGCTAGAAAAATAGCTGCCATGTCTAAAATATGTCATGTTGTCAATTTTATAAAGATTGTATTGCCAAAAATATTCAGGGCACTGTTAAGATGAATGTATTTCTCATGAAGCATGATATTAAACAATGAAATATGCAATAACCACAATACCAGACTGTACCATTGCACAGACTGTACATGGAAAGTACAACCATTTTTTATACTGCAGCATCACTTCCTACTCTCTAGAAAATTCCTGCAAATACCAAGGAGCTCCCAGTTGGAATTACATGGGATATGAAGTCCATCTTCATAAGTCTATAAATGACATCATGTTTTCATAAGGGAACAAGAGAAAGCTTATATGTTTCTTCAGTGTTTCAGAAGTTGATTTTTGGGCCTTTGTTGACTTATTGGTTAGCATTGTTATTTTCAACTAAAGTATTATCACTTAATCTCAGCAGAATGGGATTACAGATTTCTTTCATGTTTCTATTTAAAAGGTTGAGGAAGATCTCCAACTTTAGTTCCTGGAGTGAAAGTCCATTGCATTCTAACATTGTTAGAGGAGATGGCACTTATATTTTCTTTATTTTTGACTCTGTTTAATTTAATATATTTACTATATTTTAATCTGTTGAATAAGAACATTCTTTCAATAGTTTAAAATTCTTAAATGAAGAAAAAATACCACAAAACACATTAATAAATGGCATAAGAGAAGTACAAAAATCATGTCATTTATAAAAAAATGTGCCTCATTGTTTTATTTGTAATACAAAGCTATATATTAAGAAAACAGCTACTACAAAAAGCAATAATGTTTTTGTATACTCTGCCACGTCAATACAGTATTCTTAGTATATATTTCTGTGTCTTGATGTCATAATGATGTGCATTTAGTACTAATGTCACAAATGATGGGCTTTTAGCATTGCACCAACAGTAGCCATTATACAGTGAGAAAGGGGGAATGTGTAGTGTAACTTACAATTTTGAGTGTCAGTTGTGTTTCATGATGTCGTTTTGTATTTTAGTTATACAGAACAAATATAAAGCAACATTATATAAAGACCCTTACTATTTAATGCAGGCAACAATTGAATTAAAATTGTGGAATAAATTAATCTTTTCTGAGAACTTCAGTTCAATTACAGACATTTTCACAATGCTGTGGAAGCTTATAAAAGTCATGCAATTGTGCATTACTTAAACTACTGCTCGAGTGGAACAATAGAATACTCCCTTTTCACCCAAATCATCAGGAAATGCTCTGTGTATTTATTCAATTTGCTATTAAAATTAGAATTTGTGTCTGAAAATAGTAAATCCTCCTCATTGCTAAGCAATCGAACTTGTAATATTAAAAACGTTGCGAAGGTATCAAACATGCCATCTAATAGACTTTCTCCATGTCATTAGTCTGCACTTGTGGTTGAAAAGAGAGTCTTTAAACAAAAATGTGTATATTTTAGAATTCAGAAATTAAAACTTGAGTGGAGTGGGAGAACTCAGCATGGCCAGCTCAACACAGCCTGCTCACCACTGCCACGTCATTACAGGACAAGTGAACCCAGTCAATTTGCCATGGGGGCAACTGGTCATGGGTAGCCAGAGGGAGAAGTGGACAGAGCGGGTAGGTAGAGTGCAGGGCAATTGCCGTGGCAGCAGCAAGGGGCTTCCTACCAGAGCCAGCTGAATAAGTGAGCCAGCCAAGTAAGTGAGCAAGTAGTGGCTGGGCGCTTTCCATTTTCACATAATCCACCAATGCCGTCACTGCTGCCATTGCACAGCACTCCAGGCCATTCAGAGTTCAGGCCATTCAGTGATGGCAGTGGTGTTAAGTCATGCAGGGGTGGTAGCAGTAGTTGGGATGGGAGGTTGAAAGGTGGCAAAGGACATGTGGGTCCCATTTTCACACACACACCATTGCCAGCACTGCCACAGATTATTCGGCAGCGATGGCTGTGTTTGGGCCATTTGAGATCAGTGGTGGTGTTCAGGCTTTTCAGGGTTGCCTTGGTGGGTGGGACAGGTGGTGGAAACCAGGTATGTTCCATTTTCAGACCTTCAGGGTTATTCAGGAGCAACGTAGGCATCGCAGGCAGTGGGGAGGCAGTGACTGAGTGTGTTCCACTTCACATTCTCTGCTGTTAAGCAGAGCTTAACACTGTCAAGGGCATGTGAAAATGGGACCTCTACACAGTAGAGGGAGAGTTGGGTGGGTGGGCAGAGCACAGAACAGTGATGGTCAGGGGTTTATCATTTTTTGTACCAGTGCTGCCATCCCAAAAGGTCTGAATGCCACCAAATGGCCCATGGAAATGGAGGGGGAGTAAAAATGGAATAAAAATGGGAAAGACCCACTGCTCTGCACTCTGTCCAATTGCTCACTTGCCTGCCCACCCACCTGGCTCTCTGGTGGGAAACTCCCTACCACCGTTCTATGCTCTGCCAACCCACCCACTCTTCCCAGCTCTGACTGCCTGCAGCGAGTTATTCCAACAGCAAATTGGCCATCTTAAGTTGTCCTGCAATGACTTGGTGGTGGTTAGTTGGCAGAGACAACTTGGTAATGGCTAGCTGGCCATACTGAGGTGACTGTGCTGAGTTGCCCTAGATCCAATTTGAGATATCGATATTTGCATACTTCCATTTCTACTCAATAAGTAACAAAATCTCTCCCACACTACACAAAAGGGTAAGAAAAGAAAAAAAGAAACCTTGATGCAGTGTTGCAATTTGCATGCTTGCTCTGTTCCTCCCAAAGGGACATGGGGAAATAATAATAATAATGATAATAATTTTAATTTATAAACCGCTCTCTCTCCCCGAAGGGACTCGGGGCAGTGCACAGGGAATTTAAAAATACATATATAAAACCACAAGCATAATACAATATTTTAAAAAAAAATTTTTTTTAATTTTTATTAAATTTATATCCCGCCCTTCTCCACGAAGGACCCAGGGCGGCGCACAGGAATTATTAAAAACATATAAATAGCAAAAATACAAAATTTAAAAACATATTAAATTACAAATCCTATGCTAAAATCCAAATTAAAACCCCAATTTAAAATAGCCCCAATGGGAGGTTACGCTAGGCCGGCTTGTTGAAAGAGATGTGTCTTTAGACACAGGCGGAAAGAGGCAGAGGTCCGAGATGGTGCGAAGTTCAGGGGGTAGGTCGTTCCAAAGGGCAGGGCCCGCCACAGAGAAGGCTCTTCCCCTAGGCGTCACCAGTCAGCATTGCCCGGCTGACGGTACCCTGAGAAGGCCCTCTCTGTGGGAGTGGATCGGCTGAAGGGATGTATGGGGCAGGAGACGGTCTCCCATATAACTAGGCCCTGAGCCATGGAGCGCTTTAAAGATGGTCGTCAAAACCTTGAAGCGCACCTGAAAGACCACAGGAAGCCAGTGCAACTCGCGCAGGATCGGTGTTATATGGGAGCATCTAGAGGCTCCCGTAATCACCCGCACGGCTGCATTCTGGACTAACTGTAGCTTTCGAGTGCACCTCAAGGGAAGCCCCATGTAGAGAGCATTACAGTAGTCGAGTCGGGAAGTCACGAGTGCCTGAGTGACTGTGCGGAGGGCAGCCTGGTCCAGTAAGGGGCGCAATTGGTGCATCAGGCATACCTGATGAAATGCCTCCCTGGCCACGGCCGCCACATGGTCCTCCATGGACAACCAGGAATCCAGGAGGACACCCAAATTGCGCGTCCTCTCCACGGGGCCAATGTTTCGCCCCCAATGGCCAGAGTTGGAGTAATCTGGCTGAACCGGGGTGCCGGAAACCACAGCCACTCGGTCTTGGACGGGTTGAGCTTGTGTTTGTTACTACCCATCCAGATCCGTACGGCCTCCAAACACTGGGACAACACCTCGGCGGCATTGTTGGGGTGGTCTGGGGTGGATATGTACAACTGAGTATCATCAGTGTACAGATGATATCCCACCCCAAAACCACGGATGATCTCGCCCAGTGGCTTCATATATGTAATAATAATAATAAATAATAATAAATTTTTATTTCTAACCCGCTCTCTCTCCCCAGAGGGACTCGAGGCGGGGCACAGGAGAATTAAAAAACAATAAACACAGAGTACAAAATTTAAAAAACACAATTAAACATATCCTGCGCTAAAAACATCTATAAAAACTAAAAACTGTCCCTAAAACCCCTTAACACCATAACTAATTAAAATTACCCTAGGCCAGCCAAACGGAAGAAATGAGTTTTTAAAAGCTGTCGGAAGGAGCGAAGGTCAGTGGTCGTTCTGATTTCGGGGGGAAGGTCGTTCCAGAGGGTCGGGCCCGCCACAGAGAAGGCCCTTCCCCTGGACGTCGCCCGCTGGCACAGCCTAGTGGACGGCACCCGGAGAAGTCCCTCTCTGTGGGACCGAATCGGTCGCAGGGATGTATGAGGCAGAATGCGATCCCGCAGTGTTGAACAGGAGGGCCGAGAGGACCGACCCCTGAGGAACCCCGCATAAAAGGGGTCTCGAGGTCGACCCCTGCCCTCCTGTCAACACATATTGCGACCGACCAGAGAGGTAGGACGAGAACCACCGTAAAACGGTGCCTCCCAGTCCCAACCCCCCCAGTCGGTGCAATAGGATACCATGGTCGATGGTATCAAAAGCCGCTGAGAGGTCTAAAAGGACTAGGATAGAGGAACAACCTCTATCCCGTGCCCTCCAGAGATCATCAACCAACGCAACCAATGCCGTCTCGGTGCTGTGACTGGGTCGGAAGCCGGACTGGCGTGGGTCTAGATAATCAATTTCCTCCAGGTGTCGCAGAAACTGTTTTGCCACCACACTCTCTACAACCTTCGCTAAAAAGTGAAGGTTGGAGACCAGACGGTAATTCTCCAATAATGCTGGGTCCAGGGAAGGCTTCTTGAGGAGGGGCCTCAATACCGCCTCTTTCAAGACTGCAGGCAAGGACCCCTCGCTCAGAGAAGCGTTCACAATATCCTGGAGCCAGCCTCGTGTCATCTCCCAGGATGCCAGTACAAGCCAGGAGGGACACGGGTCCAATAAACATGTGGTAGCCTTAAGTCTCTTTGACAGCCTGTCCATATCCTCGGTAGTAACAAAGTCAAACTCCTCCCAGAATGGTGCCTCAAGACCAGCCTTGGACAATCCCACCAGACCACTTTCGATGGAGGGCAGCTCATTCCGAATCCGAGTGATTTTGTCCTGCAGATAAATCCCAAATTCCTCTGCTCATCCATGCAGAGGGGCTTCCCGCGGCCTCTGGTGAAAGAGGGAGCGGGTCACCCCAAACAGGGTGGCAGGGCGGTTATCTGCGGATGCAATAAGGGTGGCGCAGTACTCGCGTTTGGCCACCCTTATTGCCACTAAGTAAGTCTTAATATGGGTTCTCACTAGTGTTCGGTCGGCTTCGGAGCGAGAGGATCTCCATCTGCTCTCTAGGCATCTCTTAACCATGCGGCCACTAGGTCCTCTGTTGAGTCGCGGGGCAGGGTCACAGGAATTGGCCCAAGCTCCCTCTGGAACCTTTCCGGGTCCATCAGGAGCCTGGGGCGGAATCATCTAGGAATATCCGGTTCTTCCTCCCCACGGTGAGGTGAGGCGATTGGCAAGTCTAGTTTAATAAATTAAACTAAAACCCTGCGCTAAACTCCCAAACTAAAACTAAACCCTTAAAAACCCTAAAAAACAGTTCAATTACCCCAGGCCGGCCAAGGAGAAGAAATGTGTTTTTAATTTTTGACGGAAGGAGCAGAGGTCCGTAGTTGTTCTAATTTCGGGGTGAAGGTCATTCCAGAGGGTCGGGCCCGCCACAGAGAAGGCCCTTCCCTGGGCGTCGCCCGCTGGCATAGCCTAGTGGACGGCACCCGGAGAAGTCCCTCTCTGTGGGAGCGAATCGGCCACAGGGATGTATGGGGCAGGATGCGATCCCGTAGATAGCTAGGTCCCGTGCCATGGAGCGCTTTGAAGATGATGACCAACACCTTGAAGCGCACCCGAAAGACGACAGGCAGCCAATGCAGCTCGTGCAGGAGTGGTGTTACATGGGAGAACCTGGAGGTTCCCATAACTGCCCGCGCGGCTGCATTCTGGACAATAGACAGAATGCTTGACACTGAGAGTTCTCCCCAGTGGATTAACCATAATCTCTGCAGAGCTTCATTACAAAAAATTGGGTTATAGCTGACTTGCAAATGGGCTGCCAAATTTAGTTGCTTATGCACTTTGAATCCCAAAATCTAGAACTTTTTTTGAATGAATAGAATAGAATAGAATAGAATTCTTTATTGGCCAAGTGTGATTAGACACACAAGGAATTTGTCTTTGGTGAATATGCTCTCAGTGTACATAAAAAGATAAGATACATTTGTCAAGAATCATAAGATACAGCACTTAATGTTAGTCATAGGGTACAAATAAGCAATCAGGTAACAATATCAATATAAATCGTAAGGATACAAGCAACAAAGTTACAGTCCTGCAATCATAAGTGAGAGGAGATGTGTGATAGAAACAATGAGGAGACTAATAGTAATAGTAATGTAGCCTTAGTGAATGGTTTGACAATGGTGAAGGAATTATATGATTATTAGAGTGATGGCATTTGGGGAAAAAAACTGTTCAAAATATAGATAAATATTTTTATTACTGGGAAATCGTTGGTAGTCACATGTTATTCCCAAACCATTTTTGTGGGTGCCAAAATCTGATGATTAGCACAGCCAATAATGGTAGTATAATTTTCTTCTGATTTTCATAGGAAGTATAGGAAAGTTTAGATCTTGGGTCTTGGAATCCTTCCCAACAGAGAGAAAGAAAAGTTTGGTCCTTTATGCTTTAATGGTATCACCTATTTCATCAAGCATGAATTAAATAATTAAATAATGTCTATAAGAATAGACATGATTATGAATACATGAAATGAATACAAATACAAGGGAATATTAGGACAGGGAGGCTGGTGCAGTTATGCATGCCCCTTAAAGACCTCTTAGGAATGGGGTGAGGTCAACCATAGACAGTCTAAGGTTGAAGGTTTGGGGGTTTGGGGAAGAAACCACATTGTCAGGTAGTGCATTCCAGGCATTGACATCTGAAGTCGTATTTTCTGCAATCAAGTTTGGAGTGGTTTACCATAAGTTTGTATTTATTGTGAGCTCGTGTGTTGTTGTGGTTGAAGCTGAAGTATTCATTGATAGGTCAATGGACATTGTAGCAGATAAATTTATGTACTATGTTTAGGTTGGATCAAAGACGGCAAAGTTCTAAATTGTCTAAGCCCAAAATTTCAAGTCTGATGGCATAAGGTATTCTGTTCCGAGCAGAGGAGTGGAGGACTCTTCTCGTAAAATATCTCTGGTCTTGTTCAATTGTATGTATTTGATTTATTGATCTGCAGTGCGGATTCCAGACAGATGAGCTATATTCAAGAATTGGTCTAGAAAATTTTTTGTATGTCCTAGTTTGCAGTTCAATATTACCAGAGAAGAAGCTATTCAGGATTAGGATAACAACTTTTAATGCCTTTCTGGCACTTAGCTCATTTGAGATGAGTAGTCCAAGGTCCTTGACAGAGTGAGGGTCATCTATGAGGTCATATCCTTCCAGCTTGTATTTTGTGTTCTGATTTTTTCTGCCAATGTGTAAGACAAGAGCATTTGTTGGTTGAGATTTGGAGTTGCCAATTGTTTGACCATTCTGACACATAGTATCATATTATCATATATTATGACATATAGTATCATACTATCCTAGACATTTTTTTAAAAATGAAACTTTAAAGCAAGCTAAACAATTAACAGTGGTATAATAAAATAAACCTTATGCCTCAAATCTCAACAGAAAAGCAGCATCTTCACTACTGCATCTGTAAGTGTTAACAATGAGTTCCATCTAGACCTTGATGACAAAATAACAGGGCTGCTTTTGAAAAGGTTGCCTCCAGACTCATAGCTAAAAACCTGACAAGGCACCTTTTCTTATGATGAATACTTAGAATAATGGTTTTAAAGGTTTCAGAGACCATGAAACTAAAGACCAGGCAGTTTGAATCAATATCTGGGAAAATCCTGGAAAAGATAATCAACCAGCAAATATGTGAGCATCTAGAAATGAACAAGGCAATTACTAGAAGCCAGTATGGGCTGTTAAAAATGGATCATACCAGACCAAACCTTCTTTGATAAAGTGACTAAATTAATGGATCAAGGAAATGTTTTGATATACTATACTTTGGATCTCAGTAAGGCATTTGACAAAGTAGACCACAATGTACTTCTTGATAAGGTGGAAAGTGTTGGATAGACAATACCACCAAATGAATTCATAGTTGGCTGACCAACTACACTCAGCATGTAGTCATCAATGGAACATTTACATGAAGAGAAGCATGCAGTGAGGTACCTTGTACTGTTTTGGGGGCACAGCTCTTTAACATCTTCATAAATAATCTAGATGAGGGGACAGAAATAGAGTTCATTAAATTTGCAGACAACACCAAGTTAGAAGGAATTGTTAATACTTTAGAGGATAGATTCAAAATTGAGAAGCCTTGAGCGTTATTAAACAGAGATCCCACCTGGAACTAAGAAGAACCCCTATCAATGACAACAGTTAAACAATGGAACCTCTTGTCTTACAGAATTGTGGGTGGAGATTTTCAAGAAAAGACTGAAAAACAATTTGTCCAGGATGATGTAAGATCTCCTGTCATGGGTAGGAGATTGGACTAGAAGACTCCAACTCCCTTCTAGCTCAATGATTCTTTCTTTATAAATCAGAAATTACACTTTGAATTGTACTTAGAATCTATTATAATTCAAATATTATTCTGTTGAACCTATTTGCATCTAGCAGCAAATGAGAGAGTGTGTGAGAAATTTGGGAATGAGACATTTGAAAGATTATATCAGAAGAAATATGTCAGCCCATTTGCTGAGAAATATGATCAAAATAAATTCAATACCCTCCTTGATTAATTCAGTATAATTGAAGCCAAGAAATTTTGCTTACACTATTCAATATTCTCTATTTACTCAGATTAACTTCCAAGCTATGTTCCTGAAATCTGTCTTCTACTGACTTTCTTGATATTGCGAGCTATGTAGAATGTGACAACAAACAAGCTATCACATCTTGAACCAAACGAATATTTCAAGATGGTTTTCAAAGGCAGCCCCCAAACAAACCAATTTACAATAACTCAGTTTAATTTAGTTTAGTTTAGTTTTATTAAATTTAAATTTAATAAAACTAATAAAACTAGAACTAAACTAAACTCAATTTGAAAGTGATAAGATATCAGTGATTGTTACAGGGCTTCCTCTCCTAAAATTACCTTAAATGGTTTTACAAAATTACAGAATCAGTAGAATTACATAATAATCAATTGGTAGAAACCTTGGAGTTCTTGCCTGCCCAAGCAGGAGACCCTCTACATTGTAGACAAATCACTGACCAATCTCTTTTTAACCATCTGCAGTGATGGCACACATACAACTTCTGAAGGCAAGCCATTTCAACGATTAATTATTCCCACTGACAGAAACTTTCTCTTTAATTCTAGGTTGGCTCTCTTTGATAAGCTTCCATCCATTATTTCTCTAATCCTTCACTTTATTAATCTAGACACCCAGTTTTCACAACAGTTCATCATATGCTTTACTTCCAGTTCCCTAAGCATCTTTGTTGCTCTTCCTGCACTCTTTCTAGAGTCTGAACATTCTTTTTTATTATGGCAACCAAAATTTGACAACAGTATTTTTAAGTATGGACCTACCAATTTAAGTGGTCCATTGCTATTCATGATCGTGATACAATCCTCTTTTGATGCAGGCTATACTGCATTGGCTTCTATGGAAGCTGCAGTACACTACTGACTGTCGTTTTCCACTAGGACACATAGATCCCTGTCATAGTTCTTGTGGTTGAGCCAGGTACCACTTATTCTGTAGTTGATTTTTCTTGCCTAAATGTAAAATGTTGCTTTTCTCAGCAGTGAATTGTTGGATAGGTCCCAGTGTTCAAGTCTATCAAGTTCCTTCTGGATCTTCAGCCTACTTTCTAAGTTGTTGACTATTGCTACTTGGTGTTGTCTGCAAATTTAATGAGTTCCCCTTCTATCCCCTCATCTAAATTATTTTTTGAGGATGTTGAAGATATTAAGGAGTTCTGGACCTAAGACAGAAATCTTGTGGTATTCCACTGCTTACTTCTCTCCATATAAATGTGGTTCCCTTGAGGACTACACATTGAATGTGTTTGGCCAGCCAGCCAATCCCCCTGGTGGTGATGCTATCTATCCCACATTTGTCTACCACATTCAAATGGTGATTTATTTATTTGTATCCTGCCTATATTATTTTTACAAATAACTCAAGGTGGCATATCCAGAACATCTGCCTCCTATTTTCCCCACAAAAGCAACTGTGTGATTATGATGTCTCCCTTGGACAACTCCCCAGATTCCTCCTCAGATGTCAGCTCAGAGGAGGATGAGCTCATTCCTGACACATTAGGAACTGAGTTGATTGATGACTCTGAATGGGCGTCTCGAAGGATTTGGAGGAGACTTCAACTGGGAAAAGTTTACAGTAGCAGAGTGAGCAAAGAAGAGGAGGAACTGCCTTCTGTAACTAATCTGATAACAAATAGGGCAGAGAAAGGCAAGGGCAGTGGAGATCAGCCAGACTACTCAAGAAGAGAAAGCCCCACTCATCTAGAGGGATTGCACCAGAAGTCTAGCTGTTTATCATAACGGACAAACAGAGGCTTTTCTGGGAACAATGTGTTTTTTAGCTGTGTGTTTTGGGTTGTCATGTTTCCTGCTTCACTCTGGATTGACACCATATTTGGAATTAATTTGTGCCTTGGAGACTCTCCACTTTTCTTGTCTTATGAGCTCTCTTGCGTGGATTTAAGTTTGTATGATGGAGTTATTTTGTTTCAGCAACTTTCAGTGCTTTGTGAACTATTGGGCTATTGCTCTATGAACTAAACTTGGCCTGCTCGTGACTGGACTTAATTGGGAAAGTTCTAAGTTTTTGGGATGGGAATTGCTGGAGAATATTAATAAATTCACTAAGCCACAGTTACGTGTGAGTGAACAGGGCAGCACAATGATGTGAGTGGGCTGATTATATTATATTTTGATTTATCATAATTATAATTAATATAATAAATATTTATGTAATTAATGTTATATATAATGTAGTAACATTATATTAATGTGTTATTTAACTAGCAATAAAAATGAAATACTAGATAAGGACATTAATCACCATAAAAATAAAATGTAATAAATCAGGGTACCCACATTTGCCAAAGTAAGTAAAAATTAATTTCCTTGACTTCTAGGGAAGAGATGACAAATTGAAGATTGCTCTGCTGAGAGTGGAGCTGATGACCACTGCAGAATAAAGAGCCAATACACATGCTAATTGATTCTTTGTGATTCCTTTCTAGACAAAGAGAAAACTTGGAATTGTCCATAAGTGCTCCACACAGTTGGCCCTCACGAGATAGCAGTATAGCTTTGTCTGGTGGGTTTAGAACTTTGGGATATGAAGGATACCATTTTAGCCCAAACCATGGTCACTGGCTTTATGGACACAGGGTTAGCATACTTTCTTTTCTAATCATATTTGGAAATTGCTTCTTAACAGCTTTTCAGCTATTAGGAACCTTTTGAATGGCCAAATTTTAAAATACCAGATTAATTTCCTTTAATCCTTAGTGAAAATAAGTTGTAAATCAATATTTAAAGACTTTAAAAAATTGAAGATGGGGTAAAGAGTAAAGAGCAAAAGGGTGATTAAAATATTTACTTTAGAAACTTATAAATGCAGGAAGGGTATAAATGGATTTCAATTTAGATGTTGAAATTAATTATAAAAATTCTTCCTGTGGGGAAAATTTTGAATTCTTATTCAATTCAATTTTGAATTCTTAAAAAAACCTAAAATGGGACTTTGAACTTTGGCCACTAAATGGTATCAGATTACATAAAGAGTATATTTAAAGGAGAAAAACATTTAATTTTAATTAATATAGAACGCAGGTCGATATTTGTGGAAATGGACCAGAGATGAATAGTATTTGTCTTTATGTCCAAAATATATTATAGAAAAGAAACTAGTTTTACTGGACAAGACTGAGGCAGATCTGAAGATGGGTTTAAAAATGACAGGCCACAAGAATATATGAAAAAGATGTTGCATTGGATATACAAATGAATAAACAGATCTGTGAACATCTAGAAACAAAGTTATAACTTGAAACCAGCATGACGCCGCCCTGGGTCCTCTCGGAGAAGGGCGGGATATAAATTGAATAAAATAAAAATAAAATAAATAATAATGAGTTTGTTCAAAACAGACCTTGCCAAACCAATATTATTTCATTCTTTGACAAAGTGACTAAATTAGTAGACTAGTGAAAGGCTGTTGGACATAGTATTCTTAGATTTCAGTAAGGCATTCGACAAAGTAAACCACAAACTACTTGTTGATAAACTAGAAAAATGTGAGATAGACAGCATCACCACCAGATAGATTTGTAACTGGCTGACATATATACTCAATGAGTAACTCTTAATGGTACTATATCTACTTGGAGGGAATTAAGCAGTGGGGTACAAGAAGGTTCCGTCTTAGGCCTAGTACTTTTCAATATCTTTATAAATGACAGATGAGAAAATAGAAGGGGAACTCATCCATTTGCAAATTACACTAAGTTAGCAGAAATAGCCAACATCCCAGAGGACAAGCTCAGGATTCAAAAAGGTCTTGACAGACTTGAACAATAGACCCTATCCAACAAAATGAAATTTAATGTGGAGAAAAGTAAGGTTTTACACCTAGCCATGAAAAATCAAAGGTACAAGTACATATTAGGTGAAATCTGGTTCAAAAATAGTATCTCTGAGAGAGACTTTGGAGTTCTCTAAGTGGAGGATCACTTAAACATGAGCCAGCAATATACGGCAGCTAAGTATTACTAAAATTATACTTGTGATGAAGGGGGAAATCATTGTTATATATAGCATTTCATTATCTTTATTGTATTCTACTTTTCTTTTATGTTTTTCTATTTTCTTTTTTCTTCATCTTCTATTTTTATTTTTTTATATTTTTAGTCTGTAATCATTTTTCTTTTTAATTGTAAAGGTTCATTAAATTAAGTTTTAAAAAGAGCAATTGGTTTCTTATACTTCCCAAAAGTAAGCTTTTGTAAGCTTTTTGACATTTTCACATTGCTAAAGGGCTTCTTCTACATATCTTAACATATAAGAAAAACCAAAAGAAAAGATTGTGGATGATCTCTCAAATAGCTTTCCTGGAAACTAGCTCCATTTTCTTTTTCCTGTTCTGAAGTGTTCTTACACACCTGTTCGGGATTAGAATTCTAATTCTAATTCTACTTGAACTTTGTTTTTCTCTCCTTTCTTTTTCTGCCTCATGTTTTGGAGGCATAAGGATCCATCTTGTGAGATAATCTTGATTGGAATTAAAAATAAGACTTCATGGAAGCATCCCTGTAATTTCCCAGGTACCGATCAGGAAGCAGTTTGCAGTTGGCTTCTTCAGGATTTTTTTTTTAAAAATGCCACACTATAACCTACAGCTGAAATATTTCCTGGTGATTAACGATCCAAATACTGACAATATCCTATCTTGATTTACTATATAAGTGGAGAAAACAGATCTTAACGTATTTGAAACTTTTGAAATTATTTCAGATTTTGAATGTAATTCGAATGTAATTCCCTGTACATTATGGACTTAACTGTACACTAAATTAGGATTTGGCAACCTGGGATCCTTCATATACTGTTGCATTCAATATGCTGAGTCTTCCATGCCAACTTGTACATTTTATAGTGATATAATTTTGAAAGACAATTAAATATCCTGGGTATAACCATATTTATGATATTAACATTAAATTAAATAGCATGTAGTTTTTGTCTTGCCCTTTTTACTTTTTGGAATGTGGCATAATCTAGTATTGTACATATCACTAAATCCAGAAAATAATTATATGCTTCAAGAGAAAAATCTTCCCAGACTCGTATTGTCAGATGTATTGAAATATAGTGTCCACTTGGATGGTTGGGTATTGTAGGAATTATAAATCAATACATCTGGGGACCAGGCTGAGAAATGATTTCAGCTGATTTTTTTGAAAAGGGTTGTTGTTGTTTTTCAAATGGGACTTGGTGAGTTTTCCATTCAGTCTCACTTGAGACTCAGAGGGAAAAAATATAATGAAATGGCATTACAATATCTTTCACAAGATGTGGCAGTTCAGTGCTGTCAATAAACTCAATACAGGCAGTCCTTGATGTATAACTACAACTGAGACCAGAATTTCTACTGCAAAGCAGTATTTAGTTATTAAGCAAATTTCACGTAATTTTATTATCTTTTTTTTTATCATGGTTGTTAAGCAAATCACTGCAGTTGTTAAATGACTCATGCAATTGTTAAATGAACTTGACTTCCCTTATTGACTTTGCTTATTGGAAGCCAGCTGAGAAGATCGCAAGTGGCAATCACATGATCCCAGGACACTGCAAACATTATAAATACATGTCAGTTGCCAAGTGCCTGAATTTTGTCACATGGTTATGGGGATGCTACTACAGACATAAGAGCAAGACTAGTCATAAGCTATTTTTTCAATGCAGTTGTAACTTCAGTTGTAAATAACTTGGAATTAAATTTGTGGATGATCTGTATAACAGATAAACAGAATTAAATATTAATAACTAAATATTGGAGTTGTAAGTGCTTTTAATTTGATAGACAAAGCATTCTTTGTAATGTGTGAGGATGATATATATCTGCCCTATTAAAAGCTCCGTAAAGTAGCTGCATGTTCTCCCAGGATTACAGGACTGTTTGATCATCATATTTTCTTTAAGTCTATATTAAAGAATCTTGAGTCTTTCTCCATGAAGCCCCTCTGAGTCTTGGCAGCAATTCTAACCATCATATTCCTTTTTGTTTCTCCTCTCAGCAGTAGTTGCATCTAGCGATCAGCGTCAGATCCCTATAATTGCTGTATCTATTACTGTGGGAGTGATTCTTTTGGCTGTTGTAATTGGTTTCCTTCTCAGCGGAAGGTAAGAAAAAAAATTTATATTCTTTGTACCTTTCAACCCTTATCTGCCCTTCCAGCATTTATCTAGGCAGACACTTTAGAACATGTTTCCTGGCCAGGCAGATCTATTTATTTATTTATTAGTTTTATATACCTCCCCCTCTCCCAAACATGGGACTCGGGGCGGTGCACAGGAATGATAAAATATTAAAAAAAACAATCCAAGAATTAAAACTAGTATTAAAGAAGGTTAACCCATGCTAAAAGCATGATTTAAAAACCCAGTTAAAATAGTAACATAGCTACATCAGCTATGCCAGGCCGGCCGCACGAAAGAAATATGTTTTTAATGCCCGGCGGAAGAGGCGAAGGTCTGTGATTGTGTGGAGGTCAGGAGGCAGGTCGTTCCAGAGGGCGGGGCCTGCCACAGAGAAGGCTCTTCCTCTGGGGGTCGCCAGCTGGCATTGCCCAGCAGACAGCACCCTAAGGAGGCCCTCCCTGTGGGAGCGGACTGGTCGGGTGGAGGTATGTGGTAGGAGGCGGTCCTGTAAGTAGCCAGGTCCCATGCCATGGAGCGCTTTAAAGATGGTCACTAAGACCTTGAAACGCACCCGGAAGGCCACAGGCAGCCAGTGCAGCTTGCGCAGGAGAGGTGTTACATGGGAGTATCTTGAAACTCCCAAAATCCCCTGCGCGGCTGCATTCTGGACTAACTGGAGCCTCCGGGTGCACCTCAAGGGAAGCCCCATGTAGAGAGCATTACAGTAGTCCAGGCGGGACATGACCAGAGCTTGAGTGACCGTGCGTAGGCATCACGATCCAGAAAGGGGCGCAACTGGAGTATCAGGTAAACCTGATAGAAGGCCCCCCTGGCCCCCCTGTCAGATGGTCATCCAAGGACAGCTGAGGGTCCAGGAGGACTCCCAAGTTGCGAGCCCTTTCTGCGGGGGCTAATGACTCCCCCCTGATAGCCAGAGATGGAGTCAACTGGCTATGTCGTGGTGCCCGAAACCACAGCCACTCAGTCTTGGACGGGTTGAGTCGGAGCCCGTTCCTTCCCATCCAGACTCGCACGGCCTCCAAACACTGGGACATCACTTCGTTGGGGTGGTTTGGGGTAGAGATGTACAGTTGAGTGTCATCAGCGTACAGATGGAACTCTACCCCAAAACCACGGATGATCTCACCCAGCGGCTTCATGTAGATGTTGAACAGGAGGGGGGAGAGGACCGACCCCTGAGGCACCCCACATGTAAGGGGCCTCGGTGTCGACCTCTGCCCTCCTGCCAACACCAATTGCGACCAGTCGGAGAGGAAGGAGGAGAACCACCATAAAACGGTGCCTCCCAATCCCAACCCCCCCAGCCGGTGCAATAGGATACCATGGTCGATGGTATCGAAAGCCGCTGAGAGATCTAACAGGACCAGGATAGAGGAACAACCCCTATCCCGGGCCCTCCAGAGATCATCTACCAATGCGACCAATGCCGTCTCCATGCTGTACCCAGGTTGGAAGCCGGACTGGCGCGAGTCCAGATAAGCAGTTTCCTCCAGGTGCTGGGGGAACTGTCGTGCCACCACACTCTCAACAACCTTCACCAAAAAGGGAAGGTTGGAGACCGGACGATAATTAGATAACAAAGCTGGATCCAAGGAGAGCTTCTTGAGGAGGGGCTTCACCATCGCCTCTTTCAAGACAGTTGGCAAGAACCCCTCACCCAAAGACGCGTTAATGATTCCCTGGAGCCAGCCTCGTGTCACCTCCTGGGAGGCCAGTACAAGCCAGGAGGGACATGGGTCCAATAAACATGTGGTGGCATTCAGCCGCCCCAGTATCCTGTCCATGCCATCAGGAGTCACAGGGTCAAAGTCATCTCAAATAACGGTGTCAAGACCTGTCTCTGTCGTCCCATCTGGAGTAACCCAATTGGAGGTTAACTCGCCCTGGATCTGCGCAATTTTATCCTGCAGATAACATCCAAATTCCTCTGCATGGCCCTGCAAAGGAGCTTCCCGCGGCCTCTGTTGAAGGAGCGGATCACTCTAAACAGGGCAGCAGGGTGGTTATCTGCAGATGCGATGAGGGCGGCGAGATAATCCCGCTTTGCCGTTTTCATCGCTACAAGGTAGGTCCGCAAATGCGACCTTACCCGTGTTCGGTCAGATTCGGCTCGAGTGGACCTCCAAATGCCCTCTAGGCGTCTCTTCCGGCGTTTCATTTCCCTCAGCTTCTTGGAAAACTAAGGAGCCTAGGTAGATCGGCGCTGAGTGAGAGGCTGCAAAGGCACAACTCGGTCCAGGGCCCCCGCGGCCGCCCTATTCCAGGCGGTCGCTAGGTCCTCAGTTGAGTCATGTGCCAGGGATTCAGGGATTGGCCCAAGCGCCATCTGGAACCTCTCTGGGTCCATCAGGCGCCTGGGGCAGAACCATCTTGGTACTTCTGGTTCCGCCTCCCTGCGGTGGAGTGCAGCAGTTGGAAAGTCAAGCCGGAGGAAAGAGTGATCTGACCATGACAGGGGTTCGGTGGCTAATTCCCCTACTCCAAGATCACTCGTCCACTGGCTGGAGGCAAAAATTAGATCCAGTGTGTGTCCCCCGATGTGTGTGGGGCCATAAATTACTTGGGTCCAGTCCATGGCCGTCATGGAGGCCATGAACTCCTGGGCTGCCTCAGAGGCTACGTCTACCGATGGCAGTTTGAAATCCCCCATGACTAAAAGCCTGGGGGTTTCAACCGCCACCTCGGCGATCACCTCGAGGAGCTCGGGTAGGGCTGCTAATACGTAACAGGGAGCCAGGTACACTATCAGCAAGCTATGACAATGTAATGTTCAACACACTCCGATCAGCATCGAAAAAGCCACATACAACCGGCACTATATAAATAAATACCACACACAGAACAGCACACACTTTGCTACAGAGAAGTTCCCTGAAAATGGCTCCAGCACTAGTCCAAAAGCTTGGAAGACAAAACATCTGGTCCCGGTGACTGGCCCAGATTGGATCCTGCAATATAAAGTTTAATGAAACCTTTGTTTTAGTGAAGAAATACTTTTGTCACTGTACTCCAAAGTGCTAATTTCTACAACTCTCTTCTTACTAACTTTTGAGTGAACTTCCCATGCATTTCATTTCATAGTTACCATTACTGGTCTATTTATTAAAGTAATAATGGCATATTTCTGTGCTGTAATGTATATAGGTGTATTTATGCATGTACGTACGTATGTTATTTTTTTCTCCTTACATTTTTTTAATGTTAAGTTTTCCATAACAGGCGGTGTGGCTATAGCAAAGCTAAACAAGATCCTGAAGAAGAAAAAATGCACTTTCATAATGGCCACAGTAAGTAAAATTCACTAAATGTGCTAAATAACAATCCTGCAAAAGCTTGTTTTGTTTTGTTGCTGGTCTTTACAATGCACAGTATACAGTTTAACATTTATGTGACACAATTTATGGAGATGGCAGAAGAATAGCTATCCTGAGCATCCAGTATAGTAAATCTCTGCTTCACATGCTACAGTGTAGGAATGGAGAGAAAACCAGCATCATATCCCCACTGCAAAACTCCTGGTCTGTTTGATTTGTTGGGGGTTTTTTTTCTGTACTGTTTGTCTTTCTCAAATGGATACAAAAGCTGCTGATAAATGCTGAACTGCTGATAAAAATCTGTCCCATTACCTAAGTAACTAATAAGTAGATTTATTTCTATTATTACAGATATACTGCAAATAATAATTCCAATTTACGACTTGATTTCAATTTATAATTTATTACAATTTAAGTTATTACTGAAACATATTTGAAATATGTAAATATATTACAGGGTTTATTTTCAGTATATGGAAGACTAATAACCAATTTCTGAAACAAGAAGTATAGTAGGGTTCATCTCCTAAGTCATAGTTCCCTCTATAAATAAAAAAGGGAGAAAAACATTCCTTTCTGACAGTGATATGAAATACTCATATATATGTTTTCATTAGTACTGAGATATTTGTATTTACTACTGTCATATGTATATGGTAGTTTTAATTATGTAAAATATTAAGCTGTTACACTCATCCATCACTATAAAAAATCTTGTTATCCTAGATGCTATTTCACTTAATTTGGCACCTAGATAATTTGGATAGATACTGTACATATGGAAATGCTCTTCTGGATAATCTGAACCACTGCCATGAACATTCTTGCAAAGACTTTGGATTTAAACCAGCAGTTAATATACATGAAACAGCATATTATTACAACAATACATTTTACTACTGTCACTAGAATAATGTGATCATATTGGCCAATCCTCGCTAAGAATTTAGTTGAGGTTTAGGCTTATTATAAACCGTTGATAAGTTGCATGAGTATAGGAAAGGGGATATGATCTGCTATCATCTTTTCTGAGTCAAATACTTTAAGGATTTTGTTAGTTCTCTTAGAGGTTTTTACCATTGTCTTACATTGTTACGACATGGTGATTATGCTTTTGAAAGTTGCTGTTTCATTTTAATTTACTTGCGTATTGTAAAGAGAATGTAATAAGTAATTTTATACACAGTTAAACTACCAGGAGTAAAGACCTATGTTGATCCACATACCTATGAAGACCCTAGTCAAGCTGTTCATGAATTTGCCAAAGAAATAGAAGTGTCATACATATCAATTGAGAGAGTTATTGGAGCTGGTAAGAAAGTCTAAATGCTGTTTATCTCTCTTACATGTATTAGGATGATTGTTGGACTGCATTAACAAATATTCAATGCAAATAGATTTCCAATAAATGAATTGAAAATAAATTACATTTTATATCCATCACTGATAAAATTATTATTTATGAAAGCAAAATTAAGCTTTCTGTAGATAAAATGATTCACTAAAGACCTTTATGCATGATGATGGTTAATCAATATTAATTTAACATAAAGTAAAAATGTGATCATCTGTCAGGAGCAATAGTGTTTCTATTCATAAATAGAAATCTGGCTCAAGTCTTCATTTAATGACAAAGTTCCTTGGATAACTTGGATCGTTTCTTGGAGCTCAGTCAGCTTCAGATTCAGAAAGAATTATGGTTGACTTGGAATAAAAATGCAATCAATGACTAATGTTGTATCAGTCCTTCTCTTTGAAAAAAAACCTCCTGAAATATTAATAAATATTTTAGATTTATGTGCAAAAGTCATCAGGCATTATCACATTTTAGTTTTAATTCTTTTAATTGAGGAGGTGATTTTTTTGTAGGTGAATTTGGTGAAGTATGCAGTGGGCGCTTGAAACTTCCTGGTAAATGTGAGTTGCCAGTGGCCATAAAAACCCTGAAAGTGGGCTATACTGAGAAACAAAGACGGGATTTCTTGGGAGAAGCAAGCATAATGGGGCAGTTTGATCATGCCAACATTATACACCTGGAAGGCGTGGTAACAAAGAGTATGTACCTAATCCTAATGAATGTTTCATTATATTTGATTTACAAACTATATACAGTAATATCTTAATGGCATTAAATTCCAATAATGTTACTATATTTAATTGTAATATCTATAATGGACAAGTTAATAAGTCATTGAATCATTCATTATGTCTTCTCAAGCATTATTCATATTGTATTGCTTGAGGGTAGTCTAACAGACTTGGAAGTCAGAATAAAATGTTGTTTTTTTATGCAAAAACTAATCCATGCATGCATTCTTTCCTCCTTTATTTTCAGGTTAGGATGTAGCCAGGGAGTGTTCTGTTTATAATATAATATTGTCCCCAAAACACACGCAATAGGATGTTTTTCTTAGCACATTATATAACTTCCCTTAGATTCTTATACATTGCACTTAATATTTTCCTGGTCTTAATCTTACATCCAATGATATCGTACAGCAGCAGAGATTTATTATTTTATTTATTTATTATTCATATTTGTAACCCGCACCCATTTCACCACCTATTCGGGGCGGCGAATAGAAATTTAAAATAAATATACATATATACAAAATATTAACAAACAACAAATAAATTAAACCAAAATCCTGCATAAAATAAATTTAAAACCCATAAATTAAAACTTTGATTTGCTACAAGTCAGTACGGTGCGGAGTAGTTCAAGCCAGGCCGGCTAGATGAAAGTAGTGTGTTTTCAAGTTCCGACAGAACAAGCGGAGATCCGAGATGATACGGAGTTCGGGAGGTAGGTCGTTCCAGAGGACTGGGCCCACCACAGAGAAGGCTCTTCCCCTGGGAGCCGCCAACCGGCATTGCCCGGTTGATGGCACCCGGAGAAGACCCTCTCCGTGGGAGCAAGTCGGTCATAGGGATGTATGGGGCAGCAGACGGTCTCGTAGGTAGCTAGGCCTCGTGCCATGGAGCACCTTGAAGATGGTCATCAAAACCTTGTAACGCACCCAGTAGGTCACAGGTAGCCAGTGTAGCTCGCGCAGGAGTGGTGTTATGTGGGAATGCCTTGAGGTACCCATGATCACCCGCGCGGCCGCATTCTGAATCAACTGCAACCTCCGAGTGTATCTCAAGGGGAGTCCCATGTAGAGAGTGTTACAGTAGTCCAGACGAGAAGTCACGAGTGCTTGAGTGACTGTGCGAAGGGCCTCCCGGTCCAGTAAGGGGCGCAATTGGTGGACCAGGCAAACCTGGTAAAACGCCCCCCTGGCCACGGTTGCCACCTGGTCCTCCAGGGACAGTCGGGAATCCAGGAGGACTCCTAAATTGCGCACTCGCTCCACGGGGGCCAATACTTCACCCTCCATGGCCAGTGATGGTGTCATCTGGCTAAACCGGAAGGCCGGGAACCACAGCCACTCAGTCTTGGACGGGTTGAGTTTGAGTTTGTTACTGCCCATCCAGATCCGTACGACCTCTAAACACCAGGACATCACCTCAACGGCATCATTGGGGTGGTCTGGGGTAGAGATGTACAACTGAGTATCATCAGCGTACAGATGGTACTCTACCCCAAAACCATGGATGATCTCACCCAGCGGCTTCATATACGTGTTGAATAGGAGTGGCGAGAGGACCGACCCCTGTAAGAGAGGGGCCTAGAAGGCGACCTCTGCCCCCCCATCAACACAAATTGCGACCGACCGGAGAGGAAGTAGGAGAACCACTGCAAAACGGTGCCTCCCACCCCCAACCCCCTCAGTCGGTGCAAAAGGATACCATGGTCGATGGTATCAAAAGCTGCTGAGAGATCTAACAGGACCAGGACAGAGGAACAACCCCTATCTCGGGGCCTCCAGAGATCATCTACCAACGTGACCAATGCCGTCTCGGTGCTATGACCGGGCCGAAAGCCGGACTGGCGCAGGTCTAGATAATCAGTTTCCTCCAGGTGACGGGGAAACTGCTGTGCAACCACACTCTCTACAACCTTCACTTTCTAGTGAAGTTGGAGACCGGACAGTAATTAGCCAATAATGCTGGGTCCAGGGAAGGCTTCTTGAGGAGGGGTCTCACCACGCCTCTTTCAAGGTGGTAGGTAAGAACCCCTCACCCAGAGAAGCGTTCACAATGGCCTGGAGCCAGCCTCGTGTCTCCTCCCAGGATGCCAGTACAAGCCAGGAGGGACACGGGTCCAATAAACATGTGGTGGCCTTTAGTGTCCTCGCCAACCTGTCCATGTCATCGGCGGTAACAAAGTCAAAGTCCTCCCATAAAATTGTCTCAAGGCCTGCATCAGATATTTCCTCTGGACCACTATCTGTGGAGGGTAACGCGTTCCGAATCTGAGTGGTTTTATCCTGCAGATATTCTCCAAATTCCTCAGCTCGGCCCTGCAAGGGGGATTCCCACGGCCTCTGTTGAAGGAGGGAGTGCATCACCCCAAACAGGGCCGCCGGGCGGTTCTCTGCGGATGCGATGAGGGTGGCACAATACTCGCATTTGGCCACCCTCATCGCCACTAGATAAGTCCCCAAATGGGCTCTTACCAGTGTTCGATCAGATTCGGACCGAGAGGATCTCCACCTACTCTCTAGGCGTCTCTTGCGGTGTTTCATCTCCCTCAGCTCCTCGGAAAACCAGGGAGCCTGGGTGAGATGGCGCCACGTGAGAGGCCGCAAAGGCGCGATGCGGTCTAAGGCCCCCGCGGCCTCACTATACCATTCTGCCACTAGGTCCTCAGCCGTGACGCGAGTCAAGGATACAGGTATTAGCCCAAGCTCCTTCTGGAACTTTTCAGGATCCATCAGGCGCCTGGGGCGGAACCATCTGGGTGTCTCCGGTTCCACCTCCCCGTGGTGAGATGGGGCAATTGGAAAGTCTAGCCGAAGGAGAGAGTGATCTGACCATGACAAGGGTGAGATGACTAAATCCCCAGTTCCAAGATCACTTCTCCACTGGCCAGAGACGAAAATAAGATCCAGCGTGTGTCCTCCATCGTGAGTGGGGGACTGAACTACTTGGGTCAGGTCCATGGCCGTCATGGAAGCCATGAACACCCGAGCTGCCTCGGATGCCTCGCCCGCTGATGGCAAGTTAAAGTCCCCCATGACTAATAGTCTGGGGGTCTCCACTACCATCTCGGCGACCACCTCAAGGAGCTCGGGCAGGGCTGCTGTTACATAGTGGGGAGCCAGGTATACAATCAGCAAGCCCAACTGCCTCCCTAGACCCCACTTCACGTAGAGGGACTCACAGCCGGTAGTCTGTGGTACAGTGATCTCCCTCGGCTCCAGACCCTCCCTAATAATAATCGCCACTCCTCCACCCCTGCCTAGGGCCCGAGGCTGATGAAATGCACAGTAGCCTGGTGGGCACATTTCCACGAGGGGTAAACCCCCCTCGGGGCCCAACCAGGTCTCCGTAATTCCCACCAGGTCTGGGTCCCCCTCTGACACTAAGTCATTTATGAGGGGGGCTTTATTTACCACGGACCTGGCGTTGCAGAGCATCAGCCTGGGGCCCTGGCTCTGTAATCCTTGACTGCCTAGTCCCCGAAGGGAGCACAGGGGGTTGGGGCGAGTGACCACCTGTAACCGACCACGATCCCCCAACTTAAGATGGACACCCTGTCTCCCACCACCCCTCCCCCTCCCCGGGACCGTATAGATGGGAAAACCCTCCGTAGGAATGACCCCCCTCCCTCCTCGCTAGACCAACCCTTTATCCTAATTTCGCTGGCCAGCCCTGTACCCAGACCCCCATCTGACTGATTAGAACCTCCCCCCACCCTGGGACCCCTTAAAAGCCGAATTAAAAATTTGGACAAAAACCCCCTAAGTTTGCGCTTCGCCCACCTCTCAGGACCTGTAAGTCCTTCTTTGAGGTGGGCCCTTGTTAGACTAGAGGGCCATGCTTGCAAGAGGGAAGACTCGCAAGCGAAGGAGATCTTGCCTCGAATAAATAGTAGGGTAAGATAAAATTATGCGAAGGTCACTTTTGGGCAGGGAGGGAAATTTCTCAAAGCACGTCCTTGTCTAAGTAGAGTAAGTAGAGTGAGGTGTAAGTGCATACATGCTATGTCAGGTTACAATGTTGGCCTTAACAAATATGAACTTCAGCACAATGTGCTCAGTAATCACAAATGGATGGAAACTGATCAAGAAGAGAGTCAACCTAAAAAAAAGGATAAATTTTCTGACAGTGAGAACAATCAACCAATGCAACAGCTTGCCTTCGGAAATTGAGAGAGCTTCATCACTGGACATTTTCAAGAAGAGATTGGATTGCCATTTGTCAGAAATGGTGTGGGTCTCCTGCTTGGGCAGGAGTTAAACTAAATGATCTGCAAGGTCCCTTCCAACTCTGTTAATCTGTCTTTTTCACTGATTGAAAAATTTCTAGAAAATCTGAATTTCAATAGGAAAGCAAGTAGAAATAGCTGACATTCTGAATTTGTAACCTTGACTTCATGGTGGTTAATTTAACAACCTAATAAATACTTGGTGGCAGCTGCTAAAAAAAATTCATCTTGAACCTCCGATTCCTAACAGCATGTGGTTCAATTGAATCCTTTTAAGATAGTTGTGAAAATGGAGTCAACCGGAAGTTCTCCAACTGGACAGACATGGAGGATGTGAGCTCTGTAGAGTCTACCATGAACCCTGTCTGACAAACCAATTCCTGAGATCTTCTTAGATCAAAACTCCACCCCTGGAGGAGGGGTGAAGAAGGGGCAGCATCTCATCAGACCCAGGGGGAGGCAACGGATCCCTCGCAGGTTGGAGATTTTCCCTCTGAATTGGAGTGGGGACGGCTACACAAGAAGCTGGCTTCCAACCAAAGCAACTGAACAGAAGTGTGAGGAGATGAAAGACTGGTAAGAAAATTTATCTAACCCACAGTCATAAATCAAAATTTGGAAAAGGCAAAGAATCTTGAGAACACAAATAATATTGATAGACAGATCGGGATTTTTGCGAAAGAAAGAAAGAAAGAAAGAAAGAAAGAAAGAAAGAAAGAAAGAAAGAAAGAAAGAAAGAAAGAAAGAAAGAAGACCACCTACTGCCACCGGTAGCCTCCCATCGTCCAGTACGATCCCACAGAGTTGGCCTCCTCAGCGTGCCGTCAGCCAGACAGTGTTGGCTGGCGACCCACAGGGGGAGAGCCTTCTCTGTGGGAGCACCTTCCCTTTGGAATGAGTTACCCCTGGAGCTTTGCATAATTCCCGACCTCCCGTCCTTCCGGCTCACCCTAAAAAGCTGGCTTTTCCAGCTTTTTAATTAATTTTAATTCCAATTTTAATTTATTTTATAATGTCTATTAATTTATTGCTTACTGGATTTTTTATTTAATATTTTTCTAACTTTTGTACTATATGTCTCTTATGTTGTACATCGCCCTGAGTCCTTTGGGAGAAGGGTGGCATATAAATCCAATAAATCTGAATCTGAAAGAAAAAGAAAGAAAGAAAGAAAGAAAGAAAGAAAGAAAGAAAGAAAGAAAGAAAGAAAAAGAAAGAAAAAAAGAAAGAAAAAAAGGAAAATGCAGGGTTGAAACACTACCCCCCCCCCAAAAAGCCATCTGTTTGAAACAATTTGGACAGAAAGGGAGAAAGCACAGAAGTGACAAACCCACTCAGACACTAACTTTAAATTCAGTTTTGTACTTGAAAAGATTACATTTTAAAGGAGTATAGGAGCGTGAAGATTTGCTTTGTCCGAGTGTCTTTTAACTAACATATTTTAAGCAACTTCAATAAATGAGAGGTGGAATGCAATAAGGGAGAAAGATCAAGAAAAAAGCACTATCTCCTCGCTGACAACTGATAATCTAATCTTGCCTGTGTGGGAAATTTTAATTAACCAACTGCCATAAATCAGAACTTGGAACAGCAGCATGGAAGAGAAACATACTCGAGTTTGGCTGTATTCAAGTTTATTCCAGTTAATATTTTTGAGCAATTATAACTAATAAGAGGTGGAAAATAGCAAGGGAAAAATAATAACAAAATCAAGAACTGGGAAATATGAAATATTTTTTTTATTTTTGTCTGCAAAAGATCAAGATGGCTCCAGCTTCTCTTCTGTTTTCATAGTAGTTGGATTAACTAAATTTAAGGTGGACTAGGACCTCGAAATAAGATTTGTATAACTAACTGTAATTTTGGAACTGGACATTAAAGAAGTACAAAGGGTGTATGTGTTAAAAGCATAATTACTATATGTATACTTTTTTCTTCTCTCTTTAAAAAAGGAGGAGGAAGATATCTGTTAAAATTAAATATTTATATTGAAAAAGAATTATAAATACCATCAACATAAAATGGAGCTCTCTCAGAAGCTGAAATACACCAAGTAAATGAGATGAAGAGTGTGAAGTAGAGAGGTAAGGAAGAAGAGAGGGCAGGGAAGGGGGAAGAAGAGGAGAGAAAGGAGGAGTGGAAAGAGGAGAGAGGAGAAGGAGAGAGGAAGGGGAAGTAGAGAAGAGAAGGATGACTGAGGGAAGAAAGGAGGCGGGGAGGAGGAGAGAGGGAGAAGAAAGTGATGGATAAGGTACAAATATGGTGTATGGAGAGCAGAAGAGCCAATAATTGTTTTTTGGGAGTTGATGGTAAGATGAATTGATGTAAACATTTAATAATACTAATACAATATGATGTTGGCTATGTAATTGATTATATGTTATGAAAATGAAAAAATAAAAAACTTTATATATTAAAAAAAAGATAGTTGTGAAAACAAAATGGGCAAGAAAGGGGGACATTTTATACAGTTTTTTGGAAGACAGACAAAATATAAATATGATTAATGGGTAGCTTCTTTGGAATAAATGAGCAATAGCTTCCTTCCTGTGTATTTCTCTCTGGGTCCTTGGTTTTCAAATGAGATGCAAAAGTTGCTCTCATCAGAAAAGAGGACTTTGGTAATGAAAGTTAATGAAAGTTATCTATAAGTTTGTACAGATAGTGTTTGATTTAAAACAGTTCATTTAGTGACCTTCAAAGTTATGACCACTGAAAAAAGTGTCATGATTCTTTTTCACACCTATAACCATTGTAGAATCTCCATGATCAAAATTCAGTCTCTTAGCAGCTTACTCATATTTATGAAGATTGCAAAGTCCCATGGTCACGTGTTCCCCTTTTGGGATCGTTTGACAAGCAAAAACAATAGGGAAGCCAGATTCACTTAACAGTCATGTTACTAATTTAACAACTTCACTAATTGACTTAACAACTGTTACAAGAAACATAAAATGAGACAAAACTCACTTAACAACTATCTCCCTAAGCAACAGAAATTTTGGACTACATTATAA
The DNA here is from genome assembly GCA_039707465.1 of Rhabdophis nuchalis. NCBI lineage: Eukaryota > Metazoa > Chordata > Lepidosauria > Squamata > Natricidae > Rhabdophis > Rhabdophis nuchalis. The sequence goes on along the minus strand of CM077647.1, from coordinate 110,826,007 downwards.
TATATGTCGAAGATTACCTGCATGTGTTCTTGCAGGATTTCACTTATTATCAGTTATTCTTGCTAAACCAAACAATGGTTGCATGTAGTAATTGGAGACAATTATCATTAGAGTTGTATGGTCAAAAAGATTAACCAAATAAGATTAGAAAAAGATATTTGTTCTTGTTAGCAATGAGCTCAATCTTGATTCCAAACAATTTTGTTGTCTGTGTGGAGATGCAAAGATAATCATATAATTTCCTAGGATAAAATGACAGCAAAAAAGGGCAGCTGTAAAATCCCAGGAAAGATGCAAATGTTTTAAAAAGCTGCAGGCAGATGCTTCATATTCTAAAGCACTTTTGTGAATTATTCTAAAAATATGAAAAAAGGTATTGCTTATAAATTTCATCAGATAGTTATTTAAACTTGTAATGTCCTAGACCTAGACAATTTTAATACAGGTTGTCTTTGACTTACTATAATGGAACCTGCAATTATGGCCATGTCGTGATAGTTATTAAGTGGGTCATCATGTGACTTGAAGATTTTTCAGTACAAGGATTGTACATAGCACAATATCGGACCTCTGAAAAGTATAAGCATGCATATATACTCAATACTTGGTTTGGGCCCCTTTTGCAGCAATTACTGCCTCAATGCGGCATGGCACGGAAGCTATCAGCCTATGGCGCTGTTGAGGTGTTATGGAAGACCAGGATGCTTCAATAGCGGCCTTCAGCTCTTCTGCATTGTTTGGTCTCATGTCTCTCATCTTTCTCTTGGCAATGCCCTGTAGATTCTCTATGGGGTTCAGGTCAGACAATTTTGCTGGCCAAGCAAGCACAGTAATCCCATGGTCATTGAACCAGGTTTTGTTGCTTTTGGCAGTGTGAGCAGATGCCAAGTCTTGCTGGAAAATGAAGTCAGCATCCCCATAAAGCTCATCTGTGGAAGGAAGCATGAAGTGCTCCAAAATCTCCTGGTAGATGACTGTGTTGACCCTGGACTTAATGAAGCACAGTGGACCAACACCAGCAGATGGCATGGCTCCCCAAATCAACACAGACTGTGGAAACTTCACACTGGACTTCAAGCATCTTGCAATGTGTGCCTCTCCATTCTTCTTCCATACTCTGGGTCCTTGGTTTTCAAATGAGATGCAAAAGTTGCTCTCATCAGAAAAGAGGACTTTGGACCACGGAGCAACAGGACTTTGGCCAGCAAACTCACCTGACCTGAATCCCATAGAGATCTATGGGGCATTGCCAAGAGAAAGATGAGAGACATGAGACCAAACAATGCAGAAGAGCTGAAGGCCGCTATTGAAGCATCCTGGTCTTCCATAAAACCTCAGCAGTGCCACAGGCTGATAGCTTCCATGCCACGCCGCATTGAGGCAGTAATTGCTGCAAAACGGGTCCAAACCAAGTACATGCATGCTTATACTTTTCAGAGGTCCAATATTGTTCTATGTACATCCTTGTTTTATTGATTGCATGTAATATTCTAATTTTCTGGGATTGTGGATTTGGGGTTTTCATGAGCTGTATGCCATAACAAACACAATTATGACAAATCACAGCTTGAATTATCTTGCTTTGCATGTAATGAGTCTTATCTCATATGCTAGTTTCACCTTTTAAGTTGCATTACTGAAATAAATGAACTTTTGCAAGATATTCTAATTTTTCGAGTTTCACCTGTATATACTAAAGTGACAAAAATGTAACTTTAAAGGCAGAATATGACACCTAAGTGTAGATTCCTTATTGATTGCATTGATTGCGTACATGCTTACATGAACATTTATTTTTCTTTTTGTGAAGAAATTTTGATTTGCTTTTGTTTCTAAAATGTGGGTATATACCTTTCAAATTACTTATTATTACTTATTGTACTTATAGAGAGAGAATGTGATGCTTTCACATCAACTCTTCTATTAGTAAATATATGAATTAGAAAAAAGTATTTGTATGTGTGAGTTAAAATGGACAGTTTAGATACAAGCCATTTAAACCATCAATTTACTAGGGAAATGGGGAAAATGAGTTTTAATAGAATGTCAGTTAAATTAAATGGAATTTTATGCATGACTTGTTTAATATATTTTTGCATGCATAAATGATAAGTGAGACTTTACAATTGCACAGAAGCATTTGCTACATAGGCAAATTTAGTCTATTGTACCCAAATCTCAATAAAACTAAAATCTGGTAATCAGGGATTTATTGTTATAGTGGGATAAAATTGGATTGAAAAAAATGTCATTAGGAAATAGCAGCAAATTACACTCTCCAGATGAGTGTGGGTGTCATACATAAGTTTGCAAATATTTTTTTATACATACAGATAGTCCTTGACTTAGGATGGATCATTTAGTGACCATTTGACATTATGGCAGACATCCCCAAAAATATTTATGACTCAGTTTTAAATTACAGCTACCCTGTTTCCCTGAAAATAAGCCCTCCTCAGATAATAAGCCCAACAAGGCCTTTTGATCGCATGCACTAAAATAAGCTCTCACCTGAAAATAAGCCCTTCCCAAAAATATTGCAACACAACAGCAGCCATGGGGTGACCATACTTGCCGCCTCCTGTACCTCAAAAATAATAAGACTTCCCTGAAAATAAGGCCAAGTGCTTATTTTGGGGGTCAAAAGAAAAAAACAACCCTGTCTTATTTTCAGGGAAACACAGTACTATAGTGCCCCCAGGGTCATTCAAGTTTACGACTGACTGTAGGTCATTCTATGCACCTCCCCACCTATTCTTCCCATCCTCCCCTGCCTGCTTTGTCACCTCATGGGCTCCCACCTTAGTCAACAATCATTCATATACCTTTCAAAATCTCCAGAGCCTAGAAGATCAGGATAGGCAAAGAGGAACAGGATGCTCTTTTGCTGAGTCACATGGCATGACCACAAGCAAACATTGTTTTCTTAGCTAAAAATAATGCTGGCGCAGCTGTCAAGGTTTCTTTTCCTTGCTAATGCTAGCCCTAGCTTTGCCAGCATCAGCTTTGCTTGTGTTATGTCAGCAAAACTAAAGCTTGTAGAGCTAAGAATAGCCTTAACAAAGAAAAGAAATCCTCTGTTTTCTTTTTTTCTAACTAACCACTAACACTAGTGAAGCTAACACAGGTAGAGTATGACTAACATTAGCAAGGGGGGAAAAAGAGAATGAAAAATAACGCTGGTAAAGCTCTCAGTTTGCTTGTGGGATTGTGCCATGTGGCCCAGCAATGGAACAGCGTATACTGCTTCCCTATCTCAACCTCCTGAATTCTGGAGATCTACAAAATGTGTCATGTGAGGACCTCAAGGAATAGGAAGAGGGAGGAGCATGGGGTATCTCAGGGAGATGTGGGAGAGCCCGGGAGGCCAAAGACAGATGTACTTGTGCCTACATCAGGTTTACAAGAGAATTTCGATTCCTGAGATATCCCGTGTTCCACTTCATGAACCACACATTTATTTAAGTGGGAAGAGCAGAGATGGGAGGGGGGATATTAAGTGAGAAAGTTAACTTAATGGCCATCCTGATTTCTAACCATAATGGGCAGGCTGCATTTTAATTGAAACTCGGGGACTGCCTCTACTATAGTTCTAAGTGGGTTTTTGCCATCCAGTAGTTACAGGTAATGGGCTTTTAATCTACTTTATCCAGGTAAACCAGTCATGATTGTAACTGAATATATGGAAAATGGATCCTTGGATACATTTTTAAAGGTAAGCTTTAAATGTATATGTATGTCAGGTACTAATCTCCCATTTCATAGTTCTTCCTGAAGAAATGTGGTTTCTTAAACAAAAATATTTTTCAGGTTAACCTCAAATCCTACTGATTTTGTGTATACGTTCATCATGCAGTTTTCTTAGCGACTGAGTAATTCAGTATTGCCTTCTAAGATGTTTTTTATTTTCCCAGTGATGGCCCTGGTTTTTTACATTCAGTAATATCTTCTATACAGTATGTTGACATACATAAGGGAAGAAACTGAAGTGCTGTAGTACAGAAAATGTTTATGACTACATGATATCGGCATTTTACAATCAATAGTAGTCATTCAGTTGGAATTAATTATGTATTTTTCTATCAATTATTTTCTTGAATTGCAGTCTCAGTTTTCAAGCCTGTTATTAACAATGCTGGTTGATAAACTGGAACCTAGTTCTGAAGTGCCGGTGGAAACAACGCCACGGGAGTTGTTTAATTTAGTAAAAGCAATCTTGAACAGTTTTAAATTTCAACATATTTAGCATAGCAGTTCAGGATTTTTCTCATTCACATACTTACTTCAAAACTTCCTGGTTGTTTATAGTGAATTAAACCTTGCTTTTATATTCTCTGCTTGTAATTCTGTACTTTTTACAGAAGAATGATGGACACTTTACTGTAATTCAATTGGTTGGTATGCTCCGAGGAATAGCATCTGGGATGAAGTATTTGTCTGACATGGGATATGTACATAGAGACTTGGCTGCCAGAAATATCCTAATCAACAGTAATTTAATGTGTAAAGTGTCAGATTTTGGACTTTCTCGAATTCTTGAAGATGATCCAGAAGCTGCTTATACAACAAGAGTAAGTTTCTTGTGAACATTTATTTATTTATTTATTTATTTATTACAGAAACAAAGTAGGGAGACCAACTTGGGGCGTACTTCAGCTAACTTGTGTAGGTTGTGTTGGTTGCTCTAAAGTTTGGCGAATGGTCCTGAACCAGAGCTACCAACAGCCAATCTTGTAGCTTTGTCAATTGGAAGTATATTCTAGGGTAAATACAGAAACAAAATATAGATCAGCAAGAACATATTAGGATTTGTAAAATCCTTACAACAAGAATAGCTCCATTGTGTGAGAAATCTGCATTAATGAGCACCCATATACGGGGTAGAATTCCACCAGTACGCTGACGATACTCAGCTGTACATCTCTATCCCAGACCACCCCAACGATGCCATGGAAGTGATGTCCCAGTGTCTCGAGGCCGTGCGAGTCTGGACAGGGAGAAACAGGCTCCGACTCAACCCATCCAAGACCGAGTGGCTGTGGCTTCCGGCGTCACGATATAGTCAGTTGGTGCCAGCTCTGGCTATTGGGGGCGAGTCATTGGCCCCCACAGAGAGGGTTCGCAACTTGGGCATCCTCCTGGACTCTCCGCTGTCTCTAGAAGATCATATGACAGCCGTGGCCAGGGGGGCTTTTTATCAGGTCCGCCTGATACGCCAATTGCACCCCTTTCTGGATCATGACACTTTGCACACGGTCACTCAAGCCCTCGACATCTCCCGCCTGGACTACTGCAACACTCTCTACATGGGGCTTCCCTTGAAGTGCACCCGGAGGCTCCAGTTAGTTCAGAATGCGGCCGCGTGGGGGATCCTGGCAGCTCCTAGATGCTCCCATGTAACACTTCTCCTGCGCGAGCTGCACTGACTGCCTGTGGCTTTCCGGGTGCGCTTCAAGATACTAGTAACTACCTTTAAAGCTCTCCATGGCAAGGGACCTGGTTAACTGCAAGACCGCCACCTGCTACCAAATACCTCCCACCGACCAGTTCGCTTCCACAGAGAGGACCTCCTCAGGGTGCCATCGGCCAGGCAATGTCGGCTGGCGACCCCTAGGGGGAGAGCCTTCTCTGTGGCAGCTCCTGCCCTCTGGAATGACCTACCCAACGACCTACGCAGGTCCACAGACCTGCGCCGCTTCCGTCGGGCCTTGAAGACCTATTTATTTCGTGCGGCCAGCCTGGCGTAGTTTTTAAATGGTTTTTAGTAGGGTTTTATTAAGGTTTTAGAACAGGCCAACCATTTAATATATTTTTTAACGTATTTTATGTATTTTATATTTTATACCACTGATTTTTATTGCTGCCTGTACACCGCCCTGAGTCCTGGAAGGGAGAAGAGCGGTATAAAAATTTAATAAATAAATAAATATACACTATTGCCTCTCTTTCTATCCTGCCTTCTGGCAATCATAATATATAACTATGATTCTATAGATCTTTGTTTATGTTGAACAATGTCTCTTATATATTAATATCTACACCATTTATTCAATTAAGTACAGTATTTGTTAGTTGGAGGACCAATGTATTTCAAAATGTGACCTGTAATTTGTATATAACTTCTTGAATTCCATATACCCTACAAAATTGACTATATTTTTCATCATACATGTACCACAGTATCATGTGCTTCTTTTATATATTTTACTACTGTTATTCATATACTCTATTTAGCTCATTGAATACCAAATGCTAAATAAACTTATTAACTGCTGTCTATGAATTAGACTGATTAAGGTCTAATGCTACTTTAAATTTAAAGGTTAAAAAAAAATCCACTTAGAATAGGAACAATAGGATGATGTCCCAGAACTGTATCTGATACCATGTCATCAATGAATGTCAGTAAATAAATTCTCTATCTTATGTTCTCACTGAGAGTAACCATTTGTTTAACATTTTCCTATTTTTATCATATGTCTTATTAAACAATAGTTGAATTACATGCCAATTTTTCTTTCTAGACTGAGCATATGCAGAAATAGTTATGGGCTTGAACTTTAATATATCCTTTTTTCCTTATAATTTGAATTCAGAATTTGGGTATCATGACAGATTTTGTTTGCAGGCCCATGGTACAGATTTGACCTCAAGACTGGGATATGAGGTGTTTTGTGTGTATTTTTTAAATATATAGTTAACAACCCGGGAACTGTGATGACTGCATGCTTGTTTGTATTTTCCTTCACCAACCATGATGACCCAACTGTATCTTGTTACACAAATTAAATTCATATAGGCCTTTAGTACCAGCAATTAATATATCTGAAGGTATGTAAAGGATGTAATAATGTAGAAGGAAATCTTCCAAACATTAGAAAATGGTTGTCTACTCATTTTCTCTAGAAAATTGTTGACAGATCAAGAAAACTTAATTGAATGTATTTGAACCTAATTAAATATAATATATGTATATATTATTTCTAGGGAGGGAAAATCCCAATCCGATGGACAGCTCCTGAAGCTATAGCTTTCCGCAAATTTACATCTGCTAGTGATGTCTGGAGCTTTGGGATTGTGATGTGGGAAGTAGTGTCCTATGGAGAAAGACCCTACTGGGAGATGACCAATCAAGATGTAAATATTTCCTTTTCCTTCTCTATGTGAAAACCTTCAAATCAGGATGTCACATATATTAATTATTTTCTTTTTTTTTTATTTTAAAGGCCTAAATGCACAGTTACAAGTAATGTCCAAAGAATCCATTCTGAGAATAGTATGGAATGTTCAAATGAGTGAAATGGAGAAGAGAAGTAAGATTAATGGATAAAAAGATACGGTTCTTATATCAGGCACAGCAGCTGATCTTGGGCTTTTGTTTCAATTTGAAATTCTGAGTGCTGAACATAAGATTAACCTACTATGAGCCACTGGGCTATCAAACAAAATGTGACCAAAACTGACTTGGAGCATCAGCTGTCAGAATCAAATCATAATTCAAGTAGACCAGTGGTGGGTTTCAGCCAGTTCGCACCTATTCGGGAGAACCGGTTGTTAACTTTCTAAGCAGTTTGGAGAACCGGTTGTTGGAAGAAATCTCATTTTGTCGTCCCCCCCCCCCCCCACTTTACAGGGCTAATCCTGTAAGGAAGGCAGGAAAGAACATTCTGGTGTTGTTTCTAGCCTCATCTTGATTGCCCTGATTACAGAAACTGCCTCTCTGGTTAACCCTTATTACATTGTAACAGCTAAGGCAAAGTGCCCATCAATGTGAGTGACATTAAATTGGCCACATCCACTCAGTCACATGACCACCGAGCCATGCCTACCCATCTGGTCATTAGGGCAGAGAACCGGTTCTTAAATTATTTGAATCCCACCACTGAAGTAGACAGGCCTTAGCAGAACATGGAACAGCTCCCAATCCAAATCTGGGCTGGCATCACTACTTGAATCCGCAGGCTGTGATGCACTACTGGTATCTCCCTATAGAAAAACAAAGATCTGTTCCCGACACTCTGAGCAAACATGGATAGCTGATTCTACTATTTAATATTTCTAATACTTTCTTGGAATGGTGCTCTTTGGGTAATAATTGTGATGTTGAAGTTGGAAAAGTTCTTGAAGTCTTGCTGCTGCTGTTGTTACTGCCAGGCAGCTTCAAAATCTTGCTGCTGGATAAGGAATCATCCAGAGACCATTTCATTCAGATACTTATCAAATCTGACATGGAGTGTATAAAGTTTTTGACTAGTTTTTATTTATACAATATTTTATTTTTCCTGGGAATAATAGCTGTGGAAAGAGAATGTTTGTTTGTTTAGTTTTAATCTCAATCCTTTGTATTTAGAATTGTGGAGTCATCAGACCATGACTGTCTTTGTCTGGTTGGTCTTTGACAGTGTATTTACTTCAGATGCAATGTCTTGATGTCTATAGATATAGACCACGGGGAAATTTTTACTCATCCATATCTCTGTTGGGATTTACTTTTTAACTAATTAGATTGGAAATAATATGCATACAATGATAGCATATTGTTTGAATATATATTTTAGAAAATCACAGGTTGACTACATAGGAATTCAATATGCAGGAAGCTGCAAATATTTATGAAGATTTCACACATCTGAGCTAACCCAGCAAAGCAACAGCTGTGTTTTTTTAAATGGAAAACGCTCCCACTTTGTCATTTTAATCTCTTTTGTTGCCAAGCCTTCCATTTCATTATTGCATTCCAATTTGCAATAAAGTAAAACAATAAGGCCAAGACAAATTCCCTTGGAAGAGATACTATCATCCTATGAATAATTCTTAATACAGTATTATTTTTAGGGGTGAAGGACTGCCATGGAATGAATACTTTTTTATTACTCAGTTAAGAAACATGGACAGACTCCCACAGCTTAATCTTCAGGGACCATGCTTATTGCTAACCATAGAGATTCTTCTGGGAAAAGGGAGTGAATAATGTTGTGCTACCTAGATTTACATGAATGAAGGCAATACATACATTCTGTATAACTGTGTATTAGTTTTATCATCATTTTTGTACCATAACTATAATTGCATGTTTCTTCATCACCACAATCAAATTATATATAAGCAAATGGGCTAGTACGAATTAGTGATAGTGATCAAGTTCCAATTTTAGTCATTATTCTGAGTGAATTATTAATTAGTAAAAGAGATTCCAGTTAAGCCAGTTAAGATTCATATAGCCTCTGATGATTCTTCATAAGTAACTAAACCTCCCATTAGTTTTATTATAATTTTAAGTTAATCATTATTAAGATATACTACATGTCTTATTTTTATCATTTCAGTAGATACCCAAATAAACAATTTCACTTGTTAAAATACAAGTGAAGTTAAAATACTTGTTATTGAAATGATTTCATATTATTCCTACCTGCACTACTTTCTACATTAACAACTCTATTATTTTCTCAGTATCTGAATGTTAAACTATTGTGGCGCATCATAGACAGAGCTATACCAGCCATCATCCTTTTTTACTCTCTTTCCTCCCATTCTCAGACAATCATATAGAATTATAGAATCATAGGGTTGGAAGAGACCTTGGAAGGATAGGAATCCTCAGAGAATCCCAGACAAATAGCTATCCAAGTTGATTCCAAAAGGTAGGCTATTCCTCTGCTTAATAGGTCTGAAGACTATCTCAGATTAGAATCTTTCTCTATAAAGCATCTACCTATGGTTTTTCTCCTATTCTTGGGCACTATGGAGAATAAATCAGCACCCTGTAACAGCCCTATAGGAATTGGAAGCTGGGTATTATATCTCCCCTTAACCTTTTCTTCTTTAAGATAAAAATGCCAGTCTCTTATCTATTCTTCATAACATTTACCCCAAGCTAAATCATTCATTTATCTCTGCACTCTTTCCAGTTCCTCAGCATCCTTTTCATATTGTGCTAACCAAATTTGGATAAAGTATTCCAGTTGCAGTGCAATCAAATAAGTGCAGCACAGATCAGAACTATCAACAGGATCTAGTTCTTTTGGCAGCCACAGCATGCTGCTGACTCATACTTGATCTGTGACCAACCAGAACATCCAAATCTTTCTCACAAGTACTATAACTAAACTAGGTGCCTTCTTTCTTGTACTTGTACATCTGATTCCTTTTAAATATATGCAGAATCTTACATGGCCCAACATTCATCTCTGTCGAGATCCATTGGAACCTTGAGGCTGTCTTCTAGGGTATTAACAATCCTCCCAATTTTATGTCATCTGAAAATTTGATAAGTATACCTTCTTTATAACCTTTCTCTAAATCATTTATAAAAATATTAGCAAAGATGTTTCCATGTGTGTTTATGCTTTCAGAATATTTTTCCATGTTATAGCACTTTATTTTTTTCTCCTTTCTCTAAATAAATACATCTCATCCTATAATTACATTTATTTCAATTTAAACAATCACAGTAGAGCTTGAAGGGATCTTGAAGTTCTTCTAATTCAACCCCTGCTCAAGCAGGAGAACCTATACAAGTGAAGGCTAACCTTTTCCAGACAGAGTGTCCAAAGCATGAGTACACGTGCCCAAACATTCAAAATGCAATGTGCATGCAGGCCCAGTGCATGCACCATGCCCTGTGTATGAGTGCGCATCCTGCACATGCAACCCATCTCACTGTCCCACATGCATAGGCGCCGCCCATGTGCTCTTCCCCCGTGCATGAGCACACTCCCCTGCATGCACCTCACCCACCCCCACACATGAATTTGTACCCCATGTACACACCTCATGCTTGTGCAGTAGAGATACAATGACTAGCTGACCAGTGGGTGGCGCACACACATGTGCGATGGACCTGAACTGGGGCAATGGCACACATAACCATAGATGGCATTGCATGCCACCTGTAGCACACATGCCATAGGTTTGCCATCATGGCCATATACCATTTCAGATAGGTAGCTGTCCAGTCTTTTTTTTAAAAAAGCTCCAGTGATGGAGGAAGCACCTACAACTTTTGAAGGTAAGCTGTTCCATTGGTTAATTGTCCTTACTGTTAGGAAATTTCTTCTTAATTCCAAATTGCTTTTCTCATTGAATAATTTCCATTGATTGTTTCTTGTCTTGCCTTCTGGTGCTTTGAAAATAAGTTGACCCCCTCTTCTTTGTGGCAGCCCCTCAAATAGTAGAATACTGCTATCATGCCTCTAGCCCTTCTTTTCTCTAGACTGGCCATGCCAAATTCCTGCAACCATTTTTCATATGTTTTTGTCTTCAAGCTTATCTTTTAATCATCTTAGTTGCTCTTCTTTGCATTTTTTCCAAAATCTCAACATTTCTTTTTGTAATATGGTGACCACAACTGGATGCAGTATATTCCAGGTGTAATCTTACTAAGGATTTATAAAACGGTACAAATAGTTCATGTGATTTTGATTCTATGCCTCTGTTTATACAACTGAGGATCGTATTACCTTTTTTGGTTGCTGCCATACATTGCTGATTCACGTTTAAGTGCTTGTCCACTAGGATTCACAGTTACTGTTTTGATCCAGGTTTTGCCTAATCTCTACTTGTACCTTTGATTTTTCCTGCCTAGGAGTAAAACCTTGCTTTTTTCCACATTAAATTTGTTGGTTAGGGCCCATTGTTCAAGTCTGTCAAGGTCTTTGGGCCCTGAGTTTGTTTTCTGGGCTGCTGGCTATTCCTGGCAGCTTAGTGTCATCTGCAAATTTGAAGAGTTCTCCTTTTATTACCTCATCTAAATCATTTATTGAGGAGTACTTAAGATGAAACTTTGGGGTACTCTATTGTTTACCTCTCTTCATCTAGATGTAGTATCATCAGCCAGTTACAAATCCATCTAGTGGTGCTGCTGTCTATCCCACATTTTTCTAGTTTATCAAGAAATAGGTTGTGATCTACTTTATTGGATGCCTTGCTGAGGTCTTAAGTATACTATGTCCACAGCATTTTGCTGGTCTACTAATTTAGTCATTTTGTAAAAGAATGAAGTAAGATTGGTTTGGCATAATCTGTTTTTAACAAACATGTGCTGCCTACTAGTCATTATTTTATTTAGTTCTAAATGTTCACATATCTGTTTTTTATTATTTTTTCCAGTATCTTCCCAGATATTGATGTTAGGCTAATTGGTTTGTAGTTTCCTGGCTCTGGTTTTTGTTCCCACCTTTTTTGAAGATGGGAACCACATCAGCTCTTATTCAGTCCTGTGGTAGTTCCCTGGTGCTCCAGGCTTTTTAAAAGGCATGATACAATGGTTCTGAGATAACATCTGCCAGCTCATTCAGAACTCTGAGTTGTTTTACCCTTTAGGGTTTTTATCCATGGAATTTTTCTTAGAGTCTCTCTGAGTTTGTTAAAATCAGCTATTTTAAAGTTTAAGACACTGGTTGGATTATATTCTATTGCTTGCGTTTGCATTGTATTGAATTCCAATATGACATGGTTTATATTCTGCTATTTCTGTTTCATGTTCCATATTATCCTTCCTGAATTCTAAGATGTCAAAAAGAAAATCATGTAGATTAGAGTTGTATACATTTGAAGGGATGATTCAAAGGAAATTTGCCTTAAACTGTATCTTTAAATTGAATTTGTGAGGCAGTTTGAGAAACTAAATTGAATTTTGTTCTTTAGAATGGGATGATTGTTTTTTTTCCTAATTTGACTGAGTCTTGCAGAACTGTTGCAATTTTCTTTTCCTATGTAAACAAACCTGAGGGGTAATGAATGGTTTGATGCACTCTGTGATACAGACATTAGTAATAGGTCAGTAAATGTTATTGTTTTTGTGAAAAATAGTTAGAAATATTTGGCTGCAATAATAAAAAATTCTGGGAGTTGGCTGTGGTCCTGAAAAAGTTAGCAGCCTGATAGGCTGGAGCCAGATGTAAGCTGAGGGAAGCAGGGAAGTGTTGGCTATTGCTAACTGAGTTCTGAAAGGACAATTTTAAGGTATTGCAGAAGTTGTGGCTTTTTGTTTGTTGATATGTTTTTCTCTGATGATTAAAAGAATATTTAATTCTTTAACTCTATTCTCTTTAGCAAGAAATAAATAAGTGAAGTTAGAAAATCTTTTAAGAAGGAAGAAGAATTAAGCAATAAAAAAGGAAAAGAACTCAGCAAAGAATCTGAATCATGAGTATATTCGTTTTGAAAAACCTAGAAGTTCTATCACACAAAGACTTGCATTAATATTCTTACATACTATTCCCAGAAGAAATCAACCAATGAGCCATGCCAAGAAGCTTGCCAAGCCTAAAGAAAAAACACCTAGCTGTATGAGGGTAGTGGACTTTCAGGCATTGATAAGCATTTATTTTTTAAACAATTCTGAAAGTTTTATATTTAAATTTCAGCAGAACACTTTCTACATAAATTCAACACTATACAAGGAAGAAAGATAACTTGGAATGATAGTCCTTCCTTCCTTCCTTCCTTCCTTCCTTCCTTCCTTCCTTCCTTCCTTCCTTCCTTCTGTCTTCAAAGAGATGCAGGGCAAGAAATGTTTTTCTTTCATCAAGTAATATTTCTATAAATTTAGATAATCTCAACAGCCATTTATACAATAAAAGAGTTTATCCATAGATCCTCCAGTATCCTCTTTTCAAATGCTTCCAATCATCTTTCAGGATGTCACCGCAACCACTGCCAACATTCTACCAATTTATCATCAAAGTCTAAGCACTAGCTGAGCATGCCTTGTTAAATGGTAATGTTTGAGATCAATTTTTCTTTCTCATAAAAAAGATTTCTGCTATTATGCAATTCCAATTACATTCCCTCACACTTAAAAGGATATAGCCACTACTCTTTAATAGCAATTGAGCATTTCAATTCCATAAATTTATTTATAAAAAGTCAAGGGTTTGGGAAGTCTTATGTATCTGAAACTGAGCTAGAAATGTTGTAGTTCTTGATATGAGCAAATGCCAGGGCTGGCTATGACAATTGTTTTCTGTTTTGTTGGATTCTAGTAGCCTTATTCATGATCAGGGAGTCAAGAATATAATAAAAAACATATTCTATCCTCCTTGCATGAAATTGTAAATAATATGGATAGAGTTTTCCAAATATATAGCTTTAATACTATCATTTTTGTAGACATAATGTTATCAGCAGAAAAATGGTCTGAATGTTTTAACAATAGAAATCCCTGTGTTGCATTTTCAGGGGAATTTTGATTACAATAATGTTTGTTAAAGAAGAACATTCAGGAGTTTGATTGATTTTTTTTCCTTAGGTGATTAAGGCTGTTGAAGAAGGTTATCGTTTGCCAAGTCCCATGGACTGCCCAGCTGCTCTCTATCAGCTAATGTTAGATTGCTGGCAGAAGGACCGAAACAGCAGGCCCAAATTTGATGAAATAGTCTGCATACTGGAAAAGCTCATTCGGAATCCCAGTAGCCTGAAAACATTGGTGAACACATCAAGCAGGTATAAAATCAAATTCATGCCATGTTAATCTTTATATCATTGATGCTAGGTCTCCCCGTTTTTTATTATTGTCAAAATACAAACTATTTTTCTAATTTGGAAAGAGGTGGTATAAAAGTAGCTACCCTTAGTTGATTCATGTTTTGATGTTCTGAAACAGAAATGGAGAATTTAAAAAACCTCCTCGAACCTCAAGGCAGTAATAAGGCAATTTTCAACACCATTTTTTTCTGTCTTGAAAATGAAATGAAAGTTAAACTAAACAGATAAATGTCTCACTAGTTTTAGAATGTGTATTTTGCTTTTTGAAAACAAATGTATTTAAAAGAATCTATTGTCTATGGAGATTCTCAGTCATCCAGATCATGGTTGTCCCAAAGGTGCTTTTTCAAGAGGCAACTTTATTTTCTGGTTGTTTTTTTTTTCTTCTTTCAAAGAAAAACCAGAGAGTAAAGTTGTCTGTTGGAAATATATACAAAATCGGCCAATTTTAAGGAGTTATTGAAAATCCAATCCCTATTATTCATAAGGGAAAAAACATTTATTGTAATTTATTTTGACAATCATTGCAAAAATAACCATGTGAGAAAAGCCTGTTTCTAAACTTTAAAAAAACAAAAAACAAATAAAAAGCCAAATATTTTTAATGTGCAGGATATACATATATTCTCTATGTTATTTCCTTTCTTTCTGCCACTTTTCCTTTTCTATAGTTTTCTACTCAAAACATTCCAAGATGGCACTCTGGCTGTATCATCTAATAATTGTTCTCCAATGCATTTTATCACCTGAATTTTGCCATTTAGTATAAGTTCTTTAGAATATTGACAACTCTGGTCACAAATCCAAAGTGATGATATTATTTAAATAAATGAGATTAGAAATTCATAACAATTTATGTCAGTATCAGCATGAGCTGTATCCATCAAATAGAATGCACTGTATAATGTAGATATGCTACATTTATCTTGATGGTTGATTAATTATTTTATTTTATTCATTTATTACATTTATAAGCTTTTTGAATTTTAACAATTCTAGAAGAGTATAGAATCAATGGCAGTAGACTCAATGTAGTAGCATCTGCATCTGCAGCTTTGAAAAGAAACACACAAAATATAAAAACCAGAAAATTCTTATATATATTATGTGCGTAAGACCAATCTGGTTCTCTGACTGTTTAATAGATCCTCACTGTCCCTTTGCAAAGTTTTTGAGAGGCTAAATTGGGAAGATTGTGAGTAAATCACACCCCTCACTTTTCATGTTGTCTGTATATTAGCCAGTTTTGAAATTCAGCTGCTAATGTTACACTATCACCATATTATAATGTTAGTGGGTTAATTCTTTTGAGAAAGAATACCACTACCTCCCCCCCAAAAATAAATCAAAGATATGAAATCATAAAAATGCCCTAAGCCTGGCATTGATGTTTGTCATTATTTAAAGGGATCTTTTTTTTTGTCGGTTTTTGTAGCAGAGTATTTTACTCTGGGTTGTCTGTTGACTTAATATTTCTTGCTATTTTTATGCTCTAGGGTGTTGTTTTTTTTGTAACGCAGTCAATAAATTTAAATAAATAAATTAGATTTTTAAAATATGGGTTTAAAAATTAGGAGTGGGGGAAAAGAAATGATGCCTCTTAAAATCAACCTGTACAATATTTATATAGCTGTCTATAAAATAAAGCTTTGATAATTAGGAACAAAAACTAATATTGGGCACTTCCCCCTGGAAGTCTAAGAGTTATTAGACAACTTTTTGCTGATCTTCCTCCATGTACAATAATCTTACATCCAATTTTTAAAAAAGATTATGTTAATGTATGCCTTGGTTTCTCTTTTAGAATTTCAAATTTATTAGGGGAACACAGCCCACTCGGAAATGGTGTCTACAGATCGGTAGGTGAATGGCTGGAAGCCATCAAAATGGGACGGTACACAGAGATTTTCATGGAAAATGGATACAGTTCCATGGATGCTGTGGCTCAGGTGACACTGGAGTGAGTAGAATTCCTGATCATTTCCACTGATATAAGGGAGACACTTTGGGTTGGAAGTCAGTTAAGAGTAAAGGTAGAAAACAACTGGAAGCATTTAAGATTTTTTTAAATTGCAACTTGATTCTAGGGTAAACTCATTTATATCCTATATAAATGATAGCATATTAGAGATAACATTGATTTGTAGGTATCACAATTGTTGAAAAAATTTCATTAGCAACTTTGCACTAATAATTGATCATGTGACTTTGATCATTTCAACAGCATGCCAATTTTGGCATAAGGTGTGTCCTGCTTTTCATATAACAAAGATACTTTCATCCTAACTGTACATGGTGTAAGGATTTTAAAGGAAAAAAAATCTTGACTGCAAACATCTCAGAAAAAATTGCAGTGGAATAATCTCACTTCACTATTATCCAGGATATGGCAACAAGTTCCTGTGCGGAAAATCTAATAATTTTGGAGCAGATCTAATCACTATTTTCTCTAGGTTTGCTACACTGGTCAGTAGAGTTATTGTGACTCTTTCACTCACGTTATCATATTTTCCAATTTTAATTTTTTTCCAAGTGATTTTTCTTTTAACATTTTGAAAAATTGTATATGTATGTATGTGTGTCTGTACATATATATTTATATTCAAAGATATTTTTTCAAATTTATTGCATTTTTGTAACATACACATTTTTGTATATTTTTAACTTACATTATAACGGAGAAATTTCAGCATATATAAGTTTCAGTCTATGTCTTGATTTAGGAAATTCAGACTACATAAATTCAGATTAAAATGTGAGCAGAATGAATATTCCCTCTGTCTTTGTGCAATGATGTGAGGCAAGCTTATGTTAAGATGGGATATATTTCTCCTTTACAAGGACACAGAAATATAGGTAAGCCTCTGCAAGTGAAGAGGCTTTCACTTATCTCTACCTAACTCAGAGACTAGACACATTCCAGACTTAAAAAGTAAAGCCTCGTTTCCTCTTGAGATCTCTCTGAAATCAGAACGGGGTCCAATAGGAAAACCCATGCAGAAGAGTTCAAAACCAGAAGAACATTCCTGACTTTCATTTGAGAGTGACAGTAGCAGGAAGATTACATTTTTGCCCTGCTTCAAACTGAGAAAACCTTGATTAGAATGCAGGAAGATCAGAGGTCTTGACTGATGCATAGCAAGATATGGAATCCTTTCTCTTAAAGATTGCCAAAATGACAGTGAGGTGTGGGAAAAGGAACTCACTGTTGGTTGGTTTGTGGGTTCCTTTTTTGTTTGTTTTTACAAAAAATAAATTGTGAAAGTGTTCCTTTCCCCCACCTCCCTACAATTATAATGGAATTTAATAAATGCCTTCATTTCCTCTGGCTTCTCTGGCTTCCAAACTAAAAAAAGAAGCTTGTCAATGTCATCTATCTTAGGTTGCTTGTTTAAAAAAAATGATTTGCATTATATTTTTGGTCTGCACACACAACCCCTTTTAAGCACAACATTCTCTCTTCTTACTGCTCAAGGATGCAAATTAATCCTGGCTCTACAGGAGATCTTCAACAATCTGCTATTCAGTTAAAAGTATATGGTTTGCTTTATTTATTTATTTGTTTGATTTAACATCAGAGGACTTCTTCTCAGCAGCAGAATGAAAGTTAGAACACAAAACATCTTCCTGCTTATATTTTAAACTGTGGAATATGATGAATGTGTCATAGGTCCCTGGCTGTGCTTGAATACTTCATCTTTCATGATCCTGCATCAGCTTTCTCAATATTTTCCATTTGTTTCTAGAGTATATTTCATTGGATAATCTCAAATCCAGTTCTGACTTTATGTCTAATAAAAGTAGTCAACTTTAACAATGAAGATATAGTACTGCTAGGGTTTATAAAGCATCAAACATAGAAACAGAATCTACTTTTAGAAAATGTCTTAACTATGAAAAGGAAATAAGAAAAATAAGTTGAATTTTCAGAATTCCTGCACTGGTGTTATAAATTTGGATTTCCCTGATATTCTTTTGTCTATTGTGTATGTATCAATCTGCATAATAATTTAATTCAGGTATGTCCTGTATGTTTACAAGTATCTTTCTGTTTCAGTCTCATGAAATATAGACAATTGGGTATTTGCACTTATGTTAAATAATACGGACATTAATTTGTGCCTTATCGATTATTATACTAATTATTAATTTATTTAGCATTTATTATAATTTTGATTGTGGATGTCATGTTTCCTCTTTGATTATATAAAATGTTATTTTTAAAACATTGTGCCCCAGAAATAATTTCATTTTTTTACTTGTCAAATTGTTCAAATTAACACAAGTACACAATATTAATCACATTTTAAAAGGATTTTGGCTTTTTAAAAAATATAGATTTACAAGTAGAAGTGCTTAAAACTAGGTGGAATATACTATCCCTTAACTGAGTTAAACATGTTAAATAACGTTCTCTGCTGTTTTTAATGAAGTTTTCATCCTCAGGTTTTAATGCTTTATTTAAAATGTAATCCAACTGATTTCAGGTTCCATGGCATATGTGTGTGTGTGTGTGTTTATATATACACATGTATATATATATACACACACACACATACAAATATACACACACATGCATACAAACATACACACATACATACATATATACATATATAATGATTGTAAAGGAGTTCATACAAGTGGAATTTTCTATGAGATCAAAGTCAGAATCATGCAGAAAAGGTAACTGTTAAAATGAATATTTAACAAAATATATCATTAACCTGTAGATTGTGTGTTATAGAGGCTGAAGGTTTATTTCTTCCACGTTCTGCTTTTTTCCAACCCAGTGCCTTTGAAATTGTGTCTACAAATCCCAGAATTCTGAGACCTATAGTTTTCTGTGTGCAGGCCTTAGGATCTTTAGAAATGAGTTTTGATGTACTCAACCAAAATATAATTTCAGAATTCTTGGTGAATACATTTGTATTGTATAAATGTGTTCTAATATAAATTAGATTGTTGATATCACTGAAGCAGAAAATTAAGATAAGATTTGGACTGGGTTGGGCTGAGTAGTTATAGAATAAAGATTCCAGATTTCTCTTTTTCCATATTCGTATCATCTGTTTCTATAGACTCACCATAAATATCCCAGAATTTACTGAAAAACATTTTTTCTTTATTTATTTTCTACATTAGTTATATAATAAAAAAAATATTGTTTGGAAACTATTCATGGATAAAATATTAAGATTGCATCATTCTGCTAATCCATCTCAAACTCTTCTGTCCATAAAGTCATAAGAATGAAAGGGATTTGTTATGCTACCTTACATTAAAGTTCTGGCTCTGACAAACTCCTAAATATAAAGAGTATTCAGGTGATCCTTCTTCAGACTGCCATAAAGGTTCACATTTTTAATGTTCCTGTCTTACGCTCCCTGAAAATGGAGTATAAGCATTTCGCACAAAAGGGATGCTTGACATCTTCTTGATTCAGTTTTACAGTCACCAAGGTTACCCTCTTCCACTCGAAATGTTATTGACTCTTCTATCTCAGCATCCTGCAGCAAATATAAACCAGGACCCACTTTAGGTTAAGCTTCTTGGATGCCAAAGTCAAAGATGACCATTGGCATGCACTTGTTTCTGAGCTTTTGTGCAAAAAATATGCATATTTCTGACAATTGATTCCTACATTGTAAATAGGATTGGACCTAATGGCCAAAATGTCCCATTCCAATTCTATGATTCTATGAATTTTTGAAAGATTTGAAAGCAATGACTTCCTCCTTTTACTTATTTTGGAGGGTAGTTCATTTTAAAAGAATGTTTACCTCGTCAGATTGAGTAGCAGTTGAGTATATCTGGCATCTTACTTTAATCCAACCATCCATCTACTTTAAAAACAAACCATGAAAATATTCCTAGGTGATTTATTATTACTTTAATTTATTCCGTCCATTATTCCTATCATGAATAATGTCACTTTTAGAATTCATCAGTTATAATTCTTGTATTTCAGTTTTTAAAATATGCTTTAATTTTTATTGCTGGGAAAATCCATGAGGTCCACTTGAGACATTAAAATATAAGATAAAACAGAGAAATCAAAGCTCATTTATATACCTTCTGAATCACAGTTTATATTTTAAATTGGCTATGAGAATTTATTTGAAGCCTGACTGGATTATTTGATAAAGACAAAACATTCAACTACTTGATTAATATAGTTTCTATATTTTTGTATTTTTATACTTTTTGGTCCATATGTATATGTATAAAACACATTTTCAGGTATAGATGCTGAAAGACCAAAACAAAATTACTTTATTTTTCGGAGTATAAGACATACCTTTTTCCCTCAAAAAAGAGGCTGGAAATCTGGGTGCATCATATACACTGAATACAGCATTTTTGGCCTCCTGAAACCTCGCCCCCTTTGCAAAAATGGCTGTGCATAGCCTTTAGGAGGCTTCCAAAGTGCTCCTGGGGGCTGGGGAGGGCAGAAATGAGCGGAAAATGGACCGTTTCCCCCCTCCCAGCCACCAGGAGCACTCTATAAGCCTCCTAAAGGCTATGCATGCCCTTTTTTTGACAAAAAATTGGCCTGTTTTTTAGCAGATCTGCAGAGTGTAAAAACTTTTTTTTTTAATTTGCCTCTTCAAAATCTTGGTGCATCTTATACTCCAGGGTGTCTTATACTCTGTAAAATACAGTACTTTCAATCAATTGATGTCAATCTTTATTGTAAATGTAAATTTGCAAACAAAAAACTCCCTCAACTATTGCAACAAAACAAAATTTACAATAAAAACTCAATCTTATTAACAAATGAGTAATTGTTTCATTTCATATAATTGCAACATCTTCTAAATTAGTCAGTTTCTATGAAGAAACCAGTAGGTTATATAGCTCTACTTGTCATAGAATCATAGAGTTGGAAAAGTACATTAGGCCAATAGGCCTTTAACTCTAAATCCTTGTTACAATGAAGATCCAGTTTAAAAAAACCCCAAAAAATAACTTCCAAATGGTTGATTAACCTCTATTTGAAATCACCATGTTAAACTGAATTTGTTGTTGAATTTTTCAAATATTTCCTAGAACAAAAGAAATTGTGACAATTTACTCTGAATGTTGTTAAGGATAAATGAAGCTTCAAGAAAAAGCACGGGGCCTTTAAAAGTTTCAAATTATTTATAACAGCTGAAATCCTGAGAACATGTTTGGATGGAAAATATGCATCTTTATTCTAAACCCAAAGTAACTTTGAGTTTCTCAAAAAACAATAGATTGTGGTTAACTATTTAGAAAAGAAAGAAACATGGAAAATGTATGGATTTCTATGTGTTGTAACATACTTACCAGGATTGGGTATTCATATTGTTCCAGAGCTGGGACTTGGGGAATTTAAATAAAATCAAAACTCAGAACTTTAAAATAGATTTCACCATTCACCATTGTTCAAAATTCATTATTTGGTTTTGCTGATTTCCCAGGACTTTTATCTTGAAATTTGAGCCCAGGCAAGAAGAAAGTTACATAGAATAATAGTCTGATTATTAGAAATGAGGATCTCAGTCTTTGTGAAGGCAAGCCATTCAATTTAAGTGAGAAAGATAATGCCTCTGTACCAAGATTTTTAAGATTGTATGGCAATTTGAGGGGAAAACTCTTAAGTGTGAATGGCAAACTTAAGATTCCTTCAAAGAAATACATAATGGTTTTTGGAGTTGTTTTAAATTATCCTCAATCTGAAAATCTTGGTGGCTTTCTTTCAGTTATCTTTAATAAGCTTGCTAGCTAGCAAGGTCTTTTTCAAAGGCACATTCTCAAAAGTGATTCCTTTTGAATGTAACTTTAAAAAAAATGGATCGCATAGCAGTTGTCCCAAGTCCTATGCTCTGTTCCAGATCTTCTTTCAATGACCTGACAACCAGTATGTTCCAATATTATTGTTGCCATGTAGTTCTAATTCTAGCAAGAGATGGATCCCGTTTTCTACCCGTACTTCCATCTGGATTATCGGCCTGTTTTCACAGAAAAAAAGAGCAACTATTTCTAACTTTATGGACAATTTCTGATGATTTTGAGTGCCAGAACAACCCTCAAGAATAGCTAAGTAATGAAACTGGCCTCTTAAATTGCATATTTGACTGGACTTTAATGGCTAACAACAAAAGGTGGACTTCATCACATCTCTCTTTTGAAAAATACATACTGAATCTCAGGATACCTTGTTGCTTTTCATCCAGTGGACAGCTCTGAAAATTTATAAATATGTGTGAATGTTGTGTTGTGTTACATTGTAATTGTTTTATTTTTCTTTTAAAATAAATGTTTGTTTTTAATAAAAACAAAGTCCCTTTATGGAAAAAAATATCAGGAATTCACCGGCTCTTGCTTTTTAACCTTATTCTTCATCTGCTGACATGTATATATTTGAAAATTAATTATTATGCCATGCTTTTTTTGGAAAGGATAAACAACAAGAGCAGATGAACGCTTTATGTCTTCGCACAAGAACTGAAAACTTAACTAACTAAACTGTCTCACATACTCTATGAGCATTCCTGAACATATCAAAGACAAGACCTCCATGCTTTTCGAATATGCATGAAGTGCAGATTACAAGTTGTGAAAATAAACATTTTTAAGTATGTATAGTTTTTCAGTCACACTGACTACGTTTTAAAAGTATAACAATGATGTGAAGCAACATCAGTTTTCTTTACCATTTTCTTTTGTACCAGGACTTGATCATAATGTCAACAGTATGACAATACAATGCAGTAAATTTTCCTGGGGAAAGAAGCAGAATCTGAACTTTTTGAGCCTTATTCAGGCAAAATATGGTTCTGTAGCAGTAACTCAAACAGAATATGCTTCAGTAAACACAGTTAGTAACTCTGGTAAATGAGGCCGGATATCCATTGATTTAATGGGATTATATTACTTTTCACATTACTCAAGTGTATATAGTATTAATATTAAATGTGCTCAAAACCTATTTCTATGATAGATTTAAGTATTCATTAGACAATTGATAATATTCTTTTTGATATAACCCAACTCTACACGAGAATATCAATACATGTTAACATTCAGAAAAAGAAGGAAAAAGTTGGATTAACAATACATATATCCACAAGTTTTCCACTTCAAATTTCTCCCTTTTAATTCTGCTGTGATGTTCATACTCTGTTTAGCTAGTCTTTTTTGGTTGTCAGATAACTAAAAGATACTACTGGGCAATTTTTAGCTGGCCTTGAGGATACTACCAAGGATAGTTGTTATGAAGAAGCAATATATGTGTATGTATGTATGATAGTGTGTACACATCTAGATACACACATATACCCAAACGTGTCCACTCTTCAACCAAAGTAGAGATTGCAAATGAATAATAGATGGACAGATTATTTTCTTCATCCTGTAGAAGGCAAGTGTTATTTTCAGACATATACCAAGCATACATGCATATATACATGCAATTATTAATGAAATAGTAACTTTTACAATAACCAGCTGAAAAGAAAATTATCTAAAGAAAATACTTCAGTGGTACTGATTTCCCAGTACAAATAATTCTATTGCTATTATAGTTTCTATGTGGTCACTATATATACAATTAATATCTTTCTTATAACATTTTCAGAAGAATAGATGAAGTCCTAGAAATTATGTTTGTCTTTTTTGGTCAGTACAGCCCATGCATGTAATTGGCCACCCCAGGGGTATGCTCTTTTTTCCACAAAAATCTGCCCTATAACAATAAGACCACTGTTCTGTCTAAATTATATGGTTTAAATAACTGGCAGGGAGCTACAAACCAAAACCTGACACGCACAAAAATTTGCATGCTTCCTCAAATGCTGCAGTTTCCAACATTTTATATTGAAATGCTACCCACCGTGCTTTTTTGACTAGATTGTTTTTATGTTTCTCCTAACTTAAGCAAATGTAAGCTTTGATGGAGTAGGTGCCTAGTAATCTACTTGTTGAAATAAGCAATCCAATTCCCCAAGGCACAGGAAAACAAAATAGAAATACCTATGCATGCCTTGTTCTTCTTATACAAGTTACGAATGAAATACAATGAATCATGTAAAATGAACTTGGAAACTCCCTGCTTTCGCTCACACATTTGCTAACTGTATATGTGGGTCATTAAGTGCACAAGTATCTCAGAGTGGGGAAGGCCATGGGGGGCATTAGTGCTTCTGACCACCCAAGGCCTCCCCTGACCCACTGAGAGATCCCATGCTCTTCTTCCCACCCCTTTGGTTCTCTGCTTGGGCCTTTCCTCCCCACCCAGTCACCAACCTTCGCACTCAAGCACTCGTGACTTCTCGTCTGGACAACTGCAGCGCTCTCTACATGGGGCTCCCCTTGAGATGCACTCGGAGGTTGCAGTTGATCCAGAATGCGGCCGCACGGGTGATCATGGGAATCTCAAGACATTCCCACATAACACCACTCCTGCGCAAGCTGCACTGGCTACCTGTGACCTACCGGGTGCGTTACAAGGTTTTGATGACCACATTCAAGGTGCTCCATGGCACGGGGCCTAGCTACCTTCGAGACCGTCTTCTACCCCATACATCCCTTCGACCGACTCGCTCCCAGGGAGAGGGTCTTCTCTGGGTGCCGTCGACCGGACAATGCCGGTTGGCGGCTCCCAGGGGAAGGGCCTTCTCTGTGGTGGGCCCTACCCTCTGTAATGGCCTACCTCCCGACCTCCATTCCATCACAGACCTCTGCTTGTTTCGCCGGCACCTAAAAACTTATTATTTTCATCTGGCCGGCCTAGCATGATCTACTCCACAACCATTATTTTATAACAAATCAAAATCGTAATTTGGGTTTTAAATTTAAACTTATTTTAAGCAGGGTATTGATTTAATATAGTTATTATTTAATAATATTTTGTATTTATGTATAATTGATTTTAAATCTCTGTTCGCCGCCCCGAGTCCCTTTGTGGTGAGATGGGTGCGGGTTATAAATGTGAAAAATAAATAAATAAAATAAATAAATAACCACTAACTTACTTTTGGCACCACATTTCAGAGCCCCACACTGCCCACACTCACTTTCTATGAAGCCTTGGGTACCAGAGTCCTTGTCCATCCAGGCAGAGAAGCACTGGGCTGGTTACTCCCCTTCCCTGCTGAACCCCAACCTATCTCATAAGTAGGTGGGGCATGCCCCACCACTTGCTGGTGCTGAACCTGCCTTAATTTCATACATTGCACAGCTTGGAGCTTGGTACACCACTGCCCTGCTCCCCTCACTTGCCAAAAGCACTCCTTTAAAATTGGAACAAACCTTTTCCCAGCTACATGGCATTTGTCTTTGTAACTCAAGATGCTCTTCTTAAGAAGAGCAAGTGAGGGGAGCAGGGGACAAGCTTTCCAGCTCAACAGTGGCACAATTTGTGAAATCCAGACAGTTTTGGCCCTCCAGCAAGTGGCAGGGCAGCACCATATCACTTGTGAAAGAGGCTGGGGCTCAGCAGGGAAGGGGAGACACCGGCTCCGGGCTTCTCCACCTAGTTTGACTAAAACTCCAACACTCAAGGCTGCACAGAAGGCAAGCGTGGGCAGTGCGGGGTTTTCAGGCATGGCATCAAAAGAGCATGTTGCAGTTGCTTAAGTGCGAATGACCACTGTGATGCTGCAAAGTATGTAAGTTTGGGACCCGGTCATAAGTACTTTTTGTGGGAATGTTGTAACTTTGAACAGTCACTAAGTGAACTATCATAACTCAATTACCTGTAGAAAGAATCACTGTTCTGTTCCCCGAGGAAGAGTAGCACCAGAAACTACACTAAAATGGGCAGTGATGTCCCATTTCATCCTACTTTTCTAGAGTGAAAACACAAAGACAATTAAAAAATAAAATTTTTACTGGATTGTTTATATCTGTTTGTGTGACTATGAATATTTCTTAACAGCAAATATATTTTCATCTGATTTTTCAGGGTGGGATGAGGACAAATGGCTTAGTAGAAAAATAATTTACTCTCTCTTTTCCATAACCATTTTCTCACATTTCTTCAGTTCAAGAAAAGCTTTCCCATTTGATATTGCCTCAGAAATAGCAATAAATCCTCCGATAGTTAAAGGAGAAAAGACAGATTTCAAAACAATGCTTATAATTTAATGAACTGGTTTAAGTGATATAATTTGAAAACATGGATATTCAAAACAGATCAACATATGGGTTGATCGAGTTCAGCCAACATCCCAGGGTATCAGCCTTTGGAATCAACATATGCTTTCTTCATACAGGGATTTGAGGCATCTTGGAATCACACTTGTTGGGCACCAGAAGAAGATAATGAACAGCCTTCAAGAAATGAAGGTCCAGCTGGTAAATGGGATGGTGCCACTGTAATTTTTTTTAAATGACTATCACTTTTTTTTTTGAATAAAAGTTTTTTATTGGTTTTACAATTTTATAATATTGGGAAAGGGTAATTGGGATGTATTATACATTTTAGAGCTTCCATACCAGAGATGGTGACTGCAATCGGGTCCTTATACAATATCATGTTAACAAATAGTGTTAGTAGATATATACATTTGTCAAAATTTTAAAATTCATACATTCAATCTTTAGTTTTAGATCTTCATCCATTTCAAGAATTACAATAGTTCAAAATTAATTATTTTCGAGGTCTGAGCCTTTTTGCTATTGCACCTTCCTTCTCCCTCCCCTCAGAGGGCAGGGCCGTGGCTCCTCCTGTTCCTGTTTCTTCTTTGCCCAGAATTGAGGAATGTTTTTTAAGAAAGGCCTCAGCCTCCGCTATTGTTTTAATTCTGATTCTACCTCCCTCCCAGAATACCAACATTCCTTCAGGCATTAACCATTTAAACCAGATCCCGTTTTTATATAATTTTTTCGACAAGAAGGAGAATTTCCTTCTTGCTTCTCTAATCTTTTTGGGGATCTGTTTTAATATGGCAATGTCCTTTTGCTCATATTTCAACGGACCCTCCCGTTTTGCCCTTAGAATCTCCTACCGTGTGTACCGTGTGTCTATTCTTAAGAATAGATGACTATCACTTTTTAAAAGTGAGCAACCTTGCACATTTAAAATTTACACCTGACATTTATTTTAAAATGACACAAAAAGTTGTGGTTTTTATAATGCAACAAAGGAACATTGGTCTCCGTCATATAATTTATAATCAGTGTTATACTCTACTTCTCTGTGGCTTCATTTTGAAGTAAAATTAATGTCTATGAACAGCAGAAGTAGATATATGCTGTATACATAGTTATAATTTAGTCTGCTTCGACAATAAGAAATAAACAATATATATTAGAGTTTTTTTTTAAAACACTGAAAATGGTAACTCATATCAATATTTCTAAGGACTTGAATAGGAATATTTTCTACTCATTTGATAGTTTGTATTAACAAGTATAGTTTCCTGAGGTTTGCTTCAAGCATTGATGGAAGAATAATGAAGCGCAATATTAGATTATTTCTTGACAAGACTATTTCTTGTTTGTATATTTTTAAAAATGCTGCTGCTGTACAGCAACTAAGCTGTAGATATTATTATACACACATTCCTTGATGAACATTCAAGTGCGTGGGGGGGTGTATTGTCTAATTTCTCTTTGTTGATATGAGATTAGCCCATCTTTAATACAATATCTACAAATACAATTGCTTATAAATGGAACATTGTATTTTTCACATTAATTATTTGTGTTTTAATGCTGTTTTATTACAGCAAAGATATATTGGACATTAGCAGAATATTAAATACTGACTTCAGAACTCAGCTTCCTAAGGAATTTGTAACCATTACCTCATTGGTTACTTCTACATCACAGAGCCTTCATTGATGTGATCAGTCCAGTGGTTCCATGATTCCAATGAGTCACTCCAATTGGATCCAATGATGTCCAGATGACATGGGAAGCATATGAATCAAATAAATAAATAAATAAATAAAATAATGGATGCATCTGGAAGGCAATTTAAGTTATTACTGGGAAAGTAACCCATGTTTCTTGAGGGAGAATAGTTAATATTTGTTGAGCTTGAAAATGTTTGAACAATTTCTAGTGCGAGAGAGAGCTTAGAAGCCAGAAGTAGCTTCATAACATTTCTAGGAAACTACTGGTGGACAAAAGACTCTACTTTTTTTCCTGTCCCTCCTCAAATCAACACTGTGCCCAGTAACTCAAATGTGCAACTTTTTGGCACAAATTCCTTGGCACAAAATTTTAAGTATAAAATTTATACAGTAGTTTTTGTAGCTCCAGGAAACCTTTATTCTTTGCATTTTAATTATTTTAAGCAAATGCCATAGATGTTTCCTAACATATTGTATTCACAATTTACCCTATACCACTTACTTTTAAAAGATTAAAAGATTCAATAATTTTCTAATGGCCCTAATTGTGAAGCATTGGTTCCTTTTTCCTCTGGATTCAGTTTTACCTTCAGTAATTTATTACTGATCAATTTGCATGAATTAGCTATTAAAAGATATAAATATATATGATTTGCCTTTGTAAGACAAACTTGTTCTACTGTTTTGGTCAGTAAATTCATTTGTGTGATGGTCAACCTCACAAGTTTTCAGTGACAGAAATTGTTCCAGATTTGATTCACTGACTAAATGCAGGATGATACTGCCCTGAGAGGTACCTAAACAGGTAATCCATCATATTAACCCATATTAACCACAGAGTCAAAGATGGACTCATACAGCCAATCATGCATCATTTTACATTCCAAATCCCAAGTCGTGTAATGTGGGACCATCATTATACAGTAATCAGTGACTGCAAACTGAATGCATGTGTAACCAGAATATATGTAATCAACATATTAATTGAAAAATAAGTTCACAGTCTGATTGTACCAATTTTAATTCAGAATAATCAGATATTATCCCAGTTTTTTTCCAGAAGGAAGAAAAAGAATGTTCAAAGTATGAGTAATAGTCCATTTTTATGATGGCACATTCATCAGTAGTGTTTCCTAAAAGCCCCTATCTTTTCCCCACTGCTTTGTCCAATTTACTGGAAAGTACAGGAAGGTACAAATTAAGAATGTGGGGTGAAATAATACTTCAAAAGCTGATACTGACCTTTTAGATGAACTAGAAGCTAGAAGGACCGAAAGCTTGAGCCAAAACTTGCTTCTTTATTATTTCAAACATTATTGCATCTCTTAAAGGAAATAGAGAAATTAAGAGCAGTTATGAATTTTTGAAATAAGTGTCTAGAGAATAGTAGGAAAATGTCTTCCATTTCAAATCTATCTCAAGATGAAGGAAGATTTCTTCATGGGGGGATTTTTTTTTTTAAGAATTGCAAATTACTGTTCAAAGAGAGGCACATAGATGGACACAATCTGAAATGGAGAAACCCTAATAGTAAATCAAATGCCTGTGGGAAGAAGATTACCTTTTCTTTCCTATAGCTGCCAGGACTTGGCAAAATGCCAAGCTCATTTAAAAACATGATTGGGAGATGGGTGGGGGCTGCTTTTATGATAAACAACTCAGCAAACAAGAAATGCTTGTCAGATTCTGGGGAAGTATGGCATTTGCCTTTCACATTACATTTTGTTAGATGGTGAGCTACTAGAGAGAAAAAATGGGGTAGATACAAAACAATTTAGGCTACAGCTCTTTTTCAGGTAACAAATAACATTGGAAGTGTCAAGAGATGTACTGGAGATTATTTGTACCTTCATGGCTGTAATTGTTTGTAAAATAACCCTCACAAAAGTGAAAATGTCAGGCAGGAGGAACAGAGGATATTTTTCTTGCATTAGAAGACTCTTCTATCTAGAGATGATATAAGTAGCCTTTTTTATTCCGTGTGTCTTATTAATGAGTGGAGAATTGAGGCTTTCTCTACAAAATGCTGGCCCGTCCTGCTATCATATGTTTCCTAATTGTCCTTAGTTCCGATTTTGCCCACTGATATATTACCTTTCTTTTCTTCCTTCAAGTTAATGAGTTATAGTGCATCAGTTCTTAGCAGTCTTTCAGCCAGTCATTAACAAATTTAAATGAGTATCATTAAAATAGACATTACTCTTGTCAACAGAAATACAATCCTGTTTCTTTCATGCAAGTACTTTTGACCTTTGACTACTTATAATGTACGCTTAATGAACAACTGACAAATGGACACTATCCTTCGAGAGTTCTATCCCATTGACTTGAATTAAATAAAGTTTTTTCCACTCAGATAATATTTAAAAACTGAATTATGATGCTTAAAATTTTATAAATTGAATTTTTGATACATTATAAGGAAACTTGAACATTATGGGTGTTACAGTTAAGATATCTGTATCAGAAAGTTCACACAGCAGCATATCATTTGATGGAATGGTTTTTCCTGCTACAAATTTTAGAATGCAGATAACAATAACTGAGTTATGTTTGGAAGTCCACAAAGCAATGACCACATGTGTTATTTTAATCATTTTATACTTTTAAAGTTATAGATTATATAAAATATTATCATTCTAAGTTCGAAGCCTTAGTTCAAGCCTTGTTTTCCCATATGTTTATCTGTTTGCCCAGATGAGATCTTCATGAGATGCAAAGAAAGATATGGGTGTCCAAGTATAGTGGGTGTCCACATTGTTGTAGATTTCTTTGGAATTGATTCTACAAAAAAAAAAATCTGCCAACTTCAGAAACATCCTGAGAATTTGTCTGGAGAACAGCACATAAGGGGTTACTTTCTAAGTCACTTCTTCATAACACAACTCAAGCCACTGCTTAACTCAGGAACATTTACACTGTAGTTTGAATTTAATCTGGGGATTATTGTCCAATCTATTATATAACCATCCAGAGGTGGATCTTTTTCTCAGTTTCCCCCTTTATTATTCCTTTTCTCTTTGTATGTTCTGTTTTGTCTCTGGAATTCATATACAAGACTTTGGGATAGGGGAAATGGACTGTGAACATTTGACTGGATCAATCCCTCACTGTAGTAAATTGAGTAAAGACCGTTTTTCAAAACACAAAAGTAAATATGGATTTAAGGGTAATGCCTGCTTGTTCGTGCATACAGACATCCTACCATCAGAGCTGCTGTGGGAAGAATCGGTTATCCTGTCAGGGAAAGAAGAGGAGGAGGAGGAGGAAGAGGAGGAGGAGGAGGAGGAGAAAAAAAATATTTTTATTGATTGAATTAAACTACTTTGTGGTATTTGTAAGGAAGGAAAATGCTGCTAAAGTTCAATCTTTAAAGTTTTAGGGTTTAATATTATGGGGTCATAATACTCATTTGCCTTTTTCTCCTCTACAACATGAACTTGCTCAGCCTTCTTTCCTTTTAGGATCTGTGTATACAGCTTTGATTTGATTTTATTGCACTTTTATACCGCACCTCTCTCCCCAATGGGACTCGGGGCGGTGCACAGGGAAAATAAAAACCAAGCATACAAACCATAATAAATACATACAAATGCTAAAATATAAATTAAATCCAGTAACCTGTGCTAAAATGTAAATTAAAACTGATAAAGATTAAAATCACAAACTAAATCTGTGAGGGGTGACCTTGAAGGTCTAAGCTAGATGGAAAAAAATGAGTTTTGAGTAACCGGCGGAAGAGGCGAAGGTCCGTGGTGGTATGAAGTTCCAGAGGGCTGGGCCCGCCACAGAGAAGGCCCTTCCCGTGGGGACCACCAGCCGGCATTGCCCGGCAGACGGCACCCTGAGAAGGCCCTCTCTGTGGGAGCGGATCGGCCGGAGGGAGGTATGCTTATTGAGGTGCAGGAGGCAGAGAGTGTGGTCTCCTCATGGCTGCTGCTGTGTTGCAATATTTCCAGAGAGGTCTTATTTTCAGCGGAGGGCTTACTTTAGTGCATGGAGGGACAATCACTGGTATTTAGTTTCTCCTAAATTAGGAGAAACATGGACTTTTCATATCTCTCCTGCCTAAAGTTATTTACCTAAACAAGCTGTGTTAATAAGAATATAATCATTGTGATATTCTATTCTTGCTGTAATTCTGCCAGATTTAAACAGCAAAAAGAAATGTTTACTAAGCAGAGCAAGATTATTATAAGGTCTTTGAAATCTTCCGTTTAGACAAATTTCAACCTGCTGCCTTTTTTAGGTTGCACTGTTGCATATTTATGCAACTCAAAGATCTGGAATATGTTTTCCTTTGTATTTTTTTTTTATTAACAAGGCTCTTATATATCCTTTGCACATGGTTCCTTAAGAGGGATCTTTTAATTGTTTTCCCCTTGAATAATAAAAAAACCTACAATAATTACAAGGTAGGGTATAATAGTA
Organism: Rhabdophis nuchalis; assembly: GCA_039707465.1. NCBI lineage: Eukaryota > Metazoa > Chordata > Lepidosauria > Squamata > Natricidae > Rhabdophis > Rhabdophis nuchalis. The sequence goes on along the minus strand of CM077647.1, from coordinate 110,793,257 downwards.
TTGAATACAACCTGCAGAGGTTAAATGGCAGGAAATTTTAGAGTTCCAATTTTTATATGCAAAACACTTGATTAGTAATGTACAAGTAACTTTTTGATCCTTAATTAACTTGTTGCCAAGAGGCTCTTATCACTAATCCCATTTCTACAATCATTTTGTAATTGATACTGGAATTAATAGAAAATGTGATGTTATTGTATGTACTTGCTTTTCCGCTTTTTAATGCCCATTGTGCATTTTTGTCTATGTTTTTCTAATGTAAACATGCAGAATTTTAAAAAATTTTCATAAAAATAATAAAGATGCTTTGTTAGATCTATAAATGTTTTTCCCTCCTGTCATTCTATATGAGATTATGCTTTGCTTTAGATTAACCAAATGTATATGCTGCTATTATTAGCAGGAATAATGATGTAAGTGCCAATAATATAGCACATATGCATATAAAAAGGAACAAAGGGGATTGCCGTGATTGTTTTATCCATACATAAAAAAAAATAAAACTCATGGTTTCGTAATAATTGATTAGCAGGTCTGACTACTCTGACAAATATATTGTGCCATGGGGAGATGTATAATTTTTAATGGATCAATTATCTGGCTTTTAAATGATTGTTCCATTATTTTTATTCCATTCCAAGGTGTTAGTTGTCATCTTTAAAGCGCTCCATGGCACGGGACCTAGCTAACTGCGGGATCGGATCCTGCCTCACACATCCTCACGGCCGATTTGCTCCCACAGAGAGGGACTTCTCCGGGTGCCGTCCACTAGACTTTGTCAGCGGGCGACGCCCAGGGGAAGGGCCTTCTCTGTGGCGGGCCCAACCCTCTGGAACGACCTTCCCCCCGACATCAGAACAACTACGGACCTCCGCTCCTTCCGCCAAAAACTCAAAACATACTTTTTCTGCTTGGCCGGCCTAGGTTAGTCTCTACCTTTAGGGTGTAGGGAATTTTAGTGTGGTAATTTGGGGATTTTAGCGCAGGGACAATGTTAATTTAATTCGTTTTTATTCATCATATTTATTTATCTTATGTATGTATGTTTATAGTATTTTAAATTCTTGCCCTGTGCACCGCTCCGAGTCCCCTTGGGGAGAGGATGCGGTATACAAAATAAATTATTATTATTACTATTATTATTACTATTATTATTATTATTATTATTATTATTATTATTATTATTATTATTATTATTATTATTATTATTATTTATTAGCATGCTCTCCAGTAAACATGGAAATGTTTCTGGCTTTCATTGTATACTAGCCAAATCTTTGTTTTTAAATGATGAAGAAATCTAAACAATCTTTTTGTTTAATAATGCCAGAGAATTACCAAGTGAAATGACTCAGAATATTGAACAGTATGTCTTTGTTTTTTTTAATTGATGGGAAGAAAGGTTCATCTATTTCATATTGCCAGTTTAAAATGTAATAAGGGAATCCATCTCGGATTCTTCCTGATAACTTTCCTCATTAGAAATCAGAAAATGATGAGGAGAAAAAAAAATATTTTTTTTATTTCTTGTTTATATTTTTTGAAATAACACTGTTGCACTCTCAGCCTGCACCTATAAAGCAAAGGGCTCTGTTGCATTGATTTCTGTAGCTAAACTCCTGCATGTGAAAGAATTATCTTTTGTCTCTCCTTAGATGGCTAAATCATACGTATGGTTTAGCTGTGATATAGTACGTGTCAACACAGTAAACTAGTTCTTTAACCATTTGTGTGCACATACAGACATGCACAAACACTGTAACTCTGTGGAGTTTGTACGCAGTTCATTCCTTCATCTTAAAGGCTTCTTACCTTCTTGGATTCTCGCCTCTAGAGGGAAAATATCATGTAATGACTTTTCAGATTCCTCTAATAGGGCATTGGGATTTTAAAATATTTTCATATAACTTCTTGCATGAAGTTATGTGAACTGAGGAAGAAGCATCTAAGTAATTTGTTTGGTTTTGCACCACAGTACCAGTTGAAACTCAGAATGATGAAGTAATTTTTACTCCTTGGTCTCAACATGGAGCTTGAAACAAAAGAGGAGAAAAACAGAGCCAGGCAGGAACATGTTTTGGATATCCTTAGTGAATCAGACCTGTTTTTTTTTTTAAATCAGTGCAAGGTCAAAATAGCAGGTGAATTATATTTACATGATGAAAATTCTCCAAAATTATTACAGGAATAAAAATTATGCAACATTTCTTCCTCTTAACACCACATCCTACAGTGCAATCTTCAATTGCTGTATTCTGATATTAATCAGTATTCAGGTTCTTTGTCAGCATAATTAGAAGGCCAAAAGCTGACAGTGATAGCCGGAAAACCAGGGTCAATGTGCTAAATGTAATGGAGAAATAAATTAAGTCAACTGAGCATGTCCAAAACCATAACACAGACACAGCTGGTATTAGGGAAATATCTCTTCCTCCTGCTAGTTTATCATTTTCACTTCAGTGATCTTTATGGAAATCACCCATAAGTTAGGCAGGGTATAAAAAGGCTCATTGAGGTAGCATTAATAGCCATTTTTATCAAACAGAATCACCATGGAACTAAGCTTCTGCAAATTATTTCAGTGACTTGACATTTTCCATGCATATTAGGCCTCCTGGAAAATATCTGGATGACTGATTCTGATTTCCATCAGCTTTTTGCTTGATAGTACTAAAGATTTATTTATGTTATATCTCTTCTTTATGTAAAAAAAAAAGGATGTAATAAAGCACCAATCAGATGGATCTAGATGGTATAAAAAGAGAATTAGATGGATGAGAGATGAACAGGCTTCGTACAACTTCTCTGGGCAGGGAACTTGCTATTATAGTGGCACCAGGCCTCAATCTATATTCAAAACCTCAGGAGTCCAGTATGTGTCTGGAGGAAGCAAAGTCAACCCACTTCTAACCAGCCTGGTGTCTGAACAGCAGGACCACTTTAATTTAAAAAAATGAAGAAATAATTCTTTCAATGAAGATTATGAGGGGGTTACAACTTCTGTCTGAGACTCATCCCTGTGGGATTTTAGGGGGCTTCCCAAATTGTCTTTCCTCCTTAGTGATTATACAGAATACATTTCTTATGCTTTTGTTGTTCTTCCTGTAACTTGTCTTGAGATAAGCAACTGTAAACTTTTCCAATGAAATAAATTGCTATATAATTTAAAACAGTGGTGGGTTTCTGCAGGCTCTCACCTACTCGTGAGAGCCGGTTGGTGAAATTTAGAGAACCGGTGAGAGGGGGTTCCACCGGCATACCTGGAAGTAAATCTGGCCCGCCGCTGTCAGTGACCCAACGGGAAGGAAAGGAAAGGAAGGGAGGGGAGGAAAGAAAGAAAGAAAGAAAGAAAGAAAGAAAGAAAGAAAGAAAGAAAGAAAGAAAGAAAGAAAGAAAGAATTTATCATCACAATTGAGTCCAAAATTTTGGTTGCTAAGCAAGAGCGTTGTTAAATGAGTTTCACCACATTTTAAAAGGTGGCCACTCCCACCCTGTCACATGACTGCCAAGCCACGCCCACAAAATAGGCCACACCTACAGAGTAGGTTCTAAAAAAAATTGAAACCCACCACTGATTTAAAATATAAATTACCTGGAACCTCTGACATGCATCATATATGTCAAAACTGCAGGTTGCAAAATCACACTAAGAATCAGCACACTAAGCACATTAGGCTGGCTCCAAGTTGCTTGACGATATTGAACAAATACCCTGAAGATGACTGACAATAGTTCTCCAAAGCCTCAAAGCTTTACTGGAGTACAGCCCTGCTATTTAACAGCCTCTAAATGGCTAGGCCAGTGATGGTGAACCTTTTTTGCCTCGGGTGCCAAAAGCACACACGCTCACGCTATTGTGCACGCTCATGTGCCCACACCCATAACTTAATGCCTCTCATGCCGTGTCTCCTGAGCATGCACACGTGACACCCTCTGCTGCCCCGCGCATGTGTAAACGGTTTTTTTGGAGCCTGGGGAGGGCAAAAAAAGGCCCAACACACAAGGCCCACACATTCAGGAATGGACTTCCAGGTTGCCCGTTGGGCTATTTTTCTCCCTCTGGAGGCTTCAAGAGGGCAAAAACTGGCCGAAAATCAAGGCCAAAAATTAGCTGGCCAGCATGCTCGTGTGCCCTGGAGCTGACAGGGCAACTCCTCGTGTGCCCTCAGAAATGGTTTTGCGTGCCACCTGTAGCACCCGTGCCATAGGTTTACCATCACGGGGCTAGGCTGTTCTGACACCAAGGAAGTAATGCATTTTATATATGCTAGGAAGAGTGATAGACAGATGGGCATGTACATAGGATTGGAGCTACAACCATGCTCTCCAGATGTATGACCTTGACATAAGATGCAATGGCACAGCTGCAATTGCATGGAGATGAAGCAAATTGCATCACTAAAAAGCAAAATGCTGATGAGCCTGACATTATTGGCTACTCATGCAAAGGGCAGTTCCTCCTTTGCCTCAAAAATGCAAATGAGCTGACCTTTCTACTGATTGAATAATATAACTGTAAATGGCAGTTCAAAAGAAGCTGGGAGTATGGAAAGAGTTCATTCAAAATCTAACTGGAATAAGCAGAATTATGTTATACGAGATAGAGGAAGTAACGGATCCATTCATTTGAATAATTGCACAGAATCCTTAATCTTTTCCAAGCCTCCCATTTTAAAATTCAGTACTTAATCCATATCAAATCAAGTATATGTTAATTTTTATCAGTTCACATTCTTTTTTTATATCTCCCCACCATTAATTGTCTTCCCCCCCCCCCCCTCTATGAGTACTGCTAAATCTAAATTCCTCAGAGCAGAAATAATTTTCTTGATTCATGTTATCCTATAAACTTCGTAGCAGCCTTCACTAACTAGATACCCTCCAGATTTTTTGGACTGGAAGTCCTGCCATTCCAATTAACATGGGAAAGGATAGTGAAAAATGCCTTGCAAAATAAAGGAAGAAAGGTACCTATATTACACAGAGGCAGAAACATGATTGCTTCTGGCATAGAGTGATAATATATAATTGATAATATTCCTTGCATAGGTGAAGAATTTAATTTGTTTGCATATTGTGGGCTGAACAGAGATATCCAGACTCCCTACCCATTGTATTAGGGGATTTTAACAGTGCTAACCTAAAGCTATGAGCTGCCAAGATACATTCATTATGTCAACTACCTCACAACAATATTTTAGACCACTGCTATTCAACATTTAAAAAATGCCTCTCGCTCTCTACCAAGAGCAGCTGTGGGACACTCTGACCACTGTGTGATACACCTTGTGCCTGTTGTATACAAAGACTTAAAATCATAAAAGCAATAGTTAAAACAATGAAATATTGAACTGAAGAGGCAAAATTAAAGGTAGAGCCTTCTCCGTGGGAGCACCTATCCTCTGGAATGAATTGCCTCCGGAACTATCGCATGACCTACGCACCTTCGGCCGTGCTCTCAAAACCTTTCTTTTCCAACAAGCTGGGCTGGCATAAAAATGATTTTTTTAAATATGAATTTTTATTAATTTTAATCGGGGTTTCTTGGTTTTTTAATTTTATGAGAGGCCAAATTATCTAATATGTTTTTTAAACTGTTCTTAACTTTTATATATCTGTTTTACTTTGGCTGTACAACACCCTGAATCCTTCAGGAGTAGGGCAGTATAAAAAACTAATAAACTAACTAAACTAAACTTTTGTTTTAGTTTCTTGAAAGTGCCACTAATTCATATTAGAAAGCAGGAATATGGAAAGCTTCTAAAACATCACAAATATAGAAGGAAATATTTGCTTTGCTCCAGATTCATTACATGGTAGGCTAAACACGATTGCAAAATGTGATAAAATCTTAAAAGCTGCTTCACATTCATCTTTCCCAATGCCAGTCTTCCTTATTATAGGGTCTAGGTTTTCTGTTCAAGGCCCTAGGTCCAAGTATGCCCACATGCTACTTAAACAATAATATACTAAACCATAATTTATGCCACTAGTTTGAAAGACATAAAGTTAGATACATTCTAAGTATAATGCAGTTTATTATCTTTAGGATAATGTATGCTAGTATTATCTTTCTGGATTTTTAATTCCAAATTTGATAAAAGAACTTTCTGAATATTTATGTTAAAAGGTGATCCAACTCTTAATAGGAACGCAGAATTATAAGAATACATTCCCTGGGAATGAAATCTGTGTATTGACAGCAGTATTGGGATTGGCCAAGTAAAAAACCAGATTTAAAAGAAAGATTTGGTATACAAATATTCCAAGCTAAATGTGATTTTAAATAAGGTGCTGAGTGATATGTAGAAGGCAAGAGAAATATTATTTAAATTATATATTCTTGTTAAATTTTTGCAAAAAGGTGGTAAAGCAGTCTTTTTATTTTAGCAAAGACAGAGAATTGAAAAAAACTTTAATTAAATCTGTATTCAGCTAAATAATGGGAATTATCAAATATCCTAAAGGGTGATATCTGATATGTTCTGTTGGTTTATCAATATATACTGTGATACACACACAATTATGGATTCCTCAGCTAACAGTCAATCACAAATGTCAAAAATCATTCCTTTACTGATATCAGCCTTCTTTTCACAAGTAAGATGTTTCTTTATATTGCTGGACCACAATCAATCAAAGAAGCTCTACCTTTTTCCTTTTGTTTGGAACTTAAGAACACAAGTCTTTCCAGGGAGAATATGACTAAAGTTTATTGGAGTCATTTGCAGCAAGTACAGGAAAAGAAATATTCATCTAGAGAGAAACCAAAGCTGTCCCTTGCTTTAATGGAGCAAACATCTGAGTTTATCATTTGAAAGAGCAAGAGTTAAAAAATGACTGGAGGGAAATTTATCCAAAGCCATAGAACAAAATATATGCACGCTAGTTTCTAAAAGGGCTCACTTTGAGATAGCTTGTCAGCATGTGAGGTATTTTTTCAGTTACACAGATTTAGCATGTCTCTTTTGCAATCTACAGTAATAAAAAAAATGGTGATTCTTTAAACAAGATATCTGACTACTGTCAGTTCCTGAAGACATTTTTGACCTATTGCAATTTTAATAAGCCTGCTCAGGTGCACTGTGGAGATTCAAGTTAGAACTTCTACTCAACAAGAACTAGGGTCTCTCTGCATCCACAGAGGGTCACTTTACAATAACTCACCAAAGCTGTAGATGCACTAGTTATTTCCACAAGTATATAATGATTTTCATTAACTATAATAATCTGATAGTTAATTCTTTGTGTTAACTGTGTTTTGGCTGTTGTTTTTCTTGTATTTGTCCTGAGCTTTCTATCAGTAAAACTAACTGACCCTCAAATTAAAGAGAGAATGAAGTCTCTTGATATCATTTTTTCCTCTAGAAATGCCCTCAGGAAATCATCTAATGTTGACATACAATTTGGAAGGAATAAATAGTAAAAATTAGAAAAAAACACTCATCTAAAATTCAAGATAATGTTTTAAAAGTATGTGGACATAAAGGAGATTTAAAAATTCCATGAAAATATTTACACTGGGGCAAACTTTTAGAATATATGTTTTCTCTTTTCAGCTGCAACATGATGTTTGTAAAATCTTCATCTCCACAAGTGGAATACTTTTTTTGCAGGAATGCAAAATACAGTAACACGTGCCTTTTGCAATAAGAATAAGATACAACATTCCATAAAGCAGGTTTTCATTCATTATTTAAATAACAGTGAGAGTGGATCTAAAAATCCTAATTCTCTATTCACATTGAAATAGCTTCTTTAGTGGTTAAAACCAGAACAACAAATATTTTTGTGGCCACAATTTCTCACTTTATTTTATTTTGCGTCTGAGAGCTGCAAAAAGCATGGTAGTAAAACTATTGCTTCTGAAGAAGATTTTGTAAATATTGGTGTGAAGGAGAATGTTTAATATGTAATTAATATAGAATAGAATAATTTTTAGAATAATTTAATTTATAGACCGCTCCTCTCCCCGTAGGGACTCGGAGCGGTGCACAGGGAAAACTAAAACCACAATACAATAAATATACAAATATAATTAAGAACAAATTAAATCTGGGCCTGTGCTAAAATCCCCTTAACATGCTAAAATACCCAATTAAAACAGCTAGACCCTGTAGAGAGAGGCTACCCAAGGCCGGCCAAACGGAAAAGATGAGTTTTTAATTTCAGACGGAAGGAGCGGAAGTCCGTGGTTGTTCTGATGTCGGGGGGAAGGTCGTTCCAGAGGGCTGGGCCCGCCACAGAGAGAGCCCTTCCCCTGGGCGTCGCCCGCTGACAGAGTCTAGTGGACGGCACCCGGAGAAGTCCCTCTCTGTGGGAGCGAATAATATAATTATAAGCCTGTAATATCATATTTGTATCTTACTGGTTAAGAATCTCCCATGGTGTTTCTTCCTCTCTTATTATGCAATAATTATAAATCTAATTAATGATTAGATTATTAATGATTAATATCAAACTATTTTGGCATGACCCATAACTTATTTCTAAATATAGCTTGAAAAAAAGCTTCAGAGATTATTTTAAAAGACCAGGAGATACTAACGTAGCAGCAACCTGTAAGTTATATTGTCTCCTCAGTGAATCAAAAGAACCACAACCTGCATATAATTTATGTAAGTTATCCTTACTCATCGGCTTTTTCCAGAGAGTGTTTTAATGCCCTCTCTTCTGAAATATTGAATGATAAATATAGAGGAATCCCTGTAGCACTTAGACAACACCATTGTGAATTTGAAACCCTGGAACATATTTTAAAGGTGTAAACTCTATTTATTAGTGCACCTTTAATTAACCTACCCTCTAATGGGGAGATTCCTTGACTGCCACAATCAATGTTAACTATAAGCTTTTTAAAAAGATAAATGTCTTGAAACCATATTTTCAATTACTAAGGTTTGTGCTTTAGTACTAAGGTTTTTAATATACAAATTTATTAATAGAAGTGTACACATATTAAATTTTTATGATGTTATTACATTTTTGTGTAGTGCTTTGATTGCTTTAGCATGTTATACTATTCTTGGATCATAGTAAAGAAAAATGATCTAGTAAAAAAGGCTATGGATAAGAAAAAAGAATATTATGAAAAAAGGATGAAAAGATATTTTATAGTTGGCATATAGAATATTGTAAAAAATATAGCAAATAATGGTTAAAGATAAATGAGGCATAGCTGTTTCAAGGAAAAAAAGCTTAGAAATGAGTGAAATGTTGAATTTGTTTCTGATGAAATGATTGATTATGTCAAACTGGCAGCCCAAGGACCAGATGCATCACGTGCAGGCCACATACACCCAGCTCCGCAAAGAGAAAAAGGTTGTGATTTGTCATGTGCCTGCAACATGATGCTGTGAGTTTGACACCCATGGATTATGTTTATGGCAAAAGAACAAGAAGAATGAGATTAATATTATGTACTTTGGTAGAACGTTTACCAAAAACTTTGAAAAGAATGGAGAAATTTTTAAAGGGTGCAAATGCTGGTAGAAAGATAGTAGATAGTTTGTGATTTCTTGCAAGAAATGGACATTTGTAGAAGTAAATTAAAATGACTTTGTACATAAATCTGCTTTTGCCTACTTTGAAATATGGAAGTAAGAATTGGTTAATTGTTAGAAGAAACATACAAGTTGTATGCATCTGAAGGCTTTTGTTACAGGCTTTAAAAAAACTCAGGTGTAAAACACCTCTTTGGCTGTGCAGCCTTCCCTTTTTAGCTAAGGAAGTCAATGCATGCATTCCATAACATCTATGACTATCCATGGGCTGAATCCGGCCTGAAGAATGCTTAGATCTGGCCTGAGGTACCACCCTGGAAACAGTGAACTATTTGCCGATGGTGTCTCTGCCAGAACTCCGTTTTTGCTGAAAGAGGGTTGCAGGAGACCATTGCAGCCAAAAACAGTTTGCCAGGGCTGTGGGAGGCCCTCCCAAGTTGCATTTTTTCTGGCAAAAAGTTGCAGGAAGCCATTGCAGCTGAAAAAGGAGCTTGTGAGCCTGTTTTTGCTGGCACAAGCACCCTTGACACGGGTGACGTTAAGCTGGCCCGCCCACCCTGGCTCCTTGAGGTCAAACACAACCCTGATATGGCCCTCTATGAAATTGAGTTTGACACCCCTGACCTATGATATAGAAACAATATCAGAGGATATTGGGGGGGGGGGTCCGCTTCTGCCATTATCTGCTGTTTAAATCTAGTGGAGTTTTGCAAATAGCAAATGCATGCTTTTAGGTAGATTGTTTCTTTTCCCAGTAGGTTAAAGCTTTTTAAAATACAATATTTGGCAACTTTTTCTGTCTTATTTGCTTTGTTTACATTATTGTATTAATAACATATGAATCTGCACAAACCTTTGCCAACACCTCTGATCTGATTTTAACATGGCGTAACATGCATGTCTTCCTAATAAGCACATTTTTGTTCGATGTTACCATATATGTCCCTAGCGTTAGACAACATTAAATGCATCAATTTCTGTTTAAGTATAGTAGCCATGATTTTATTAAAGGGTAAGTTAGATTCAAAACATTTGGGAGACATTTGTAATTCTATATAATTCTTTGAAGTACTTATTTAAGTCTGAGTTAACTTAAAATTATATTCATTTTACATTTTACCTACTCTGAAATTAAATATGTGACTGGGTTCTGAAAAGCATTATATTGGTTGATAAGGAAGCAGTGTAAAAATGCTATGTACACTATCTGATATATGTAACATTTATGACATCAATTCATGCACGCATATTATCAGGATTTTGCTATACTGAAAGAATTATTGGTATCTTATTTATAAAATAAAGATATATTGAGACATATTTATTTGATAGCTTTAAATCATCATACTAAACCATAATATAGTTGATTTGGATTTGATTAAGTTGTTTATTATATAAGCTGTAGTTAAAAAATGACTAAGTATATTATAAGTTAGATCTAAGTTTCCCTGGAGTGCTGTTTTTTCTGTACACATGCTTTGTTATTATTATTTGTTCATTACTTAGGAAAATATTACATTGAAGAAGATTTCTATCTGTAGTTTGAAAGCATACAACCAAAGAGTTTACAATTCATTTCTTTTTTCCTATAATCACAAAAAGGATCTACAGTTTTGTCTACTAGTGAGCAGACATCTATTGAAGAATGAACAGTGTTGATTTGGGAAAAGTATTTGACAACTGAGAATATGTCTTAAAAATGAATTATAAAGTAATACCAATGCATCATTAAATACAGAAATATGCACCCCACATAATGGGCCAAATTTGGGAGGGATAAGAACTACTTACCTAGTTCTTAGCATGCATTATCCAGGGCCTGGAGGTTAGTGATGACAGGGAGAATATTTGGAATCCTTAGACAATTTTGCCACTGCTTATTGCAGTGATGGCAAACCTTGTAGGGACTGAGTGCCCAAACTCCAACCCAAACCCCACTTTTTTATCACAAAGTGCCAACATGGCAATTTAACCTGAATAATGAGGTTTTGTGAAGAATTTCAATTACTCTTTCACAACTTGACTTCTCCCTAGTGGTACTGGATTTCTTTAACAGCACAACTCAGGAATGATGAGAGTGCAATAACCTCTGGAGGGCCATCAAATCCTTATTCCTTCCTTCCTTCCTTCCTTCCTTCCTTCCTTCCTTCCTTCCTTCCTTCCTTCCTTCCTTCCTTCGTTTCTTCTTGCCTTTCTTCCCCCCTCCTCTGATTTCAGCTTCCTTCCTTTAATCCTGTATATTATAGTTTGTTATTCTTAGTATTTATTAAAGAATGCTGTGTAGCTTAGAAGCTCTCAGCAATAATAACAGCAGCTGTTGTTTGTGGCTGAATCTATCCTGGGCTGTTATTTACACACACACACACACACACACACACACACACACACACACACACATTTTTATTGTACGTACTTTCCCTGGGTCCTTGGGAAAGTAATAGCATCTTTGCCCCATCCCCATCTTTATTAAACCCTAACACCACCACCCTTGCATCATTTTAGCTATTAGTGTTCACATTGGTTCCCCCTACCCTTAAATTGAAGCTAGGGAAGAAAGCCTGGAGGGGGAAGGGAAGAAGAGACCCAGGCAGATCCCTCTGTGAATAACCTGCCACCCAGATTTTGTCTCCGATCCCTCGATGAACAAATCCCACCCCACTTTTTGGACTCTGGACCGCCAGGTCTTTATTTTCCTCATTTATTGGGGGAAATTGGATTATTGTTGAGTCTTCCCCCCTCCCCATGCCAAAAGGAAAGCCAGCTGGGCTTCTCCTCCTAGAGCCCCCTACCCTTCCCCCTGCTCCCTGCTCCCTTCCCCTTACAACCCCCCCCCCCCCCATCAATTCTACTTCAGGACAGAGGAACATGCACTGGAAACGTGTGCTGGGACGATGTGAGAGAGCGCATTTTGACTCTCCAGAGCTCACTCCACAACTCTCTGTGCTCCTCCAGCCCTGGCTTGCTGAGGAGGGGGGGAGAGCAGCCCTGACGCCTCCACTTCCCCACTCCCCACAGCCCCAGCCATCACTGCCTGGCTTCCTCAAAGTTGTGGTACATTTCAAAGGTGGCAGCTCATGTCTGGAAGTCTCCTCCTAGAGCTCCCTATCCTTCCCCTTGCTCCCTTACCCTTACCCCCCCCCCCTCAATCCCACTTCAGGATAGAGGAGTGTGTGCTAGAAACGTGTTGGGACGACATGGGAGAACATATTTTGACTCTCCAGAGCTCACTCCACAACTCTCCGTGCTCTTCCAAGCCTGGCTTGCTGAGGAGAGGAGGAGAGCAGCCCTGATGCCTCCACTTCCCTGCTCCCCACAGCCCCAGCCATCACTGCCTGGCTTCCTCAAAGGTGTAGTACATTTCAAAGGCGGCAGCTCATGTCTGGAGGTGCCAAAGAGTTTCCCACTGCAAGAGCCAGGCCAGGCCTCTCCACCATCCAACTCGCCAATGGGGGTGCTTCTGTTAGGCCACCCCCCACCCACCGCTGGGCCTTTGTGCTCAGTGCTCAGTGCTCAGTACTTGACCGGGGGAGAGGAGTGCTTCCCCACACTGCCCCCTTCTTTCTCCTGACCCCACCAATGAGACAGGAGGAAGGCCAGGCTTGGGGAATGCAAGATCTACCCCTGCCATTTTCTCCCAGCCCTCTTTACTGGAAGAAAATGTACTGCAATTAAGGCAGAATACTGTTGCCTCACAAAGATAAGTGCAGGGGCGCTTCACTCCCACATTAAGACTCTACCCATCACCACTGCCGCAGCAGCTCTTTCATCCCTCTGTCGCGACAAGGTGACAAGGAGCTGCAGCATAGGGGTGAAAGAGCTGCATGGGTCCCATGCTCTGTGTCCATGGCTCTGTGTCATAATGGGCTTCAGAAGGAGGAGTGGATCCCACCTTCCCCATTGTGAAGCACACAAAGGAAAAATTCACTCAATCAATTCCAACTTCATGAAATATTTTTCTTTCATGAAAGGTAGGAATTGATTGAGTGAAACATGATTGGATTTGGGCTAGGGCTCTGTGTGCCACATCTGGCATGTGTGCCATAGGTTTGCCAGCATGGGCTTATTGTGTGGATCAAAATTTTCCTACTTTCTGTACTATAGGTGTGACCTCTAAGCAATTCAGAACTTAGAGTATTTGTAATGTAGCACTTTTCAAACAATGTTCCATTGTACAGGTAATCAATGGGATGGTTTGTCTCCAGAAATTGTGGGTAGTCCATCACTGGAAGTTTTAAGAAGAGATTGGACAACATTTTTCTGGAATGATATAAGGTGTCCTACTTGAGCAGGAGTTGGATTAGAAGACTTCCAAAGACCCTTCCAACCCTCTTGTTCTATGCCTCTGCAGACTAGGAAACTCCTAAAATTAACTTTATCTCATCTGCTGAAATTACATTCACACATTCTGCTCTGGAAGAGTCAGTAGTCTTGCCATTAAGATTTAATATTAGTCAAAGGAAAGCTTGTGTCAATACATTTTTGCATTGCATGCCATTTGCTGAATGTGCATGTACCTGGAGTTAGGATGACATCATTTGACTGACATGAGGAACAGAACAGAACAGAATAACAGAGTTGAAGGGGACCTTGAAAATCCTCTAGTCCAACCCCTGCTGAAGTGGGACATCCTATACCATTTCAGACAAATGGCTGTCCATTCTCTTTTTAAAAGTCTTTAATGATGGAGCACCAATGATTTCTGAAAGCAAGCCATCCCACTGGATTATTGTTGTCACTGCCAGGAAATTTCTCCATACTTCTGGGTTGCTTCTCTCCTTGATTAGTCCATTCATTGCTTCTTGTCTTCCTTCTGGGTTTTTTGAAAATTGATTTAACCCCTCTTTTTTGTGGCAGCCTCTCAAATATTGGAACAGTGCTATTATGTCATCCCAGTCCTTTTTACTAGACTAGACATACCCAATTCTTGCAACTGTTCTTCATGTGTTTTGTCCTCCATCCCCACTCCCCTATCATCTTTGTTGTTCTTCTCTGCACTCTTTCTCGGGTCTCAATGTCTGTTTTGTATTGTTACCAAGGTCTTATAAAGTGGTACTAATACTTCAAGTCATCTTGATTCTATCTCTCTATAATGTAGCCTACCATTGCATTGGTGTTTTTGGTACTTGCAGCATATTGCTGATTTATATTTAAGTGATTGTGTACTAGAGCGCTAAGATCCTAGTAGAGAATTGCTTAAAATAAATTAGGAGTAGATTTAAACAGAGTATTCATGTGATAAATGCAACATATTCTGAACTGGCCTTATGAGATTCATTAATTAGGCCTAAGAAGTATTATGAATCTAGTCTAATGATCCACATGGGCATCTATCTGCTGTGTCTCTTTCTCTCTTCTATTCCTTCCACAAATTCATTATTTTGAGAAATCCCAGTATTAAGTGATTGGAGCATTACTCACTCCTATCAGTCAATTGGAACAGAAATCCTTATTATCAGAGAAGTTTTCTTTCATCTCTTCGTGACTTATTTTTCTGTACTTCCCCCTTATATTAAATGTAGATTATAGCATTATGTAATGTAATATTATATAATATAACATTCTGTTGTATTTTAATATAATCCATTATTCTGCTCTGTCCTATTCTTCCTTTAATATTACTTAATTTGTATTCCTGTGGGCATAGGGTCCTAGAAAGCCATTGGATGAAGGGAGGAAAGCAGCACTTGACTAGATAGCAATACCACTTTCCCAGCCAGTGACAATTCAGAGATACCCTTGGTTTTGACACAACAAACAGTGAAGAGACATCATGTCCAGCAGCTATTAACAACTTTCTCTTCCAATAATTTTCCCATTCGCATTTTAAAAGCCACAGAATTTGGAAGTACATAATGTCTTGGGGCAACAAATTCCATACATTTGTTACGTTCTGAGTATATAAATAATCTGAAATTCCCACAATTCAATTTTATTATAAAACTACAAATCCTAGTGTTGAGAAAAAATACACTTCTTTCATTTAATCACCTTATTATTTTCCCTTGTAAAATTGGCTCAGCAAGAATATTATTATTATATTATTTAGGATTTTATAAAATGCCTCATCTATTTATTCTATATTACAGCTGCATGTTCTTGTTGGTTAGGAGTATGAGTTGTGCATTATGTGTCTGGGACCCGATTAAGAAGCATCAGACCTGGCATTTTGTTGGGATCATTGTTTTATTTTGTTAGCTACTTAAGACTGCTTAGACAGTGAATGAGATTAGATTGTCATCTGATTATGTTCCACTCACTTGAAACATAGGAGCTGTGGGATAGTTTTCAATCTGTTTTTCAGAAAGATGAACTACTGAGCTCAATTCAGATCCTATATGAACACCAATAACTTATGCACAGTAATATATGGAAAGGTGAAGATTAATCCTACTATGCCTGCCTGCAACCTTCACAAGCAGGTAACTTTATGCAGTCTGTGTTCATTTTTTCCCCAGAATATGAATGATGGAAGAAGTCTGGGTGCCACTGAGCATGAAATGAATGAAAATAGAACTCTTATCAGATCTTTCAGCCAGATGTTCATAGGAAATTTAGGGAGGAGATAGAAATAAAGCCAGTGTGCCTGTGGCATAATTGCCTTGCACAGGTTGTAATTCAAACCTAAGGGTCATGTGCAAGCATTAGACATACGGAACACCTAGTAGGTTGTGCATGAGGAATAAAAACATGCTATTAAGGTACCATTTTATCTTAACAGTGTATCCCTTGCTGGTATACACTAGCATGTTAATGTATAATTTCCATTATTTGGGGCAAACATGACTAGAAGAGCCATGGTGGTACAGTGATTAGACTGCAGTATTTCAAGCTAACTCTGCCAACTGCCAGCAGTTCAATCTTGACTGGCTCAGAATTGACTCAATGAGGACCCAGATTGTTGGGGGCAATGTGCTAACTCTGTAAATGGCTTAGAGAGAGCTGTAAAACATATGAAGTGTTAAATAGTCTGAATGGTATTGCTATTTGCTGAATTGATCAGTGATTGAGTCCAATGTATGCCCATATAGAGGAATCTATAATTATAAATAAATGTAAAAAACCAAGGTTATAATCCTATGCAAGTGAGCTTTGTAGAAATGTATAATTTATAAATACATGATTAATTACCATGCTATGAAATATTTGTTTTCTAGTACATTTGATGTAACCAGGTTTTAATTGAAAGAACAATATCCTTTTAAATAAGTTGAGATCTCAGAAATGGTCTCTTGAGTTAGGCCTATCTTCAAGCTCATTTTATGTTAAGGGGAAGACTTAACTTAGTTTAATAATATTAATGGAAAGTTTCCAGGTCACTGCCTGTAGTCTTATTGTCTACATAGCTGAGATTGATATTAAGAACTTTAGGTTGAGCCAAAATCAGCACCACAGTCTAGAATCTGATTTCACTGTCTTCAACTAGTTAATAGCTTTGTTGTTTTTGTTGTTAATAGCTTTGTTGTTCTTCAACTAGTTAATAGCTTTGTTGTTTCTTCCTCAGTGTGGTCAAGTTTGCCAGATTCCCCCTTCTGTGACTTCAGACTGCTGACTATATTTAGATTCTTGGATGGAACATCTGATACGTTCTTCCCTCAAGATATAATCTGTGCTATTTTTCTCTCCACTTCTGGAATGTCCCAACATCTGAATATTGTATATGGTAAACACAATTAACTCTGAGGCTTTCTATATTGAACTCAAGACAATAGTTATACATAGGTATCAAACATTCAAAAATAAAATTCCAGAGCGACATAGCAGTAGAGAAAGTGAAGGTAATTATCACAATGGCAATATAATACAAGGGAATGTGTCAATTCATAATTTCTTTGCAAATTATATCTATTTCTAGAGAGATGATGACATTTGATTGTCTTCTTGAAATAACTCACATTCTACCCTTATTTTATATCTGCTTGTCCCTTAGGCCTTATAGGTTCATTGCTTGAGAGATAAATGCTTAATGTCCCATTGAAGGTTGAGTAAATGGAAAGTCATAGTTCTTGGCATTTATCTCTTCTACATGATCCATGGTTATCTAAAAAGCAGCACTCTTCATCAGAACTTTCTCAGATGAGATTAGAACTCAATTTAAGAAGGATAAGGATATTCACCATATAAAACAAAAACCTTCACATTCTCCATTAATTCCATTGAAGCTGGTTGCTTGTTCCCCCCAGCCCCTTGACAAACTGTAAGACTGAATTTGTGACCACAATGTGCACAAGGGAAAGAAAAAAAAATAGGACTGTAACATTAGGCAGGGTAAACTAATTTTCATTTGCAGAAAAAACATTTGAAATCACTCTCTGAGTTATGAGGGAAGTAATTGGTTAATTGAATTCTAAAATAGATAATCCTGAAAAATGTATGTTTAAAGTTTTGTATTTGTTAGACCAAATGACTTGTCTTTCTTTCATATTGGCTCCTGAAAATATTTCATACAACATGTAAAGTAGGCAAGGGAGGTGGAAAACAGAAGAGAATCAAGGTTTTCCTTGAACATTTGCTAAAGAAATATAAACAGCATAAAAGATAAAATGTTTATTATAAATCATATTTATGTATTAATTTCATGTAGATGAAATAATAAAATCAGGTTTATTTTGATATAACAGAATTGTTTCAATACAGTAGTTGATATATGTTTATAGTCAGATCATCATACTTTTTAAAAAATTGTCTTACTATCTCACTGTCAACTGCCAATTACATTAATAGAACATTATACACTACCAAGTATCATTCTGTAGAAGTCATGGTTATATCAGGGTTGTAAATTAATTATTTTTTTCTTTAAACAATTACATTAATTTGCCTCTTACTGACTCTCATTAAAAGCATCCCATGAAAATATTAAACTTTTGCTTGTTCGTTTGTTTTACAGGTTTCTATTCCACTGCAATCAACATGTCTCTTGGCAGTTTACATAGAATGTAAAAACCATTTATAAATGCTGTGATATAAACTTTACCCACAAAACATAAGGAAAACAATAAAAATAGAAGGTAGAATGGCATGATTAAAACAGGAAAAGGTTCTTCAAAACAACTCTATTTTAGCAGATTTTAAAATATCAGCAAGCAGGAAGTTACTTGATCTCTCCTGGGTAACTCTTCCACAATATTGATATGGCCATAGAAAAGCTACGCTTTTTCACTTTGACTCCCCAAACCTTTTGAAAATATGAGATTAACAATATTTTCTCCTTGTTTGGCTTGACCTGATAGTTTGGTTCAATATTGTTTGGAGTAGTGCTGAATAACCAAAAGCTGTCACTTATTAAAATAAATAAGTTCATTCTTAATAGATAAACAATATTTTAAAAACTTCAGCTCAAAGTGATGTTTACTTCTATCTGAGATGGTGTCCTTCTCCATCGAATGTGCAACTTTGAGAAGTATGGACATGAAGCAATGAGGGAGGAAAGGGACACCCACCTAGTCATTCAATTCAATTCAATTCAATTCAAATTTAATTTGTAAACCGCACCCTCTCCCCAAAGGGACTCGGGGCGGTGCACAGGAAATTAAAAAACATACAAACATAGAAACATTTATAATTATCTAAAATCAAATTAAACCCACTATATCCCTGTGCTAAAAAACCTAAGATCCTTAAAAAAAACCAAACCTTAAAACCCAGTTAAAACAAATTTACATATTCAGACTAAGGCTGGAACGTAGATCATAGATCAGCTGAATCCCTGGTAACCAAAGAATGACAAATGTTATAGTTAGCTCACTCTCACATCCTCCAACTGAGATTACCCCATGTTTCCAATTCCCATTTATGATTCACAAAGAAGAAAATTATAAATTGTCCTTACAAATTAAAGTTTAGTTCACTTTTCCATTTTGTCTTTTAGGACAATTCCAGTTCAGGGGGTACAGTAAGTAGATATTTAAGAGATGCAGCTTGATAGATATGCACCTGATAAGTGCCAGATGGATCTCTACAAGAATTCCCAAAATTCCATCTACTGTAAAACTGGAAAAATGGAAAATACAGGTTCACACTCCACCTATTTAAAATATTTAATCTCTCTCTCTCTCTCTCTCTCTCTCTCTCTCACGCACACACACACACACACAAACACACGTTCCTGTAAAAAGAAAGTTTTTGATAAAGTAACAGAACTGCAGGTTCTTGAACTGTCACATATCAAAGAACAACCATCCTAAAGAACAGAAAAAATCTGTTTCAGCTAAAGTTTTTAAAATATTGTTATCTATGAAGACTAAACATATTTATTTTAATAAGCGACAATATTTGATTATTCAGCTCAGGACCGCCTACTCCACAGATGTATTGTGACATGTTGAGATGTTTTTTGCCTTCGCGAAGCTGGGGTGGGAGTGGTCTGCATGTGATTCATCCAGCCTGTGGGCTGCCAGTTTGACATGCCTGACCTACTCCAAACAGCTCCATCATTATTAAATATTAAAGCCACCTATGTTGAGATATATTTGCTTCCTTCTCCTTTCTCATATTTTCCTCTATTTTTTTCTTTTATTTCATATGTAAGTAATTTATGTTTTATTCTTAAATTACTCTTACAACCCATGCCTCAGTCATCTATATGCCATAATCATTATAAGATGGTCCCATAGATGTTATATTTAGATATTAACCATCATGACTTTGGTCAACCAAAATATCCACTGGCACTTGTGGTTACATTGGTCACCATGATGTAGAAAAGATGTGGAGACTCTAGAAAGAGTGCAGAGAAGAGCAACAAAGATGATTAGGGCATTAGAGGCTGAAACATATGAACAATGGCTACAGGAACTGGGTATGTCTAGTTTAATGAAAAGAAGAACTAGGGGAGACATGATAGCAGTCTTCCGATATCTGAGGCTGCAAAGAGGGAGTCAAACTATTCTCCAAGGCACCTGGGGGCAGAACAAGAAGCAGTGGGTGGAAACTAATCAAGGAGAGAAGCAACTTACAACTGAGGAGAAATTTCTTGACAGTTAGAACAATTAACCAGTGGAACAGCTTGCCTCCAGAAGTTGTGAATGCCCCAACACTGCAGGTCTTCAAGAAGATGTTGGATAGCCATTTGTCTGAAATGGTATAGGGTTTCCTGCCTAGGCAGGGGGTTGGACTAGAAGACCTCCAAGGTCCCTTCCAACTCTGCTATTGTATTGTACATAGATAAGTCCATACAGCATTTGGGACAACATTTTCAGAAGTGATTTGCCATTGCTTTACCCAGTTGGTTTCATTTCTCAAGATGGGATTAGAACTCAGATTTTCTACCCCAGTCCAATATTTTAACCATGATCAAATTAATTCTATGTCTAATCAAGACAAAGTTGCCCCAGGTTTGCTCACATTTTTCTGTGCAAGGTAGAATAAGCTTCTATGTCCCAAGGGAATATAATGCCTAAATACTTTTAAGTATTTTTTTTTTCTGAAAGAATGAAACAATGAATATAAACAATGGAAGTACAATAATATAAAATTAAAATGATGAGTTGAGGAGGAGCAGGAAACTCAGGGCTGGAGATGGTCCAGCAGTCACCTCCAGTGATGTACTCCCCTATTGGGTCCTAACCAGAGGCCAACCAGCAGAGCCAGATTTTCAGATCCTTGTGGAAGGATAGGAGGATGGGGACAAACTTCACCCTGGGGGGCAGGATATTCCAGAGGGTCAACAATACAGCAGGAAGGTTCTTCAGAATTCCTTGACTGACTGGATCCTCAGCAGTCGTCCTCTGCCAGCATGATTAGGAGGACTTGTCTTAGTGGAATGGGGTGGTTATCAGTTAGTCTGACCCTATGTCATGGAGGCCTTTCATAACCAACACCTTGAACTGTACCCAGATGCAATCAGCATTCAGTGCAGCTTTGAAGCAATGTTGTACTACTTTAAGATGGCAGCGCGCTTAGGCGCAGCGGCTTTGAGCTCCTGGTGTCACAGCAGACTTTTCCATCAAAACTCGCTGTGAACCTACTGTGAATTATAGAGAAACAAACAAATCAACTGGTTGTGACACATCAGTTAAAGGGAAAAAAAGGATTACTCGGATTTATTAGGACAAGTAAGGAAAACAAGTTTCAGGCAGAGAAATCCTCAAGAAGAAGCCTAGATCTGGGTAGTGGAGAATTTTTAAAACCCATGCTGTATTGTAAACAAAGCCTTGATGAAACAATGATCGCAGATTCTTCACGAAGTTTATGTTCTGTAACGGTGGCACCATCATTATCTCTTGGGAATATACAAGGGGCAACTGCAAGAATTGAAATGAAGAAGCGGAGAGCACCACCCCTGCCAGTAATTCCATCCTTTTCTGTTGGGAAAGCTGAGAGAGAAGAAAAAATGCCAAGTGCGATTCCTCAAAGTTCATTGCAACAAGAAATAAAAAAGAAAAAGAGACTCCTAAAATGCCAAACAGATTTGAATTTTACACACATAATAACTGGTGTACTAACAGTAGATTTTTAACTGTCATTTGTTGGCCATTTTGTTTGCCTGGAGAGATTCCTGTTATGGCTGTCACTGCTGTCTGTATTCCACCTGATGCAAATGTTGGCACAGTGCTCGAACCAATTTCATTGTAATTTCATTACAATTTTACTACAATGCCAATAAAGATGATGATGATGATGATGATGATGATGATGATGATGATGATGATTATAACATAGGTCATTGTATGGGTTCCAAAGCCTGCTTTTGCTGCAAAACCTTGTTCCAATTGAAGCTTCTGAATGTAGTTCTAAATGGATAGTCCTGTGTATACCATGTTACAGTAATCCAGATGAGAGATGATGAGGGCTTGAGTTACCAAGATTAGGGAATCCTGATCCAGGAAAGACTGCAGCTGGTGCACTAACCAAAGCTGTCTCTCCCAGGCACAATCGCCACCTGAACTACGAGCACAAAAACAGTTACGAGTCTAGGAGAGTTGTGAACTGAGTCCGAATGAAGTAATGCTATCTATCCAGAACTAAAGATGTCAAAGATCCAGAAATTGAAGCTACATGCACCCAAAGCCACTCAGTCTTGCCAGGGTTCAGTCATAGCCCAGACCATCCAGACCTCTATAGCCTCCACGCATTGTGAGAGGATTGTAACAGCATGCCTTGGACCATTAAATGTGGAGATATAAAGTTGAATATAATCAGTGTCTTGATGATATTTCAATCCATGATGATGGATGATTTTGCCCAGCAGCTCTGTGTGTGTGTGTGTGTGTGCGTGTGTGTGTGTGTGTTTAAAGATTACTGGAGGTGAAAGTGCTTAATGCTTAAAGTTTTGCTCATTCACCTTGGATAAATCTGACACTGACAAATGGTTCATATATCAAGAAATACCCTGAACACAAGAGGTTAGGCTATCATACTTGTATACCTACTGTCCTACAGAGGTGACAGTAATGACGGTAATTTATCAAGAGGCATTGCTGCTGTGAAAAACTGGGTGTTCCAGATTTCTCGAGCAAAGGTTATTTATTTCTGCTGTTTTTATAGGAACTGCTAGAAACATTTTTCTCTCTAATGGGTCTAATGTCTCTCTGAAGGCTTTGCTTCTTGTCACTTTTCTTATACCAGATAAAAATATAACCTAGTATTCACGTTACTGTAGAATTAAAACACACAATCAATAAACAATCTTAAAATACTTTTGTCTTCTCTTGAATGGACTGAAGCACTAAAATGCTGTCAAAGTTGATCTTGATCCTGAAAATGTAATGATCTAATTCTTACAGGTATGTGTCAGGTCTGCAGTCATATTCCTTTTAGGATCTTTGGCCTGCCACAACCTGTTATCAACTTGTGGGTGTGGGCCAAGGACTTGAAATTTCAACTGGGTGGAAAACCCAGGAAGCTTTCAGATTCGGGTTTTCCACAGATTGTACCAACATGTATTAAATTGGAACTTTGAGGAAAGCTCTGCCTTGGACTCTGATTTAATTCTGAATGATATTTGGAACGCTGACATTATTCTTGGACCACATTAGAATACAGGAAGGGAAATCTTCATGCCAAATATGCACATATATAATTTTCCATACAGAAAAAACTGCGTTAGAACCCATTAGCACAACCATGGGTTTTATCTATGAATATGATTTTTTTAAAGTAGGCATAATAACAGTATAACTCCAGCTGAAGTGCCATAACCCAAATGAAGTTTTCCTATTTTAGAATAAAATAATAAAATACATTATAAAAAAAACTTAGACTCTGTTTATATGTGCTTACAATTAATTTGCTCTCAATTTCTTTTTTAAGGTTAAAGAATTATTTGCATATTCATCAACATTGTAGAAAAGCCATGTATTTTAATTTAAAACACATTTCTTAATTTCTATAGAAAGAAATGAAACATAACTGGCATTTCAGATAATTATTGCAACTGAAATAAATTCTAATATTACAACAATAACCACAGGAATCCAAGAGATTCTTTGGTATAATATTTAACCCACATGATGGTCTTTTCTCCTTGGCCACTAATCCTGAAGGAATAAAATGTTCATATTTTACTTATTCAAATTACTCAACTTCTGCAATTTTAGAGGCAAGAAAGCTTTATTGCTTCATTTTCCTTTGAAGCGGTGCATCAAAAAAATCAGATTGCTCTAAAAAAATGCTTAAATACTTCTGTGAGTTAACAGTTGTCCAGTTTTAATTGGATAAATATTTCCTCAAATATAAGATCATCTGCACTCTGGATTTAGGGAATCTTAACACCTGGAGTTATAAGTAGAAATTCCCTAACAGTGAGAACAATTAACTAATGGAACAGCTTGCCTTCAGAAGTTGTAGGTGCTTCATCACTAGAGGTTTTTAAGAAAAGAGTGGACAACACAGCCTATCTGAAATAGTACAGGATCTCCTGCTTGAGTAGGGGGTTGGACTAGAAGACTTCCAAGGTCCCTTCCTGCTCTATTCTCATTAATTGATTGATTGGATTTTGTATGATAGAGAATCAGAAATTTCAGGGATAGTGAAACGAACCAAATTACTATAGTTCTTGCAAGAAGAGTTCATGTCCTTATTGTTGATGACCAGATACACAACAAAGTCAAATCCAGTTTAGGGTTCTGTGACAAAGCCAAATGCAGGTAGTTGAGGCAAGTCTTGAAATGTATGTTTATTGGTAGCAAACTGCACTATTGTTAAACAGGAATAGCAATTTTGAGTAATGAAGAGTCAATATAACCAGCCAAAAAAACATTTTACAGATGACAATGTACAAGGGTCAGACTAGAAAAGGTTTCTACACAGAGATTTCTTCAGCTCAACTGATATAAACGCAGGGTTCTTGTCAAAGGTAATAATAGGTGATAGGTTGCATATTGCACATCATTTTTGCAATCCTGTAATGATTATAGGCAATTACAGAATGGTCCTGTACAATTAACATGGCTTCTTTCCAACATAAATGGCTTTGGTGGGTTATCCAAAATAATCTGGCAGAAGCAGCATTTATACTTTCTACTGTCATTTTTATTTATTTGTTTGATATATTTAGGCCAAAAGTCATTGCTGATGCTGTCAATATATTATAGAACATTTCAGGTGCTTGATGTACGTTTTCACCAAGTTAAGCTAACAACTTTTTTTGAGGATTACAAGTAGTCCTTGAATAATGACCATTTGTTTAATGACCATTTGAAGTTATGATAGTGTTTTAAAAAGTAACTTATGACCAGTACTCAGATTTATTATTGTCATAACATCTCCTCAGTCACAAATGATCAAAATATAAGCATTTGACAACCAGCATTTGCTCATGATGATTGTAGTGTTCCAGAGTCATGTGACATTTGCAATCTATCCAGTGGCTCCTAAAAAGAAAAGTCAGCAAGGGAAGCCAGAATGAAACAGAATATACCTGGGAATAGGGGATCTAGCCATCACACCCTTGTCATGGACAGATCACGCTCTCCTCCGGCTGGACTTTCCAATCACCTCCTCTCACCGCGGGGAGGCGGAACCTGATACTCCTAGATGGTTCCGCCCCAGGCTCCTGATGGACCCGGAAAGGTTCCAGAGGGAGCTTGGGCCAATTCCTGTGACCCTGCCACGCGACTCGACTGAGGACCTAGTGGCTGCATGGTTAAGTGTGGCCACAGGGGCCTTGGACCGAGTCGCGCCCTTGCGGCCTCTCTTGTGGCAACGAATCACCCAGGCTCCTTGGTTCACCGAAGAGCTGAGGGAGATGAAACGCCACAAGAGACGCCTAGAGAGCAGATGGAGATCCTCTCGCTCCGAAGCCGACCAAACACTAGTGAGAACCCATATTAGGACTTACTTAGTGGCGATAAGGGTGGCCAAAGGTGAGTATTGTGCCACCCCTATTGCATCCACAGATAACCGCCCTGCTGCCCTGTTTGGGGTGACCCGCTCCCTCCTTCACCAGAGGCCGCGGGAAGCCCCTCTGCAGGGACAAGCAGAGGAATTTGGGATTTATCTGCAGGACAAAATCACTCGGATTCAGAATGAGCTACCCTCCATCGTGAGTGGTCTGGTCGGACTGTCCGAGGCTGGTCTTGAGGCATCATTCTGGGAGAAGTTTGACTTTGTTACTACTGAGGATATGGACAGGTTGTCAAAGAGATTTAAGGCTACCACATGTTTATTGGACCCGTGTCCCTCCTGGCTTGTACTGGCATCCTGGGAGACGGCACGAGGCTGGTTCCAGGATATTGTGAACGCTTCTTTGAGTGAGGGGTCCTTGCCTGCCGTCTTGAAAGAGGCGGTAGTGAGGCCCCTCCTCAAGAAGCCTTCCCTGGACCCAGCATTATTGGAGAATTACCGTCCGGTCTCCAACCTTCACTTTGTAGCGAAGGTTGTAGAGAGTGTGGTGGCCCAACAGTTTCCATGACACCTGGAGGAAATTGATTATCTAGACCCGCGCAAGTCCGGCTTCCGACCCGGTCACAGCACCGAGACGGCATTGGT
Organism: Rhabdophis nuchalis; assembly: GCA_039707465.1. Lineage (NCBI taxonomy): Eukaryota > Metazoa > Chordata > Lepidosauria > Squamata > Natricidae > Rhabdophis > Rhabdophis nuchalis. Next base: position 110,766,824 of record CM077647.1, on the reverse strand, counting down.
CGCATTGGTAGATGATCTCTGGAGGGCATGGGATAGAGGATGTTCCTCTATCCTAGTCCTTTTAGACCTCTCAGCGGCTTTTGATACCATCGACCATGGTATCCTATTGCACCGACTGGGGGGGTTGGGGCTGGGAGGCACCGTTTTACGGTGGTTCTCGTCCTACCTCTCTGGTCGGTCACAATATGTGTTGACAGGAGGGCAGAGGTCGACCTCGAGACCCCTTTTATGCGGGGTTCCTCAGGGGTCAGTCCTCTCGCCCCTCCTGTTCAACACATATATGAAGCCGCTGGGTGAGATCATCCGTGGTTTTGGGGTGGGATATCATCTGTACGCTGACGACACTCAGTTGTACATATCCACCCCAGACCACCCCAACGATGCCGCCGAGGTGTTGTCCCGGTGTTTGGAGGCCGTACGGATCTGGATGGGTAGTAACAAACTCAAGCTCAACCCGTCCAAGACTGAGTGGCTATGGTTTCCAGCACCCCGGTTCAGCCAGATTACTCCAACTCTGGCCATTGGGGGCGAAACACTGGCCCCCGTGGAGAGGGCGCACAATTTGGGTGTCCTCCTGGATTCCCGGCTGTCCATGGAGGACCATGTGGCGTCGGTGGCCAGGGGGGCGTTTCATCAGGTACGCCTGATGTGCCAATTGCACCCCTTACTGGACCGGGCTGCCCTCCGCACAGTCACTCAAGAACTCGTGACATCTCGACTCGACTACTGCAATGCTCTCTACATGGGGCTTCCCTTGAGGTGCACTTGAAAGCTACAGTTAGTCCAGAATGCAGCCGCACGGGTGATTACGGGAGCCCCCAGATACTCCCATATAACACCGATCCTGCGCGAGCTGCACTGGCTTCCTGTAGCCTTTCGGGTGCGCTTCAAGGTTTTGACGACCATTTTTAAAGCGCTCCATGGCTCGGGGCCTAGTTATATGCGAGACCGTCTCCTGCCCCATACATCCCTTCAGCCGATCCGCTCCCACAGAGAGGGCCTTCTCAGGGTACCGTCAGCCGGGCAATGCCGACTGGCGACACCTAGGGGAAGAGCCTTCTCTGTGGCGAGCCCTGCCCTTTGGAACGATCTACCCCCTGAACTTCGCACCATCTCGGACCTCCACCTCTTCCGCCAGTGTCTAAAGACACATCTCTTTCAGCAAGCCGGCCTAGCGTAACCTCCCGTCGGGGCTATTTTAGAGTTTTAAATTGGGGATTTTAATTTGGATTTTAGCATAGGACCGTAATTTAATATGTTTTTAAATTTTGTATTTTGCCATTTTATATGTTTTTAAATTCCTGTGCGCCACCCTGGGTCCTTCGTGGAGAAGGGCGGGATATAAATTTAAATAAATAAATAAATAAAATAAAATAAATAAAGTATCCCATTCATACAGCATCTATTTATTGCTTCATAATCCTCACCTGTCCACTCTAGACAAGTTCAAATGACCAGGTCCTGATGGATTACATGCCAGAGTTCAGAAGGAGCTGGCAGACATGATTGCAGGATAGCTTTCAAAGATCCTGGAACATTGGGGAACTACCAGAGGACTGAAATAGAGCTGATGTGCTCCTCTTTTTAAAAAAAAAAGGGGCGGGGGAACAGATCCAAGAAACTACAGTCCAATCAGTCTGACATCAATATTTGGAAGATTTTGAAAAAGATAAGCAACAGATCTCTGGACACTTAGAAGCAAGCAAAGTTATAACCAATAGCCAATATGGGTTTTTAAAAAACAAAAACAAATTATGTCATTCTTTGATAAAGTGACTAAATTTGTGGATCAGCAAAATGCTGTGGACATAGTATACTTGGATTTCAGTAAGGCATTTGACAAAGTAGACCACAACCTATTTCTTGGTAAGCTAGAAAAATGTGGGATAGACAGCTTCACCACCAGATGGATTTGTAACTGGCTGACAAAGACACACAATGTGTAGTCCTTAATGGAACTACATGTACATGGAGAGAAGTAAGCAATGGCGTATCTCAAAGTTCTATTCTATACTAGCTATACCCGGCCACGCGTTGCTGTGGCCCAGTCTGGTTAAATGGCCAACCAATCTGTGTGTAGATCTAACCTGCACACATACACACAACCACCATACAACCCCCAACCTACCTACCTACTGTATTTCTCCCTCTCTATCTATCCCTCTACCTACCTACCTATCGTATTTCTCCCTCTCTATCTATCCCTCTACCTACCTACCTACTGCATTTCTCCCTATCTATCTATACACCTACCTACCTACCTACCTACCTACCTACCTACCTACGGTATTTCTCCCTCTCTGTCTATCCTTCTACTTACCTACCTACTGTATTTCTTCCTCTCTATCTATCCCTCTACCTCCCTACTGTATTTCTCCCTATCTATCCCCCTACCTACCTACCTACCTACCTACCTACCTACTATATTTCTTCCTTTCTCCCTCTACCTACCTACCTACCTACTGTATTTCTCCCTCTCTATCTATCCCTCTACCTACCTACCTACTGTATTTCTCCCTATCTATCCCCCTACCTACCTACTATATTTCTTCCTTTCTCCCTCTACCTACCTACCTACCTACCTATGGTATTTCTTCCTCTCTATCTATCACCCTATCTACCTACCTACCTACCTTATTTCTCCCTTTCTATCTATCCCTCTATCTACCTACCTACTGTAATACAATAATACAATAGCAGAGTTGGAAGGAACCTTGGAGGTCATCTAGTCCAACTCCCTGCCTAGGCAGGAAGCCCTATACCCATGATGGCAAACCTATGGCACGGGTGCCACAGGTGGCACACAGAACCATTTCTTAGGGCATGTGAGGCATTGCCCTGTCAGCTTCAGTGTGTATGTGTGCCCTGGCCAGCTGATTTAGGCCTTCTTTTGAGGCTGTTTTTTGCCCTCTGGAGGTGGGGGAAGGCTGTTTTCACCTTCCCTAGACTCCTATAAAGCCTCTGGAGCCTGGGGAGGATATAAAAAGCATGCCAAATGCAGGGGGTCATGCACATAGCATTATGGATGTGGCACACCTGTTCACATCGCCCCTGCACTCCCCCTGCTTTTGGCACGCGAGCCAAAAAAGGTTAGCCATCAGTCCCTACACCATTTCAGACAAATGGCTATCCAACATCTTCTTAAAGACTTGCAGTGTTGGGGCATTTACAACTTCTGGAGGCAACTTCTGTTCCACTGACTAATTGTTCTAACTGTCAGGAAATTCCTCCTCAGTTCTAAGTTGCTTCTCTCCTTGATTAGTTTCCACCCATTGCTTCTTGTTCTGCCCTCAGGTGCCTTGGAGAAGAGGTTGACTCCCTCTTCTTTGTGGCAACCCCTGAGATATTGGAAGGCTGCTATCATGTCTCCCCTGGTCCCTCTTTTATTATTTATTTATTTATTTTATTTAAATTTATATCCCGCCCTTCTCCACAGAGGACCCAGGGCGGCGCACAGGAAATTTAAAAAACATACAAAATACAATAAATATAATTTAAAAACTATTAAATAAACCTATCCTGCGCTAAAACCAAATTTTAAAAACCCAATTTAAAACTATCTAAAAGTCCCCATGGGAGGTTAGGCTAGGCCGGCTTGTTGAAACAGATATGTCTTAAGACATTGGCGGAAGAGGCGGAGGTCAGTGATGGTACGTAATTCAGGGGGCAGGTCATTCCAGAGGACTGGCCCCGCCACAGAGAAGGCTCTCCCCCTGGGTGTCGCCAGTCGGCATTGTCTGGCCGACGGCACCCTGAAGAGGCCCTCTCTGTGGGAGCGTATCGGTCTAAGGGATGTATGGGGCAGGAGGCGGTCTCGCATATAACTAGGCCCCGAGCCATGGAGCGCTTTAAAGATAGTTGTCAAAACCTTGAAGCGCACTCGAAAGGCCACAGGAAGCCAATGCAGCTCGCGCAGGATCGGTGTTATGTGGGAGCACCTAGTGGCTCCCATAATCACCCACGCGGCTGCGTTTTGGACTAGCTGTAGCTTTCGAGTGCACCTCAAGGGAAGCCCCATGTAGAGAGCATTACAATAGTCGAGTCGGGACGTCACGAGAGCTTGAGTGACTGTGCGAAGGGCAGCCCGGTCCAGTAAGGGGCGCAATTGGCGCATCAGGCGTACCTGATGAAACGCCCCCCTGGCCACGGCCGCCACATGGTCCTCCATGAACAGCCGGGAATCCAGGAGGACACCCAAATTGTGCGCCCTCTCCACGGGGGCGTGTTTCGCCCCCAATGGCCAAAGTTGGAATAATTAAACTGTATTTCTCCCCCCCTCTCTCTCTATGGGCCACCTGGGAGTTTGCTATCCTCTGTGCCTTGTCTTGGCCCTTTTAGGCCTCCGTACAGAGTTCTTGAGGAAATGACTGTTGGAAATGCCAGGTGGGCAGGGCTACAGAGAGTTGAAAACATGATCAGTGGGTACATTTTACATTTGTGTACCTTGCACATGAGACACGTGTGCTAGGCACAAAATGAGTAGGTATTCTATTATCGGAAGTCCTTGTGAACATTGTGTGAAAAATTGAGGTAAATCGGTCCAGTAGTTTTTGAGATTAGTGGATTCGTACAAACTATTTTACATTTTTATTTATATAGATTAGGAAAGCGATTGCATGGGAGACAAAGGAAGCAATACCAAGACATGTTGAAAGCCTCCTTCAATTGCCTTGAAATTGACACCACTTCCTGGGAAACTCTGGCACAAAATCAATCAATATGGTGCACACTGATCCACCAAGGCTGCCAGACATCTGAGGACAGAAGAACAACCATAGCACAAGAGAAGCGAACACTCCACAAAGCCAGAGCTGCAAATGCTGCAACAATGGTGTCCACACATGTCTGCCCAACATGTGGCAGAACATTTCATGCCCATATAGGACTTACCAGCCACTTGTGGAAACATTGTGGACAGCCCACAACATGATAGATGCCAAAGTCCTCTTCAAACATGATGGGCAAACATAATCATTTATGAAGTTATTAAAGAGTATTGGGCCTTAAATGATGATGTTCCCCATCGTGTTCGAAGAGGACCTTGACATCTATCAAGTTTTGGGCTGTCCACAGGTAGCTGGTAAGGCCTACATGAGCATGAAATGTTCTGCCACATGTTGGGCAGACATGTGTGGGGACCATTGTTGCAGCATTTGCAGCTCTGGCTTTGCGTAGAGCTGAGGGAATAGAAGGAGAATTCATGAAATTTGCAGATGATATTAAACTGGAAAGAATAGCAAACATCCCAGATGATAGGTTCAAATTCCAGATGGATCTTGGCAGGCTCTATCCAACAAAATGTAAAGGAAAGTAAGATTTTACACTTAGGCAAGAAAAACCAAACGTACAGGAACAGATTAGGGGAAACCTGGCTCAAAAGCAGTAACTGTGAGAGGGATCTTGGAGTCCTAGTAGACAATCACTTAAATATGAGCTAGCAGTGTGTGGCAGCAGTTAAAACAGCCAATGAAATCCTAGGCTACATAAACAGATAAATAATATAAATATCATGTGAAGTGTTACTATCACTTTACAAAGCCTTGGTATGATGTCATTTGGAATACCGCATCCAGTTTTGGTCACCGCATTACTAAAAAGATGTTGAATGTTTGGAAAGAGTGCAGAGAAGAGCAACTGAGATGATTTAGGGCATGGAGACTAATATACATGAAGAATGGTTGGGTATGGCCAGTTTAGTGAAAACAGAATTTCACTAGGAGAGGAGGGAGTTCAGAGTGCAAAACTGCCAATTAAATAAGTCACAGAGCATTCCAATTCATTTTGAGAGCTTTGTTTCTTATCAATGGCATTCATTATTAAGGATATTAAGAGAATCTTAATGCAGGTTTCTAAATGATTCATTGAAGTTCATTAAATAGTGAAATAACAGTTCACTGCACAAGTTACTCATCATTTCATCCCTAAACTAATTCACTGATAAGCTTACACTCCTCCCTATGATTCAAAACAAAAAGGATTTTTTCCTTTGGAACCAAACTGCAGATTAAACAGTCTGAAGGAACAGTGAACAGCAAACTGATGGTTAGCTGCACTACAAGTTAGCATATGCAGTCATTCTGCCCAGATTGTCTGAACAAATGTCATGCATCAGGAAAACCAATGCCGTCTTAACGCATAGGCCCATTGGGCATTTGCCCGGGGGCCCACCATCATAGGGGGGCCCCGGGCAAATGATTCTGCCTCTTCGCTACCCACCTGGCTGCTGCTTTCGGCGGGCAGGTTCCTCAGCAGAATCTTGCGCCTGTTGCTCAGCTCCCGCCTTGTGCTCTGCAGCCGGCAGGCGATCTCCTCCGGGGAGAGAGCGCGGGGCTCCCCGCCCGCCCCCAGGTCAGGCTCCCCAGACCCCACCGATGCCGCCATCTTGCCGGCCCAGAGGCAAACACGTTCTCCCTCCGCCAGGGCAGGGGAAGCTGGTGGGCGGGAGGGGAGCCAGGGCGGGCTGGTCGGAGCGGGAGGAGCAAGGAAAGCTCCGCAGCCAGCGGCGGCGGCAATGCCGTCTTAACGTTGGGCATTTGCCCGGGGGCCCAACACTATTTCTATACCCAGGGGCCCAAAATGGTGTAAAGACGGCTCTGAGGAAAACTGACTGAAAGGGTAATTGAGAAACTTGGGAAGATGCTAATAGAAGGTCAGTGATGTAAGGTTTCTCCTCCACATTTTATGAATAACACTGGGCAATCAGTGGAAGTACCTATTTAAATTATTTTTAAAATATTTTCCACTGGAGGACTTCATCTGATGCTAACTTTCATGCCATTGCAGAGAAGCCAAATGTACCTCGAGTCCATTGTGGAACCCTAAGCAGCTAAATTCTTTGTGTATACAGCAATATACTTTGTTAAATTCCTAAATACAGAAAATCATAATATGTTAATGAATTCATACAATCTTTTAAAACATATTGGTAGTTTAAATTCTTATTTTCTGTTTTTGAATTCCTACTTCAAATTAATGGACTCCTCACTTAGAAATAATATTTGTTGGTGGCTATCTTCTGAAGTTTGCATATTTGGAAGTGCAAATTATCTTTGTTGAAGGTAATTAAACCAATGAAGTAGCTTAAAGTTTGACCTTTTATAGAGAAGGTTTTTCAGGTACTCAGCATCAATAAGTGGGGACAAGTTTTTTTCCAAATGAGTCTATTAGGATTTCTTCTTGAATCATTTATTCATTTTCAAATAAAAATAAGACATGCCAACGGAAGAATTACCTGCCATTGTATATTCTGCAGCACCATCTACTGGTGTCAGTTCTGTCCAATATGCTAGACGATTTGAAATAATTACCTCCAATTCTAGAATATTCGCATATGCTTTCTGAAGCTTCTTTCTATCATAATGAAGTAGAGTGGAAAGGTTGTCTTATTAAAGTTTATTCTCAGTAGTGCACATATTTACATTTTAATATTAAACAGATAGGATGAACATTTACTCTACACACATCTTATTTTTATAAATGAATATTTAGCAGCTTACCAACATCAATGTGACAAAGTGTCCTATCTTGTCACCTTCATATGATGAAAGTTGTGACTTCTTTGTTCAAAAAATAAACAGCTCATTTACAAAACCAACACTTTTAAGTCCTCCACCCCCCATCAGCTAAGGTCTTTAGGGTTATGATCATTAGAAATCCAATAATAATAATAATAATAATCTTTACTGTCATTGTAATAATACTGTAATAAAATTACAATGAAATTGGTTAACCGACAAATGACTGTTGAAACAAAATGGCTGACAAATGACAGTTGAAAAGGATCAACTGCACCCTGTCTTCTGTTATCCATTTCTTCAAATCTGTTTTGCATCGCAGGAGTTGGTGGAAGAGGAAAATGCACGTCTCTTTTTCTTTTTTCTTTTACAGTAGGTTCAGAGCAAGTTTTGATGGAAAAGTCTGCTGTGACACCAGGAGCTCAAAGCCGCTGCGCCTAAGCGCGCCGCCATCTTGGATCACAATGAGTCAGCTCTGCTGAATCCAATGAGGCTTTTGATGAATCAGGCTGTAACTTTGGAGCTCCAAATGGGAAAAAACCAAAGAGAAATGATGTATTGAGGGATAATGACTTTAGGCTCATGAAAGTGGGAACTTGGGCATCCTGGGTGACAGGATTTAAGACCAGAGAAAGGCTGGCTTTTTTGCTAAATGACTGAAACACTTTTCATATTTTTTACTACATTCTTAAATACATGGAGGTAGAAACTGAATCCACACAAAGGCCCAGCTTGGACCTGAACAATCAAACACCAGTTTTTCAATCCAACGACAATAAGAGCCCTCATCCAAGCACATGATAAAATCTCATTGCATTCAGATATAAATGCGTGCCCCATTTTATAAAATATATCCTATTTTCTTTCAGAGATTACATCTACTCATTTCTGTAATGTTGCCATAGTATGCATTAACATTTCCCATTTTGCTATTTTTTTTCTTATAAAGTATATAATTTAATTATAATTATAAATTATAATTATAAAACATAACATCTAACAAAGAAAAGTAGGCAAATCCTCTACAAATCTTACAAAGATTATATCTGTAAATGTTTGGAAATTCCAAAGAAACCAATATGTCCTGTTGTACATTTTTTATCTTAAGGAAAATTTAGAATATTGTAATTACAGATTCTTCAGATATTAATTTTGCTTACCTCAGCATTTCTGCTATAATCAAGATTCCAGATAAATCAATTATCTTTATGAGCATATGCAAACAATATGTGATTAAGATGCATTGTTTGCATGAACTCAATAGCTCATCACTACGTTTCTCTGATTCATACAAATATTTTTTTGCATTGGTGATAATGGCAGTGTTAGCAGAAAGTGATAATGTTAAGATAATTTGGACATTATCATCTCTCATCAATTATTATAGATAAGATCTGTATTTAAAAGCAACATTAAATAGTAGGGAAGTGAGCTAAGACCTTTCAAAATATTTGTTCCTTAAGACTGCAGATAACTAGGAGAACCTACTCCTCAGATACCAAATTAAAAGGTCATTTAGCAAAAAGAACCATCTTTCTTCATAGAAATTGAGAAGAGTTAGAAATCAATCTGGTTGCTAAACTAGTAATAGCTATTTTGTTGTATTGTATAACCAATTAACCAAGGCCAAAAGCTTTTGAAATAGTGTACCAGCTCTCCATTTTTGAGACAATACTGACAAAGGCTAAAATTTCCAATGGAAAGTGACAGCCTTTGTGTCAAAATATAATTTCTTCATAAAGGGAAGAGATAACACTTATTTATAATTAGTATGCAGATTCCAATATCAGCATTGGTAACTATTTGAGTGACCAATTCAAATTATAAGTTGCAAATGATTTTTTAACTAAACATTCATACTTATAAATTAAATGATTTTGATCTTTAAAACCATTTCCAAAAGGAGGAGATGATTTAAAGGCTTCAAAAAAACAACAACAACCCAACAATGTTAAAATTATTCAGTCTATTCTGAGCACAATCTACTCAGAGGCAAATAATTCCTACAAGTTCAGCTTATTACTAAGACAAATCAGCTACAAAGATTTAATTCAGCATTGTGAACATGCTCATATTGCCAGTATATGCTATGCAGTAATTATACAGCACTGTATGCTATGTAATTATATAGCAATTATAGAATGCAATTGCTCCAAATTATAAAATAAAGCAATTCTTCAGCTTTTTTTTTTAACACAAGAAGGGAAATGGTAGGGAAGTTACTTAAAACAAGAAACCAGACCATAGGATTTGCACTGCTGAAATTTCCATATTACAATTATTGAGTGCAGAGGTTGACAAGGGTGAGATTATAAAGCCTAATTTTGAATCCTAAATTAAATCTCTAGAGGAAGCTCATGTAAAACAAGTGACAGAAATCTGAAAATGTTCAGCCATGATCATAGCAATGACCAACCACGATGCAATATCTAGCATTTTTTGCACAGAATTAAAATTATCTTACAATTTTGCCGAAAGCAGTATGAAAAGGCAAATATGAAGATTTATTATGGCAGCTATGAGCAGGTTATAAAACTTTTTCATATCAGCAGTTTCCCCTCTAACGATGTTCCAAATAGTTCTACAGAATTTTGCTATCTTGAATACGGAATAAAGTTTTCTTGTTTATCACAATATAGTGCCACAAACACAGGCCTATTTAAAGAAACTTGATCATTACTGCTTTTGCTTACTACCACCTAGAAATAGCCTTCTGTTCTGAGAAAATTCTATTTTGATTCCACTGAATTTGGTGAGTGTTCAGGAAATGACAATTGGGATTTCCTTTGTTCAGCTTAGTTCTTGGTCTCTTAGAAGTTCAAGAATTATGGCACAATGGCCATAACTATTGCAATTGTGCCATAATTATTGAATCTCTAAGGAGGCTGAGAAGATGAACTCAAAATGCCCATGTGAAATGGCTAATCAGATCCAGATACCCTGGGGTTAAACAGATTCATAGAATGCGAGGCAGCACAAGACAAGCCCTTTCCTCCTCCACTATAGCTTTTTTTCTAATATTTGAACAGAGAACTAGAAGTTACCTTGGAAAAGGTAGATTTTCCAAAGCAACAATTAGAAATGTATGATTTAAGTTCAGGACAAGAACAGGACACTAGAAAGAAATGTATATTAATAAAGTACAATTCAGTAAATCTTGCAGGGTTTGTTTCCTGATGAGAAGGCAGGCATTTCATGACATTTGAAAATGTATAGTGATGATATTATGGTTGGCCACATAGTTAGTTAGCCAGATGTTTAGACTGGATTGGCAATTTTAGCCACCTCCTGAGTCCTTACCAAATACCTAGGATAGACAGATTTTTATTATCTATTCACAAACATGTGAGTCACAGTTGCCAGTTCTTTAGTGAGTGTTGGCCTTTAAATGCATCATGATCTTTTCATGATGCATAAAATATTATAATGAATCAGCATAATATATCTGCAGATCAAACTCCAGCCCTTTAAATTGGCAGATGATTTTTTTTTTTGTCAATTCAAAGATTGAAATCTTGCCATGCAAGATTTTTGGATATAGTACCCAGTATGCCATTAACCACTGGGGCCCACCACAGCCAGTTTTATGTCACAATATTTCAATTTTTATTTTCAAATATTGATACTTTGCGATCTCTGATGAGGTTTTTTTTTTTTGCCTTCTATTCTACTTTCGCTGATATTGCCATTCAATTATCCACAGGGAGCCAGATGATCAGACTAGATTTGACTTTTTTATCCACCAATTGAGCTTTTCCCAAGGACCTGGGATAGGCAGATGTGGAAGCTTAATTGTGTTACAGATATTGTTGCAGGAAGTATGGTGTTTTGAGTAAAGCTGCCTTTTGCAATTGACTGATAATGAAAGTGTTACTCCAATTGTTTTGGAATTTCACTCAAAGCACCTATTATTATTGGTACTACTTTGGTTTCTTTTGCAACAGTTGTTCCATTTCTATTTGCATGTCTTTCTATTTTCTTATCTTCACCAGTTCTTTCTCTTCTCTTGTTCCACCTCCTCCTCTTCCCTCTTCCTCCTCCTTCTCAACAATTCTAGATATTATTGTGCAAATTGTGATGCTGGTATGGAATAAGGTTTCTGCAGTGACAGTATTACACATTTTGTAATCAGACATGACAAAATGAAATTTTGTAGCTTAGTTGTTGGCAAAATCAGACTAGTTAGTTTAGCCTGTTTGCCTTATGCAAATATTTGTTAATTTCCATCCCAGAACAGGCTAACAGCAGATCTGGTTTATGCCAGGCTGACAAAAAATAATTAAAGTTTCTTTTTCCTTTCTGCTGCTGTTTGATTTTAAAAATAATGGAAAATAATTCTAGTTAACTGACATCATTGATTGTAATAAGATTGACCCTGTTGGTTAGGATTACCAGAAATCCAGAAACAAGAATAACATCTCCCTTTTTGTCTTCATATCCTCCACCTGGCAGGCATCGACTTAAAATCCAATATTGTCTGACTTTTTGAATATCTAAAAAGCTTTCTCTGCAGTATTTCTCTAATAAATGCTAACTGCAAAGTAACAAGCGCCTTCTGTGACCTTAAGTACTCTGAGCTTGAGTTGCTTCCTGAAATTGACAAGGCTTTAATCAGTTAGAAATTGAAGGCTTTTGTCTCCAAACAGGTTCTAGAATAATTCTGGGTTTGAAAAAGCAATCACTCAGTAGTTTCATATGAAGTAGTTTCATATACATATACATTTTTTGCTGTAATCACAGATTACAAATCACGGATGTCAAAAATCATGGATTTTTGTCAAAAATCACAGATGTCAAAAAGGTTAACCAGTATATTCTCTTTTTCTCCATGTTTTTCTCCTTTCCAATTGTGTGTGTCTTTCTTTGCCTGCAAATTATGATAATTTTTGCTGTCACTTGGATTAGTTGATGGCAGTTGCTGATTTTATTTTATAATCTATTGTATTGTGTAACATGTTTTAAATTATACTTCCATTAAGTGCTTTTAATTATAATGTTCTATTGTATACTACTTTGATATTTATTTTAAAGGAAGTGACAGGGAAATGTTTTCAATAAATAAAAATTAAAAGCTAATAATTAGATTTTTTTTTAATATTTGGTTAAGGTGCTGGACTTAGATAGGAGAGCTGCTTGGTTGACTTTGGGCTAGTCATTCAGTTTCAGTCCATCTTAAGTCTCAGGGTTATTATTTTGATAGAAAAATTGAGAAAAAAGTGCTACCCATGAAGTTCTGGAGAGATATAAACATAATCAACAAATGTAAAAATAAATAAAATATTCGTATTACATAGGCTTCAGACATGAAATCCTACAATTCTGGTTCAACAAAATACATCCAATCTGGGAAGTATGGGGATTATAATCTAAAAACAATGTTCCTAATGTGATACTATTGTGTTCATGATAGGTCTCTTTACCCACTAGTTACTTAATCCCCTAAGTGAGACAACAAAGCATCTTACCTTTATAGAATGGTTTTTTAGCACAGTATCATTTCCATTCTCCAATCCCTACAACCATTTTGAAGCAACCTACCGGTATGTAAAATATTCAGCACATCAGAAGATAGAGAAGAGCAGGCAGTGCTCTTCAACTAATAGGAGAGTGTAAATAAATAAATATAAGCCCCATTCCAAGCTATTATTCCGCCAAAAAGCCTCTCTTCACTCCATATACAAAGTTAATGAATTGCTAGTATTCTTCCCTGTCTGAATCTTCAAAATCATCTTTATGAATTTAGCAGTTTTTAAAACAAAAAAATCCTGACAAATTGCTGAGGGAATTTGCAAAGCCATCTAGTCTCCTTTTCTTTTCTGCTGCATTTAAAGCACATTTGCTAAATGTGTCAATGAAGAAGAATATACTGACAATTTTGGAACTAGGCATTTTTTCTATTAGATGTAATCATGTTTGCATTTACAGTTGCTAGAGTGGCCAAAAAGGAGAGTTGCATTCTAAATAATGCCTGTAGACAGATGTCAGAGAAAGAATACTCATGATTTTCTGCCGGATGGGAGAAGATAGCCATAGATCAACAAATACAACTTCCAAAAGGGAGCAGGAAGGAACATTTGCTATGACCCACACCCACTCCTATTCTCTTGAAATCAACCTATGAAAAATAAACTGATTTGTAGCCTGCTAATTTGCAGCTGTCTGGTCCTTTGCCAAAGAGAAGGGAAAAGCAGAACACTAACATTTGTCAATTTTACCCCGGTTCCTGTTCCCTGGTTGCTATGATGCAAGGGTCTGCAGAGCTAAAAATAAATCAATCCTGTCTGTTTTTTAAAGTGGAATTAGTAGGAACCTGTGTATCTGTACCTACTGATTTTTGTTTTATGCTAACAAAAAGGTGGCTGATGTGAGGGAGATAAATTAAGCCATCAAGGCACAATTCTTCTTTAAAAATCTACAAACAGAAGGGTACATCAGACAAAATTTAGAAGCTGGAAAAAATGTTCTCTCCTTTGGTAGAACATTGTCCAAAAGCTTGGTACAGCTTCAGAGTTTCAAACAGAGTGATGCTTTAAAAAAAAAAAAGATTTTAGATACCCTGTAGTTAAACTAAAGATTAATCAACTCAGCTGCCAAAATAAATAATAGCATGGAAACTTATAGCTTCAGAAATCTGATGCTAGGATGCACTAACTCATATGGAAGTGACCTAAGACAACACGCCACAGCCAACTTGCCACAGCCAACTCACCTTAGGATAACCCACCATGGCCATATCACCAATGGATAAATTATCGTGGGACAATTCAAAACTGTATTAATTGTTTCATTCAGTTACTTTCGTTATTGGGGGCTACAATTTCATCAAACTTATACTAACTTTTGTATGTCTGGATTGACTTTCTGATTTTAGTAACATTGGCCAAGGTTCCATTGAACTTGGCCATGATGAATTGGTCATGGCGAGTTGCATATCAAGTTGGCTATGGTGAGTTTTCCCATTCTGCATGGAAGTGCCTGAAATGTACTTTAGCTTAACCAGTTTGTGTTCTGTAAGGTGGATGCAAGTGTTGAGAATTGTGGGCCCACCACAGCTAAAGAAAATTAATAGGGAAAGTTACTTACTTAAAGTGTGTGTGTGTGTGTGTGTGTGTGTGTGTGTGTGTGTGTAAAAACCCTGAATACTTTCCAGTAATCAATGGACATCAAAATCTAAGAACTAGTGATCCTAAAATGTCTCATTACTAAAGAAACTGGAGATTTCAAAATAGAATTGCTTTTCTTTGGAAAGAACTGTTTGGGTCAGAATATAAGAATTATCATCTGTACTTGTACCAGAAATTAGACTGTTGTTCTAACAGCAAATTGAGGCCTTGTAGCAGCCATTTCCACATTATATCATTTTAATGTGAAACTCTAATAAAGACTGTAAATGCTTTAAACTATGTTGGCATCTATCAACTGTTTTTATTTTAACTTTATTAAATATGATACCAGGTCCCATAGTGTCAGTTCCAATTGGGGGGGGAAATGTTTATTTAAGGAAAAGATCCTAGAAGTGAATCAAAACTAGTGAAGTAGCATAAAAAAGACACACGTTTACAAATCACACCAAAGATGTAAAATAGGAGAATGGATGCTTCACAACTTGAAAAACTGGGTCTTTTGGGGGGGAGGGGGAATTCAAAAGTAACTTAATTAACTTAATGACTTGTGTTTTATGACTGCCAATGGAAAAATGTCCTGTTAATTCATCTGGATACCTGTATATGGGTATCTATCTGCCCAATGTGCATGCCAAAAATAAATGTAGGTCTTTAATGAGTCCTTTCAGGAAAGAATCAGCTAAGTAAATGACACTGATAAACAAATATTTCAAATTGAGAATAAACATAAGTAATAAACTGGATCAAAATGATACTGGATTGGAAAATATTTGAATGAGAATAATGTCCTAGGTTGAAATATGTTGCAGCTGGTATTCACTGAATGATATACAACACAACAAATCAAGTATCTGTATACTATATTTGGCTTGTTTTCAAAGGACTTAATTACATAGATCAAACTAACAATGGACCCTATCCAACAACATGAAATTTAACGTGGAGAAAAGAAAGGTTTTACACCTAGGATGGAAAAACCAAAGGTACAAGTACCAATTAGGTGAAACCTGGCTCAAAAACAGTGGTTGTAAAAAAGGACCTTAGAGTCCTAATGGACAATCATTTAAACATGAGCCAGCAGTGTGTGGCAACAGCCCAAAAAGCTGATACAATCCTTGGTTGTATAAACAGAGGTGTAGAATCAAAATCATTTCAGTACCATTTTATAAGTTCTTAGTAAAATCATACCTGGAATGCTGCATCCAATTTTGGTTACCGTATTACAAAAAAGATGTTTGGAAAAAGTGTAGACTAAGATGACTAAAATCTTGGAGACTAAAAACATATCAAGAACAGTTGCAGAAATTGAGTATGGCTACTCTAGAGAAAAGAAAGACTAGGGGTGACATAATAGCAGTATTCCAATATTTGACGGGCTGAAGAAGAAAGGGTCAATGTTGAGTCCCCAAGCCTATGTCCCAGACAGCTCGTCTGGTAACCTATGAGTCACCGCATTCCGGAGCTGAGCCAGCAGCTGCAGTGATTAACAGAGACAAGCTGTCTGGAATCTGTCTGGAAAGGAGTTACAATGTTGCAATTGCATTGCTAGGAGTTTCCTGCCTGGTAACTCTATATAAGAGGTTGCCAGAGAAGAAACCTTGCCAGTTGAATCTTGTGTGTGTTGTAAATAGTGTGAATAAACGTTCCTGTTGTTTTGACCATGCCTGAGTCAGAATCCTTTGTCTGATCTAACACTGGCGACGAAGGTGGGATTCAGGCCGTGGCCTTAGAACGCAACGGGTAACGAATACTTCAACAACAGAGCGCAGCGCGACGCACAGCCTCACCATGGCTACGGCGACAATGCCTCCGTTTGCACCGTTCGACCCGATGAAGGAACAATGGGCTTCCTTCTTAGCCCGGTTCGAGTGCTTCTTGATAGCCAGCGACTACGGCGAACTCGCGCCTGCCAGGAAGCTGAGCCTATTCCTCCAGTGCGGCGGCCCTGAATTGTTTGCTACTGCCCGAACCATAGCAGCACCCGCAGCGGTGCACGAAGTGCCGTGGGACGATCTCCTGGGCCGCCTGAGAGCACACTACGCGCTGGCGCCTTCCCGCATAGCGCATCGCTATGCATTCAGGCAATGTGTGCAACAGCCGCAACAGTCGGTAGCCGAGTTCCTGCAGAAATTGAGAGCGACCGCAATCCCCTGCGAGTTCCCTGCTGGCTTCCTGGAGGAATCCCTACTGGAGCAGTTTGTATGCGGCGTAAGAGACATCCGCCTAAAGCGCCGCTTGCTTTCAAAAACTGTCCTGACTCTCGAGCAAGCGGTGGAAGAAGCATGCGCAACAGAATTGTCGGAGATCTCCACATCCGACATGGGCCGCGCGCGCCCTCCTCTTTTCCCCACTCCGCGAGCGTGTCTGGTAGACGAAATAGCGCCGCTGGATGAGCTGGAGGAGGAAGACCGTGGGGACTGCATGAGGGTGACCGGGCGCGTGCTGAATCGCGCATTCACACCGCAGCAGAAGTCCGGGAACTGCCTAGGCT
This sequence comes from Rhabdophis nuchalis, assembly GCA_039707465.1. NCBI lineage: Eukaryota > Metazoa > Chordata > Lepidosauria > Squamata > Natricidae > Rhabdophis > Rhabdophis nuchalis. Next base: position 110,749,695 of record CM077647.1, on the reverse strand, counting down.
GCGGAGGGGCCCACCAGAGACCAGAGTGCCCATTCAAGGCATCGGTGTGCCGCAGATGTGGCAGGAAAGGACACCTAGCAGCTGTGTGCCGTGCTGCCACTCCAGCGACAACGCCAGCTGCCGCCTCCAGAACCGTTCCACCAGGACAACGAGGGTCGCAGAAGTGTTCAGGACGCTACCAGCCACAGCCGACCGACTGCTTCGCGCTGGCAGAGATGCCCCCAGCTCTAAGCTATGACCAGGCAGAGAGTAGGAGACTGTCAACAGTGGTTTGCTTAGAGGGGGTGGGGGTAAAAATGGAAATAGATTCAGGGTCCTCTAGATCACTCATGTCCTGGGCGCATTTAGTTAAGCTTTGCCCCAAGCTCAGGAAGCGGGATCTCGGCCCCACAGCGACGATCCTGAAAGATTACCAGGGCTCACAAATTCCCATTCTAGGTCTGCACAGAGTGAGAGTAGACTACGGCCCCTTCCACGGATCCCTTCCCATCCTGGTAGTGGCCAAACCCCTAGCTGCCTTAATCGGATTGGACTGGTTTCCAGCCTTGGGACTGTCAGTCCAAGGAGTACACAGCGTGCCAGCCAGTTCTCCGGTAGACGAAGTAATCAGAGAGTTCAACGACGTCTTTGATGGCAGCTTAGGAACGTACAAAGGCACTCCAGTTTCCCTAAATTTGGACCCCCAGGTTGCTCCAGTCCACTTGAAGGCCCGCAGGCTGCCGTTCGCGCTGAAGCCCAAGGTTGAAGCGGAATTGGATCGATTGGTGGCGCAGGGCGTGCTCGAACCCGTCGATCAGGCGAAATGGGAGACCACAATTGTGGTCCCCATTAAGCCCGACGGGTCCGTGAGGATCTGCGCCGATTATAAGTCGACGATCAACCTCGGGCTTCAGGCGAACCCATACCCGGTTCCGGTGGTGCAAGACCTACTCCACTCATTGGGACGAGGTCGAGTGTTCGCGAAACTGGATATGGCGCAGGCCTACCAACAGCTCCCGGTGGATGACGAGGCTGCGGAAGCGCAGACCATCGTGACCCACCGTGGGGCTGTCGCCGTCTCCAATTCGGCGTGTCCGTAGCCCCGGGGATCTTCCAGAGCCTCATGGAGCGACTGCTCCATGGGCTCCCTGGCGTTGTACCGTATTTTGACGACGTCCTGATTGCTGCTTCCAGCATATCAGAACTCGCCAAAACGTTACGGAAGGTCCTCAGAGTTTTCAGGGGCGCGGGTTTAAAGTTGAAATGCAGCAAATGTACGTTTGCTGCGCCTAGGGTGGAATTCCTGGGTTTCATGATTGACGCCCAAGGAATTCACCCAACCCCCTCCAAGGTCGAGGCCATCCAAAAGGCCCCCACTCCTGCCTCCAAAACGGAGCTGCAGGCATTCCTCGGCCTTTTGAATTTCTACGCGCCGTTTATTCCCCATAAGGCATCGCTAGCCGAGCCGCTGCATCGGTTGCTCGACCGATCCGCGGCCTGGCACTGGGGCAGCCGCGAAGCACACGCGTTCGCGGCTGTCAAAGCCATGCTCACGTCAGATGCGGTACTAGTCCAGTACCATGACAGGCTTCCTCTGACGCTTGCGTGCGATGCCTCCCCTTTTGGCCTGGGGGCTGTCCTTAGCCACGTCTTTCCAGACGGCTCGGAAGCCCCCATTGCTTTTTACTCCCGGACAATGTCTCAAACGGAGAGAAACTACAGCCAAATCGACAAGGAGGCTTTGGCTGTAGTGTCCGGGATTAAGAAGTTCCACAATTACCTCTATGGGCGGACCTTTTCTGTTGTCACGGACCATAAGCCGCTCCTTGGGCTATTGGCCGGTGACCGTCCGACACCCCCCATCCTGTCGCCCAGGATGACCCGCTGGATGGAATTCCTGGCAGCGTATGACTATACGCTGCTATACCGTCCTGGCAAGCAGATAGGGCATGCTGATGCCCTAAGCCGCTGCCCTCTCCCGGGGCCGGATCCGGCCCCTGTGCCTGCTCTCTCTGTCCTGATGGTCGCGGAGTCGGACTTGCCCCAGTCCTCTTCCGCCGTTGCCGCTCACACCCGCGCAGACCCCGTCCTCGCCCAGGTCTGCCGATGGGTGCTGAGGGGCTGGCCTTCGGGCAGTGTGGCTGAAAACTTTCGGCCTTACAAGTCACGCCAGCTGGAGCTCTCGCTCCATTGCGGGTGCTTGTGTTGGGGAGATCGGGTCATCGTCCCTTCCCCTCTCCGGCACATGGTTCTTCAGTCGCTCCATGCCAACCACCCAGGCATCGTCCGTATGAAGGCATTGGCCCGGAGCTATGTCTGGTGGCCCGGCATGGCTGCTGAAGTGGCGGAATGGGTGGCCGCCTGCTCCTCCTGCCAATCGTCCCGGCCGGCCCCGCCGGTCTCCCCGCCGAGGGAGTGGGACGCCCCCAGGTGCCCATGGTCCAGGCTCCACTTGGATTTCGCGAGTCCCTTCCATGGCCAGAATTTCCTCGTGGTGGTGGATGCGTTCTCACGCTGGGTGGAGGTGATTCTCATGGCTTCCACCACAGCGGAGAGCACGGTGCGTGCCTTGCGCCGTCTGTTCGCGACCCACGGGTTGCCGGATGTCGTTGTGTCCGACAACGGACCCCAATTTCAATCCTCCACCTTCTTGGACTTTCTGGCCACCCAAGGGATCCGCCACGCGCCGGTCGCCCCTTATCACCCGGCGTCTAATGGACGCGCGGAACGAGCCGTGCGCTCAGCCAAGGAAGCCTTGGCCCGTTTGGATAAAGGGGACTGGCAGGCAAGGGTGGCCGCGTACCTTTTGGGACAGCATGTCACACCTTGCCCAGCCACAGGGAAAAGCCCCGCGGAGCTCTTGATGGGCCGACGCTTGCGGACCACTCTGGACAGACTGCACCCCGATTACGACGGGTTGCAGAGGGGCAACCTGCAGATTCCCACTCCTCGTTTATTTGAAATTGGGGACCTGGTTTGGGCAAGGAACTTTTCAGGGGAGCCGCGATGGATTGCCGCAACCATTGTGGACGTAACCGGACCCTGTTCTTACAGAGTCGGCCTTCAGGATGGATCCGAGTGGCGGCGCCACCTGGATCAACTGAGGCGCCGCCTGCCCGAAACAGCAGTCACCACGCCAGGCCGTTCCTGCTTGTTGGCCCCCGTTGGGCCGTTGTTCTCTGCTCAAGCCGAGCAGTTGTTTGGAACCCCGGAGTCCCTAGCCGGTCCAGACCTCGTATCGGCGGGAACAGCACGGGGAGACCGCCAGGACCTCACAGCCCAATCTGACTCTCAGCTGGGGGCCTCGCCCATCGGGGAACCACCCTACCAGAATAATACTCGCCAGCAAATGCCAACTACCTCAAGCCCGGTCGCCACGCCCCCTCACCCGGACTTGCTAGGGTCGCCATTGCCGCCTACGGCGACTCCACCTCCGAGGGCAGGCCGCGATGACGTAGGCGAAGGCTCCGCGTCCCACAGGGAGGAGCCTCCTCAAGAACTAAGGCGGTCAGGGCGGACCTGACACCGCCCCGCCTATCTGAACGACTACGCGTGCGCATGTACTGTGTTGGACAGAGAACCTAGACACATGCGCACTGACTATGGGGGAAGGAGTGTTGAGTCCCCAAGCCTATGTCCCAGACAGCTCGTCTGGTAACCTATGAGTCACCGCATTCCGGAGCTGAGCCAGCAGCTGCAGTGATTAACAGAGACAAGCTGTCTGGAATCTGTCTGGAAAGGAGTTACAATGTTGCAATTGCATTGCTAGGAGTTTCCTGCCTGGTAACTCTATATAAGAGGTTGCCAGAGAAGAAACCTTGCCAGTTGAATCTTGTGTGTGTTGTAAATAGTGTGAATAAACGTTCCTGTTGTTTTGACCATGCCTGAGTCGGAATCCTTTGTCTGATCTAACAGTCAACTTATTTTCCAAAGCACCAGAATGGAAGACAAGAAGCAATGGGTGGAAACTAATAAAAAAGAGAAGCAACCTGGAATTAAGGATAAAATTTTAAACACTGCTCTGATTCTGAAATACTTAGTTCCTCTACTGCATTTCAGTTTATAACTCTACCCCAATATTCCTCAGATTTTAACCTTACACCTACTTAAAAATGCATTGGTGTAACTTGACTTCATATCTCTTGCTTACTTATTCCCCATTCCTAGGTCATTTTTCAGAGTATAAGAAGCACCTCCCCCCCCCCAAAAAAGAGGGTGAAACTCTAGGTACGTTTTATACACTGAATACAACACTTTTGGCCTCCTGAAACCCCGCTCCTTCCCAAAAATGGATATGCAGAGGGTTTGAGAGGCCTGCAAAGTGTTCCTGGGGGCTGTGGAGGTAAACAAATGAGTGAAAAACATCTGGGTTTTGCTCATTTTTGCTCCTAAAGGCTATGCATGCCCCTTTTTTGGCAAAAACACGGGCCCATTTTTGCTTATTTTGTGTCCCCCCCAGCCCCCAGGATCACTCTGCAAGCTTCCTAAAGGCTATGCATGCCCCCCTTTATTTTTGCAAAAAAGGGCCATTAAAAAAAAAAAAGAGGACCATTTCTAAGGTGACTAGACGTCCCGCTTTTGGTGGGACAGTCCCGCTTTTCAAGAATTTGTCCCACATCCCGCGTCCTCTTAAAAATGTCCCGATTTTTGCCTGGGGCGGGGGACGGGTGGGTGGTGGGCACCCTGCATGCACTCAAAGGCACGGCCAGGAAGCTGCAGCCAGAGCAGGCTGGCAGGCAGGTGGAAGGAGTGGGTCGGCAAGAGAGGAGCCAGGCAGGCAGCAGGCAGCAAAAGAGGAGGAGAGATGTGCGTGGTGGGGCTCCAGCCGGAGACCGCGCAGCCCTGAATTTTGCGCTGCTGCCGTCGCTGCCGCGATGTGCTGAGACCAGCCGGCCAGAAACCCCACAGCTGCCCACCCGTCCGTCCCGCCATAAGCGCCAAGGACAAGCCGAGTGGGGAGGTTGGCCAGGGCTTCTGGCCAGCCACTCTCAGCGTATCGCGGCAGCAGTGCAAAGTTCAGGGCCCCGCAGGCTCCATCTGGAGACCCGTGACACACAGCTCTCCTCCTCCTCTGATGCCTGCTGCCTGCCTGGTTCCTCCCTTGCCGGCCCTCCCCTTCTGCCTGCCCGCCAGCCTGCCAGCCTGCTCCGGCCGCTGCTTCCTGGCCATGCCCCGCACCTCTGAGCACGTGCAGAGCACCTGTGGCCACCCAGCCCCACTCCACCGCCCCACCAGGTGGCTACACCTGCAGGTCCCCCGCTTGGTGGGGGGAGGGAGGTCAGAGGTCAGCCTGAGCTCCCCCCACCAGATGCCTCCGACCAGCGAGGGAAGGGGCAGCAAGGCGGCCTCTGTGGTGGCTAGGGAGCCGAGAAAGGCCGCTGCCCACCCACCCCCGTCAATGGTGTCCCGCTTTAGTAAACTTGAAATCTGGTCACCTTAGTCATTTCTTGCTTGTTTTTGCCTCTACCCCCAGCCCTCAGGAGCATTTTGCAGGCCTCTTAAACTCTCTGCATGCCTCATTTTTCACAAAAAATGAGGCGTGTAGAGGGTTTGGGAGGTCTTTTTAATTTACCTCTTCAAAATCTTGGTGCATCTTATACTCCAAAAAATACACTATTTTCCAAACCCTGTTTGCTATCTTTTATTTTTTGGCATAATATGTATAATGCATATTAGCATGAACAAGTTGAGTCTATTTGAGAGAGAAAGTTATGTCTTTCTACTTTACCAATGTAAGTTATTCTTAGCTTTTGTCTCATTTGCTCAAAGAATACACTTGGTTTACATTACAAAATGATAGGTTTTGCAGGATTGTCACACAGCCTGATGCTAATTAGAGTTGAGAGGGATTTGGGCTCAATGTCATCCACCTATTTAAACCAGTAAGCAAAATTTGCAACCTAAAATATGGAATGTTAAAGCTATTAATTAAAATTCAGACTAATATGAATTAATAACCAATCAAAGGAGGCTCAAGATAAGGAAAATTTTCATATTTAATCTTCATTTTAAAACATGATCTGACAAAAAATGTTAATGTAAAATTTAGTCTCATCCAAGTGGTCACTCCTAGTGGTATCCTTGGAATTATTCTATTGAGAAAGAAGTCCACCATTACAAATCTCTCTGTGGTAAATACATTTCAGAGTCTTGATTTTCCAATATTGGTGATTTGAGTTGAAATAACAGAGAACAGAGTTGGAAGAGACCTTGGAAGTCTTCTAATCCAACCTTCTGCTCAAGCAGGGGAACATATATCATTCTAGACAAATGGCTGTCCAATCTCTTCTTAAAAACCTCCAGTGTTTGAACACCCACAACTTCTGAAAGCAAGTTGTTCCATTGATTAATTGTTCTCATTATCAAAAAAATCTCCTTATTTCTAGATTGACTGTCTCCTTGTTATTTATTTATTTAAAGAACTTATATGGTTTCCCATTCTCTCAGTAACTCTGAATGGCTTACAAAAAATAAAAACACAATATAAAACAGCAAAAATTATAGACCCTCCAGTGACAACAACAGTCAGACATGTCATATGATGGTATCCTATCCCATTCTGGCTTCGCTTGGTCTGTAGGCAAAACCAGGTCTTCAGGGCCTTGCAAAAGAGTGACAAAACAGAGGCCAAAATAATATACACAGGTATGATGTTCCAAAGAGAGGGAGTCATAAGGCCTTTCTTCTGGGCTGCACCTCTTAAGGAGAGGGACCCACAATAATCCTAGCCTCATTTGTCTGGTGGAATTGGCTGGATGTAACTGGGAAGAGATGGTCCTTCAGATACCTGGTTCCAAGCCATTAAAAGCAACAACCACCATCTTTAATTGTATCCTGAAGCAAATTGGCAGCCTATGCAGCTCCTATATGACAGGTGACACAAGTGCAAAAATGGGTCTGCACAAAACTGTACAGACCACTGCATTTTGAACCAATTGGGACTTCTGGATACTTTTCAAGGGCAGACCTTTGTAAAGCATTTTTCAGCAGTTAACCCTTCTTGATGTCCCAGCATTTATCCACAGCATTTTCTTGATCCGCTAATTTAATTACTTTTTCAAAGAAGGCAATAAGGTTTATCTGGCATGATCTGTTTTTGACACACCCATACTGGCTTCTAATGATCATTTTATTTATTTCTAGCTGCCCACAAATCTACTGCTTGATTATTTTTTTCAGGATTTTCATAGGTTAAGTAAGTTGCTCTTTTCCCTTTTTCTTGGAGGTTGGAATCACATTAGCTCTTCTCCAGTCTTTGATAGTTTCACCATGCTCCAGGAGCTCTAAAAGATTTTGCAAATTTTGATTGCAAGCCACCAGTCTTCCGTTCAAAATACCAAATTATTACTGGAAATAGTTTGATGGAAAGTGATTACTTCTATTTGCAGTAATAAAATCAAAATAAAATATAGGAGAATTAAAGAGTTTAACAGTTTCTTCTGAACTGCTATGAGCACTTGAAAACTGTTGGGTTACAGCAGAATGAAGAATATCTTGTTTAGCAAGACAGATGTGCTATGCATTGACTGGAATTGACTGTGACAGCTCCTGGTGTGAAATAGAAAACAATCTTTCATACCCTTTAATTTGACATTTGATTTGCAAGCATCTGTCAATTTTCCTGAGGAAATCTTTCCTTTTGTTTACTTCGTTCTGAAATCACACATGATTAAATATTAATGGTATCTTTACTTGAAATGATGGGATCTATAAAAGATCTACATAAGAAAGCATTAAGCTTCCCATTCTTCTGAATTATTTTAATGCAAAGGAATGCAGCCTTTGGGCCTCCTGCATTATAAGACTTGTTAAGTGATCTTAGGTAGTATCTGCCTTTCATTCCTGTAGCCCCAATGCAGATTTTCTGGGAACCAAGATAGGGTTCTGAAATTCATTAGAGAGATGATATAGGAAGTAAATAGGATGGCCTTGAAGGATAGAGATTAAAAATACTGAGGTCCAGAAAGTTGTTTACTAAAATGCCCCAGACAGGTTTCCCCTTCATTCTCATGAAGATAAAACAGTGGGAAGGGATGAAAATTCAGACTTGCAGACTTTAGGTCTGCATAACATCTATGAATCTGGTCTATTAGGGCTAACATCAGGTTAAAATGGGTACTTCACCAAATCTCTAAATCAAAAGAAACTGACACTTTTTGTCAATTTCAATGTATGCTTATTATTTAAGCATGTTTTCAAATTCAATTTTTGTTAAAAATATATAACTATGACAGGTGCAGGTATTTAGACATCCATTCATTTGATTTTTGTTCCATTTTACTTTCAGACCCCACTTTCATAATGTGCTAAAAATGGTTGACTTGTTAGATCTATTGTGCAGTTAGTCATGTAAAGACAATTATAGAGATATTCTGCCTACTTTCATCAGTTATGGGTTCCTGGAAGCAGTTGTCTAAGCATTGGAAAATGAAGATAATTCCTTCTTGTAAAGTAGGGGAAACGTATAAAATAATCTCTAATTAGTTTCAGCTGGCCATTACAATTGTAAATTATACTAAAGACTTGAAATCAAGACAAGATCTGGAAAGATCTCTGTTAGACTGTCTCAAAGCCATTAGATGTGCAAACCAGAAACCATAGATGCAAAGCAATGCAATGCAATGCAATGCAATGCAACACAATACAATAGCAGAGTTGGAAGGGACCTTGGAGGTCTTCTAGTCCAACTTCCTGCCTAGGCAGGAAACCCTATACCATTTCAGACAAATGGCTATCCAACATCTTCTTGAAGACTTGCAGTGTTGGGGCATTCACAACTTCTGGAGGCAAGCTGTTCCACTGATTAATTGTTCTAACTGTCAGGAAATTTCTCCTTAGCTTTAAGTTATTCTCTCCTTGATTAGTTTCCACCTATTGCTTCTTGTTCTGACCTCAGGTGCTTTGGAGAATAGCTTGACTCCTGCTTCTTTGTGGCAACCCCTGAGATACATACCCAGTTCCTGAAACCGTTCCTCATATGTTTTAGCCTCCAGTCCCCAATCATCTTTGTTGCTCTTCTCTGCACTCTTTCTAGAGTTTCCACATCTTTTTTACATCATGGCAACCAAAACTGAATGTAGTATTCCAAGTGTGGCTTTACCAAGGCATTATAAAGTGGTATTAATACTTCACGTGATCTTGATTCTATCCCTCTGTTTAATGCAGCCTAGAACTATGTTGGCTTTTTTGGCAGCTGCTGCACACTGCTGGCTCAAATTTAAATGGTTGTCCACTAGGATTCCAAGATCCCTCTCACAGTTGCTTCTATTGAGCAAAGTACCACCTATACTGTACCAGTGCATTTTGTTTTTCTTGCATAAATGTAGAACCTTACTTTTTTCACCTTTGAATTTCATTTTGTTAGCTAATGCCCAATGTTCAAGTTTGTCAAGATTCTTCTGTATCTTAAGCCTATCTTCCGGAGTCTTGGCTATTCCTGCCAGCTTGGTGTCATCTGCAAATTTGATGAGTTCCCCATTTAGCCTCTCATCCAGATTATTGATGAAGATGTTGAAGAGTACTGGGCCTAAAACAGAGCCTTGGGGTACTCCACTGCATACTTCCCTCCATGTAGATGCAGTTCCATTGAGGACTACACATTGAGTGTGGTTGGTCAGCCAATTACAAATCCATCTGGTGGTGATGCTGTCTAATCCACATTTTTCTACTTTATCTAGTAGTAGGTTATGGTCTACTTTATCAAATCCCTTTCTGAAGTCCAAGTAAATTATATCAACAGCATTCCTCTGGTCCACTAATTTTGTCAAAGAATGCAATAAGATTAATCTGGCATGATCTGTTTTTGACAAACCCATGTTGGCTTTTGGCTATTACTTTGTTTACTTCAAGGTATTTGCTAATTTGTTGCTTGATTATCTTTTCCAGAATCTTCCCTGGTATTGAGGTCAGGCTGATAGGTCTATAGTTATCTAGATCTTTCCCCCCCTTTTTTTTGAAGATGGGAACCACATCAGCTCTTTTCCAGTCCTCTGGCAGTTTCCCGGTGCTCCAGGATCTCTGAAAGATATAGTTCAGTGGTTCTGAGATTTCGTCTGCCAGAATCCTGGGATATAATCAATCCAGTCCTGGTGATTTGAACTTGTCTAGGGTAGACAGATGCTCACTTATCATTTTCTTCCCTGGCCCTCTGGAGGCCTTCCAGATGCCCTCCGGAGGCTTCAGCGACCTTCAGGAGGCTTTCCTGAAGCCTCTGGAGCAGTCAAAATGAAGCGCCGATAAAACTAGAAGTGACATCCGATTTGCTTGCAGCATCATTTTGAGTGGTCTGGAGGCTTAAGGGAAGCCTCCTGAAGGTCGCTGAAGCCTCCGGACCACTCAAATTAATGCTCCAAACAAATCGTACATCATTTCCAGTTTCGTCGGCGCGTAATTTTGAGTGCTCCAGAGGCTTCAGGGAAGCCTCCTGAAGGTCGCTGAAGCCTCCAGAGAGCCTCCGGGGGAGCAGTGGAGGCTGTTTTCACCTTCCCCAGGCTCCTATAAAGCCTCTGAAGCCTGGGGAGGGCAAAAAGAACATGCAGAAAATGGGCCACGTCTGGAGTGCACGCATGCGCACTGGGGGCCATGCATTGTGTTATGGGTGTGGCACACCCGTGCACGACCCCCCTGCACTCTCCCCACTTATGGCACGTGAGCCAAAAGAGGTTTGCCATCGCTGGCATAAACAATCTTGAGTGGAATGGTGAAGATAGCATTTTTGCATTGGTGTAAAACTAGACATAATAGACCATTACTACATGATGCTCAGGTAGAAAAAAGGATTTCTATTTCAGAGTGGGTGTGTATTTCACAAATGTGTAGAGTTACATAATAACATTACTGTTGCTTGCATCATCATCAACTTAGGCTGCAACTGCAAAGAATTACCTTAACTTTTCCTGTCAATTGAACCTTGAGAAATTACAATTAAAGGTTAAAAGTTCAACTTTTAAAAACCTTCAAACTCTAAAAGTGTTACATTTTTATCCAAATAAATCACATTTATGTTGTTTTCTGTTTTCCAAATAATAAGACATGAGGTGCCACTGAGTTGTGGTACTGGCTGTATCAAACTTTCATTTTCAAGAATATGGGAACCTAAACCCTTAAAATTCAGATTTTTGCTTTGAGCAAAATTTGGTGGAAATTCCAAAGCCCTTAAGAGACAGGCAGGCCAAATTCAGCACAGAAGTATGTGCATTCAAAGGTCTTTGTCTGTGAGTATATGTGTGTGGGATCAATAGGACCCTTCAATTCCACTGAGAAATTCTTAATGAAGCATAATTGGCCAAATTAGAACAAAGGCTATTTTTGGTGGAGCCATTTATTATCGTATAATGTTTGACTCAATGCAAGATATTGTAGCAATAAATCAGGTGCAGCAAATTATTTAATGATGCATTAATGGAAGATTTCCACCCGTACTGCAGTTCTTTCGGCAAACGTGAATATGTTTTTCAAAAGCTTCGTATATCCCAACAGTACTGGGGCAAAGCCATTAATCATTGGAACATATGGAGTTTTTGTGTTTGCTCTTTCTGTTATATTGAAACCCACATTTGTAGTAACAAAAAATAAAAGTCCTCAGTAGAGTTTTTCTACATTGTATTTCCAACTTTCAGCAAGGCTGCTTTGCCAGGTTTGTCTGGTTCTTCCCACCCACTTTCATTTTGCAGAGGGAAGATGGTTCATCCTATCCAAGCAGGAACATCAGAGTTAACACTGAACATATATGAAATTATCTCTGATAATATCAGCTCATTAATCCCTGCACAACAGAATGACTAACTTCAATAGCAAGTGTCTCAGGTAGCCTTCCCACACCTGCTTCTCCTCAGATCCACTGGACTGTATAGACTCCCACTATTTTATGCTAGCAGGGCAGTATTTATGCTAGTATTACAGGGCACACATGAATTAGGGAAGGTAATTTTAAATCTAAGGTAAGGATTGGCTTTTTTCAGTCTAATATAGGTAGTCCTTGAACTATGTCCCTAACTCTGCCCAAAATTATTGTCATAACTCACAGCAATTGTCAAGTAAACTATTACATGCTTGCACTTGATTTTGTGGCCTTTTTGTTGCAGTCATTAGGCAAATGCTACAGTTGTCAAGCAAGCACAGTGTTATTAACTTAACTATATCCCAGGGGTAGTCAACCTTTATATACCTACCTCCCACTTTTGTATCTCTGTTAGTAGTAAAATTTTCTAACTGCCCACCGGTTCCACAGTAATGGTGATTTATAAAGTAGGGAAGTCAATTAAATTTAAAAAAGGAAAGTGCTTCAGTATCGGACAAAACTCCTACCACTCACCATGAAAGCTGGAACGCCCACTAGTCTGCGGTAGGGACCAGGTTGACTACTACTGTTATAGCCAATGGCTATTTTTTGCTAGAAACCCAAAATAGATGGTGGTCTCTGACAGAAATTGCTGGAAATTGTGGTAATGTGGTACTCACCATTTACAGGATACTGCAAATCACCATAAGTGTGATTAGGTTATCAAATGCCCAAAATGTGGTCAGGTGACTGGGTGAGTGACCATTAGAACTTCAAAACTGATCATAAGTGCCTCTTGGGAGGTCTATCATGACTCAAATGGTCAATATGTGACTAGACATAAGTTGAGGGCTACTTATATTCAGAACTCTTTTAATGATTTCCTGATGCTGACTCTGTAGTCATGTGATAAAGACATATCAATTCAAGTCATATGTTCTTGCAGAAATATATGAATGGGCAAGCCCATAATCATTCTCATCTAAGATCTTCAAAGACTTTCATCCTTTCAATATCTGGAAATGAGTTGAGATATACCCTTTCCTTTCCTTTATAAAACATGAAAATTTACTTTAAAATTAATCTATATGTTACCATGATGTTGCCACAAGACCAATTATTGCTTTGGCTACAGCTAATTACGGTTTCATTCTCATTTCCAGCCAGTAGTTCTGCTCCTTCCCTCTGAGTGCTCCATTTCTTTTGTGACAGGCACTTGCATATTTGAAGATTGCTGTCAGGTCTCTGCTTACTTTCTCACTTTTTCAAGCTATAATTTCCCAGTTCCTTCAAACATTACACATTAGATGTGATCTCCAGTTCAAGTACCCCTGTCATATCCCACTGTATATACTTTCAGGAGTTTTTTTTAATCAACACAAAATGTTTGGCCAAACGTTTTGTTTATCAATGGAGCTGAATAATGCCAACTAATTTTTTTACAGTTGCATTGCACATTGCAATATGGAGTCTATTTGTTGTTCGAGGCTTGCAGGAATTGGCACTACTTTCTGATTATATACAATTCCAGAGAAAATATTTCATTTGTGCAAATTCAAAAACGAGATCACATCCAACATGCTGAGTCTCAGAATCCAAAATTTTCTTAAACACAGCTGTCTCTTTGAATCATCTCTTTTCATTCTGTCTGTGCAGAACCCCAGCCATGATTTCAAAGTTATGAAGAAAAACAAAATGAAGCTTGGAATTGGGAAATAGAACTTATTCTTCAGAAGTATGTGGGGAATATAGAAAATGGCATCAGTGGTGGGAGACAAAAATTTTTACTACCAGTTCTGTGGGCGTGGCTTGATGGGCATGGCATGGCATGGCTCAGTGGGTGTGACAGGGAAAGGATACTGTAAAATCTCCATTCCCTCCCCACTTAAGGGAAAGGTTACTGCAAAATCCCCATTCCCTCCTGTTAAGCTGGAACTTGGGAGGCAGAGAATAGATGGGAGTGGGGCCAGTCAAAAGTGGTACTTACTGGTTCTCTGAACTACTCAAAATTTCTGCTACCGGTTCTCCAGTACTGGTCAGAACCTGCTGAATACCACCTCTGAATGACATGGATAATGAATTGTGCTCTAAGCGGAAACTAAGGGGGTTTTAGTTAAATTTTTTATTTATGTTTTAAGGGGTCCTAGGGAGGGGGAGGGTCAAACTAGAATTAGGGTGCTGGGTGTGGGGGGAAACCCAATGGGGACTGTTGTTAGGTCAGCTAGGGGCCCTAGCGGGTAGGGTGTAGTGATAGCCAAGGTGGCGGTTGGCACCCCCCAGGCTGTTAGTCATGGGGGATTTCAACCTGCCATCGGTCGGTGAGACATCTGAGACGGCCCAGGAGTTCATGGCTTCCATGACGGCCATGGACCTGACCCAATTAATTCACGACCCCACCCACATTGGAGGACACACTCTGGATCTAGCTTTTGTCTCTGGCCATTGGTTGAGTGATCTTGGTTTAGGGGGAATAGTCATCGAATCCTTGTCATGGTCAGATCACTTCCTCCTTCGACTCGACTTTCCAACCGCTGCACCCCACCGCGGGGAGGCGGAACCGGAATCGGTGAGATGGTTCCGCCCCAGGCGCCTGATGGACCCTGAGAGGTTCCAGACGAAGCTTGGGCCAATACCTGAGACCCTGACCCATGACTCGACTGAAGTCCTGGTGGCTGCCTGGAATAACGCGGCCACAGGGGCCTTGAACCGTGTCGTGCCTTTGCGACCTCTTACCCGGCACCGAACTGTCTTGGCTCCTTGCTGTTAAGTCCCCAGACTTGTGACCGGTGTTGAAGAGTTGAAGCCTGGGAAGCTGATTGGCTCGCGCACATTGTTGCCAAGCGTGGCAAAACTACAGACTGTTGATTGGTTCTCTGCCTGTCAACAGTCTCTATAAATAGCTGTCAGGTGGCTCCGGCCTTGTTCCTCAGTTCTTGTTAATCTCTGTTAATAAATGTTCCAACTGCAGCCTGTGTTCCAGTTCCCTTTGTTTTACAAACAAAACACTTGGTTCTCCGAGGAGCTGAGGGTGATGAAGCATTGGAAGAGATGCCTAGAGAGCAGTTGAAGAGATGCCTAGAGAGCGGTTGGAGAGCCACCCGCTCCGAGTCTGACCGGACACGGGTAAGGTCTTATTTAAAGACCTACCTGGTGGCGATAAGAGTGGCGAAATGCAACTATTTCTCCGCTCTTATCGCGTCTGCAGATAACCGCCCAGCCACCCTGTTTAGGGTGACCCACTCCCTCCTTCACCTGGAGGCACGGGATGTTCCCTTACAAGGTTGAGCAGAAGATTTTGGGACCTCTCGCCCCTCCTGTTCAACATCTATGTGAAGCTGTTGGGTGAGATCATCCGTGGTTTTAGGGTAGAGTTCCATCAGTACACTGATGATACTCAGCTGTACATCTCTACCCTGGACCACCCCACCCGTGGAAGTGATGTCCCGATGTCTGGAGGCTGTGCTAGTCTGGATGGGGAGGAACAGGCTTTGACTCAACCCATCCAAGATCCAGTGCCTGTGGCTTCCGGCATCACCGTATAGCCAGTTGATGCCATCTCTGGCTATTGGGGGCGAGTCACTGGCCCCTACAGAGAGGGCTCGCAACTTGGGTGTCCTCCTGGACTCTCGGCTGTCTTTAGAAGAGCACATGATGGCTGTGGCCAGGGGAACCTTTTATCAGGTTCGCCTGATATGCCAATTGCGTCCTTTTCTGGATCGTGACGCCTTACGCACTGTCACTCAAGCTCTCATCACCTCCCACCTGGACTACTGTAATGCTCTCTACATGGAGCTTCCCTTGAGGTGCACCCGGAGGCTCCAGTTAGTTCAGAATGTGGCTGCCTTACCCGTGTCCGGTCAGACTCGGAGCGGGTAGCCCTCCAACCGCTCTCTAGGCATCTCTTCCAACGCTTCATCACCCTCAGCTCCTCGGAGAACCAAGGAGCCAAGACAGTTCGGCGCTGGATAAGAGGTCGCAAAGGCATGACACGGTCCAAGGCCCCTGTGGCCGTGTTATTCCAGGCAGCGCGGGGGATTTTGGGAGCATCTAGATGCTCCCATGTGACACCTCTCCTGCGTGAGTTGCACTGGCTGCCTGTGGCCTTCCAGGTGCGCTTCAAGATTCTAGTGACCACCTTTAAAGCGCTCCATGGCAAAGGACGTGGTTACCTGCAAGACTGCCTCCTGCTGCCAAATAACTCCCACCGACCAGTCCGCTCCCACAGAGAGGGCCTCCTCAGGGTGCCGTCGGCCAGACAATGTCGGCTGGCGACCCCCAGGGGGAGAGCCTTCTCTGTGGCAGCCCCCGACCTCTGGAATGACCTACCCCCTGAATTACGCACAATCACAGGCCTACGTCTCTTCCGTCGGGCCCTGAAGACACATCTATTTTGTGCAGCTGGCCTGTCATAGTCTTTTAATTGGGTTTTAGCATTGGGTGTTATAATTAAGAGGCCAATCTATTTAATATTTATTAATTTGCTATCTTAACTTTTGCATTTCTTCTTTTTATTGTGGCTGTTCTCCGCCCTGAGTCACGAGAGGGAGAAGGGTGGTATATAAATTAAATAAAACATAAAACATAAACATAAACATTGTAACCTTTATATCACTAGCGTTGTTGGATTACTTTTCTATGATTTATTTACAGATGCTTAACACACAAATGGCCAGTACATTTTTTTCACAGGATATAAGGAGCCACCTGGATCATATCAATATAGACCAGCATCTTGTTCCAGAGTGGTCAAACGGATGATTTTGAGAAGCCTAAGGCAACCCAGAAAGACCACACTAGTGTGTATCACTAATATCTGATTCCCAGAAATGTATTGCTTTTGGACTAGAAGATTCACTCACCGTAACACAATATATTGCCTCTGGTGTTCTTTTATGTTCTTATATGTTAGACACTAAAAGGAAAAATATGAGTGAAAGACATGAATACTTGATTATCTTCTTTGATAAATCAATAAGAAATAGCAATTCAAAGATTCCTTTGATTTAATCACAACAAGAAAAAAAATGGAGGAAATGCAAAGGTTTATGTAGATTGTAACAAAAATGTAGAAGTCTGGTAGCACCTTTTCTGACTAACAAATTTTATTAAAAGATATAGACCTTCATGAGCTGCATCTACCTCACCCCTCCTCATCAGAATTTATGGTTTATGGTTTATTTGATTTATATACCGCACTCTTTCCCAAAAGGGACTCAGTCTAGACATTCAATACATCTGAATAATTGACCTTGTTTGGGGGTGGGGGTAATTATAAATGGAAACTAATCAAGGAGAGAAACAATCTAGAGCAGGGGTCTCAAACTCAATTTACTTGGGGGCTGCTGGAGGCCACCCTGGGTCCTTCGTGGAGAAGGGCGGGATATAAATTTAATTAATTAATTAAATAAATAAATAAAATAAAGAGTCTGGGTGAGACTGGGCCGCATAAGGGATTCCTTATATTAATACTAATAGTAATAGTAATATTATACTTTCATATCATGGTGGGGGCCACAAGATACCATCCTGCGGGCCGCAATTGGCCTGCAGGCCACGAGAATGAGACCTCTGATCTAGAGTTAAGGAGAAACTTCCTAACAGGGAGAACAATTAACCAGTGGAACTGCTTGCCTTTAGAAGTTATGGGTGCTTCATCAATAGAGACTTTGAAGAAAAGTCTGGATAGCCACTTGTTTGGAATAGTATAGGGTCTCCTGCTTGTGCAAAGGGTTGTACTATAAGACCTTCAAGATCCCTTCCAACTCCATTATTCTGAAGTCTTTTTGATAGGCTAAGTGTTAATATTCTTTCTAATACATATTAGCACTCCTGATTGTCAAAAGCAAAAGCTGAACAATCAGGATGAATATGCATGGAGGACGTACTTGGGCTAGTATTTGGATCTTGATTTATGTTGTCACTATTTACATTGAGTTCAACCACTGGAAAAGGAGCCAATACAATGCTGTTTTGCTTCACTCTTTCCCCTCTTTTGTTATAGTATATTCCTATTTCTCTAAATTGTGCTTATTATTTCTGAAGCAAAAGAGCTACTTCCACCATAAACTGTAGCAACCTCAGGATGCTCAAGTCGGCCACTTGACATTTAAATGATCTTACCTTCATTAGCATTCAGTGAATAATTGAACTGAGCTTTCTTTGGCAGTGTGGGTGTTGGAGAGCAGGTGGAAAAATGACCAGCAGAAAATGAATCATTAATAGTACTATAGAAAAAAATTGATGCAATTAATTTTTCATTATGTATAGGGTCTGTAAATTATAATCAGTTTGGATTGTTCATCCTCTGTGACACTAATAGAATGCAAATAAGATTGGAGTAAAAGGAAATGGTATTTTATGATAGACATATGCAGCAACATTCAGAGCAACAAAAAGCAACTTCAGATCAATAGAATAGAATAGAATAGAATAGAATAGAATAACAACAATTATTGGTCATTTAGTCCAATCCTCTGCTTAAGAAGGAAACCTTATGCCATTTGTGACAAGTGGCTGTCTAGGCTCTTCATGAAAGCCTCCAGTGATGAAGCGCCCACAACTTCTGAAGGCAAGCTGTTCCATTGACTGACTGATTTCTGATAGTGATATGAAAAGCGATATGTTGATATATGCAGGTGTGAGTCTGATATAAATTGCCATGCATACAAACTATTATGATATCCTAAGCCTCAGTTAATTAACAAACAAATGGGATCAAGCCAAAATGCAAAGTATCTATTTTGCATTAGGAGTTGCTTTTCATCCTTTTTTTAAAAGTCTGTTTCCATCAAAACCTTTGTATGTAGTTAAAATTAAAATGGTTAAGAATCACTCATTGGAAAACCATCTTCTCCAACATTTTGGGTTGAGGACAGCTTATATTGAAAATACATGCTTTTCTTTGATTTAGCAAACTATAAATTGATCTGTTCACCCAAATTCTTTTAATTCTCACTTCTGGCTGATCTCCATGTGATTAAATAAATAACAGTGTCAAACAACCAGGACTTGGATTTCTTCTCCTGCTTATTCACACAACTTTACGTAATGTTGAATGCTGAAATAAGCCCCTCCACTACCCCCCTGCAATTCTGTGCCCTAAGCCTGATCTCCACAATCAATATATTAATATGACATTAGCCTGTTGATTCTGCTGATTTATTTCAGAAAAAATGTATGCAAAAAAAATTCCATGCAAAACATATGGACATAATGACAGTAAATTAAAATAAAAGAAACATCTCCCTACATTCCCTTCTCTCCTTTCAGAGGTCATTTTCTTAACCGAAAAATGAATAAAATGGAAATCTGAAGTAGGAACTCAAATAGACTTTGAACTTCATTTACTAACAAGTAATTACTAACAGCTCTCTACATGGGGCTCCCCTTGAAGACCATCTGTAAACTTCAACTGATCCAGAATGTTTCACACACACTAATGTGAGACTCTCGATTTGCCCAGGTGACATATCTCATATGAGCTGCATCGGCTTCCCATTTCTTTCCGTCTCCAATTCAAGATGCTTCACCTTTAAAGTCCTGTATGGTTCATGGCTAGATTATCTGCAGGACTGCCTTTTTATAAGGATCCATATGTCCAGGTTAGATAGGGTGGGTTTGCTACTAATTCCTTCCCCTAAATATCTTTTTTATGGCAGTCAGGAAGCACACCTTTTCCATGGCTGCCCCTGACCTATGGAACACTCTGTCCCATGATTTCCGGCAGGCAACTTCTGAGTTTCTCTGATGCTTTGAAGACCTGACCCCCTCCCCCTGCCCCAAGTCTGATTTGATGTCAAGTTTTCATTTTTAATATGTTTAGTTTTTATAATTTTAACATGGTTTTTATGCTGTTTTAACTGCTGATTGGGAACACCCAGAATTGGTTATAAAACTGGCAGTTTTATAAATGTTTTAAACAAAACAAACAAACAAACAAATGAACTTCCTGCCCATTGGATCTTTTATTCATAAGAAGTATGGTGGGATTGGATATATTCGTAACATTATTCTTTTGATTAGTATTGGAAAGTAGCCAGCATGGGATTACCCAGTTTCATTATTAAAACCATACTCAACAGTTCATAATGAAAGACTAAAACTTGTCCAAGGTATATTATAATTGGAACACAAATATTCTCAACCGTCCAATCTGTTCCTACTACTACAGACTTGAGATGGTATAAACATAGCTATACAGAATTACTTATATGAGACTTAGTTTATAAGTTTTAGGGAGACATTTAGAAAAGAATGCATAATTTACTCTGACGTAGAAGTAAAACATTGTATTATAGCCCCTTACTGAAAATATGCCCTTTACTTTGCAGTGTCCCTGGCTGCTTGTTGTTTCTCGGTCTAATTCAAGATGCTGATTTTGAAAACTGTATATATCGTTTTCATTAATTCATTAATTGTATAATCTTTTCTGCTACCCAAGAGTTTTCTTTATTCATATTAGTTGCGGTTTATCTACCACCCCAAGCTTGCATAAACAAGGCATTGCAAACCTTAGCTGACCAAATGCTGAACAGAGATATCCAGATTCCTTATTCATTATATTAGGAGATTTTAACAGTGCTAACTTAACCCAGGAACTGCCAAGATACATTCAGCAAGTCAGCAGTCTCACTAGAGGCAAGAATATTTTGCACCACTGCTACTCAATATTAAAAGATGCCTATTGCTCTTTACCAAATGTAACTGTGGGACACTTTGATCACTGTATGATTTACCTTGTACCTGTTTATAGACAGAGACTTAAAATTCTAAAACCAATAAATAAAACCAACAGTGAAATCTTAGACTGAAGAGGTAAAATTAAAACTACAGATTTGTTCCAATTGCATATACAGAATAAAAGCTGCCTCAGCAGACTTGGATGAACTCACTAACATTATGACATCTTACATTAGCTTTTGTGATGATTTTTGTCTGCTAACTAAAACTTTACACATATACAATAATAATAATTAGTTCAATTTGATGGCTAGCATATTGAAAAAAGAGAAAGAGAATAAAATGTTATACAAACTGATAGATGAGAAGAGGACTCTTCACCATCACAATGAAGATTTTAAAAAGAACAATAATCGAGGAATTTTTACGGAAATTTAGAGACAAGAAAAAATGCCAAAAAATACAATAAACCAATATTTGGGGGGGGAAAACTTGCCTACCTAAAATACCCGTCAAATTGAGAGTAATGTTAAATGAAAGAATAACGACAATGGAACTAACAGAAGCAATTAAAAGGCAAAAGAACCAATAAAACACCTGGACCAGATGGGTTTCTGGCAGAACTCTATAAAAATTTACAACAGGTACTAGGGTTGTCAAACCTGGAGGTCTATACTGAAGTGCTATTAGAGGTCAAGCTCCCCAATACATGGACAGAAGCATTACCTTAATTTCAAAGGAAGATTCAGATCCTCAACAGATAAAAAACTACAGACCAATATCATTATTAAATGTAGACTATAAAATATATGCCTCTATAATTTTAGAGAGATTAAAAAGATCTCTAAATGAATTTATACACCCTGATCAGAACAGTTTCCAACCTAAAAGACAACTGAAAAATAATATAAGGATTATTGCAAATGCATTGGAATATTATGAGACTCATTCTGAAAAACAGCCAGTGTTGATCTTCTTGGATGCGCAAAAAGCCTTTGATAATATGAACTGGCAATTTATGATTCTACAATTAAAATTTATGGACTTTGGCAAAAACTTCATGTACATAATCCAAACAATATATTGCAAACAAATAGTGAAAGTAATAGTAAATGGGGATATAACAGGAAATTTTAACATAAGCAAGAGCACAAGAAAAGGATGTCCCCTATCTCCTTTATTATTCATATTAACTTTGGAAGTCTTGCTCAGAAAGACCAGACAAGATCCAGAAATAAAAGGTTTGGAACTAAAAAAAAGAAAATACAAAGTACAGGCATTTGCAGATGACTTAGTATTTATTTTGGAGGAACCTCTAGAAATGGAATACAAACTAATAAAAAGAATAGAAGAGTTTGGTGAAGTGGCAGGACTAAAAATAAACAAGAAAAAGACTAAGATGTTGACAAAGAATCTCACAAATAAACAGAAAAATGAACTGATGGAAAAGGTGGACATGCAGATAACCAAAAAAGTTAAATATTTGGGAATCTGGTTAACAGCAAGATGTACAACCATAAAAGAAGACAACTACATTAAATTAAATTAATATAATAAATAAAGACAGATTGTGAAAATGGAAAAATCTACAGTTGTCGTTGGTTGGAATGATAGCTATAACAAAAATGAATATTCTACCAAAATTGGTTATTTCTATTTCAAGCAGTTCTGATAAAACTAGGAAAAAAGATTTTTGAGGATTTAAACAAATTTATTTTAAAGTTTGTTTGGCAAGGCAAAAAACCAAGAATCAAATTGAAAATGTTACAAGATACCAAAAATAAGGCTGGGGGTTGGACTACCGGATTGGGAGCTATATTACCAGGCCTTAGTGCTCACATGAGTGAAAGAGTGGATACATTTGAAGAACAAAAGAATATTGACTCTAGATTAAGACATGACTTACAATTGGGGTGGCACGCTTTTACATGATATGGGAAAAGTAAAATACATAAATATTTCCAAAGGTACTATATCAGGAATTCTCTGCTTTCAGTATGGGGGAAAAAATCAAACAGAAACATTATATAAAAATATTGGTCTGGCTATCCATGATGGAAGCAGTAATACATCCAAATGCTCTTGAACTGGAAAAAATCATAAGGTATAAAGATATCCTAAATGAACAAAGGAACTTAAAATCAAGACAGGAAATAAAAAAAATCAAGGAATCGATTTAGACTGGTGGCCATATATCCAAATACAAACAAGAAACAAAAAAGATATAGAAATATATGGATTCTATAAAGAATCCCTAGAATTAGATCAGATATTTCTGGGGACAGAAATATATATATTTTATTAATATATATATTAATAAATATATATATAGCTAGTTATTGAATTTTAAAATGGAAGAAGAGTATGTAAAAGAAACTATGACTGTATGGGCTAAAAGTTTTGGATATACTATAGAATTAGACAATAGGCAACAACTCTGGGAAAGAAACTACAAACTAAAGATATCAGCAATAAATAAAGAAAACCATTGCAAAATGTTCTACAAATGGCATTTGCCACCAACAAGAATGGCAAAGATGTTCCAAAACATATTGCCGCTGCAAATGTACAGCTGTAACTGTCTTCAATGGACAGTTAGGATTGCAGAAAAACAATTACAACCAGCCTGCCTTCTATTCAGGCCCTATATACTGAATGAACCAGAAAGAGGGCTGACTATCTACAGACCCCCCAAATTCTGGACATAAACTGTTTCAACTTCTCCCCTCAGGACACCATAAAAAAGGCACTGTGTGTCAAAACAACTAAACACAGACAGTTTTCTCTCATACCATGACTCTGCAAAACATCTAATTCCTACAGCACAGCCTAAACCCACATCTTAGGACTGTATTTCTATTATCTTTCTCATCTTGTCATCTTTTCTACTACCTTTTCCTATTGGAATCTTATTAACAGATTAACAGAGTTGGATAGGATCTTGTAGTCTTCTACTCCAACCCCTGCCCAAGCAGGAGACCCTACACCATTTCTAACAAATGGCAGTCCAGTCTCTTCTTGAAAGCTTCCAGTGATGAAGCTCCCACAACTTCTGAAGGGAAGCTGTTCCATTGGTTGATTGTTTTTACTGTCATAAAAGTTCTCCTTATTGCTAGGTTGAATCTCTCCTTGATCAGTTTCCACCCATTATTCCTTGCCTG
This sequence comes from Rhabdophis nuchalis, assembly GCA_039707465.1. Lineage (NCBI taxonomy): Eukaryota > Metazoa > Chordata > Lepidosauria > Squamata > Natricidae > Rhabdophis > Rhabdophis nuchalis. The sequence continues at coordinate 110,726,097 of CM077647.1, read as the reverse complement.
ACCTTTGGGTGTTTTATTTATTTATTTAATTACATTTAGGTAAAGAGCTTGACCCCCTCCTCTCTGTGGCAGCCCCTCAAATATTGGAACACTGCTATCATCTCACCCGGTCTTTCTCTTCACTAGCCTAGCCTTGCTGAGTACTTGCAACATGATTTATCACTTGTTATTTGGATCTTAAGATGTATGATTGTATCTTATTATTTATGATCTATGACTTGCCACTTTGTCGTTTGTATGTTCACTCAGAGCTTATGCACTGGAGACAAATTCCTCATGTGTCCAATCACACGGCCAATAAATAATATTCCTATTCTTATAGCTTCAAACTATAGGTTATCCAAAGATGATCAACTGTTTTTCTTCTAAGATATATGAACAGGCCTATACTGCAGGAAAGGGACATGATGACTCAGTGGCTAAGACGCTGAGCTTATCAATCAGAAAGGTCAGCAGTTCTGCAGTTCGAATCCCTAGCGCTGCATAACAGAGTGAGCTCCCATTACGTGTCCCAGCTTCTGCCAACCTAGCAGTATTTTTCTACTTGTAAAAATACAAGTAGAAAAATAGGGACCACCTTTGGTGGGAAGGTAACAGCGTTCTGTGCACCTTCAGCATTTAGTCATGCTGGCCACATGCCCACGGAGCACTGGCTCTTCGGCTTTTAAATGGAAATGAGCACCACCCCCTAGAGTCAGGAATGACTAGCACATATGTGCAAGTAGAACCTTTACCTTTATACTGCAGGAATTGAATACTAAAATTAATAATTAATTTCAGAAGGATCTCCGCATGAGAAATTTGCTTCCTGGTGACATTTCTCTGCAAGTAGAAATGTCTTTCTTCCTGGCTAACATTCAGTATATTGAAGGGAGAAGCTATCATTGGTAATTCTGTTTGCCTTTTTAAAATAAATTGATATGCCTACTGTTCCTATTTAGTTGGTTGTTTGCTTTAAAAAAATATGTAATTGTTTACATAATTATAAACAACCAAAGTGGCTTACTAGCAAAGCAATAGATTCTTAGTTGACTGTCATCTGCCTGCCTTTTTCTTAAGGATTTTCCCTACAGAGTAATAGATGATCATTATTATGAACAGCTTTTTAACTGAGGAAAATAAAAACAAATACTCAATAAGCCATTCTAACAATTGATGACTCTCTAGAAATAAAATCAGACCTTGGAAAAATATTTGCTAATTGCATGCAAATATTTCTATGCATATATGGGAAATTAAGATTGAAAAATAGAATGTTATTAGAAATGTAGACCAGGATAATTATTTTCTTTAAAAAATAATATATAAGGATATGGATCTGTATCATACTCTTTAATTTTGACATAGATTTATACATCAAAGAGAAAAAGTAAGAACTATGGCCAGCCAAGATGACTCTGACAACAGGATTGGAAAGATGACTAAATGAGACTCTGAAGGCAAAAATGAGGGCAACAAGAAAGGAGAAATTGTTCAGATGAGGTGAAAGGTGTTCTTTAAAAACATTAAAATCATACCATAGAGGGAAAAATGCTGTTGTAGCGCTGATATACTGATAGCTTTGAAGGGCAGAGGTGAGCCTGTTACACTTCAGACTCCTAGGTTGACTGAAATAGGCTTACAGACTTCCATCCCAATTTCCCAAGTGTTAATAATTTCATTTGGTCCAGTTCTGCCCTTATTCTCCTTTGAACACTCTTTTTTTCCACCTAGCCTGTACTTTCAGAACATTTTCCTTTTTTGCAATTACTTCATGCTGATAATGAACTGATTCCTTTTGCTTTAACTCAGATGCTCACAGAGATATACATTCAGAAGGGATTGTACAAAGATAAACATTCTTAAATATCAATATCCAATATTAAGAGTCATTAGTACCTCATCATTATTAATAAATGCATTTCAAACATCTTACATATAAATAGAAAACCACAAAAAGAAAAGAAAAGACCAAACAAAAGGAAAAAATAGCTGTCTATTTCTAAATGAATTCCCAATGAAGATGGTAGTTGCTTCTATTTTTTTGTTCAAAAAACACATTTCTCTTTAAATCAATGGCAATAAAGCTGTTTCAGGTTACCATATTTCAGTCAATTCTGAAGGTTCACCAGTGTCATTTCTAGTAGTGCAAGATGAATTGTGCTTAATTTTTGAAGAACATTTGAAATTGTGTGTGTGTGTGTGTGTGTGTGTGTGTGTGTGTTACGTTTTTGAGCTGATCAATAAATAAGTCAGGGAGACTAGTATAGATCTAGTTCGAGCTTTTTAGCTCTCATCAACTAGCCATACCCTTACTGGGTTTTGAACCGGGGCTGTATTACATGCTAGGCAGGAGCCTTAGCCATTAGGCCACCAGGTTCTCTTCCTGATCAGCTGAGACAGGAGGATAAGTATATATTTGTGTCACAACACCCTGTTAAGCCCCAATTAAGGGAGGAAGCATACTGCTCTCCTTTTCTGCCTTTCGGCTCATCACCAGAGACCATCTAGACAGAAAGCCATGAGTTCCGTTGTGTAATTTTTTTATATGTGTGTTACATTTTTGAGCTAATCAATAAATAAGTCAGGGAAACTAGTATAGATCTATTTTGAGCTTTTGAGCTCTCATCAGCTAGCCATACCCTTACTGGGATTTGAACCGGGGCTGTATTACATGCTAGGCAGAAGCCTTAGCTGATCAGGAAGAGAATCTGGTGGCCTAATGGATGGATAGATAGATAGATAGATAGATAGATAGATAGATAGATAGATAGATAGATAGATAGATAGATAGATAGATATGCTGGTCTTGTTGTATTTGGGTGTTTTCCCGTGTAAGAATGAGATTGTTTTTGCAACGTTTCGGCAAGATCTCACTTGCCATCTTCAGGCTTCGGTCTGTGGCTACGAAGATGCCATCCTTCCTTAAATCTTGGTGGGTGGGGGGAGTGGAGTGCTGACTGTGTTGTTATGGGTGGGTTGATTGGCTGTGCAGCTGTATCATGATTGGTAGATTGATGTTGATTGGTCCTATTTGTATGTTTCTCCTTATTTTGAATTTCAACAGTTTGGGTGGAGGGTGGGGCTCATCTGTTGGTCAGTGCTGGTTTCCAGATGTCTGGTAGGCATCAGGTGTCATCACGTTTGTTCATATTGTTAGGTTGTTTCTCTATTTTGATGGCTTCTCTAATTATTCTCCTGTTGAGCTGTTCAGTTTTGGAAATTAATTTGGTTCCTTCAAAGTCAATATCATGTCCTGCAGCTTTGAAGTGTTGGTAGAGAGATGAGGTTTTAAGATGTTTTTTTACTGCATTTTTATGTTCTGCAATGCGTGCATTTATTCTTCTATTAGTGTGTCCTATGTAAGTTGCAGGGCAGATTTTGCATGGAATTTTGTAGACTCCTTGGTTTTCTAGCTGGATCTTGTCTTTGGGATTTCTTAGGATGTTGGTTATTTTTTGGTCAGTGTTGAAGGCTGTCTTGATATTGTGCTTGTGGAGAATTTTGCTGATTGTGTCTGTGGTACCTTTGATGTAAGGGAGGAGGGCAATGCCATTTTCCTGTTCTGTGTCTTGGCTCTTGGGAGGTGTCTCTTTTTAGATTAGGTTGGTGATTTTTTTTTTTGGAATCCGTTGGATATTAATGCATTTGTGGGAAAGTGTAATTCAGTTTTCAGGTGGTCTTTGTCAGCTAGGCGTTTGGTTCTAGATATGAGGGTTTTGGCTACAGAGTTTATCTGTGCAGGGTGGTGATGGGATTGTGCATTTAGGTAATGGTTGGTGTGTGTTCTTTTCTGGTAGATGGTGTGTCCCAGGGAGCCATTGGGTTTTTTGTAGATTAGGACGTCTAGAAAGGGAAGTTGGTTATTAGCTTCTATTTCCATGGTGAATTGTATTTTGGGGTGTAGGTTGTTGAGGTGTGTGAGGAAGTTGTCCAAATTACGAAAGTGTCATCTATGTATCTGAGCCAGAGTTTGGGTTTGTGTTCAGACTTGTCTAAGGTGTTGGTTTCAAAATGTTCCATGTATAAGTTTGCGATGACAGGTGAGAGGGGTGATCCCATAGATGCTCCTTCTATCTGTTTGTATCTTTATACATTATGAATGAAGTATGTGTTAGTTAGACAGTGGTTGGTCAGATCCAGGATGTGTTTTGGGGGGGTTGTATTTGTTCTGGATAGCTGTCAAGGCTTCTTTTATAGGCACTTGGGTGAAGAGGGATATGACATCAAAACTCACGAGTAGATCACTGGGCTGTAAATTTTGTTTCTACACATACTTCAGATCTCAATATTCTATTAACAATCATTATAGTTTGCTCAAACTCTCAAGAAGGAATTCCACTAGGAGCTGAACATCTCCATGGTTGAAAACATATATAGAAAGTTGAAATCCCTTTTATAAGTAATCTTTATTGTCATTGTACTTGTTTACAATAAAATTGGTTATTTTATTCTTTTATTCTTCTGATAGCAAACCCCAAAAAGGGGATCCTATTACCAGATTTGGGGGGGGGGGGGAAACTGTCATGGATGTATTTGCTTTTTAAAAAAAGCAATATCTTCTAATATAAATGATTACTGCAATTTATGGAGAGTTGATATTTTATAAACATAATGGAACCACAGAAATTATCTGAAAATTAAGGACACATATTTTAGGTATGGTACATGTTAGATAGGGTGAATGGATGAGGCAGACTCGGGCTTCAGCAACAAAATAGCTCTTTATTAAGTGACAACTATGTACAATCCAGCAAAGGCTCTGTCTAGCAGCAGCCCTTTTATAGGAAGCTGCTGACCATTCAACCAATCAGATTTGAATATTGTTCCCGCCAGAACAGAGGACCTTGGTAGAAACTAACATACTGTTTGTCAGTATGTAACACCTCTCCCCTCTTAGTTGGGTTTGTTCAGCTTGTAACATACTCACTAAGGTAGGTGGGCGTTCTAGTGACTCGCCCAGACATGCACAGTTCAGTTGGAGCTGGCTCTTCAGTCAGGTCAGATGGACCTGTTGCATTTCTGGTTTTGCCTGATGGAAGCTCCTGAAACTTTCCACAGGGCATGGCTGGAGTTTCTGGAGCAAGTTCACTCGGAACTTGCTGCGGCCCTGCAACTTCACCAGATAAGTACCCCGGTACCTTCGGGCTTGAGAAGTCTGTGGAAGGAGTGAATTCATGGTCCTTTTGGGTAGGGCTTTGGCTAACTCATGCAGGAGTTACCTCTGGTTGCTTAAGATTGAATTGGCAACGTGGCCTCAGAGCTGATCAATATGCCGCCTCCATGTTCTACCGTCCTCAAGCTCTAATTCATACAAGCGAGGTCCGGTAATTCCTGTAACCATGGCAGGAATCCAGAGGGGCCCCCCCAGCATAGTTGTGGGTGTAAATGTGATCCCCTACACTAAATTGTCTAAGTTTGCTGGTTGAATCAGGGGGTGTAACAGCAGAGTAGTTTAGATGTTTAGATGTCTAAGGGCAATCTTAGCCAGTGACCCATTAGAAGCTCGGCAAGGCTTCTCCCAGTGGTAGCGCTTGACATGATGTGCTGGTAGAGGAGGAATTGGTCCAACCATGTTTGCCAATCTCCTGGCCCCATCCTATCATACTGTTTGTCAGTATGTAACAGTACATTTGATGCAGCCTTCAATGCATCTTAGTTCACCCATAATGAATGCAAGCTATTTTCATAGCAATTGGAACAGACCAGATTACTTTTTTCATAACATATTCATACCAAATTGAAAAAGTGGAGTCAGCCATGAAAGTGGTAAAGAAACCTGATATTTATTTGTTCCTCCTGCAGTATAATATTTTTTTTTAATCAATAATTTTTTATTGGATTTTACAATTTTTTCCCAAAAAAAAAAGGGAATAGGGTAAGGTGAGATACAAAGAAATTTTGAGAACTTTCAGGTCGGAATCGTCGGCCCCTCCAGGGCCTCTTGATAAAACATTGGTAATACATTTTTCAATATACTACAAGATGGAAATAAGTGCATACATCATAAATTCTAAATTCTAAATTCTATGCTGGCAGTCATATACAAACATCCAGATAAAAAGTTATATTGAGCTAATAAAAAACAAATTCATTTTTTAGATCTAAGTCTCTTGGCAATTGTATCTTCTTGTGCTCCTTCCTGGCCCCCAGCGGGCGGGGCCGTGGCCCCCCCTGCTCCTCCTGAATCTTCCCCCAGGATAGAGGAATGTTTTTTAAGAAAGGCTTCCGCCTCAACAACTGTTTTAATCCTAACTCTTCCTCCTTCCCAGAACACCAACATCCCTTCAGGCATCACCCACTTAAACCAAATCCCGTGGTCAAACAATTTTTTGGATAAGAAGGAAAATTTCCTTCTCATCTCTCTAATTTTTTTAGGGATCTGCTTCAAGATAGCGACTTCTTTTTGCTGGTAAATTAACGGACCACCTCTCTGCGCCTTCAAAATTCCCTCTCTGGTTGACCTCCTAACAAATTTAATATGTATCTCTCTGGGTACCTCATTTATCCTGGCATATGCAGAATTTATTCTGTAGGCTAGGTCAATATCCCCCCTGATCTCATCTTTGGGTTTATGCAAATATTCTGCTAAAATTGTACTCATGAGATCAGGAAGACATTCACCATCTTCCTCAGAAACATTCTGAAATCTTAAAAAATATGACATCCTTTCAAAATCCATCCTTGACATATGCCCAGTTAATTCTCCAATTTCAGTGTTAACATTTTTAAGTTCTCCCTTTGCCCCAGCCAGCCCCGCCTCCAATTCCTCAGTCTTCTGTGTGTTCTCCTTCAGTTGTTTCTGTGTTTCCATAAGTTCCTGTTTGAAGTCCTTATTGTCTTGTCTTAAACCTTTAATTTTCTGCACCAAGGTTTGTAACACTACTTCCAAAGCTGTCATTCTTCTTTCCAATCCTGCCAGTTCTGATGTGATAGAAGCCATGGTGAGCTGTTAAAATCAGTGCCACTAAAATGGCGTTTTTTGGGTGGGGCCGCTGCAGCAAGTCAGGAGAACAAAGTCCAGATCAAAGTTGTAAAAAGTTATAAAACCCCCAAAGAGAAACAAATTGCAGAATCAATTATTCAAACAAAGAAGGCACTCCAGGGAAGGAATCAATCAGTCCAAGAATTTCTTCATTGATAGAGAGAGGTAGTCCAAATCACAAAGAGACGTTGGTACTTTTCCACAAATAAAAATAGTCATTTAGGAACAAAGGGCAGCCATCTTCCACCGCCCAGTCTGAGAGCCAGCAGGAGAAAGTGACAAAAGAACAATTGTTTCAAGCCAGTCGGACTTAGATACATTGTATAGAAACAAGCCGCAAATTACTTTCACTTGCTTAAAAAAAAGCCGGATACGAAATATCCGCTTCCCCGCAATGAGGAGCCATTTCTAACCGCCGCTGTTAATCCGAGGGGGGGTTTAACAAACAAACACCCCCCTCCACAGTTCTTTCAGTCCAGGCTGCCAGCAAAAATAGTTTTAAAAGCACTCACTCTCCCTCTCGCCGCCAAAGCCCCGGAAAAGCCTTCCGATCCGCCTTCAGCTCTCTCCCGGTTCATTGAATGTTACCGTCCTCCGTTGGTGAAGGGAACCAAGCCCCCCGCAGCATGTCCCCTTTCTCCTGGGCCGAGGACGGACCAGCCCAGGCAAGCCAGCCCCCTGCAGTATAATATTTATCATTGAAAGGATATGTACATCATATACACATCAGCACAAGGACACAAGGACATATGGACAAATGTTGTGTTCTTGTGTCAGCACAACGTTGGTCAGCCCACAAGGTTGATCAGCCCATAAGCCCCTGTTATAGTCCACAAATATTTCTACCACTGGCCAAAAATCTATTGCAATTCCTGAATGAATATAAAATTGAAAAGAATAAGTTGCTGGTATTTACATTATAAAGTTCTACAGAGGAATACTGGGAGATGCTGCTTCAGGAATGATAAGTTAAAAATAGTGGGAGGATTCCACAACTAAATAAGGGCCAGAGAAAGATACTTGGAAAGGATCCACCTTAACTTATCAGTTGGTAAAAAAGATGTTGGGAGATTTGTACTTGCAGACACTGTTAGTATAGCCTTACAATAAAATAGAATTAGCTCATTTGGTTGTGTTTCCTGCCTGGTTTTCCAGGGTTGACAATAAAAAGATAAAAATAAAATTAAACTAAATTACATTAAAATCCTAAACCAGTTATGATGCCATTATGGAGAGTCTGGACAGTTTCTAAGAGCCATGGCTATCAATAAGTATTTTGCAATTTTCTTAGAGGATTCTAGAATTGGGGAGTAATCTCATAATGACAAAATAATTAAAATTAATGGTAATTGGGGCTATGGGTATCATAGAACATAGAATCATAAGGCTGGAAGGGACTTTGGAGGTCTTCTAGTCCAGCTCCCTGCCTAAGGTATGAATCCTTTTTCTAGCCCTGTCAAATAGTTGTCTGGTTTATTTTTTTATAACCTCTGTGATGGACCACCACAACTCTACCGGGGCAAGTATTCCATTAATTAATTGTTCTCACTGTCAGAATATTTCTCCTTAATTCTAGGTTGGATTTCTCTTTAAGAAGCTTTCACCCATTACTTTTTGTCCTGACCTTTCATTTCAATTATCAGAGTATAAAATAGAAATTATTGTATCACATGCACATTCACATTTTTGTATCAGAGCACAGGAAAGAGTGGCTTTCAGGAAAGTTACATATCTGTCAATTTTTACCCTAATGGTAGCATTCAAATTCATGCCAGAGGAAACAGGTTTTCTATAAGGGCCATATAATACATAGGGATAGGACAAGAACGAGACTGATTACACTGTAAAAAAGACAAACACTGACTCTTGTCTATCTGGATATCTATCTCTCTAATCTTCTGGTTTAAACCAGCCAGAACTCTTCCCAGAACAATGGTAGGTGCTGGCAAAGAAATGCCAAATCATTGTTAATTTGTCTCTTTAGGGCAAAGCCAAACTTGTCCACCAAGATTTGATGAACCTGACAACACAACACTTATTTTATCTCAAATTTAAATCAGTAGAGTTTTCATTAAGCTCTAGAACAGATGAAGCCTAATTTTATCACTATTAAAACATTAGAATCTGTGAAAGGGATCCTGTTTATGATTTTTAAAAATATAGATTCAGTAAATTCTAAGCTTGGAGTTTTCTTACCTGTACAGAGCTGAGTGCCTTAAAGCATCAAATGCAAAACTTTAGCTTTAAATAATTTTAAAGCTGCTGGGGGAAATTATTTCCAAATTGACTTGTGAATTTAACAATCACAAAGGGTGCTTTGAGGGTTCTTCTAAGTAGCTCTCTCACCTGAATGCACCAACTGGTAAAATATTGAGCCAAAAGTGCAATCCCCCAGCTTCTATTCAAGTTTGGATCTTTGTTCGTTTGTTTGTTTGCTGCTTTGAATGTAGGGTAAACGCTCCCCATATTTTCTTTATGATTTTGCCTATTTTAACTGAAGGAGAGGATAATATCCAACACTTCAAAAAAGATGAATATCAATGAATAAAGTTTTTAAAATGTACCTATTTATATTGAAATGAATACTAAAAATAATTAAATAATTCCAAAGCAGCAATCCCTGTATTTATTTCTAAATTCTTAGAACACTTGCAGAAGAAATTGGTATTTGTTTGTTTTTTACTGAATTGGATCTCAGGGGCTTATAATTAAGTCTTTATATAAGACAGGCATAGATATTTAACAGCTTATCAGAGTCTCTGTGGGGATTCTAAATACAGTATACAGTAATATGCTTTGAACTGATAAGTAGTGACTCAGTCTTTCAAAGATTTATTAACCATATTTTTGATGTTTTTTCTGAACCATTTTTTGATAATTTGTTTGGACTTTGTTCTGATTTACTCAGGGGACACTGGCTTCCATTATGATTAACCTTGAATGGTTCTTTAACACTGTCATGACAACAGTTCTTATGTTAATTTAGAGAAACACATATTTGATATGCTTGTTATAATGATATAGGTTACCATATTTCATCTGAAGGTAGCTCTCATTAAAGTACTGTAAGTTTTGTCCTTGGGAAGTCTTCCACACTGATAATACCAAAAGAAGGGCTTGAGATTTTTCAGTATTTACCATGAATTTATTCCTAAATTTTCAATCCTGGGCACCCTAGTGATTCAGTTTACCAACAATGTAAAAATTCTTGTAATTGAGGTTTTAAAACCCAAGAAGCCATTTCTCAATTCAAACAGTATTAACTTCTCATTTCATGTCCGTCATTCAGGTTCTACTGATCATGGTGATAATGATGTCATTTTAGTAAAATAAAAGAGCAGGAGACCCTATGTACCAATTCAAACAAGTGGCTGTCCAATTTTGTTAAAAACCTCCAGAGTTGAAAGACTCATAACTTCTGGAGTCAAGCTGTTCCTTTGATGAATTGTTTTCATTGTCAGGAAATTTTCCCTTTGTTCAAGATTGCTTCTCTTCTTGATTAGTTTCCATCCATTGTCTCTTGCTCTTCCTTCAGGTGCTTTGGTTGACCTCCTCATCTATGACAACACTTCTTGCACAAAGATCGCTGATAAATTGAAATACAAAAACATCTAGTATAAAAAATGGAAAGAGAGACATAATTAAGGCAGACTATCAGCAGATAGCCTGAATTTGCAAAGATGAAGTCAGGAAAGCAAAGGCTCAGAATGAACAATGACTTGCAAGAAAAGCCAAAGATAATTTTTAAAAAGTTTCTTTCAACATATAAATAAAAAGGAAAAAGTTTGAGTTTGAGTTTATTCGACTTGTATCCTGCACCTATCTCCCAGAAGGGACCTAGGGAGGCGCACAGGAAATTAAAACAGATATATACATAAATACATAATAAATATCATAAAACCAATTAAATTAAGAAAACCCTGTGCTAAAATTATTAAAATTCCTCTAATTAAAATGAATTGCTAATTTAAAACTCAGTGCGAGACCGTCTCGTGCCCCATACATCCCTTAGACCGATACGCTCCCACAGAGAGGGCCTTCTCAGGGTGCCGTCGGCCGGACAATGCCGACTGGCGCCCCCCATGGGAAGAGCCTTCTCTGTGGCGGGCCCTGCCCTTTGGAACGACCTACCCCCTGAACTCCGGACCATCACCGACCTCCGCCTCTTCCGCCAATGTCTAAAGACATACTTTTTTCATCAAGCCGGCCTAGCCTAACCTCCCATGGGGACTGTAGAAAAGTTTTAAATTGGGTTTTAATTAATAATTGGTTTTAGCACAGGTTTGGGATTTAATATATATTTTAAATTATTTATGTTCTATTTTTGTATGTTTTTTAAATCTCCTGTGCGCCGCCCTGGGTCCTTTGCGGAGAAGGGCGGGATATAAATGTAATAAAATAAATAAATAAATAAATAGTCGTTATAGGGTGATCACGCTAGGCCGGCTTGATGGAAAAAGTGCATCTTCAGGCGCTGGCGGAAAGGCGGAGGTCCGAGGTGGTCCAGAGTTCGGGAGGGAGGTCGTTCCAGAGGGTTGGGCCTGCCACAGAGAAGGCCCTTCCCCTGGGCATCGCCAACCGGCATCGCCCGGCCGACGGCACCCAGAGAAGACCCTCTCTATGGGAGCGAATCGGTTAAAGGGATGTGGGGAGTAGGAGACGGTCACGCATATAACTAGGCCCCGTGCAATGGAGTGCTTTAAAGATGGTTATCAGCACCTTGAAGCACACCCGAAAGGCCACAGGCAGCCAGTGCAGCTCACGCAGGAGAGGTGTTACATGGGAATGCTGTGGGGCTCCCATAATCCCCTGCGCGGCCGCATTCTGAACTAGCTGCAACCTTCGGGTGCACCTCAAGGGGAGCCCCATGTAGAGAGTGCTACAGTAGTCTAGGCGGGATATCACAAGTGCTTGAGTGACTCTGCGGAGGGCGTCCCGGTCAAGTAAGGGGCGCAATTGGCGGACCAGGCGCACCTGGTAAAACGTCACCCTGGCCACGGCCGTCACATGGTCCTCCATGGGTCAGCCTAAATTGCGCGCCCTCTCCACGGGGGCTAATAGTTCGCCCCCTATGGCCAGAGTTGGAGTCAGCTGGCTAAACCGGGACACTGGAAACCACAGCCACTCGGTCTTGGATGGGTTGAGTTTGAGTTTGTTACTCCCCATCCAGACCCGTACGGCTTCCAAACACCGGAACATCACTTCGACGGCATCGTTGGGGTGGTTTGGGGTAGATATGTACAGCTGAGTGTCATCAGCGTTCTGATGGTACTCTACCCCAAAACCACGGATGATCTTGCCCAGCGGCTTCATATAGGTGTTGAACAGGAGTGGTGAGAGGACCGACCCCTGAGGTACCCCACATATGAGGGGCCTCGAGGTCAACCTCTGCCCTCCTGCCGACATGAATTGCAACCGACTGGAGAGGTAGGAGAAGAACCACCGTAAAACGGTGCCTCCCACCCCCAACCCCCCCAGTCGGTGCTATAGGATACCATGGTCAATGGTATCAAAAGCCGCTGAGAGGTCTAATAGGACCAGGATAGAGGAGCAACCTCTATCCTGCGTCCTCCAGAGATCATCCACCAACGCGACCAATGCCGTCTTGGTGCTGTGACCGTGTTGGAAGCCAGCTGGCGTGGGTCCAGATAATCAATTTCCTCCAGGTGATGGGGAAACTGCTGTACCACCACACTTTCAACAACCTTCACTAAAAGGTAGAGGTTGGAGACCGGACGGTAATTTACCAACAATGCTGGGTCCAGGGAAGGCTTCTTGAGGAGGGGTCTCACCACCACCTCTTTCAAGGCGGTAGGCATGAACCCCTCACTCAGAGAGGCATTCACTATATCCTGCAGCCAGCCTCGTGTGACCTCCCAGGATGCCAGTACAAGCCAGGAGGGACACGGGTCCAATAAACATGTGGTGGCCTTTAGTCTCCTCAACAACCTATCCATATCATCGGTAGTGACAAAGTCAAACTCCTCCCATAATATTGTCTCAAGGCCTGCATCGGAAGATCCCTCCAGTCTACTTTCAGTGGAGGGTAACTCGCTCCGAATCTGAGTGATTTTATCCTGCAGATACTTTCCAAATTCCTCTGCTCTACCCTGCAAAGGGGCTTCCCACGGCCTCTGTTGAAGGAGGGAGCGGGTCACCCCAAACAGGGCGGCAGGGCGGTTATCTGTGGATGCGATAAGAGTGGCACAGTAATTATGTTTGGCCACTCTTATCACCACTAGGTATGTCCTCAAATGGGATCTTACCAGTGTTCGGTCAGATTCGGACCAAGTGGATCTCCACTTACTCTCTAGGCGTCTCTTGCGGTGTTTCATCCCCCTCAGCGCTTCGGAAAACCAGGGAGCCTGGATGAGTCGATGCCACGTGAGAGGCCGCAAGGGCACGACCCGGTCCAAGGCCCCCATGGCCGCACTATGCCATGCGGCCACTAGGTCCTCAGTCGAGTCATGGGTCAAGGTCACAGGTAGTGGCCCAAGCTCCCTCTGGAACCTTTCAGGGTCCATCAGGCGCCTGGGGCGGAACCATCTTGGAATCTCTGGTTCCGCCTCTCTGTGGTGGGGTGTGACCGTTGGAAAGTCCAGCTGAAGGAGAGAGTGATCTGACCATGACAGGGGTGTGGTGACTAAATCCCCTATTCCCAGATCACTCCTCCACTGGCCCGAGACAAAAATTAGATCCAGTGTGTGTCCTCCCTCGTGGGTGGGGCCCTGAATTATTTGGGTCAGGTCCATGGCCGTCATGGAGGCCATGAACTCCTGAGCTACCTCGGATGTCTTGCCTACTGATGGCAGGTTGAAATCCCCCATGACTAACAGTCTGGGGGTATCAACCGCCACCTCGGCGATCATCTCAAGGAGCTCGGGCAGGGCTGCAGATACGTAGCGGGGAGCCAGGTACACCATCAGCAAGCCCAACTGCCTCCCTAGGCCCCACTTCATGCAGAGGGACTCACAACAGGCTGTCTGAGGCACAGTGATCTCTCTCTGCTGAAGACCTTCCCTAACAATAACCGCCACCCCCCCACCCCTGCCTAGGGCCCTTGGCTGATGAAACGCGTGGTAGCCTGGTGGGCACATGTCAACAAGGGGAGTTCCTCCCTCGCGGCCCAACCAGGTCTCCATAATACCCGCCAGGTCCGGCTCCCCCTCAGACACAAGGTCATTAATGAGGGGGGCTTTGTTGACCACGGACCTGGCGTTGCATAGCATCAGCCTAAGGCCCCGGCTCTGTGATCCTTGACCTCCTAGATTGGGGGGGGGCACAGGGCGTTGGGACATGAGACCGCCTGTAACCAGTGGCCTTGTATTCCCAACGAGTGATGGATTCCCTGTCCCCCACCGTTCCTCCCCATCCCCTGAACCATTCTGATGGCGAAACCCTCGTTAGGTAAGGAAAGGTAAGGAAACTGTTGGTCCACTAAGGAGAAAAGATGGCAAGGAAGTAACAGGCAGTACAGAGAAACAGAGTTGCTTAACTCATTCTTTGCATTAGTCTTCACACAAAGAGAGACGACAGCCCAACCTACCAAAAACATATATGTAAAAAACAGACTAGAAAAAAAAATCAAAATAAGCAAGAATAGGGTAAGAAAACACCTATCTGACCCTGATGAATGTAAATCACCAGGACCTGATGGATTACCACCTAGAGTTCTGAGGCAGCCAGCAGATGTTATCTTACAACCATTGTATCATATCTTTAAAAAATCTTGGAGCACTGAGGGGCTACAAGGAGATGTGGTTCCCATCTTCAAAAAAAAAAAAAGGAGGGGGGGGGGACGACAGGAAACTACAGACCAATCAGCTTAACGTCAATACCTGGGAAGATCCTGGAAAAAATAATTAAAAAAACATCTGTGAACATCTAGAAACAATAAAAACTTGTAGCCAGCACTGGTTTGTTAAAATCAGATCATGATTTTGCAGATTGCCATTAATTTAGCTTTTTTAATCCAAAATCCAGAATCATATGCCAGATCTGTGTATTATAAACTCTTCAATATTCTTCAGGAACTTTTTACCCCCTGAAGTATGGTCATTTTATCATGGACCAATATGTTATAGTGTACCGTGTCACCCAAAAATATTAGATCTTGTTTAAATGTGCCCTTCATGTTGCTTTTATAGAGTTAAGTGCAGACTTTGATTCAATATCCCATTAAAGGTTCTGGAGAAAATTCATCAATGTCTGCTTAAACTAATCATATAATATTATGGTACTATCATTCAAGTCAAAGTTTCCAACTAAGTCTGAAACCTGCATGGGTTTCAAATAAGAATGCATCCTTGCCTCACTATTTATAAATATACTAATGGCTTCACTGAAGTCCTGCCAAGGCAGAATTCTGTAATCCATTTCTTGTCCTCCAAGCCATTTTTATTCTTTACATGGACAATAAGGCTATTCTGTCTATTATCTAAGGAGGCCTTCAAAATATCTTAAAACTATATTGCTTTATTATCTTAGAGAACAACTTGAAATAAATTATTTTAGTTTTGAGATTTATTTGGAAGTTTAATAGGAAGGGTCCAACTGGATGATAAATTTATTGAACAGATAAAATCTGTAAAATAGTTGGGTTCTAAAATCGAACATGATGGCTACAGGATAAAATAGTCCTACTGAATACTTTGCATGAACATTTCTTTACTTCTCAAAGCAACCATCATTATGTTCAGGTGTTTCATAGGTCACACCTTAACACACTATGAGTGGAGAATGATTGCAGCATCCTATTTCCAGCCCTAGACCCTCCACGGGCTAAGATGCCTCTGCTTTAGTCTTACCAAGCTGCAACCATGCTCCTTGAAAAAGGAAATTAAAATGCTGTGTCCCTGTTTCATTCATTCCTTCCATATCCTTACTTGCTTATATAGGCCTTTATTTAGTTCTGAACAACAAAATACCCTCAACCTGGGAGCTGAGAAGCATAATGACAAAGGAGTTCCTGCAAAGAAGGAAAACAAGCATTCAGAACAGTTTCATTGTAATTTCAAATAACTGAGATCAAGAACTAGGATAGAAAGTGTCATTAGCTGTATAGTGATATCTGATTCAATTGAGTGGAGCACAGAAAGAGCCCAAGGATGCACAGGCAAAAGCGCCTTAACTTCATGATGTTTTGATTTTAAAGTGTACTTGAACATTGCTTAGGTGCTTAATGGTAGAAAGAAGACGACTGAAATAAATTTAGAGGATTCAATCTGGCTGCCCTTTGCTTAGTTGATGACCTTCATTTATTCTTAATTGCTACTTTTGAGGCTCTGTTTCTGGGTCATACAGAAGCCATATAAATCTTGTCAAGACACATCAAATCATACAGCAATTCTGCAAGATGTAGTCTCCTATTATTAAGACTGAATTTTGATCACATGTTCATGGGGATACTAAAATGGTCATAAGTGTGAAAAATCACCATAAATCTTTTTTCAGTGCCAATGTAACTTCAAATGGTCATTAAACAAATGGTTGCATGTTGAGGACTGTTTTTCCAAGTCCCATACCTCAACTTTAGCATTTAAGTGACAAAAGCTAACGCTTGATTACACTCAAGCTCATTCAAAGGTATCTAGGTAAAGTGTGAGTATGATGAAAGTGATCTTTAATTTATGTGCAACGTTGACAGGGGAATGTGAGATATGAACATGGTATAAGTTTATTTCTATTTATTCCAGCGAAGTATGGGTGGTCTAGCAACTAATGGGACCAAACTAACTGGATATCAAACATTAATTGCAACCATTACAAATGTATAGGCAGTAACAATGTTTTTATATAAAAAGCAATATTTAAAAGCAGAGCATGTTATTTCATAGTATCTTACAAAACAATTAAAGGTTCAAAGATTAGAAAGTATATGAATTGATTTTCTCACTACATCAGATAAGAGAATTTTGTATATGAGGTGAACAAACCTTAGTGCATGTAGCCAATACTTATTTCATATTCTGAAGTATGACTTTTAAGTAATAGGTTGTATAATATTCAATATTCTTTAATATTAAATATAATAGTGAATAAACAATGTCAGAGTTTGTTGCAGCAATCAAATCCAGAAAGCACACACAGGAAACTGATTCATCAGGATTAATTAAATTTTCTTTATATATAATATAACACATGAGACATATATACAATACCAAGAGTGGTTTTTCCAACATGGTAGAGAGGAGAGATTGGTTTTTGGTTTTGAGCTTTAGCACAGACTCAGAGCTACACTACTAAGCCACGCCCAGGACTTATAGATGTCTCTAGCAAATACTGCTTCAGTTTCCAAACAGTCCCCATTGGCTGACCCAGTTGCCATGTCTATTCATTGGCTGACCTTGTTGCCTATTCCAGTCTAACAATATACTCTGACAAACAATATGAACAAACTGTTTAATCAAATGTTTAGAGTAGAAATAGAGAATGGAGCTGCATGGTTCATTCTTAGTCAAGAAGGCCAGGACTGCATCTTCCTAATAAAAACATACCTACATATTTGGTTTAAGTTTTCAAGCTTACATATGTGGAGCTGCATGGTTCATTCTTAGTCAAGAAGGGCAGGACTGCATCTTCCTAATAAAAACATACCTACATATTTGGTTTAAGTTTTCAAGCTTACATATGTGCTAGCTTCACCAAGGACAATTATTGTTGCAATAGCATGCTTCTTGTAGAATTGATGTTGAGTGTCTTCCAAATATTAGTCTTTGGGACTTTTTAAAAAAACTCATCATTATTTTCTCTTTCTGAAAATATGATTGTGCAGAAGGAAACATCAAAATTAGTCACTCATCCTTTATATATCACCATATTTGTTGCATTACATAGTTTAAATTTGCGGCAAATAGTTCAGGGTCTTAGCTCCAACACAATACGGCACCATCTATATACAAAAAACATATAACACATTCATATTCCTAATCAATCCACCTGTATTCTAGCCAAAAGCTCATATATATGCATCCATAAATACATTCAGCAACCAAGGGGATATCATATCATTGTATCTTCCTGCTCTCTCAGTGTGGAATCATTTCCTAAGCATTCAATTTATTCTCCTCTTTACTCTAATAATTTGTACATTTATCATACACAGCAACTATCTTCACTCTATACTGACACAATAGATTTTGTAATTCAAGGTCATTTATATTAACGCATTTATTATTAGGGTCAATGAAATTAATAGAAAAATAAATGCCAGTTCTATGCTCTCTGGAACATCTATTATAGATGCTGAGTTTTTTGAACTGCAATATCGTTTGTCCCTTGTGATTTAGTATAATGTGATATAAAACAAAATTAGATTGTCGATATTTAATCTATCTATTATACGAACACTGATAAAACTAAGTATCACTTTAATTATATGTCTTTGTTATTCTTTGCTTGATGTTGTGCTCTACAGGAGAAGAAACCTTGATTGTGTTCATTTGATAAATCCTAATGAAGTTGTTATCCAGCTATTATTTTGTGTGGATGTTGAAGTAGGATTAAATGCAAAAGGACTGCACTGTCATTGCCTGTACAAATAGCACCCTCTAGTGGAAACAAAGTATATTTTTAATATTGTCCTAACTGCCTATCAAATTTATTTGGGAATAACTCTTCAAGGAAATAAATTACATCTAACAATGTTTTCCTATCATGAAAGCTTAACACATTGTAATTAATAAGAATAGATGATATTCTGGCAGCTCAGCCTATACATTCACTATAAAAAGCATCCATATAAATAGTACTTTACCTGGCTGTTGATAGATTGGAATTTTTCTTTGCCCAAGCAAAGAAGGATCATTTTCTTTGTCTAGAGACAAATAGGGAATCCTTTATGAATTTTATTCCTATGAAAAATGAAATAGTAGAATAAAGATAGATTTGTTTTCATAAATACTGTCTAAAAGAAACTATATATTTTAGAATATAGAATCTACAGTATACAGTATATATATATATATTTCAAAATTGTTCCCCTCCATCATTAAGAAGTAAATATTTTAATCTCTTTCTTATTAAGCTAAAATAAGTTGTACATGCCAATTGTATTTGGATATAAGAAATTGAAATGGCTAGGCTTGAGTTAAATATATATTTCTGGCTTTAACTCACTATCTTAATTCTATTAATGCAGATGAATGTTGGGTTTGTCTTAGAAGATATCTGTGCTTTGCCCAATTTTTTTTTTAAATGCAAAAAAAGAGTAAATTCATGGAAATGTTTTAATGTAGTTCTTATTTAGAATACCATACTACAATTATATAAATGTATACATACCTAAAACTCAACAAGGAAATTACCATCAAGTACCAAATATCACAGACAGACAGATATTCAAGGACAGGTTTTGGGGGGGGGGGGGAAGTTATGTTGAGAAATGTTATGAATGTAACCCAACAGTATGGTAAGGAAAACTGAACACAATATAAAATAATCAGATTCAACATGTATTTTTTAAAAATCTAAACTATCCCAGGAAAAGCAGGACAGGCAGGGGTGTCAAAGTCAATTTCATTGAGGGTCACATCAGCATTATGGTTCTGCAGAAAAAGCCAGGTGAGCATGGCTGGTATGACATTGCTCATGTTGAGGGTGTTTATGGGGGCCAGGGAAAGCTGGGAGGGAGGATCCAAAGGTCGCCAGCAGAAGAAGACAAGACCAGGGTGAGTGCCAAAACCTCATCCACGAGAGGAGCCTTGCCACCCCCTAGACATGAAACTGAAAAGGGGGGGGGGAGGTAGCAAGTCTACTGGGCAGATGATGAACAGGACCTGGCCCAAGCATTGAGGGGAGGGGGGCTGGCTCTGGGTCACTCTCTCCACTGCATGACAGAACCAAAGAGGGGAACGTGGTACTCACCCTGGATGCAGACCCATGGCTGGGTACCTGACAATGCACAAGCCACCCTGTGGAGAAGGACAGCTGTGCCTTGGGCCACAGGGCTGAAGGAATACCATGGCCTGAGTAGAGAAGATAGCACAGGTGCCCTTTTAGTGTTGACAGTCGAGTGGGCAGGAGCCACAATGTAGCAGCAACAATGACTGGACATCCGAGTGGCCGGATCATATGCCTCCCCTCATGCCTCTGCCTCTACCTTAAAGGGCCAGCCTAATGGCCACGGTGCTCAGGCATGGTCCCAAAGTGCAGTGCATATGGGGTGGGACTGAGTGTTTAATGGATGCCCTGCCTCACGTCCAGCTGGCTGTCGCTGATGTCAATGAGTGTCTGCGGGGGGGGGGGGGGAGATAATGAGCTGCAGTTGCTGCTAGGCACTGCCAGCCCCCATGCATGCCCAGGAGGAGCGCCCAGCTGGGCTCTGGTACACCAGATGTCTAGTCGACACTGTATTGGATGAGAAACTGGGTGTGAGACTCAGGTAGCTTAAAGTGCCCATGGCTTTTTACCAGTTGGACCGCTTAATGGTGGTAGGGATCTCAATGAGGTTCATTACTGACCACACACACACAGACTTTGAATTTTATTGTGGCCCCTGGCATTTAGCAACTGCTAGTACTGCATCTGGCTTGGCTGTAGAAGTGGAACCCCTATGTAAACTGGAGGGGGGACTGTTAAATTCCCAGTTCTAGTGAGGTTTAGCCTACCCCCTGCCAGCAGTCCTTTAGGTAGTTGTGGTAATCTATGGCCTAAGAATCCACTTGGCAGCACCATCCCCTGACCCAGTAACTTATTTCAAAAGTCCTACTTTCCCTCATTGGGTGCCCACCTTTTGTTGGGAATGCAGAAAAGAACACCGCCTGAACACCCATTTCTTTGGCTTTGATGCTTAGCTGTTTATAGTCTTTTGATATTATTTTCAGCATCTTTGTGATGTTATTTGTTCCAACATAGAAGAGCAAAAATGCATAATAATCTGTAGATGTAATTATTTTAGTAAGCCCTTCAGTCACATCTTTGATAGCTCCAGGGAGATAGATAACCTCCCTAAATTGATTGTCCTATCTACAAATTGCTGGTTCAGTTTCCCTGAGTAGTGAATCTTCTATCACCAACACATGCTGTTTTTTCTTAGGAAAGTCTGGTCTAATTTTTTTTCCTGTGATTGGTACACTTTATGATGTCTTTTCTCCAGTTATTTTCACACCTGGGTTTGATTTCTTTTTCCTTCTATGGGTGACATGCCACCACCCATCTAGCGCTAAAGATTACTTTTCTGTGTTAGTTAATAATTTCTTACTGTGTTGAGTTTGATTGCAGTTTTCTCCCTTTAACTGGGCTTTTGTGTTTCATTGTTTGGGTCTCAGGGTGGGTATCCTAGACCCTTTGATTTTTCCTCTAGACTTTTGGTTTTTTTTCTTCAAGTGGTTCAATTAATTTACATTTGGTACAGATATAATTAGGGGCTTCTATTGATGCAAGTGCATACATGCACATGCTTTGCAAATTAAGTGTTAGACTCAGACACACACACACGTTGTTGGATGCGTTCGCCATGGTTCGTACTGTCATGTGCGTAGAGTGCTCCCATAGATATGACCCATTGCCAGCTAGCATTTGTTCAGACCCTAATCTTCTGTTCCCAAAGCAACAGAACATAATTCTTAGAAGGAATGAAACAGCTGCAATCAATTGAAGGGGTGGGATATGTAGGGATGTTCTCAAACAATATTCAGTTTTTAAATAGGCTTATTTGGCAGGTGCCAGGGTGAAGGTGGGCTCCATTTAGTGCAGCTGCCATCATTATCCCTGATGATCTTTTATCTTCTGCCCATGTTGTTTAAAAAGATAGAAACATTTCGATACCATGGCAATTACATGATGTTATTAACTTAGAGTAAAGACAATAATAAGCCAACCTGCATCATGAAAGACTTCATTATGAGATTAATTACTCAGATTGGGGTCAACATGTGAGGTGAGATTTGCACACCATTTAAGGGAGAATTGATTTTTATGGTTATTCCACCACCAAAGTTATGAAATTTGAAGTATATATTTTACATTTATCGAGTCTTGTCTTTGCATTCATATGCTAAGTTCTTTGATAAATACCACTTGTCTAAAAGAAAATTGAAATCACTGAATTGAAGCAGATCCGGGTAATGAGGTATTATAAATATATTCTGCAAATGCTCCAATTATGCTTTAGAAATTTCACCAAAGTAAACAGCAGGAGAAATAGGGAATTTACAAAGTCAGTATTAATCTTTCAATAGCTATTGTGTTTGTCTTTTTTCCTCATAATGGACATGGATAAGGTTTGATTATAGTTCTCTTTGTGAATCTAAGTCAGCTCTTTTTGTTTTCTTTCTATTCAGCATTCATCTCACTTTCTAAGGTTGTTGCCTCATATGTAGCAAACACCTGCTTCCAATTCATTGCCTCTAAATAGAACTTAATGGGTTTTTGTTTCACTGTGGCTTCAATGTTTACATATCCTTTCTTAACAATTGCTGAATATGTAAAATGGAATGTCAACATCAGAAAAGAAAAACCTAGAGTGAGAAATGCTGCTGGTGCACAAATGATGGTACTGTAGACATTCAAGAAGGCAAAATGGCCCTGCTTTGAATTTGATAACAACTGCACAGGTGTCAGACACGTAAAATCCTTTGAATGTCAGGCAGACCTGGCGTATGTAAAGAGTACCTGATCTGGGCTGAGACTAACTGGTACATCTTCCTACTGCCAGGACCCAGTTTAGTTTTTTTTTAAAGCAGCAGTGTTGCTCCCAAGTAGGTAGAGACTGATATTATTTAACTTCTTATATAAGAATGGCCTGTTTTAAAGAAGATGGAAGAAGATTAAATGATAGCAATGGATTTAGAGCTGGAATTAGATGTGTTATTGCTGATTTTTACTGAAAAATGATATGGGTAAGTCATGTCTAGATAGGAAAGATTTCACAAGCAAAAATTCCTGTCTGGATCCAAAAATCAAGGATATTTTTGGCCAGTCAGATGACCACCAAGCTATGCCCACAAAATAAGCCACACCCCACAGAATTGGTAGTAAAAAAATTTGAAACCCACCACTGGTGAGAACAATCAAGCAATGGAACAGCTTGCCTTCAGAAGTTGTGGGAGCTTCATCACTTGAGACTTTCAAGAAAAGATTGAGGAGAGGTGCATGCCCAAGATGGTGTTCTGTCGTGTTTGTGGAGAGCCTCAGGCAGATGATTGTCCTTCTCGGGGATGCAAGGGGTACCCTATTCCATTGTTGGTTCCAGATCCAACCATGAGAACTTCCTGGAACCCCGGGAGTACCGTTGAGCTACGTCTTCTGCTTTGTAGCTTTCTGCTTTCTAACTGCTTTGTAGTTGTGAGTAAAACTGGGCAGAGAATGGAGAGCGTCTTTGGCTGTCGGTGTGGGTGTGGTCGGCAGCAGCGGTGGTGGGATGGTGGAGTGCCCTGCCTGGGGTTTCTGCTGCTGCTACTCCTCATGCTGTGGGGCTATCCCGGTCGCTCACCCTCCCCCCTTGTTTATGGACATGATAGACTGGATTAGCAGGGAGTGGCTGAGGCGGCTGGCATGGTTATTGATGCCAGCAGAAGATAGCTTCAGTTGCTGAGTATTGTAGATTAGGTATGGTATAGCAATGAGCGTTATGTGTGTATACGTAGAATGAAAGAAAGAAATATTTTTGGAGTATAAGATGCACCAAGGTTTTGAAGAGGCAAATTTTAAAAAAAGTTTTTGCACTCTGCAGACTTTCCCAAAACAGCCCACTTTTTGCAAAAACGGGCCCATTTTTTATCAAAAAAAAGGGCACGAATAGCCTTTAGGAGGCTTGTAGAGTGTTCCTGGGGACTGGGGGAGCAAAAACGAGCAAAAAAACAGGCCATTTTTCACTCATTTCTGCCCTTCCCAATGGGCTATGCAAGCCCATTTTTGTGAAGGGGTGAGGTTTTGGGAGGCCAAAAATGATGTATTCAGTATATAAGACACACCCAGATTTTCACCCTCTTTTTTGAGGGAAAAGGGTGTGTCTTATACTCCAAAAAATACAGTATATAGAAAGCAGTGGGGAAACAGGTAGATGTATTATTATGGGTTAGTGGCATGAAAAATTCAGCTAGATTACATAAAGCAGGAAACAAGACAGCTTAAATATCTATGTAATTCAAATCAATTGATTGGTCAATATGTGTTCCTAACCGCTAGGGCAGTGACGGCTACGTTTTTCAGTACTAAATGCCAAAATGGGAGGATGCACAATACATTTTGGCACCAAGTGCTGAAGTGCACGTGTGCAAAGCATGCACACCCACCGGAAAAGCAGATGATTTCCAGTTTCCGGTGCACACATGCATGCTGGCCATCTGCTCTCTCGTATGCATGCGCGGCTCGGCCAGGACTTTTTGGGGTCCTTGGGCCTCCCTGCCCACCTCCCTGCCCCCATTGGGGTGGCGGGACATCCCCACTGACAACTTGGTTCTGCAGCCCCATACAGGAAGAGAAAGTTGGGCTGCCTCCCTCCACTGGAAAGCCAGAGACCCTTCCCGGCCTTGGAGGTAAGGGGCATCGGTGTTCCCAGGGCTCAGGTTATGGGGCCAGCAGGTGGGAGAGTTTCACCCCAACTCTGGCTAGGATGAAGCACCCCCCCAACCCATATGGCTCTGTGTGCCACTTCTGACATGTGTGCCATATGTTTGCTATCACAACACTAGGGTTGTAAAGCCAGGCTACAATGCTATCTGCAACAATTAACACACAGTGAACCTGAAATACTTAATAACTGTGAAATTGCTTTTCTACAGAGACAATGCACATCCACAGTGACAGTATGCAATTCATATGCTTGCAGAGATGCTAATTCTCTCACCAAACTTCAAACTCAGTCTTCATAGTTACAATATAACTTGCCATTTTGTTATTTAAATGCCTGCCTAGGTTGCACTAGTAGCCCAGAATTGCTGGCATTTCATCAAAACTTCCAAATTATTTTATTTTTATTTTATTTTATTAAATTTATACCCCGCCCTTCTCCTTGTTAGGACCCAGGGCGGCGCACAGGCATTATATAAAACCATAAATACAATATACATCAATTAAAAATATATTAAATTAATTCACCCGTGCTAAAACCCGTTATTAAAACCGTAACCAAATTATAATTTATATTTAAAAGTCAGACGCGGGGGGCTATCCTAGGTCGGCTTGTTGGAATAAGTACGTCTTAAGACGTTGGCGGAAGAGGCGGAGGTCCGAGGTAGTGCGAAGGTCGGGGGGTAGGTCGTTCCAAATTAGAACTCTCTATTTTCTTAGCCTCAGTTTAAGTCTTTTCATTTTTCAAGAAAATAAATATCAGTAACCTATAAATAATACCAGAAAGCATAAAATGAAAATTCAGTCTGATCATCCAAATGTTTGATCACATATAATCTACCGAAGCCACTCTGCATTGCTCCTATATCAAAAAGACTGAGTCAAGAGATAATATTTTGTTTCTCTTGATCAATGGGAGTTAGGGATATAAGCTGGATACCTTCTATAACTGTATTTCAGCATTTGTATTGAATCATATTAAGAGAATGCCTCTGCCTTTAGGGAAGCTCTGAATTCTTAGAGAAGGGTTACATGATTCCATGATGATGAAACAACAAATGAAGGATTCATTTGCTGGGCAGTCTGGAACTTGTAACTTTAAATAGGAATGGAATGCCTCAATTCAAGATGCAACACAGCTGTTACCGTATTGCATATAATAATTTAATAGGTGAACTCCTATTCCATGTTTGAATATAAAGCCCATTTTTTTACCATTCTATTACAATTGAGCCTTATTTGGAATCCAGGGGAATCCAGACCAAGAGATTCTAATATCCCAAACATGTTTTCTTCTGCTGCTTTTATATACTCTCTGTACAGCCATAAAAAAACTTTAATAAATAACTTGCACTAGAAATCACTGAACTGTAAAACAATTCAGCTAAACTTTATATTCTAATTGACTTTTAAAAAAGGCCTCTAAACCTATTGTGATCTCGAAATATATTGCCTTATAATCTCTGCAGCCCTAATTAGCCAAAGAAGCTGAACATTTTTACTGCATAACCTTTTAATTTTTTCTTGGCTTTCAAGTCATTAAGTATTTAAGTCATCTCCAGTATTTGATTTTTAGAAAGTTCAATCAAAGAATTTGCTCAAATTTTAGGAATTGATTACTACTTGTCTTTACAATTATATAGAGAGCAGGGATTACTGCACTTCCAGTTATGATTAATTGTGAAATAGATACCGTTGGCTCACATTTAAATGTTTCTCTACTGTGAAATCCTTCTTACAGTTACTGGTATTGAGCCAAGTTTCACTCAGTCTCTATCTGTACATTTTTTTTTTGCCTAAATATAACATTACTTTTATCCACTTTGAATTTCATTTTGTTAGATAAGGCCCAGGTCAATATTTTTCCACTGGCTATTCCTGCTAATAGTGGTGTTACGGGGAAACCAATGGTTTCTTGTGCCAAATTAATCACTCTCTGTAGTGCCTTCCTGTCTTCAGCTGTTAAACCAGCATACCATACTGTTATACAGCATGTGAGGACATTTTCTGGCTATTAAATGGTCGCCTCCAGCCCGCTCACTGATTGGCTGGACGCCAACCAATCAATGAGCATCGGGCTGGGCTAGTTTAGTGCAGACAGGCCAAGGAGCGATCGAGATGCGAGGGACAGAGCGAGCCAGGTGTTCCAGAAATTACTTCTGGGTCCATCGGTCCAACCGGATCGCTCCGGATCGGTAAATTTGACCAACCGGCTCGCACGAGCTGTTGCGAACCGGTAGGAACCCACCACTGATTCAGATGCTTGCCAGTGTCTTTTTTCACTTTTACTATCAGCCAGAAGACACAGAAGTATAGCCAGCCAGACAAACAGGTTTAAAAGCAGCTTCTTTTTTATTTTTTATTTACTTTTAAACATACAAAGACAAACAAGACATAAAACCTTTCTCAATTTTGTATAACGTTATTTGGTTACAAGCTTTTGTGCATCTATCTTTACAATTATATATGTAAATACTGATTATCCATCAAACATAGCTAAATATATCACTACCATTGAGCATTTATGTGTTCAATTACAATTAATATTCCTTTATTTCAAACAAACCTTATTTCCTTAAATCCTTAATTATCTATTTAGTAATAATAATTTTTTTTTAAAAACACCTATCTCTTTCTATTGTTCTTACAGAATAAAAGAATTTTCAATCAATTCATGTTGTGTATCATTACTTTCAATTATCAACAATATCACCAATCATCCATAAAATATACAATATTTATATATCACATATTCAAACTCCAGTAATATTTTCCCATTGTTAGAACAAGTAGTTATCAAGTATTTCAATTCGTCTATGTGTCAATCTTTCATTACATAATTATTAATCTATTTAACATACAAAATATCTTTCTAGTGTAACATAATTGCCACTTACAGTTATACATAATGTTCAGATCATCCCACTCTTATACATTAGATTCATTATTGTCCTTTATGTATCATGTATTCAAACACTCATTACATTACAAAATAGTTTCATAACATTGACTATCACTTTCTAATAATGCATAAATAAACAAATTCATTTCCAATATTTTTTATCTAACCATTGATAAAATAAGTCCCATGCCATATAAAATTGATCATCTTCTTGTTCTCTAATTTCAAATGTCAGTTTACTCATTTCAGCACACTCCATTATTTTTCAAATAATTTCCTCCTGTGTTGGTGATTTCTCATTTTTCCAGTTTTTTGCAAATACAATTCTAGCTGCTGTCAAGACATTTACAATCAAATATTTCAAGTCTTTTTGTATGTTTCTGGTATAATTCCAATAAGAAAAGTTCTGGTTTAAAGTATATGTGTTTTTGTATCATTTTCTCCAACCACCTGTGGATTATAGTCCAGTATCTTTTAGCTTCAGTACAAGTCCACCATATGTGGTAGTATGAATCTGGCATCTCATGACATTTCCAGCATTTTTCAGATTTTCTCTTAGACATTCTTGCTATTCTCATTGGGGATAGGTGCCACCTGTAAAACATACAAATTCTCTTTATATGCAGTTGATATTGTCATTTTATAGTTTTGAGACCAAAATGTTTGCCATTTGTCTAACTCAATCCTATGCCCAAAGTTTTTCCCCAAAGCTATCATAGTTTCTTTAACTTGTTCTTCCTGTAGTTTAACCTCTATTAAGTAACCATAAAGTTTTTAAATTACTTTTTCATCAATGCCTGTTAAAATTTTATCTAATTCAGTCATTTTATCATACAAATCCTCCATTTTTCGATCTTCATTGTATCTAGAGTGTATTTGCACATATGAGTACCAATTCATTTTCATTCCTTCCTGTTTCAAATCCCGAATAGACTTGAGTTCACCCCCTGTATTTAGTAATTCAGCATATCTAGCTGTTTGTTCCTTTTTGTATGTTATTAAATATGAGAAAGCTTCAATGGTTGATATCCAAACTGGAATTTTTAAGTAATGCAACCTCTTAACCTTCTCCCAATTTAATAACAGAGCCTCTGTTATATAATGTCTTCTAAAATAACCATGTGCTTTAGTTCCCTTATACCATAGAAACGCATGCCATCCCAACAGCAGGTCATGACTCTCTAAGTTCAAGAGCCTATCGGTTCTTAATGTTATTCACTCCTTAACCCATATCAAACTTGTTGCCTGATAATATAACTCCCAGTCAGTTAATCCCAGCCCTCTTCTTGTTTTAGCATCTTGTAGCACTTTAAGCTTTATTCTTGCTTTTTTCCCCTGCCATATAAATTTCAACACTATTTTATTTAAGTCTTCAAAGTAGTCCTTCCCCAATCTAATTGGGATTGTCTGGAACAAGTATAAAATTCTTGGCAAAATGTTCATTTTGATTGCAGATATTATCCCAATCATTGATAATTGTAAATTTTCCCATTTCATCAGATCCATTGCAATTTGTTGCTTCAATCTAAGATAGTTATCCTCTTTGAGAGTACTACATCTAGCTGTTAGGAAGATTCCTAAGTATTTGACCTTGTTTGTAATTTTAATCTCCAGAGCTTCTGCCAGTTCTTTTTGTCCTGATGGTATATTCTTTGTCAAGATCTTTGTTTTATCTTTATTTGTTTTCAAGCCTGCTACTTTTCCATACTCCTCAATTCTTTCTATCTGTTTGGGTGCAATTTCAAACAGATCTTCAAGAATAAAAACTAAGTCATCTGCAAACGCTTGTAGTTTAAATTCTTCTGTTTTGATTGTCATTCTCTTTATTCCTTCCTCTTCTCTGATTTTTCTATTTAAAACTTCTAATGTTAGGACAAAAAGTAATGGTGAAAATGGGCAGCCTTGTCTTGTGCCTCTCTTTATTTCAATAGGATCTGTGAATTCTCCATTTATCATTATCTTAGCTGTTTATTTATGATATACAGTTTGTATGGCTTGAATAAAGTTCTTACCAAAGTTTATTTGTCCCATTTGTTGAAACATAATTTGCCAATTCACATTATCAAAAGCCTTCTGTGCATCAAGAAACATCAAAGCCATTTGCTTTTCAGGATGGGCTTCATAGTATTCCAAGATGTCCAGAATTATTCTCATATTATCTTTAATTTGTCTCTTTGGTAAAAAAAAAAAAACCATTTTGATCCGAATGTATAAACCCATTTAAATATTTTTTGAATCTCTCTGCCAATATTGATGCAAATGACTTATAGTCTGAATTTAGCAAGGAGATTGGTCTATAGTTCTTAATTTGTGTAAGATCTGCCTCTTCTTTAAGTAGCAACATAATATATGCTTCTGACCATGAATTAGGCATTTTGCTTTCAACCATTACTTCATTCATAACTTCAAGGAGAGGGAGAAATAAAGATTCCTCTAGTGTTTTATAAAATTCCACTGGTAGATCATCTGGTCCCGAAGCCTTCCCATTGTTTTGCCTTTTAAAAACTTCAGTTAATCCCATCGTCATTATTTTGCCTTCTAGGGTGGCTCTGATGTCATCTGGTATCCGGAGGAGATTGGCCTCCTGTAGGTATTGCTTGACTCCTCCCTCTTCTATATTCTCTTGTTCATACAACTTGGCATAGTAGTCTTGTATGGTTTTCTTCTTTTCAATATTTCCATAGTGTATTTGTCCTTGTTCATCTTTTAGTTGTTGAATCTTTTTTACCTCTCTCTCCTTTCTCAGTTTATATGCCAACCATCTGCCTGGCTTATTTGCATTTTCAAAATAGTTCTGTTTAGTGCCTCTAATTTTTTGTGCCAAATTCTCCTTTTCCAGTAAATCCATTTTGTGTTTAATTATATCCATTTTTATTTTAATATCTTTTTTGTGGAGATTTCTATAGCTCTTTTTCCAGTATCTTATAATCATTCTCTAAGCCTTTACCTATTTGTCTTTTTTTTATGTTCCTCCTTCTTGTATAGTCTATTATCAGATCTCTAGTAAAGGTCTTCATTGTGCCCCAGAGGTTCTGCATAGATATGTCTTCTTTTTTATTTTCCTTAAAGAAGAAAATATTTTCATTTTCTGTACAGTCTTTCTCTTTCAATATTGTGTTATTTAATGTCCACCCAGATCTTATTCTTTGACCTCCCCATTTAATTGTAATTGGATTGTGGTCCGCCCAAGTGCTTGTTTCAATCTCTACTTCTTGTACAATAACAGTTAGATCCATTGAGGCCCAAATCATATTGATTCTTGAGAATGATAAGCACCTATTTGAACAGAACATATATTGTTTTTTTGTAGAATTTCTTTCTCTCCAAACATCTTTTAAGTTCATTTCATCAATCATCCTGAAGAAGGATTTGAGGAGTATTTTTCTATTTAATTTTGTTGTTTTATGAGTTTTATGATCCATGTCCTGGTTTGTAATGCCACTAAAATCTCCCATCATACAAATATCAACATAGTCCAAGTCACTGATTATGAAGTTTTTTGTAGAATTCATCTTGTTTTTCATTAGGTGCATAGATTGCAATTAAAAGTATTTTCTTGGTATTATCCATAATTTCCACCATCAAGATTCTTCCATCTTCATCTGTATAGATTTGTTTCACTGGAATTTTGTCTTTAATATGGAAAATCACTCCTCTTTTTTTACAATCCACCAATGAAGCCAATATTTTTCCAAGTTTTGGTTGCTCTAATAAATGTCCATATATTCTTTGAATATGTACTTCTTGTAAGCAAATTATATCTGATTTTAACTTTTCTAATTTATGAAATATTTTCCTTTTTTTAATTGCTGAATTAAGTCCATTTATGTTAACTGTAAACATTTTTTTCTTCCATGGTTATATTTTATATGTAGCATTTATAGCTCTAGTTGATCTTGGTTCCTGTTGTTCTCTAAGATCTGCAGCTGGGTGGGAGGAGTTTAAGGGAGGTGAAAATCTCAGAAGTGTGTGTCTTTTACATTTGTGCTGCTTGCACATGTCACAGGTGTGCCAGCCACACAAACTGTACGTATGATTGCTTCGGAAGTTGTTGGGAACATTGTATGAAAATTTTGTGCCGATCGGTGCAGTATTTCTCAGATTAGCAGCTTTGCACAAACTATTTAAAATTTTTATTTATATAGACTAACTGTACCCAGCCACGCGTTGCTGTTGGCCAGTCTGGTTAAATGGCCAACCAACCTGTTTGTAGATGCACACCTGCACACGCAAACATGTACACACAACCACTGTATAACCTCAACCCTACCTACCTACTGTATTTTTCCCTCCCTCTCTCTATCCCTCTACCTACCTACCTATCTACTGCATTTCTCCCTCTCTCTCTATCACTCTACCTACCTACCTACTGTATTTTCCTCTATCTCTATCCTTCTACCTACCTACCTACTGTATTTTCCCTATCTCTCTCTATCCCTCTACCTACCTACCTATTGTATTTCCCCCCTCTATCTCTATCCCTCTACCTACCTACCTACTGTATTTCTCTCTCTCTCTCTCTCTTTATCCCTCTACCTACCTACCTACTGTATTTTCCGTCTCTCTCTCTTTATCCCTCTATCTACCTACCTACCTACCTATTTACTTTATTTCCCCCCTCTCTCTATCCCTCTACCTATCTACCTACCTACTGTATTTTTCCCTATCTCTCTATCCTTCTACCTACCTACCTACCTACCTACCTACCTACCTACCTACCTACCGTATTCTTCCTTCTCTCACTCTCTATCCCTCTACCTATCTACCTACCTACTGCATTTTTCCCTATCTCTCTCTATCCACCTACCTACCTACCTACTGTATTCCCCCCCCCTCTCTATCACTCTACCTACCTACCTACCTACCATGCAGCTTCCTGGGACCAAAAATGGGCCACCTGGGAGTGTGTCACCCCCCCATATCTAGTTTTGGGACTAGTAGGCATCCATATAGCCTTCTGGGACCAAAAATGGGCCACCTGGGAGAATGTCAGCTCCAATGCCTAGTTTTGGGCCTAGCAGGCCTCCATGCAGTGTGGCAATATTGGAAGCTTATTCGGTTGCTGATGAAACAATTGTTGGAAATGTGAGGGGCCTGTGCATCATAAGAAGCAGACGGATGGGAGGAGCTACAGGGAGGTGAAAACCTGAGAAGTGCGTACCTTTTACATTTGTGCTGCTTGCACATGACACACGTGTGCCAGCCACACAAAATGTACGTATCATTGCATTGAAAGTCCTTGGGAACACTGTGTGAAAGTTTGGCGTTGATCGGTGAAGTACTTTCTGAGATTAGTGGCTTTGCGCAAACTATTTTACATTTTTATTTATATAGATAAATATATTTAATATAAATATATGTATATATGTGTGTGTGTGTGTGTGTGTGTGTGTATTTAATATATATATAAGCCTCTTCTAGGAAAAAGAAGTAGAAGCCTTTCATATATTTTTAACATGGATCAAAAATTATTTACAATCAGTTCTTGAATATATGAATGTTGCAGCATCAGCCAGAATTTGGGTGCTTGGCAAGGTACACATATTTATGAAAACTGCAGTGTCCCAGAGTCATGTAATTTATGACTTTCCCAGCTGACTTTCCACAACTAAGTCAATAGTCATTTAATAACCATCTGATTCATTTAACAACTTTATTGATCTGTTTAACAGCCATGGCAAAAAAAAAAAGATAGCAAAATTGGGTGTAACTCATTTAACAACTGTTTTGTTTAGCAATGGAAATTCTAGTCACGTGGTCATAAATGAAAGACTACCTGTACATCAATCTGACAATAATTTCCTCATCATAATTCCACATTTGTAAACTCTCTCTATATTCCTCAGTTCTTTTCTTCTTTTTTCAGTAGAGTTCTCCAACTTAGCAGTGGCCCCCAACCTTTTGGGATCAGTTACGTAGAGAAAGGTTTTTCCATTGACTGGAGGGGCCATGGTTTCATGTGCTTTGCGTGCTTGCCTGCATCCCGCAAATGGGGCTTTGCTTGCTTGTACGGCCCAATTTCTGGCATGTCACAGCCCAGCGCTGGGTCCAGTCCATGGACCAGGGGTTGGGGTTCTCTATCCTACAGCATTATATGAACTGAGTGAGTTTTGGATCAGTTCATTAGAACAATGTTTGAAATCAATCTGCCATTTAAGCCAAAGGGGTTTGTATAATAATAATAATAATTTATTATATTTATAAACCGCCCCCTCTCCCCAAAGGGACTCGTTGAAGCTGTGGTCATAATTCTGACCACTAATTTCCACAGATGCTGGACGCTGTAGATGAACTGAAAACAGGAATAACGTTTTATTCTGTAATAGAGGCCAATCACACTATAAAGCTGTGTCTTTATTTGCTACTGTTGCTTGATTGGCTTAATTGACAGTTTCTTACCAAAACATTAAAAAATGTTACTGTGTTCAAACATTGCCATCTAGTGTTTCTAAAGGGCACTTGTAATTTCAGATTGGTTAATAGAAGAAAAAATACTGAGTATCATTATTATGTTTTCTTCTCCATTTAAGGTATCTGTATTAAAAGTTTTTTTTCTCCTACATAATAAGATCCATGATAATGAAACTTAAGCTATAGTACTTACTAGGCACAACAACGGGAAACAGAACATATACTATTATATGCTGATGTTTATTTTGAAGATGATGTTATTTATAATCCCTATTATTGGCACCACCAGTACCAGCAAAATCTTCCAAGATCTTCCATTTGATAATGCAAGATGTTAAATAGCATGTTGGACATATAGCCAACTGCAACACATTTGAGCAGAAGGTTCTGTCTCTGTACTGCAGTATCCTAAATTATCCCCATTCAGAATCATGATTGTTGCTCTATTTTATGTACATGTATTAAAGATAATCCTCAAGATATGACAGGCCATTTAATAAGCATTCAAGATTACTACAGATCTTCCAAAAGCTATGTGCAATCCCATTCAAAATTACGACAGGTCAGCAGGACTGCAGTTGTTCACCTTTATGATGCTAGATCGGCCCCCTGCAAACTCTCGTCTTTCAAGGAACGCTTGCTGAAGCGGTGCGAGAAACTTTGCCAGGCTCCTCGAGAGATAAGAGTTGCAATCAGCCAATCTAGCATCCGCAATGGACAGCAAAGCTAGGGTTGACTCCAGCTGCTTCTCTCTGCTGTAGTGCTTCCCGGATGGGGTTTACCACTCTGAGTCCCAAGCGGCAGGATACGAGGGCTGCCTTGGCGCCACCAGCTGGCGCAAAATTACTGCAGCAAAGGCAGAATGCTGATTCCGCTCAAATGCAAGTAGCTCCCACACCTTCCAGCCATCAACACTGCTGCTAGGACCTCCCCCTCCACTGCAACAGCACCATTGTTGGGAATGTATGGAATATCTCAGAAAGACAATTTTGTCATAGAATGGCAATCAAAAAGGTTTTGGTTTGACAGCATTCCATAAACTTTTGGCAATCAAGTGTTGAGCTTTCAGAGCTTTTTCTCTTTGTACTATTATCTCTTCAAACCCAATACTTGGCTTCAATTTCCTAAATGGAAAAGAAATAAATTAAAAAAGTAAATCTATGTGTTTAAATCAAAATGAGTAATTAAATAAACAATTATATCATTATTTAGCTTATCTAATTCACATTCATACCACATGGCTAAAGCATGTACCAATTCCAATATGTTAACAGCTGTGTTGTGGAAGTGTCATTCATTTTCATCCAAGATGTGTCTGTCATTCATTCACAATCTTGTCTATAATTTTAAGATATAATGCAACAGATTTAGGCAGTGTGTGAAATTATTCATTTCAAATATAGTGGGAAGCTATGTGTTCCTCTTTATATATTCTTCTTTCCAATTGTTATAGTTGATTTTTTTTGTCCCTTTCTGGAACCATGCTGCTCTTCTCTGATGCTTTTTTCTTTTTCTTTCTCTGGGGTAATGTTTTTGCTTGGGCCTTCGTTGACTTATCTTTAATCGACCTAAGCGTAGTACATAAATTAGCTGCTACAATGTCCTACCTGTCAACGAATACTTCAGTTTCAACCACAACAACACACTAGCTCACAATAAATACAAACTTACGCTAAACCGCTCCAAATTTGATTGCATATAATACGACTTCAGTAACAGAGTTGTCAATGCCTGGAATGCACTACCTGACACTTAGTTTCTTCCCCAAACCCACAAATCTTTAAACTTAGACTGTCTATTGTCAACCTCACCCCATTCCTAAGAGATCTTTAAGGGGCGTGCATAAGTGCATCAGCGTGCCTACCGTTCCTGTCCTAATATTCCCTTGTATTCGTATTCATTTCATGTATTCGTAATCATATCTATACTTATATCTGTTATCTAATTCATACTTGATGAAATAAATAAATAAGTAAATAAATAAAATAATTTTTTCAGGGTTTACCAACTGCCTTGAACTGTTTTGCATTCTAGGATATCCATCTGTGTGATCCTTCCTAGTCTCTTTCTCAGCTTGTTGAAGTCAGCTCTTTTAAAGTTTAAAAGTCTGGCTTGGTTTAAGTTACCTTTGATTGCCCTTATGTAAATTCAGATGTGTCATTGTCACTCACCCTCAAAATTCTTGTCACTTCCACTCACTTAATCATTTCATCCCTCTTAGTAAGAACTAAGTCCAGTACAGCTGTCCCTCTTGTTTCCTTAGCTGGCAAGCACCAAGAATTTATACTATTTATTGTACACAGCCCATTTCACACAGCCTTTTCACAGATGTGTGGTTTCATTCTATGTGCCTCTTATAAAAGCTTAGACTACTTATTCTTCGTTGGGAAGCAGCTATGATAAGAATTTCCTAAATGCCTTCTATAAGGCATGGTTAGCATAGCATTTATGCAATGCTAAACCTGTGTATTTTAGAATAAAAATAGCTAAGGATCCCCTTTCTAAGCAGAATGTAGGTCAGCATTTTTCTTGGGAGTTAGAAAACAACATATTTTAATTAACCCAAAGCAACAATTAAGTGAATTGAATGGCAGGAGGAAAAAATGGAAAAGAAACTCAAATGGATGGGAGTTTAATAAAAAGAAGAAAATAAAAATAGTTTTGACATACTTCCAATAAAAATAATAAAGCCAGAAAATAAGACAATGTGGACAGATAAACAAAGGTCTAAAAACAGAAAGGACATATATAGAATGATGGGAATTATAGACATGGAGTATCTCTTTAGTTTGAATGAGTTTAAATCTTCAAAGTCAAATCAATAACATTGTAAGATCCTGATGTAATTAGGATTAGTGGATGATTTGACTGAAAATGTATAGATTTCTTTATAAAGATATAACTTTATAGCAATATTTGTTTGTTTTCTATAGGTACTTATCTCAAACAAATGACTTTGGTTGGGGAAAACCATAAAGTCAGTTAAAACCAAGAACAAGCATAATATAAACATAAATATATAAATATATCAATCAAGAAACACTGCAACTATAATTATCGATATAAACAAGACACAGGACTTTTAAGCAGCTTGAGGCACCAAACACAGGACCAGATCTTCAAGCTCTTACAAAAAGCCATTCCAAACTCTGAAAGGATAATGTTCCAGAGGAAAAGGGGCTATGGCCAAGAAGGCATATCTCCTAGCCTCATAAGCCAACATTGCTTGACTGATGTAACATACTGAACCTATTGGATAGAATTGAATGGATAGAAATAACTGGAAAGAGACCTCAGGTTGCAAGCCATGAAGGGCTTTAAAGATAACAGCCAGCATTTTGAATTTCATTTGGAAAAACAATGGCAACTAAGGCAGCTTACACATTAGGGGTGTTACAAGAGTTGTCAAATACCTTACTGAAGGATCCGAAGTATACAATATCCACATCATTAAATTAAAATTAATAATTTATTTTTAAATAAATTAAATAAGTTAAATAATGATTAATAATGATATTAATGCATATATAATTAGTTTGATAATAACTTTATCAAACTTTATATACACTACAAATGGAGATTAGGAGAGCTTGGTTATTAATTATAAGCAATTTTTATTTTTTTCTACCTATAATATGTTATAAAGATGTATTGTTATTGGATGATTTTAGGACGATCTAATAGAACTCCATTATATAATTTTATTCTAGATTTTGAATATTACATATAAAAGGATGTAAAAAAATGATAGTCAAATTAAGGTTGAGATATAATAATCATAATATATATAAATATATTTGAATTAAAAATATGTGATTTGATATGAATAAGCAAGTGATAACTATGGAAGAGATGCATAGAAATTTTGTAACCAACCAATACACCTTCTATAATTTGTATTGGAAGAATGGGTTTTTTAATGTTTTTTCTTTGTTTTTTGTTATGTTTGTTTTGTTTGTTTAAAAATAAATAAAAAAATTGCTTTATAATAAAAAAAACATTCCTCTTCTTCCAACATGGAAGAAGTAACCCATACTTCCATCCATCCAGTAACCCATGCCATGCAGTCTTTAAAAGTAATAACCAATAACCATCCATCCATCCCCTGGTTAAAGCTTCTGAATGCTTTTCAAAGGAAGCCTCATGTAGAGCACATTGCAGTAGTCCAGATATGAGATGATCAGGGCTTGAATGACTAAATGCAAAGTCTTTTGATCTGGAACTAGTGTACAATCCAAACTTGTTCAAAGGCTCTTCTAGCTGTGACTGCCACCCGCTATCCAAGCAGGAGTTCCAAGTCCAGGAAAACCCCAAGTTGCAACCTAAGTCTGTCTGGGGGAAACATACCCCATCCAGAAGTAATTAGTTAATACCAGTGTTAATACCACTTTATAATGCCTTGGTAAGGCCACACTTGGAATACGGCATCCAGTTTTGGTTGACACGATGTAGAAAAGATGTTGAGACTCTAGAAAGAGTGCAGAGAAGAGCAACAAAGATGATTAAGGGACTAGAGACTAAAACATATGAAGAACGGTTGCAGGAACTGGGTGTGTCTACTTTAATGAAAAGAAGGTTTAGGGGAGACATGATAGCAGCGTTCCAATATCTCAGGGGTTGCCACAAAGAAGAGGGAGTCAAACTATTCTCCAAAGCACCTGAGGGCAGAACAAGAAGCAATGGGTAGAAACTAATCGAGGAGAGAAGCAACTTAGAACTGAGGAGAAATTTCCTGACAGAACAATTAATCAGTGGAGCAGCTTGCCTCCAGAAGTTGTGAATGCCCCAACACTGCAAGTCTTTAAGAAGATGTTGGATAGCCATTTGAAATGGTATAGGGCTTCCTGCCTAGGCAGGGAGTTGGACTAGATGACCTCCAAGATCCCTTCCAACTCTGCTATTGTATTTTATTGTATTGTCTAATTAGATTCAGGTCCCAGATCTGGGAACTCAAAGCCATTTGCACCCAAAGCCATTCAGTCTTGCCAGAGTTCATCTGAAGCCTGTTGTTCCCCATCCAGGTCTCCACAGCCTCCAGGCACCAAAAGAGGGCAGCAACAGCATCACTGAGATCATTAAGAGTAGATCTCAGTAGACTTCCGGTTCCGGCTCCAGCGGCGACGGGCGAGCCTAGGACTCGCTCGCCGCTTTGTTTCTTTTCCTGCCCCCCCACGGGGGCGAGACGCCCCGTTTTTGGGGGTCTTCCATAAAGCCGGCTTGCCTGGGTCGTCCTCCCCCAGCGGTAGCTGGGAAGCGACCCTTGTCTTCGGCTTAGGTGGAGGAGGACATGCTGCGGGGGGTTTTCCCTTCGCCAATGGCGGGCGGCATCGTTCTGAAAACATGGAGAGAGCTGGCCATCTGAGTCGGAAGGCTTCCCGGGGCTTCGGCTGCGAGGGTGAAAGTGAGTGGTTTTAAACATTTTTTTTTGCTGTTAAACCCCCCCTCGGACTAAAGCGGCACTTAAGAATGGCTCCTCGCTGCGAGGAAGCGGATATCTTTAATCTGGACTGTTTGAAACAAGGGAAAGTGATCTGCGGTTTGTCTTTGAAACAAAGTATCTAGGTCTGGCTGATTTGAAACATATTTTTTTTACCACTCTCTCCTTCTGGCTCTGAGTTTGGGCGGTGGAAAATGGCTTCTCTTTGTCCCTGAATGACTATTTTACTTATGGAAAATTTCCAGCGTCTCTTTGTGATTTGGACTCCCTCTGGTTACTAAAGAAGAATATTTTTTTTTGGATTTGTGATTTCTTTTCTGGAGTGCCTTCGTTATTATACTTATTGATTTGGAAAATTGTTTCTCTCTTGGTTCCTGAACTTTACAACCCTGAACTGAACTTTTGGCTCCTGACTTGCCTCAACAGCCCCACCCAAAAAACGCCATTTTAGTGGCACGGATTTTAACAGCTAATCATGGCACAAAATCAGCACTGGCAAGCTTAGAACTAAGGATGGCCTCTCTTGAATCTGTTATACAAACTTTGGTACAAGAAATCAAGGCCCAGAGGGCAGAAAATATCAACTTTAAAAAGGAATTATTGGACACACGGAAACAAGTGCTGGAGAACACACAGAAGAATGAAGAACTGGAAGGGGGGCTGGCGGGGGCTAAGGGAGAGATTTAAAATGTTACTAATGAGGTTGTGGAAATAAATGGGCATGTGTCTAGGATTGATATGGAAAGGATGACATATTTTTTGAGATTTCAGAATGTTTCTGAGGAATCTGGTGAATGTCTCCCTGAACTCATGAGCACAATTATAGCAGACTATTTACATAAACCTAAGGATGAGATCAGGGGGGACATTGACCTAGCCTATAGAATAAACTCTGCATATGCCAGGATAAATGAAGTACCCAGAGAGATACATGTTAAATTTGTTAGAAGGTCAACCAGAGAGGAAATCTTGAAAGTGCAAAGAGGAGGTCCGTTAATTTACCAACAAAAGGAGGTTGCCATCCTGAAGCAGATCCCAAGAAAGATTAGAGAAGCAAGAAGGAAATTTTCCTTCTTGTCCAAAAAATTGTTTGACCACTGGATCTGGTTCAGGTGGGTGACGCCCGAAGGGATGCTGGTGTTCTGGGAAGGAGGAAGAGTGAGGATTAAAACAGTTGCTGAGGCGGAAGCCTTTCTTAAAAAACATTCCTCTGTCCTGGGGGAAGATCCAGGGGGGGCAGGGGGGGCCACGGCCCCGCCCACTGGGGGCCTGGAAGGAGAGATAGAAGATACAATTGCCAAGAGACTTAGATCTAAAAAATAACTTTGCCTTGATTTTTTGAATAATATTGTATAACATGTGCATCTGGATTTTTGTAAATGACTGACAGCATAGAACTGAGAACTTAGAAATATGTACTTGCTTTCACTTTGTAGTGTACGGAAAATGTTTTTTGTTAATGATTTATTTTGATGTCCCGGTAGGGCCGACGACTTTGACGTGAATGCTCTCAAAATTTCTTTGTATCCCTTACCCTATCCTATTGAAAAATTGTAAAACCAATAAAACTTTTTCAATATAAAATAAAAGAGTAGATCTCAGTAGATCTCAGGAGTAGATGTAAAATTGAGTATCATTAGAATAGAGATGATAGTTCAACCTCTGGTGGCAATGGCTTCATGTAGAAGTTAAAAAGGAATGGTGAGAGAACTGAACCCTGTGGAATACCACAAACGATTAGCTCTCAATTAACACCAATTGGGACTGGCCTTAGCAAAAGGAGCCAAACCTGCACAAAATTGTCTATCCCCAAACCCTGCAGCTGGGCCAAAATGATACCATGATCAATGATATTGAAGGCTGCTGAGAGAGCAAGGAGAGAAAGGATGGTTGCACTATCTCCATCCTACTCTTGCCAGAGATTATCAACAAGTGTGACTAGTGCAATTTCTGTCCCATAATGGGCCTGAATCCTAACTAGAATGGATTGAGGTAATTACAAACCTATCAGTCTGACATAAATAATTGATAAGATCCAGTAAAAGATAATTAAGCAACAAATCTGGGAACACCTAGATGCAAGCAAAGTTATAACCAAAAGCCAATATGGGTTTGTCATAAACAGAACATGCCAGAAAAATCTTTTTGCATTCTTTGACAAAATGACTAAATTAAAGGTCAGCGAAATGCTGTGGATATATTTTACTTTGACTTCAGCAAAACATTTAATAAAGTGGACTACAACTGATTCATTTTATAACATAGAAAAAATGTGGGTTAGATAGTATCAGCACGAGATGGAAGGGAATGAATCAAGGAAAGAAGCAACCTAGAGCTAAGGAGAACTTTCCTGGCAGGGAGAAAAATTAATCAGTGGAATGGCTAGTTCCAGAAGTTGTAGGTGCTCCATCAATGGAGATTTTTAAGAAGAGGTTAGATGCCATTTTTCTGAAATAGTTTAGGGTCTCCTGCATGAACAGGGCGTTTATTTATTTATTTATTTATTTCTTAGACTTATATAACTGCTCCCTCTCCCCAA
This sequence comes from Rhabdophis nuchalis, assembly GCA_039707465.1. Classification (NCBI taxonomy): domain Eukaryota; kingdom Metazoa; phylum Chordata; class Lepidosauria; order Squamata; family Natricidae; genus Rhabdophis; species Rhabdophis nuchalis. Next base: position 110,684,333 of record CM077647.1, on the reverse strand, counting down.
AGCAGTGGTGGGTTTCAAATTTTTTTAGAACCTACTCTGTAGGTGTGGCCTATTTTGTGGGCGTGGCTTGGCAGTCAGTGACAGGGTGGGAGTGGCCACCTTTTAAAATGTGGTGAAACTACCAAAATTTTGGACTCAATTGTGATGATAAATTCTTTCTTTCTTTCTTTCTTTCTTTCTTTCTTTCTTTCTTTCTTTCTTTCTTTCTTTCTTTCCTTCCTTCCTTCCTTCTTTCTTTCTTTCTTTCTTTCCTTCCTTCCTTCCTTTCCTTCCTGTTGGGTCACTGGCAGCGGTGGGCCAGATTTACTTCCAGGTACGCCGGTGGAACCCCCTCTCACCGGTTCTCTAAATTTCACCAACCGGCTCTTGCAAGTAGGTGCGAGCCTGCAGAAATCCACCACTGCCCCAAAGGGACCCTGGGCGGTGCACAGGAAATTAAAAAGCACATAGATATCACAAATATAAATAATTAAAACCGAATTAAATAAATTATCCCTGCGCTAAAAATTTAAAACATTAAAACTTAACCCCATCTAAAACCCAATTAAAACAATTTAAGATACAGACTTTAGGCTAGGTAAATAACTTAAGCCAAACCGGCCTGATGGAACAAGAGAGTCTTTAATTTCTGGCGGAAGGCGCGGAGGTCCGTGGTTGTTCTAAGGTCGAGGGATAGGTCATTCCAGAGGGTCGGGCCTACCACAGAGAAGGCCCTTCCCCTGGGCGTCACCCGCTGGCATTGCCTGGCGGACGGCACCCGGAGAAGTCCCTCTCTGTTGGAGCGAATCGGCCGAAGGGATGTATGGAGTAGGATGCGATCCCGCAGATAACTAGGTCCCGTGCCATGGAGCACTTTAAAGATGGTGATCAACACCTTGAAGCACACCCGAAAGGCCACAGGCAGCCAGTGCAGCTCGCGCAGGAGCGGTGTTACATGGGAGCATCTAGACGTTCCCAAGATCACCCGCGTGGCCGCATTCTGGACTAGCTGTAGTAAAACAGCTAGTCCAGTTGAACTAGATGAACTAGATCACCCACAAGGTCCCTTCCAAGTATATTATTATGTTATTCTGTCTCCCAATTGATGTTAGGGTAGTTAAATTCCCTCATTTCTACAGGGGTGTGTTTCCTGCATATCTTAGTTAACTGATTAGCAAAAAAGTTCATCAATTTTCTCTATTTAGTTGTATGGCTTGTAGTATATACTATAACAGAGTCATTTTTGGTTTCCTCTAATTTTCACCAAATTCCATTCAAGAAGTCTTTCACTCTTGGTGTTGTGTATTTCTGTAGATGGTATTTCTCTATTCCTTAAGTATACTAATATTTCCCTTTGTTCCTCAAAAGCTCTTTTTTAGCACATTATTACTGATTGATGCATCCTTCTTTAGTTCATATTTAGTATATTTCAGTATTCAGCATGTGGCTATGCTGTTGTGGCATTTCATTGTTCATCCTGTGGATTCATATTTGTATATATGGGTAATATTTTGTGAGGGGTTCAAAAGTCCTGTCTTTGATCTTTTGAAATTTATGTTGGCAATGACATTTGATGCCCTGGCTTAAGGATTTGACCTCAATTGCTCTGTCCCTCCCATGAGATAATTGCATAGTGCTCGGCTGAAATATTGACTCTTATTTAAGAAAGATGGACAATGCAACACGACTCCCGGACTAGCAGTGCTAAATACACCTTCCATACTATTTAGAATACTTAAATGCTTGGTAACCTCCTGTGTGCCAAATAGAGGAGAATGATAGAGAATTGGTGGTTTTTAATACCTTTTACTGTAAATTGTACTGTACTTCAAAATTTTGGATCCTAAGTTGCAATTATTTTTGTTTTGATTGATTCCTATTGAAATCAACAAACACATTATTTGGACAGTGACAATTTCTGGAATAAGTACAATCAATGATTTTCAGTAGTAGAGAGCAATGAAATAGTAAGAAGTATTTACACATAAACAAGCACCTTGATAATGCCAATATTGTACAGTATATAATCTAATACATGGATTATATACTGGACAGTAAATAACAATTTTTCTCTTTAGAAACCTGCCTTTATTTGCACCATCATTCAAAATGTCTGGATATTATTTCATATTTCTAGAAAGTGTTGGGGTTTGTTGTTGTTGTTGTTGTTGTTGTCTCTTGGTGAGTGTTTTCCCTACAGTTATAAGTCTCCTGATATAACGCCCATGCTTCACAGAGTTCCTTCAATAAGATGCTATGGCAGAAAAGCATAAGAAAATAAGGCAGCCTTGTTGGATGAAACCAAAAGCAGATATAGTTCAGTGGCTATTAGCCATCAGGAAACTAACAAACATGGACTGAAAGGCATAGGAATTTTTCCAACAGTGCTAGTCAGCATGTGATATTCCATGCTGCCTGTGATTCAGAAGATAGCATAGCTCCAAAAGATGAGCAAATATTGATGGTGAGTTCATCCATGAATTATTCTGTGCCTTTATTTGTAATGAACACTACACTTATAATAGCAAATTTCATAGTTCACTTAAGGTAAAGAAGGGCTTCTTTAGTTGATCCAAATACTCCCACATTTAATTTCAGTGACTCGTCATGCATGTATATATTTCTTTGTATAGGTAGCATGAAATAAACTTTTAGTGTTTTGAACTTTATACCTGTTCCTGGTTTCTTTTGCCTTGGAGTTTCAATGTTTTTTGATTCAGCAACTTTAAAATACATAGATTTCAACTCCAAGATTACCCAGACTTCTCCAGCCAGCATGTCAGTTATATTGCTTACTGAGTCTTTTGGGAGGGGAGGGTTGTTTTTTTTTTTTTAATTATTGGGATTCTATCTGTCTTACCCTGAGATCAGCACATCTATGAAAATAAACATTTATTTTGGGGTATAAATATGTCTCAAGATGCTTTATCTAAGAAGTGATGCCCATTGAAGTTTAGAAACAGGGTTACAGATTTAATCCCAAGCATGAAAAGTTTGCATTAATTGAGATTTCCCTTATCAAGGTACAGGAAGAAGCTCTTGCTTCTAAGGAGAAGCTTGGAATGTATGCAAGACATAGCGATGGGTGATCTCCCACTGACAGGAACAGTGAATGACAAAGATTTTTAGTTGTCAAAAGTGCTAGTGATTAAAAGCAGCACACTATTTGTCCTAAAAAGGAAAAGGAAATAATCTGTGGTATTAATCAGGAGGCAAGTGAAGATTCTGATGATTTTTAGCTACTAATTAACATTAGCAAAAAGGATTACACATTTCAGTTATTTCAATTCATCCTAGAAGTAAATGATGTTATTGAATGAAAGATATAACAAGACGAAGAATGGAAGATTAGGCTTCCATTGAACAATATTTCACACAATGTTAAAACTGAAGTTACAAGTTCTGCATTCTTGAGTGGAGAAAATGGAACAGCCATTTCACTAAATATTACATTGTTGTGAATTTTTTTTAAAATGTCATGAAAACCAAAGGAATATTTGCAACATCAGTTTTTAGAAAATCACCTTTTAACACAATTCAGTTGAACCCAGCAGGACTAAAACATAATATGGATTTCCACATTTTGATATTACTGCATGAAGGCACACAAACTCACTTTTGAATAGTTTTGCCAAGATTGGTCATCCAATTTCCCTCTGTCACTCACACCTATCTCACTCATTTTTGTGAATAAATAAATAAAAAAACAGAAATGTTATGCTTGATAGGAAATTTCCAGATTATTCATTTGGTCTATAGTTAATAAAGTATTGTATATAAAAATGAAATCTATTAAGATTTATATTATTTTATATTTTATATATAATTTATATATTAAAATATACTGTACATGATTTAAAAAAAGACAACATATTTTAAGAAAGATATATGAGTCAATCAAGCACATACAGATAAGCAATATACCTTAAAGAATTTCCACATTTCAGAAATTACTGATTTTAAAACTGTAATTATATTTCTGTTGGTTTAATGTCAACGTGCTGACTGCAGAATAACAAAATGCAGTATTGGCAGAAATATCCTCTGGTTCAGTTCCAAGTTGGACAAAAGGCATTGGAAACAGGGAGGCTGATTGGAAAGATGGTTTAATGAAGCCAAACCATCAAGCACATGGTCCTGGTGCAGCTGAACACAGGGAATGTGAGGGTTATTTAAACCTTCTCTTGGGCCTTGCCATTTAGCTTCCTGTTCCTGTGCAATAACTGTATTCTATCGGGTGTGGTCAGATGCCCATGGGGCCATGTGGGTTCATGTTTGTCTTGAAGTCAAGTTTGGTTGAAGTGTGCTGATGCAATGAAGGGCTGAGGGCTAAGGCCACCTTTGGTTCAGACCTTGCTGCTGGGAGTAATGGATTACCAAATCTGCATTTCTAAATGCAGATTTGGTGATCAGTTTGGTATCTGCTTGGGGGCAGGGAGCTGTGGCTCTGAGTTTCTGTCTTTAGAAACATGTTTCTCCTTTAGGAAAATATAATACTCTGCCTTTTTTAAATATTTCTCAAAATACTTCATTCTACTAGGAGAGTTGGGGACTAACTTTCTACAGCAGAAACTTTTGATCAAATTATCAAAATATTTACATGGACATAGCTTAGCAAAAACAAAACCGAGAGAAATCCCAGAGTGATTTTACAGGTGACCAGATCAAAGTTTATGTGCATAATAATAATAATAATAATAATAATAATCATCATCATCATCATCATCATCATCATCATCATCATCATCATCATCATCATCATCTTTATTGTCAATGTAATAAAATTACAATGAAATTGGTTGTCCCCTTTTCTTCTTTCTTCTGTCTTTTATTCTCTATAAAGTCACAATTGTCTGCTTCATATTCTCTGGCCAGCAGTTTCTTTCTTCAGCTCCCAGAATGATGTAAGCTACTGGTCCACACACTCCCAGTCTTTTCCTTGATTTGATTTGATTTGAAAAAAGGGACTCGGGGCGGTGCACAGGAAACTAAAAACATCAATATAAACATATAACAAAAAGAATAAATACATCATCAATAAAATCTTATTAAATTAAGCTGTGCTAAAAACAGTGTAAAAACCCATATGTTAAAACCTTAATTTAATTTAATTTAAAATCAGTCGGTAAAATAGTCTCGGGGAATTAGGCCAGGCCAGCTAAACAAAAGAAGTGTGTCTTTAGATGTTGGCCCAAGAGGCGGAGGTCCGTGATGTTCCTGAAAGCGGGGGGCAGCTCGTTCCAGAGGGCAGGGCCCGCCACAGAGAAGGCCCTTCCCCTGGGCGTCGCCAGCCGGCATTGCCTGGCTGACGGTACTCGGAGAAGACCCTCTCTGTGGGAGTGAATCGGTCGAAGGGATGTATGGGGTAGGAGGTGGTCTCGCAAATACCTTCTCTGCATCCTCACCTGCTGCTGTGCTGCTGCTGTTGAATAAATCTACATCATAAAATGGGGATATGGTGACTTTGCACTTGCAGAGAATAGGTAGGGCTCAGTGGTGGGTTTCTATTATTTTTACTAGTGGTTTGCTCATGGATGTGCATGTGCTCAGACGTGGAGCCTCGCACCGTCGCTACTACTGGTTTGCCTGATCCGACCCAAACCAACAGCAACCCACCTCTGGCAGGGCCCATCCTAATAGGCAGGGCCTTTTAACCCTTATCTTTTAATATTTCACTGCTTTCTCTACTGCCATTAGGGCCATAGGTCTACAGCATCCCCAAGGAAGCCCTTCAGCCTTGGCTTTTTCATCACACTTACCTTCTCCACTTCTGCCTGGAACAATGTTATTTCATATCAAGAAGAACAAACAGTTCTGATTGCTACATAATCAAGACCACACATGCTTCAGTTTGGGTAGGGATCATTTACGCAGTATTTAACGTACTGCTTAAACTTACTGTAAGTAAGTACATCATTCTAAGTATTACAGATTCATACAGAATATTAATGTTTATCCCAGTCAAGTACAAATTCTTCTGTTAAGTGTTGTAAACCTATATCTTCAATATGAACATACAATTATGGAACCATAATTTATTTAGAATATAGTATGTCCCTGATTTCAGAGGTGGGTTGCTAATTTTTTTACTACTGATTTGGGCATGCTCCAGTCCACACGCAATGCTTTTGTGCATGCACAGAAGCATCTGGACGGGTGGGCGGAGCCTCCCACCACCGGTACTACCGGTTTGGCCGATCCGAGCTGATTCAGCAAACCCACCTCTGCCTGATATTTTATATGGCATATGTGAAGAAATGCATTCTACTCTGAAAACTGTTCATTCCAGCTTTCATGTCAACAAATGGAAGTGCTGCTTCTACATTTTTTATGCTGGGTCATCCCAGGCTAGAGATGCAACAATGAAGTTTGTACTGAAATTTGAATAGACTATCTGTATAGTGTGTATACTTTGACTGCTATAATATGGAGGGTTTTTTTCGTTTTTGTTTTGCTTTTAGCATCAGATGACAATATGATGCAATTGAACGGAAAGTCATCTACCTACACAAGCATATTTTTAGCTTCATGGATTACTTGACAATACGTGGCAGACATTTGACAGTATTTAACTGTTTGATTGGCATTACAATCTTAGTATAGACATGCTCTGTATTCAGAAACAATTCCCAAGCGGGTGACATTTGATTTGCATTTTTAAAGCTAGACTGATTTCTATTCCCAGCTTCTATATATAATAATTTATTCCACTGCATATCAGTTCTGATTCCTTTATAGCTCTTTGACTTTTTTTTAAAAAAAGGGATATGATTGTAATAATTAGGGAGAAAGATAAGAAACTGAGCACGGGGTGTTCTTTCAAACACTGTGTTTAAAATAAAAACAGTAGTACAGAATATCACAATAGGCAGCTAAATATAGTAATGGATTAGAAAGCTATTGTTTCCAATCCTGCCATATAAACTCAGACTCTTTAAATGGAATGCCACTTGACCTTTCATCAGCCAGTGTTTGTATTTAAGTGATGCAGGGACAACAGATCACCCGTTGTAGGTGTCCAGTATTGACATGACAGGCCCTTGTATTTCATGCAGTCATGTTCAGGAGACATAAGCCCAGCACTCTTGAGCACAAGAAAGATCTTGCCATCCAGGGATCAGTATTGCCTGCACCTCATAATGACATGAAAAGTTTTTTCAACTTATCCCAGCTTGTACTTACAGCTGGCCACCTAAGACCACTGCCAGTTCTTAGACATTCAAAAATCACTTACGTTGAAGTGGAGATTCTTGATGCCCACAGCAAAAAGCAGATCTGTGTAGTGGATAAGGTAAGTTTTTTAGGTGTAGTTGTAGTAGCACATTGCATAGTACATGTCTTTTTTAAAAAATACAATATTTTGCTAAATGTTTTATTTTAATCTTTGCACTGACTTAATGATTTTTTTCCTCAGAAATTGTAAATATTTCTAATTTTTCTGATTCATCAACAGAATGAAATAATACCAATAGATGATACTTACATTGCAACCAATTTTTTAAACATTTTATGTTAAATAAGACAGACCATAATATTAGTTTCATGAAAATTGACTTTAATTGACTTTAAAATTGACTTTAATCCACTGTAATTTTTAGATAGGATTATGAATCAAATAAGGTTAGGCCTCCAAATGTCTACAGATAAGAGTTTTTATTATTTGATTTTCATTATTTAAAGGTTACAGGATACCATCTGCACCAGCTCACTGGTTCTCAAGAGATGGAGCAAAAGATCTTTCCTTTAGATTTTGACATATACTATTTAAAATGTTTAGGCAATACTTTTAAAAAAGTAATATTTGCTTAATATTACTTCTTTTGCTATGTAGTACTATTATTTTATATCCAATTCTATTTAACATTTGCTCTTCTGATAGTTTCACTATTATTGACTTATATTTATAACTGAGTTTCTGAGAACTGAGTTTCTGAAAAATCATACCCTATTTATAAAAAAAACCCAACCATCTCATATAATATGCTGCAATATTTTTATATAGAAAAGTAAATTTGCACTGTATTGTAGAATATTCAGTAGTGATATAAATCCTTAAAGTTATAAACGTATAAGGCACAGAATTATCTCCAGTCCGCAGAAATTGACAGGATGGTTGGCCTAGAGAATTTCTATGGGAAAATTAATTTATTATCTCAAGTTAATCTCCTTGTGACTTGTAATATTTTTAAACACTGCTCAATTTCTTTTTATGAAACTTAGAGACATGACTGAGAGTAATGTATAATAATAAAATTTATATACTGTAGATAAATAGATGATAGTATTGCTAGATATAGTTGTAAAAATGAATGAAACTACTGATCAGTAGTCCAAATGCTTTCAAGAAAACATCCTAATATATTTTGTAGCAGAAGGCCAAGTATTGAAGTTCACATTTCCCTATGTTAATGTCTAGATGTTTTAAATCTACTTTGGCCCTCTATTATAACACCTATTTGTACACATAACATTTATTCATCATAACAAATACTGTATGAATATTATGTATATGCATTTGCTCTTAGAACGGGCTACTGCAATGTCTTAAATGTCAATTCTTTATTTATTTGTCCATTTTTCCTTTATCTCAATTTTTTCTGAAAGCAAGGATTATTAAAATACTATTTGAGTTTAACCATGAATCAACATAAGATCAGGTCAGAATTTTTCTGTGTTGAGGACATTTAGATTTCACCAGGTCTTAGGCATTTGTCTGTATTCATTGTGATTGGAACCTAAGTGACATTTTAAAAAACATATTAAACACAGCTTATTATATTAGTGAAATTATATTAGTGAGCAGATAAAAAAATTGTGGGGAAAAAATCTTCATTCTGAAATAATAAAATTGGTGCAGTCTAATCAATTTACTCCACTTTAACAGAATATCTAACAAATATTTAAATTTTTGTAACGGAAAGAAAGAGGCCCTAAAAGTATCATTATTTATTTATTTATTTATTATTTGGCTTTATAAACTGCTCCCTTTCCCCAAAGGGACTCGGGGCGGTGCACAGGAAGTTAAAAAACATATAAACATAACAATTATAAATAATTAAAACTGAATTAAATAATTATCCCCTGTGCTAAAATTTTAAAATCATTAAAACTGTTACCCCGTTTAAAACCCAATTAAAACAATTTGAGCTTCAGACTATAGGCTAAGTGAAGTAAATTAGGCCAGGCCGGCCTGATGGAAAAAAATAGATCTCCTGCCTCCTGCCCCATACATCCCTTCGTCCGATCCGCTCCCACAGAGAGGGCCTTCTCCGGGTGCCGTCGGCGGGGCAATGCCGGTTGGCGACACCCAGGGGAAGGGCCTTCTCTGTGGCGGGCCCGTCCCTCTGGAACGACCTACCCCCCGACCTTCGCACTATCTTGGACCTCCGCCTCTTCCGCCAACGTCTTAAGACGTATTTATTTCAGCAAGCCGGCCTAGGATAGCCCCCGTTTCTGACTTTTTTAAAAAACAAAAACAAATTATAATTTGCTAATGGTTTTTAACATGGGTTTTAGCACGGGTCAATTAATTTAATTCATTTTAACTGATATTTATTGTATTTTGGGGTTTTTAATAATGCCTGTGCGCCGCCCTGGGTCCTAACAAGGAGAAGGGCGGGGTATAAATTTAATAAAATAAAATAAATAAAATAAATCTTTAATTTCTGGTGGAAGGAACGGAGGTCCGCAGTTGTTCTAAGATCGGGGGTAGGTCGTTCCAGAGGATTGGGCCCACCACAGAGAAGGCCCTTCCCCTGGGCGTCGCCCGCTGGCATTGCCTAGTGGACGGCACCCGGAGAAGTCCCTCTCTCTGGGAGCAAATCGGCCGAAGGGATGTATGGGGTAGGATGCGATCCCGCAGATAACTAGGTCCCGTGCCATGGAGCGCTTTAAAGGTGGTAATCAACACCTTGAAGCGCACCCGAAAGGCCACAGGTAGTCAGTGCAGCTCGCGCAGGAGCGGTGTTACATGGGAGTACCTAGAGGCTCCCAAGATTGCCCGCGCGGCCGCATTCTGGACTAGCTGTAGTCTTCGGGTGCACCCCAAGGGGACCCCCATGTAGAGAGCATTGCAGTAGTCTAGTCGGGATGTGACAAGCGCATGAGTGACTGTGCGAAGGGCGCCCTGGTCCAATAGCAGACGCAACTGCCGCACCAGGCGAACCTGGTGGAATGCCCCCCTGGCCACGGCCATCACATGGTCTTGCATAGACAGCCAGGTATCCAGGAGAATGCCTAAGTTGCGTGCCTGATCCACGAGGGCTAGATGTTCACCCCCTATGACCAGTGATGGAGTCAACTGGTTGTACCGGGACGCCGGAAACCACAGCCACTCGGTCTTGGATGGGTTGAGTCTGTTCCTTCCCACCCAGACCCGCACGGCTTCCAGACACTGGGACATCACTTCGACGGCATCGTTGGGGTGGTTTGGGGTAGAAATGTACAGCTGTGTATCATCAGCGTACAGATGATACTCTACCCCAAAACCACGGATGATCTTACCCAGCGGCTTCATATATGTGTTGAACAGGAGCGGCGAGAGGACCGACCCCTGAGGCACCCCACATGTGAGGGGTCTCAAGGTCGACTTCTGCGCTCCTGCCCACAAAAATTGCGATCGGCCGGAGAGGTAGGAGGAGAACCACCATAAAACGGTGTCCCTCACCCCCAACCCCTCCAGTCAATGCAATAGGATACCATGGTCGATGGTATCAAAAGCCGCCGAGAGGTCTAATAAGACCAGGATGGAGGAACAACCCCCATCTCTGGCCCTCCAGAGATCATCCACCAATGCGACCAATGCTGTCTCAGTGCTGTGCCCGGGCCAGAAGCCGGACTGGCATGGGTCCAGATAATCAATTTCCTCCAGGTGACAGGGAAACTGTTGTGCCACCACACTCTCTACAACCTTCGCCAAAAAGTGAAGGTTGGAGACCGGACGATAATTTACTAACAATGCTGGGTCCAGGGAAGCCTTCTTGAGGAGAGGTCTCACCACCGCCTCTTTCAGGATGGTAGGCAAGAACCCCTCATTCAAGGAAGCATTCACTACTTACTGGAGCCAGCCTCATGTAACCTCCCAGGATGCCAGCACAATCCAGGAGGTCCAATAAACATGTGGTGGCTCTCAGTCGCCCACGTAACCTGTCCATATCTTCGGAAGTAACAGAGTCAAACTCCTCCCAAGAAGGTGTCTCAAGACCTGCCTCCGACAGTCCCTCCAGACCACTTTCGGTGGAGACCAACTCGCTCCGAATCTGAGCGATTTTATCCTGCAGATACTCTCCAAATTCCTCTGCTCTGCCCTGCAGAGGGGCTTCCTGCTGCCTCTGATGAAGGAGGGAGCGGGTCACCCCAAACAGGGCGGCAGGGCGGTTCTCTGCGGATGCAATAAGAGTGGCACAATGATGGCGCTTGGCCACTCTCATCACCACAAGGTAAGTCCTCAAATGTTACCTGTGTTCGGTCGGATTCAGATTGTGTGGATCTCCATCTCCTCTCTAGGCATCTCTTGTGGTGTTTCATCACTCTTAGCTCCCCGGTGAACCAATGAGCCTGGGTGGCTCTCCGCCACAAGAGAGGCTGCAAGGGTGCGACCTGATCCAAGGTTCCCGTGGCCGCAGTACTCCATGCAGCCACTAGGTCCTCCATCAGGGCATGGGTCAGGGTCACAGGTAATGGCCCAAGCTCCATCTGGAACTTCTCAGGGTCTATCAGGCGTCTGGGACGGAACCACCTAGGAATTTCTGGTTCCGCCTCCCCGCGGTGGTGGGGTGTAGCGGTTAGAAAGTCGAGCCAGAGAAGTGAGTGATCCGACCATGACAGGGGTATGATGGCTAACTCCCCTACACCAAGATCACTCATCCACTGGCCAGAGATGAAAATCAGATCCAGCGTGTGTCCTCCCTCGTGTGTGGGGCCCTCAATTACCTGGGTCAGGTCCATGGCCATCATGGAGGCCATGAACTCCCGAGCTACCTCGGTTGATTTGCCGACTGATGGCAGGTTAAAGTCCCCCAAGACTACAAGTCTGGGGGTCTCAACCGCCACCTCATAAATTGGCTGATTTTGTCTTCTGCATATGAAACTGCTCAAACTGAGCTAAATGGACTTTTGAACTCATCTTGTGCATCTTCTGTCTCTGAATCCTTAAATGTTAAATATTTTATTAGGCATATATATGGAAATACATGTGAGTGTATGCCTATGAAAAAAGCAGACACAAATTTTTATCTTTACCCCATTTTTTTCAGATGCCACCATCATCAACACTTCTTGATTTAAAACATAAGTTTCACAAAATATGTAAGTATCTAATTTTTTTATTTAGTTATCAAATTTAGAGATCTCACTTTAAATTAAATTACTATCTTACTATGTGTTTGGTCCAAATTCATCAGAGAGTTCAGAGCAAGCTATATAGGTAGAATATTTGCAGATTAAACATGCTTCAGAAAGTGCTAGTATAAAGATATTGGGTTATATTATTTCCTTTTGGTGGTGGTGGAAATTCCACACTTTTAATTATGTTGGTAAAGATGAGTTAATCAGTAGTACATACCTCATCAAATATGATTTCTAGCTGGATATATTTCATTCTGCTAATAAGCTCCCCCCCAAAACAATGTTGCAGTATGGAGAACTTTTTCCCATTACTTTTAATTCTTTCATACTTATCTACTTCTATTTCTTCTTCCCTTCTTTTCTATCTTGTTCCTGATTAAATTGTTCACATTACATGTCCATGATCATTCCCTTTCTGCTTAGACAACTGAGACTATAACATTGGAAATTATGATTATCTGCAGAGACTGAAGAATCCAACGACATAAGATTGCTGAGTTAAAATGTTAGTCCCTCCCTTCACTAACACTTCATGCATGTTATTAGTGCAGCATGTCCCTGTTACCTGAAATGAAGCTCTTGTCAGAGGTAGAAAAAGCAAGAGCCAAATTATTTTTTTCATAAAATATGAATTTTATATTTAATATTTCCTGAACTGATATATGGAAACACTCTTCGCTTGATCGATACCAGTAATGGTATTCTATTTTCTTCACTACCGATTCGGTAATTGGAGTGCACAAGTGAGCAGAAGATCCTTGGTGGCATCTGCGTGGATAGGCCTCGCATCACCATCACTACCAGTTCGCCCGACCTGGTGCGAACGGGCAACATACCACCTCTGATCTTGCCATCATATTGTGGTGTGCTGATAATCTTCCTTTTTAAAAAAAAGGATATTGTAGAAGGTATAATTCAATGTATAGGTGCAGAAGATTTGCAACTAGATTGATCAAAAACTGACACTTGCAGTTTTACTCAGTTCTCAGTTTTATTCATCCTTTCTGATATGTGCCCTGAGCTTCTTCTTTTTTTTAAATAAGCTTTAGGACAGATGTGACATTTCTGTCAACTAATTAAAAGTTAGTTGATTAACAATCTTCCCTTAAACCAGTGGATTCAAACTTGGCAATGGCTGCCTAGGAAAGTCTGAAAATTGAAGGCACACATCTTAAGTTTGTCAAATTTGAAAAACACTGCCTTAGACAAATAAACTGAATAGTTTCCTGGTTTGCTTTAAATTCAGTTGTGTAATTTGTTTATAAGATCTTACAGAAAAGGCAATTTTGGATAGCACAGAGTTCAGAGTACAGGTCATCCAACTCCCAAAGCCCTATCTTTAATCATTGACAATTCCAGAGGAAGATCTTGGGTTGGAAAGGGCCTCTTCCTAAAAATTATTGCCACCAAAAGAATTATAACTAGGCTAGGTAGGCTTATCTCATGATCTACTGTAGCATGTCAAATTGCCATATTTTGGCTGTTTTGAATTAATGATAAAAAAATCATATATTTTTTTACAAAGAAAGAAGCGCATTCATTGTTCATAAGAAATATATTCCTTAATCTGTTTTCTTATTCCATGTTATAACAATAGATTCAAATTCAGGATAGCTTCAACATAAAAAGACTTGTGCCTTTCATTCTTAGTCATGACCATCCAAATAAGCACCAGCTTTAATTAATTAACCTACCAATTAGGATTAAAAGCATTAATGTATTCAATCTTAATAAAAAAATCCCCATGGCCACGATTCATATTCAATATTATAGAGGATAAATTGCAATAGCTTATAAAAGCCAAGCTAGACAAAACGTATTACATGTTAATGCAAAATGTAAATCTGCCAATAAATCCATTTGTTAATGATAAACCACCAAATTATTTTCCTATGCTTTGATATATGAATCTAGTAATATCCTTGTATTAATATTTATTTATCTCTTATGAATATAAGTCAATTTCACTATGGAAAATGAAGAGAGACAATTCAGTCAGTAAAATACATCTCATCAATGTCACTGACTTCATTCTGAGGTTCATTTTGAAGCCTAGCCCTCCCATATTAAAATCAATGAACTTCAAGCTTGTTTGATTTTCTTAAGTTGTTCGGTTTGTGCATAAGAAATCAGAAATAAAATGTTGTCCAGGTGGTTTAGTTCATTTCCAAGAACATTTTCCAATTTGGGTAACAAAGAAATACAGAGTTGCCAAGTGATATCATTATCTGTTTTGCAGTAATTCAGAAGTGTTCGTGAGACTTCTCAGACACTAGATTCTCATCTGTCTTAAAGGACTTTTATTATGACCTTTGCTATTTCCGGACTGTCCAATCAGGTTCTGACATTTCTAGATCAATTTTACTTGCAGGGAATGTATCTTGTCTTGGCTGGCAATGAAGCATGGTCTTATAGCTTCTGTTCTGGAGATTGAGCTGACATACTTTCATCTCTCATTTAAATTCATATGTTTTGAGTTAGTATGAAACATAAGGTCAAAATTAATTTCTAATTAATATAACTTCTAGCAATATTCAATTTCCATCCACCCAAAATTACAATGTTGCTTTTTTTTTTAATTCTGTCCTTAAAACTCCTCCACTAGCAATTGACCAATCCAATAATGTTTCAGCTTTTGATGCACCTTTTCCAGAGCTAGTGGGAGACTGTATTCTTTCTATGAAATAGCAAGACGTTGAAAAATGAGCAACAAATGTATACAATTATTGTACATGTCTTTTGGAAAATTTTCAAAATTTGGGATTTGGAATACCTTTAATAAGAGATGGAATCTAGAATTTTGGTAAGAAATTCAAAATTCTGAAGAAGTTTAGATGAAGCATATCTTAACATTATGTTTGGATATTGACATGCATTTTTATCTTCATTCTTCATGACCAAGAAGATAGAATTTCTTAATAAACTGGTAATTATTGGGATGATTTTCTTCTTGGTAATTCATCATGATAAAAACAAACAACTTTATATTAATTCAGATTAATAGTTTTAAACATATTGACATGTTTCAAATTATTTACAACACAAAGCTTATCAAGCAGTTCATGCATTGCTTCTGTGCAATTTTCTGTGCAGTATTGGCAACAATTTGTAAAAACTTCAAAATAGCAAAATTCAGTTAGCAGCTGATCCCCAAAGCAAATTACATTTCTGGATCCCTATAATAAGCAGTGATAATTTGTTAATTACTCAAGTACCCCGTCCTACTATAAAGCAATATTACTGAAAACAATATTAAATTTCAGACTGATGAGGCCTGGGAGTAAAGTACATTTTTCACTTATTTGAGAACAGGTCCACAATGGTACCCATCTCGGATAGGCCTGCGACTAGAACGCAGTAAGTATTCATTTTCCTTTCAAAATATTTTAAAGTCTCTTTTCCCTGAGGAAAATCATCCATCCCTACATTACTACATATTGTATAGATTTAAGTACACATATTTTCTGTTGGAGTACATAAATATCTGCTTTGACACTACAGAAAATGCAATTCCAAAAAGTGAATCATTGAAATATTTGTATATAGAATATAGAATAACAGGAATGAAAGGGACCTTGGAAGACCTTCTCTCATAATAGCATTTCTTCCTATATATTTATATTTTTCTCGAACAGAACAAAAACGTGCCTTACACTCAGTTGTTTAACCATGAATCAGGAATTTTCTTTTAGCAATATACTTTGTTAATAAGCTTTTCACTAATATTGGCAAGAGTTAGAAAAAATTGTCTACCTCTTTTAACTGAGAGCTGGTGAACTGGTATGTTGAAAAACAGTTGAGGTGCCCCCTTGGCCTTTCCATGGGAACCTCAAATACTTTTGATAATGGGGGAGATGTGAAGGAACATATAGAGGATTCTAACTCACTTCCTCATTCTTCATCAAAGTGTTCCATAAATGCAAACCAGGCTGAACAAAGAGAATGCATATCCTTCCTACTTATATATATATAATCCTCTATATAAGTACTAGCGGTACCAGGCCACGCGTTGCTATGGCCCAGTCTGTTTAAATGGCCAACCAACCTGTGTACACACAACCACTGTATAACCCCCAACCTACCTACCTACTGTATTTCTTACTCTCTTCACCTACCTACCTACCAACCTACCTACCTACCTACCTACTGTATTTCTTACTCTCTAACACTACCTACCTACCTACTGTATTTCTCCCTCTCTCTCTATTCCTCTACCTACCTACCTACTGTATTTCTCTCTATCCCTCTACCTGCCTGCCTACCTACCTACCTATCTACCTACCTACTGTATTTCTCCCCTCTCTCTCTATCCCTCTACCTACCTACCTACTGTATTTCTCCCTCTCTCTTTCTCTCTCTCTTCCTCTACCTACCTAACTACCTACCTACCTAGTGTATTTATCCCTCTCTCTGTCTATCACTCTACTTACCTACCTAGTGTATTTCTCTCTCTCTCCCTCTCTCTATCCCTCTACCTACATAGCGCAGTTGTCAGGGCACAGCTTTACCCAGCGGCCTCATCGCTCAAGAGCCGCCGCTGTCACTTCTCCTGCCACCGCCACTGTTGGAGTCCTTTTCCCCCCCAAGGGGAAGCCAGGTTGGGCCAATGGGCCCCTCCACTGCAGGAGTCGCCCTGCAGCTGCTGTGGCCCTACAGCTTCCTTGTCACTTCACTATCCTTTTAACTCCCGCAATGTGAGGAGAAGCTGCCTGGTGGCTGATGCTGTTGTCCTGGCCCAGGGAGGTGCATGCACTGATTCCTGCATTGCCCTTGGCAATGCGCCACCTCAAGGTCGTTCACACATGCGTATATGTCACCAGGGCCACAGGGCCTTGTTGGAAGGGTCCTACAGCTCCTTCGTTCCCTCACTGCCCTTTTAACTCCTGCAGTGTGAGGAGAAGCTGCCTGGTGGCTGCTGCTGTTGTCCTCGCCCAGGGAGGTGCATGCACTGATTCCTGCATTGCCCTTGGCAATGCATCACCTCAAGGTCGTTCACGCATGCGTATATGTCACCAGGGCCACAGGGCCTTGTTGGAAGGGTCCTACAGCTCCTTTGTTCCCTCACTGCCCTTTTAACTCCTGCAGTGTGAGGAGAAGCTGCCAGGTGGCAGCTGCCATTGGCCTCACCCAGGGAAGTGCATGTGCTGATTCCCGCATAGCCCTTGGCAACGCACCACTCAAGGCCTTCATGTGCATGTATATGCCGCCAGGCCTGCAGGGCCTTGTTGGAGAGGTCCTACAGCTCCTAACTTTTGGCCGTTAGAAATGTGACATCACGCACACATGTGCGTGATGCAACAGCTGGGTGGGAGGAGCTTCAGGGAGGTGAAAACCTCAGAAGTGCGTACCTTTTACACAGGGGTGGGTTCCTAAGGGTTCCCACTCGATCCCGCGAGCCCGTTGGTCAAATTTACCAATCCGTAGCGATCCCGTTGGACCGTGGACCCGGAAGTAACTTCTGGAACGCATGGCTTGCTCCGTCACTCACATCTCACTCGCTCCCCTGCCTGTCTGATTAAACCAGCCCAGCCACACGCTCACTGATTGGCTGGCGTCCAGCCAATCAGTGAGCGGGCTGGAGGCGACCCTTGAAAAGCATGGCGCCAACAGGCAACACTTTGATCCACCTTCCAGCAGCTTGCTGCTTACTGTAGGTAAGCAACTTCACTTAGGGGGGCGGCGGGAGGCTAGCTTATACCAGCTCGTGGCATTGGGGAGGGTGGGGAAGGGCTTCCAGGCTTGCCTCCCGAAAGCCGTGAGCTGGCATAGCCACGTGGCCGAAATGTGCGGTGGCGCGGGGGTAGGGGCTGTTGCCGCTAGCCGTGAGGTGCTAAAATCGCTAGCCGGTGGTGGAAACAGGCGTGGAGGAGTGCCCAGGACGCTTGCGAAGTTCGCACGTGTCCCCCTACACTCTTCCGTGCACCTTCCCAAGACCAGCGATCGCTAAAATTGCTGCCCGGCCTTGGGAACGGGCACGGAAGAGCGTGGGGGGATGTGTGTGAAGTTTCGCATGCGGCCCCTGCGCTCTTCCGTGCACCTTCCCAAGACCAGCAATCGCTAAAATTGCTGCCCGGCCTTGGGAACGGGCACGGAAGAGTGTGGGGGGATGCGTGTGAAGTTCGCACGCGGCCCCTGCGCTCTTCTGTGCACCTTCCCAAGACCAGCCAGCGATTTTACCCTTGGCGCGCCTGTGGGGGGGGGAGCTTTGTGCAGCTATCGCTAGGTGCGCAAAGTCGTCCCAACCCCCTGGAGCCGCCGGGCCCGGGCCTTTCTCAACATGGCTAGTGATGTCTCCTGCCGCCGCTAACGTGTTGAGAAAGGGACCCTTCATAAACTGGCCCTTTAAATTTCGCATGCCGGCATCCTTCCCCCGCTCAGTGGCGTGAAATTTAAAGGGCCCTGCTTTGAATCTGCCTTT
Organism: Rhabdophis nuchalis; assembly: GCA_039707465.1. Lineage (NCBI taxonomy): Eukaryota > Metazoa > Chordata > Lepidosauria > Squamata > Natricidae > Rhabdophis > Rhabdophis nuchalis. Next base: position 110,665,591 of record CM077647.1, on the reverse strand, counting down.
CACACGCGGGGGGTGGGGGGAGGCTAGCTTTCACAAGGGAAGGCCTTCAGGCCTTCCCTTGCGAAAGCCTTGAGCTGCCTTATCTCACAATGGCCAAAAGCCCCCCAATTCCCCCCTCTCTCAGCCTCACCTGGCTAGCTGCCTCCCTTCTCCCTCTAGTCAGGTAAGTTTACTTGTGTCCTGTTGCCTCGTTGCCTGCCTGCTCCCTGCTGCATCTCTCATCGGAGAGCTGTTGATTCTGCCTCGTGGTAAGTGACCTGGGTTTTTTTCCTCTTATTTTTTTAATGATTTTTAAAGATTATTTTATTGATTGTGCATATAATTTTTTAAAATCATTTTACTTAACTGTATTGAATAGAGAATTTTTAAAAATGGTTTACTTCAATTTATTGTGTGTGGGTTCTTTTTTTAAATTGTTTTAGACTATTTTTAAAAAAGATTCTATGAAAAACAAATTAATATAAACCATTTTTAAAAATTCTATACTCACTACTTTAAAATTTATTGAGTAGAGAATTTTTTTAAATGGTTCACTTCAATATATACAGTGGTACCTCGGTTCATGAACGCCTCTGTTCACGACCAATTCGGATTACGACCAAAAATTTCCCAAAAAATGTGCCCCGGTTCACGAACACCGTTTCGGTTCACGAACGGAAAAGTTCGTAAAAATACGCTCCGCTTCACGAACTCCGCCTCGCTTCACGAACTCCGCCTCGCTTCACAAACTCCGCCCTCGCATCACGAACAGAAAAGTTCGTAAAAATGCTCGGATTCACGAACCCCACCTCGCTTCACGAACCGGAGCCGCGGGCATTTTAAAAACAAGGTCAGAACGGATTAACCGGATTTACATTGAACCCTATGGGAAACTGTGCCTCTGTTCACGACCAATTCTGTTCGCGAACAGAGTCAGTTCAAGAATCACGACCAAAAAACAAGGTCGGAACGGATTAACCGGATTTACATTGAACCCTATGGGAAATTGTGCCTCGCTTCACGACCAATTCGGATCGCGAACAGAGTCAGTTCACGAATTAAGTTCGTGAACCGAGGTACCACTGTAGTGTTATTCTACCCTTAATATGGTTATATTTTAAATTATTACAAGGAATATCTTTAAATGGTTTCAGTATGCTTTATTGCTGGTAGAATACCTTGCAATAGTGTCATTTTGCGGAATGCTTAACAATGGTTTTTAAGGATTTTTTTATTTGTAAAATATCTTTTTTAATTATTTTAGGGAATTTTTATTTTGTAATTGTTTATAAAATATTTCTTTTTCAAGAAATGTTATTCCTTTTTGCAAATGTTTTCTTTAAGATGCAATATGTTGCTTTTAAGTGTTCAGACCAGGTTTATAAAGTGGCTGCTTTTCTATGGGTTGCCAGGTTTGTGCAAGGCATCTTTGCCAGAAAGAGTGTTTCATCTCCTGTAGTAGTTGTACACATTAATAATGATATATTTTAGTGACCATTCCTTACATAATTGGTGTTGTCTTTCATACTTTTGGATTTCTATTTTCTGTTTCTGTTACTTAGCAATTGCTAAAACAAATCCCACGTGAAAAAATATTCAAAGCCTTCTTGATTTTAATTGTCACTTTATTTATTCCTGCACATTGTAGTATTTATTCATTTTCATATCTGTTTTTCCACTGTTGTACAAACATAATTCCAGCAGCTGCTAACATTCCCACCCGGTCACATGGCCGGCAAGCCACTCCCACCCGGTCACATGGCCGGCAAGCCACTCCCACCCGGTCACATGGCCAGCAAGCCACTCCCACCCGGTCACATGGCCGGCAAGCCACTCCCACCCAGTCACATGGCTGGCAAGCCACTCCCACCCGGTCACATGGCCGGCAAGCCACTCCCACAAGGCAGGCCACACCCACAGAATATGTTCCAAAAATTTTGAAACCCACCCCTGCTTTTACATTTGTGCTGCATGCACATGGCACAGGTGTGCCAGCCACACAAACTGTACATATGATTGCTTCAGAAGTTCTTGGGAACATTGTGTGAAAATTGGTGGTGATTGGTGCAGTACTTTCTGAAATTAGCGGCTTTGCACAAACTATTTTAAATTTTTATTTATATAGATATTCCATGTTTATGATGATCATTTCCTCCTGGCCTATATGTGCAAATGTGAAACATCTTACTCTGTCCAATTTCCTTGCTGAAATTAGTAATAGCAAATTGGAAATTATGTGAAAAGACTTCCTGAAAGAACATGTATTTATAACTACCATAACTATAGTCAGACTAGGAAAATAAAGCATCAGACAGAAAGTATTAGAACATATAAGATAAGCAAGAGTTGAGAAAACCTACACAGATGGCAAAGTCAGTATGATTCTTTACCATGCGTATAACACTAAAAGACATGTCCAGAGAGAGTAAAAGGAGGAAAATTTGAGCTACAGTAGTACCTCAGAGTTATTACCCAGATAGAAACTGTTACCAGGGTGACTTTAGTTGCATTGATTCTATAGCATCTCTGAGCCTACTGATAACAAAGACCAGTGATAATACAGACAACATTAGGAATTTCCTCTGTGTATTTCTTTATCTCTCACTTTCCTGGTTGCTTTTGTCTTCCTAACACACTTGATATTTGATGCCCTGTCTAATGGTATATAACTAATAAGGAAAGTTGCTTGACCAACTTTCCCCTCTTTCTTTTAATAATCCTTCCTTCTGTTAAAGTTACAAAGAACTGCTGCACTAAGTTATTGCTCAAGTTACATTTTTACTCAGATTACATTTTTACGTTTTTACTCTGGAGATACACAGTCAGAAAATACTGTAGTTTATTAAAAGGCACCCAAGTAAACACTCTATCCCTGATGCAGAATTACTAAATCCTCATGCTTGCATTCATTAGTGGTTTAGGGATTGCTGGTATATTTGACAATTTCATTTGGTATTATAGAAAAGCAATTTCATTTGTTAGGGTTTTTTTTAGCAGAATTTCTTTCTGCTCATATATATTAACAGGAAAATATTGTTCAAAATGTAATTGTTTCCTTTTCTTGTTTTTTTTTTCAGATGGGCCGTATTTAAAAGATTCTGCTAATGTGAAGAGTCTTGCAGCATCTTCTATTATTACACTGTATTTCACAGACATGGGACAGCAAGTTAGCTGGATAACAGTAAGTATAACTTTTGTAGAAGTACAAATATATACACAGAGCCAAATTCAATACTAAAACAGCTCCTAGCTGTTTGATTCTTCTATTGTTGTTTACTTTTTGTTCAGTAATGTCTGATTCTCAGAGACAGCTTGAACATGCCGCTATTGGTTTCTTGGCAAGGTTCTCTCCCCCTCCCTCCCCCAAGAAATGGCTTTCCTTTGTCTCCTTCCAAGACCTACAGTCACCAAGCTGACTTTGAGCCTAAGGCTGGCCTAGAACAGTAGAGTAGAGTAGAGTAGAGTAGAGTAGAGTAGAGTAGAGTAGAGTAGAGTAGAGTAGAGTAGAGTAGAGTAGAGTTTAACTGATTGTTTAAATTTGTTTAGACAAGCAATTTATTTACTTGCTTATTTGGTTATACACTAATATACTTGCTAGTTTGGTTATATGCCTACTCAATCCAGTTCTTAGTTTAAATCCTAAATCCAAGGAATATGGAAAAAACGATGTCCTTAGAAAACTAACCGAGGGGCAGATTCTCCTTAAATAGCACCATTATTTAAGCTTAAAAGAGAGAAAAGAAGAGAAGAATAATCATCTTATAAATGTGTATATTACATACATATTAATCATAATGAAAGGCAAAACCCCAAGCATGTCAAAGTGTCTTCAAAATGATAAATTTTGTAATTTTTAAACTGAAAGGGGAACAGACTTGCTTGATGATTCTCAAAAAATCCACAGGTGAGAGTAGGCATGGACTTTGATTTCATAAATTAAGAACACAGCATTGTGGCAAATGGCACACATCTGTATAAATAAATGGATTCAAAGTTAGGCTACTGACATGTTAGATGATACAAAGTAAAAATGCAGCTTATTGGAGGATTGAATTAATATTTTTAATGTCCACGAAAATTATTAATTTGTGAAAGGTTCTATTGGCTTGCCAACGGTGTGTGTGTGTGTGTGTGTGTGTGTGTGTGTGTGTGTGTGTGCCCTTTTTCATCCTCACGAAAGCATACCACCATGGCCCCAGTTATCACCTTGAAGTCCTCCCCCTATTTTGAACTTGAATTTTATCTAGCTCGACCCCTGATATAATATTTATATGTAGATTTTGTTTCATATTTTACTTGCAGACTGATCAAAGTCCTTTTGTGAGGATTATAGTGGTTTTCTAAGTTTGAGATATAAATAATATCTATATGTATATATACGATTACCTCATACCATAAGATGAAGAAGACATTAAAAAATATTCATCTTTCTTTACAGAAGCATTCCAACTAGGTCACCAACAAATGGCTTTTATTTTTTATAGTTTAAAACCAAATTACCACTAATAGTAACCTCATATTAACTATAGAATATGATAAATGAACAATAGACCCTTCTAGATGAAATACCTTAAAAAAAAAAAAGATCAATTATAATGACACAAAAGTGGGACTCAAACTTCAGATTTTACAGAATTTTCTTAGGAAGAATGTTTTGAAAAGTTGAGCATGCAGGAAAAAAACAAGACAGTGTAAACATTAAACCAGATGTCACAGCCAAAAGATCTTTTGCTAAGCTTTCAGTAGTTCAATTCATTTGTTAAAGAAAGGTGCATTAGATGTCTAGTTTCACCCAGCATACAAAACTTTCCAGTTTACAGTTCTGAAAATGCAAAAGACATTGATCCCCAATTTGTTTTTTGCTGCTAACTAAAAATGCTGAGTCATTACCATCACTGTAGGATGAATTTGAATGAATCAGCCAGGCATATGAACTTTGTGGTCTGAACTGAATATTAACTCTGGTATTCATGGAATCAAGCGTCACATTCCTGTCCCTCTTCTATCTTTCAGTCATGTATAAATAGATGATATATAGAAGCATACTTAACATTCAGTACATTTTGTATCAGCTGGATTTGACCTCTTTTGTGAAAATTCAGCCTGCTTCAATACTTTCAATTTAGGAAACCAAGTCAAGAGTATTAAATAATACAGAATGCAGATATTTTTCTTTCTGAAAACATAAGAGCAATAAGTAAGTATGACAAGAATCTAAGTGTCCAAGTGGACCACCATTTAAGTATGCCAGTAGTGTTCTGCCAAAAAGGCCAATATAGTCTTATGTTAAGTCAGCAGATGATTAGCATTAAGATCATGAGTGATAGTGATAGTACTGCTTTTTACTGCAACAGTGAAGCTGCATTTGGAATGCTGTTTTTCAATTCTGGTCACAATGATACAGAAAAAGATGCTGAGAGTAGAGAAAGTGTGCAGAGAAGCTAAATATGTCTACAATATCAAATAGAAGGTGATATGAAAACCATCTTCCATTTTGTGAGAGTCTGTCCCAAAGAAGAAGGGGTAGACTAATTCTTTTATATACAATTCTTTTAATATAAATTGTTTTAAAAAGCCTTTGCAGTCATTTTTAAGCATCATAAATGATTACTGAAACTTGATGTAGTCTTTACTTTCAAATGGTGTCAAATCTAATTTTGGTGCTCCAAAAATTCAAATCACATTTTGAATTGAATCTTGTCTGCATCACAGTTCAAATCTGAACCAGATATTAGGTATTTTTCATTCTTACTAATTTATCATCAAAATAACATTAAGCAAATTTCTTCCTCTTCTCCTTCCCTCATTTCTTTCTCCCTTTCTTCCATCCTTCCCTGCTATCCTATATTTCTACCTTCATTTTCTTCCCCCCTTTCTTCCTTGCTTTTCCTCTCCCTTCTTCCCTCTTTACTTCCTTCTCCAGATTTCTACAATTTAGTGCTGTAGCTTCAACCCTTTTGAAAAGTCGTGTTTCGATTGATTGAATATATTCTGCAATACTCTGTGTTACTCTGATTCTTGGTTCAATTCAAAATTTAATAATAAATTTTCTACATAATATACATTTCACATTTAATTCCTTTTTGGATGATAACAATGGTAATCACTATTTTTCCTCTCAAGACTCACAGCTCTTTTCCAGGGCTTTTGGATCACAAACCTGGAATTCTGTGACATCACATGTTGCTAGTAGAAATAGAGGTAGTCTGTCCGTGGTGATAATAGCTACATAGATGGACATCTGGCTACATAGCTATACACTACTTTCTGACATTTGCTTGTGGCTCTCTGATATGGCAGATCTTTTGTGGGCCATAACTGTTCCATGAAAGAACAATTGAAATCCTTTGCTCTAAAGCCATATTTTTAGTTGTCAAATTTTTATTCTTAGCAACAACATGTTATATGATTGTAACTCTGCCTCATTGATTCAAACAGGATATCTGATATTATTACAATTGCATTGGAAAATAAAACGGTATTTTGATTGTACTTACTAAGCTCTTGTGTCTGTAAATTTTGACTGGGTGAAACGCTGCATCATAGGACAAATTGTTTTCAACCAAGGAATCTAAATCAACAATTGAATAGAGATCACAACTGCATCTACTAAAAAGTTATCAGACGAGAGGGATTTTATGTATAAACCCATTAGAGAGTCTATATTGTATAGAGGCTTTTTGACATATTTAGGAATTCATAACTTTGAGGAGGGTAATAGGTGAATTGCTCCATCAATCCTTGCACTTTAATTTATCCCATAGTGAGCTGTTAATACATTTGCTGGCCTAATGCTTAGGGCAGTGATGGCAAACCTATGACACGCATGCCACAGGCATGCCACAGGCGGCACATGGAGCCATTTGTCAGGGCACACAAGGCGATGCCCTGTCAGCTGGCAAGCATGCGCATGCGAACTGAATTCTCCCTTTTTTTCATGCTTTTTTCACCCTCCCCAGGCTCCAAATTCTTTATAGGAGCCTGCGGAGGGTAAAAAGAGCCTCCCCCGCCCTCTGCGCCCACAGAGGCCCTCCGGAGGCTTCATGAACTTCCCTAAAACCTCCGGAGCGCTCAAAATGATGCTGCAAGCATTCAGAGGTCATTTCCTGTTTCAGCGGCGCGTCACTTTGAGTGCTCCGGAGGCTTCAGGGAAGCCTCCTGAAGGTCGCTGAAGCCTCCGGAGGGCCTGGGAAGCCTCTGGAGCACTCAAAATAATGTGCCATCGAAACCAGAAGTGACCTCTGATTTGCTTGCAGTGTCATTTTGAGTGCTCCAGAGGTTTCAGCCTAAAAAGGTTTACCATCGCTGGCTTAGGGCAAAGCAGAGCCTGGCTACAGTGAAAGAGCAAATTTAGATTGGCCTACTCTGTAATGTTTCAAGGGCTAGAGCAAGGAGGTGTGGTAAGTCATGACCTTTTGGTTTTTGCTGAAAGAGCTATAAAACATTTCTCAGGAATAGCTCTTATCTTACTGTTCTCATTGTATTAACCAACCTTTCTCTGTTCCTTTTTGTTTTTTGTGTTTTTCAGGTTTTTCTAACTGAATATACAGGTCCTCTTCTAATCTATCTGCTGTTTTATTTTCGCTTCTCAACTGTTTACGATGCAAAAGAAAGTGCAAGATGTTTACGGCATCCTGTGGTTCAGTAAGTAAGAGTGCCTGCATTTAAGATTTATTTATATAGACACAAAAATGTGTGCTTGGCGCACATACACACAGAGAGAATAGAGAGACAAAGAGAATAGGCTACTAAGCAAATGGATCATAGCAAGTTGTTTAGATTCTTTGCTATGATAGATTACATTTCAGCTACAATAAATTAGATTTGAGATTACAATAGCATCTGATTTTTTAAAAAATATGTTTATTTCTTATTCTTGATTATTTCTGCAGTTTGGCCTGCATCTGTCACTGTTTACATTATATCAGGCTTCTTCTGGAAACACTCTTCGTGCACAAGATTTCAGAAGGACATACACCACTGAAAAATATGATCAAGGTGATTAACATTCACAAAATATACTATAGAAATGAATAAGTATTAAAAAGTTATTATTTGTCTGTTGATGCATTTCTGTCCTTCTTTCTAAGTTATTCATATGTTGCATAAAATTCTCATCACAACAACCCCTTCAATTTAGATTGAAGAGCCTCAATGGCGCAGTGGTTAGAGTGCTTTACTGCATGCCACTTCTGCTGAATATCAGCTGCCTGCAATTTGGCAGTTCAAATCCCATCAGGTTCAAGGTTGACTCAGTCTCCTAAGATGGGTAAAATGAGGACCCAGATTGTTGGGGACTCTGTAAAATCACTTAGAGGGGCTGTAAAGGCACTATAAAGCGGTATATAAGTCTAAGTGCTATGGCTATTGCTAGACTAAGAAAGAACGATAGGTGAAAGTCAGCAAATTATTCTGAGAACATAATTGCAGTGTACAGGTTGACTTACAACACTTCATTTAGTGACCATTCAAAGTTACAATGGCACTGAAAAATATGACACGATCATTTTTCAGGTATAACCTTTCCAGCATCCACATGATGATGTGATCAAAATTTAGATAGCCAGATTCATATAACAACTGGGTTACTAGCTTATCAACTGCAGTGATTCACTTAACAAATGAGGCAAGAAAGTTTGTAAAATGGGACAAAATTCACTTAACAAATATGTCCCAATAACAAAAATCTTGTTCTCAATTATGGTCATAAGTTGAGGACTACCTGTATTTGTGTGTGTTTTATATATATATATATATATATATATATATATATATATATATATATATATATATATATATATATATATATATATATATATATATATATATATATATATATATATATATATATAATCATGGATATCTGGATGGGCAGGCAGGTAGACAGGCAGAGAGAGAGAGAGAGAGAGAGAGAGAGAGACAGACAGACAGACAGACAGACAGACAGACAGACAGACAGACAGACATATGTGTGCACGCACGCACACACACACACACGCACACACACTGTATATAAACTTAACTGGCAATAAGACACTTCGTTTCTATTTCTCTGCAATCATTACTATTCTGTCCTGTCCTGCCTTACCATGTCATGTCCTGTCCTGTCTTATCATGTTCTGTCATGTCCTGTCCTGTTCTGTCCTATCCTATCCTATCCATTTCTTTTTGTCATGCAAACCGTAAAGCCTGCAAAAATTTTAAAGAAAAGAATATCTTCATTTTAATTTATGTATTTATTATTACAAAGTACTATTTTTAAGAAATTTTAACACTAAATACTGGTTTATATTTCATCTAAGATGTTATTTTTTTTCTTTCAATCTTTTATTCAACTGTTATTCTTTTATACATGCATTACAAATTATATCAAGAGGGCAACCTCATTTGCATTTGAAGTTAGCAACCAGAGAAATAAAAAAATATAACATTTAAGAATTATAATTTTTGAAATTATTTTTTAAAATGTTTTTATTTTTATTTTTGGAAGCTGAAAGTGTTTGAAATGTTTAACTTTAAGAATTTTTAACATTTTTAAAAAATATTTTGAAATTTTGAAAATGTTTGAAATGTTTAATTTTTTTAAGAGAACTAGTCATGAAAAAAATAGTCATTGAAAAAGAGACTGATGCTGTTGTGATTTGCAAAATATGTTCCATATAGTATTCATGCTCATAAAATACTCAAATTACATTTGTACCAAATGTAAACTAAATGAAATACTTGAAGAAAAATTAAGGGTCTAGAGGCAACTTTAGCCACTCTGAGATGAGAAACTCCAAACAAAAGAAGACTTTATCTAAGCATGGTAAGGACCAAACAACTACTCAAAGAAATGAACCTATTATATAAACCTTTACAGGTAGACCGATAGCAATACGTCACTCATAGAAGAAAGCAACAACTAAGGAGACATGTTCTTGATGTTTTGTGCAGTCCAACTAAGGAGACATGTTCTTGATGTTTTGTGCAGCTGGAGCTGAGCAATTGATTTCATATCCTCTCTCCTGGAAGAAACTATGCAGACACTTGGAGAAGGGACATCATTTAGTATTCCCATGTCTGCAGAAAACTAGCCCAGACATTCCCAAGAGAAAAAAGGACATGTGTTTGAAGATTCACTTCTCAGAATAATAGAATCAGCATTTGTAAGTCAGGCAATCAATCTAGAGTGGTATCTTGTCTCCCAAGAGCAAAAATCAAATGTGTGATTGAGAGCCTTACTAAAATAATCAAGCATGCAGATTACTATTCCTTTCTTCTCTTTCATGTGGAGCCAAGGGATACAACAATGAACTTGAAAATAATATCAGGAAACTATGAGTAGCTCAGCATAAAAGCCAAAGAAGAGCATAAGTCATCTTTTCACCTGTATTTCCAATGGAAAGTCAACATCCAATGAGAAAACAGAGGATTTTAGAAATTTTAGAAATAATTTATTATATAAATAAACCATCAGCTTAAAGGTTGATGTCGTTGAGAAAAATTTGGATTCCTAAACCATGGTCTATATATTACCTACATTTATGGCTTCTGACAGGAGATGGGCTGTAATTCACAATAGCCAGGAAGAATGTATTTGGAAAATGATTGGCTCAGCTTATCCAAAGAGCTTTAAAGTAAAACTGAAGGGTTAAGGTGATGAATTTTTAGGATCTTTTGGACCTAATACAAAGCATAAACCCTAAGACAACCAATCAATCAATCAGGAGATAGAGAAGGAAAATTCAGATATAAAACAGGAGATGTAGGAAGCAAATCCAGGATCAGATGTTTATACACCAGTATTCAAAGTATGAGTAACAAATAGGATGAACCTGAAGTACTAATATACGAGGGCACATATTATAACGTGAAAAAAGTAAGGTTTTATGCTTAGGCAAGAAAAAACAAATGCACAGATATAGAATAGGTCAGTGATGACTAACCTTTTTTGGCTCGCGTGCCAAAAGTGGGGGAGCACAGGGGGGTCGTGTGTGGGCATGCCACACCCATAATGTTATGTGCATGACCCCCTGCTTTTGGTGCCTTATTTTTGCCCTCCCCTAGGCTCCAGAGGCGCTCTAGGAGCCTGGGGAGGGTGAAAACAGCCTCCCCTCCCCACCTCCAGAGGCTTGAGGAGCTTCCCTGAAGCCTCCAGAGGGCGAAAAATGGCCTCAAAAGAAGGTCTAAATCAGCTGGCCAGCGTACACATGCATGCTGGAACCGACAGGGGATTGCCTCACATGCCTTAAGAAATGGTTCCACGTGCCACCTGTGGCACCCCTGCCATAGGTTCACCATCATGGGAATAGGTGGTACCCGCAGATTTTACAATACCTTTCCCCTGTCACATCCACCAAGCCATGCCCACCAAGCAGAAGTGGGTTGCTAATTTTTTGACTACCAGTTTGGGTGTGTTCCTCTGCATGCTTGTGCATGTATGCAACACTTCTGTACATGTACAGAAGCATCCAGGCAGGTAGGCTGAGCCTCCCGCCGCTGCTACTACTGTTTCACCCCATCCGGGCCAAACCGGCAGCAACCCACCTCTGCCACCAAGCCATGCCATGCCCACCAAGTCACTCCCGCAGAACTGGCAGTAAAAAAATTTGAATCCCACCACTGCATCAGATATATAATATTTGTATTTCAGTTTTAGAATGCCCTTTAAAACTTTGGGAAAGTTAGACGGCTGAGGAGGGAGAAACACTGGCAACCGCTAAGAGTATTTTTTCTCCTCTATGAGTAACCTATCTTGCTCAGTAATGTCTATATGTTGAAATACATGATGAAAAAATCATAGTTCTTCCTATTTGCTAAATATCATTATTATTAATTGAAAAAACCCTTTCTAAAAGCATTTTGCTATCGGTAATTCATTGCAGGGTATATATAATTTCTACTTCCCAAAAGAAGGTGTTGGAGACAGTTTTGGTAAAGATAAAATATTCATTTTCCTTTTCATCGCCTCAATGTGAGCACTTTTGTTCTACTTGAAGAGAGTGGGTGATGAAGTGATAAGAGCCTGATGATGTAAGATATAGGAATGTAGGCCAAATGAAATGGATGGCTAAAATACTTACCCAGGAGAGGTCCAGAGACTATCTCCTTAATGTTCTCTAAAATATTTTAATTCTACTCCTATGCATTGTTTATTTCACAATTGTTCTTCCTGAGATCCACTGTATTTCACTTCACTATGTTACAGTGACATTTATTTCAGACTTGGAAACAATATAAAGACAGAGAAGAAGAAGTTTGCAAGAGCAATCTTCCTAATATTTATCTGAGTTATGCATAGTAAACTGGCTCAGCCAACTGCAATTACACCTGTGTAACTCTAATAAGGGGGATGGAGAACTTGCTTGCCTCAATCATATCAAATCAACATATTAGAGCCTTTTCAACCATACTTCTATTATTGTTAAATATTTTGTCACAAAAATAAATTCTTATATTCAAATTTCAAACATTTCAAACATCAAATTCATTTTATTATATCATAATAATCATTTTAGCCATTGACTATCTACTGCAGGATGAAGGCTTCTTCTGCATGTTTCTAACCTATACTATACTGTACTATACCATGCTATGCCATGCCATACCATTCCATAAAGTATATAATAATAATATTTCCTGCTCCTGCCTTCCTACCACCAAACAAGAAGGCTGTCTTCTCCCCCCCACCCATTCCTGATCCTGCCTTCCTACCACCAAACAGGAAGGTAGGCCTCTTTCTCCCCCACAAAGTGACATCCACAGGTTGTACTTGCCACACAAAATAGGGGACAAGGGGCTATTGCAAATCCAACAAACTGTAGAAGATGAAAAATGAAGTTACAGAAAAATTGCTGCAGGCTGTGAAAATTGAGAGCAGTAGAAAAATAACAGAAACAAGGGCAGAATATAAGGAAAATCAACTGGATGACAGATTAAATAGATGGAAAGCCAAAGCTTTGCATGGACAACACTTGAAAAACATTAAAGGAAAATGTGATGACAACTTGACATGGACATGGCTTAAGATGGGAACCATCAAGAAAAAAACAGAAGGTTTAATACTTGCTTCTCAAGAACAAGCACTACAAACTAATGCCATGAAAGTGAAGATACAAAATTCACTGATGATCCAAACTGCCAACTTTGCAACAACAAAGTTGAAACTGTTTCATTTTTAATATGTGAATGCAGAAAAATTGCACAAACTGATTACAAAGCTAGACATGACCGAGTTGCTAAATTAATCCACTGGTCATTATGTAAAAAATATGACCTACCTGTATCTAAAAAGTCATGGGAGCACAAAGTGGAAAAAGTTACAGAAAATGAGAAGGTAAAGATCTTGTGGGATCTTTCGAATACAGACAGATCATCATTTGGAACACAACACACCAGGTATCACAGTTGTAAAGGACCAAAACATACAATTTATTGATATTGCAATACCAGGAGATGCCCGAGTCAAAGAAAAAGAACTGGAAAAAATCACTGCAACCTGGCCATTGAAACTACCTGATTATGGATGAAACATGTAACAGTGATACCCATTGTCATCAGGGCCCTTGGTACCAAGTCCAAGAATTTTATAAGATACATCAACAAATTGCAGCTTCCTGCAACACCACCAGTGAAATTGCAAAAAACTGCATTAACATTGGAACAGTGTATATTTTAAGAAAGTACTTGGTGGATACTTAGAATGCTGGCAGCAACCCATATCAACCATTAGCACCAGTCAAGGGTATTTGTGAGGCATTTTTTGAATATTCAGTTGATTGAGTTTCGTGTTTAATGAATAATGTATAATCTTCATCATCATCATTGACAGATCAAATGGATGGAAAACCAAAAGTTTGCATGGACAGCATTTGAAAAATGTTAAAGAAAAATGTGATAACAACTTGTCATGGGTATGGCTTAAGAGGAACCTTAAGAAAGGTTCTTTTCTTAAGAAAGAAACAGAAGGTTTAATACTTGCTGCTCAAGAACAAGCATTACCAACTAATGCCATGAAAGCAAAGATACAAAAATCCACTGACAATCCAAACTACCAACTTTGCAATGACAAAGTTGAAACTGTTTCCCACTTAATATATAAGTGCATCAAAACCACGCAAACTGATTACAAAGCTAGACATGATCGAGTTGCTAAATTAGTCCACTGGTCATTATGTAAAAAATATTCCCTACGTGTATCTGAAAAGTCAAGGGAACATAAAGTGGAAAAAGTTATCGAAAATGAAACATAAAGATCTTGTGGGACTTTCTAATACAGAATGGATCATAATTTGGAATACAATATGCCGGATATCACAGTTGTTGAGGGCTGAGGAGTACAGTTTATTGATTTCGCTGTACTAGGAGATGCCAGAGTCGAAGAAAAAGAACTGGAAAAAATCATGAGATATTGCGACCTGACCATTGAAACTATATGGTTATGGATGAAACATGTAACAGTGATACCCATTATCTCCAGGCACTTGGTACCATGTCCAAAAATTTTACGAAACACATCATGAAATTAGTTTCCTGCAATTACACCAGTGGAACTGCAAAAAAACCTGCTCTGCTTGGAACATCATATATTTTAAGAAGATATTTGGTTGATGCCTAGGATGCTGGCAGTAACCGTATCAGTGGTAGGTTTCAAATTTTAAAAAACCTCTTCTGTAGGTGTGGCCTGTTTTGTGGGAGTGGCTTGGTGGTCATGTGACCAGGTGGTCATGTGACCAGGTGGGAATGGCCAAGTCAATGTTACTGAATTCTTTGCCCCAATGAATGATCTACAAAAAAAATATTTAAAAAGGAAATTTATTATTTTGTGCACTTACTACTTAAATAAGATTAAGATAAGTACACAAAACAATAAAACAGCTCCTTACAGAGGAAAGATAACTGCCTTGCCAGTCTTCCATACCACCACCTCACCATCTTGCTCTAATAACCTGCACAAAGAAGAGACACAAAAAGGAAGACTTTAATTGCATGCGCTACTACATTAAGGATGAAACAAGCACACAAAATAATAGAAAAGGAAGATGACGGCCCTTTTGCGTGTCTTCAAAATCACCAACTGACCACCTTGCTCCAATGACCTGCACAAAGAAGAGACACAGAAACGAACTCTTCAATTGCATGCACTGCATTAGGATGAAACCAGCACACAAAACAATAAAACAGCTACTTACAGAGGAAAGATGACTGCCTTGCCAGGCCTGGCCTAATCTATCTTTCCTGCCTCCAGTCTGTAATTTAAATTTTTAATTGGGTTTTTAGGGGTTTTAGTGTTTTAGGATTTTAGGTTTTAGTGCAGGGTTATAGTAGTTTAATCGGATTTTAGATATTTATATTGTTTTATGTTTGTATGTTTTATAATCCCCTGTGCACTGCCCGAGTCCCTTCGGGGAGAGGGAGCGGTATACAAATAAAAATTTGATTGATTGATTGATTGATTCTACATCACTGACCATACTTGCTCCAAAGAATAGCCTGCAGAAAGAAGAGATACAGAAATGAACTCTTCAATTTGTATGCACTACTACATTATGGATGAAACCAGCACACAAAACAATAAAACAACTACTTACAGAGGAAAGATGACTGCCTTGCCAGTCTTCCACACCACCACCTCATCACTTTGTTCCAATAACCTGCACAAAGAAGAGGCACAGAAAGAAAGACTTTAATTGCATGCACTTACATCTTACATAAGAATAACACAATGAAAGAGATATACTCAAGTACTTACTTGTGTTATTGGTTTTGTGGTTGAAGATGTTTCCAGATTGTTCTTAGGTTTCCAGACTCCTCGGTTGCACTTTTCTAGGTCTTTACTTATGGATCATCAGCCATGGGATGGGGTGCTTTGGGACTCTTTCACTGCAGGAATTGGGTCCCATTTCTCGACAGGCATGCCAACAATGCTTATCGTCATCAAATTACTAATGTTTGGAACAATTAGGCAGGTTCTTTGCTCTGAACATATGAGGTTCATTTTTGAGAACCCCCTTTCTGCTTCTGCTGAACTAACAGCAATTGCCCTGACAATATCTCTAGCTTTTTTGATGCTGTCAGGAATTTTGTAGGTCTTTGGATGTTTGATCACATTTTCCAAACAAATGTTTGTAGTCGTTCAAATCAAATTCATAATTAAACATTTCACCAAATTCAATCAATCCTGCCTCTGCTTCTGCCCATGGAACGACTACAACTTTAATGTTCCAGTAATCCGGCTCCAAATATGTGAGAAATTGTAATTTATTTGTGTCTGGCAATTGGCTACCTGTTTTTAGATGGTCGCTATCCATCAGCCTTTTCTTCAAATTGGTGATGGTGCTTGTCAAAAGGTTTTCCTGAGGAAGGGCAACAAACCATTGATTTGAAACGAATTTTATGTTTTTCAAGGTTTCTGAAGCTATCATTCCTTCAACCTTTTTTTCATATGACCACTTTCCCCCTCTAAGCATTTCAAATGCTTTAATTGATCGCAATACTCATTTTTCAGCCTTGATGATATCTGTGTTGCTCCCTTGCAGGGCATTTGACAGAAGAGAAATCTCATTTAGAATATCAATCATGAGGGCCAAATCGTTCAAAAATTTGTAAATTTCAAAACAGAATTTTTCATTACCCAGAAAAAATTGATGTAGCACTGGATAAGCACACCACACAACTATGGTTGACCTTAAACTACAGGCAGCTCATCTTGGTCTCAAAACTCTGCCAATCTTCAAAATTTCAATGCCCAGTTATTCAGAGATTTGGAAAAGTTCATTCTGGCTCTTGCAGGATTTCTGGAAAGTGGTGTGTACCTTATCAAGGAATATGTTGAAGTGATTCACTTGTTTTATTTCTTTTATCGCATCATTCAGCACAAGTTGAGGCAGTGGTTCAAGCAGTGCCAGATTACAATGTTTGGGAAGTCTTGAGCTATTCTGATGCTGACTCCAAATTTTCTCCTAACGTTGGCACCATTGGAGCAGAAAACTATTAAATTATTCTGGAGATATTTGGTGGTAAACCAAATTTTACATAAGCTTCCCATCCCTGCAGAACATATGGGCTCTGCAACTTGTTTCTCTAATTTCAACAGCTCAACGAAAATGATTGCTGGGCATTCTGAATCCTCAACTTTAACAAAAACAATCAGAACTGCTTTCATTGATAGTTGAGGTTTCATTAATCATTAAACACACCTTTGGATTCTTTGCAATAATTCTGGAAAACACTGTGGTTTTAATTTTGTTTGCAATGAATTCAAATATTTTCACTGTGGATCTCCGTGAATGTAAGCCTACTCTCACATCTACTCCAATCATAGTTAGCAAATTTACCTGCCCTTTGATGTCTGAGAATGGTTTGCATCTTTGTGCCAGAGCGTAAACAGTAAAAAATATTGTGCTAGTACTGGTTTGTCAGTTGACTTATCTATGGATCTGGTTAAAGCATCCTGCTCCTGTTGTTTACTGCTCTCTCTACAAATAATGTGTGATTTTAGTTTAAAATGTTCTTTTATTTTTTTCCTGATAGATGATGATGATGATGATGATGATGATGATGATGATGATGATGATTATTTATTCGATTTATATACCACCCTATTCTCCCTGGTGGGACTCAGGGCGGTGCACAGAAAAATAAAAACCCACACATACAAAATATAAAATAGCATTAAATTATTAGATCTGTGCTAAAATGGTTAAAATAATTTGAAAGTTAAAACAATTAAATATCAAAAATTTAAAATTATACCCTTAGTCTATGTCAGGCTGGCCAGATGGAAAAAATGTGTTTTTTTCCCATCTGGTGTAGGTCTGTGATGGTACGGATATCAGGGGGCAGGTCATTCCAGAGGGCTGGGCCCGCCACAGAGAAGGCCCTTCCCCTGGGAGTCGCCAGCCGGCATTGACCAACTGATGGCACCCTGAGGAGGCCCACTCTGTGGGAGCGGACAGGTCGAAGGGAGATATGTGGCAAGAGGCAGTCTTGCAAATAACCAGGACCCGTGCCATGATGATTGCTGATTCTCCTTATTTGTCCCTGCTGCGTCCACCTGGAAATTTTTCCACTTTCTAGAAACATGAACATCTTTTTCTAATGAGAACCTATGTTTCTCAAGTACTCACAACCTAACTTTTTGTTGGATACTGCCAGTCCATCATACTTGTCCTTGAAGTTTCTGTATTGCTGAAAACTCCAGCAGTCAGGAAGTTTTGGAAGACTTTAAGTGGAGGAGATGGACTTGCTGCTTTCTCTGACTTTAAATGGTGGAAGTGGTGGTGCTGGTGGTGCTGGTGCCAGCACAGGTGGTACTGGCACTGGGGGTGCTGGCACTGGGGGTGCTAGTGCTGGTGATGCTGGTGACTGTTGTGGATCAACTGATTGTTCCTGTCTTGGTTTTTTAGAGAAGAAAGCGGTCATACTCTATTGCCTCTTCTTCAACCTGTTAAATAATACTAACTGCAAAAGAAATAAAACAATATTGGAATCGATTGTGGTTGTAAGCTGAGAACTACAGGTAACAGAAGGGACCTTTGTTTTCAAACAACAATGTACAGTCTTTTCAGGAAGGATGTCCCCCAACAAACAGAAAAAATATAGTTTTTCATCTAAGAAGTCAGATCAAGAAGAATGAATGTCATAGAGCAATACAGATTTCTTTTTCTGAAATTAATTGCTCAGTTCAAAAAACAGGAATATGTGAATTAGGTTCACTACTTAGGTCAGTCCAAGTAGCTATTCAAGAGTTAGTGGTGTCATGGTTAGAAGCAATGGTAAAGCAAGATAAGGATTTAAAACCAGAAATATGTTGTTGGGTATTTCAAAGGGAATACAATACATATTTAATTTTACACATGTTAACAGCTGCTGGAATTGTGTTTGCACAATGGTGGAAAAACAAAGATATGAAAATCAATAAATATTAGAATGTGCAGGAATGAATAAATTGGCAATTAGAATCAAGCAGAAGGCTTTGAATACTTTTTCATGTGGGATTTCTTTTATCAATGGCTAACTAACAGAAAGAGAAATTAGAAATCAAAAGTATGAAATAAATCACCAATTATGTAAGGAAAGGTCACTAAAATGTAGAAGCAAATATTATTAGTGCAGAAGGAGGAGCCTGCATCGTGACGATATGACATTTGATCTTGCTGCTGCGAAATCACCATCGATGCTTATGCCACTGGATGGTCCAACCAGACCTAAAACCGTTCTGAAGGAACAGTCAACAGGAAAACAAAGACTTACTGGTCTCAGGAATGCTGCAAAGTCCCTGATTGGTCCAAGGGAAGTGCTTCTACCCCGTGGTAAACAGACAGCCCCTAGGCTGGCGAAGCTGCTGACAGCTCTGGAAGGAAGGAAGTGAAAAGAGAAAGTGTTTTCAGCTGGTGAGATTTTTACCGTTTTTAAAAGAGATTGCCTATAAAAAACCTAAAATCAAGTTAAAATTTTAAGAACAGAAGATCTGGAGAATTAAGATCTGGAGGATCCTGGTCAGTATGTTATCATAATTTTCTAAATGTTATTTTTATAAATGGAACCTATGCAAAACTTTTAAAAAGGAATGGAATAGTTTTTTTCATATATATATATATATATATATATATATACATGAAAGGTGTTTTTGCAACGTTTCGATGGGATCACCCCCATCATCATCAGGCCTGGGCCTTTGCTTTTTTGCGAATGAGCTGTATTTGAAATGGCAGTTTTTCTGTAAGTATATATATATATGAGAGAATATTTTCACAGCTCCTGTTCAAGGTCCCTTTAAGGGGAGGAGACTTAACGTCATCCCTCTCTGCCCTTCGACTCAACCTAGAGATCATCCAGACAGAGAACCAATTAGATTACTGCTGTGTGAAATTTTTTAGATATGTGTTAGATTTTTAAGGGCTGAAAATAAAGAGACCAGGATGGATCCATTTCAGGCTTATTAGCCTTCTTCAGCTGGCCATACTCCTTCTACTGGGATTTGAACCGGCGCTCTCCAGCATATGAGGCAAGCCTTTCTATGCCTTCAGCTATCCGGTATCCCTGATACATCAGCCAATTTACAGGACTCTTAATGAGAGAATATTTTCACAGCTCCTGTTCAAGGTCCCTTTAAGGGGAGGAGACTTAACGTCATCCCTCTCTGCGCTTCGACTCAACCTAGAGATCAACCTAGCTTATCTTTACCCAGAGATTTTATTGTGAACTTATGTGCCAACTTGTTAAAAACCTCTTTAAGCTAGAGTAGCAGCTTTCCTTCTTAATAACTGGAGACAATGGCTTATTCAGAAAGGAACTGTTAGTCTGCAAGAGATAATATTTGCAATACAGGAATTTTCTAATTCATTTGAGAAAAAATTAGATTACCTATTTGGAAAATATGATGAAAAGGTTGGAGGTACATATCAAATCGAAAAAGCAGAGGTTAGAGTCCCAAGCACCAAAGAGAATAATAACTACAAAGGAATTAAACCTGCTGGGTGTTTTTTTTAATGAATGGTTTATATCTGGCAATGGAAAAAGTGGAACATTGAAAGAGGAGTCAGATGGATGGGAATTCCACCTCAGATGGCAAGACATAGAAGAAGAAACAACAAAAGAATTTATGATATCAAAGAAAGAAACTTTATTAGTAACATCATCGATAACAACTGTGACAATTAAAGACAAGCTTAGAAAGGAAGGAAGGAAGAAGAAGGGTATCGAAATGACATGAAAGAATCAATAAATAATGAAATGCAAAGAGAAGTACACACAAAATTGATTAAGGATAAGACTAGAGGACTTATACCACAAATGGCAGAAGACATGAGACTGTTTTACTACTGGAAAGATACAGGTTAATAGATGAAAGTTTAATTCAAAATTAGTTAAACTTAGGAAAATTTAGTGACAAAAGACATGGTTAAAAAAACATCTGAAAATGATAAATAATGTACATATATGTATTGTTATAATAGGATATGAATATTAAATGGCAACTATGAAAGGAAGATGAGTAATTGTTTGGCTATATACAAAGATTTAAAAAAAGAAACTGATAATGGATATAGATAAATAAAGGAGAGATTATGAAAACAATATCTATATAGGTTAAGGTGACCAGACATCCCGCTACCTTTAAAGAGGGCCCCGCGGGGGCGGGTGGGAGCACGCCCCTGCCCTGATGCCCTTTGCGCAGGCGTGTGCCACGCCGGAGCGTGCCCCCTCCCCGTCGACGGTGTCCCACTTTGGGAGTTTGAAAATCTGGTCACCTTAATATAGGTATGAGTATAACATGGGAAAATTGGATACGAACTTTAAACAGTGGTTTGAAAAGGAAGACTAGAAATGTTTTGTTACTAAATATTATTGATGTCTGGTTAGAATAGGTTATAAGGAACAGTGTTATTGGAGGGTATTAGAATTAATAAATGAGATGCCAATATGTGGTTATGTTTTAATTTTTTGTATATTTTATGATGAAGGACATGTAAACAATTTTAGTTAAATAAGAATGGAGGTATGATATTTGATTCAATATAGTTGAAATAATATGAACTTTGGTTGACCTTGGAAGAGACGCATGAAAACATTTTGTAACCAACTGATACACTTTCTACAACATGTAAGATGGAGGACTTTTGTGTTGTGTTTAAAATTAAAATGAAATTTAAAAATTATTAAAAAAAAGAATGTGCAGGAATGAATAAATTGTCAATTAAAATCAAGGAGAAGGCTTCAAATACTTTTTCACATGCGATTTGTTTTATCAACAGCTAACTAACAGAAACAGGGATTAGAAATCTAAAAGTATGAAAGAAATCACCAATTATGTAAGGAAAGGTCACTAAAATGTAGAAGCAAATATTATTAGTACTTGATCATTATTAATGTGTAGATAACTGCAGGACATTACACACACACACACACACACACACACATATTCCCACACTATGACAGCACCAGGAAAACACCAAAAGAATAGCAGTTTCCCCTCAAAAGACTGCAGATGAAACCAGTTTTTTCCCTAACCCTTTGGACAGGAAAAACAAAGCCACTAGAATAAAAACCATCAAGGCATTGTGGGAAGTTATAAAGGACAGTGTCAGAAAGCTGACAGAACCAGAAACCACCAGACAAAAACACCAGTTGAAAGGTAAATTTAAGTACACCCATTAAGACAAAGTTTAAAAATAGCTTGCCTGGAACTCCCCTTTTCCTGTTTCCTGGCAGAACTAACCCCCAGGATAGGAAAGACAAAAGACCTGGGGCCAAGATTAACCCAGGAAAACAGGAAAAGAAAAGCAGGGCAATAAGAAACCATCAAAACTCATCAGCTGCAGAAGTTCACGAAGCCACACACAACTCAACATATGAAAATAGCCAGGGAATCACATAAAAGGTTATTGCTGCAAGAAGCAACCACCTCACTATTACCTCAACAACCAGGTATCACACAGAAACACACAAAATCTCACAAAGCTGTCTTCCCCCAACCTGGCCTGCCCAAAGAAAGGCAGCCATTTTGAAGCACATACATTTTATGTGCCTCAAAGTGGCTGCTTTTATATGGCAGTTTGATGCATAGTATGGGAGATTTTGTGTACTTCTGTAGTGAATTCACTACAGAAATACACAAAATCTCCCAAACCATGCACCAACCTGCACACTTAAAAGCAACATATTGCATCACAAATAAAACATCTGCAAAAAACAATATAATAAATATTTTCTGAAAACAATCAATAAAAACCGTTGCCTCCCTAAAATCCATTAAAAAACATTCTATAAACAATAAATAAAAAACCATTCCCTCCCTAAAAACTATTTAAAAAAAACATATTCTATAAACAATAAATAAAATATCCTTTAAAAAAAAGATTAAGAGTATAAAGAGAAAAAAAACCGAGTCACTTACCAGCAGGCAGAATCAGCAGCTTTCTGATGTAGGCAGGCAGTAGGCAGGCGATCAGGCAGCAGGCAAGCTGGACTGGAGGGACACAGGGACAACCCAGTCAGCTAGGCCCACCTGGCAGGTTTATCCAGCCAGGTGAGGTTGGGGACTAAGTGGGGGAGGCCAAGAAAGGCCTGAGCCAAGCGCCACATGGTCCTACAATCTAGGTGAGCTTTGGGATCCAATGGAACAAAGGCCTCAAGGGATTCCCGGACTTGCCCCGAGCGCAGAGACACAGCAGGCCGCTCCAGCTAGCTTCCCGCCACCATCACCCCTCCCCCCCCCCCGTTTACTCGCAGCCACACAGCTCTGTCCTCTAACCGAGCCAGGGATCTTGCGAAGGCCACAAGGGATCCCCAGACTTGCCTACAGGCAGGGCCATGGCAGGTTGCTCCAGCTGGCTTCCCGCCACCACCACCCCGAGCTTAGTCTTGGCCACATAGCCCTGGACTCTAAGCAAGCCCGGAGTTCTTGCGAAGGCCGCAAGAGATCCCCAGGCTTGCCTACAGTGCAGAGCCACAGCAGGCCCCTCTATCTGGCTTCCTGCACCCACCGCCACAACCACCCCCTTGCCACCGGGCCCTGCGCTCTAAGCGAGCCCGGGGTCCTCACAAAGGCTGCGAGGGATCCCTGGACTTGTCATCCCTGCTTTGAGATGCAGTGCATTTGAGATGCAGTGCATTACCTGAAATTTGGCTCTTAGGAATTTGGACTGCAACCTTTCCAGAAGGATAAAAGAGGAGTAAGTTCCCAAGTGAGCACCAAAGAGTAATTGTGCACTAAACGTAGGTGAATATATCTTCAGTGCTGCTGGAAAATGTGCCCCTCTGGAATAATAAAAAGATTCAATTGCTACCGCTGTTGGGAGGACATTTTGGATGACATAGTATAGATGTGCACTGCATTTAGTGCAGGAAGCAATAACTGTGTATTAAATGTAATGTCTTCTTTGGAGGAATATGAGACATCATAATATCAACATTATTTGATTGCCTCAGAGAGATTACATATCTCTAAGTTCTTTACTTAATAGCAATCTTACCAAATTAGAGACTCCCACTAAGTTTAATTTGGGATATATATACTTTTGAACAGAAAATGGAGCTCTTCTATATTTTTTAGTATCCATTCATAAAGATGCAACAGTCTTTTGGGTAAAAAAAAATGTAAGAGAAGATCAGAACTATTTGTTCTGTATTCTGTTTATTCTGTTCCTGTGATGGTCTTTCTGATGTGATAGTTAAAAGAAAAAGTGTTATTCATCATACAAGGAAACTTTCTGTAGAACAACTTCACTCTAGTACTTCTTTTAGAGTCATGCAAGGTATTTGGCTCTTTTTTGTAAAAATAAATAAATAAATAAATGGCATCAAAATAGTTTCCTTGTATATATTCTATATCAAAATGTATATTATAATTATCTGTATTTTCCATTATAGGGCTGTGCTTTCTACTGGGGATTTACTTCTTGGTTTGCTTACTACATCAACCACCCCCAGTATACTCCTCCATGTAAGTAGAACAGAAGGATGTGCTTATGTAGTAGATCTATATAGCATTATTTTGGCATTTTTCTCATGACTGTAAGTGATTCACTTTTGCATTGGCATTATAAAAAAATAACTTTTACAGTGGAAATACCTATTTTTATAAACATTTGCTAGCAGAGGAACTCTGTCCCATACTTTCTCTCCATCTGATATTCCTAATGTGGGAAAGAAATATAATTTTTCCTGTGATGTGAGGCCATGCTATTGCATAATGTTTTGATGTAGAGGCCATAAATATTGTAACATGATTACAGATGCATTTTAATTAAATAAATAATTAATTTATTCCAAAATGGTATGTCTGAAATGGACTAACTGTAGGAAAACTGTAGCAAAATAATAATTATATATGTAACATAGATCAGTATTTTTGTTGCCTTTTGTTGGGTTAAATATGTAGAAATATATTGAGTTAAATATTGTGAATTAAACATTTGTTTTTGAGTACATATTGTTGCACAAATCACAGTGATATCAAAGAATTAAGTTTCCAAACAGACAAAATCCTATGAATTATATATCAATTATATATTATTGTAGATACTAAAATGTTTCTCTAGTATCTACAATCATCTAAGACTAATGGATGGTTTTATTATATTTTCTAGCATTTGGAAACAAGCAAGTTTCTTTTGCTACCTTTGGATTTCTGGTATGTAGAGGCAAGCAGCTGGTGAATGAATACGAGTGTGGAAAATATCTACTGTATTTAAGGGAATGACAGAGGATTTTTTTTAAAGGTTCCTTTGAAGGCGCTATGTTTTATATTATCTGAATTTGTTTCTGAATTGAAACTTAAAAGCTGTCATTCTAATGTTGATATCAAAAGTATAATAGTTGGTCATGTAAGCATTTTAAATCAAGAAAAGAGGTATACTACATACAAAGAGTTTATTCATGATTAGAAAGTTTTAATTAGAAAGTCAGGAAAACTCAGGGTGATTGCAAGCCACGCAGTAGAAAGCAAACAATGCTTAGCTAATTACATGCATTTATCTTTGTAAGTCACAACATAAGAACCAACTGCATAAGTCAGGGGTGATTCCAAATGAGACTCTTGTTTTGAAATCACTGTGCAGACATCCTTAATAGGATTTTATCAAAGGCCAAGATGTCACTGTCTTCCATTTGGAACACTAGCTTTTTGGTCTCCACCGAAAGTGGTCCGGAGGAGGCGTCGGAAGCGGGTCTTGAGGCAGTATTCTGGGAGGAGTTTGACTCTGTTACTTCCGATGATATGGACAGGTTGCGTAGGAGACTGAGGGCCACCACATGTTTATTGGACCCGTGTCCCTCCTGGCTTGTACTGGCATCCTGGGAGGTTTCATGAGGCTGGCTCCAGGAAATAGTGAGGGCTTCTTTGAGTGAGAGGTTCTTGCCTACCGTCTTGAAAGAGGCGGTGGTGAGGCCTCTCCTCAAGAAGCCTTCCCTGGACCCAGCATTGTTAGTAAATTACCGTCCGGTCTCCAACCTTCACTTCTTGGCGAAGGTTGTAGAGAGTGTGGTGGCACAACAGTTTCCACGTCATCTGGAGGAAATTGATTATCTGAACCCCCGCCAGTCCAGCTTCCAGCCCGGTCGCAGCACCGAGACGGCATTGGTCGCGTTGGTGGATGATCTCTGGAGGGCCAGAGATGGGGGTTGTTCCTCCATCCTGGTCCTATTAGACCTCTCGGCGGCTTTTGATACCATCGACCATGGTATCCTATTGCACCGGCTGGAGGGGTTGGGGGTGAGGGGCACCGTTTTACAGTGGTTCTCCTCCTACCTCTCCAGTCAGTCACCATTTGTATTGGCAGGGGGGCAGAGGTCGACTTCGAGGCCTCTCACTTGTGGGGTGCCTCAGGGGTCGGTCCTCTCGCCCCTCTTGTTCAATACATATATGAAGTCACTGGGCGAGATCATACGTGGGTTTGGGGTAGATTACCATCTGTACGTGGATGACACCCAGCTGTACATCTCTACCCCAAACCACCCCAACGATGCCGTCGAAGTGATGTCCCAGTGTCTGGAAGCCATGCGGATCTGGATGGGAAGGAACAGACTCAAGCTCAACCCGTCCAAGACTGAGTGGCTGTGGCTACCGGTGCCCCGGTTCAACCACCTCTGCGCTTTCCGCCAAAAATTAAAAACTCATCTGTTCCATCAGGCTGGCTTGGCCTAATTTATGCTTCCCGCCCCAGCCTGTATTTTCAAATTGTTTTATCTAGTTTTAATGGGCTGCAATTTTAATTGTTCTTAAAATTTTAGTACAGGCTAATTTAATTCGTTTTTAATTTTGTTATGTATGGTATGTTTTTAGATGGTTTTTAATTTTCCTGTACATCGCCCCGAGTCCCTTTGGGGAGAGGGGGCGGTTTATAAATGTAATTAAATTAAATTAAATTAAAATGTTCTCATGTTTAGTCCATCTTAACCTTCCTACCCCACTTTTTAAACAGGGAAATGTACAGCCTTACAAGTGTTGTAATTGATAGTCTAACACTCTTTTGGATGGGATCTTTATTCATTTAAGCTGGAAACCCTCAATGTATTTAATGCTAAATCCTACTTAATTCTGGGACCAGGCACATTAGCTATTAATAGCTATATGTTAGAAGCAAAATATTTAATAAAAATAGCAGTGAGTACTCCATAAATCTCTAGTAAATAAAGCCTAGAAGACACAGTTCATGTTGTTACTGTAGTTTTATATTTAGTAGAGCATATTTATTTTTCTTGATATGCTTGATATCCATATTTTTGAGCAGCGTGAGAATATAGAGTTCACCTGCTTTTTGTTAACCCAAATTTATTAGGGTCTCCAGATAATACATCAACGGGTTACAAAATTATGCTGTTCAAATGTACAAAAAAATTGAAATAGATTTGAAATGTTTTGCAGGTGTGTGAAGCTGGAAACCATTTTATTAATGTGGCTTTGGTTCATCAAAATCAGTCAGGTTTGTAGTCTATTTCTCTGTTCCTAACTTTTAGTATTTTTATAGCATTATTCTTGATGTTTGGGAAATAGTTTGAGTATCGTAAATTACCTTATGCAAACAGAAGATTGGTCAAAGACAATGTTTCTTTCTGGTTCTCTAGAGTTTTCTCTTAATGTTGGCAGGAGGCCAACTAATTGAAAATGTTCTCTTGTAGTTCTCTTGTACTTCCTGATCTTCTTGAAAATGTTCGCTTGTAATTCCCGATCTTGTATCTATCTAAAAGTCAGTTTATTAATTATATGGTAAAAAGACTTAAAACTTTGGAACAAAAGTGAAGCCTTATCACTCAGAAAGTTAAGCCTTCACACAAAAACTGATTGTAGAATGACTGTGTTCTGAAAATGCTGATTGAATATTAATTTAAATAAATATTATTTGCATTTCTGAATGATGAAGATGCATGTGGTTACTAAAAGCCAGAACGAATTTGACCACACATAATCATACTTCTGAAATGTTGAAGAGGGACAAAATTAATTTGTTATTCTTTGAAGAATCTTGGAAAAGCAGTCTAATATGGCATGCATTGGTTTGTTTAATTCTTTAATTCACTCTTATTATTTTTATAAATAATTCAAGGTGGTGGACATACATAATACATCTTCCTCCTATTTTCCACACAGCAATAACCTTTTTGGGTGGTTTGGGCTGAGAATGAATGATTGGTCATAGTCCCCCTCTCAGTTTTCATGCCTAAGGCAGATCTGCAGATTTCTCGGCCACTTTAACCACTAGACTAAACTGAACATAGTCACAGTCAAAAAAGTATCCACATAATGCTAAACTTCATTTTATCAGAACAGTTGACTCCATTGACCCATTGAAACATTAAGAGTCTTATAGTACTAAGGTATTTACAGTATATTATTTTTAGTAAAGTATAGTTGCAGATTTCCCAAATATTGTGCTCTTTAAACGTATTCCCTTTACTGGGTTGACTCAGCCTTCCATCCTTCTGAGTTGGGTAAACTGAGGATCCAAATTGTTGGGGGCAATATGCTGACTCTGTAAACTGCTTAGAGATGGATGTAAAGCACTGTAAAGTGATATTATAAGTGCTATTGCTATTACTAACAAGGCACAAACTAGATAGTACTATGCAAGAAAGTCTTCATCTGAAGTCCGTACAAGAAGCAATGGATGGAAACTTGTGAAATGGAGATCCAACCTGGAACAAAGGAAAAGTTCCCTGATAGTGAGAACAATTAACCAACAGCTTGCCTCTTGGAGTTGAGAATACATCATTATTGGAGATTTTCAAGAAAAGATTGTGATTTTGGCCTGAATGATATAAACCCTCCTGCCATGTGCAGGGGGTTGGATTACAGTAGAAGATCTCCAAGGTTTCCTCCAGCCCTAGGATTCTAAGAAATAATAAAATCATTGTGGCATCCTAGATTGAAGATTTCTGGACATTCTAGAGCAGTCTTCCTTGCATAGTACTATCCATTTTGTGCCTTGTTGTTATGATAGGAATTCCAGTCCAATACATTTAAAGAACACAACATTTGGGGAATCTGCAACTATATTTTACTATAAATACTATATATACTATTTAGAGTTAAATACTATTTATATACATATAAATTTAGAAGTGTGTGTGTGTACATATATATAATCATATATTAGTTATATAATATGGAAATATAGTTTCAGGAATTGGATATGTCTAATCTTGTAAAAAGAAGGACTATGAGTGATATGATAGCAGTGTTCCAACATTTGAGGGACTGTCGCAAGAAAGAGGAGGTCAACCTATTTTCCAAAGCACCAGAAGACAGGAAAAGGAACAATGGATGGAAAATAATCAAGGAGAGAAACAACCTAGAACTAAGGACAAATTTCTCAACAGTGTGAACAATTAAACAATGGAATGGCTTGCCTTCAGAAGTTGTGGGTACTACATCATTGGAGGCTTTTTAGAAGAAACTGGATAGCCACTTGTCTGAAATGGTATAGGGGTCTCCTGCTTGAGCATGAGGGTTGGACTAAAAGGCCTCCAAGGTCCCTTCCCACTCTATTATTTTGTTACTACACCATAAAAACATTAATACTATAAGACTCTTAATGCTGGCTCATACTTAACTGGTGGCCCACTAGTGCAGGGGTCTCCAACCTTTGCAACTTTAAGTCTGAAGGATCAGCTCCCAGACTTCTTCAGCCAGCAAAGCTGGCTGGAGGAGTCTGGGAGCTGAAGTCCTTCAGACTTAAAGTTGCAAAGGTTGGAGACCCCTGCACTAGGGCACCTAGATCCCTCTCACAGTTACTATTGTTCAGCAAGATGCCACATATTCTATACCTGTATTTGATTTTTCCAGTCTATGCGCAGGAGATTTTTTTTTCCTTATCATCTTATGATATATATTGCTACTTTAAATACTGTAAGTACACATGCATAATGCACATTCCACTCTGACAGCGCTAAACTATTAAATGAATATAACTTCTTTCCTGGAATCCTGTATAAACTTATAAAATGGAGGAGAATCTTTTGACTGTCCAACCAAGCTGTGGAAAATTACAACAGTTAAAGAACAGTTGAAATTGAATTACATTTATAACATGAATACCTGAACACAAAATAAACTCATAATGAAAATACTTTTTCTGTAAATGAAAATTGATATGCATGGAATGAAATAAATTAATCTCTTCTAATTCCTGAACTAAATATTTTCCTTTCTCCAACAGGAAATAAAGTATCTTTTCCAAGTCCAACACTCAATCCTTTCACATGGATTTTTACACTTGTTTCCTGTCCAAATTACACATATGAGGTATTCTTCCTTCCTCCCTTCTTCCCTCCCTCCCTCAAAATAATTGATTATTAAAATGGCCAATGTTTTACGAAAAAGTGCTTACAGTAGTTTAATAATGGAAGAGACTATCACTACTGATGATATCATCTATTTTGGTAAAGAAAATAACTAAGTTTGGAGAGTACCAATGATTCCATAGCAGAGTTGGGTTGCTCCAGGTTCAGCCTGGATCAAGCGAATCAGTAGTGGTGGTGGTGTGAGGCTCCGCCCACCCGCCCAGATGTGCAGAAGTCTTGTGCACGTGAGTGTGCACGAGCAAACCAGCAGTAAAAAAAATGGAAATCCACCACTGTTCCATAGTAATAATGTTCATGTCTTGATTACCCAGTCAACCTACAGTACATTCCCATCAACATGCCAGTCATGTTTTTCAAATGATTGATAATTCTTTTCACATTCTCTGCTCAATTTTTAAATTTCCCTGTGCACCGCTCCGAGTCCCTTTGGGGAGAGGATGCGGTATATAAATAAAATTATTCTATTCTATTCCTTCAACTTTCTGGAGTTGCTCCATTAACAATGAGGTTTTTTTTAAATTATTTATTTTATTTTTTTCATTTTCATATAACCACATATATACTATTACATAACCAACATCGTATTATATAATTAAATGTTTACATCAATTCGTCTTACCATCAACTCAAAAAACAATTATTTGCTCTTCTGCTCTCCATATACCATACTTGTACCTTATCCATCACTTTCTTCTCCCTCACTCCTCCTCCTCCCTACCTCCTTTCTTCCCTCTCTCGTCCTTCTCTACTTCCCCTTCCTCTCTCCCCTTTCAACTCCTTCTTTCCCTCCTCCTCTTCCCCCCCGCCCTCTCTCCTCCCCTCTCTTCTTCCCTTACCTCTCTCCTCTACTTCACACTCTTCATCTCATTTACTTAGTGTATTTCAGCCTCTGAGCAAACTCCATTTTATGTTGATGGTATTTATAATTCCTTTTCAATATACATATTTAATTTTAACATATATCTTCCTCCTTCTTTTTCAATGTTCATTACAATTCTCTTAATCTATTATATAGAATAACAAGTGGTACTCTTCTCGCTTTGTTCATCATCTTACGAGTTCTATATGTGTCCATATTTCATATATTTTAACTCATACTAATTTAATTTAATTTAATTTAATTTAATTTAATTTAATTTAATTTAATTTAATTTAATTTAATTTAATTTAATTTAATTTAATTTAATTTAATTTTGCCCTCCATTGAAAGTGGTTCGGTCGGATTGTCTTCAAAGCGCTCCATGGCTCAGGGCCTAGGTATATGCGAGACCGTCTCCTGCCCCATACATCCTTTCGACCGATCCGCTCCCACAGAGAGGGCCTTCTCAGGGTGCCGTCGGCCGGGCAATGCCGGTTGGCAACACCCAGGAGAAGGGCCTTCTCTGTGGTGGGCCCTACCCTCTGGAACGACCTGCCCCCCGAACTACGCACCATCTCAGACCTCCGCCTTTTCCGCCAGCGTCTTAAAATGCACCTATTCCAACAAGCCGGCCTGGCATAACCTCCCGTTCCTGACAGTTATTAGCTACATTTTAATTAGGGGGATTTTACACTATTTTAGCACAGGGTATGGGTTTAATAGTTTTTTAAAAATGGTATTTTTGTATATTTGTATTGTTTTTAAATTTTCCTGTGCGCCGCCCTGGGTCCTTTTTTAGGCTATAAATTCGAATAAATTGAAACTCATACTTAATTGTCCTTCCATTGTCATATTCAATCAATTAGCAACTCATTTTAATTATCATGTATAAAAGTGAATCATATACTTCTGCTTTACATTCTCCCCATAACAGTTTCATATTAGTCCATATTCCATATATCTTAACCTTTATTTAATTATCTTTCCATTATCATATTCAATCAGTTAGCAACTCAGCTTTATTATCATGTATAGGAGTAAACCACATATCTCAGCTTTATATTTCCCCATATAACAGTTTCTAATTGATCTGATTTTTTCCTTCTAAGTCTTTTGTCTCATTTCTCTATTCCTGTCTTCTCCCTATTCTTTATTTTGACATGTCTACTCTCTTCAATTTTCCCCAAGCTACTGTCAAACCCAGTGAAATATTTTGTATTTCCCTTTGTTAGGGCATAATCCTCCTCTTCAGTTTTCCCTATGCCACTGTCAAACTCAGTAATTCAATTGTCTGCTTTTTATTTCCTTTTGTTGGGACACATCCCCCCTTTTCAAATTTCCCTGTCAAACCCAATGAAGTTTTTTGTCTGCTTTTTATTTTCCACCATTTCTACCCTTTCATTATCCTTCTCCCCTTCTTCCTTCACTTCTTCCTTCACTTATGGTTTATGGTTTATTGCGGGACTTCCTGCTTCTCTGAGTTCAAAATTCAAAATTCTATTTAGACTGTACATCCCTCTGACCGATCCGCTCCCATAGAGAGGGCCTTCTCTGGGTGCCGTCGGCCGGGCAATGCCAGTTGGCGACACCCAGGGGAAGGGTCTTCTCTGTGGCGGGCCCAACCCTCTGGAACGACCGGCCCCTGAACTCCGTACCACCACAGACCTCCGCCTTTTCCGCCGGTGTCTTAAAACGCATTTGTTCCAACAAGCCGGCCTAGGATAATCACCCGATCTGGACTTTTTAGTTATAAATTTTAATTAGAGAATTTTAAAATGTTTTAGCACGGGGTAATTTAATTTAATTGGATTTTAATAATTGATCTATTTATGTACGTTGTGTTTTAATTTGCCTGTGCGCCGCCCTGGGTCCTTTTGTAGGAGAAGGGCGGAGTATAAATTTAATAAAATAAAATAAAATAAAGACTTGATTTTAATGATTTATGCATATTTTTTATAATTTCACATAGTTCTTCAAATCCCCACCTTTCCATAATGTCCAGTTCCAAAATTACAGTTAGTTATACAGTTCTTATTTCAAAGTTCTGGTCCACCTTAAATTTAGCTAATTCAGCTAATGTAAGAGGGAGAGAAGTGGGAGCCATCTTGATCTTTTGCAGGGAGAAAAAAACCTTTGTATTTTCTCGGTTCTTGATTTTATTATTTTTTTCCTTGTTACCTTCCACCTCTTGTTGGTTATAGTTGCTCAAAATATATTAATTGGAACAAACTCACATATAGCCAAACTTTCTCTTTGCCTTCTGCTTTTCCAAATTCTGATTTATGGCAATTGGTTAATTAAATCTTCCTGCTCAGAGTTTCACATTAAATTATTATTATTATTATTATTATTATTATTATTATTATTATTATTATTATTATTATTATTATTATTATTATTATTATTATTATTATTATTCCATTCGCCACACAGGCAAGATTAGGTTATCAGTGAGAAAGTAGTGCTTTTTCCTTGATATTTTTCCCTTGTTACATTCCACCTCTCATTAATTGGAGTTGCTTAAGATTTGTTTGTTAGAAGAAACTCGAACAAAGGAAATCTCTTCGGTATGTTTTGGCTTCTGTTTCAGCCTCCTAGTCTCCTTTAAAAACACAATCTTTTCAAATCCAAAACCAAATTTAGAGTTTGTATTTGAGTGGGTTTGTCACTTCTCTACTTTCTTCTTTTCTGTCCAAATTGTTTCAAGCAAATGGCTCTTTTAGGGGTAGTGATTCAACCTTCCATTTTTCCACTTCTTTCTTTCTTTTTGCCAAAATCCAAATCTGTCCATTAATATTATTTATACTCTCAAGGTTCTTTGCCTTTTCCAAATTCTGATTTATGACTGTGGGCTAATTAGATGATCTTACCAGGGGTTCATCTCGCCTCCTGCACGCTATTGCTCAGTTGCTTTGGCCGGAAGTCAGCTTCTTGTGCAGCCATGTTGCCATGCTGCCATCCCAACACCGATTAAGAGACAAAATCTCCGACCTACGAGGGACCTGTTGCACTCCCTCTGGGTCTGATGAGACGCTGTCCCTGTTTCACCCACCCCCCACAGGGGAGTTCTGATCCAAAAAGGATTTCGGAATTGGTTTGTCAGGCAGAGTTCATGTGAACTCACACCCCCTTGTCTGTCCAGCTGGAGAACTTCTGGTGACTTCCGGTCTTCCTTTCTAGAATTGCTCCATTAACAATGAATCTTATAGTGATCCCAGTTCTGCTGCCTTTGGTCTTTTTGCCTTCTACTTACTAGATTATTCACGCATGTCAAAGACCACACGCCATGACATTTGGGTGGCCTGCCAGCATTCACCAACACCTGACAACACTTGTTCTCAAAAACATGCCCCACTCTTGTTTGATTTTTAGAGGATGCTGAGGTTTCACAAAAATGTGGTGTTATCTTGCACAATCTACTTTATGTAGAATTTGTTTCCCAGTTGATAACAGGGTAGTTAAAGTCTCCCATTACTACTATGGTGTGTTTCCTAGATACATATGTTAACTGGTTAGCAAACAGTTCATCTATTTCATCTGCTTTGTTGGATGGCCTGTAATATACACATATGGAAATGTTATTTATTTTTCTTTATATATTGACCCATATTCATTCTAAGAGGCTTTCATTTTGGGTTTTGTACATCTCTGTAGAGATGTAGTGATCTCTTACATATTTTGTTAGGTCTATTTGTTAGGTGCATTTCTTTGAACAGTTTGTATCCTTCCATCAGTATACTCCAGTCATCCATTTCATCCTACTAAATTTTGATAAAGGTAACTATATCATACTTGTCATCATGTACTAGTATTTCCAGTTCATATTCAAATGCTCAAACTTTGAACAATTGAATATAAGCATTTGAATCCTTTATGGCTAATTCCTTTCCATCTGTCAAGACTAACTCAAACTTTCAGCTGTATTCCACTTTGCTCACTGCTTGACAAAGAATAGAGGGGTGTGTTTGTGAAGTGTAATGCAAAGGTGGGGAGAATGGCATCCAAGCATCATCAATTCCCATGAGACATTGCTCCCCCCTCAAGGATATCCAGAGCAGATGTCACAGGGCAATCGGCTGTTTCCCAAAACAAAAGGAACAAAAATGATTCTTCCTTCCTGCAGCTGATGGTGCCAATCCCACCTGGGTCAGTGGGAGCCTCCCCCCAAAAGGCAATGGCTCCCATTCCAGCTGCAGACACATTGAGGGGGCAGGCACTGGCAAACACAGCCCCAGCAACAGCTAGTATATCCATTCAGGCACCCCTGGCCATAGTGGGGTTGTTACCTGGATGCATCCTAGTTTGAGGGTAGCAACTGCCACATCCCTTACCTGTCCAATTCAATGGGTGACCCAACAATTTGGCTTACTTCCCAAGTCTGGAACTACATGGAGCAATAAAGCAATGAACTCAGGTGAGCATGCCTAGGTCAATGCCATTACATCAAACCTGGGCAGGGATGTAGCGGGATAGCTAGTGTCTCCATGACAAGGGGGTTCCAGAGCTGCAAGACCAGGATGCTTTCATATAGATGTTATGAGACAGATGTGAAGACCCCACAGCAGCCCAGTGTGCAGAAACCTACATCCTCTCCCTGCAACAAAGCAAATGGCCAAGGTTTTCATAGCCTGGCAGCTCACCTGAGAGATTGGCCTGAATGTATGCTGGTCTACCAATTCTGGGAGGGGCTGAACAAGGAGCTGTATCACAACTGCCTGCCCGGAGGGGGGGGTGCCCCATGATCTTCCAGCATGGTACCAGTTAGCCACAAATGTGGAGCTTGACCTGATGGAGTACTGGGAGCACATTGCACATGAGAACCATACCCACTGAATGATCGAGAGATGCCCACTGCTCCTTGGGGAGAGAGAAGCTGGATCCCCTCCCAAAAGGGAGAGGCCCTGCTGGATTCTGGGACCATGTTTCTGATATGGGAAGGAAGGCCACTGGGCAGCCTATTGCCTTGCACCACTGTCAGCATCTGCACCACAGACCCCAGTCCAACTGAAGTCGAAAAAACCACCCCTGAAGCTGAAGGAGAAAATGCAGGCAACTCAACAGGTCATGGTGGTCTCTCACCAATGCAGAGAAGGGGAAGGAACTCCAATCCATGGAAAACCCAGTTTTGTTTTCTATGAAAGTAACAGGAAGATGATCCAATGATGTGGCACCATTACCCCTATGATGGCACGGGTGGAGATTTTGGTGCCCTTCTTGGGAGTAAGAGCCCTGTTGAGAGTTCATGGCCCTGTTGGAATCGAGGTTTACTCATTGCCTAATTAGCCTTCAGACAGTGGAGAAACTAAGATTGAGACTGGGGAAGTTAAAGCAACCCACATGATGCTCGTTTATGGGAGGGGCACCAGCAACTTGCCTATCAGAGCCAGTGAGCCTCAGGGCTGGGACTCACATAGAGACTATTAATTTTATTGTGGCTCCTGGGATGACAAGACCATGGTCCTAGGACTAGCTTGCTTGAAGAAATGGAATCCATCAGTAGATTGGGACAGCAACAAGTGGCAAATGAGGAAGAAAGTGGCTAGCCAGGAGAAGCCAGCAAAAACGCTGAATGCCAGATAGGAAACTGAAAGTGGAGTCAGTGAATATCCTTACAACTGCTTGATCTTTGAGTAATGTGACCTAACAGAGGCGTTCAGTGAATGGGAATCAGACATGCTCCCACCACCCCACAGACTGTGCTGTGCTAAAATCTTGTAAGGGGCTAAATTACCCAAGCCAAAGATGTATTCCATGATGCCGAGGAAGATGAAGGAACTTTGGGGGAATCATAAACAAGAGCTTAGCCAGGGGATTTATCCAGCCAGCAAAGTCAAGGATGGCTGCGCATATAATTTTAAAGACAAGAAAGACAGGTCTCTCAGATTATGCATAGATTACAGAGGATTAAAAACATATTCATGGATAATATGTATCTCCCTCCCCTTCATGAATGACATGGTGGGCTACCTAGCCAAGGGGAAGATCTTTACTAAACTGGACTTAAGAGAAGCCTATTACTGAGTGAGGATTAAAGAGGGGGATGAATGGAAAACTGCATTCAACTGCCTTCTAGGTTGCTATCAATTTCGGATGATACCATTTGGACTCCAAGAGATGCCAGCTGTATTCATACAATGAATAAATGAGATCCTACATGAACACCTGTACAAAGGGGTGCTAGTATATCTGAATGACATCCCAACTTATACTGAGACCGTGGAAGAGCATGCAAGGCTAATGAGAGTAGTATTTGAGAAGCTGTGCAGAGCCCAATTATATGCAAAGCAATGTAAATGTAACTTCCACAAGACCTACAAGTCTACACTACCAGTGCTACCACATCACCAAGGGTGGGGTGTAGATGGACCTGGCCAAGGTGACAGCTATTCTGGATTGGGAGGGTTTTTGACCCAGAAAGCAGTTGCACAGCTTCCTGGGATTCATGAACTTTTACTCATATTTGCCCAGATAGCCCCGTCCATCACCAATTTGCTCAAAACAACAGAGGGAGTGAAACCCAACCAGAGCCGCTAAACTGGTCTATCAAATACCAGGCAGCCTTCAAAAAACTGAAGTGGCTTTTTGCTGATGAGATGGTCTTGAAGCACCCAAGCCTAGATGAGCCTTTTGTGATCCAGGCAGATGCCAGTGACATGGCAGAAGGGCCAGTTTTACTCCAGAGGAATGAAAAGGGAAAGTTGCCTACACATCACACAAATTGTCTGATACTGAGGGGCAGTGGGAGAAGGAAGCTTACGTGGTCTGATGGGCTCTTCTCACCTGGAGGCAGTTCTTAGAGGGCAGTAAGATTCCATTCAATGTGTGGACGAACTACAAGAATCTGGAGACATTAAAGGCCCCAAAGAAGCTATTCCCTAAGCAGGTCCGGGGGGTTCAGTATTTTAACTGCTTCAATTTGACCCTTCTCTACTTGCTAGGTGGGAAGAATTTCTTAGCCAATGCCCTATCTCACATGACCCAATACAGAAGTACTTGAGAGGAGGTAGTTAACTCTGTTATCCCATCCAGGCACCTCGCAGCCCAGCGCTTGCGAGGCAGTAGAGGAAGCTGGCTCTGGACTCAATGATGCTATCGCTAAAAGATGCTTTGGGGATGGATGAATAATTCCAAAGACATAAAGATGACCTGTTGATGAAGGAGTGCTTGGCATGGAAGAGGAGTAAAGTGTACATTGCAATCAGCCAGACAGGAGGAGCCATGATGAAAAATCCACTGGACATTTTGGGTTTCTGAAGACCCATCACCTGGTGAAGAGACAGTTCTGGTGGCTGAAGATGAAAAAGGGCATAAAAGCCAAATGTCCTGTGTGTGCCTCCATGAAATATCTACCTGAAAGCCTCTAGGCTTGCTACAGTTAATAGCCAACCCAGTTAGCCCATGGGAGGAGATATCCATGGACTTTATCATGGAGTTGACTGAGAGTGCTGGGAACACAGTAATTTGAATTGTCATTGACCTGTTTTCGAAGTAAGGACACTTTATGGTTTGTCCAAAGATTCCTTCTGCCCAGGTCCTAGTCAAAATGTTTGTGCAACACATCTACAAATTAAACAGGGTTCCAAAACACAGTATCTCAGACAGGAGGTGCATTCACCACAACATTTTGGCAGGAAGTTTTAAAATTGATAGTCTCCTCTCAGGGACTTACTTGCAAATACCAAAAGGATGGCTGAATGTGCCAACTCATTAGTAGACCACTACCTGCACTGTTATGTAAATTAGCAGCAGACTAATTGGACTGAGCACCTGCCTTTTGCAGAAGTGGCATATAAGCAACTCAGTGTACAGCAGCACAGATTTTACCCATTCAAAGTGGCCACAGGGACCACTCATGCGAGAGCTCCCTAGAAAGCTCTGGCCTCAGAGCTTCCTGTGGGAGCTGACTGGATAAATACTGTAAAAGCCATATGGTCTGCCATGCATGAGGTGCTAAATAAAGCTAGGGAAAGCAAAAAAAAAGCAAACAGATTGGAAAAGGACCCCCACCAAAGAGAATTTAGAGTGGGGGATAAAGTGCATTTGTCCACCAAGTAGCTAAACCTGAGACAGCCTTGTAAAAAGTTAGGTCTCAAATACATAGGGCCTTTCCAAATTGTCCAGATTGTGAATCCGGAGTTGAAGTTGCCAAGAAGGCGAGTTCATCTGGTATTTCATTGCAGTCTTTTAAAACCCTTTCAGGGATCTGGCTTTAGGCCAGTCAAAGAACCATCTCCTCCTACCATCCAAGTTAAAGAAGAGGAGCACCATGAGATCAAAATGATTCTTGATTCCAGATATCATTAGGGAAAATTACAATACTTAGTACAATACAAAGGCTAACTATCATCAGACGCTGAGTAGGTGGCTGCGCCAGATGTCAGGGCAACAAGGTTAGTTAAGAAGTTTCAAAACTAGGTACCCTCAATGGCCCCAAAAAGGAATGTAGCAGTAATTGGGTTGTAAGTAATAATGTATTTGTATGTTTATTGTTATTTCAGGTCTACCCTTCTCCTGGAGGGGTCGGCATGTCAAGACAGACTGGAATTTTCACCTATGTTCTGCTTTGCTCACTTCTTGACAAAGAATAGGGTGATGGTAGGGTGGGCTGCAGGGTGGGAGGAATGGCATCCAAGCATCGTTGATTCCCGTGAGACATTACTTCCCCTCAAGGACACCCAGAGCAGATGTGACAACGTGATCGGCTAGTTTCCAAAACAAAATGAACAGAAGTGTTTGGAGGACATAATGGACTGGGGTGGCCCATGGGGAAGGAGGAAATGAACTCTTGTGTGCATTTGTGCAGGAAGCCCAGAGCTGGTTTTACTGCTTCTGTGCCAATGTGGATTTATTCAGTAAAGTTTATACTCTTGGTAAAATAATGTCCAAGGAGTTTATTTTTCCAGATTCGCCAACTCAGCAGTTGACATCATCATTCCCTGCCTCATTGTTTGATTGATTGCCTTGAGGTTTACACTTGAGACTAGATCCTAAAGATCCTAAGGATTGGTCACCCTCCCAGATTTAGTTTAAAGTCTTTTGATGAGCAAGGCCTTTATGTTAGATTCAGCCTTGGTGCTTACATTAAGTGCCTCTGTTCAGGGTGGTATAAGTGTGAGAGGGAGAGGGAGAATTGTTTCACTTTCTTTTGTGGGTGAGTGTGATATGTCTGCAGAGTCATGTTAGGTATTTTCCAAACTTTTGAGCTGAAAAAGTTTGACATCACTGCCTTAACTGGTGCCTGGGAAATGGAACAGCTTCCACTGAAGCCTAATGTAGGCTCAACAATTCAGCCAAAATAAAAAGAAGAAGAAGGTACTTTTATTGCCATCTGGTGAAGGTTTTTTCTTTTATTCCTATAATAGATTGGCTCTTGGTTGTGTTTTACAGTGATGACACAAACTCTGCCAGGTAAGAATACATATAATTTGTATCGATTAAGACTCCTTTCCTCTTCCTCAGAATTAAGCAGAATAAGAATCGGTTTAGGATTTATTTCTATTATTGTCTTAATTCAACAACATTAATTTTTTAGAGTTAGCCTTTTTAAGACAAAGACACACTTGCAATTTTGGGAGCACATGATGCAAATGCAAATGGCTGCTCCTCCCCCCCCCAAAAAAAGTTGCTATGATTGTTAATACAAATGTTCACTTACCAGAAAATGAAATAGCCCTCCAAAGATGAACTTTGATTTAGGAAAACCAAGAACATATCTTTTAAAATATGATATTAAAGGCTAGTTGTTTCCAGTGTGTGCACTATTTAATTTAATTTACCTCCATTTATAATTTTTTTGATCCAGCAGTGAGGAACATTTCAATAATAAGGTTTTCCCTTTGAAATCAGGGAATTTGAGGAAGCATTATTTTTAAATAGATAATGTTCAGTAAACATGGGAGCAGTGGAAGAGTGATCTGGGTTTAGGGGACATAGTCATCACGCCCTTGTCATGGTCAGACCACTCACTTCTCCGGCTCGACTTTCCAACCGCCACCCCCCTCCGCGGGGAGGCGGAACCCGGGTCTCCAATTTGGTTCCGCCCCAGGCGCCTGATGGACCCGGATGGGTTCCAGACGGCGCTTGGGCCATTTCCTGTACCCCCGACCCGCGCCCCGATCGAGGACCTTGTGGTCGCATGGAATACGGCGACCGCGGGAGCCTTGGATCGGGTCGCGCCCTTGCGGCCTCTCTTGCGGCGGCGAGTCACCACGGCTCCCTGGTTTACCGAGGAGCTGAGGGTGATGAAACGCCGCAAGAGATGCCTAGAGAGAAGATGGAGGTCTAACCGTTCTGAATCTGACCGAACACAGGTAAGAGCCCATTTACGGACTTACATTGTGGCGTTGAGAGTGGCCAAACGTCATCATTGTGCCACCCTCATAGCATCCGCAGAAAACCGCCCTGCCGCCCTGTTTAGGGTGACCCGCTCCCTCCTTCAACAGAGGGTGCGGGAAGCCCCGCTACAGGGTAGAGCAGAGGAATTTGTGATTTTTCTGCAGGAGAAAATCGCTCAGATACAGAACGAGCTAGCCCCCATTGATGGCCCAGTGGGATGCCACGAGACAGATCTTGTTTGGGAGGAGTTTGACTCCGTTACTTCCGAGGATATGGACAGGTTACGTGGGCGACTGCGAGCCACCACATGTTTATTGGACCCGTGTCCCTCCTGGCTTGTACTGGCATCCTGGGAGGTGACACGAGGCTGGCTCCAAGAGGTTATCAACGCATCCTTGGGTGAGGGTTCCTTGCCTGCCTCCCTAAAAGAGGCTATGGTGAGGCCCCTCCTCAAGAAGCCCTCTTTGGATCCAGCTCTTTTGAACAACTATCGTCCAGTCTCCAACCTTCCCTTTCTGGCGAAGGTTGTTGAGAGTGTGGTGGCACAACAGTTTCCCCGTCACCTGGAGGAAGTTGAGTATCTAGATCCGCGCCAGTCCGGCTTTCGGCCCGGGCATAGCACCGAGACGGTATTGGTCGCGTTGGTTGATGATCTCTGGAGGGCCAGGGATGGGGGTTGTTCCTCCATCCTGGTCCTATTAGACCTCTCGGCGGCTTTCGATACCATCGACCATGGTATCCTATTGCATCGGTTGGGGGGGTTGGGGGTGGGAGGCACCGTTTTACGGTGGTTCTCCTCCTACCTCTCTGGCCGATCGCAATTTGTGTTGGCAGGAGAGCAGAGGTCGACCTCGAGACCCCTCACATGTGGGGTTCCTCAGGGGTCGGTCCTCTCGCCTCTCCTGTTCAACACATATATGAAGCCGCTGGGTGAGATCATCCGTGGTTTTGGGGTAGAGTATCATCTCTACGCTGATGATACGCAGCTGTATATATCTACCCCAAACCACCCCAACGATGCCGTAGCGGTGATGTGCCAGTGCCTGGAAGCCGTACGGATCTGGATGGGAAGTAACGGACTCAGACTCAACCCGACCAAGACCGAGTGGCTGTGGTTTCCGGCTGCCCGATTCAACCAGCTAACTCCATCGCTGGCCATAGGGGGCGAACATCTTGCCCCTGTGGATGGGGCGCGCAACTTGGGTGTCCTCCTAGATGCCCGGCTGTCCATGGAAGATCAAGTGACAGCCGTGGCTAGGAGGGCGTTTTACCAGGTTCGCCTGGTTCGCCAGTTGCGCCCCCTATTGGATCGGGACGCCCTTCGCACAGTCACTCATGCTCTCGTGACATCCCGACTGGACTATTGTAACTCTCTCTACATGGGGCTTCCCTTGAGGTGCACCCGGAGACTGCAGATGGTCCAGAACGCAGCCGCGCGGGCAATCCTGGGTACCTCTAGGTTTACCCATGTAACACCTCTCCTGCGCGAGCTGCACTGGCTGCCTGTCGTCTTCCGGGTGCGCTTCAAGGTACTAATTATCATCTTTAAAGCGCTCCATGGCTCGGGACCTAGCTATTTGCGGGATCGGATCCTGCCCCATACTTCCTCACGGCCGATTCGCTCCCACAGAGAGGGACTTCTCCGGGTGCCGTCCACTAGATTTTGTCAGCGGGCGACGCCCAGGGGAAGGGCTCTCTCTGTGGCGGGCCCTGCCCTCTGGAATGACCTTCCCCCCGACATTAGAACGACCACGGACCTCCGCTCCTTCCGTCTGAAATTAAAAACATACTTTTTCTGCTTGGCCGGTCTGGGGTAGTCTCTCTCTATGGGGTTTTAGTTGTATAGTGGGAATTTTAGCTTAGATTGGGTATTTTAGCACAGGTATTATTTAATTTGTTTTTAAGATGTTTTTGATTGTATATTTATGGTTTTAGTTTCCCTGTGCACCGCTCCGAGTCCCTACGGGGAGAGGAGCGGTCAAGAAATTAAACTATTATTATTATTATTATTAAAAATAAAATCTCATCAGACTACTTCCAAAAATGCATGAATTCCATCTAGGATCTTGCCCCTTCATTTAAGCTGTAATGCAGTAAAAATCTTCCCCTATTCTAAAACAACCTTGTATGGATGGTGAGGGTGGGCGAGAGAAAATATATTTTCTGACAATGCCCCAGTTGACCAGCAATTTCCTTCTTTTTCTTTAGTTGGTGTTTTTGCACTACTAATGTCAATCCAGATGGTACAATGGGCTCGAAAGAAGCACCAACTGTATCTGAAGAAATCTATTACACACAGGTGGAGAAAAGCTATGATTCCTCTTATATTATGAATGTACATGAAAGTGGTTTATACTATCCTGGTCAGTTGAAACTAGGGTAAATACAATTCATTCTGTTCTTCAAGGGAAACATAGTAGAACATTGATTCATTCATTCAAATGTATACTTTAAAAAAACAATCAAGGCAAGACAATTTAGATATATGAAAGATGTTTTAGATATATAAATTTAGATATTTGAAAGACTCACCAAGAGGTGATGCTAGATTACTCTTTGATAGTTTGGGCAGTAAAGGTGATACACTCAATTTCACAAAGCTGTAAATCAAGGACAGAATGCTTCAACCAGCTGTATCTTCTCAAAATTATTTCTTTGCATGTACAAACTAGATGAGCAACCTGGTCCATGGCTTAAAAATGAAAAGTTGCTTTGCAAGTAAAGTAAAGTAGCTGTTTCAAGTTCCACTCACTGATATTTGGTCTGACATCTTATAAAGCTATCCCTATCTGGCTGTCTAAGCCTTAGAGGTACCTTTTTTGGCTTTATTTCCATAACTACTTGTAAAAATCAGTTAAGAAAATAAATAGCAACAATTAATCTAATGCAAACATGGGAGAAAGCTCCTTTAACTTGCTGTAACTTACTTCCAATAATTGCAGATTTAATACATAACTATTGATATGATAGGTTTAAAGAGTGAGAATGAGATTAAGCTCAGAAAATGCTATTTTTCATGTCTTAAAAATTATGTTTTGTTTAATGAGCACCAGAAATATGGTGAA
Organism: Rhabdophis nuchalis; assembly: GCA_039707465.1. NCBI lineage: Eukaryota > Metazoa > Chordata > Lepidosauria > Squamata > Natricidae > Rhabdophis > Rhabdophis nuchalis. The sequence goes on along the minus strand of CM077647.1, from coordinate 110,621,065 downwards.
ATTGTTTGCAGTAATGAGGAAGGATTAGATAATGGAATATAAATTGCTTGGGTTTTGAATTCAATGAAGTTATAATGCTTCATTCAATCAATTTGCATGTAAATTTTATATAAATTTGACACAGAAACTATTAAGTCAATTAATTAAACAATATTCTTTCCCTATTTTTCTGGACATTGTATCAATTTTGTTTTAAATAAAAAAGTTACTTTTGAAACACCTTGCATTAACATTTCTAAATATGCAGCATTTTTCTTTTGAAAGTTTATTGGATATCAATACATACAGTAGTCACTTCAGAAAGTGGAGATAGGTTCAGCTTTCTTAATATGATTGTATAGTAATCTGTAACTGGGCCACATCCTTACACGGGAGTCCTGGTGACTCAGTAGTTAGAATATGGTATAGTAGGCAAATTCTGCCCACAGTCTGGAGTTTAACCCTGATGAAGCTCAAAGTTGATTTAGCCTTCTGTCCTTCCAAGGTCAATAAAACAAGGCCCCAGATTGTTGGGACAGCATGCTGATATTGTAAACTACCCAGAGAATGCTGTAAAGCACTATGAAGATGTATACTCCAGGAACATGATAATACAAAAGTCTTTCTGCTTAATTCAGGAGGAGCATGAGCTGTCAGCCCAGCAACACACATTTATAGTAGCTCTACTCAGTTTTATTATTTTATTATATAATTAGCTTTTTAGTCTTACTGGATTTATTTTTACTTAAATAACTTTGTTTGGATGAAATAATAGGGAAGACAAATACACAGATAATGGATTTTGATTGAAATTGATAGTTATGGGGAAAAGAAAGAAACACCATGGTATTAACCCAGGATACCTTCCTTGTTTGAACTCTGAAAAACAGCCAGGAATTGAGGGGCACTTCATATGTAAGAGAACTGTAAGTAAAGCAAATTTAGGAAGCAGATACTCCTGTCCTTTAAGCAATCTATCATCCCTTTGATCAGTGGTGGGGTTCAAATAATTTAACAACCAGTTCTCTGCCCTAATGACCGGCTGAGTAGACGAAACTGGCTGGTCATGTGACTGCATGGGCATGACCAACTCGACAGCATTCACCATGCCCAGCCCTACCTTTCAGCCGCTCGTTACAAAGGCCTCAACAAAATACAATCTCCATTTATTTACTACTACTGAATATCACTTAACGGTGGCAAAAAAAATTACAAAATGGAGCAAAACCTACTTAAATCTTGCTTAGCAATGGAAATTTTGGCTCATTTGTGGCCATAAGCCGAGGACTACCCCTAATGAGAATGTAGGAAAAGAGCCTACTTTGCTCATTCCCTTTGTGGTGACTTTCAACAAACATTTCAAGACTTGAAAGATATTGGGCACAGGTGGTGGTGGTGTCGCTGAAGCGGATCCATTTCTCTCCTTGGTTGGTGGGTCAGCCGCGCTCCGCCAAGGACCGCCAGAGGGAGGTGTGGAATCTGAACAAGGGTGGCACTCCTGGCAAGAAGGCCTTTCAGTCACTATAAAGCCTCTGCAGCCTTGTGTCCTGCTACCTGGCTGCTTTGGGAGTGAGGGGGAATAAAGAGGCTAGCCAGCAGGCTGAAGCATCGCTTGCAAGTCTCACTGCCTTTTCTCTTCCCAGTTCTCCTCATCCCAGAAGCACTCCCCTTTCTGCTAGCGGTTGCCCCCTTCTCAGTCTCCCTCCCCGCTGCTGGGTGATCCCATGTGAATAGTGGGAGGGCTGCACTTTTTAAAAAAGACTTTTAATGAAACATCCAATGTGGTAGCCAAGATCCAATCCTGAGCCCAGAAAACCAGCTCTTCCCTCCCCACCCGGCGTGTCTGCTTCGCCTTGCTAAATCGGATCTAAACCCTTAGGAAGTCTGAGAAATTTAAAGGTAGCTGGGAGAAGGACGGAAAGGCAGCAGAGTGAGATTCATGAAGTAAACTCAAGTTTCTTAGCTTGAACCAGCAAAAGGCGGCGGCAGCAGGGAATATAAAGGACAGCTGGACAGATGAAGTAGTGCTCAGCCATGCAGGCTTCAAAGAAAAGCTCATTTTAGGGCAAGGGGTGCAACTGATTCCACTTTCTAAAACAGAAGACGCTGCTAAGCCCCAGATACTACAAAACAAGCCACAGTGTTCAGTCCATATGCCCACCTCTTGCCTTTCTAAAGGGACACCTCCCCCCACATCGCCCTGCTTCCTCTGCCCCATTTACCTCCTTCAGAGGCCCTTTACTCATTCTCCCTGTGTCTTCCCTGTCAAGCGCCTCTTTCTTCTCCCCCCTCCCCTCCCCACCCAGCTTCAGCTTGTGGAGCAACCGGGATCAGGAGAGTCGAGCCCTTTTCCTCGGGCAATGGCAGTTTTACTTGGCTGCCATTGCACAGGGCTGGACAGTGGGGCAGCGTCGAAGTACCTTAAAGAGACAGGCTACAGAGGCTCCCTTCCAAGCTGCAAAGGGAGGCAGGAAAAATTTGACAAGTCATCTCCTGCTTCGTGACCTTAGACATACACAGAGAGCAAACACACACAGCAACATTGAAATACTGCAAACAAAATAACCTGATCTTCAATTCTGATAAATCGAAAATCCTAGTTTTTGCTGAAAGAGCTATTCAATACTCTTGGAGATAGACACTTTGGTCTAGAATTGGGCAAGTTTAGATAAGTAGTGACTGGGTGGGGTGGGTCCAGCCAGTGGTGCAATTTGCCAGTTCTTCAAACTGCACAAAAATTTAACAACTGGTTTACCCAAACTAGTCCAAACCAGCTGAAGCCCACCTCTGCATGTGACCCAAACCCGTAGATACAGGAAAGAATGCATATGGAACTCTGCTTATATATTTTATCTCTTATTGGTTTCAATTTCTCCTCAGGTACCAGTCTCTCTCATTTGGCCTGAGGGCTATGGAAATGTAAAACACTTTCCTAGAAAGGTTTCTTTCACATGAACCAAACATTTTCATTTTCTACTGAAATTATTTTCCTTTGTTGTTGTTATTTTCTAATACAATTAGTATACAGGTATACTTGTAATGTGTTGCAAATTTTAAAATATTTAACATTTTAATAAGTGACAATGACATACATATTCACACACACACACATATACCTTGACTTGTGTATATGTAATTTATGTTTTATTGTTTAATTATTTTAGTTTTTTAATTGTGTCTTCAATTTGATACTCTGCTCATCATACATGTGAGATTGACTATATGATAGATAGATAGATAGATAGATAGATAGATAGATAGATAGATAGATAGATAGATAGATTGATTGATTGATTGATTGATTGATTGATATGATATGATATGATATGATATGATATGATAGAATAAATAATTCAGGGTACACAATCTCAGAACTACATTGTAATTGATAACAATATGAAGTTAATCCCATACCAATCTAAAGGAAACTTGCATATATTTAGTTTTTGTATAATATTAATGATCTTTTTTAGAGGAAAAATATGAAAAAAGCAGAATATGGTTTCAACTAAACATACTGTTACACCACTGGGTGTCACTATATGAACACAAATGACTGTAGTACATATTAGAAAATAGTCTTCCAACATTTAATGGTGGTGATTAATTTCTTGGAAATGTTTTCTCCTTGAAAGGTTGAATTGTGGTTCAATTAAAATATTTGTCATTAACATAATAACTCTCTATACAAACACAATCTGGGGCCAAAGTAAACTGAAAGCCTGCCTTATTTTAAGCGTGTAATATTATCTGAACTGTATTTTGTTTGAAGAACAGTTTTGAGATAAATAAAGGAGGAAGGGTAGCAATTGATTACATCCCAAATGTCTACTCAGTTGCACTTATCTTTCCTCACAGAACTATTTTCCCCAGCTACCCTATAGTAACAATCCCATTTTTTAAAAAAAAATATTTAAAGTAATAACCATGGATAGTTGCTATTTATATTAACTGGATGAAAATGAAAGTGAAACAATACTGCAAAAGTTAGTCTGCTATTTGATTATGATGACGACAATGATAAGAATTCAACAGGCAATAATATCAAACCAATAAAAATAAGTGGAGAAGAATTAGTCCATTTAGAAGAAAAATTGAAAAATTATGGCAGATCTAGAAGCAATATTTAAAGGAAGAGATAGCACAGTGACAACAAAGATGCACACTGATAGGAGCCTGGTTTGCCATGCAAATGTAACAAATGGCTATGAAAACTGGATTCTGAGAAAGGCTGAATAAAATAGAACTGATGTCTTTAAAGAGTAATTTTGGAGAAAATTGCTGAGAATGAATGGAGATGCAAAGAAGAGAAATTATTCAGTATTAGGAAGATTCCTGAAATTTTCAGATGTTAATAATGGTCCAAAGAGAGACTTAGACTTGTGGTTTAAAAGGGTCTCTGAGAATTAGTAGGGCTACAGCCACAGGGGAAAAGTTGTAGTTTTATGATATGTTGGGACCCCTAAAATGTCTTTGATGAAGGTTGTCCTGTGATGGTGGCAAATTAATTTACTAGATTTTCAACTTTGTCCCTGGGTCTGTATTGGAATTATAGTTTTTCTGAATACTGCCAGTTTAGGCATAATTTATAATAAATATGGCCTATCTGTTCCAACTTTGAAAGCTGATGAATTTGTAAACAATTAAATTTTCATTGGAATCACATGATAAATGAACCCTGTGGAATAATCTAATAATCTAAATTTGAAAGTAACAGGGAAGAAGTTTTAGTCAAAAAACTGGACAAACAATTATAAATCATGTGGCTTATCAAAGATTGATAATTATTATTTTAAGAAATTCTGACAATCACCCAACAGCAGCCTCTGCTTGGCAACAATATTTACAATTTAAACAATATTGTCCAGATGCTTTAGGGCAGGGGTCTGCAAAGTTGGATCTTTTAAGACTGGGGACTTCAATTGGCTGGCTGGGGAATTCTGGGAGTTGAAGTCCAGAAGTCTTAAAAGTGCCAACTTTGCAGACCCCTGCTTTATGGGTACCTGAAATTCTACAATATACAAGATATAGCAATAGCACTTAGACTTTTCAAATATTACTAAGTCTTGATATATAAACTAATTAGTTTGAAAAGCTGCAGGCGTCTTCATAAAACATCAAAATCATTTTATTTGGAAACATTACATTCCAATATTATCTCTAGTGCTTCATGAGGTGATAGCCAAAGTGGCACTTTATTAGCACTTTGTCTTATTTTGTACTCCCATCATGTATGTACAATCAATTGCCTAATAGCATGAATTGTAAATCTGGCTAATTTTCAGTTTCAAGTTGCAATTTATATTAATATAGTGTTGAGAAAAAATACAAAAATTGATGTATAAATTTGATACTGAATTATATGTTTGAAATATGGAATTTGATGTTTTATGAAGAAGCCTGGGGCTTTTCAAAAAGAATTATTTTAAAAATAATAGAATAGAATAGAATAGAATAGAATAGAATAGAATAGAATAGAATAGAATAGAATAGAATAGAATAGAATAGAATTCTTTATTGGCACAAGACATTTGTCTTTGGTGAATATGCTCTCAGTGTACATGAAAAGACATGAAAAGATACATTCATCAAGAATCATAAGGTACAATACTTAATGATACTCATAGGGTACAAATAAGCAATCAGGAAACAATATCAATATAAATCGTAAGGATACAAGCAACGGTTACAGTCATGCAGTCATAAGTAGGAGGAGATGGGTTATAGGAACAATGAGAAGACAAATAGTAATAGTAATGCAGCCTTAGTGAATGGTTTGACAATGTTGAGGGAATTATTTGTTTAGCAGAGCGATGGCGTTCTGGGAAAAAACTGTTCTTCTGTCTAATTATCTTGGTATGCAGTGCTCTATAACGTTTTTTTTTAGGGTAAAAGTTGAAACAATTTATGTCCAGGATGCAAGGGTTCTGTAAATATTTTCACGGCCCTCTTTTTGACTCATGCAGGTCCATAATGGAAGGCAGGTTGGCAGTAATGTACAGGTCCATAATGGAAGGCAGGTTGGCAGTAATTGTTTTTTCTGCAGTTCTGTTTATGGAAATAAGTTTATACTCCTGATATTAAGGTATGGCTTAAGGATCAGAACATATGGGTTAAGGTATGGCTTATGGTTCAAACATATCTCAAATATAACTTCATATTTTAAAAATGAGAAAGAGCATTGGTACTTACCTGATACGCCTCTTCTAATAAGGGGGGAGATAGCATCCATGTATGGGTTAAACCTATCCACACTCTGATTGGACTGAGTCATAATATTAAATAATTAATTAATTAGACATGGTATATAATCCCCTACGGAGTAGCCACACCCAGTTTTTCCACGAAGAAAGGAATACAGACTTTCCTTTAGCAGGAAAAATCCAACAGTAACACTGCCAAGAATAATAAGAGCCAGACACCAAAGACAGGCAGGGCTGAACAAGAAAGGGATGGGCCGGATGCTATCTCCTCCCTTATTAGAAGAGACGTATCAGGTAAGTACCAACACTCTTTCTCAATAAGGGTGGAGATAGCATCCATGTATGGGATATACAAAAGCCCTGAAAAGGACCCACGGGAGGGTTGAGATCAGACCTGCCCCAATGAATGAGGACGGGCAGACTGCAGAACCCAGCGGCCAAAGTCAGCCTCAGCCGAGGCAAACATGTCCCGTTTATAATGCCGCATGAAAGGGGATGGAGAAGACCACGCTGCAGCCCTGCAGATTTCTCCCAGAGAAGCTTCCGTCGCCCAGGCCAAAGTCGCCGTTGCACTGCGTGTAGAATGTGCTGTGACTCCTCGAGGAACTGCCTCGTCACAAGCCGCATAGGCCTTCTCAATGCATTGACGAACCCATCGTCCCACACAGGAGACAGACACCTCCTTACCCAGGGAACCTGGCAGAAAGGAGACAAAAAGAGACTCCGACCTGCAAATAACAGCCGTACAATCAATGTACACATGCAAGGCATGCCTGACATCCAGCAAGTGCCACTGGTCCTCCAAGGTCTGCGCAGACTCTGCAGGAAAGCTGGGGAAGACCACCTCCTGATCCAGACGTAGGGATCCAGACGTAGGACAACATAACATAACAGAAAATAGACAGAGAATTGTGGTGCTGGAGGAGGGAGCAGCTGGGATGGGGGAAGAGGTTAAGGAGGTCCAAAGGGGAAATTTAGAACTAGAAAACTTTATGGCTAAAATAGAATTTGAAAGAATGTCTTTCTTTCTCAGGTTCCAGAACCTACCAGAGACAGAAAAAGAAGATCTTAAAGATATTATGAGCACAATCTTAGCAGAATACTTTAAGAGAGACAAAAAACGGCTGTGGTGGGATATGGACCTGGTTTATAGAATTAACTCAGCATATGCTAGAACCCATAATGTTCCAAGAGAGATACATGTTAAATTTCTCAGGAGGACCACGAGGAATGAGGTGCTAAGGCCCAAAGGGAGGGACCTCTAAAATATCAAGATAAAGAAATTACTATTCTAAAGCAAATCCCCCCAAAAAATAAGAAAAAGAAGGAGGAAGTATTCTTCCTTATCAAAGAAACTATGCAATAGAGGAATTTGGTTTAGATGGTTATTGTCAGAGGGAATGTTGATTTTCTGGGAGAGAAGCAGAATTAGAATTAAGACATTGGATGAGGCAGAAGCCTTTATTAAAAAGCATTCTTCTCTCCTAGAGCAGGGGTCCCCAACCTTTTTTGCACCAGGGACCGGTTTCATTTTAAAGAAAACTCTGCGGACCGGCTGAGTGGCTCAGCAGTCATGTGACTGGGTGGGCGTGGCCAATTTGGAAAATGTGAAACTCACTTAACAATGGTCTTGGTTAGCAACCAAACTTTTGGGCTCAATTGTGGTCATAAGTTCTCTCTCTCTCTCTCTCTCTCTTTCTTTTTCTTTCTTTCCTTCTGTCTTTCTTTCTTTCTCTTTCTCTCTCTCTCTTTCTTTCTCTGTCTCTTTCTTTCCTTCCCTCTTTCTTTCTCTTTCTCTCTTTATTTCTTTTTCTTTCTCTCTCGTTCTTTCTTTCCCTCTTTCTCTCCCTCTTTCTCTCTCTTTCTTTCTCTCTCATTTTTTCTTTCTTTCCCTCTTTCTCTCTCTCTTTATTTCTTTCTCTTTCTCTTTTTCTCTTTCCCTCTTTCTCTCTCCCTCTCTTTCTTTCTCTTTCTTTCTCTTTCTGACTCTTTTTCTTTCTTTCCCTCTCTTTCTCTCTTTCTTTTTCTCTTTCTTTCCTTTGTCTCTTTCTTTCTTTTTTCTCTGTCTGTCTTTCTTTCTCTCTCTCTTACTTTCTCTTTCTCTCCCACTTTCTTTTTCTTTCTTTCTCTTTCTCTCTTTTTCTTTCTGTCTCTCTCTCCTTCGTCCGCCCATCTCTGTCACTCTGTGTGTGTGTGTGTCTGTCTGTCTCGCATTCAGGCACTTAATCACTCATTCTGTACCTCTGTCTATCTTTCTCTCCCTCCCTCCCTCTGTGTGTGTGTGTGTGTGTGTCACTCTCTCTGATTCCCTCCCACCCTGTCTCTCTCTGTGTCTTTGCCTCTCTCTGTCGGTCTGTCGTCATCCTGTCCCCCCCACCGCGGAGTCTCCTCAGCCCGGCTCGACTCGCTCACTAGCCTTAGCCTGTCCCGCCTGGGCGGCCACTGCCGCACTTGGTCCCTCGTGCGCTCGGTCAGGCTCCTTCTAGGAGCTGAGAAGGCTCCGTGGGGTGGGGGTGGGGGGGAGGAACCTCCGCAGCCCCTGGAAGAAGACGAGTGGGTGGCATGCCGGTTGGGGAAGCTCTGGGGGGGGCAGGGAGGAAGGGAATCCGCAGGTGGTAGGGAGGGCTGTTGCTGGGGCGCGCAGGAGTCCCACCATCGACAAAGGTGGAGGAAGAGGCGCACCCCAATTGCGCGAAAAGCCCCGCCTGCACTCTCCCGCGCGCTCTGCCCAGGGGGATGCCCCCTCCTCCCTCCTCCTCCTCTCCGCCCCTGCGGTCCGGCTCCTACCCAGCCACGGACCAGCACCGGTCCGCGGCCCGGGGGTTGGGGACCCCTGTCCTAGAGGACGAAGCTAGCGGAGGAGGGGAGAAAGGCAGCAACGTACAAGATATGTGAAGGGGGGGCTATGACTCCACCTGGGGGCAGGGAGGAGGAAGCAACAGCAAAAAGGCTCAGATCACAAAAATAATTGTATTTGAAATATTATTGTAATTGTTGATATAGTAGAAAGTGGCAAAGAAAGAGATGATTGAACATCTCTTTGATATAAAGTAAGAACTCTGTATATGCTTATCTTTTATATGTTATTTTTAAAATTGTAAAACTGTGAGATCTGGAGGGATTTCTACTACTAACATGGGAGCTACCAAAATTTTCTATGTACCCTTTTACCTTTTCCCCATAAATGTTTTAAAACCAATAAAAATTCTTTTTTTTTAAAAAAAGACTATAGTCAGTCAGATATTCTTGCATGACTATGTTCTCAGATACAATCCATTGAAACAAATGCCAAATGAAGTCTGTTACATAAATGAGAAAGTTTGTACAGGCTAAAGAGCAATAGAGCATTTTTTGTTTAATGTAGGACTAAGGATGCTATTAATATTCTTCCCGTTTTTTTTAAATTGCTTTACAAATGTTTGTTACAACAATATACTTTTTTATATACAAATTCCTTTTTAAAAATCTGTGTGTTGATTTCTCAAAATTATATTTCTGTCTATGGAGATTCTCAGTCATCTAGGTCATGGTAGTCCAAAAGTGCTTTTATCAAGAGGCAACTGGACTTTCTGGTTTTTCTTTGAAGATGTTTCTCTTCTCATCCAAGAAGCTTCTATTTTTTTTTATTATTATTATTTTTATTTTTATTTTTAAAACATTACAACAAAAACTACATACACCATACAATACAATACAATGTTTCACCCTGTGCTATACATGGGAAAGGAAGACTTCGGATATATCTTCACGATCTCCAAAATCCACGTTCTCTGGGTACAGGTGTTGAAGCATCCAAATTTCCAAACGCATACTCCACAAATGGCTCCCAAGTTTTCCAAAAAGTGTCCCTTTTATAAACACCCTTTCTAAATTTAATATCGCATGTCATTTTATCATTTAAAGCTAATTTCCACATTTCACAGTACCACTCTTCTATTCTAAAATTCACCTCTAATTTCCAATATCTAGCTATTATAATTCTTCCCGTTATAATCATAATTCTAACCAATTCTTTCTCATAATTTGTTAGTTCTGATTCCTTGATTAACAACAATAATATAGTTTCTGGTCTCAATATTATTTTTTTCTTCATCATTTCGGATATCGTTTTTTCCAGTTGTTGCCAAAACTTTTTAACTTTTCCACATTTATACCACATATGTTCATAAGTCCCCAGTTCCATGTTACATCTCCAACATTTATTACTAATTTTTTTGTCCATCAACGATAACCTTAATGGAGTCAAATACCATTTCCAGACAACCTTAAAATTATGTTCTTTGATCCTTGTTGATAAAATCCTCATAATTCGACTCTTCCAATTTACATTCCAGTCCATATCTGATATTTTAATATTGAGTTCTTCCTCCCAATTCATCTTCATCGTCATTTGTGGTTTCCCATCAAAATTTATAATCTTATATATCTTACTAACGAGTCCCTTTAACCCAATTTCGTCTTTGATAATTTGAGATACTAGGTTTTCAAATTCAGTTTTGTTTCTGCTTGTCTTACAATTCCCCCTTACCTTCATAGTCCATTTTTCTATCTGTATTTTTTCACACCAGTTTAGCCCCAGTTTTTCAATTATTCCATTTTTCCTTCTTTCATTTCCTAAAGCTTTTAACCAGTCTATTATAATTTCTATGTTTTCATCTTCAATTACCTTATCACGGCTTATATTGGTTTTGATCGGCCAATTTCCAATTGTCTTCCCCAAAAAGGTTATATCCGGAATTAGAATTTTAACAAATTTATCCCAAATTTTACTCAGTCCTTTTAACCAATAACTGTTAATTACCTTTTTTGATTTTGCTTTATCTAAGAACCATGTATGGCCAACTCTCTTGATATCTTTTAACTCTAAATCTCTCCAATGACCATCTCCGCCTTTGAATATTTTTACCACAGTTCGAATACCATAGGCCCAATAATAATTAAGTAGATTGGGAATTCCCAATCCGCCTTCCTTTTGGTTTTGATACCACATTTTCTTCAATAATCTAGGTCTTTTCCCACCATTGCAAAATTTATCCAATTTCTTCTGATATCCTTCCATATCTTTCTCTGTCAAATTTAATGGTAACATCTCAAATAAAAAATTAAACTTTGGTAACAACATCATCTTGCACATTGCAATTCTACCGAACCAAGACAACTTTATCTTTTTATATTTATCAATCTTCTTCTCCACTTCATTCATCATCACATCATAATTAAGTTTTTTCAATTCCCTAACTTTAAGTGAAAGTGTTATTCCCAGATATTTCAATGTATTTTTAATTCTTATCCCAAATTGTTCCTGCATATTCTCCCACTCCTTACCATTTTTATCCATTAATAATTCAGATTTTGACCAATTTACTTTTAAACCTGTCATTTCCTCAAATTCTTTCAAATGTTTATTTATCTTTTTCAAGTCTTTCTCTATATCTTTCAAAATGATCAAGGTGTCATCCGCATACAAATTTATCTTATATCCCTTATACCCTTCCAATTCTTCATCTTTTTCTATCATTTTAGTCAGTACTTCCATAACCAATAAAAATAATATTGGAGACAAAGGACATCCTTGTCTCGTACCTGCTTCCAATTTAATCTCTTCCATCATTATTCCATTCACCTTTACTCTTGCACTACTTTTTTGATACAATTTCGAAATAACATGTATGAATCTGTTACCAAAACCTAATACCTCAATAATTGCTTTAATAGTTTCCCATTGTACAGAATCAAAGGCTTTGAAAATATCTAGTGATACTATACCTATTTTATCATCATTATGTTCAGCTACATCTATAATATTTAACACTCTTCTAATAACGTCACTCATATATCTACCTTTCACAAAACCTACTTGGTTATAACTTATATATTTATCTATAAATCCACTTAATCTATTACTTATAATAGCAGTAAATATCTTTGCATCCTGATTGATTAAAGAGATGGGCCGATAGGACTCAATCCTCTCCAAGTCTTTATCTGGTTTAGGAATTATAGATATTACCGTTCTGTTCCATGACATCGGAACTTCTCCACCATGTAAAATTCCATTAAACAATTTTTGCAATTTTGGTATTATTATTTCCTTAAAGTCTTTATAAAACTCAGCAGGCAATCCATCTTCTCCTGGGGCCTTCCCTAATTTTATCCCTTGTATTATTTCATTAATCTCATCTTGTGTTATATCTTCTTCCATCAAATCCTTATATATTTGATCAATTTTCACAACATATTTTTCAAGATAACTTTTCAATTTTTCCAAATCTATTGATTTTTTTGAGTATAATTTTTGAAAAAAGGACCTGACCACTTCACATTTCTCTGCTTTCTTATAACATCTTATACCTTTATCATCTATCAAAGGGCCAATTTCTCTCTTCTCACTTTTATTTTTCGCCATCCTTGCTAATAACTTAGAATTTTTATTACTATATTCAAAAAATTCCCTGTTTAAATATCTTATATTTTTTTTGACCAATTCTATATCCTCTTCTATCAATCTATTTTTTAATAAATTTAACTCCTTCAAACATTCTTTGTCCTTCGTAAGTAAAAATTGATTCTCCAATACCTTATCTGCCTTATATCCCGTTCAATTCTACACTTATAATTTCTATATTTCCTGCTTGATAACTTAATGCTTTCTCCTCTAAACACTGCTTTCATCGCATCCCAAACAATTTCAAATTTAACCTCTCCATTATCATTTAATCTCCAACTTTCTTCCCATTTTTTAAGTATCCATATTTTATCCTTCTCATTTTTATATAATTTTTCATCATATCTCCAACCTCTTCCTTTTTTCCCAAAATTAAAATCTATTTCCATCGTAACTTCTGCATGATCAGACTCCTTGAAAATTCCCACATCTATTTTATCTATATTACTGAGCAAATCTTTAGAAACAAAAATATAATCAATTCTTGAATACGTGTTATATATCTTAGAGCAAAAAGTGTACACTCTTTCAGTACCTTTCAACTCCCTCCAAACATCTTCCACGCTATTTTGAAACATCCATTCATTTAAAATCTCCCCTTTATTGGTTTCTCTATAGCGGTTGGGATTAGTACTATCTATTTTGTCTCTGATTAAACTAAAATCCCCAGCCACAATCACTTTCCCTACACTTTCGATTTCCAAAGTTTTAGTTATTTTCTCAAGGAAGTCTTTTTGTTTTCCATTCGGTAAATATAAATTAACAAGTGTCACTTTTTGCTCATTGATATTTCCCACAATTATTAAATATCTTCCATCATCGTCCGCAATTACTTTTTCTTTTTCAAAGTATACTCTGTCTGATATCAGTGTTGCGATTCCTCTGGCTTTTGAAGTTCCAAAAGATTTTTCATAGATTTGCATACCCTTTATATAAATTCTATTTAAATCTTCAGATTTTTGATGAGTTTCTTGCAGAAATAATATATCTGGCAAATCCCTCTTAATTTTAAGCTCCAATCTCCTCCGTTTAATCTGATTCCCTGTTCCCTTCACATTCCATGTCATTATTTTTATCAAACGCATTTAAACTGTAGCTTTTTTAATCCTAACCCCTCCTCTTCCTTTCCGTGCCCAAATCCCAACACCAAATAAGGAAAACAATAAAAAAAAACATGCAAAACACAACATGGTCGGGGCGTGGTTATGGCCGGGTTGGTGTGAGAACGTTTTCTCCATTTCCCAGGGCGATTTCACAGAAGAAAGTGGATTAAAATGTTGAAAATGCACCGTTAGAAGTCAAAATTGTTTACAGCTGTACTGGAAGGGCTGCTGTGCCAAGAATCTGACTTTTGGAGCGGTAGGTCAACCTGGACTGCTTGAAATTTGTTTTGTTTACTGTGTGGAAAGACGGAGGGTTGACCAGAGAGGCTGTCGTGGATTACGAGGGAACAGCTGTTCTTTGTTTGGAGAAGAACTGCGATCAGTATTCAGTATTCTTTGTTGCGAGGCAAGGGCACGGACTTTAATTGGATGATATGTGGATTAAAACTTTTTGAGCTTTTGATCTTTTGTTTGGAGTGCTTAAGCTGAAAGCAACAAATGTAACTTTCTGTTTTGAAAGTACCGTGATCAGCATTCCTTGTTGCGAGGCAAAAGCACGGACTTCAAAGGCAAAGTTTGTTAACAGTGGAAAGATCGTTTGGATGATATGTGGATTAAAACTTTTTGAGCTTCTGATCCTTTGTTCGAGGTGCCTAAGCTGAAAAGCAACAAAGGTAACTTTCTGGACAACGCCCTTATTATTGAGGAGGTTTGCTAAGTAAACTACATAATTATACTGAGAATATAACTTGTTATTTGGCTTCTTTGGGTGCAATAAAACGCTGTCTCAGATCCAAGAAGCTTCTTTAGCTCTGCAGAAGAAGTGAGGAAGCTTCTTGCATGAGAAGCTTAACACCCTCAAAGAAAAAACAGAAAGTCCAGTTGACTCTTGAAAAACCACCTTCGGGTCATTTCTGTCTTTGCTTCTGAAGACCAGAAAATTGAATTTGTATCTGATATGCTACCTGCTGTATATCTTGTGGCTATTATTTTTCCTCAGATACATTTGTATGTATACTTTATGGAAACAGTTGCAAAATGATTTTTAAAATTCAGAGAATCAGAAAAACAGGATGTATGTCTCAGAAAGATTACTGGCTCTACTAGAACAGCCACAATTTTATTTTAAAATGTCCATGCAAATACGCACATCTCATTATATTTTAATGTTTAAAAAACAGATTGGAGACTTACAATTAGAATGTTATTAATTATTATTTTTCTTTTTTAGCTCTTTCATCCCTCCTAATGATCTGAAGTAATATATTATTAGAAGTTTATTTTAAAAACTGACTATTAAATGTCAATATGCAGGATGAAAGAAAATAAAAAGGAATTGAAGTAACTAATAAATCAAGTAATGATTGAAAATAAAACAATGAAATTTCTCTAGAGATATTTTTAAAAGATTAGAATATATTCAGTATAAACTAGAGGCAAAAGTCCTTTTCATGTATTACAAAATAATAAAACACTTGAATTAAATCAGTGCAAATAATCTGGGGATTGGGGGTTTGATTCAATTAGTCAAGTAAATTGATAGCAAGTATATTGATTAAAATCATAATTTCACCTGTTTAATTATTATAAAAGAACCAATATTGAATTTATTCCAAATTTTACTTTCTGGTATGCCAGCTATCATAATAAAGATAAGAGTGACCTCATTTACTGGGTAGGCCATGCCTTAGCCACTGCTACTGCTACTTTCAGATATCTCTCTCTTCAAAGTTGCTAGTGTGAGGTGGAAAAAATAGAGGGGTGAGAACTATGTCCTCAACAGGTCTGGACTGGGCAATAGACTCTGTAGCTAAAAATACCATGCATTGTAATTCCAGCAGAGTGAGTGACTATATAGTTTCTTAATAAGAAATCATATTATATGCCTAGAATACACATAAATGTATTGGCAGTATTCTTGAAAATTTAAAAATAATTGTAGCACATCCACTTTTTTTAGGATTGCTGTGTGCTGTCTGCCAATGGCAGGGTCTTGACTTGCCACGGCATTTCCTCTGTTCAGTCTTCCCCCCATGTCTCCTGCTACTTCAGGCATTCTGTCAGCAGCTTATCTTTAGATACTATTTTGATGTACTTCTGGATGCTCTGGGTTTTGTCCAGGGCAGTGACATAAATCATTGCAAACTATTTAAAGCAAAAGCACTGGCATAAATTCTCACTGCATAGCTAGGTACTTTTCCCAACTTCCTTGCACTGGATCAAGTCCAACTTAGATAATTAAGATGGTATTCTAGGCCATTCATTGCATTAAAAATTGTAGCCTGACTCTAGAGGATCACATACAAATAATGGATACCTAAATGGCTAAATGTTGTCTAATTTTTTTTCTTGGTCCCAACCTCCTTCTCTTTTGAAGATTAATTCCTCTCTAATAGTAAAATCATGTACAGAGTTTAGGTTGTTGTATTGTGCTGTCAGTTTCCTGAGGTAGCTTTTGGGGTTCCAAATATTTTATTACCACTCTGATTTCTTATACAAAACTATTAAGCCTTCAAGAATTTTCAGATTTTGTTTTCTTCCCTATACAGCTGAGAATCAATGGGCCAAACTTTGGTCTCCTACATTCTAGAAGTTATTTAGCTCTTGGAACAAAGAAAATATCAGAGATAGGGATACTAATAAAGATACTATTGTTGTACTATCATTTAAATTTCCATCCTGATATATACCATTTGTCAGGTCTGCCATCTTCAGCTTGGCACCTTGCTGGCATCCTACATCAAAATCTAGAAGAAGGAGGGGGACAAGGGGAGGAACAAATGAGCAATCAACCTGCTTGTGTACATGATGGGAAATTGGCAGGAGGTGGCAGATTGACGAAGAGCAGGAGTACTTAGAACTAATTTGTGCCAGCACCTCAGGCCGTGCACTTGAGATAGAATGTGAACTACCCTAAACATTTCAGCATTCTCAAAAGGACCAAAACTAACATACAAATAAGATGGAAGATGAAATAAAAATGATATCCTTGAACATAAATGGTATCATCTCACCGGCCAAACGAAAACAAACATTAACAAGACTTAAAAGACAGAATATGTGGTAATATTCTAGAATGCCCCAAATTAGGAAAGCTGCATCTGGCATTAGCACAAAATAAGAAAAGAGGGATTGCGGTATACATAAAAGATTGATTAAATTCGAGGAAAATATTCAGTGATAGAGAAGACAGATTTTTTAATGACAGAAATAACAATAAATCAAAAAAGAATTCTGCTGGTGACAATTTATGCTCCAAATAGAAATAAAAAAGAATTCTATAATAAATTACACAAGAAAATACTTGAATCAGATTGGGAAAATGTCTGAATAATAGGCGATTTCAATACAGTGGCAGACAACAAAATAGATTATAGGAATACAAAGAAGAATAAAAAGAAAAGATGACAACTACCGAGTAGCTTCTTTGAAATGGTACAAGAATTAAATTTAAGGGATGCATGGAGACTGATAAATCCAAAGAAAAGTCAGCACACTTTCTTTTCCCATCTTCACATTTCATGGTCGTGAATATATATGGCATGGATGAACCCAGAATTGATCAATAACATAGAAGATATGGAGATTTCACCAAATATATGGGCAGACCACAAATGGTAAAATGGAAAGGTCAAAGGAAAAAAATTCAGATAGAATGCTAAATCAGAGAATTGTAAAAGAAAAATCATATATACAAATGATGGATAAGGAATTAAATATTTTCTTGAAGAAAAACAAGAAAGATCAAACAACACTACAAAACCTATGGGATGCCATAAAGCCCATGTGTGGGGTATAACAAGAACATATAAGGCAAGGAGAAATAAGGAAAAAAGGAAACAGCAAACATCATTACAGGAGCTTAAAGAGTTGGAGACTGTGTTGCAGAAAGAACCACAAAATACTAAAATTGAAGAAGAGAGAGATTTGGTAAAACATAAAATCAATCTAACACTTAAAGACGAAATAATGCATAATATAAAAATGACAAAACAAAACTATTTTGAAACAGCAAACAAACCAGGTAGATGGCTGGCCCACAAATTGAAAAAAGAAAAAACCAAAAAGCTAATACAGCAATTACAGGACAAACATGGGAATTTGTTCCATAAGACAGAAGGGAAAAAAATTATAATCCAAAACTTTTTTCAAACTCTATACAGTCAGGAAAACATCTCAGAAAAAGAACTCCAAAATTATTTGTAAGAGTATTTCAGAGGAAGCAAGAGAAATGCTAAACGAGAAAATAATAGATGAAGGGGACAATTAAGAAACAAAATAAGAATAATTCACCATGACCACATAGGATTCCCACAGAGATATATAAAAGGAAATCATGTTAGAATTGTACAATGAAGCATTAGAACAAGCAAAAATGCTTGTTCTTATGCCCCCTCCCTTACGCATGCAGTGCGTCTCATGCACCTACACACAGCCATCCTGATCTGCATGGCTCCTCTAAAATCATCCCTCACACTTTTGTACACCCTCCCCCACCTGCACTCTACTTCTTCCACACTTCCTGGATTTTGACTCCGTTCTATAAATTAGCACCATTTAAGATACATTGACTCAAAAATTGTTTTCCTCAACTGAAGTTTCAAGCAAACAAATCTGTGAGTTTTAGTAGTATATACAGTACATAAGTCGCCTTGCCAGAATGACTGGTCTTCCTGCATGTCTTCTTCCTACATTAAGAAACTTTTTTTCTTAATCAGGCATACAAAGGAAAGTAAACATAATGGAAATGAAGAAAAGTTAGGGTTAGGGTTTTCTTCTGTGAACAGAAACAGCAGAGTCAGCAGCTTTCCAGTTCAAGTCTACAAGTCTCAACCCTTTTCTTTATGTCACAATGTTATATGAAAGCAGGTGAAGCTGGGGGTGTGGTTGGGCTACTATCTGTTCCTTTTCTTGCACAGATAAATAGGCAGAGAGGAATTCTTTTGCTAATTTCCAAGCAAATATGCAGTGCAATTTCTCTTCCCCATTGCCTGACCAAATGCTTAGGATTCATTGAGGTGGAACTCTGACACTCTTTTTAAGGAAAAAGGGCATTTCTCACTGGGAAGTTAGAGGGGCAGGATGGAGAGACCTGGGAGAGTGGATGATACCATCAGGTCACAGCTATTGCTATGTTAATTCCTTTGGTAAATTAAAGGGGTGGGCAGCCCCAACATAGAAGCTATTCTTTTTGAATCTTTTCTTTAGTTTTCCAATTCAACAAACTACTGTGGTTAATGTTCTAATAATTGTGAATTTTTAATCCCACCTACTTCTCCACAGGGCATCTGCTAAGATTGGTTAGTCATATTAAAAGAAAAAGGAGGTGCTTACGGTTATTTTCTTCACTTTGCATTACCTTATTCTTGGTTCCTTGAGTAGCTTCCTCAAGGTAATTGAATTAAGTCCACTGTTGATGTATTTTATATTCTCAACAGAATATTGAATTGCAAATAATATATATTCATTAAAGCTGTTTCCTAAACCTAATTGATATATTCTCTGGATATTGCAATTTAAAGTAAGCACGCTCAACTGAATGCCACAATAAACAAAGTTTCTATATTGAAGTAATATAATGTTCAATTCTAATTGGCAAATTAGCAAATTAATGAATATTTAAATGTTTTTGATTGAATAACACAGTAGAGAAAGTGTCTCAAATGGTAGAAGATGAAAAGTACTCCACTAACAAAACTGTCATGGATAGGACATAATTATGGAAGATGTGGCCTAATTAGTCTGTGATTTTTAAAAGCATGACACCAGGTTGATTATTTTGGTATAATTAAGAACTGAATTTTACAGACTAGTGAGCCCTTCTATTTTTGACGACATCTGAGTTTTCCTTTCCTTGCTTGTCTCTGTGCTAATTAAAATTGCAGCAGACTGAACATAAATTATTCCCAAACTCCCTTTGCATACACGGAAGAGCTGTCTTTCTTCATAACTCCATTGGATGTCCTTGCAGATATCCAACACACAATATGCTGATAACCCATGAGAGATGTATTATACCTTTCAATTAAACAATTCACATTGACAATCTGTCCTTCTGTGTGTATGAAATATTAGAAATATTTTATCCCCCACCTCCTGGGTAGTGCATGCTTTTAATCCCATGAAGTATTCAGCAGCTTCCCAGTGTTTACAGTTAACTTAAAATGGTTTTGCTTTCCTTGAGACATTTCCATGAAGAATAAAGTACTAGGTTAAGTAGGGACAATCAATTTCAGTTAAATATGTCACCTGTCATTTCTAATTCTGCCATAGCTGAGATGGCTCAGCAAGACTGAAAGACTTCCATATTGTCTGATCTATTCCTAGCATGTCCAGGATGACATGGTTGGGAGCTGTGGGACATATTTAAATAATAATAATAAAGCAAGAACCAATTCAAAAAAATTCAATTTTTATCTTACTGATGACCTAAGTCCATGAATAACAGCAAGTTACACTTCAATACTTAATGGTTTCTACTACCTAACAGAACAACAGAATAATAGAATAACAGTTGTAGGGGACCTTGGAAGTCTTGGGGGGGAAATCTAAGTGTCTTGAGCAATATATATAAGCAGTGGGGGATCCTGCTAGTTTAACAACCAGTTCGGTGATCACATTTTTGCGTCTCGTGAAACTCGGTGCACAGTTTTACCAAGACTGCACATGAGTGTGCAGTTTTACCAAAACTGCATGTGCGTGCACAGTTTACCAAAACTTCTTGGTGAGTAAGGAGCTAAGGCGCAGCAATCCACTCTGCTTTGCTAATCAGCTGAGAGGATATAGGTAAGTAAAGCGCAAGGGCAGGCGGGCAGAACAACCTGATTGTTGGAGCGAACTGGTTCATTCTCAGCTAATTGTCGGAGCTTCCAGTTTGTACGAACCAGTCCAAATTGGCTGAATCCAACCCCTGTATATAAGCATTCCAAAAACCAAGGCCTGAAAGATTAGTTTTAAAGCTTAAAGATTTTAGATTTATCTTTCATGCTCTAATCATTTGCTTCCTTAACTGCCAGGTTTTCCATATATTTTTTTAAAAACCTATCAGACATACCATATTTTTCGGAGTATAAGACACACACAGATTTTGAAGAAGCAATTTTTTTAAAAAAAGTTTTTTGCCCTCCTTGGTCCCCAAGTGCACTCTGCAGGCATCCCAAACCATCTGAACACCCCATTTTTTGTGAAAAATGGAACATGCTGAGAGTTTGGGAGGCCTGCAAAGTGCTCCAGGGGGCCAAGGAGGGCAAAAATGTGACGTGTGGCAGCTTGATCTCCTTAAAGAGTAAGGCTGTTATCAATCTCAAATCCACTTTGCTCTACAGCGAGGAGGCAAAGACATGTGGGGCTGCTGAATGGCTGCTACTGTGCTTGGCTGGGAATGGCCCATTGGATGAGGAGGGTTGGGGATCCCTTCCATTTGGATTAATGGTTCCTCGCGGCGGCGCCTGAGCAGCAAAAGGGAAGCATAAAGGAAACGAGGCTGCTTTGTCACACACACACACACACACACACACACACACACACACACACACACACACACACACACACCAAATCCGCCCAGATCTGTCATGCAGCAAAGATATACAGTAGCTGGGCTCAATAGCAGCAGTAGCAATAAGCACTGCATGACAGATCTGGAGAGATTGGTGGAGGGGTGGGAGCAAGGGAAGAGGACAAATCTCCTCTACATGAAGACTTTTCTCAGGACCCTAGATTGGCATCATTGGCTTTTGGCTAGTGAAAGAAGCATGGGATGGAAAGGAAACTTCAAAATGCGGCAGCTGCCAGGCTCCAGGAATACGGCGCTCCTGTATTCTGAAGTTCCCTTTCCACCGGCACTTGTTCTATTAGCCAAAATCCCGATGATGCAAATAGCATTTTTCCAAAGAGAAAGAGGAGATCTAAGGTCCTGAGGAAAGCCTTTGTGAGTATTGTTTCTCTCCCCTTTCTCCACCCCTCCCCCAAGCTGCCCAGGTCTGTCATGCAGCGAAGAGATACGATAGCTGGACGCAATAGCAATAAGCAGATGCAGAGAGATTAGGGGGGAATGTGGGGGAGGAAGGGAAGGGAAGAGGAACAATCTCTCTCTACGAAGACTTTTATCAGAACACTAGATAGGTTTTGGCTCCTGAGACTGCAGCGCTACCACCCAGAAATTCTATTACTGTGATCTCTATCACCTGGAACCACCCGAGAAGGGGCAGGTAAAGCGGGCGCTGCAGAGATCGTGGTACCAGTATTTTGGTTGGTAACGCAGCAATCTCAGGAGCCAAAGCCTTTGAATCAAGTTTGATTGTACCCCATTTCAGGTTATTAACTTCCCAAACTAGCGTTCTGAAAAGCTTTCGTAAAAAGGAGATTGTTCTTCTTTCCTTCCGTTCTCCCCCCACCCCAATTTCTCCAGATTCTCAGGAGCCAAAGCCTTTGAATCAAGCTTGATTGTCTCCATTTCAAGTTTTTTAACTTCCCAAACTAGCGTTCTGAGAAATCTACCATCTCTGGGGCACCTTTCGTTTGCAGGAGGAGGAGGGCAACTTAAAGCAGTGCCTCCTTAAACCAAAGCCTCTGAGTAACTGGGAAAGAAAGGCATGCTTTACGGGGGGCAGTTTCTGGCAGATTCCAAGCGCGGCTTTCTTTCCCAGTTACTCAAAGTCTTCGGTATACTCCTACCTCGCCCTCCCCATCCTGCAAGCGAAAGGTGCCTCAGAGATTCGGCGGGCAGCTCAGGGGAGATAATGGCCACAATGACTTCATTCCCCAGCAATGTGAGGAGCCGCTGCCACTGCCCTCCCTAAGCCATCCTGGGAGTCGAGTGGGAGTCCCGAAAGTGAAACCTCTCTCCTTTCCAGCCATCATGATCTCTGTAGCGTCAGATGCACCTGCTCCTTTTTCAGATGACCCAGGCAGCTACATTCAGAGTATAAGACGCACCCAGATTTTCACCCTTTTCTAGAGTAAAAAGGTGTGTCTTATTCTCCGAAAAATACGGTATTTCCTTGACAGTTATAAAAGGTGTCTCATGAGCAAGAATGACCATAACATAAATATCCATGTTTGCAGCTTATGGCAATACTATATGTTAGAAATCAGAAGGGCTGCTCTTCTGAAGAGAGATCGGATTTGAATTAACAAGAAATTTTCTGACAGTGGGAATAATTAATTAACAGAATAGCTTGCCTATAGAAGTTGTGGGTGCTCCATCATTGGAGAAAGAGTGACAGAGAAGAGATTGGACAGCCATTTGTCCAGAATGATATAGGAGCTCCTGCTCAAGTAGGAGGTTAGGCTAAAGGCCACCCAAGTTCCCTTTAAACTCTGTTATCCTAAGTTTTAAGCTCTTGATAGGAACCAAACCAAATAAAGCCACATTGATTGTTCTTATTAGGTCCTTATCCTAATCGCTGCAACTGATGTATATGAAGCATCACACTCAACAGTGGCCCTCCACGGATGAAACTTATTGTGTTTTACATAAGAAATCATTTATTAATTGCGCCATCACACAAACTATCTGAAATGTTGTAACATTTCTTTAACCTGCATTAAGAATGTTTACAAAGTCTTCTTTACAGAACAGGCTACAACAGTATATTGTATGCAGTCCACTAAGCGGTCCAGACCAGAAAAACAATTGTGCAGGAAGTCTACAATTGCACTTTATTCAGACTAGCAATAACAGCAGAATCTTGCAAGTCTGATTGTTCTTTACCCACCCCACCCCACCCTCCCCTTATATTCCAGTGTGTACAGAGAGGTATACGAATGGCTTCAAATATTGTATCCCAAGACTTAAATAATGTTTCAGTCCTCTTTGCCTAATGGTTCTTGCAAAATGACCTCCCTTACTCACTACAGCAAGCCATTCATTAAAATTTGAGAATCAGAGATATGTTGGCCAGCAACTACTATTTACCAATTTAAAGACCTCAGGAAGCAGAATTATTTTAATCTTTCAAAGGTCCATAGCCTATTATTCAGAATATAGTAATAGTAATATTATATAGTAATATTATTCAGAAAACTATATTTAAGCAATTAAAAACTACTTTGGAATTAGGAGCAGATCAGGGAGTATCCATTTGGTATTTGGTCTATCTTTCAGAAATGTTTTACTTGGACCAAGAAGACAGACAAGCCATCTGCTTTATAGAGCCAGGTGGATATTTGTTTTCTTCGGTCTCCTGCTGAGCTTGGTAGCTCCAGTTCTTCCCTCTGAGCATCCTCAGTGGCAATGTTATACCCAAAGAAAAGACAATTAGCTTCAACTCCAACATACCGTCTGGGATTCTGTTGCTATCACTCCTTGAGAAACTCCTATAATTTTACAGAAAACAGATGCTGTGAATGGACTGTTCGTGGGATTGTTTATTCGAAATATGGTTTTTGTTTAAAGACTTCTTGTTATGTGATCTAGATTATAGCTATATTTCTGCAAGGGATAAACATACACATTGAAAATATGAAAAAGTCAGGGAAAACATATGGAGTAAGTGAAGGGTCAAGCAATCTCCTTCACAGGGCAACCTTAAGAAGAAGCTCACTGCTATGACTGTAATATTTAGATAAAGCCAGAAAATATGAGAAATATATATTTTTGGACATTGGATTGGCAAGGAAGAAAAGCAACTCTACTTGACTGTGTTCTGTTTCCTCAAGCAAGAATAAAACAAATACATTTTTGAAAATGACAACTGGCATCCTACAGATTTGATGTTGTCTATCTGTTAGTACCTCTTGATAGCATCAATTGCAAAATACTCACATAGTTCCATTGGATATGGAAAGTACCCACTGTTACTAGTTTTCAAAGTTATCTTTTGTTACAAACTAAATGAAACATTTCTTTTTAATTCACTTTAAAGAAAATCCTGTCCCTGAGAATTAATTTGCATTTTTAACACTTAGTTACACAAACTGCAATTTATTAGCTCAGTTAATTTTATCCTGATTGTTCAGGATTTATTACACTAAATTTAATAAAGGTATTTAGTGTCTTTGGATTTATTTATTTTTTGTAAAATATTATGAAAGAAGAGTAGAATAAATTAGTTTAGGAATTTATTCATCACAAATTATTGATTGTTAAAATTATCTTTCAATTATTATAACTGGCCACAGTCATCTTTCTATTCTTCAGTTGCCACACAGAGTAAGAAGGGGGGAAGGAGGTTGGAATGCATTACTAGACACAACAAGGAGCAGGGTCATTGACTCATTGTGTGCCTGGCACCAGCACACTAGCTGAAAGCAACCCCAACCATATTGTCTAAGCCAAAAAATCTGCCACAGAAGGGTTGGGAGAAGTCAAACTTGGCATGCCAGGTCATCAAGGTCTTCCCCCCCTTAGAGTGAAGGAGAGGGAACTCCAGCCCAGAGAGACCAGCAGCCTGTCCCCGATGACAGTGATGATGAGAATGAAAACGACCTGATGGTAAGTGAAACAATCCATCCCTTTGCCATCTCTTCAAAAATCATGGTGACAGAATCAAGAATCCAGGGAGAGGTGGATGTAGTAATAGACTCAGATTGCACTAGGTGCCTAATCAGCCTACCAATGTACTGAAGCTATAGATCAAAGCAAAGACACCTACCTCAGCCATGAGGTTCAAGCAAGTCAATGGATTGCTAACAGGAGGATCCTCTGCAATGAACCTCACTGAATGAGTGCAGATAGTGATGGGCTAACATTGGGAGATCATCTGGTATGTAATCATTATGAAGATGAAAGAGGCAGGGATCCTGGGACTGCTCTGACTAGATGAAGTGGAACCCAATGATCTGGTGGAAAAGGGAAGAGAGAAAGATGAGGCTAGGAAGAGGCCCTCTCCCTCCTTGAAGCAGACAGAAGGTAGGAGCTATCTGACACCAGACAGACACCTAATGTAACAAGCTCCTTAAAGTCACTTCAGAGCAACCGCCAGGAGCCCAGCTAATCCCCAAAGAATACTGAGACCTAGTGGGAGTGTTCAGTAAGACAGAATGTGATGTACTACACCTACCATCCCACTGATTGTGCCATTGAGATCCTACCAGGCACAAAGCTCCCTAAACCAAAAATGTACTCCAGGACCCCAAAGGAATTGAAGGAGCTAAGGGAGTACATTGGCAAAAACCTAGCCAGAGGCTTCATCCAGCCAGCAAAATAGTGGGTGGATGGTCCCATGCTGTTTAAGGAGAGAAAAAAATGGGACAATGACACTGTATGTGGACTTTAGGTGAATAAATGGCATGTGTTTGGAAAACATGTACCCCTTCCCCCTGATGAAAGACATGCTGGCCCATCTAGTGAAAGGGAAGATTTTCACCAAGCTAGACCTGAGGAAGGCATACTACAGAGTGAGGCTCAAAGAGGGGGATGACTGAAAGACTGCTTTTAACTGCCCTGTGATCGTCAGTCAACTCATAAACGAAATGTTGCATGAGAACCTGTATAAGGGGGTCCTAGTGTACTTAGATGGCATTCTCATCATCACCAAAATGATGGAGGAGCACATCAAACTGGTCTACCAGATACTAAAGAAACTCCTGGCTGCAAACCTATATGCCAAGCTATCCAAATGCAAGTTCCATAAGAGCTGTCTTGACTACCTAGGTTATTGAGTGTTGAACAAGAGGGTAGAAATGGACCCAGGAAAAGTTAAAGCCATCCTGGAGTGGCAACCCTCTCAAACCTGCAAGCAACTGCAGAGCTTTTTGTAGTTTGCAATCTTCTACTGGTAGTTTATCCCCTTTCACAAAAAAAGCCCTGTCCATCACTGAACTGCTAAAAACTGAGAAAGGGGGGGGGGGGGAGACACAAACCATGACATAGCCAGCATCTAGAGTGGACTGTGGAGTTCCAAGGAGCATTTGAGAAACCCAAATGGCTATTTGCAGAAGAACCAGTCCTAAGGCACCCAAACCCCAAAGAGCCATTTGTCAGTCAGGCAGACATCAGTGACATAATAATAGTTAAATTAGTTAAATTAATAGTTAAATTTATTAACCGCTCCCTCTCCCCACAGGGACTCGGGGCGGTGCACAGGGAGGATAAAAACAATAAATATACAAAATACATACGAATTTAAAAACAGATTAAATTAATTCCTGTGCTAAAATCCCATTAACTAAAAATCCCTACCCCCCAAAAAACCCTAAAAACAGAGGAGTAGTTATCCCAGGCCGGCAAGGCAGAAAAAGTGTGTTTTCAATTTAAGACGGAAGGAGCGGAGATCCGTGGTGGTCCTAATATCGGGGGGGAGGTCGTTCCAGAGGGCTGGGCCCGCCACAGAGAGAGCCCTTCCCCTGGGCGTCGCCCGCTGACAAAGTCCAGTGGACAAAGTCCGCTGACAAAGTCCAGTGGACATAACCATGGGGGCAATCTTTTTCCAGAAGAAATTGGAAAGGGTTCTCCGACAATGCACCTACCGAACAAAGATGGGTGATGTGGGAGAAAAAAGCTTTTGCAGTTTGTTGGGCACTATTAATCTGGAGGCACTTCCTAGAAGGGAGCCAAATGCCATTTGAAGTATGGACTAATCACAAAAATCTGAAGGCACCTAGGACACCATGGAAGCTCTCTCCCAAACAGGTTAGGTGAGAATAATACTTTATGCTGAAATACGCCCCAGAAGGGAAAAACTTCCTAGTGGATGCCCTGTTTCAAATGCCCCAGGACTATGGTAAGCATGAAGAAGTGGTCAATGCCATCATTCCCATCTCTCAGAAATCAGCACAAGTCACCATGAGGCAACAGACTTGGAAGTGATCGAGTGAACCAGGATAAGCAACATGGGCAACATGATGTAAAAAAGAGATGTTGAGAATTTAGAAAGAGTGCAGAGAAGAGGAACAAAGATGATTACGGGACTGGAGGCTAAATATATATAAAGACGATTGCAGGAACTGGGTATGTCTAGTTTAATGAAAAGATGGACTTGGGAGACATGATAGCAGTGTTCCAATATCTCAGGGGCTGCCACAAAGAAGAGGGAGTCAAGCTATTCTCCAAATCATCTGAGGGCAGGACAAGAAGCAATGGATGGAAACAAATCAAGGAGAGAACTTAGAACAAAGGAGAAATTTCCTGACAGTTAGAACAATTAATCAGTAGAACAACTTGCCTCCAGAAGTTGTAAATGCTCCAACACTGGAAGTTTTAAAGAAGAGATTGAATAGCCATTTGTCTGAAGTGATGCAGGGTTTCCTGCCTAAACAGAGAGTTGGATTAGAACACCTCCAAGACCCTACTAACTCTGTTATTCTATTCTATTCTCTTTTATTTATGGTTTCAGAATGATCATATGGCATCTAAAATAATTTAATGCTTATGGAAAGGGCACTACTTAAAAGCAAATTTGAACAACTAACATTAAAGTGATTGCTTTTAGACAAATAACCTGCAGCAAGTTTAGTACAATGCAATTAGAAGGATTTTCATTTAAAGAGTCATTAGAAATTAAAACCGTTCAAGTAATATTGCTGAAAGGTAAATGTCAGAGAATTTATTTGATAAAAATCATTTTTTTCAGCTTTTCTCGATATAATTTGCAAAATAATGATAGAAAACAGGGAAAACTATAATATGCTGTTAGCCCAGATATACCTAATGACAACATTCTTTTTTATGACTTATTGGTAACAAAGTGAAGAACAGCAATTAAAGAGAGGTGATTTTAAACTGAATCATTATTTCAATCTGAAACTTTTTTTGGATTTTCGGAAACTAAAATAATCATGATGCTGATATTGATGATAATGATAGTAGAAGACGAGGACAAAAGTTTCATGGCTCTTTTAGTTTGCTCATATTTAGGGAAAGAGCTCAAGGAATGTTAATAAAGGCCTTTTCTTAGCCCCTTCATGTAGCACCACAGTTGCTTAATGCAGTGGCGTAGCGTGGGGGGTGCAGGGGGTGCGGGCCGCACCGGGCGCAACATCTGGGGGGGCGCGCTCGCACTCGCAGCTCCCCGTCGCTTCGGGAAAGGGGATCGAGTAAGGCAGGAACAGCGGCAGCCGGGGAATGTGGCCACCGCCGCAGGGACCGGAGAAGCGTCGCCCGAAGCAAGAGCGGCTGCAAGAGGAGGCGTTTTCTCCCCGTCGCCCCGTCTTCTTCCTTGGGGAAAGGATCTTAGGGGATTTTTCATATTTTTATTAGTATTATTTCTCGGGCGGGGGAGGGGGGAACCGGAATCCAGGAAACCGGGAGGGGGCGGGAAATCGCAGGGAAAAGGAAGAGAGCTCGGCGGGCGGAAGGTGGGGAGAGCTCGCGCGTTCCAGCTGATTCAGCAGCGGTCTTGTGAATGCGCTGAGATGTAGCTGACAGGGCGGGAGAGGCGTCCCGCTCTCCGGATCGAAGGGAGGCCAGCTCTTTCGAGTACCTGCCGGCTGCGGCTGCCTCCCCTACCCTGCTGCCGTCGGATCTTCCTGCACCCCTCCTCTCCCCCCTTCCCGTTTCTCGCTTCCCCGCCGCTCCGCATGCTGCGCCCTCCCCGTCCTCGATGCCGCTGCTTCCCCCGGGGGAGGGCTAGAAAGGCACCGAGAAGGATGAGCGAAGGGGTTGCCTCGCCGCCGGGTGCCACAGCCGCTGCCGAGGAGGGGGCGGTGGCGGGCGGGGGCCCTGCGGCGGGCGATGGAGTGGAAGAGACTCGAGTGCTAAAATCCAGGGGTTAGGGGGCGCAAATTACTTGCCTTGCCCCGGGTGCTGACAACCCACGCTACGCCACTGGCTTAATGCTTTACAAATGCTGCTACTCTGGAACATTTAACATCAACATGAACTCTGTGGAAATAGTAAAGATTGTGTTTATCTGGTGTTATGCAGAGCAGTCTTTAAATAATAACATTGGAGAACTCAATTGTATGAGACAGACAGATAGAGTTGAACAAGGATATAGAGAATACATTGGGGTTTTTGAAGCAGATTAAAATGATAAGATTGTGGAAACTTGTATATTAAGAAATAAGTATGCATTATTGGAAATAACTTGTGTAACATGGTGTTACTCTGCTAGCCTAAAGAAATCACATTCAAAACCAATTCAGCCAATTACGTTACTCTGCCGAAATGTCTTCAACATTAATCAAAGCATTAAAGCAATCTACCTTGATTAGTCATTTTGCTCCATTAGAAAGAACCATCATATACCACATACATAAAAGCCTCTTTGCCCATTTGGACTGAAGCAGGGTAGAATATTTCTTTGAAGAAAAGCAAAAAGAAAAGAAAATCAGTCTCTTTACAGGTAGTCCTTACTTAACAACCAAAATTAAGACTGGCAATTCTATCACTAAATAATGCAGTCATTAAGCAAGGCTTCAGGTGACTGGGATGGAATTATGACCTTACTTCTGTAGTCATTAAGTGAGTCATTATGGATCATTAAGATATCACTTTTTATTTTTTTATTTTTTTTTCAATTTATATAATCGCCCTTCTCCATCGAAATGGACCCAGGGCGGTGCACAAGAGAGTTAAAATCAATAAATAACAATAAATACAGAGTAATGTCTAAAATAAATTAAACTAAAGACCTGTGCTAAAACATCTCATTAAAATTCTAAAATACATTTACTCATTAGCTAAAATTGAATTAAATCAGAGCTCTAAGCTCTAAGCTAGACCGGCTTGATGGAAAAGATATGTCTTAAGTGAGCGGCGAAAGAGGGGAAGGTCTGTGATAGTTGGAAGTTCAGGGGGTAGGTCGTTCCAGAGGGATGGCCCAGCCACTGAGAAGGCCCTTCCCCTAGGCACCGATAACCGGCATTGACCGGCGGATGGTACCCTGAGGAGGCCCTCCCTATGGGAGCGGATCAGACGGTGGGAGGTATGCGGCATGACCAGGACTTGTGATTTTACTGTCAGCTTTTCCATTGACTCTATAAGAAGCTGGTTCTGGAAGGGCATAAATAATTACTTACATGACCATGAAATGCTACAATGGTCATAAATGTCCAACAATCATAATATGATCAAATCTCAGTCATATAACCACAGGGATGCTGCAGTGGTCCTAATTGCAAACACTAGTCATAAGTTGCTTCAGATAGCCACTAACCAGGATAGTTGTTAAGTGAGGTCTTTCTGTCTCTCTGTCTCTGTCTCTCTCTGTCTCTGTCTCTCTGTCTCTGTCTCTCTGTCTCTCTCTCACACACACACACACACACAAGTATTTATGCAAATAGTATACATATAATAGTGAAGGAAGAAATTAATGTGGATAAGAACAAAGATACCCAGAAACACATTTCAGAAGGGATCCTCACAAGTTGTTTGCTTTTCGTGCAAAATTCAATCCCCGCTATAGGGATAGATTGACTGATTTTGAACTTTTCACAGTTCCAGATTACACGAGACAGAGTTTCCTCCTCTACCTTTTGGATGGCAAAATTGTCAGCTAGGTTGGTTAGGAACCTGTTGGATCCCCCACTTGATACAGTTTGTTTCCCAGTTGATGTCAGGGTAGTTAACGTCCCCCATTACTATTTTGGTATGTTTCCTGCATACATTTGTTAACTGGTTGAGGTTAGCTAAAAGGTTCATCTATTCCTTCTGCTCGGTTGGATGGTGTGTAGTGTATACTTAATGGCAATGCCATTTTTTCCCCTTTTA
Source organism: Rhabdophis nuchalis (assembly GCA_039707465.1). Taxonomy (NCBI): domain Eukaryota; kingdom Metazoa; phylum Chordata; class Lepidosauria; order Squamata; family Natricidae; genus Rhabdophis; species Rhabdophis nuchalis. Next base: position 110,589,742 of record CM077647.1, on the reverse strand, counting down.
TATTGGCCCATAAACATTCTAGGGAGTTTTCATCCTTGGTCTTGTCCAATGTAGATATGTAGTGATATCTTACATATAATGCAACACCACCACCTTTTTATTATAGGTCTGGCTTTTTTTTAACAATTTGTATCTTTTCATCAGTATCTTCCAGTCATGTGTTTCATCCCACCAAGTTTCTTTAATTGCAACTATATTATACTTACCCTCGTGTACTAGTGGTTCTAGTTCACTCTTGTTACCCGAACTTTTGAGTTTTTTTATATAAGCGTTTGAGACCTCTGTATCTGTCCCTGGGTATGTTTCCTACATCTCCTACTTGTTATACTAACAAAGCATAAGCTCTATTACAAATAAATGACAAGATTTTAAAAACTATCACTCAGTACTATAATTAAAAATAGTATGGCTCTTTCTTTTTATCTTCTCATTTGTCCGAAAAGTTACCACTGTTTCTGACCTCGGTTTTATTTTAAAATAATCTATTCCAATCCAGCATTTACATTCTCCTTTTATATCATGCATGTAAATTAACCACAACAGAAAATATTATTATTCCCAAAGTAATTATATATTGTTATACAGCTATAACAAGCATAAAATATAAGCACAATACTTCCTTGGACACCACTTCCCAGTTACACAGATCCCATAAGGAAATAATATGAAAGTCATGGCCTTAATTAAGTACACTGTTCTTCTAGCAAATTAATGTCTGCACATATGATAATGAATTACAATCCTCCTGGGTGATTTGGCATTTATGAAAAAAGACTGCTAGTCACTTTTCCTTAGGACCAAATACATATTTCTCCAAGCTGTTCTAGTTCCTTATGGAGAACATTTGAGGAAGTTATTTTGTGATGGTAGATGGCACATAATGCTCAAGCTGTTACAGTGCAAATATACAATTGCTTTTTATTTTAAAATTGCTTTATCTTATTATTGGTGGCTCACCTTTATACTGAAATTATTTTTGTTTAACATAAGCATTTTTTTAAAAAAATCACCATCAGCAAAATGAGTCATTCCATACAGGTGGCACGTGAAGCCATTTCTGAGGCCATGGGAGGTATTTCCCTGTCAGTTCTAGCAGCTGATTTTTGGCAGTTTTTCGAGGATTCCCGGAAGCCAAAAAACAGCCCAACGCAAGTGAGGAGAGAGCTGCCTGCACAGGGGAAAGACAAGGGGCCTCTTTTCTTCTTGCCGCTTGCCTTTCCCCCATCCCAGCAACTCCCTTTCTCTCTCTCTTTTTTTTTTTTGGTATAAATTTTTATTTTCAACATAAAAAACAAGTAAAAACATTCAATCATTTTCAGCTTTGTATAACATGTCGTTCGGTCATAAGTTTTTGTGCATCGGTCTTTACAATTACAAATGTAGTTTTTAATTTTCCATCCAGTGTAACCCAATATATCATCATTATTAAGTAAAACTGAATCTTGGGGTTCCCTATTGCTTACTTTCCTCCATGTCAATGTAGTTCCATTGAGGACTGTACATTGAATACAGTTTGTCAGCCAGTTACAAATCCATCTGATAGTGATGCTGTCTATCCTATATTTTTCTATCTTAACAAGAAGTTGTAATCTACTTTGTCAAATGCCTTACTGAAATCTAAATATACTATGCCTATGGCATTTCACTCATCCATAATTTAGTCACTTTTTCAAAGAATTAAATAAGATTTGTTTGGCATGAACTGTTTTAGACAAAGTCATGTTGGCTACTCTAGGTATAGTTCTAGGTTTTTGCAGATTTGTAACTTCATTATATTTTCTAAGATTTCCCCAGGTATGGATGTCAGGTTGGTTGGTCTGAAATTTCCTGGATCTGTTTTATTTCTCTTTTTTAAAGATAGGGACCATATCAGCTCTTTTCCAAGAACTTAGAAAGATGTGGTTCCAATGTTCTGAGATTGCATGCACCAGTTCTTTTAGGACTCTGGGATATAATCTGTCAGGATTTGGAGATTTGAATCCATTTAAAGCTAAAATAAGGCATCCTCTTACCTTATTTTTGCTTATTTTAATTTGCATTCCTAGCCTGTATTCTACAGTTTGGTTTTTGGTAAGTTGGTTTGTATTTTCTTTTTGCATGAGGATAGAGGCAAAGAATGAATTTCTCACTACTGCCTTTTACTAATTTGCCATCACCCCTATTAGTGGACTGATTGTTTCTTTGACTTTTTTTCTTGTTTTTTATGTGTTGAAAAAAACCTTTTTATTGTTTTGACATTGTTTTGGCAAGTATTCATTTATTCTGAGTTTTAGCTTTACTAACTTCATCTTTGCAGGTTTGGGCAATTTTGGTATTCTGCTTTAGTTATTTGTCCTTCTTTCCATATTTTGTACTTATCCTCCCCCCCCCCCCCCCAGATGGTTAGAAATGTATGCATCCATGCTGTTTATTTCTTGGTTTTCTTTTTCAGTAATATTGAGTTGGACGGACCTTTTATTATCATATTTTTCAAGGTTTCTCAAACTTTCTGAGTAGATTTCCCTTTTAAGATTTTTATCCATTCCAAAGCTATCTCTGAGTCAAAATCAACTGTTTTAAAGTCTAGGACTCTTGTTGATTATGTTCTCTTGCTTGTGTCTGTTTTATATTGAATTCTAATATGACATGGTCACTCTCCCCCAAAATTCCTGCAAGTTCCATTCTCTTTATCACTTCTTTTCTGTTAGTAAGAATAAGGTCCTCTTATTCTTAGTAAGAGTAGTTGTTCCTTTACCATTTGGATGACAAAGTTGTCAACTAGGTTGATCAGGAACCTGTTCAATTTCCCACTTATTACTGAATTTGTCTCCCAATTAATATGAGTAATTAAAAAAACCGATTACTATTGTGTTGTATTTTTTTACATACAATTGTTAATTATTTAGCAAAATATTCATCTATTTCTTCTGCTTGGTTGGGTGGCCTATAATGGTATACACCTATGGCAATGACAACCTTTTTTTCCTTTTATGTTGATCCATAAACATCATTTTTTCATTATTATTTTAATGCATCTATGGGGAGAGGAGAAGTGACATCTAACATATAATGGAATTCCCCCTCCTTTTTTGTTAGGTCTGTATCTTTTGTACAGTTTGTATACTTCTATAAGTACGTTCTAATCATGAGAATCATCTGATCAAGTTTCTGTAATGGCAGCTATGTCATATCTACCCTCATGTAGTAGTACTTCAAATTCAGGCTGTTTGTTCCCTAAACTTGGAACATTATTGTACAGGCATTTAAATGGTGGCTAATGCTGGGTATGCTTTGTATGTCTCTTACTTTAGATTTAAATTTCTCTTCTTTTCCTTCACTACCTACTTCCTTGTTTGATTGGGTGGTTTTTGCTTGGAATTAGGTCCTAAAAGTTGTAAAGATTGATCATTCTCCCCCTCAATTTTAGTTTAAAGTCCTTATGATAAGATGAGTCAGTTGCTTTCCAGTTACGTTCTTTTCTGTATTTGTGAGATGCAGGCTACAGTTTGTGACCATATTCAACTACTGCTCAGACTAATTTCCGCCCCCTTTACATTGCTCCATTAACTATGAAAGATTGGAGAAGGCGGAGCCACCTGTGCTGACACAACTGGAGGTCCCTAAGTTGCAGTTGAACTTTTGTCTCCTCCTTGGTTCGATAGGAACCTAAACCGTCCTGGAGGGATGGCAACCAGGAAGCAAGGCTCGCTGGTCACAGGGGTCTTTCAATACCCCTGTTTGACACGAAGGTAAAGCTTCTGAAGGGAGACAAAAGGCACCCCCCCTTGCAGGCGGATAAGGTGACGGAAGAGTTTCCGGGATGAAAGGAATTGCTTAAAATGAAAGTGCAACATCGGGAAGGTATTCTATCTTGTGTTTGAAACACTCTGCTAAGAAACTTTTCTTTTTTACTAAAGCTTTGAATCTTTACATAAGTGGCAGATTTAACTGAACTGAGAGATTTCTCTTGTTAATAGAATTCTTTGAAATGGTGGACTGAAGCATAAGAACAAAGAGCAAAGCCATTTCCGCTCGCGCTGAAAGAGATTGGACTATGACTGATTTTTTTACTTTCTTTTCCTTCTAATCTACTTTACTTAAAACTTTGAAATTTGGATTACTTTTACAATCTTAAGAATTATTTGTGAAATTTTATTGCGCATTTTTAAACTTAAACAAGGACTATACTTTTATTTTTCTTTGTTTCTGCTCCCCCTCTAACAAAGAAGATTGAAACATTCTTAAACTACTTTGGAGTTTTGCATTGCCTCCGAAAATCATTGGTGGATATTTATGAGCAGATAAACTCCTTGATGCATTGAAGAGAGACAAGCCAATGAATAGGAAGGCAATTAGACCTATTTTTCTATCTTGTGGATTTGCCAATATGTCCACACATATAGATACATATACCACAGAAAATTAGGAGCTTTTGCCTGAAATTTTGAATGAAATAAAAAGAATAAATGACATATTTGATAGAAAGTTATTTACTATATCAAGCGAAGATCAACTGAAGATTTCAGAAATTAAAGAAATTAAAGAAAAAGAGGAAAATGATCAAGATAATGAACTTAATTCAACTGAAGAGGATGATGATGATGTAAACCCATTAAATGATGGGGAAAGTACAGAAGAGGGGACAACATCAAGAGTTTATCAGAAATTTGGACCTCAGCTTGACCGGCAAGAAGAAGATAAAAGAAAAGAAAAGAAAAGAAAAGAAAAGAAAAGAAAGGAGAAATCTCTTCAGGAACAAATTTGACATTTAAAAATAAACAATATGCAAAGAAAGGAGTTGATCAGGGTTGGACAATTATATTGGATTATAAAGTGCCAAAAGAAGTTGACAAAGGACCTGGAAAAGGAAAAAAATAGAGAAGGAGACAACGAATTATAGAAGAGACAAATTTAATCCACTGCTGGAAAGACACCAGCTGAAAAGGGAAATTACTATCCCTTGATGAGTAATAACTAGCCAGGCTGTGTTTAAAATATCATCAAAGGATTATTAGCTAATTGACTGTCAATAACAATTATAGACACCTACAATAAGATTAATATATAATAAATGTTTTAGTTAATGATATACATTTACTTATCTATAGATGAAAAGTTGCATTACTTAGATGGTTATAGAACATTCTTGGAAAACTATTAATTAATTAATAACTACTTATAAAATTCTAGATTGTTTTATATTATATTATTATGGAATTTATATTGATATGATGGGACTAAATAAGGGATGTTAATAGTTAGTCAGGCTTTAAAGATACTCTTAAAGGAGAAATAAATTGATGTCAAAATATTTGATAAGAACTGTGGACATTGATATTAAACTACATGATAAATTGTTAGACTTAAAATTTATAAAATGAGATTACCTATTAATAATAGCTATTTCAGAGAGGCACAGAATTTATGAACACCCGGTTACAATGTCCTTTAAAGCAGGGGTCCCCAACCTTTTTTGCACCAGGGACCGGTTTCATTTTAAAGAAAATTCTGCGGACCGGCTGGCCTAGAGGAGGGGGGGAGAGGGAACAGGCGGCGCATGCGCACGCGGGGGGGGGGGAGTCGGCTCACTTGGCCCTCTAGGGCAGTGGTGAGCAAACTTATTAGTCAATAGAGCCAAATATCAACAGTACCACTACTGAAATTTCTTTTGAGAGCCAAAAGGTATGGCTTGTTTTGTGGGAGTGGCTCAGTTGTCATGTGACCCGGTGGGCATGGCCAACTTGGAAAATGTGGTGAAACTCACTTAACAGTCTTGCTTAGCAACCAAAATTTTGGGCTCAATTGTGGTCATAAGTTCTTTCTTTCTTTCTTTCTTCTTTCTTTCTTTCTTTCTTTCTTCTTTCTTTATTTCTTTCTTTCTTCCATTTCTGGCTGGTCTTTGGTCTTCTGAAGATGGTAAAAATGGATTTATGGGCACTCGTTATATATAAAGGCAGCCCATGACTCTTTGGGATGCTGGTTTGAATCCAGGAAATGACTCAGAGGATGTGATCCCTTTGAAATGGGAGAAAAATAGATCTTTAACCTGGTTAACCAAACAGGTAGCTTGAGGTGGAAGGAAATAGGAAAATAGATTTCTTCCTTTCCTTTCCTTTCCTTCCTTCCATTGCCTCCCTCCCCCTTTCTCCCTTCATTCCTTCCCTCCCTCCTACCCTCCATCCCTCTTTCTTTTTCTTTCTTTCTTTCTTTCTTTCTTTCTTTCTTTCTCTTTCTCTGTTTTTCTCTCTCTCTCTGCGTGTGTGTGTGTGTGTGTCTGTCTGTTTCCCTCTCTCTCTCTTTCTGTTTCTCTAAGTCTGCCTCTCTGTGTGTCTGACATTCTCTCCCTCCCTCCCCCCGGGGAAGCAGCAGAGGGGTCGGCATGTTGGCTGCGGAGGTTATCCCGCAGCGAGCAAGCGGAGGACCCGAGCTGCGGCTAGTGCCACCGAAGCCATCCAGGTGCCACACGCCCACCTCCCTTCCAGCCCTGTGTGCGCCGTCAAAGCTGTCTGAAGGAGCTGGTGGAGGTGTGCTCGGTCATCCTCTGCTCAGGGGGCTGCTCCCTCTTCCTCACCGGCCCTGCGGCCCGGTTCCTATGAAGCCGCGGACCGGCACCGGTCCGCAGACCGGGGGTTGGAGACCCCTGCTTTAAAGGACATTATTTAGAGTGGACTCTTCCTTTTTAAATCTATTTAAATCTATCTATTTGTTGTTGTTGTTTTCTCTCTCTCGGTTAGTTTTATAAATAGAATGCCATTATATAGTTATACCTTATATAAAAGGATATTAAAACAACTAGTAAGATTAGGGTTGAGATATAAGAATTGTAATAATTGATATGAAAAATAAGTGATAAATTTTGAAGAACATTATAGAAACCTGTGATAAATTGATACATTCTTAAAAATTGATAGCCTGTAAGGAAAAATGGCTTTTTGATGTTGTTGGTTTTATTTTCCCTGAGAAGTTTGTATTATTTGTGTTTATGTTAAAAAAAATAAAAAATTATTATAAAAAAACCATGAAAGATTATTTTAAATGTACATGGAAAAAGTACATTACAACTGTAGAAAGTTAGCACCCACCCCTCTCCTTACTTTGATAAATACTGAAATATTTAAAAAGGCAGAATATTATATTTCCCCTAAAAGAGAAATAGAAATCTTTTTTTATTTTAAATAATTTTTATTTATTTTTAAACAAAGACAAACAAACATAAAAATAAAAAAGATCATCTTCCATTACAAATTATAGAAAGTGTGTCAGTTGATTACAGAATTTCTATGCATCTCTTCCATAGTCATCATCTGCTTTCATATCAGATCACATATTTTAAATTCAAATATATCATGCTTATTATATCTCAATCATAATTTGACTATAATTGTTTTTACATCCTTTTATATATAATATTCAAAATCTAGAATGGGATTATATGATAGCATTCTATTAAATCATCCTAAAATCATCCAATCACAATACATCTTTATAACATTCTAAATAAAGCTTTTAAACCTCATCTCATAATCTCCGTGTTGTTTTTATAAAATTTCATATCAAACTAATATATCTATAAGTATTACTATCATTATTAATCATTATTTAACTATAGCTATTATCACTTCATTTTATACACACTACTAGTAAACTAAATTTTACTTAGTTTTTATTATACATTTTCATTGCATCAACCTGTACCTTTCCAATAATAGTGCAGTTTTATCTCTTTCCATTTGTAGCATTGATGTTCTAGTTACTTTCTTAGTAGATCTTGTATGAACATCTCTTTGCAATATGTTGTTATTTTCATGTTTCATAAAGGCTCGAAACCCAGCATCTGCTCCATCATGCTTATCTTTGGTTATCTATTTCTATAAATAGAAATCTTAAAGGAAACAGAAACTCAGAGTCAGAGTTCCCCACCCCCAAGCAGATACTAAACTGAGACCATCTTTTAGAAATGGTAATCCATTCAAGACAGGATATTTTGAACAAAGGCAGAATTAGGTAGAATGGTAGTATCAGCCTTTACTCAAGATCCAAACAAGGGAAGCCATTAAGACACAATATGAATTGCCCAACACCCTTTCAGGACACACTCATTGCATCATCTCAGAAAGTCCAATCAAACTTAATTCAGACAACCTAAAAAAGTTAGCTATGACCCCTGCATAGCCCCTGTGGGAATCTGATAACAAATAGAATACATTTCTTTCATAGGAACAGGAAGCTCAAGACTCTCCAAGACTTCAATACAGTGTGGGGTGTGATCAAGCAAAGCACTCATTAAACAGTATGTGGCAGTCACAGCACCAATTGGATCTAGTAGGGTCAACAACTTTTATTGCCAGTGAATTCTGCCTCCCCCATGGCACACCTAACCAAATTACCTAATCACCAGAGAGCCTTGTACTACTTTGGCAAATTGTCCTTGAAGGCAGATCATTACCCAGAGACACAATGCCTCTGTGACTGGGCACAGAGAAAAACAATATGCATTTCTCCAATTGCCTCTAACACAAATGCCTTATAAATTAATAGTAGCTCATCTCATCATTATTGCATACATACATAGGGTACACCCGTGACAATTTTACGACTCCCTAATGCTCTCAGCTACCAATCCTGCTACAAGGTATAGTTCTGCCAGTTTCTGCATAGTTGCAGTTTAAATCAGTCAGAAAACAACCTGTGCCACAAATCAGTTTTAATGAGCTTGCATTATAGAATGTTTGTATTATGATAGATTTATTTTCCTTGGTGCCTGCTCATGGCTTTTATCCCCCACTCCCACCCCAACATTTAATAGCACTTAGACTTATATATTGCTCCACAGAACTTTAGAGAACTCTTAGCAGTTTACAAATGTCAACATGTTGCCCCCAACAATCTGGATCCTCATTTTACTGATCTCACAAGGATGAAAGACTGAGTCAATCTTGGGCCCAACAGGATCGAACTCCAGAGAGTGGGCAGAGTTAGCATTACCACAGCTCTTTTTAAAATATATATTTTTAGTTTTTCAAAATATGTTTCAGTTTTTTATATGTAATTTTATTTTATAATTTTAAAAAAAATGTACCCCATCTTCCTTATGTTGTTCTTTGGCCATAATAAAGATTTTATTTCATTACCATCTTTGTATTGCCTACAGAATGTCATTACATCTGCATAACAATCTAATTTTTCCACCAGTACTAACAACCAATTTAATATTAAATACACTGAATGAAACATACTTTATATAATAACCGTGCTTTTTGGTGCATATTGATCCATTCTGTAACAGTTGAAATCTGAACCAATATAATGTAAATTTGATTGTTGATGTTCCACGGATCAAAAGTAAATTACATTTTCTGACAAATGTCTTCAATTTTGCAACATTTGTTCTAGTATTATTGTTCTATTCTTCCTGAACTAAACTCATCAATCCTCCCAAATTAGGAGAATAAAAATCTGCTATACTATCCTAGTTTTCTCATATGTAATTGGATTTGTTATGTTTTATTAGCTTCATTAGTAATGAGAAGCTAAATAACCTGAAAAATCACCCATCTTCACAAAATATTTAGCAGACTGAATAGAATATCTATTGTCTGGAACACTTGTAAATTCAAAAAAAAATTCAAGCTGGACAATTTGTTAACATTTGAAATGACTGTGTTTATAAAGTCTGTGATTTATTCTACAATAGATAATATTTAATATAAGGCAGTAATTTATCAAATGGTCAAATGCATTTGAATAAATAATGCTTGTAGGAAGTAATAAAATGTTTCCTTAACATAATGTAATATTGTAATTTGTGGTGATTTGTAATCTAATTTGAAGTTTTACCAGTTCCAAATCCCAAGCCAAGTCAGCTTGATGTGAATAGACCAAATTATTGGGGTTACCATACTGGATGGCAAAACCCTAAATCATCATCATCATCATCATCATCATCATCATCATCATCGTCATCATCATCATCATCATATTATTATTATTATTATTATTATTATTATTATTATTATTATTATTATTATTATTATTATTATTATTATTATTATTCATTTAATTTCTATACCGCCTTTCTCCCTTTCGGGACTCAGGGCAGTGTACAGCCAGAATAAAAATGATAATACAGAATTAAAACAGTATTAAAAAGAAATATTAAATAATTGGCTGATATTTAAAATCCCAAACTAAAATCACTGAGGAGAGGGCCTCCTCAGGGTGCCGTTGGCTAAATAATGCCGGCTGGTGACCCCCAGGGGGAGAGCCTTCTCTGTGGCAGCTCCTGCCCTCTGGAATGACCTATCCCCTGGACTAAGAACAATCTCAGACCTACATCTCTTCCGTCGGGCCCTGAAGACGCACCTATTTTGCGCTGCCGGGCTATCATAATTTTAAAGGCCCCGACACGGAAGTCCTAAAATGTTATCATTGAACCCTACCATTTCCCCTTTTCCTATATAATTGTAAAAAACCAATACAATTGTTTAAAACTCAGAGATCATCAACCAATGCGACCAATGCCGTCTCCATGCTGTACCCAGGCCAAAAGCCGGACTGGCGCGAGTCCAGATAGACAGCTTCATCCAGGTGCTGAGGGAACTGTTGAGCCACCACACTCTCAACAACCTTCATGATAAAACTAAGGTTGGAGACAGGATGGTAGTTGATCAAAATAGCTGGATCCAGAGATGGCTTCTTGAGGAGGGGCCTCACCACCACCTCTTTAAAGGCGGCCGGCAAGAACCCCTCACTCAAAAAAGCATTAGTAATTCTCTGAAGCCAGTCTCATGTAACCTCCCGGGAGGCCAGTACCAACCAGGAGGGACATGGGTCCAATAAACATGTGGTGGTGTTCAGTCGCCCCAGCAACCTGTCCATGTCCTCAGGAGTCACAGGATCGAACTCCTCCCAGATGTTATTCTCAAGACCTGCCTCCAGCGGCCCATCAGAACTAGTCCAGTCGGAGGCCAGCCTGTCCTGAATCTGATCAATTTTATCTTGCAGATAACACCCAAAATCCTCCGCTTGAGCCCTGCAAGGGAGTATCCTGCGCCCTCAAATGAAGAAGGGAGCAGGTCACCCTGAATAGGGCGGCTGGTTGGTTATTTGCAGATGTGACAAGAGCGGAAAAATAATTGCGTTTCGCTGCTCTTATCACCACTAGGTAGGTCCTTAAATGGGACCTTACCAGTGTCCTATCAGACTCGGAGCAGGTGGCCCTCCAACCGCTCTCTAGGCATCTCATCCGATGCTTCATCACCCTCAATTCCTCGGAGAACCAAGGAGCTAAGTTGGTTCGGGTGAGGGGCCGCAAGGGCACGACTCGGTCCAGGGCCCCATGTCCGCAGTATTCCAAGTGGCCACCAGGTCCTCAGGTCGAGTCGCAGGTCAGGGTCTCAGGTATCGGCCCAAGCTCCATCTGGAACCTCTCAGGGTCAACCAGGCACCTGGGGTGGAAGCATCTCACCGGTTCAGGTTCCACCTCCCCGCGGTGGGGTGCAGCAGTTGGAAAGTCAAGCCGAAGGAGAGAGTGATCTGACCATGACAGGGGTTCGATGACTATTTCCCCTAAACCAAGATCACTCAACCACTGGCCAGAGACAAAAGCAAGATCCAGTGTGTGTCCTTTGGTGTGAGTGGGGTCATGAATTAACTGAGTCAGGTCCATGGCCGTCATGGAAGCCATGAACTCCCGAGCCATCTCAGATGATTCGCCTACCGATGGCAGGTCGAAATCCCCCATGACTAACAGCCTGGGGGTATCAACCGCCACCTCGGCTATCACATTGAGAAGCTCGGATAGGGCTGCTGATATGTAGCGGGGAGCCAGGTACTCAATCAGCAAGCCCAACTGCCACCCACTTCACACAGAGAGACTGACACCCGGCTATCTGAGGCACAGTGGTCTCCCTCGAGTCCAGACTCTCCATTAAAACAACCGCCACCCCCCCCCCGACCCTGGGCTCTTGGCTGGTGGAATGCACGATAATCCGGTGGGCACATTTCAATGAGGGGCACCCCCCCCCTTGGCCCAACCAGGTTTCCGTAATACCCGCCAGGTCCGCATCCCCCTCCAAAACTAGATCGTGGATGAGGGGAGCTTTATTGACCCCAGACCTGGCATTACACAACAGCAGCCGGAGACCCAGGCCCTGAGATCCTAAGCCCCCTGGGCTGCAAAGGGAGCCATGAAGGCCGGAGAGCGCCACCACTTGAAGACAGTGGGTACACCCTCCCCTTACTTGATATGGTCCTTGGCTCCCGCCATACCTGCCCCTCGCTTCAAGGTTTTGACGACCATCTTGAAAGCGCTCCATGGCTCGGGGCCTAGTTATATGCGAGACTGCCTCCTGCCCCATACATCCCTTCGGCCGATCCGCTCCCACAGAGAGGGTCTTCTCAGGGTGCCGTCGGCCGGGCAATGCCGTCTGGCGACACCCAGGTGAAGAGCCTTCTTTGTGGCGGGCCCTGCCCTTTGGAATGACATACCCCCTGAATTGCGCACCATCACCGACCTCCGCCTCTTCCGCCAGTGTCTGAAGACACATCTTTTCCAGCAAGCCGGCCTAGCCTAACCTCCCATGGGGACTATTTTAGAGAGTTTTAAAATTAGTTTTAGCATAGGATTAGATTAATTTAATATGTTCTTAAATTATGTATTTATTGTTTATATGTTTTTTAAATTCCTGTGCGCCACCCTGGGTCCTCTGTGGAGAAGGGTGGGATATAAATATAAATTTAAAAAATTTAAAAAAATCCCACTCACAGTACTGATGGAGTAGCCCTCTTTTGGACAGACCTTCACACCCCCCTCAATTCTAGACCCTACACCCCCCCCATCACGGCCCCTAGTCGGCCTAAAAACATTCCTCGGTGGGTTTTCCCCCACACCCACCACCCTAATCCTGGATTTACCCTCCCCCTCCCTGGGACCCCTTAAAACATGAACTAAAAATTTAACTAAAAACCCCATCAATTTTCGCTTCCGCTACCTCTCTTGGTTGACGAACCCATCATTCACATAGAAACAACTTTTTTTTTTCATGTATAGCTGTCTGGATATGTGCAACATAATGTAGCAGCTCTATAAACTGTTCTTTTCCAAAAAGGCCAGGTGCAAATCTCAGATCTCCCGCACTATTGACACTGTTGTAGAATTCACAGCACAATAGAACATAAACACAAATTAACTTATCTATGAAAATTGAAACATTTATCCTCAAGCTTTTTATAAAAAATCTGTGTAGCGAAAAATGGGGGAGGGGTTCTGAAGATGGCAGCTCTGGCTGCGATTTATTATTAATATTTTTACCAAAGTTATCTAATCACTTTGCTCTGAGAAAAAGTTCTTGATGTAAAATACAGAAAACTCCCAAGTCATGCAGTAGAAATTTGGCATCAAAACATTACATTCACTAGTTTTGATCAAAATAAGAGACAAAATTGATATCCCTTTGAGATAAAGTGTTCTTTTAACCCACAATTTCCCAGAACGTCCCAAAATCAGACCTAACAAATTAGTAACATATCTGTTTAAGGCTTCTTATCAACATAATAGAGTAGACCCATCTAAATGCAACCAGAATTCTTTTACCTATTCATGCATCACAGAAGATCTCAAAAACAAATGAAATATGAAAAAGACTGACATATAGGAAACAGTTATTTGTTCCACTAAATTTAGAGTTCCTATTTCAACTGAGTTAACATAAGATGATAAATTATAGTAAAAGTCAGCAAATATTCTATAAACTTAACACAGTAAATTTAATGCTGCAAATGGCATCAGAGACTGTCTGCCCTCCTGACATCCGAGGCCAATTGGGCTGCTGCTCTTCCCCCCACCCCCACCTGATCCTGGCTGCCTGACACCAAAGGGGCAGAAACTGCGCCACTGTGGTCTCCTGCTGCACCTCCCCCCCATAGCCCCACAGCCACTGTGATTGGCACACTGCCCCCCACAAAATTATGACTTCTGCCTGTCACCTGATTGGCTGGTGTCTAACTGTTCTGTGCAGCCAAAGGGCCAGGGCAAAAGATGTCTTGCCAAATGGGCTGGGCTGAGGGGAGTGTGGCGGATAAGCAGAGGTCCATTCGCCAAGGAAAATGGCTGGGGGAGGATCAACAGAGAAGCGAAGCCTGATGGTCTGTTTTAAACAATGCTGTGATTCAATGGTTAAATGACCTAGACATCGATATATGAACATAGATCTTTTTGACATTTATATTTTGATTCTACTAATCTAGATGAATGTTAATTTCTGTTGCTAGTGCATGTATGAGATGCCATGTCCTAAGTAAATAAATGAATAAATAAGTAAACAAACAAACCAACTCTGGATAAGAATAACAGCAAGACAAAAAATACAGAAAAGTAAAAGTTGTTAAATGCAAAGTATTAATTTGCAACCACATCGTATACATTTTTATTTTTCATCGTATACTAAAATATATATTCCAAAACCAGTAAACAACTCTTTAAAAAAAACTTTGGTTGATATGTCATAATAATAAATGATAAGTAGTTTTTTCAGATATATTATTGAGGTAAATGCCGTTTTTTTTGCCAGTAACCTAAATTATTCTGGAAAGGGAGATAAATTCCACTGTTCAGACATTTGTACAAAGCAAAAAATGTTGGACCAGTTTCCTTGGTAACTAAAAATACCCATGTGAAATGTTTGTTTGCTTTTGAAAGCCCCTGAATATATTAACTTAATCTTAATTTACATAAATGATAATTAAATTAGAATAAGATAAAACTTAACAAATGAATTTTATTTGTAGTTAAATATGATTGGAAAAACTCTTTAAAATATTGTACTCAATTAAGTCTCTTAATGGGGATTGTACATCTAATTAAATTCCCATGCTTTGGTCTTACGTTTTCAGGTGGAAGCATCATTAGATAAAAACTAATGGATTGGTGTTATTCGTGCATTTTAGAAATCTTAAGAAAAAGTATTTGCTGGTTCTGATAGAGTTTTCTGAATAAAAAAATAATGTTAAAATTCCCGAGTTATTGAAAATGTAGTTTCCTTATTAGATTGCTTGGCAGATGTAGAATACACAATCCGGCTTGGATATGAGACAGAAACGGCATTGGTCGTACCTGTCAATGATCTCCGGCAAGATCAGGATGGAGTGGTGCAACCATCCTTATTTTCCTTGATCTCTCAGCAGCCTTCCATACCATCCAGTTGTGGCTGAGTGGTATACTGTTGTGCTTGTTGGCTCCTTTCTCCAGGTCCATTCCCAATTGATATAGGAACAGCCTATGGCCACTCCTTTATGGTATTATGCAGGGATCAGTGCTCTTTCTATTCCTTTTTAACAACTACATCAAGTTGCTGGAGGAGATCATTTGTACAAGAGGTGGGTTGCACCCAGTTCAGCTGAACTGGTAGTGGTATTTTGGCCTAGGTCGCAGAACCGGCAGTGACTCAGACTGGCCAGTTCCACAGTTGCCATTGCCATTGCAGGTCTATTGTTTGGTAGTGCACACACGTGCGCAGTCCACCGAAAATTGTTCTGTGCATGCACAAAGAACAATTTACATTGAACCCTGCCAAGACCGAGTGGCTGTGGTTTCCGGCACCCCAGTTCAGCCAGTTAAGTCCAACACTGGCCATTGGGGGGAAATATTGGCCCCCGTGGAGAGGGCGCGCAATTTGGGTGTCCTCCTGGATTCCCGGCTGTCCATGGAGGACCATGTGGCAGCCGTAGCCAGGGGGGCATTTTACCAAGTACGCTTGGTATGCCAATTGCGCCCCTTACTGGATCGGGTTGCCCTCCGCACAGTCACTCAAGCACTCGTGACATCTAGGCTGGACTATTGAAACACTCTCTACATGGGGCTCCCCTTGAGGTGCACTCGGAGGTTACAGCTAATCCAGAAAGCAGCCATGCGGGTGGTCATGGGAGCCACAAGGCAGTCCCACGTAACACCTCTCCTGCGCGAGCTGCACTGGCTACCTGTGGCCTTTCGGGTGCGCTTCAAGGTGTTAATGACCATCTTTAAAGCACTCCATGGCTCGGGGCCTAGTTACATGCGAGACCGTATCCTGCCCCATACATCCCTCCGACTGATCCGCTCCCATAGAGAGGGCCTTCTCCGGGTGCCGTCGGCCAGGCAATGCCAGTTGGCGACACCCAGGGGAAGGGCCTTCTCTGTGGTGGGCCCAACCCTCTGGAACGACCTGCCCCCTGAACTCCCTACCACCACAGACCTCCGCCTTTTCCGCCGGCATCTTAAAACGCATTTGTTCCAACAAGCCGGCCTAGGATAATCACCCGATCTGGACTTTTTAGTTATAAATTTTAATTAGAGAATTTTAAAATGTTTTAGCACGGGGTAATTTAATTTAATTGGATTTTAATAATTGGTCTATTTATGTACGATCTGTTTTAATTTGCCTGTGCACCGCCCTGGGACCTTTTGTAGGAGAAGGACGGGGTATAAATTTAATTTAATTAAATTAAATTAACTGCACGCATGCGAAGCGAAGCAGTAATAAAACCGGGAGCAACCCCCTCTGATTTGCACCAGAAATTGAGGTAGCTTCACTATTCTGATTTATATCTCTATCCCTAGTGGGCCAAGTGATACTGTTGCTGCCCTCTAATGGTGCCTGGAGGTTCTGTGTCAGGGGTAAAATCAACTTACCTTCACTAGCGGTTCACAAATATGGCCTTTGGTGCATGGAGTTTCAATATCTGGGTTTTTAACTAAATTAGTTCTGGGTGGGTTGCACTACTCCAGACAAACCTGGTTTTCAACTTGCGTGTTCTCCTGGACTTGCAACTCCTGCTTGAAAAAGAGGTGGCAGTCACAACTAGCAGAGCCTTTGGACAATTTCAGTTGCAGTTTTTCCTGGATTAGAAGTCCCCTGCAGTTAGTTATTCAGGCCTTGGTTATCTCACATCTGGATTACTGCAATGTATACTACATGGGGCTACCCTTGAAAAGCATGTGGAAGCTTCAACTGGTGCACAATGCAGCAGCAATAGCAGTTCTTGCAGCCCTAAGATGACCTATGTTACATTGACTGTCAGTCTGCTTCATGGTGTTGGTTATTACGTTTAAAGTCCTACATGACATGCATCCAAGTTACTTTGGTAACTATCTCACTCCACTGGGAATGCAAAGAAGACATGCTGTAGGCCCTGTTAATCTAGGAATTCTGGCTGGCAGGTCCTGGAGAAGGGCCTTTTCTGTTGCAGCTCCTACCCTTTGAAACATCTTATCTCCTGAGGAGAAATTGGCTCCCACCTTGCTGATAAGGCGGAGCCTGAAGTATGGCTTCTGGCCTTAATGCAGTGCTTCTCAATTATTTTCTGTCATGCCCCCCCTAGGAAGAAGAAAACATTTCGCGCCCCCCCACGCGCGACTGTAAATAGTATCATTTGTCTATAAAATTGTTATAAGTACACCTCTGCATAACACTGTATCCTTATTAACGTATAAGAGAATAAAAAAAGAAAGAAATGTGGATCAATTTACAACAAAGAATAGCTTTATTAACTGTAGCAGAAAAGATTTAAAGTGCATTAGAATTTTTTTTTAAAAAAATCCTTAATTAAACTAAACTGCCGAGGTCAAACGCGCCCCCCCTTTACGGAGCCTCGCGCCCCCCCTGGGGGGCCCGCCCCACTATTTGAGAAGCACTGCCTTAATGGAACAATTTATAGTGGAGGTGGTTGATGAATTAAGGTTAATCTCTCTCTCTCTCTCTCTCTCTCTCTCTCTCTCTCACACACACACACACACACACACACACACACACACACACTCCTGTTTATCCTGTTCCATCTAACCCTCCCTATCTTTTAACTATAATTTTATCTTGATTGGGACTCCCATTTTTATTGCTTCAAACAAAACAATTTATTAAAATAAATTTTAATAAACATTTATTTGTTAAGATTTTAATATTTTAATGCTGTAATCTGCCTAGACTCATTGCATTATAAGATGGGTGGCAAATAAATTCAATGAATAAAAAAATAGTTCACACTGAGCAACTGCTCATATCTGTAAATCTTTAAACAGCTACTTGACAACATACTGGCAAAGCACAAATACAAGCTCCCTCTTGAGTATGATTCCATATGCATTCTAAAGAAAGCAGTAATCAACCAAACACTAAATAAATGATTAAAAGATTTGCTTTTCATGATTAAAAGGATTATAATGATTTAAAGGATTAAAAGATGCAAATGCACAGGTATAAAACAAGTGATACTTGGCTCAACAACAATAACTGTGAGAGAGATTTAGATGTTCTAGTGAACAACCATTTAATTATGAGCCAGTAGAATGCTACAGCTGTCAAAAAAAAACCATCCAATGCATTCCTAGACTGCATCAACAGAGAATTAATATCAAGATCATTTGAAGTACTAGTATTGCTAGATACTGCAAAGGTAATAACACATCCAGTTTTGGTCACCATGATACTAAAAGCTGTTGAAGCTTTAGAAATAATGCAGAGAAGAGCAATAAAGATGATTAGGGGACAGGAGGCTGAAACATACAATGAATGGTTGCAGGAGCTGGATCTAGAGAAGGATCTAGGGCAGGGGTCTGCAAAGTTGGCTCTTTTAAGACTGGTGGACTTCAACTCCCAGAGTTCCCCAGCCAGCTATGCTGGCTGGGGAACTCTGGGAGTTGAAGTCCACCAGTCTTAAAAGAGCCAACTTTGCAGACCCCTGATCTAGGGGATAACATGAAAGTAGTCTTCCAATATTTGAGAGGCTGTCAAAAAGAAGAGGACCAATTCTCCAAAGCACCAAAAAATAATGGGTGAAAGCTTATCAAAGAGAGATCCAATCTAGAATTAAGGAGAAATTTTCTGTCATCGAGAACATGTAATCAGTAGAACTGCTTGCCTTCAGAAGCTGTGAGTGATCCATCACTGGATATTTCTAAGAAGAGATTGGACAGCTATTTGTCTAGAATGGTATAGAGCAGGGGTGTCAAACTGGATTTCTTTGAGGGCCGGATCAGTATTGTAGTTCTGCTCCACGAGCTAACTGGGGGAAGATGGGGCAGATGCCTCCTGCAGCATTTTGCCGGCCAAAATGGGGCACCGGGGGGGCATGCATGCTCCCCCATGCCCTGTTTTGACTCCCAGAAGCACTAGGGGCTGGTCCTTTGCTATTTCCAGGCTGGCCCCACGAGCCAAATGTAAGCACCCCACGGGCCTTGAATTTCACACCTTGGTATAGAGTCTCCTGCTTAAACAAGAGATTGAACTAAAAGACCTTCAAAGTCCCTTTCAACACTGTTATTCTGCATCCATCCATAACTTTAGGAGTTGAATGTTTATGATGTTCACATGACACTTAACTTTGCTAATTTATATTGTATCCTTATGCTTGTGGAACAAGGTTAAAATCCATTACATTGATTTGAGATAATATTTAATTCATTATTTATTTTAATAATAATAATAATAATTTAATTTATAACCCGCTCTCTCTCCCCAAAGTGACTCGAGGCGGGGCACAGGGAAATTAAAAATACATATAAAAACCACAAACAATACAGTATTAAAAAGAATTAAACTAAAACCCTGCGCTAAAATCCCATGTTAAAACTAAAACAAACCCCTAAAAAACCCTACAAACAGTTAAGCTATCCCAGGCCGGCCAAGCAGAAGAAATGTGTTTTTAATTTTTGACAGAAGGAGCGGAGGTCCATGGTTGTTCTAATTTCGGGGGGAAGGTCGTTCCAGAGGGTCGGGCCCATCACAGAGAAGGCCCTTCCCCCGGGCGTCGCCCGCTGGCATAGCCTGGTGGACGGCACCCAGAGAAGTCCCTCTCTGTGGGAGTGGATCAGCCGCAGGGATGTATGAGGCAGGATGTGATCCCGCAGATAGCTAGGTCCCGTGCCATGGAGCGCTTTGAAGATATTGACCAGCACCTTGAAGCGCACCTGAAAGATGACAGGCAGTGGTGTTACATGGGAAAATCTAGAAGTTCCCATAACTGCCCGCACGGCTGCATTCTGGACAAGCTGAAGTCTTCGGGTGCACCTCAAGGGGAGCCCCATGTAGAGAGCATTGCAGTACTCCAGTCGGGATGTCACAAGAGCATGAGTGACTGTGCAAAGGGCATCCCGGTCCAGAAGGGGACACAACTGGTGGACCAGGCGAACCTGGTAAAACGCCCTCCTGGCTACGGCCGTCGCTTGATCTTTCATGGACAGCCGTGCATCAAGGAGGACGCCCAAGTTGCATGCCCCATCCACAGGGGTTAGATATTCGCCCCCTATGGCCAGTGATGGAGTCAACTGGTTGTACCAGGATGCCGGGAACCACAGCCACTCGGTCTTGGACGGGTTGAGTCTGAGTCTGTTCCTTCCCATCCAGGCCCGCATGGCTTCCAGGCACTGGCACATCACCTCTACGGCATCGTTGGGGTGGTTTGGGGTAGATATATACAGCTGCGTGTCATCAGCGTAGAGGTGGTACTCTACCCCAAAACCATGGATGATCTCGCCCAGCGGCTTCATATATGTGTTGAACAGGAGAGGCGAGAGGACCGACCCCTGAGGCACCCCACAAGTGAGGGGTCTCGAGGTCGACCTCTGTCCTCCTGCCAACACAAATTGCGATCGACCGGAGAGGTAGGAGGAGAACCACCGCAACACGGTGCCCCTCACCCCCAACCCCCCCAGCCGATGCAATAGGATACCATGATCGATGGTATCAAAAGCTGCTAAGAGATCTAATAGGACCAGGATGGAGGAACAACCCCCATCTCTGGCCCTCCAGAGATCATCCACCAACGCGACCAATGCCGTCTCGGTGCTGTACCCGGGCCGGAAGCCAGACTGGCGCGGGTCCAGATAATCAATTTCCTCCAGATGACGGGGGAACTGTTGTGCCACCACACTCTCTATAACCTTCGCCAGAAAGTGAAGGTTGGAGACCGGACGGTCATTTACCAACAATGCTGGGTCCAGAGAGGGCTTCTTGAGGAGGGGTCTCACCACCGCCTCTTTCAAGACGGTAGGCAAGAACCCCTCACTCAAAGAAGCATTGACCACCTCCTGGAGCCAGCCTCGTGTAACCTCCCACGATGCCAGTACAAGCCAGGAGGGACACAGGTCCAATAAACATGTGGTAGCTCGCAGTCGCCCACATAACCTGTCCATATCTTCGGAAGTAACAGAGTCAAACTTTTCCCACAAAACTGTCTCAAGATCTGCCTCGGGGCATCCCACTGGGCCACTTTCGATGGAGGCCAACTCGCTCCGAATCTGAGCGATTTTATCCTGCATATATTCCCCAAACTCCTCTGCTCTACCGTTCAAGGGGGCTTCCCATGCCCTCTGTTGAAGGAGGGAGCGGGTCACCCCAAACAGGGCGGCAGGGCGGTTATCTGCGGATGCGATGAGAGTGGCACAATGATGACGTTTAGCCACTCTCAACGCCACAAGGTAAGTCCGTAAATGGGCTCTCACCTGTGTTTGGTCAGATTCAGACCGTGTGGATCTCCATCTCCTCTCTAGGCGTCTCTTGTGGCACTTCATCACCCTCAGCTCCTCGGTAAACCAAGGAGCCTGGGTGGCTCGTCGCCGCAGGAGAGGCCGCAAGGGCGCGACCCGATCCAAGGCCCCCGTGGCCGCAGTATTCCATGCGGCCACCAGGTCCTCGGTCGGGGCGCGGGTCAAGGACACAGGTAATGGCCCAAGCACCGTCTGGAACCTATCTGTCTGGAACCTATTTTGGGAAAGCACATTGAAGAAATTAAAGGAAATCAAACTGAGCTAATTTAATGAATTGCTGACATTTCAGCTATGTGCATTACCCTATTTTATTACCATGGATACATTGTGATAAGGTTGAACACCTGTCCTGTCCTTAATTATATAATTATTCAGGAATAGTGAACACAAACACTCAATTAGTAGCTGAAGTTGTACACAATAATAATATACCATTTTCTATTCAATGGTGCATTGTAAATAATAGAATAAGTTGCACGTTGCTTAAAGAGTAGGAAATGGTAGCATATAGTGTATATATGGATATTTGTTTTTAATTAATTGTTTGCACATATCTTTCCATATTCACCTACTTTCAACATTAATTTAACTCCCCACCTGATTTTGAAAAGAACATACCGTATTTTTCAAAGTATAAGATGCACCAAGGTTTTGAAGAGGCAAATTAAAACAAAAAGTTTTTGCACTCTGCAAACCTCCCAAAAACAGACCCATTTTTTTTTTCAAAAAAAGGGCATGAATAGCATTTAGGAGGCTTGTAGGGTGCTCGGGGGGGGGGGGGGACAAAAACAAGCAAAAACTGATCCATTTTCCCCCAAAATGGCAAAAAAAAGGAATGGACAGCATTTAGGAGGCTTATAGAGTGCTCCTGGCAGCTGGGGTGGGGGCAAAATTAAGCCAAAAAAGGGCCTGGTTTCTTGCTCATTTCAGCCCTCCCCAGCCACCAGGAGCTCTCTGAAAGCCTCCTAAAAACTATGCATGACCATTTTGGTGAAGGGGGTGGGGTTTTGGGAGGCAGAAAATGCTGTATTTGATGTATAAGATGCACCCAGATTTTCAGCCTCTTTTTTGAGGGAAAAGGGTGCCTCTTATACTCTGAAAAATATGGTAGCTTTTCAATCCCTGCCTATTTTGAATTATAAGTAGTATTTTGGAATACAATGACAAATGGGATGAGAATTGATACATAAAGTTGATGTCCTATGACAGTGATGGCTAACCTTTTTTGGCTCGAGTGCCAAAAGTGGGGGGAGTGCGGGGGGGGGGGTTGTGCGTGGGCGTGCCACACCCATAATACTATGTGCATAATGCTATGTGTGGGTGCACTTTTTTTGCCCTCCCCAGGCTCTAGAGGCTTTCTAGGAGCCTGGGGTGGGTGAAAACAGCCTCCCCCCCAACCTCCAGAGGCTTTAGGAGCGTCCCTGAAGCCTCCAGAGAGTGAAAAACAGCCTCAAAAGAAGGCCTAAATCAGCTGACAGGGCAATTCTTTGCGTGCCCTAAGAAATGGTTCCGCGTGCCATGAGAGAAAGAGAGAGTGAGCGAGAGCGAGCGAGAGAGAGAGAGAGAGAGAGAGAGAGAGAGAGAGAGAGAGAGAGAGAGAGAGAGAGAGAGAGAGAGATCCAATATTTGAAGCACTATCACAAAGATGAGGGGGTCAACCAGCAGTGACCCAGGCCTGCCATGCCCCCGACCCGGTTCCCTCAGTCACTGAAACCCAAATTTTGGATTTCAGTGACTGAGCGTGCACAATTCACTGCATGCACACAGAACAATTTACATTGAACAACGCACACACAGTAACGCATGTCTCACATGCAGGGTTTGCGAACTGGTAGTAAAACCGGCAGCAACCCACCCCTGGAGTCAACCTATTTTGCAATGCACCAGAAGTCAAGACAAGAAATATCTATATCTATAGGCAGATGCTTCTGTTCTTTGCCTGAGGTCTCTATGTTAATCTGCTGCAGCTGTGGCTGTCTCTGTCCGGTTTTCCCCTGCTGCCCAACTGGTCACTCTGGCTGTGGCTGCTCCGTCAACCTGGAGATCTCCACTCTTTGGTCCATATCGCCATGCCTCCCTATACTAACTTCCCCAGAAGTTCCAGGTCCCTGTTCATCCTCCTCCTCTGAGCTCACATCTGGAGAGGAGGCCCAAAAAGGTATTTTCAAATATCTGGTACTATTATAAAAATGGTGAAAGTAATATTAGGCCATCATAACACAAGGTCTACCTCTTATATGTGTATGTGACATCATGCTACATATACTAAAGAGGTGGAGTTGCATTACAGTGATGCAACACTACATTTGTCATTTGATTGCTTGATCCTATTCCTATTCTGATCAACAAAAATATTTTCAAGATAAATCATAAAGCCATTGAGCACCATAAAAGAAAAGTATATTTCAAAATGAAAGAAATATTTTTGAAAACTTAAATTTAATCACAACACTGAAAAACAAATGTGCATTGATCTATCTAGCTGTCTTTTGCCCTAGTCATCCGCTATAAACAGCAGCAACTTGTCAGGATTTCAGTTTTTCCTAACCACGTCCCTGAAATATTTAAAATTCGCTAGAGACATACCATTGGCCCTTCCCCATGCAAAACATGTGCAGGTGTACTGAGCTACTGACAGCAGTGAGATTAAAGTCCAACCACAGCAATTTGTATTCTAGATAGAAAAAACTGATTTTTCTCAAAGTGAAATAGGCAATCACCTTGATTGCTAATTAACACTTTGATCTTAAAATGCTAGCATGAGTGCTGTTAAAACTCTGCCTATGTGTTATAAGAGCTACTTTAAATGAAAGATGAATATACATTTTCCTATGCTGAGAAGAGATTATGATCTTTTTGATTGTCATAACTGTAACTGATTGATGAGGAGTTATGCAAAAATGTGGGGGCATGATGGCCCAGTGGTTAAAGATGCTGAGCTTGTCATCTGGAAAGTTGACATCCTGGGTTTGAGACCCAAGAGCCGTTTAATGGGTGAACTCCCATTACTTTCCACAGCTCCTGCCCACCTAGCAGTTTGAAAGCATTCAAATGCAAGTAGATAAATAGGTACCATTTCGGTAGGGAGATAAGTGTACCATGCACCTTAGTATATAGTCACACTGACCACATAACCATGGCAATGTCTTAGGACAACATTTGCTCCAGTGAATTCCCTTGCGTGATATGGCCAAAGTAAGTGAGACATCGTTTCCTGATTTTGCCTTCTATTGACATGTCTAGTGGTATGAATCTCGGTACTTGCATATTAGTCATCTTTGCTGTCCATAGCGTTCCCAGGTGCCTTCTCCAGTACCACAGCTCAAATGAATTGATTCCCCCCCCTCTTCCTGTTTAAAGGTCTAACTTTCACAACCATGGGTAGCTATGGGCAACACATAGCTTAGAGCAAACTAACCTAGATGTCCTTGCCTTTCCATATTCGACTGACATTAATCATTGCTATGTGACTCAGAGCAACCTGACACTTTATTTCTATGCTGAATTCACTACTTTGAGCTATCTGAGATCCTAGGAAAAAAACTTTTCAACACATTATATCAATTACATCAATTTCTATTTTGATGTTTCCCTTCAAAATAGTCATAAGCTAGGTCATTATGAAGTTCAGGAAAAGACCAAAATTCTCATTTTCTTCTTTGATTTTCTTGATCAGATGTTCCAGGTCTTTTTTGGTTTCTGAGATGAGAGTTGTAGAATCAGCCCATCAAAGATTATTGATGTTTCTTCTACAAATCTTTACCCCAGTTTTTGATTCTTCAAGATCTAGCTTCTTCATAATTTTGGCACATGAACTAAATAAGAAAGAGGACATGCTTTCCATGCTCCTTTCTTTATCTTAAACCAATTGGTGTCTTCATCCAGTGACTTCCTGATTTATGTATATTGATTGCCCCAATTTGACCAGATATGCTGGTACCTCCATAGCTTCTAACGATCATCTCAATTGAAGGCTTTCTTGTAGTCGATGAAGCACATGTAAATGATCTTTTGATATTCACAGCATTTTTCCATGATCCAGCTTAGATTTGCAATATGGCCACGAGTGTCATGATTCCTTAAGGAAGCCAGCTTTGACATCTAGTAATTCCCTTTCAATAGTTGGTGCCGAATGTTATTGTGTCACTTTAAGCAGAAACTTGCTGATAGGAGGGATGAGAGGAATTGTGTGATAATCGGAGCAATTTTTTTCGGTAATGGAATGAACACTGAGCGTTTTCAATACTGTGACCATGTGTTGGATTCCCAAAATTTTTGGTATAGTTTTCTAATGACTTGGCTGGTACAGGTCTTAGTAATTCTGCTGGGATAATGTCAGCACCTGGAGCCTTGTTGTTTGGCAGTTGATTCATTATCCATATGACCTCTTCCCATGGTCGTCTGGTTCTATTTCTCTTTCCTCATAGTCTTTTGCTACCTGGATCAATGGTGGATTTTACTTATTTTTACCACTGGTTCGCCGTCTGCACACACGCATGCTTCTCTTGTGTGCGTATCTTTTGCACATGCACCCAGCCTTCTGTGCATGTTCTTTGCGCATGCCTTCCACACATGTGCCTCAAAAACATGGCTAATTAGGATGGCATAGAGCCGTGGTGGGTGGGCAGGCCCATGCATGATCTCCACTACCAGTTCAGCCGAACTGGTCCAAACCGGCTGAATACCACCTCTGACCTGGATACAACTTTTCTGTATATTCTTGCCATCTGTTCCTTATTGGTCAGGAAGTTATTTTCCTTGCTTGTTTTTAATGATGCCTTTATGAGAAATAAATGGCGCAGTGATCTTTATGATTTGCATAAATAGTGTGACCCTTCATATAATCTGCTTCAAGTTGTTTACATCACTCACCCCAATGAACGTCATTTTCCTTCTACTGAAAAGCTGTGTTCAGCCTTTTTGCTTCTTCCCATTTGCCTGCTGCCTTGGTTGCTTTTCTTTGCTCAGTTATTTTGATGGTTTCATTTGAGACTCACCTTTGCTTTTTCTCTGGCTTCTTGTATCATGTTCTTCTGCAATTCTAATAATGATCAATTGAATTTCTTGACACAGTGCATTAGGCATTTTCTCAGCAATTCCAATAATTCAAACTTATTTTTCACCTGTATGGTATATGCAATAGGGATTTCGGTGACATTAAACTTGTTTGGAGACACTGCTTTTTTGATGGTGCAGATTAAAGTAGAGACTTAAAGACTTTGATTTTACCACCAACAATTCATGATCTGCACCACAATCTGCACTTGGATATGACTTAATAGCAAGAACTGAGCTGATCCATTGATGACTGCATAAGTCATGCTCAATTTAATTATGGTGAAGTCTATTTGGTGAGGTCTAAGTGTATAAGTATTGCTGCCCTATTTGAACCATGTATTCATAATCCTAAATCTGTTTTCTTGGGAAATTATGCCAAACGATCACCCACACCAGTGGTCTGCAAACCGCGACTTGTGAGCCAGGAGTGGCTCTTTGGCCCCTCGAGTGCGGCTCTTCCTTCAACTAGCCACGGGCAGACTCCGGGAGCCGCACGCCCACCTCCCTCCTCCCGCAGTGAGCGGCCGTGCGGGCGTGCAGGGGGAGGACCCAAGGCTGCGGCTATCTAAATGCCGTGGAGGCCGTCTGGGTGCCGCACGCCGACTGCCCTCCCAGTCCGTGTGGCGGGCAGTCCTGGAAAATAATAATAATAATAATAATATTTAATTTTGTATACCGCGTCCTCTCCCCAAGGGGACTCGGAGCGGTGCACAGGGAAACTAAAACATATAAAAATATATACAAACAATAAATACAATAAATAAAAGCAGATTAAATTGATCGTCCCTGCGCTAAAAACCCCATTAAAACTAAATTCCCTAAACACCCCAGAGGTAGAGACTAACCAAGGCCGGCCAGACAGAAAAAGTGTGTTTTCAGTTTTCGACGGAAGGAGCGGAGGTCCGTAGTTGTTCTAATGTCGGGGGGGAGGTCGTTCCAGAGGGCTGGGCCCGCCACAGAGAAGGCCCTTCCCCTGGGCGTCGCCCGCTGACACAGTCTAGTGGACGGCACCCGGAGAAGTCCCTCTCTGTGGGAGCGGATTGGCCGTGAGGATGTATGGGGCGGGATCCGATCCCGCAGATAGCTAGGTCCCGAGCCATGGAGCGTTTTAAAGATGACAACCAGCACCTTGAAATGCACCCGAAAGACGACAGGCAGCCAGTGCAGCTCGCGCAAGAGCGGTGTTATATGGGCGTACCTTGCGGTCCCCATTATTGCTTGCGCGGCTGCATTCTGGACCAGCTGAAGTCTTCGGGTGCACCTCAAGGGGAGCTCCATGTAGAGAGAGTTACAATAGTCCAGTCGGGATGTCACGAGAGCATGAGTGACTGTGCAAAGGGCATCCCGATCCAATAGGGGGCGCAACTGGCGAACCAGGCGAACCTGGTAAAACGCCCTCCTAGCCACGGCTGTCACTTGATCTTCCATGGACAGCCGGGCATCCAGGAGGACACCCAAATTGCGCGCCCCATCCACAGGGGCAAGATGTTCGCCCCCTATGGCCAGCGATGGAGTGAGCTGGTTGAATCGGGCAGCCGGAAACCACAGCCACTCGGTCTTGGTCGGGTTGAGCCTGAGTCCGTTACTTCCCATCCAGATCCGCACGGCTTCCAGGCACTGGCACATCACCGCTACGGCATCGTTGGGGTGGTTTGGGGTAGATATATACAGCTGAGTGTCATCAGCGTAGAGATGGTACTCTACCCCAAAACCACGGATGATCTCACCCAGCGGCTTCATGTATGTGTTGAACAGGAGAGGCGAGAGGACCGACCCCTGAGGCACCCCACATGTGAGGGGTCTCGAGGTCGACCTCTGCTCTCCTGCCAACACAAATTGCAATCGGCCAGAGAGGTAGGAGGAGAACCACCGTAAAACGGTGGCTCCCACCCCCAACCCCCCCAGCCGATGCAATAGGATACCATGGTCGATGGTATCGAAAGCCGCCGAGAGGTCTAATAGGACCAGGATGGAGGAACAACCCCCATCTCTGGCCCTCCAGAGATCATCGACCAACGCGACCAATGCCGTCTCGGTGCTATGCCCGGGCCGAAAGCCGGACTGGCGTGGGTCTAGATAATCAACTTCCTCCAGGTGACGGGGAAACTGTTGTGCCACCACACTCTCAACAACCTTCGCCAAAAAGGGAAGGTTGGAGACTGGACGATAGTTGTTTAATAGAGCTGGATCCAAAGAGGGCTTCTTAAGGAATGCCCCTCGATGGCTTCTGCAGGCGGCTGTTGCTGCTGCTGCTGCTCCCGAGCATCGGGCAGGACAGCCGGGCTGCTCGGACGGCGAGAACTGCATGTCGCAGGGCTCGGGAGCAGCAGCAGCAGCAGCAGCAGCCACCTGCATAAACCATCGAGGGGCATTTTCCAGGGCTGCCCACTGCACGGACTGGGAGGGAGGTGGGCATGCGCCGCCCAGACAGCCTCCGTGGTGATTAGATAGCTGCAGTCTTGGGTCCTCCCCCCGCCCGCACGCTTGCATGCACGCCCGCTCACTCGCTGACATGCCGGCCTTTCCGCTGCTTCCCGGGGAGTGGGGGGGAAGAGAGGGAGGGAGAGACTGCCATACACACAGAGAGACAGACAGAGACAGAAGGGGAGTGAGGGAGAGAGGGAATCAGAGAGAGACAGACACACACACACAAACACACACGCACACGCAGAGTGACAGATGGGTGGAGGGAGGAGAGAGAGACAGAGAGAGAGAGAGAGAGAGACAAAAAGAAAGAGAGAAAGAGAAAGAAAAATAGAAAGAAAAAGAAAGTGGGAGAGAGAGAGAGAGAAAGAAAGAAAGAAAGAAAGAAAGAAAGAAAGAAAGAAAGAAAGAAAGAAAGAAAGAAAGAAAGAAAGAAAGAAAGAAAGAAAGAACTTAGGACCACAATTGAGCCCAAAATTTTGGTTGCTAAGCAGGACCGTCATTAAATGAGTTTCACCACATTTTCCAAGTTGGCCACGCCCACCCAGTCACATGACCGCTGAGCCACTCCCATACCTTTTGGGTCTCAAAAGAAATTTCAGTCGTGGTACTGTTGATATTTGGCTCTCTTGACTAATAAGTTTGCCCACCACTGACCCACACCATTCCTATCACTTAATCCAAAATGGCCAGAGGTTATTTAGCATATCATATTAATGTCCTGTTTTTACAAAATTAAACCTCTCCTTTTAAGCAGCATAGAACATGGTGACCTTCCATTATTGTCACTGAGCTTCTGAAGCAAATATTAATATTAGAGCAATTTGTTTCAGAAAAAAACCCCTGCCTTTTGCAATTGAATGGTAGTGATTTTCCCGTTGGCAATGCTGTTGCTCAAGTGGTCCTCCAGATGTTATGGGAACGCACTCAAGGTTCCTATTACTATTTATGCTATCTTTACTTTTGTCACAGTTGTTCTATTTTTATTTGCAATTCTTTGTATTTTATGATTAATTATTTCAGTTCTTTCTCTTTTGTTCTGCTCTCTCCATGTACTGCCACATTCACTATCCAAAGTTTTTTCCCCAAAAATATTGCCCGGTGCAGGTGCAGCACTCACAAACTCCTGCTTTCTAGGCCAGGATTATGTGAGGTTCAGAAAGATTTAGAAATAAGTTTGAATCTTGTATGTTGCTCTCTGCTATTCATTAAAGAGACTTCAAGCATGAAATCAACCTGCTATTCAGTAATTGGGGATTCTAGCATTGATAGGTATCACATATAACACCTGCATAATAGTTGTGGAAAAGAGATATTGCAAGTTATACTTTAGCTGGGGATATTTAGAATTAATCTAGCTAAAATACTTGCAATAAAATTCTTCTGAAATTATGACCATCCCTGCACTATGTGTGAATTGCATGTTGTTTAATCTTAACTCAGTTACTATGACAGCTTTTGAATATCACACTTCTATAAATATAGCTGTCCATTGCATAGTTAAGTAAGTATGTAAATGCATACATTTTATTTCTACTAGTATTCAGATGTTCTGCTTTCAAATTTGGCAGATTAATGTCCAGGAATCCAAATAAAATGTGATGATAAGACTACACATAAGATTTAAGATTTATTGCATTTATATACCGCCCTATCTCCCTTTCGGGACTCAGGGCAGTGTACAGCCAACAGTAAAAATGAGCAGTGGCGTAGCGTGGGTTGTCAGCACCCGGGGCAAGGCAAGTAATTTGCGCCCCCTAACCCCTGGATTTTAGCACTCGAGTCTCTTCCACTCCATCGCCCGCCGCAGGGCCCCCGCCCGCTGCCGCCCCCTCCTCGGCAGCGGCTGTGGCACCCGGCGGCGAGGCAACCCCTTCGCTCATCCTTCTCGGTGCCTTTCTAGCCCTCCCCCGGGGGAAGCAGCGGCATCGAGGACGGGAGGGCGCAGCATGCAGAGCGGCGGGGAAGCGAGAAACGGGAAGGGGGGAGAGGAGGGGTGCAGGAAGATCCGACGGCAGCGGGGTAGGGGAGGCAGCCGCAGCCGGCAGGTACCCGAAAGAGCTGGCCTCCCTTCGATCCGGAGAGCGGGACGCCTCTCCCGCCCTGTCAGCTACATCTCAGCGCATTCACAAGACCGCTGCTGAATCAGCTGGAACGCGCGAGCTCTCCCCACCTTCCGCCCGCCGAGCTCTCTTCCTTTTCCCTGCGATTTCCCGCCCCCTCCCGGTTTCCTGGATTCCGGATCCCCCCTCCCCCGCCCGAGAAATAATACTAATAAAAATATGAAAAATCCCCTAAGATCCTTTCCCCAAGGAAGAAGACGGGGCGACGGGGAGAAAACGCCTCCTCTTGCAGCCGCTCTTGCTTCGGGCGACGCTTCTCCGGTCCCTGCGGCGGTGGCCACATTCCCCGGCTGCCACTGTTCCTGCCTTACTCGATCCCCTTTCCCGAAGCGACGGGGAGCTGCGAGTGCGAGCGCGCGCCCCCAGATGTTGCGCCCCCCACGCTACGCCACTGAAAATGAGTAATATAAAAGTTAAGATCAAATGTTAAGATATAATTAAATAAATTGGCCTGCCAAATTAAATACCCCTAATAAAATCAATTTAAAAACTACGACAGGCCAGCAGCACGAAATAAATGGGTCTTCAGGGCCCGATGGAAAAGGTGTAGGTTGGTGATCATCCGTAGGCCAAACCCTCCAGAGATCATCCACCAACGCGACCAATGCCATCTCTGTGCTGTGCCCAGGCCGGAAGCCAGACTGGCGCGGGTCCAGATAGACAGTTTCCTCCAGGTGCTGAGGGAGTTGTCGCGCCACCACACTCTCAAAACCTTCGCAAAAAATTGAAGGTTGGAGACTGGACAGTAGTTGGCCAACACAGCCAGGGCCAGGGAGGGCTTCTTGAGGAGGGACCTCACTACCACCTCTTTCAAAGTGGCCGACAGAAACCCCTCACTCAAAGAAGCGTTGACAATTCCCTGGAGCCAGCCTCGTGTAACCTCCCGGGAGACCAGTACCAACCAGGAGGGACACAGGTCCAATAAACATGTGGTGGCGTTCAGCCGCCCAGCATCCTGTCCATGTCCTCAGGAGTCACAGGATCGAACTCTTCCCAGATAACAGACTCAAGACCTGCCTCCGTCAGCCTGTCTGAACTAGTCCAATTGGAAGCCAAGCCGTCCTGGATCTGATCAATTTTATCATGCAGATAACACCCAAATTCCTCCGCATGACCCTGCAAGGGGGCACCCCGCACCCTCTGGTGAAGGAGGGAGCGGGTCACCCTAAACAGGGTGGCAGGCCGGTTATCTGCAGACGTGATAAGAGCGGAGAAATAATTTCATTTCGCTGCTTTTATCGCCACTAGGTAGGTCTTCAAATGCGACCTTACCAGTGTCCGGTCATACTTGGAGCGGGTGGCCCTCCAACCGCTCTCTAGGCATCTCTTCTGATGTTTCATCACCCTCAGCTCCTCGGAAAACCAAGGGGCCAAGGTGGTTCGGCGCCTGGTGAGAGGTCGCAAAGGCATGACCCAGTCCAGGGCCCCCGTGGCCACACTATTCCAAGCAGCCACTAAGTCCTCAGTCGAGTCGCGGGTCTCAGGTATTGACCCAAGCTCCATCTGGAACCTCTCAGAGTCCATCAGGCGCCTGGGGCGGAACCATCTCATTGCTTCCGGTTCCACCTCCCCGTGGTGGGATGTAGCAGTTGGAAAGCCTAACCGAAGGATAGAGTGATCTGACCATGACAGGGGTTCAATGGCTATTTCCCCTAAACCAAGATCACTCAGCCACTGGCTGGAGGCAAAAACTAAGTCCAGCATGTGTCCTCCAGTGTGGGTGGGGTCATGAACTAACTGGGTCAGGTCCATGGCCGTCATGGAGGCCATGAACTTCCATGCCGTCTCAGATGCCTCACCTATCGATGGCAGGTTGAAATCCCCCATGACTAACAGCCTGGGGGTGTCAATTGCCATCTCGGCTATCATATTGAGAAGCTCGGGTAGGGCTGCTGATATGTAGTGGGGAGCCAGGTACACAATCAGCAAGCCCAACTGCCTCCCATGACCCCACCTCACACATAGAGACACACAGCCGGCTGTCTGCGGCACAGTGGTCTCCCTCGGGTCCAGACCCTCTTTTATGACAACCGCCACACACACCCCCACCCCGACCCTGGGCTCATGGCTGATGAAATGAACTTGGAAAATGGGAATCCAATTTTGGTCACCATGATATAAAAAAGATGTTGGGACTCTGGAAAGGGTGCAGAGAAAAATAACAAAGATGATTAAGGCTCTGGAGGCTAAAACATATGAAGAATGTTCACAGAAATTGGATATGTCTAGTTTAATGAAAAGAAAGACTAGAGATGACTTGATAGCAGTCTTTCAACATTTAAGGGCCTACCTTCCAATGTTTAAGAGTTTGTGGACCCTTTGGGAAAACAATTGGATTCCTAAATTGTTGTTTTCTTTTTAAAAAGTAATGTTGGCTTTACCTATAGATGATAGTGGTCTTTCCCATTGTGGTCTTAAGTCACTGAATAGTTTAAAATATGTTGAATATTATTAAACTGAAATAAGATACCATGTACTTTTGAACAGCAATAATATTTTGATTCCTTGTTTAGATTAGATGAATATAGGTGAAACTTGAAAAATTAGAATATCATGCAAAACTTCATTTATTTCAGCAATACAACTTAAACGGTGAAACTAATACAATAGCAGAGTTGGAAGGGACCTTGAAGGTCATCTAGTCCAACTCCCTGCCTAGGCAGGAAGCCCTATACCAGTGGTCGGCAAACCGCAGCTCGCGAGCCACACGTGGCTCTTTGGTCCCTTGAGTGTGGCTCTTTCGCTGCGCCACCTCACGTTCCTTATCTTCCAGCCGCGGCCCCACTCCATGGAAAACATAGGCGCGCTCCGTACAAGTACAGCCCGGAACAGGAGCAAAGCCCCTCTCCCAACAGGCTCTTCCTCGCTCACAGGGCTTTGGAAGGAAACTTCTGCAGGCTATAGGTGTGGCCGCGTGCCTATGTTTTCCAGGAAGAAGAGGAACCCGAGGGGGACCCCCCCCCGCAGATGGGCTCCAGACCTGCGGAGCCTCATCCTTTTTAGCCAGCCGATCTTTAACCAAGCGATCTTTGGCTGCTGCACAAGCCCTCGGGCACGCTCTGTCTTCTTCTCTCTGATAGCCGCCTAGTTAAAAAGAAGGACCCCTGCTGGTCTGGAGCCCCTCCGTGGGGGAGGGGATCCCCCTCGCATTCCTTGTCTTCCCAGATGGGCTGATAAGGGGACAGAAAAGGTTGTTCTCCTGTCCCAGGTTTCCGCTTCCTGGCTTCCAGCTTCTTTTGTTGAGCCAGCAATTAAGGTTCTTTTTTATGTAAAATGTCTTAGGAAAGATCGCCTGGTTAAAAAAAAGGACGAGGCTCCGCTGGTCTGGAGCCCATCCATGGGTTGGGAGGGGGAGACACACACACACACACACACACACACACACACACACACACAGTGATTAAATGAGTGAGTGAGTGCAAAGACAGACAGACACACAGACAAAGAGGAGGGGAGAGACAAAGAGAGAGGGAGTGAGGGGAGAGAGACTCAGAGATAGAGAGGGAGGGAGGAGAGAGAGACAGAGATACAAAGAGACAGACACAGAGAGAGAATGACAGAAAGAGACAGGGAGGGAGGGAGAGAGAGATAAAGAGCCACAGAGAGAGAGAGACAAGCAGACAGATGCAGAGAGAGAGAGAGACAGATGCAGAGAGAGAGAGAGAGAGAAACAGAGAGAAACAGAAAGAGAGAGAAAGAGAAAGAAGGGAAGAAAGAAAAAGAAAGTGGGAGACAGATGAAAGAAAGCGAACTTATGACCACAATTGAGCCCAAAATTTTGGTTGC
Source organism: Rhabdophis nuchalis (assembly GCA_039707465.1). Classification (NCBI taxonomy): domain Eukaryota; kingdom Metazoa; phylum Chordata; class Lepidosauria; order Squamata; family Natricidae; genus Rhabdophis; species Rhabdophis nuchalis. The sequence goes on along the minus strand of CM077647.1, from coordinate 110,554,855 downwards.
TAAGCAAGACCGTTGTTAAGTGAGTTTCACCACATTTTCCAAGTTGGCCACGCCCACCCGGTCACATGACCACTGAGCCACTCCCACAAAATAGGCCACACCTTCTGGCTCTCAAAAGAAATTTCAATCATTGTATTGTTGATATTTGGCTCTGTTGACTAATGAGTTTGCCGACCACTGCCCTATACCATTTCAACCAAATGGCTATCCAACATCTTCTTGAAGACTTGTAATGTTGGGGCATTCACAACTTCTGTAGGCAAGCTGTTCCACTGATTAATTGTTCTAACTGTCAGGAAATTTCTCTTCAGTTCTAAGTTGCTTCTCTCCTTGATTAGTTTCCACCCATTGCTTCTTGTTCTGCCCTCAGGTGCTTTGGAGAATAGTTTGATTCCCTCTTCTTTGTGGGGAAGAGTCTTATCTCATAATATATGAGATAAGACTCATTACATGCAAAGCAAGATAGTTCAAGTCATGGTTTGTCATAATTGTGATGAAAACCCCAAATCCACAATCTCAGAAAATTAGAATATTACATGCAATCAATAAAACAAGGATTGTACATAGAACAATATCGAACCTCTGAAAAGTATAAGCATGCATATGTACTCAGTACAGTGGGCCCTTTTTCAGCAATTACTGCCTCAATGTGGCATGGCATGGAAGTTATCAGCCTATGGCGTTGCTGAGGTGTTATGGAAGACCAGGATGCTTTAATAGCGGCCTTCAGCTCTTCTGCATTGTTCAGTCCCATGTCTCTCACCTTTCTCTTGACAATGCCCCATAGATTCTCCAAAGCCAATCTATCTTTTCCCGCCGAAAAAGCAGATGAAATCATTTTGTAAAATCATTTCTCAATTAGAAGCATTAAATCCTCTACATTAAAGTTCAGTGTTCAAATCTGTCGAGATCCATCTGGACTGTTGGCTATTCCTGCCAGCTTAGTATCATCTGCAAATCTGATGACTTCCGCTTCTATTCCTTCATCTAGATCATTTTTGAAGCGTATCAGACCTGAAATAGAATCTTGGGATAGGCCATTGCTTACATTTGTCCATGTCAATGTAATTCATTAAGGACTATATATTCAATATGATTTGTCAGCCATTTGCAAATCCATCTGTTGGTGATGCTGTGCATCCCACATTTTTCTAGCTTACCATGAAGTCTATTTTGTGGACTTTCTAGCTTACCAAGAAGTCTATTTTATGGTCTACTTTGTCAAATGCCTTAGTGAAATCCAAGTATACTATGTCCACAGCATTTTGCTGGTTCCCTAATTTAATCACATTGTCAAAGATTTGTTTGGCATGTTCTGCTTTTGACAAACCCATATTGGCTTCTAGTTATAACTTTGCTTTACTTTGTTTGTAGATCTGTTGCTTTTCTATCTTTTCCAGGACCTTTCCAGGTATGAATGTCAGACTGATTGATCTGATGTTTCCTGGATCTAGTTTTTTTTCCTCCTTTATTGAAGATGAGGACCACATTAGCCCTTTCCCAATCCTCTGGTAGTTCCCTGGTACTTCAAGAACTTTGAAAGATATGATTTGAAAGTTCCTAGATCATCTGGCAATGCCTTCAGAACTCTATGATGTAATCCATCTGGTCCTAGTGATCTGAACTTGTCTATAATAGATAGGCAACTCTTACCTTTTTCTTGCTTATTTTAATTTGCATTCTAAGTCTGTCTGTTACAGTTATGATTTTGGTAGGTTGGATTATATTTGCATAACTGCATGTTCAAGGCTGCATAATATTTAACATTAAATGATCCTTAAATATATTATAAACTATAATTAAATCCAACATTCTTTGTAGGGGGCAAGATGAAAAATATTTTTCTCTGAAATGTAGTTTTTTTAAAGTATACTTTATAATTTGTTCTGAAAATGTAGTTTTTTTAAAGTATACTTTATAATTTGTTCACAATAAAAGGAAAGTGAATTACTGACACTTATTATGAGCACCAATTGTTTACCCAGCTAAGTGACATTCATGGTATATTAATTAAGGACAAAATGTTTTATAACTTTTATAGATGGCTAGGCATCTTGGAATCTCACCACTTCGTTACAATATTATACATTTCTGTTGTCATCCATTTTTCATCTGAAGTTTTACATTTTATGCATTCAAACAATCACTTATATCATTTAGAAAAAGAAGACTACAGATAAAAGCATAATAAGCAGCAAGATAATTTTCTTATTTTTCATTTATTAGGGAATAAAATCTCTTCTCCAAGAACAAAATGATATTTCAGGATATTTTTTCTAATTCACCCAGGTAATCACAGTGTGATATAAAAATTTGCCATACTCATTGTCCATACTTCCTAGAAAAGAACAGAACAATCTATGATTCAACCATTGTAAATTGTTATATTATTATTACATTCATAACTTTTTTCATTTTTTCTATATAAGTGTTCTTGATGCAAAGTGTGTCATTCACACTGAAGCTAATTGGTAGCATATTTTGTGCATTTTTCTTAAATAATCTATTTACATTAAAATTTTCAGAATATATGAATGGTGTTCCTGCTATAGTCAAAAGAGTTTCTTCTAATATAGTTCTTTTCAATGCTTTTCTTCAATCTTAGAATATGTCAAAAGCCATTATGGTACTTTTCACTGAAATTAAGCCATTTTTTCAGTTGCTTTTCAGTTACCATCTACACCTTTAATGAATATCATTGTATAATATCTAAAGCATCTGCGCTTTTGTAAATAGCAACTGAATATAGTTCCCAAAAAATTCTATCTGAATTAATTATTCCTTCACATTTCTGCTAAAGCCATAATCAACTTTACTGGAGACGAGTACATGCTTTCAGAAATTTTCTTATCAGTACATAAAGGTTTGCAAGACATTCTTTTATGAATAGATCTTTTGTTAAAAAAAAAAGTTGCAGTGATTCAGTTGTGTTGGCTTCTTGGCAGTTACCTAATATCAGAAGATTCTTTTCCAAGTATAAGTCTCATAGTTCTCTTTAGCAAAATTAGCACAAAAAAAATCCTCTTTAATTCCCCCAGAAATTTATAGCAATTTTGAATCATATGACAGGCAGAGGTGGTATTCAGCAGGTCCTGACCAGTACTGGAGAACCAGTAGTGCAAATTTTGAGTAGTTCGGAGAACCAGTAAATACCACCTCTGATTGCCCCCCACCCCAATCTATTCTCTGCCTCCTGAGTCCCAGCTGATTGGGAAGAAATGGGGATTTTGCAGTAGCCTTCCCCTGGATTGAGGAGGGAATGGAGATTTTACAGTATCCTTCCCCTGCCACACCCACCAAGCCTTGCCATGCCCACCAAGCCACGCCCACAGAACCAGTAGTAAAATATTTTGAATCCCACTACTGATGAGAGGGTGCAGCTAGGGAAACCACAGAGAGAGGGTTGGTGCAGATTCTCACCCAGGTAGAGTGGTCTGGAAATTGAGTCAAGGCAATCTTTTCTTGTTCGTTTTAAATGTTTAACTGTTTAGCCTAGTAGTTTTTTTCAGTCTGAATAAGTTGGTTAGGGAGAACCCCATATATGTCCTGCAGGGAGGTTTCATTTCTTCCCTAATTTGGATAGACTTGTTAGGTGCGTACAGTTGTTAGATGACTAGGCCATGACTCAACTTCCAGACATAGGGAAAGAGCAAAGTAACTTCCAGTCCCAGACAGAGTCAGCAATGGAGATTCAATGCACTTTTCAATGCCATACGCTTTTGCTTCATTTCTGCAGTTGCATTAGATTATGTAAAAATGGAATGCATTAATCAAAAGGTATTTGAATAAAAACATATTTTTAAAGTGAATTTTTAGCATTGCAAGAAATTTGCTTAATGACACACCTATTTCTAGAGTAAAATTGTTTGGCTAATACTTTTACATCGAGGAAAAAAATGTACATAAGTAGTACATTTTTGTAGTAATATATAAAATGTCTGAAAATATAGATTGGTGGCTTACATTTTCATTATGAGATATGGTCTAGGAAATGTGGCAAAAATAAAATGACCACTGTAGTTCTTATAAAGCATTAGTCATGCACATTGACGTTTCAATTGTCTGTACAAACTATTTCATGTATACGATATTATGAAAAAAGATTGCAGTTGCCAGAAAGAAAGTTTATTAGCAAGACTGTTATTTCCCATTTCAGGAGGCTGGAATAGAAATCCTGAAAATGGAAGGAGTCTATTAAAATTTCCAGTACTGAACTGTAATGGATAGTGTCAAGTGTTTTAAGTATCCCAGTTGTCTTTTTCAGTGCTGTTTGTAATTGTTAAATTCCTTTAAGACATTCCTTTTTTCATATCTTCTTTTTAACCTAAAAAGACTAAAGTAATTGCTTTTTAAAAACTTTTCTACCTCTATAGTACACTTTTTAAGAGTTCAGAATAATGTACATTACTGCAAATCCTGGCGTGTTGTAGATTAGAAAAACAAAAAAAGCCTAGTATATTGAAAGATCTGTTTCCAGTGCTTTTTCTGACAATTCCTAGTACAGATTTTGTTTTGGTTAACAATAAGCAACTCTTTGGTGGAATGAATTAAGCAGTTCTGTTTTTTTTCCCCTGCTACCTGTCACCACCTTGCCGGCTTGGCCTAATTTATGTTTCTCGCCCCAGTCTGTAATTTAAATTGTTTTATCTGGTTTTAATGGGATAGTTTTAATATTTTTAAATTTTGTACAGGGTTATTTAATTCGATTTTAACTATGTATGTATTGTTATGTTTTTAGATGTTTTTAAATTTTTCCTGTACACTGTCTCAAGTCCCTTCGGGGAGAGGGGGCGGTCTAGAAATTAAATTTATTATTTATTATTATTATCTTCTCTCATAAGTGGAAAAATCATATCCTGGACTTTCTTCTTGTTTCTTACAAAATCTTTTTTGTTATTTTTGGAATTTGTTACAAGTCTTCATTCATTCTGAACACTAGGTTTCCTAACTCCATTCTTGCAGATTCAGGCTATTTGTTGATATTCTGTTTTAGTTATGTGTCCCTCTTTCTGTTTTTTTTATATTTGTCCATTTTTTCCTCTCTCTGTTTGTCAGAGTGCTCTTTATGCTGATTTTGTTTGGGGTCTCTTAACTGTTAATTTGGGCTTTTATAATCTCATTTTTCAGAATTTTCCAAGCATCTTGAATAGATTTCCTCTTTGGGATATCCATCCTTGGAATATTTCCAAAATGCTTTCTTAGTTTGTTGAAGTTAGCTTTGTTAAAGTCTTAGACAATAGTTTGACTTTGTTCCATTATTTGTGCCTTTGTTATGTTGAATTCCAGTATGATGTGCTCATTCTCCTCCAATGTTTCTACAATTTCAATCCCTTCTATCATTTCATCCCTCTTGGTAAGAATTAAATTCAGTAAAGCTGTTGCTTTGGTTCCCTCCTCTATCTTTTTGGTGAGAAAGTTGTCAACTAAGCTTGTCAGGAACCTGCTTGATCTACCACTTGATGCAAAACTTGTCTCCAGTTGATGTCAGGGTAATTAGTCCCACAACTAAATGTATAAGTAGAGAATAGGTGGTTCTTGGCTCAAGAATAGTGACAGTGAGAGGAATTTAAGTCCTAGTGGACATGTATGATTCAGCAGTGTAGTGCTGTGTCAAAATGTCAATACAATCCTAGGCGATATCTGTTGAGTCCCCAAGCCTATGTCCCAGACAGCTCGTCTGGTAACCTATGAGTCACCGCATTCCGGAGCTGAGCCAGCAGCTGCAGTGATTAACAGAGACAAGCTGTCTGGAATCTGTCTGGAAAGGAGTCACAATGTTGCAATTGCATTGCTAGGAGTTTCCTGCCTGGTAACTCTATATAAGAGGTTGCCAGAGAAGAAACCTTGCCAGTTGAATCTTGTGTGTGTTGTAAATAGTGTGAATAAACGTTCCTGTTGTTTTGACCATGCCTGAGTCGGAATCCTTTGTCTGATCTAACACTGGCGACGAAGGTGGGATTCAGGCCGTGGCCTTAGAACGCAACGGGTAACGAATACTTCAACAACAGAGCGCAGCGCGACGCACAGCCTCACCATGGCTACGGCGACAATGCCTCCGTTTGCACCGTTCGACCCGATGAAGGAACAATGGGCTTCCTTCTTAGCCCGGTTCGAGTGCTTCTTGATAGCCAGCGACTACGGCGAACTCGCGCCTGCCAGGAAGCTGAGCCTATTCCTCCAGTGCGGCGGCCCTGAATTGTTTGCTACCGCCCGAACCATAGCAGCACCCGCAGCGGTGCACGAAGTGCCGTGGGACGATCTCCTGGGCCGCCTGAGAGCACACTACGCGCCGGCGCCTTCCCGCATAGCGCATCGCTATGCATTCAGGCAATGTGTGCAACAGCCGCAACAGTCGGTAGCCGAGTTCCTGCAGAAATTGAGAGCGACCGCAATCCCCTGCGAGTTCCCTCCTGGCTTCCTGGAGGAATCCCTACTGGAGCAGTTTGTATGCGGCGTAAGAGACATCCGCCTAAAGCGCCGCTTGCTTTCAAAAACTGTCCTGACTCTCGAGCAAGCGGTGGAAGAAGCACGCGCGACAGAATTGTCGGAGATCTCCACATCCGACATGGGCCGCGCGCGCCCTCCTCTTTTCCCCACTCCGCGAGCGTGTCTGATAGACGAAATAGCGCCGCTGGATGAGCTGGAGGAGGAAGACCGTGGGGACTGCATGAGGGTGACCGGGCGCGTGCTGAATCACGCATTCACACCGCAGCAGAAGTCCGGGAACTGCCTAGGCTGCGGAGGGGCCCACCAGAGACCAGAGTGCCCATTCAAGGCATCGGTGTGCCGCAGATGTGGCAGGAAAGGACACCTAGCAGCTGTGTGCCGTGCTGCCACTCCAGCGACAACGCCAGCTGCCGCCTCCAGAACCGTTCCACAAGGACAACGAGGGTCGCAGAAGTGTTCAGGACGCTACCAGCCACAGCCGACCGACTGCTTCGCGCTGGCGGAGATGCCCCCAGCTCTAAGCTACGACCAGGCAGAGAGTAGGAGACTGTCAACAGTGGTTTGCTTAGAGGGGGTGGGGGTAAAAATGGAAATAGATTCAGGGTCCTCTAGATCACTCATGTCCTGGGCGCATTTAGTTAAGCTTTGCCCCAAGCTCAGGAAGCGGGATCTCGGCCCCACAGCGACGATCCTGAAAGATTACCAGGGCTCACAAATTCCCATTCTAGGTCTGCACAGAGTGAGAGTAGACTACGGCCCCTTCCACGGATCCCTTCCCATCCTGGTAGTGGCCAAACCCCTAGCTGCCTTGATCGGATTGGACTGGTTTCCAGCCTTGGGACTGTCAGTCCAAGGAGTACACAGCGTGGCAGCCAGTTCTCCGGTAGACGAAGTAATCAGAGAGTTCAACGACGTCTTTGATGGCAGCTTAGGAACGTACAAAGGCACTCCAGTTTCCCTAAATTTGGACCCCCAGGTTGCTCCAGTCCGCTTGAAGGCCCGCAGGCTGCCATTCGCGCTGAAGCCCAAGGTTGAAGCGGAATTGGATCGATTGGTGGCGCAGGGCATGCTCGAACCCGTCGATCAGGCGAAATGGGAGACCCCAATTGTGGTCCCCATTAAGCCCGACGGGTCCGTGAGGATCTGCGCCGACTATAAGTCGACGATCAACCTCGGGCTTCAGGCGAACCCATACCCGGTTCCGGTGGTGCAAGACCTACTCCACTCATTGGGACGAGGTCGAGTGTTCGCGAAACTGGATATGGCGCAGGCCTACCAACAGCTCCCGGTGGATGACGAGGCTGCGGAAGCGCAGACCATCGTGACCCATCGTGGGGCTTTCCGCTGTCGCCGTCTCCAATTCGGCGTGTCCGTAGCCCCGGGGATCTTCCAGAGCCTCATGGAGCGACTGCTCCATGGGCTCCCTGGCGTTGTACCGTATTTTGACGACGTCCTGATTGCTGCTTCCAGCATATCAGAACTCGCCAAAACGTTACGGAAGGTCCTCAGAGTTTTCAGGGGCGCGGGTTTAAAGTTGAAACGCAGCAAATGTACGTTTGCTGCGCCTAGGGTGGAATTCCTGGGTTTCATGATTGACGCCCAAGGAATTCACCCAACCCCCTCCAAGGTCGAGGCCATCCAAAAGGCCCCCACTCCTGCCTCCAAAACGGAGCTGCAGGCATTCCTCGGCCTTTTGAATTTCTACGCGCCGTTTATTCCCCATAAGGCATCGCTAGCCGAGCCGCTGCATCGGTTGCTCGACCGATCCGCGGCCTGGCACTGGGGCAGCCGCGAAGCACACGCGTTCGCGGCTGTCAAAGCCATGCTCACGTCAGATGCGGTACTAGTCCAGTACCATGACAGGCTTCCTCTGACGCTTGCGTGCGATGCCTCCCCTTTTGGCCTGGGGGCTGTCCTTAGCCACGTCTTTCCAGACGGCTCGGAAGCCCCCATTGCTTTTTACTCCCGGACAATGTCTCAAACGGAGAGAAACTACAGCCAAATCGACAAGGAGGCTTTGGCTGTAGTGTCCGGGATTAAGAAGTTCCACAATTACCTCTATGGGCGGACCTTTTCTGTTGTCACGGACCATAAGCCGCTCCTTGGGCTATTGGCCGGTGACCGTCCGACACCCCCCATCCTGTCGCCCAGGATGACCCGCTGGACGGAATTCCTGGCAGCGTATGACTATACGCTGCTATACCGTCCTGGCAAGCAGATAGGGCATGCTGATGCCCTAAGCCGCTGCCCTCTCCCGGGGCCGGATCTGGCCCCTGTGCCTGCTCTCTCTGTCCTGATGGTCGCGGAGTCGGACTTGCCCCTGTCCTCTTCCGCCGTTGCCGCTCACACCCGCGCAGACCCCGTCCTCGCCCAGGTCTGCCGATGGGTGCTGAGGGGCTGGCCTTCGGGCAGTGTGGCTGAAAACTTTCGGCCTTACAAGTCACGCCAGCTGGAGCTCTCGCTCCATTGCGGGTGCTTGTGTTGGGGAGATCGGGTCATCGTCCCTTCCCCTCTCCGGCACATGGTTCTTCAGTCGCTCCATGCCAACCACCCAGGCATCGTCCGTATGAAGGCATTGGCCCGGAGCTATGTCTGGTGGCCCGGCATGGACGCTGAAGTGGCGGAATGGGTGGCCGCCTGCTCCTCCTGCCAATGGTCCCGGCCGGCCCCGCCGGTCTCCCCGCCGAGGGAGTGGGACGCCCCCAGGTGCCCATGGTCCAGGCTCCACTTGGATTTCGCGGGTCCCTTCCATGGCCAGAATTTCCTCGTGGTGGTGGATGCGTTCTCACGCTGGGTGGAGGTGATTCTCATGGCTTCCACCACAGCGGAGAGCACGGTGCGTGCCTTGCGCCGTCTGTTTGCGACCCACGGGTTGCCGGACGTCGTTGTGTCCAACAACGGACCCCAATTTCAATCCTCCACCTTCTTGGACTTTCTGGCCACCCAAGGGATCCGCCACGCGCCGGTCGCCCCTTATCACCCGGCGTCTAATGGACGCGCGGAACGAGCCGTGCGCTCAGCCAAGGAAGCCTTGGCCCGTTTGGATAAAGGGGACTGGCAGGCAAGGGTGGCCGCGTACCTTTTGGGACAGCATGTCACACCTTGCCCAGCCACAGGGAAAAGCCCCGCGGAGCTCTTGATGGGCCGACGCTTGCGGACCACTCTGGACAGACTGCACCCCGATTACGACGGGTTGCAGAGGGGCAACCTGCAGATTCCCACTCCTCGTTTATTTGAAATTGGGGACCTGGTTTGGGCAAGGAACTTTTCAGGGGAGCCGCGATGGATTGCCGCAACCATTTTGGACGTAACCGGACCCTGTTCTTACAGAGTCGGCCTTCAGGATGGATCCGAGTGGCGGCGCCACCTGGATCAACTGAGGCGCCGCCTGCCCGAAACAGCAGTCACCACGCCAGGCCGTTCCTGCCCGTTGGCCCCCGTTGGGCCGTTGTTCTCTGCTCAAGCCGAGCAGTTGTTTGGAACCCCGGAGTCCCTAGCCGGTCCAGACCTCGTATCGGCGGGAACAGCACGGGGAGACCGCCAGGACCTCACAGCCCAATCTGACTCTCAGCTGGGGGCCTCGCCCATCGGGGAACCACCCTACCAGAATAATACTCGCCAGCAAATGCCAACTACCTCAAGCCCGGTCGCCACGCCCCCTCACCCGGACTTGCTAGGGTCGCCATTGCCACCTACGGCGACTCCACCTCCGAGGGCAGGCCGCGATGACGTAGGCGAAGGCTCCGTGTCCCACAGGGAGGAGCCTCCTCAAGAACTAAGGCGGTCAGGGCGGACCCGACACCGCCCCGCCTATCTGAACGACTACGCGTGCGCATGCACTGTGTTGGACAGAGAACCTAGACACATGCGCACTGACTATGGGGGAAGGAGTGTTGAGTCCCCAAGCCTATGTCCCAGACAGCTCGTCTGGTAACCTATGAGTCACCGCATTCCGGAGCTGAGCCAGCAGCTGCAGTGATTAACAGAGACAAGCTGTCTGGAATCTGTCTGGAAAGGAGTCACAATGTTGTAATTGCATTGCTAGGAGTTTCCTGCCTGGTAACTCTATATAAGAGGTTGCCAGAGAAGAAACCTTGCCAGTTGAACAACGTTCCTGTTGTTTTGACCATGCCTGAGTCGGAATCCTTTGTCTGATCTAACAATATCAATGGAGGATAATACCAAGAACATGTGAAGTGATAGTGCTGCCTTATACTGCATTGATGAGACCATACTTGTGTCTTGTTCAGGTTACCATGATACATAAAAGATGCTGAGATTCTAAAAAGAGTGCAGAGAAGAGCAACAAAGGATTAGGGGTTGGAGGCTAAAACATATGATAAACTAGCCTAACCACACACACACAAAAAGATTGAATATGACCTGATAGCTGTCTTCTGATACTTGAGGAACTGTACAGAGGAAATGGGGTCAACCTATTCTCCAAAGCAACTGAGGGAAAGACAAGAAGTAATTGGGGAAAGATTATTAAATAGAGATCCAGGGGGAAATTTCCTGGTGGTGAGAACAATTAATCAATAGGATGGCTTACCTCCAGATGTTGTAAGTTCTCCATCACTGGATATTTTCAAAAGGATAACTATTTGTACAGAATATTGAATCTCCTGCTAAAACAGGGGTTTGCACTGGAAAACTTCCAAGGTCACTTCTAACCCTGTGATACTATGTACTAAATCAGAATGACTTAACATAAGTGGTGGGTTCCTACTGGTTTAGACTGGTTTAGCTGAACTGGTAGTGGTTTGGCGGCCTGGGTCACTGGAACCAGCAGAGACCCAGGCCTGCCACACCCCCAACCGGTTCTCTGGGCAGTGCCATAGGCAGCGCCATCTTATTTTTTGCTTCTGCGCATGCCCAGAACAATTTAAATCGCCCTGCGTATGCGCACACAGCGTGCATCAAGCGCACACACGGTGTGCCCACACGCAAACCAGCATTAGTGACTGCAGGAACCCAACCCTACTTAAGATATGATAAAACTCAGAAAAGAGGCAAATGGTAAATACAACATTTTAGAAGAACAATTGCTTTTCACCATATATGACCCTCCTAAAAAGTTTTGAAAAGGCTTTTACATTTATTGTGATCTTTCCTTTGTAAATGTATTTGGAATTCAAATATGCTTAATTTATCCAATGTTGAGTTAATCCTGCTATTGTGAGTGTTTCAAATTTCAAATAAATAGGTTCTGCTAATATTTTTCATTCACAGGAAGGTCATGTCCAGCACAAAGGGATTAAAATCTGCAACATGTTTCTGGCTGAGAAACCAATGCATGGATTACTCCAATTTAATCCAGCCTGAAGGGAAAAACATAGTTGCTTATTATATTTTTGACAATAAAATGGGAGTTATTACAAAGTTGCTAATGGATGGGATCTTAGGGCCATATTCTATAGAGAAAATGTTTTTTTTCTGGATCTAAAACTTATTTACTATGGTTACTCAATACTAAAATGCGATTTAAAGATAAATAACCAAACTTAAAATGTAGACTGTGCAAGGTGCTGCTAAAATTGTAGTTATATTTTTGTACTTGAGGCAAATGTGGTAGGAGTGAAAGGGACGAAATGTAGAAGTTTCTATCCAAAGTATTTTGATTTTAGCCTTATAAATGTTAAATATCCTTAGATATGTTAAGCCTCTTGATATCCCGTTTCAACTATTCATTTGCATTTCATGTCCTTTGTGAATAGGAAAACAAAAGGAAATGCTGACATTTTGTGCTTGGCTTGCCACTAATATATTTGTAAAAATGTAAGTTCATGCATCTTATAAATATAATTATCATGACATCATACTTGAGTCTTTCTAATTTGGTGACCATATAGGTCTGAATAATAATTTGTTTTCCATAAATTGTGTTTAACATCAGTAAAATAAATTATGACTGCCCGTGTTCACTACCTTCTAGTTAATTATATCTGCTAATAAGAACAGAAATATGTATATGTGAAGAATTTGATTTCACTGATATCTGTGGAAATGCATTATTCAAAAATTGAATTGTTTTACAAAGGAAGTTTAGGAGTATCTGACTATTTGGAATGTCAGAAATAGTTTAAGTGTATAGAATGTAAATAGTCTAAATGTATGGATAGTCAGATGGTGTTGCAATTGGATTTCCACTTGATTCAGAAGCATCAAGGCACTTCCAGACTGAAAGGATTAACTAGTGACATCACTGTAGCCCTGGGGACACCCCAGCAGGAGCCAGACTGACGAACAAGAGCTCAGTCCTGTGCCATGGCAGCTCTCAGTTCTCAAACACAGGTTTGCTTATCTCCTTCACAGCATTTCAACTAATCAAGCCACCTTTCTAAAACCTGGATGAACACACAAAAAAGGAGTGAATGTAAATGATAACATCAGCTGAACAAGAATGCGCAGCAACTCAAATGATTAACCCAAATTTAACTCTTTGCATCAACCTTAATTTAAGGAAATCATTAGGTCCCAGAGACCACATCAATTTGTTACTAATTAGTGATAAAAACAATCTGAGTGTTTCATTGCCATCTCAAAGATGAAAGAGAAGGTCAGCTGGCTATCTTTAGAAAAGAAAAACGTTTGGTCCAAGACAGATGCCATTTCCTTAATGCACTGTAGTTTTCTGTATAAGAAAACTTTATCTTTCTTGTGATGTATTTATATCTTTGGTGTGTAATCTTGATTGCAATTATTCTGTAATTATTTTTCAATTGTGTTATAGTTATTTATAGTTACTTTGTAATTTGATCTTGTTTAGTGAGCTATATTTTATTGTGTTCTTGTGTTCTTTATTCAGTAAGCCATCCAAAAATAGTTGAAGTCAAATCACATCAACTGAATAAATTAAATTAAATTAAATTGATTCCATATTAGCTACTTAGTTGAACTGAAATTTATAGTAGAAATTAACAAAATCCAAGCCTTACACAGCACTTCAACTACCTCATATTATAGAAGTCTACCAAGTGTCTGAAGGAATTGTCTTCAATGAAATTGCCAAAATGAACAGAACCATTTTATATAGATGTTCATGCAGTACTTTGTTTATTAGCTGTATAAATACAGCAGGCTTACACTTTAGTCAGAAGGTGAGAGCTCAGAATTGGAAACACCCAAGGGGAAAATTGAATACCATCTTCCTCTCATCTCCTTCCTTGATTCTAACACTTCCCCCACCTAAAAGAGCATGGAAATGTTGGTGTATCTTAATAATAATTTAATAATAATAATAATTTAATATTTATAAAACCGCACCCTCTCCCCACGGGGACTCGGGGCGGTGCACAGGTAGAATAAAAACAATAAATACATACAAACAATTCTAAAAGCAAATTAAACATAACCTGCGCTAAAATCTCCCCATTAAAACTAAGCAATACTAATTCCCAATAAAAACCCCAAAGACAGAGAGACTTATCCTAGGCCGGCCAGACAGAAAAAGTGAGTTTTTAATTTAAGACGGAAGGAGCGGAGGTCCGTGGTCGTCCTGATATCGGGGGGAAGGTCGTTCCAGAGGGCTGGGCCCGCCACAGAGATATCTTATACACCGAATACAGAGATATCTTATACACCGAATACAGCCATTTTTGCCTCCTGAACCCCCCATCCCATTTTTGTGAAAAATGGGTGAAAAAGAAGCCATTTTCCCCAAAATAGGGGTGGTTTTGCCTTCCCCCCACCCCACAGAAGCACTCTGCAGGCTTCAGCAGGGCTGTGGGAAGGGGAAAATGCCCCTATTTTGGTGAAAAACAGGGGCGTTTTTGCCTTCCCACAGCCCTGCTGAAGCCTGCGGAGTGCTCCTGGGGCCAGGGAGGAAAAAAACTTTTTTTCTTACTTACTCTTTGAAATCTTGGTGCGTCTTATAGCCCAAAAAATATGGTAGCTAACACTATTAGTTAACACTAAAGAAATCCCCTAAATCAACCAATCTACAGCAGTAATTCTCAGCTGGGGGTTCTTTTGAATTTGCTGACCACCAGCGAGTGGGAGAAAGCAATTTCACAGAAGAAGGGATAGAGAGGGCTGAGGGATGGTTTTTCTGGGGAAATTCACACCCACTCCCAAGGGGGAAATTCCCAAGGGGGGATCCCAAGGGGGAAATTCAGACCCCCTTGGGATCATCCAGGACACCTGCAGCCCTCCCCTGGCTCCTCAGATATTGGAGCGTGGGGGGGGGATGCTTTTCAAGGAGCCACAAGGGAGCTGAGACCTGGTTTCTGTCCCAGAAGTAAAATTTGGTCCAACATGAAGTTCTTTTATTTGCTCCTTGTACTCCTTGCCTTTGCATTTTTACATTATTAAGTCCAGGAGTCAGGCTCTGGATTAAATGGCACTTCAGACAAGATGGAGAAGAGTATCTTGTTTTTAGACATGATAATAGCTGTCTAGGAAGGTGAGTTATGAGCTATTTTTACACCATCAGAAATGTAATTTCTTGCCTGGTAAAAAATGCAAAGAGAAGGAGTAGAATGAGCAAATAAAAGACCTTCATGTTGGGATTGGTTCTGGACTAAATCTTACTTGTGGGACAGAAACCAGATCTCAGCCCGCCTTGTGGCTCCTTGAAAAGCATACCCCCCCCCACACACCCTTGCTAGCCCATCTCATTTGGGTCAGCAGGGCATGAAATGGCTTAGGAGGTGGAGGGCTTTGGGAGGCAGCTAGCAAGGCTTCCCCCATCCTCTCACCACCACCCCCCACTAGCTCAGCATGGTGTTAAATGCCTTCAGGGGTGGAAGGTTTTGGGAAGCAACCAGCAAGGCTTCCCCCCCCCCCTCACTCCCCCTCCTGCCAGCCCAGGGCAACTTACAATCAAGCTGGCAAGGAGCAGGAGCAGCAAGTGGAAATCCAGAGAGCAGCCAAAAGTTCAGCTTCTCACACAAGGTAAGAAGAGCTGACTTAACTTTTGGTTTCTACTTGCAAGCACAAGTGTCAATCAGCCTCCCAGTGGGTGACTGATTGGCACCTGGCCAGCTGACATGGCTCTGTGTACCACCTGTGACACACATGCCATAGATTCGCCATCACGGCTGTAGGGTTGTTGTTTTGTTACTAGGGGGAGAGGTTGGGAATACCCGGGGATTTCTGTGGATTTCTCCTCTGTATTAGAGGCACTAAAATAACCAAGATGATATAAGGTCTCCTGCTGCAGCAGGGGATTGGACTAGATGACCTCTGAGGTCCTGGATTGCTATGCTGTTTCAAAGCATCTTCTGAAGCAAACCTCTAGTGCCAGGTTTGTAGTCCTTCCTTCCTGTCCTTTTTCCCTCTCTCCCTCCCTCCCTCTATCCATCCATCCATATCATATTTACTTTCCCTTCCCTTTTTCTCCCTTCCCTCCCTCCCTTCATTCCACTGGGTCCATTTCGATGGAGAAGGGCGGTTATATAAATCGAAATAAAATAAAAATAAATAAATATTGATTAGTTTAGCCTGAGCAAGGATAGTTAGCTGCACTTTCAATAAGCTCTCAACTTCATGCCAGAAGTCTGCAAACCTGGCAACTTTTAAGACTTGTGGACTTCAACTCCCAGAATTCTCCACCCAGGGGAACAGAATACTGGGAGATGAAGTCCATAAGTCTTAAAGTTGCCAAGTTTGCAGACCTCTGTTCCATGCACTTGGGGATCCCCAAATGGTGAGGATTTCTTCCTTTCTTTCTCTCTTGAAGCACTCCCCCTTTTATTCTCAGAGGGCTACAGGGAGGCTTGCTAACCCCCCCCCCCTTACAGGCCTCCCTGAAGCTTGCTGAGAGCCAAAATGGGACTGGTGGGGATTCTGGAAGGAGCGGGAAAAGGGAAGGTTGTGAGCCCGGTGAGGATGGTGGGGGAGGGGGTGCAGCAAGCTCCGTGGAATGGGCTAGAGAGACTCTAAGACAGCAGTTCAGTTGGGGTGCAGGGCAGACGCTACATGGCAGCTTAGGCAGAGAAGCCACCTGGAAGGCTGAATGTTGGAATCCCCATGTTGTGGTTAACACTTCATCTTCTTTGGCCAGAATATACCAGCAATGGAGAATGAAGGAGCACCCCTAGAGATGCAGGTATTGCAGGCATCATTGTTCAGCCTATCCTGGAAACATTGTCTTTGCAGCCAGTCAGCAGGCCAGATTGTGACCTCTTCAGAGATGGGATGCTGTCGGTTTGGCCCGGATCATCCAAACTGGTAGTAGCAGAGGCGGGAGGCTCTGCCCACCCACCCTGCACATGTGCAGAAGTAGCGTGTGCACACAGAGGAGCACATCAAAAACAGTAGTAAAAAAATTGACAACCTAACTCTGGATCTCTTGGCTATATGTGGCCACAAGTCAGCAGACCTCATTTATGATCTTGATCCTGATCCTAGATTTGTGATCAGTCAAGGGGTCTTTGAAGTGTTTTTGGAGCGCTGTCATGAAATGATCAAAACTTCTGGAGCATCATCATTATGGAGGGTGACCATCCACTCTGCTGCAATCCCCTCCAGTGCCATGATCATGCACCTTACTGTGACCCATTTGGTTATTATGTTCAGATCATACTCCTGCATATACAGACTTGTGCCAGGAAGAACCCCAGTTGCTTGGAGTTTCAGTTAAACTTCACTCTAAGGGCTGGTGGTCTGTGACCTTCCATCTTCATTAGTGCAGCTTAAGCTGATGGCACTGGTTGGATCACTGGGTCCACCACTCGTTGTGGTAATTGCTGTGCCATAAGAGTGGGTTCCGTCATAACCATGGTAGCAGGTGCAGGACACCATCACTGGCTGGAACCTGCACTGGTTGAGCTGTATCATTCAAGCCAGGGCTTTGCAGGCCTTAAGGTTGTCAGAAGTTCCCTTCATGAATTCTATGACTTGCTTCAGTATCAGGTCTTCAAGATCCAATTTCTCCAGGTCTGCCTCTTCTTCCATTTCCACATAATAATAATAATAATAATAATTTTAATATTTCTAAACCGCGCCCTCTCCCCACAGGGACTCGGGGCGGTGCACAGGCACAGTAAAACAATAAATACATATAAACATTTCATTAAAAATAAATTAAATCCAAACCTGCGCTAAAATTCCCATTAAAACTAAGCAATATTACAAAACCCCAATAAAACCCCAAAGACAGAGAGACTATCCTAGGCCGGCCAGACAGAAAAAATGAGTTTTTAATTTGAGACGGAAGGAGCGGAGGTCCGTGGTCGTCCTAATATCGGGGGGAAGGTCGTTCCAGAGGGCCAGGCCCGCCACAGAGAGAGCCCTTCCCCTGGGCGTCGCCCGCTGACAAAGTCTAGTGGACGGCACCCGGAGAAGTCCCTCTCTGTGGGAGCGAATCGGTCGTGAGGATGTATGAGGCAGGATCCGATTCCGCAGATAGCTAGGTCCCGAGCCATGGAGCGCTTTAAAGATGATAATCAACACCTTGAAGCGCACCCGGAAGACGACAGGCAGCCAGTGCAGCTCGCGCAAGAGCAGTGTTACATGGGTAAACCTAGTGGTTCCCATAATTGCTCGCGCGGCTGCATTCTGGACTAGCTGAAGTCTCCGGGTGCACCTCAAGGGGAGCCCCATGTAGAGAGAGTTGCAATAGTCCAGTCGGGATGTCACGAGCGCATGAGTGACTGTGCGAAGGGCGTCCCGATCCAATAGGGGGCGCAATTGGCGAACCAGGCGAACCTGGTAAAACGCCCTCCTGGCCACGGCTGTCACTTGATCTTCCATGGACAGCCGGGCATCCAGGAGGACACCCAAATTGCGCACCCCATCCACAGGGGCAAGATGTTCGCCCCCTATGGCCAGCGATGGAGTGAGCTGGTTGAATCGGGCAGCCGGAAACCACAGCCACTCGGTCTTGGTCGGGTTGAGCCTGAGTCCGTTACTTCCCATCCAGACCCGCACGGCTTCCAGGCACTGGCACATCACCGCTACGGCATCGTTGGGGTGGTTTGGGGTAGAAATATACAGCGTATAGATGGTACTCTACCCCAAAACCATGGATGATCTCACCCAGCGGCTTCATGTATGTGTTAAACAGGAGAGGCGAGAGGACCGACCCCTGAGGCACCCCACATGTGAGGGGTCTTGAGGTCGACCTCTGCTCCCCTGCCAACACAAATTGCGATCGGCCAGAGAGGTAGGAGGAGAACCACCGTAAAACGGTGCCTCCCACTCCCAACCCCCCCAGCCGATGCAATAGGATACCATGGTCGATGGTATCGAAAGCCGCCGAGAGGTCTAATAGGACCAGGATGGAGGAACAACCCCCATCTCTGGCCCTCCAGAGATCATCGACCAACGCGACCAATGCCGTCTCAGTGCTATGCCCGGGCCGAAAGCCGGACTGGCGCGGGTCTAGATAATCAACTTCCTCCAGGTGACGGGGAAACTGTTGTGCCACCACACTCTCAACAACCTTCGCCAAGAAGGGAAGGTTGGAGATTGGACGATAGTTGGTTAATAAAGCTGGATCCAAAGAGGGCTTCTTAAGGAGGGGCCTCACCATAGCCTCTTTTAGGGAAGCAGACAAGGAACCCTCACTTAAGGAAGCGTTGACAACCTCTTGGAGCCAGGCTCGTGTCACCTCCCAGGATGCCAGTACAAGCCAGGAGGGACACGGGTCCAATAAACATGTGGTGGCTCGCAGTCGCCCACGTAACCTGTCCATATCCTCGGAAGCAACATGTGACTCCCTTTGGTGGCTCCCCTGGCTCCTGTGGGTGAAAGTCATGCCAGGGTGCTTTTCTTCCCACTCTTCTTTCTTCCACGTCTCCCAGCCATTCGTGCACGTCCACTCCAGCATGGAACCTCACCGATGCTTCCTTCATTCTCCTCCTAGTTGCTCTTATGAGCCAGCAACATGTGCACAGTCCCCATGCTAGAGTTGTCTCTCTTGGTTGTCCACTATTGCAGCTCTAGCCTAATGTCAGATCTGCCCCAGTCAGATTCCTTAGGGAAGAAAGTCCCTCAACTCATTTAGTTGAAATGATAGGTTCTTTTAATAACTTGGTAACTACAGTAAAGTAAGGCTAGAACTAAAGTTTCTGTGGAAAAGGTTACAAACATTCTCCCCTCATCTCAGCTCTCCCCACTTGACCAGTTTATCTTCAGCTAATGGAGAGCTGCATTAGTGTTTTGAGAATAGCTTGGGTGTCCACATTCTATTCTCCGGTTTTATGGCCTTCAAGACTGGAACAGGATCTTTCTGTGCATCTTTGGTCTCTGTCAAGATGTCATTCCCCCATCCCTCCTTCTCATGTCTGTCCCATATGTGTTTATTTCCCATTTGTTCTTTTGCCCTCTCCCCCAATGCATTTAATGATAGGACAAGCTGAAGATGGCAGAACTGACAAGTACATTCTGTATTGATTTGAAAACAAGGCATTGGGTAACCAGTAGTATCACTCTGTGGTGGAAAAACAATGGCAGTTGCTATTACAATAGGAATGTTCTCAGAATGTTAAAACATTCACGTAAAGCTCTTCACAGCATTCAGCTGTGACTTTCTCATAACGATTTTAAGAGATTTATGGAATGAATGAACATATATGATCTGGCCAAATATGCCCTTTTAATTGGCCAGTCACTCTTTATAATTTTATATAATTCCCAGATGGTGTATGCAATAAGTTGTTGATGAAATGAGGCAGCTGCTAAGCCTGTCTCTAATGTCTCCCTCTGTAGCACAAGTTGTTCACAGATCTATAATACTTAATACATAAGATATTATGTCATTAAACCTGCTGATTATATTCTGACCATTTTAATAAAACATCCTTGCCTGTCAGTTGCCAGGGTGATTCACAGTAACCTTCCACACCTTTGAAAATTTTGCCAGGTAGTTTACAATTTCCAAGAATATTTGGATACCTCCCACAGCTACTAGTTATGCAAAGAAGGTTGATCTAGATAAAGGATCTGGAGGCCAAATATGATAATCAGTTGAGGGAGCTAAATATGTCTAGCCTATCAAAAAGAAGGATTAGAAGGGACCTGACAATTGTCTTCTGGTCATAGAGAAGAGGGGATTGATTTATAAACACCAGGGGGCAGGATTCTTGTTCAGAATGCTGCTATTTCTACTCTTCTGAACTTCCTTATTTTGCGCCTACTGCCAGATTCACATGTTGGCTGGGAATTCAAGAAAGGCATGAATTAATGGTGTTGATACAACATACCTGATATGGTATAATTAGTCAAAATACTTCATTTGACCCAATCATTGGAGGAGGATTATTGAATCCTGCTGTATATTGGAACATTTTCATTCATCTGAGTCCATTTCTTTGGAATAGACTCCCAGGTGTGTTATGCTTGGATTTGGATTTTTTTTAAAGAAAGCCTTTTTACCCCTGAGTCTCTGTTGAATTGCTTTAAAACAAATTAAGTCATTTATGCTATTTCATCCAGATCACTGATTAAAGTGAGCTTAGTTACATTTGATATTAATCTATAGTACTCTGAGACCAAGATCTCCAGTGGCCAAGAGGATGACACCAACATGTTGGGGAAATCTCTCTTTCCCTATAACAATTTACTTAACACTTACCATTATATCTCTCTTTACCTATTACTGGATCAGTTGGGGTATTTACTTACAACTCACATTCACTCACATATGCAATAATCACAATCCCTTAAACTAAAAAGATATCTAAGTACCTTCCCATTAATATCTAGGTGATTGGGTCTTATCTCCAGTCTTTCTCACATAATAGACAGTGACATAAAGTTCATTGATACGTCTTTCCAATAATCGGTGGAAGGATATAAGCCATACTTATTTTCATAATACCAATGGACTTTTTTTTGTCAAATGAACAAAATTAAAATCAATGAACCAGGGAGGGAATGCATATCTGCATGTTTGTGTGTAGCGTTTACAATCTCAGTTTAGTCACTGAGTTTCCTGCAAGTCTTCTTTGAATTAGAACAGTCTATTAAAAGCCAAATAAATTGTTCTTTCATAACACATTATACAGAGAAAAGTAACTGAATGAACTAATAGCCTCTAGTGCAAAACCAGATCAAAAGTAATTGTGTAATTTTGTTACATTAAGTCTAATAGCTTCATGGAATAACACAAAATGTTGTGAATGTATGTGTGTCTATGCTTATATAGAAGAGTGCTAATTTAATTTCTTATGTAGCCTGTGCTAAGCAATCTAAATTTTACAGCAATAAAAATAGAAAGGCATTTGGGTATTATTAATATTTTTAAAAAGTTTATTTCCATATACATATAAAAAAGTTTTTTATGAAAATGTATAAAATAAAATAAAAAAGATAGATGTTTAGAAATGAATTAATAAAAGTCCAATTCTAAAAGAGTTTCTGTTTGCAGCAATACCATGTGCCTTAATAATACTTCGTTATTGCAGCAGGTTGGCAAAAGTTAGTATCATTTCTATCCATCTATCAAACAATCACATTCAGAAGTTAATTTGGAACCAAATTCTGGGAGCTGAAGTCCTTCAGACTTAAAGTTGCAAAGGTTGGAGACCCCTGTTCTATATACTTAAAACAGTTTAGTTATCTAATTAGATTATCACTTAACTATCACATAAAAATAATTTGTTTATGCCAGGATGGCTAGTCTTTCACTAGGAAAGCTACTTGCTTTCTCCCTAAAAAAATATTATTTACCTGGTCAAGTAGAGTCTAATAAATATGTCAGGCATACATCTTTGTACTTTATCAGGCAAAAAGCTTGTACTTAGCAAACTGATTATGTGTACAGTGGTACTTCGGTTCACGAACGCCTCTGTTCACGACCAATTCGGTTTACGACCAGAAATTTTCAAAAAATGTGCTCCGGTTCACGAACACCGTTTCGGTTCACGAACGGAAAAGTTCGTAAAAATATGCTCCGCTTCACGAACTCCGCCTCGCTTCACGAACTCTGCCTCGCTTCACGAACTCCGCCCTCGCTTCACGAACAGAAAAGTTCGTAAAAATGCTCGGATTCACGAACCCCGTTTCGCTTCACGAACAGGAGCCGCGGACATTTTAAAAACAAGGTCAGAACGGATTAACCGGATTTACATTGAACCCTATGGGAAATTGTGCCTCGCTTCACGACCAATTCGGATCGCGAACAGAGTCAGTTCAAGAATCATGACCAAAAAACAAGGTCAGAACGGATTAACCGGATTTACATTGAACCCTATGGGAAATTGTGCCTCGCTTCACGACCAATTCGAATCGTGAACAGAGTCAGTTCACGAATTAAGTTCGTGAACCGAGGTACCACTGTAATTTGCTAGATTATTTTTTTAATGGAATAATTACTGCATGGCTCCATTCTTTGGGGATACTTTCAGTATGATCTATATTGGTACAAAATATTGGTCCATTAAGAATGGGTACTCACAAAATGATATTAGTTATTAATAATTCATTGGGGCAAAAGTCTCCCCCAGGAGTTTTCTATGATTTATAACCTTCTTTATTTTGGAAGCTATAACTGCAGGCTAATCAGGTAACTTAAACTTAGCACTGACATAAATGTGCAATTAAAATTTAATGTAAAATCAGAGCAGGAATGTATCTCTCACACACATATCTGCTGAAACTGGATACCTCAGTTTGGGCCTAGTGCTATCTCATTAATCATCAATTATGCAGTGGAAAATTGCTCAGCTCTTCAACCTGGCTGCCAATCCTCCCTTCCGACAATTGCTTAACTGCTACCAATCCTCCCTTTGGATGATCTCCCCCCCCCAAAAAAAAACCCTTTGTTGTTGTTTAATGCAAGACTTTTGGCAAAGTGGTGTAATAGCTTTCTCTGTAGACCATAAAATCAGTCATTAAGGCATGTTGGTCCTAATTCAATCTTCACACCTTGATTTAAAATTAAACTTCTGGTGGCTCTTAATATACTCATGGATAGAAAATCCTCTAAGACTTGCATTCAAGAAGTCAGGCCAGTATTAGTTAAATGATATAGCTAAAACCTTCAGTCTTTAGTTTTCTTTTGAGTAATTCTGAAATTTCATTTTCAGTCCTTTTGGCTCTTTAATACAGTTCATCTCAGCTTGACTGACAGGGAAATACCATATTTTTCGGAGTATAAGATGCACCTTTTTCCCTCAAAAAAGAGGCTGAAAATCTGAGTGCGTCTTACACACTGAATGCAGCATTTTTTTGCCTCCCGAAACCCTGCCCCCAAAATGTATGCATGGTTTGTAGGAGACTTTCAGAGAGCTCCTGGGGGCTGGGGAGGGCAGAAATGAGCAAAAATCGGGCTGTTTTTTTCTCAATTCCCACCCCCACCCCCCAGGAGCACTCTATAAGCCTCCTAAGGGCTATCCATGCCCTTTTTGTGACGAAAAACATGGCCTGTTTTGGCAAAAGAAATGTGCCATTTTTTGCTCATTTTTGCCCCCCCCCCCCCCCGCCCCTCGGAAGCACTCTACAAGCCTCCTAAAGGCTATTCATGCCCTTTGTCTTTTTTGAAAAACAATTGGCCTGTTTTCATGAAAACTGGCTATTTTGGGATGTTTGCAGAGTGCAAATAACTTTTTTAAAAATTTGCCTCTTCAAAACCTTGGTGTGTTTTATACTCCACTATATTTTACTCCGAAAAATACAGTAATTCACATCTAAAGATATGTGTTGTTCTCAAAGAGAATTTTAATGTTAGAAATAAGTGATCATTATCTGATTCTGTACTACAGAATTATCAATTAAAAGAAAGTGTGTCAAGCCCCAAAATGGCAAGACTCTGGCAAGCTCCTTCCACCATCCATCCATTGTCATCCACAGGTGATCTCGGGGTCACCCAAGGCAGGCACCCGGTCCCATTCAAGTGGAGAGGGAGCTTCGCTTTGAGGTTGAGTAAAGCCTAGACTTCCGTATACATAGGTGGGCTCTGCAATCCCTGATAAAATTGAAAGAGTACCCCCTGTTGGAAACCTCCTGGGTGAAGTGCCAGGATGTCAGGGCTGCACGATTAGTGAGACAGTTCCACCAAGAGCACCCTTGTAAGCTGGGCAGGGATGACAATGTGGGACCCCACTCAGCAGACAACTAATGGTGTTGTTTGCTTACCTTCCAGATGCTATCTCCATGGGAGAGTGAGACACCTGTCAAGCCCCAAAATGACAAGACTTCAGTGAGCATTTTAGGATTGCTATTCAAGGAGGGGAGGCTGCAGCAGCATGACTAGGAGCCATGCTGATCAGCTGGAAGGCAGCAAATGGAGCGGCCACACTGATCAGCTGGGCACAGGGTGGAGGCTGTGAGATTGAGAAGCAGCTGGGCATTGGAGCTGATCAATTGGGAAGTGAAGCACTGGTCAACTGCAGTGCAGAGAGCAGGCCAGCAGCTGACTATCAGCTTAAATGCAGCTGAAGCTTCCAGGCTGTTCATAATGTCCAGAAGTCGAGGGGGTGGGGTAAGCACACACAAGGGGATTTAAGATGCGATGGAAAAGCTGTGGTTAATGTTGACTTAGTTTGTATGTCACTCGGTCCTGGGTTTTCACACCTTCTAGGATAAAACATTTCAAACATAAGCTGTGTTGCTTGTGATTTCTTGGTGCTGGTTACACGGAATGTGACAAAGTGATCATTAGATACAAATACACATCGCTGGCTATGGGGGGTGAGACCTTAGCTCCCACAGGAAGGGTTCGCAACTTGGGTGTCCTCCTGGATGCACGGCTGTTTTTGGAAGAGCATATGACGGCTGTCGCCAGGGGGGCTTTTTATCAGGTTCGCCTGATCTAGCAGTTGCATCCCTTCCTGGATCGGGATGCCCTGCGCACAGTCATTCACGCCCTCGTCTCTTCCCACCTGGACTACTGTAATGCTCTCTACATGGGGCTCCCCTTGAAGAGCACCCGGAGGCTCCAACTGGTCTAGAATGCGGCCGCGCGGGTAATTATGGGGGCGACGTGATGTTCCCGTGTAACACCCCTCCTGCGCGAGCTACACTGGCTTCCGTTGGTTTTCCGGGTGCGATTCAAGATGTTGGTTACTATCTTTAAAGCGCTCCATGGCTTAGAACCTGGGGACTTACGAGATTGCCTTCTGCCACCGAGAGCCTCCCACCGGCCAGTATGCTCCCATAGAGAGGGTCTCCTCATGGTATCGTCGGCTAAACAATGTCAACTGGCGACACCCAGGGGGAGAGCCTTCTCTGTGGGAGCACCTGTCCTCTGGAATGAATTGCCCCCACAATTAAGAACTATCCCTGACCTACGCACCTTCCGCCGTGCTCTCAAAACCTTTCTTTTCCAGCAAGCCAGGCTGGCGTAAATATGAATTTTTAAATATGAATTTTTATTAATTTTAATTGGGGTTTGTTGGTTTTTAATCTTATGAGAGGCCAAATTATTTAATATGTTTTTAAAATTGTTTTTAACTTTTATATATCTGTTTTACTATGACTGTACACCGCCCTGAGTCTTTTGAGAGTAGGGCGGTATAAAAAATAAATAAATAAATAAATAAAAATAAATAAATGCACACAGTCCAAAATATTGGTCCCCTCCTGCCCAAAACAATATTTAAGGTTAGGGCAAACCTGGTATATGATTCCAATCTACTAACAGAGGCCTTACATTGTATGTCATCAGAAGTCTCAGATACCAAGTGGTCTGTATTTTCTTGTATTGATATTGGTTTGAATAATACTATTTAGATTGATATCTCCTCTTTGGGTATTCTCGGACAGCTGGGCAGAGCCTCCATGGCAGAGGCTACTCCTTCTCTTTGGCTGAGGTTGTGTGGTCCTAAAGAGGGCCAGTTCTCGGTTTGTGGGAGAAGTGGAAGCATTCCAACTTTTAACTTCCAATAACTGTCTTCCCATGTGATGGCCCACTTGTCTAGCCAGGACAGACCAAGAATGAGTGACTTGATCATTTTGGGGGCAACTACAAATCATATGATTTCCCAGTGGCAGATTCACCAGATTCACCCATCTTCCAACTTCACCCTGTAAGAGCAGGGTCCGGTTTGGTCAATGACAGAGCCCGGCAACCATAAGGGATGGCCCTCATACTTCCTAGTGTAGACTAATTGCCCAGGGCTAAACATCCAGGAGGCCCCGGAGGAGTCAAGGGGAATCTCCAGAGAATAAGCGGAATGTAACCTATCCAAGCATGTTCTAATCCGCCGCCCCATGAGTAACTCGGCGGGACTCCTGTTGGTCAATGGGCAAAGAGTGGCATGGTGGGCGAGCAAGAATGTGTCAATGCGCTCCTGCCAGTTGGCGGGCCCCATTTTAGCTAACGCCTCCTTGATGGTGCGCACCATCCATTCAGCCAGGCCATTGCTGGCAGCATGGTAGGGAGCTATGAGGGCGTGCCGAATGCCCAGGGAGGCTAAGAACCCTTCGAAAGTGGCGGACATTAACTGGGGCCCATTATCTGACACCAGCAAATCGGGAAGGCCGTGAGTGGTGAACAACTGCCAAAGCATCCGCACTACTGCATTGGAGGTAGTGGATGTCATTTTAACCACTTCCAACCATTTGGAGAATGCATCCACTACCACTAAAAACATATGGCCCTGGAACGGGCCAGCGAAGTCAATGTGAATATGAGCCCAAGGAGCGGACGGACGTGCCCATTCCTGGGCAGGGGATTTAGGTGGCATAGAGCAGGAGCTCTGGCACTGGGGGCAGCCCACAACCCAATCCACAATGTCCTGATCTACCTTGGGCCACCATAGATAGCTGCGACCCAAGGCTTTCATTCGTACAATGCCAGGGTGGCCGCAGTGGAGTATCCTCAACACTGTCGAACGAAGAGGGGGTGGGATCACTACTCTGTGACCCCACAACAAACACCCATTTTGGGTAGAGAGTTCTGCCTGGCGGTGCTGAAAGGGCAGGAACTCAGGTGCTAGAGAACCCTGCGGCCAGCCCCTTTTCACCCAATCTAAAACCCTGCAGATTACCTTGTCCTTGGCTGATTGCCGGGCAATGTCAGCAGCCGAAAGGGGAAGATCCAGGTCAGAAATCAGGAACACAGCTGAGGCGGGAGCAGGATCTTCAAGTTCATCGGGCAGGGGGCAATGGCTGAGGGCGTCGGCATGGACGATCTGCTGCCCTGGGTGATGGATTAAGGAATAATGGTAGGCGGCCAGGAATACAGTCCATCTGGTCATCCGGGGTGAGAGCACTTGCGGAGTTTGTTTGTTGCCGGCTAGCAACCCAAGCAGAGGCTTGTGATCCGTAACGATGAGAAAGTCACGCCCTTAAAGATAGTGGTGAAAACGTTTCACCCCTGCGACGATGGCCAATGCCTCTTTGTCAATTTGTCCGTAATTTCTTTCGGCGGCAGATAGGGTCTTGGAAAAGTAAGTGATGGGCACCTCAGAGCTGTTGGGTAATTGGTGGCTGAGCACTGCACCCACACCATACGGAGAGGCGTTGCAGGCAAGGACGAGAGGCAACTGCTCGTTGTACTGGGAGAGGACCAAATTGGAAACTAGCAATTGTTTTGACAGCCTGAAAAGCGGTAGCTTCACACTTACCCCACACCCAGGCAGCCGATTTGTCCAAGAGACAATGCAAGGGCTCAGCGACTGATGCCTTGTGGGGTAGAAACAAAGCTAAAAATTGAGAAGCCCGAGAAAGACTTGAAGTTCAGGCTTAGACTTAGGGGCTGGAGCATCCAAGATGGCTCTAGTCTTCTCTTTGGTAGGGTGCAAACCAGCGGCGTCCACCAGGTAACCTAAGAACTCTACCTGTGGAACTTCAACCTGGCATTTTTCGTGCTTAACTTTGAGACCAGCAGCGTTAAAACGGCTGAGCACAGCCCGCAATTGAGACATCAGTTCAGGGAGGTTCTTGGCCGAAATGAGGACGTCGTCAAAATATGGAATGACGCCCTCCAGGCCATGGAGAAGACGTTCCATTAAGCTTTGAAACAAGCCTGGGGCAATGCTGACCCCAAACTGCAGGCGCCAACACTTAAATGCTCCCCAATGCGTGATGATCGTCTGCACTTCTGCGGCCTCATCGTCTACCAGCAACTGCTGGTAGGCCTGGGCTAAGTCTAGTTTAGCAAAGATGGACCCTTCGCCCAAGGTGTGGAGTAGATGGTGAACGACTGGCACCAGGTAGGCATTTGAGGGCAGCGCACGGTTCAAAGAGCACTTGTAGTCAGTGCAAATTCTCATGCTGCTGTGCGGCTTCACGAGCACAATGATTGGGGTCTCCCAATGCACGTGGTCCACTGGTTCCAGAACCCCTTGGGCGATGAGGCGGTCCAGTTCTACGTCTACCTTCGGTTTGAGAGCAAGGGGGACTCTGCGCGGCTTCATTCAGACAGGTTGCACCAGGGGGTCAATATTGAAAGAAACTGGTGTGCCTTTATAGGTGCCCAGCTCTCCGTCGAAAACAGCAGGGAATTCTCTGATCAGGGTCTCGAGCTCTGATGAATGGAGGCAGTTGACACCATTCAGCTGGAGGCCGAGAGCATCAAACAAATCCAGCCCCAGGAGGCTAGGTAAAGCGCCCTCAACGATGATTAACGGTAGTCCTCCCTTGAAATTCTTAAATTGGACGGTCACCGTTCTATTGCCAATCACGGGAATAACGTTTCCCTGGTAATCTCTCAAGGTAACATTACAGTTTGAGAGACGACGCTTGGATAACTGGGGCTGTAAACATTTGATGGTGCAGAACCTGTGTCTACCTCCATCGCGCAAGGTGCGCCCTCAATCATGACAGTAAGTTTAATCTTCTTCCGCAGTGAGAGACAGGAAAGTACCGATTGTACGTCGGAAAGATCAGAATCATGGAGCCCAGCAGGGAACTCGTCTTCCACATGGTTCTCTTTCCGTGCAGGCCTCCGACAGAAGGCAGGCTTGGCTCCTGGAACGCTGGAACGCTGAGGTGCCCGGCAGACCTTTGCAATGTGGCCTCTGCGGCCACAACGCTGACAGATCGCCTGCTTAAACCTACATTCAGCTCTTGGATGGGCGCCACCGCAATCCATACAAGCTGGTCTGTCAGCGCTGCAGCTGCTGGGCCAGCTCTTTTTTTTTCTCGCCTCCTTAAGGTGGTTCACCTCATGCCCATCATCAGAGTCGGACCCTGTGCTGGCATCTCCCTGGGGAACTGTGAATCCATCGGCTCCCCTGGGTGACTGAGAGGCAGCCAGGAATTGATTCGCCAGCTCTGCGGCCCGCACTTCGGCTAAAGCAGATTCCAGGGTGATATCTGCCTTTGCTAACATCCGCCGCCCTAGCTTGAGATCTCTTACGCCACACACCAACTGGTCTAGCAGGGCTTCATCAAGATCTTTGAATTCGCAGTGTAACACCGCTTTTCTAAGTGCAGCTACATACCTAGTCACAGATTCGCCTTCGGCCTGGCACCGTCGGTGGAAAGCATGCTGCCGAGCGATCTTGGGCGGTGAAGGCGCATAATGGTTCTTAAGCCTTGCCATTAACTGCTTCCAAGGCACCGCTTTTATGGCCAATGGAGTCTCAAGGGCCGTGGCCGTCTCAAACACTTCTGACCCACATACGGAGAGGAATTGTGCGCATTTTTGTTCGTCGTTTACCTCAGTCAGGTTGTGGGCCACCAAAAAACATTCAAATCTGGTGACATACGATTCCCAGGACTCTGAGCCTGGAGTATAAGGAGGAAACTGTACAGAAGCCATTCCTGTCAGCCGCACTCATGACATCTTGTCATGAGTAATGACCAGCTCTTTTTAGTGACTTCAGCAAATGACCGACGATCCTGGCTTCAGTTTGGCGATCCCATCCTTGTCGCCAGTGTTCTATTCTCAGAACGGGACGTGGGTGCTGAAATAACTGAGGCGCAGGCAGGAATAAAGGCTAACCAAGTTTATTCCAACACGAACGGTCAAACAAGTAACTAGCAGCTCTCTGACAGGTAACAGCCTGCGGCTGCCATCTGTCAGCTCACTTTTATAGTGAGCTGTCAGATGGCTCCGCCAATTGGCTGCTAGCGCTTGTCCCGCCAAAACTAGAACTGGCTGCGCATGCTCAGAACACAACAGAAACACATTATGAAGTGAAGAAAATATTGGATTCTAGAATGCACAGGGGTTGGTTACAATATTTAATACATTGAAAGGGGTACCCTTTGTCTGAAGCACTTGGGTGAAAAACTGGGATGTGGAAGCGGATAGATTGGTAAAGCAATTTCACAAAAAATTCCCTGGTAAGCCAAAGGGCCTCTCTGTGGGGGGGGGGGGGAGATGGTTACACAGAGTTCAGACCATGGTCACTTGTCTCTTTTCAGGACGTTCTCATCACTTGAGAGGAGGCAGCCTGTCGGTCCTGGTGTCAGGCCTGCAGCCATATTCCTTTTGGATCTTTGGCCTGCCACACTTTCTATTATTTTACTATGCCTTTTCTATTGTGGGGAAATGGGAGGGGGATTGTATGGAGTAAATGCTATGTAGCCAAAATAAAATTCCTTTCTAGAAAGCCTCTGCACCTGACCGGAACTAGATGGGTAGAACTGCCAGCATGGCAGTTGAAGATTGGACCATGTGATGGACTTGTAGTTGTGGAGGCAAGATCATGAACTTTCAACTGGGTTGGGAAAATCAGGAAGCTTTCAGATTCGGGTTTTCCCAAATGTGCCAACATGACTCTCTTAATAAATTGGAACTTTGAGCAATCACTATATACTGTACATACTTTGCTACCGTATGTATCAAAAACCTGGAAGGGGTCATAAAAAGTCATAAGTGGAAAATAGCATTCTATCGTCTATGCTACTTATAAAGAAAGTAACATAATTCACATCCCTGTAATATTTGGTTTGTCTTCTTTCTAACCAAAATCCCCAAACTACATTTTGGACTAGAATCCTTTTTAAATTGTTGGCATACAATTGCTTCTATATGTCATTAAATGTGATAAATGCAAGCCTCTTTTTGGTCAAAGCAAAAAGTTTTGATAAGATTCATGTAATCTTATTTTTCAGGAATGCATGTTCAGGAAAAATAATAGCTCATCAGATAATTGCTGTTTCAGACCTTATGCCTAGGGTAGGTAGATTAGTAACTAAACATCCAGTATAAGCAAAATTGCAGTGTTAGTCAAGTGTTAAAAAAAAACCTGAAGCAACATAATCTGCAAGACAGGAAATACTTTTTAGTGCTGCTTCACTTTCTCCAAGGCAAAATTTCTCAAAATCTAAGACTTTGCCATAGAAATACTAACCAGCTATAATAATAATAATTTCCATTAATGAATTGAAATACAGGGGGCTGTATTTTTTTCTTTTAAATTGCAAAATAAAATAGAATTAACCAGCCTTTCTAATCGCAGTCTTTGTAGTTTTTGACCATGAGGGATGCAGTATCCATACCTGTCATCATTTGTGTAGGTTTTTAGCTGCTCTGTTAGAATAAAACTTTGGGTAGAGGAGAAAAAGAACCCAATGACTTCTTGTTGCAATTGTCCTCCATCTGCTGAATATTTGTTTGGTGGGCTTGTATTGTTCACAGGTTTAGCAGACTTTTTTTTTTTAAATCACACATGGTTTGTAGGGATGTGATATTTTCAAAAGGCATTAACCGATACTCAAAATCCCCCAGTTCCCTGCAGTCTATTGAACAGCTCTTCAATTGGTATACCAGAGGACATTATGCATGACTGTGTGTGTGTGTGTGTTTGTGTGTGTGTGTGTGTTTATCTGCGTGCAGAGCAGGAATCCTCCTGAGGTTGGCAACTAAACTGAGCTATTTCCACCACATTCTGGCGACAGATTTTGCCTATCTTAGAAGTGCCATAATTTTCACAAGAGAAAAAAACCCAATATTAATATAGAAACAGGTAAGGATAATTTAAGCCTCCTACTTTTAACAGCAGCATGGAGATAAGCAAAAAAAAAAGGGGGGGGGGGTTTCCAGAATATGTTTGTGCTCTGTTTATGTGCAGCTAAAGGAAAGACACTTCCTTAGAATATTCTGCATTATTATTTTTCCCTCTTTATTTTTCTCTGCTCTGCAGGTGTTCCTATTCTGCAAGTGTGCCCCCTAACCATTTGTGGAAGCAATAAGAAAAAAATGTTCTTCAAGTCCCACTGCAGTTTTCCAGTATGTTCATAGTATGTGTCTTGCAGTAGAGAAGAGAAACATATTTGAAATGCAGCAGAGATTAAGCAGTCCGGAAAAAGCAAACTCTCCAGCAAACTCTGTTCCTGTTCTTTGCTTATTTGCTACACAACTAATTGCGGTTGCAAGAAAATTAGGAATCTGATACTGAATTTGATAGATGCTTTCCATTTTGAACTACATTCTCTTCCCAATTGGAACCAATCCTTTCTTTCACTTTCCATTCCTCCTCCACTCTCTTTGCTTTTTGGAAGACATGGGATAAAAAGATAACAGGATGACTGTGAAATTGTTCCATTAACTTTCCATGGTTGCGCATTATTCCTGCTTCGGGGCTGGAGTAGCATGGTGTGTGTGTGTGTGTGTGTGTGTGTGACAACCTTACTCACTTCGTCAGAGCTTTCCCACTGCCCTATTATGTCATGCTCTTATTTCACTTTGCCAGCCATCTGCCTCTTGATGTCCTTAATTTATTGATACTGTGCCTGGAATTTCTATTGCTGTCTATACACTCGTTTCATGTTTCTTCTTTCACATGGAATTTGATGAGTTCTGAGGTCCCATTCTCTCTCTCCAGTTTGCCTATTTCACCAAACAACTACAGCCTGCAATTATTGCAAGATGTGAAATATGAAACACAGGATTGATAGCTTCCCAGAATTCTAGTTTGACATCCATGGTAGAAAATCAACCACATTTGAGAATTTCCTGGCAAGAAAGGAAGTCTTTTAAATCAGGAATGCAGGGGGTTGGACTAGAAGATCTCTAAGGTCTTCTCCAACTCTGTTATTCTGAGAGGATGTGTGTATATTGTATAAGTAAAAATGTGTATGTGTAGGGAAATGCATAATGATGTGTTTGCATAAGAAATATGTGAGTCTGTCTGTCTGTCTGTCTGTCTATCTATCTATCTATCTTTTTATTTATCTCTTTGTATAGTTTCCACTATGCCTTGGGCAGTGTCTTTGGCAAGCAGGATGGAGATAGTGACAGATCGTTGACAAGCACAACCAATGGTGCTTCTGCCTCATAACTGTGCCTGAATCCTGACTGATAAGGGTCCAGATAATATGTTTCATCCAGGACCCTCTACAGCTGTCATGTTTGATGGGGTGCACATAGAAGAGGGGATCAATCTGTTACCCAAAGAATCTGAAGGCAGAACAAGAACCAATGTATTGAAACTAATCAAGGAGAGAAACAATCTAGAAATCAGGAGAAATTTCCTGGCAGTGAAAACAATTAACAAAATGTTGTGAGTGCTTCATCAGTGGATTTTTTAAAAAGAGATTGGACAGCCATTTGTCTGAAATGGTATAGGGCAGTGGTGGCGAACCTTTTTTGGCTCAGGTGCGTAAAGCACACATGCTTGCGCTATTGTGTGCGCTCACGTGCCCACCCCATAATTTAAAGCCTCCCCTTGACACCCCTTGCTGCCCTGCACATGACAAAAATGGCCTCCCCCGCACCCCTGGAGGCCAGAAACAGCCTGTTTTCTGACTTCCGGTGGGCCTGGTAGGTCCATTTTTTGCCCTCCCAAGGCTCCAGAGGCTTTCTAGGAACCTGGGGAGGGCAAAAAAAGGCCCAACACACAAACCAGAAGTTCAGGAATGGACTTCCAGGTTGCCTGTTTGACCAATTTTCTCCCTCTGGAGGCTGCAGGAGGGCAAAAATGGCTGAAAATCAAGGCCAAAAATCAGCTGGCCAGTATGCTCATGTGCACTGGAGCTGACAGGGCAATGCCAAGCATGCCCTCAGAAATGGCTTCGCGTGCCACCTGTGGCACCCGTGCCATAGGTTTGCCATCATGGGTATAGAGTCTCCTACCTGATGTTGAAGATCTCCAGGTTACCTTCCAACTCTGGATGAAATGCTTGAGGGAATGAAAGTTGTGGGAACTTTGGAGGAAAATGACCATGTCATATTAGAATTCGTCATAATGAAGGCACAGGTAACTGAACAAGTCAAAATAATGCTTTAGAGTTTAGACTTTAAGAGAGCTAAATTCAACAAATTAAGAAAGAGATCAGGAAGGATTCCATGGATAGAAATCCTATAGAGAAGAATAGTTCAGGATGCATGGGACACTGAACAATGAAATACCAAAGCCCCCCAAAAAGCAATACTATGGAGGAAGGAAAACAAAAGATATCAGATGAAACCATCATGGTTGCATAAATAACTCTCTGACAAATTGAGGGAGAAAAAGGAGACATATTTTAAAAATGGGAAAAAAGAACACATAACTAAAACAGTGTACCAGAAAATAGCCTGATCTGCGAGATCGGAGTCAATAAGGCTAAAGCTCAGAATAAATAAATGCTAAAAACAACAAAGTTTCTTTTCAACAGTTAAGAAAACAAGAAATGATTGGCCCATCAATTGGAGAATATATTAAGAATGTGATGGGCAGCAGGGAGAAAGCATACTGAACTTCAGAGTTCTCCCATCTTCACTTCACTTTCCCTGCTTCTTCTCCTTCTATGTGCAACAGGGTGATAAATCAGCAAGTGCTTGGATAAGTAGTGATTTTGCTCCTTTTTCTCAGCAGTTCAAATTGACAGCACCGAAGATGATTGTTGATTGTTTGTTCATGATTAAACCTTTATTGACTTTAATATCCTGATTATTGCAAAAACCTATCTCCTCTCACACTAGTCTCTCAATTTGACAGCAGTGATGTCAAACTTGTGTCATCATGGCACCACATGACATATCACGACTTTTTCCACCTTTACTAAACTGGGCATGGACGTGGCCAGTACATGGCCACGGGCTGCAGGCCGTAAGTTTGTGAGCCCTGATTTACCGTATCTCCTTGGACCTTTCTATGCCATGTATCTATCTCTTTTTTCTAGTGGGTATTATGGTAATGCGGCATAGATCGAAGCTCTTATTTATATTCCTGTTCATTTGGCTATTTTTCAAGTCAGATCATCCAAGTTGATAGCAGCCTGTATCCAGTTTGCAGCCTCCAAATTTTAGCATTTAGATTCAACATTTATTCACTATTCACATTTTTGCATCATTCCAAAGGCTGTATTTCTGTAGACAAATATGTGTAGAAATGAATGGTTGATGCACACATTTTGATGGAGAAATGACTTCCTGTCCAAGAACTAACATGTGTAAGTAACCTTACAGGAAACAAATGGTTTCACTTTTGCTGAATACCATATTTAAGCAATGATGTTGCTCATTAGTATTTTTGAGTCTACAAACCTTGAATGGAATAATATTTAGAGTCATATCATTTATATTTTTTGCAATTTATAATTAATATTAAGCACAAGATATTTGAAACTAGGACTATGCTCTGTTTTTCAAGACACCAAGGTATTTTATTGACATTTATATTTAAATCTATCATAGTTGCAAGTAAATGCTGTTGAGATATTTTTATCAAGAATATTAGATGGTAACATTGAAATTATATATGGACTATAACTGACATTAAGATCATATGATCCACAAAGGAGATGGCATTTTTCTATTCAACTTCTACTGCAACTAGGTATAAGATAACTAAGGGGGCCAGACAAGTGTTTGACAGATTTCATATCATGTTCTATTCCAGCAAGAACATTTTATGTGCAGTGTAGAATAAAAATGAATTCTGATGCATGTCAGGCCGTTTGGTGTTTGAGCTTTCTTAACATAAAATGAGATTTGGCAACTGTATCCACAGCTGTTGCAAACAAGCCCTTCTAATCATCAATACTTGTTTTTTTGATTCATTCCTTAGAGAAGATAAAGGCAGTAGATATGAGCTATTCGGAAACTCAATTTTAGCAAAGTATATGATTTGATTTGCAAATTCAAGCCTTTTCTTCAATTGCACTGTTGAATTAAAATGGCTGTCTTACAGCATTACTGAAACTAGATTATTGTCAATTTACAGAAATGTCAATTTTTCAGAAATGCCCTGTTTTAAAAGAAAAACAGTTCTAAAAGAAAAACAATAAGTATTCAGGTATATCCACTCATATCAGTTATTTTCTCCTTTTATTTGATATTTTAAAAGCATTTATGAAGAAAAACAAAACATATATACTTTCCTACATAGAATGCATGCCCAAGGTATTAAGAATTAAACATATGTTAAATACTTGAAATAGCAGCTATTCAAAAACTTGTAGCCTAATATAATAGGAAATAGGATGTAATTAAGACCAGACAAACACCCAGTTTGTTAAAGAAACTTTCACCACAATTTTTGATAGATATTTGAACTGATATGTTGCCATAGTAGCAGATGGGATCATTTGCTAGTTTCCATTTGCTGGAAAATAGTTGATTAAAATCACCATAATAAACAGGTCCTTTGGAGAAGGGGGAAAAAGTAAGTGTGATCACCAGCTGAAACTGATCTTCAGGAAGACCAAGAAGCCATTCAATATATTATAGGGTAAATGTTTGATGGAATAGAGTGGCAGTGGTGGCCCCATAGGTGAAGATGTTTGCCTCCTTCTCAGAAGATTGAGAGTTCAATCCTAGGCAGTGACAGATGTTTCTCTGTCAGGGTACAAAGAGAAAAATATAGGCTATGAACTCTGTTTAGGCTTCAGAAATCCAGCCAGTAAACACCTAGCTTCATTCAGTTGTCCTGACACCACCCTGATAGACGAGATCACATGGTTGTAAAAAGAAAAAAAAGTAGAATAGAATACTTTATTTGGCCAAATGTGATTAGACACACAAGAAATGTTTCTCTGATGCAGAAATTCTCAATGTACGCGAAAAGCAACAGAGAATAATAATCATACTAATACTATGATACCAATAATAGTGGGATGGGGGGGGTAGAGACTCGACTACTGCAATGCTCTCTACATGGGGCTTCCCTTGAGGTGCACTCGAAAGCTACAGTTAGTGCAGAATGCAGCCGCGCGGGTGATTACGGGAGCCTCTAGATGCTTCCATATAACACCCATTATGCGCGAGCTGCACTGGCTTCCTGTGGTCTTTCGGGTGCGCTTCAAGGTTTTGATGACCATCTTCAAAGCGCTCCATGCCTTGGGACCTAGTTATATGCGAGACCGTCTCCTGCCCCATACATCCCTTAGACCGATACGCTTCCACAGAGAGGGCCTTCTCAGGCTGCCGTCGGCCGGACAATGCCGACTGACGACACCCAGGGGAAGGGCCTTCTCTGTGGCGGGCCCTGTCCTGTGGAATGACCTGCCCCCAGAACTCCGTACCATCACCGACCTCCAACTCTTCCGCCAGTGGTTCATCAAGCCGGCCTAACATAACCTCCGCTGGGACTATGTAGATAGTTTTAATTGGGGATTTTAATTGGTTTTAGCGCAGGACTAAATATTTAATAGGTTTCTAAATTTTTGTATTTTTGTATTTTGTATGTATTTTAAATTCCTGTGCGCCGCCCTGGGTCCTTTTGGAGAAGGGCAGGATATAAATAAATAAATAAATAAATAAATAAATAAATAAATAAATAAATAAATAAATAAATAAATAAATAAATAAATAAATAAATAAATAAATAAATAAATAAATAAATAAGATGGTGTGGAGTGTTGAGGTGGCCTGCAGGTGGAGCTCTTGCTTCACAATCAGTGGACTGTGAGTTCATTCCTAGTAGAGGCAGCTATTTCTCTCTCTGGGCAAATAATATCTGCTGGATATAATTCCCCATTGGCAATAGACTATACCTCAAGGGATTATGGGGTCATTTAAAGACTATGATGAACAGCAAAGATGAAGGGTAATAACAATACTACAGCCATAAAACCTGGGTATATATAATTGTATACATAAAGTAATATTGTGAGGATTAGGTGTTTAGCAAAGTGATGCCATGAGGGGGACGGGACTGTTCCTGTTGTCCTAATATCCTATAGCAGAGTCCCAAGGGGAACTCAAACAGATTATGTCCAGGATGTGAGGGGTCTGTAGATATTTTCTTAGCCCTCCCTCTGACCTGTGCAATATACACACATATTTAGATAAACATGTTTTTCTTTTATGGTAAAAATTACCAATATTTTGGCACAGCAATTAATCAACATGGAGTCCATTCATATTTTACATATGTAGCAAAATTAAATTTTAAAATAACAAAAACATTTTGGAATGTAAGCATAGCTACATAAGTATTCTTCCTTTTAGTATAGAAAATATGCTTGATGGGCAACAGTTGCATTTACAGAGTGGCTCCTTGAAGTTTTTATTGGTGTGTCTCTTGCATTTTCCTGAAGTAGAGAAGTTTTATTTTCTAAAATTCTGCCAAGAATCTTTTCTAGTTGACTATTCATAAGTGTGATAGAATGTAGTAAGGATGTGAATTCCCAGGAGGAAGAGGATGCATTTCAGAGGAATAAGAGGCAACTCAGTCCAAATATTATGTATGAGACAAAGAAAGTGAAGATACCCTCTTCCCAAAATGTCACATATTATAGACATAAACAGCAGAGACCTCAGTCTGGCAAAATTTTATCTATAGTTGTCAAATAATAAAGATTACAGTTTGGAAGAATTAGTACCTATATTGCTATGGGATGGTAACCTAAATGCTATTGCTATTTCCAAATGGGCAATAATCAGATAGACTACTGAGTCATCTATCTCCTCCACCAAGGTACATTTACCAAACTGCCTTAAAATTATATTTTAAAACACCAATTTGTTTTGTTGCATTTTAGGCAATCAATTTTGATGAAACTTATAATTCAATTATTTTGTTTTTAACAGGATGCTTAAAAACACGTGTGTTTCATTTCCCCACAAAAACGTTTATCCTTATACAGAGCAATGGCATTAAACAGAAGAATTTATTCCATTTGAAGTCAAAGACAGAATAAGGAAATATTTAGGCAAGGTGGATGATACACAAGTCAAGCCAACAAAGAAACAAAGCATGCTCTGGAACAGCAAATAAAGAAAGGCTCTAACTCTTAGCTCCGTTTCATTTGCACATGGAATTGCATGCTTTATGTATACTATTTCTTTTTATTAGGTAACCTAAGAAAACAAATAGATTTTTCACTAATTCCAATATTCTGTACTAAGTGATTCGTTTTCTCTTTCCAGCTGCTCTGGGGGTATTATGTTTAAATGAGAAAACAAAATAATTTGATTCGTTTAAAAGATCATGGCTGCCAAGCTGATTATTTTCTTTACATTTAAAAAATGAAGATGAATCAGATTTCTCTTGTCTGATTATCTATTTCCCAAAGGAAACTGTGGTAGGTTTCCTCTTTAATTTTTACATACCAGGTTTATCATGTATTCAGAACTTATTGAATGATTTTTTGGATGCCAGCCAAAGGTAAATTCCTTCTGATATGCTGATACATTTCTAAAATGATGATCTTTGGCATTGTTCTCAGCAAAGTGATGAAGTTATCTCTGGACAGTTGTCAGGTCCACCATCTTTGTCTTGATGCCTTGCTGATGTCCTGCCATCAAAGCACAGGGGGAGGGAGAGGGAACAAATGGGCAACAAATTGTAGGGAGGAGCAGAACAATTGAAGAGCATTTTGGAATCCGGTTTGTGCCAGGATTGTGCATCTTCAAGGCCATTTTCCCTGAAAGTGGAATTTCACCAGCCTCAACTCCTGAGCATTTCCCAATTTTTTTTTGGTAATGTCATATTAGCTAAAGATGGATTGGTCTTCTGGGGAGGGGTGGAAAACCAAGGAGCATAGTTCTGTATTGTTCCATAGGAACCTTAGATTCCTGGCTTTACTGCAACCAGCTGTCAACATCCAACTTGAAAGTTTAAATAAAAGTCCAGGGTCATTTCATTTCTGAAAAGCTTATTGCTTATTTAATACATAGCATGGTAATGGTGAGGTAAAACTACTGTAACTCTAAAATTCTCAGACACCAGTTCACAGTATTAAACAGTGAAGTTCCCAGCCCAGCTCCCACCGCTTCCACTTAGACCATGTAAACAAGTTCTCTTTGTTATGGGAACCATCTGCCTTCTTCTTCACACCTGTTAATATGCCCTTGAAAAGTTTACTTTCTCCAACTAACCCATTTGTGATCAACATCTCCTCCCCCCTTACTCTAATGACAAGTTGAAACAAAGAGGCACGTAGCTGCCAATGTTTCACTCTTGACATCAGCATCTCTTGGTAAATGTACATTTGCTTCAACCAACTGCAGTCAAGAGTTTTCCTTCCCTAAGAGATCAGACTTGGGCAGGTCTGACAATAGTAGTTTTAGTACTTGCGAGACCAGCTACTGCCACCGGTAGCCTCCCATTGTCCAGTATGATCCCACTGAGTTGGCCTCCTCAACGTGCTGTCAGCCAGACAGTGTTGGCTGGCGACCCCCAGGGGGAGAGCCTTCTCTGTGGGAGTGCCTTCCCTTTGGAATGAGTTACCCCTGGAGCTTTGCATAATTCCCGACCTCCCGTCCTTCTGGCGCACCCTGAAAAGCTGGCTCTTCCAGCAAGCCAGCCTGGCCTGAACAAAATAATGTATTAATTTTAATTCCAATTTTAATTTTATTTTATAATGTCTATTAAGGTATTGCTTATTGGATTTTTTATTTAATATCTTTTTAACTTTTGTACTATATGTCTCTTATGTTGTATGCCGCCCTGAGTCCTTGGCAGAAGGGCAGCATATAAATCCAATAAATCTAATCTAATCTAATCTAGTTGCATTTCAGGGGGTTTTCAGCTTTTGTATCTTTCAAAAACACTATCAGGGAAAGAAATTTACAGATTATACAATATTTATTTTTAAAAGATTGTTTACAAATCATGGATTTGGATACAATTGTAGCAGTAGCAGTTCCATGATTTCTTTTGATCTTAAGGAGTTAAAATAAGAAAACAACCAAAGCAGCCAGCTTTGTCTACAAGTTTAACCATCTATCAAACCAGACTCCAAAACAGCAGATCCATTTTTCTTCTTTCCAGGTTCCCTGCTCTTTCTCTCTTGGTTAGAGATCTCGTGAAATCTGTTTCCTAATCCTATTGCAGGTCAGAGACACATAAGATGCACAAAAACAAAGATAATATTGATGAAGGCAGCAAGCTATTCTAACCACTTCTTCAGTTTCATGCTGGGAACCTACGGCTGCCTGTTTACTCAGGAGGGCTGGGCTGATGATACATTGTTTTGATATACTGTACTTTGTTTTTCCTGAGATTATTGCAAAAAAACATTTTTCAGACTCAGGACATGTTCCCAACAGGTTCTGCCTATTGAGAAACCCAGACCACCCACATAAAGATAATGGAACTCTTAAAAGAACCAGGCACGCAACTGTGGGCTTTTCAGCCCTCTGCAATATGCCTACACCTTGGCATTTGGTATTTTTACAGTTTCCATTCCTTTCCAATAAAGAGTATTGTGAGAAGTCAAAAGAAAAACAAGAAAACAACGGAGGGAAGAGAGACAAAATATTTTGCTCTGTGCCTCAGTGGGGGCAGTGAATAGCATATCCAATTCTTTTAAGGAACCTTGACTGAAAAATGACCCTTTTTGGAAGAGAAGGGTGGGGCTTGTGTAGAATTTAGAGATTTAAAAAAAACAGATTGGGAAAAGATTGCTTTTTAGAAGGCTGCCTAGTCTCATTTCTGGCAGGAGTAGACTTCATACTTTAAGGGGTCACTATCCTGTTTTGTTTTCCACTTCACCGTTCTCTCTCTCAGCACCTGTCAGTTATATTTGTTTTCAATCATAGACCTTGACAGGGGAATCAATAATTTATCTGGCAAATCTGGAATCCCAAGGATATTAT
The DNA here is from genome assembly GCA_039707465.1 of Rhabdophis nuchalis. Lineage (NCBI taxonomy): Eukaryota > Metazoa > Chordata > Lepidosauria > Squamata > Natricidae > Rhabdophis > Rhabdophis nuchalis. The sequence goes on along the minus strand of CM077647.1, from coordinate 110,512,650 downwards.
CTCCATTGCTGAAAAATTGGTGGATTCATGAAATCAGAGATCTTTATATTTTCTGGGGGGAATTTTATGTTTCCAAAATATCAGCCAGAGTATCTCATTTCCTAACACATAAAATAAATGAATAATTAAAGCAGCAAACATTTTGTCTTGCAACAGTTTTACACCAACATATTCTCTCTGGTAGTTCTCTCAGACATACCATTGCCAGAGAGATCTGGGACCTAGATAAATAACTAAAACCAGTGTTTAATTATCTTCACGGGTCCTCCCCTCTGGGCCCTCAATATCTCATCCCCTGTGGACCTCCTTAGAAATTTAATATGAACCTTTCTTGGTACATTATTTATTCTAGCATATGCTGAGTTAATTCTATAAACCAGGTGCATATCCCACCAGAGTTGTTCTTTATTTCTTTTAATATAATCTGCTAAGATTGCACTCATAAGATCTTTAAGATCTTCACCCTCTGTCTCTGGTATGTTCTGGAACCTGAGAAAAAAAGACATTCTTTCAAATTCTATTTTTGTCATATGACCTCCTAGTTCTGAGCTTTCCTTCCGAATTTCCTTTACCTCTTCCCTCATCTCAGCTGATCCTCCCTCTAACGCTTCAATTTTTTGTTTGTTATCCATTGTACTTTTTTGTGTTTCCAACAGCTCTATTTTTAGGTTTGTCAAGTCTTTTCGGATTTCATGCACATTTTTCATTATGTCCTGGAGCTTCTCATTAGTTGACAATTCCTGGGCACTCTCACCAGTCGCTTCTTTCTGCAATAATGTGGTAATCTTTGTCTGCTGCATAACTGGACTGGAGCGGGCTGAAGATGGAGCAGAAAAAGACTTTCCAGTAGGTGGTTTTTTAGAAGCCATTGTCCCAATTGTAAGTTCTAATTAGTAGAAGAAATGGCGCCGAAAAGGCAGGCAACCTATGAAGACTGAGGTATCGGAGCAGTTCGGATAAAAGTTCAGTCTAAGAAGTATATAAAACCAAGAAGAAAGGACTGTATTATCCAAATCTGTGTGTCCACGTATTGGGGGGAGATACCGAAGGTTTCCCGAGGAGGAGTTGAAGTAAAAATTTAGAGTTTTAAGATTTCAGATGCCAAAGGAAAAGTTCTTGAATAAAATAAAGTTTTACGATTGGGAACAAAGAGGAGCCATTTTGCCTCGCCTCCTCACAGGAAGAAAAGTGAAAGTTTCATTTTATTGTTGCAAAAAGATTCCGTGATATAATGTTGCAACTGCGATTGTATAGATAAATATTTTTTTTTGCTATTGTTGTTTCAGATGGCAAATTAATCCTCTCTTTCTCCCCATTCCGGGAGAGAACTTATTCAGCTGCCGCTTTGCTCCGAGGAGGGGTTAAACCAATAAACTCCCCCCTCCATTCTCTGTTTAAAATTGATTGAAAGTAAAAACTCACAGTACTCGCTTGTCCCTCAATTGCGGGCCAGGAGATTAGGGAAAACCATCCATTTCCGGCACTCCATCCAACTTCCTAATTCTTCATTTGATTCCAGGATCCATCGGCGAAAGGGCAAAGCCCCCCCCCTTCTGCTTCCTGGCTCCTGGGGCAAGGCTGGAAGGACACACCACCGGCCGCCGCATGGTTGGGGGTCTCCAGCAAGCTGCCCTTACGGCAGGGGATTTCTTCAGAACCCCCTGTGCCCCCGGGGGGGCCACCAGGAGAGCAAGCGGCGGATGAGTACCAAAACCTGGGTCCTTTTTTAGGAGAAGGGCGGGGTATAAATTTAATAAAATAAATAAATAAAACACGTCCGTCACCTACGAAAACCGGAAGTCGAGTCCCTTATTGAATCCTTTCTAAGGGAGTACTATATCTATCTAGGATTAGATATAAATTGTTGTTTGATAGTGTTAAAGTATCTTCCTAGAATATAAGCTGTTCTAAGTAAAACTGCCTTTTGCAATTGACTGGTGCTGATTTTATCAGTGTCAATGGTATTCAGTTGTTTTGGAACTGTACACAAGATGCATATTACTTATGGTACTAACCTTTGCTTTCTTTTCCCAGAGTCATTTGGCTTCTATTCACAGATCGTTGTATTTTCTCCAGTGCTTTCTCTTCATTCTGATGTCTTCAGATACTGCCATGTCGGGTATTCAGACATTTCATTTTCTTTTTGAATTCTAACAGCAAGTACTTTCCCTTCTTCATTTTTTTTTAACTTTTTCTACTTTGTGATTGAATCATTTCTTGCTTGCAGGCAAATGGAATGTTTTGCAGATATTCCTTACAGGAGATACAGTTTGATTCAGTGCTTAAGATACCAGGCTAGAAAGTGGGAGAGCATAAGTTTAACTCCTGCCTTAGCCATGAAAGCCAGTTGGGTGACTTTGGATCAGTCACTCTTTCCAACCCAAATACTTCACACAATTGCTGTGGGGAAAATAGAAAGACGAAATGTGTTGGATATGTTTGCTGCCTTGAGTTGGTTGTAACAATAAGGATGGGATACAAATTAATAAATATTTCAATGTGCCATTATTGCTACTTTGGCATGTCCTTGATTATAGCCAGGCTGTGTGATCTTCTTGTAGCTAACTGGATAATCCGCTTCTTTCTTCAACTTCTTTGCAGAGTCAGTACTTGCTATCTGTTGCTGTCTTCTCAATTCTGAATTTGTATATATTTGTTCTTAAGTCTTGGTCCAATTCATTTTTCACAAAATCAAACCCATAACTCTTTTTCTCTGCTTTAAATCTTTCTTTCATTTGTAAATATATAAACCAATGGAAGAACATCCTTCTGATTCTAAATCCTCCTTAGAATTAAGGATAGGATCATCAAAATTAAAAGATATTATTTGACCATAAGTCCACCAGTCTGGCTTCGCCACCATTTCTTTTCTTTAAAAAAGCTTCCTGGGGTGATCCCCAGTGAGGAATCTTTAAAGAAAACCTTGGTTTATATTTATTCCAAATTCTTAGGATGGAGCATCTAACAAAATGATTATTAAAAACAGCATTTATTTTAACCTTGTCATACCATAAATAACCATGCCATCCAAATCTTACTTCATGACCCTCTAAATCAAGTAGTTTCTTATTCTGGAGGTTCACCCACTCTTTTAGCCAGATCAAACAACAACCATTGAAATGGTTTCAAATCTGGTAAACCCAGACCTCCTCTTTCCTTAGCATCTTGCCAAAGTTTATATCAATTTTTTTGTTTCCCCCCCTTGCCTATAAACTTAGAAATATCCATCTGCCATTGTTTAAATGGAATATCATTTACAAATATTGGTAACATCTAGAACAAAAAAAGCATCTTTGGTCAAACATTTTTCTTAATTACAGAGGTTCTGACAAATGCAGATTATCCAATTTTAGATTATCCTTTTTGATATCATTCCAAAGAGACGCATAATTATTTTGAAACAGTTTTGTCTTTGTATTTGTCAATATAATCCCCAAGAATTTCACCTTTTTTCTCAACCTTTAAACCAGACTTTTAAATCAATATATCACAGTCTTGAGAGGTCATATTCTTAATAAGCATTATCATTGTCTATTTGTTTATGTTAAAGCCTGCTAAAACCCCAAACTCATTTAATTTCCTCATAAAATATTCTATATTATTTTTGGATCCTGCAAAAACATAACCAAATAATCAAAAAATGCCATAAATTTATAAACTTCCTTTTTGATATTTATAGCTACTATTTTCTCATCTTCCCTAATATCTTTATTCAAGACCTCCAATACCAATATAAACAAGGGAGATACCCTTTTGAATTTCATATGAATTAATTAAATCTCCATTAATAATAATCTTTGTTGCTGTGAGCAATAAACTGCTTTAACCCCTTGAATAAAATTCTCCTCAAAGTCCATATCGTCCAAAACTCTAAATATAAAAGCCCAATTAAAATTGTCAAAGGCCTTCTCTGCATACAAGAATATTAAAGCTGCCTGTTTCTCATTATGATATTGTAAATATTCAATAATGTTCAAAAAAGTCCTAACATTATTCCTTAACTGTCTTTTTGGCAGAAGGCCAGGTTGCTCTTCATGAATATATGCCTATAAAACCTTCTTTAATCTTTGTGCCAAAATTGCAGCAAAAAGTTTATAGTCATTGTTTAGGAATGAAGTTGGTCTATAATTCTTTATCCCCGTGACGTTTTGGCCTTCCTTTGGTAATAACACAATATTAGCTTCTTTCCAAGTTTGAGGTATCTTTCCCTCCTGTAATATATCATTCATTATATCCTTTAGTAGCTGAAGAAGTTCATCTTCAAAGTCTTTATAATATTGACTTGTAAGACCATATGGACCCAGAATTTTTAAATGCCATTTTTTTAATGGCTTCAGATATTTCAAAGGTAATTATTAAAACATTCATAAGTTGTCTCTGAGTTTGTGAGAGTTTAGGTAACCATTATCTTAACCAATATTCATCTATTTTAGACACATCTAATTTCTGCTTTTAGAATAAAAATTATAGAAAGACTTTTTGATAATATCATTATCAATTATTACATTATTACCTTCACAAATTTTCTCAATCATTCTCTTTTTCCTTTTTCTTTCCTTCTTTATATGCCAACTATCTTCCTGGTTTATTTACAAACTCATAATATCTTTGCTTTACATAATTTGATTTTATTTCTGTTTCTTGAACTATTAACATAGACAGTTGTAGTGATTTAATTTGATGTAAGATTTTTGAGTCGGTAGATGTCTTTTACAATTCAATTTTTTCTGTTTAATTTCATCCAATATCTTTTGCATCTTTTCCTGTGACTACTTCTTCTTTATTAATGCTAAATTATCCATCGTCTCAAAAAAAGACGGGAGGATTTAATCCTTTTAGTAGATATTCTATCCAAAATTGGGGATGTCACTCCATTCCAATCCCCCAAAATAAGTACTGATACTTCGTGCGATTTTTTACTCTATGCCTCTATTTATACAGCCCAGGATTGTATTAGCTTTTTTCACTGCTACTTCCATCCTGAGATATTTTATTAAGCTTAAAGAAACCATATACTGAAATGGCATGGTGTATGACTTGCATATGCTTTGTTATGATGAAAAAGCATGGACCCCATCTATAAAAGAGTAAAATACGCTTTGATATCAGGATAAGAGGAGGGGGAGGAGGAGGAGGAGGAGGAGGAGGAGGAGGAGGAGGAGGAGGAGGATAAAACATACTCCACAAGTAGACTAGAACAATATTTTATTGAATAAAATAAAATTTAAAAAGTTTACATTATCTTTACCTTCTGGATTAGTATATCAGGAAACAAGTCTCCATCCTTGTTTGAAATACTCAGCTTTTAATCCTATTTGTAGAGCCAAACTGTAATTTGTGCTCAGTAACACTACTAAGCACTGTAATATGAATGTATAAGAAGTATGCATATCATTGCTCAACCTTGTTCTGAGATACATTAAACCTCTGCCATGATGGCAATGTAATTTATGTTGATATACTTTTCTGCCAAACTAAGGGTAGAAAGAAAACCTATTAAAACTGAATGCACTCTGTTTCATCAAAGTAACCGGTATTCAGCTGATGGAGTAAAGCAATAATCTGGGAAGCTTCCAAATATGTACAGTAAATATGAATATATTTATATACCACATGCAAAACTAAATAAGATATTACTTAATAACAAATAAACATCATCTTTACATAATTTGAGAAAAATCCTATCCCTACCCCACTCCACTGGTGATTCAAATGTGACTGACTTTGCCATGGCAAGCCACTAAGAGCTTGAGAGAAAAGTTTCAAAATCTTGGTCTGAGCATAGCAAACTAGCCCTATTTTGCAGAATATTGGGTTTTTTTAAAGTCATAATGGGAAATTTCCAGCTGCTTATACCTTGCTTCCAATGTTTGCTTAAAACTCTCAAGATGTTGAGATATCCCAGAATTATCTTTTCAGAAAGCCACCCACTAATTACATATCCAGAATTATGCTATATTTCAACTGTTGTCAGGGGGCTGCCTTGATGCTTCTCAGCTGGCTTTGTTTTTATTATCCTTTATTCTTTACAATCACACACTTTGCCACATAGACAGTGCATCTCTTTAAGTGTCAAATTCCTAGCAATTATGTTTCCATGGCATACATTCTCTTGAGATTGAAAAAAGGAGAGGTTTTTTCTTTAAAGCAATCCAAAATTATTCATTTTTGATGACTGATAGGCTAAGTGTTCACTAAAATAAAATAAGTTTTTCCATTATTGAAAATCATGTTGAATTACATGCAATTTTTGGAGAGAGAGAGAGAGAGAGAGAGAAAAAGCTGCTGTTTGAACCACTGAGTAGAATCACATAATTTATATTGTCTTTTGTAGAGATACATAGAAAAGAGCCTATATGCTGCAGGGCTTAAATACTCTCTCTCTGCAAAATCTTTGTTTTGGCAGCTTCGAAAAAGCCTACATAGTCTTTGGCAGCAGATAGATTATGAGAAATGGTAATACTACTTTATACCACACTAGTAAAGTCCCACTTGGAATACTACATTTAGTTTTCATCATAATGATAGAAAAAAGATGCTGAGAACCTAGAAAAGAAGGGGAGGGAGAGAATATCAAAGGTGATAAAGGGTCTGGCGGCTCAATTGTATGACGAACAGTTAAGAAAGCTAGCATGTCAAAAAGATGGATTGTGGAGACATAGTAACTGTCTTCTCTCATTTATTCTCCAAAGAGCTTATTCTTATTTGAACTTATTCTCCAAAGCACCAGAGTACAGGACAATAAATAATATGTGGAAGTTTGTTAAAGAGAGATCCAACTTGTAAAAAAGGAGAAATTATCTGGCAGTGAAAACAATCAATGGAATAGCTTGCCTCTTTGAGTTCTGGGTGCTCCATCATCTGGGAGGTCAAAGTTGCTAAACCTATCCCATCCAACTAAACCAGTTAATCAGCCTCTCTCACTAAATAGCTTACTCCTCTTCACTCCCTGATCTCACTCAAGAACCAAAAACCCACCAATCACTCACTCCATCTATACATCTAGAGGCTTCCAACATTTAGCTAGGATCCCCTGTCTGGGTCTGCCCAGTCATTTATTTGCCTCTATCATCCTCTGTTACCATTAGCTTGTTTGGTCAAATGCCACTAAGTTAAATTCATCCCCTCCATCACTGGATCACCTGCCAATACCACTTAATTGCACACCCACACTCATTGCCACTTTCCTGCATGCCTGTCATTCACTCACCTACTCTGAGCCTGCTGTCCTGCCACCTACTCATTCATCTACTACTCAGTTGATACTGCTGCTGCTTGCAGACCAGCCTACTGCTCAACTGAGTTCAGCTCAGCTCAGCTCACTCTTGCTCAATGTCCAGGTGTTTGTAACTACTGCTTGCTTACCAGATCACTGCTCAGCTGGGCCTGTTTTTGTATGCAACTTATTCCCAAGCCAGCCACTCCGCTGGGCTCAGCTTTCTCACTGTCATTGGTTTGTTCAGTATTTGCCCACTGCCCACAATCTACGTATATAGTATGAGCAGTGATTTCACAAGTCCTAAAGACATGGTTAAAGCTAGAAAAGTGTGTCCACAAACTCTGGGAAAGCCTCCCATTTCAACTACTACAGCTGTCCTCTGGAGCCCCACACAAGCACCAGTCTACCATCTCACTGCATCGGTGTTAGTGTCCATTTACATTAACTCTTTTAACTGAAATACAATGATATGTTTTATTTAATTCATATGCTTAAATGTAACCTATTATACTGTGTAATTTGAACTAAGATCAGTTCTAAGGTGTCATGTACAGCTGGAATGTCTAAATAATATATTGGTTAAGATTTTGTTCCTTCGTGTCATAATTTCCCGTTAGTTTAAATTGAATATATTAGACTGAAATAGTGTTATTGTTGATGTTGTAACATTTTAAGATGGCCTTGCCCACAACTTTGAATGGAAAATTAAAACTTAACAGAAAAAGAAAAGAAGAAACATCTTGATTAATAATAAATCATATTCCCTTTGGAATGGTAAGAATTTACTTAAATCTTATTTTGTATTTAGCAAGTAGAGAACAAACAGGGGGATGAAATCTAATGAAAATGTCAATTAGAACTCACAGAGCATCTGAAAGTGCCTCAAATGTCTTCCATTCTGTTTAAGTGATTAATTATTTTCTTGTACAAGTTATCATCTGACGCTACAGGAAATAATTAAGAAATGTAACCTGAAGTTGCAGGTACACAGCATAGATAATGATAATGAAAAACAAATGTTTTGAACAGTGCACCATGGTGGTGTGGTCAAGCCTCTTATTCTCCTCACTGGCATCTATAGCTCATCATTTAAAAAAAGATAATTCTGCAGGTAATGCTGTTATTAAACAGCAAAGAAAGCACATCTCCTCTTTAACAGCCATGGAATGAAATAGGCTGGCAAATGGCATTTAAAATAAAGATCACTTATCATATCATTACTAGGAGAAATTTAATGTAGACATTTGTCTTGATGAAACATAAAATATTTCCCCAAAGATGGAAAAATATGTGGGCCTTGGTAGAATTGTTTCCAACTAACACATTTATTAAGGGATACGTTTTTGTAAGTTGTAGCTCACTTCATCAGAGGTAGAGAGAGACTAGAATATATGATTTAAATTGTGTTGAGGTGGGAGAATGGAATAGGGGAAAGGGGGAACAAAAATTAGATACGCAAATATTACATGTGAGACATATTACAAAGATGCAGTGCAAACAGAAATGAAATGTCAGACTCAGCCCTTACAATGAAGATACATATGTTTCAAAAAGGTGTTGAACAGCTGGAATCCCTCACTACAATACAGTATAACCTATTATAAAGCACTTCTGAACCTTTCTAACTCAGCATTGATAAACCTTAAATATATTCTCATACATCAGTAATTTCCAGGATAATCCAATGAAACATTATATATGCATAATCCATAGAACACATTGCTCATCTGTTTATATATGCTCATCTATAAATTATTATGGAAAGGGAATGGTAGAGGAACCTACCAGCACCGACAGTTCCCCTAGCACCTGGAGGAAACTATCTAGACCCGCGCCAGTCCGGCTTCTGGCCTGGGTACAGCACAGAGACGGCATTGGTCGCGTTTGTAGATGATCTCTGGAGAGCTCGGGATAGAGGTTGTTCCTCTATCCTGGTCCTATTAGATCTCTCAGCGGCTTTTGATACCATCGACCATGGTATCTTATTGCACCGGCTGGAGGGGTTGGGGTTGGGAGGCACCGTTGTATGGTGGTTCTCCTCCTACCTCTCCGACTGGTTGCAATTTGTGTTGGCAGGAGGGCAGAGGTCGACGTCAAGGCCCCTCATGTGTGGGGTCCCTCAGGGGTCGGTCCTCTCACCCCTCCTGTTCAACATCTATATGAAGCCGCTGGGTGAGATCATCTGTGGTTTTGGGGTAGAGTTCCATCAGTACACTGATGACACTCAGCTGTACATCTCTACCCCTGATCACTCCAACGATGCCGTTGAAGTGATGTCCCGGTGCTTGGAGGCCATGCGAGTCTGGATGGGGAAGAACAGGCTTCGACTCAACCCGTCCAAGACCGAATGGCTGTGGTTCTCGGCGTCACGATATAGCCAGTTGGTTCCATCTCTTGCTATCGGGGCTGAGTCATTAGCTCCTGCGGAGAGGGCCCACAACTTGGGCATCCTCCTGGATTCTCGGCTGTCTTTGGATGACCATCTGACAGCCGTGGCCAGGGGGGCTTTCCATCAGGTTTACCTGATACGCCAGTTGCGCCCCTTTCTAGATCATGATGCCCTACGCACGGTCACTCAAGCCCTCGTCATCTCCCGCCTGGACTACTGTATCGCTCTCTACATGGAGCTTCCCTTGAGGTGCTTCAGTTAGTTCAGAATGCGGCCGTGTGGAGGATTTTGGGAGTCTCGAGATACTCCCATGTAACACCTCTCCTGCGCGAGCTGCACTGGCGGCCTGTGGCCTTTCGGGTGCGCTTTAAGGTGTTAGTAACCATCTTTAAAGCGCTCCATGGCATGGGACCTGGTTACTTGCGGGATCGCCTCCTACCACATACTTCGACCTGTCCGCTCCCACAGGGAGGGCCTCCTCAGGGTGCCGTGTGCCGGACAATGCCGGCTGGCGACTCCCAGGGGGAGAGCCTTCTCTGTGGCAGCCCCCACCCTCTGGAATGACCTGCCCCCTGACCTTCGTACAGTCAAAGACCTGCGCCTCTTCCGCCAGGCATTAAAAACACACTTATTTCATGCGGCCAGCCTGGCATAGTTTTAAATGTGATCTTAGTAAGGGTTCTTAATTACAATTTTAGCACGGGTTTTCAAATTTAATCTATTTTTACCATTTTTACTGTATTTATTGTTATTGCTTTTATCATTTCCTGTGCACCGCCCCGAGTCCCGTCAGGGAGATAGGGCAGTATATAAATGTAATGAAATGAAATGAAATGAAATGAAACCTAGCCTGCAGCCTGAAAATTGGCAAGGTCGTTCATTCCTAACCAAACTTCACCAAGACCAAAAGGACATTACTTAAAAGACAATTCCCCCCTCCATTCCTGAACCTTCCTTCCTACCACCAACAGGAAGGTAGGCCTCTTTCCTCCCACATCACCATTCCTGATCCTTCCTTCCTGCCACCAACAGGAATGTAGGCCTCTTTCCTCTCCCCCATTCCTGAACCAAAGCGCAAAACTTGGACAACTGAAGAAAATTGAGAAATCCTCAAATATTACTACCAGGCAGAACCAACAGCCAGGAGATTTAAAAAAAGAATGATGTAACAGTGGAAGGAACAACACCCGGAAAGTGACATAACTGAACAAACTGATCAATGATGCATCATCATCCATAATAAAGTTTTCACAGATTTGGAAATGCAACATCTAGATATATTGGCTAAAAAGAAAACAACAAGTGATCATGAACAAGCTGAAGAAACTGCTCCAATGCCTGAACAAACTGACCAGCCAGTGGAAAAAACCAACATCCAGGATGAAGATCCTCCTGTGCGACACTTCAAAAGTGTAGAGTTAAATGATCTAGCAAAAATGCTGAAGGAAAAAATTGAAAACCACATCAAAGAAAACATAGAAAGAAAAAGACTACCTACCATTCGCAAAGTGCATAGCAAATGAGTGAAAGATCTGTTAACTGCCATGAACAATATTTTTAACTTCCATCTGCATTAATACTGGCTAAAAAATCTGACCAGCTTCCATCACGCATGACCACTCAATTTGATCAAATGCTTCAAAATACAACAAGCGAAGAATGGTTAACAGCTGGTCAAACATATTTGATAATGAAAGATCCAGAAAAGGGCATAGAACCAAGCAATTCTCACCCAATTACTTGTCTGCCAACAACGTTCAAACTTTTTACAAGAATACTGACAAATTGGCTTTCGATACCATTGACCATGATATCATGTTGCGCCGGCTGGTGGGGCTGAGGGTGGAGGGCATTGTTTTATGGTGGTTCTCCTTCTACCTCTCTGACCAGTCGCAATTTGTGTTCGCAGGAGGGCAGAGGTTGACGTCAAGGTGCCTCACCTGTGGGGTACCACAGGGGTCGGTCCTCTTGCCTCTCCTGTTCAACATTTATATGAAGCCATTGGGTGAGATCATCCGTGGTTTCGGGGTAGAATTCCATCAGTACGCTGATGATACTCAGCTGTACATCTCTACCACGGACCACCCCAACGATGCCGTGGAAGTGATGTCCCGGTGTCTGGAGGCCGTGCAAGTCTGGATGGGGAGAAACAGGCTCCGACTAAACCCGTCCAAGACCGAGTGGCTGTGGCTTCCGGCGGCACAATATAGCCAGTTGGTGCCAGCTCTGGCTATTGGGGGTGAGTCTTTGGCCCCCACAGAGAGGGCTCGCAACTTGGGCGTCCTCCTGGACTCTTGGCTGTCACTAGAAGATCATATGACAGCTGTGTCCAGGGGGGCCTTTTATCAGGTTCGCCTGATACGCCAGTTGCGCCCCTTTCTGGAACGTGACGCTTTACGCACGGTCACTCAAGCCCTTGTCATCTCCCGCCTGGACTACTGCAATGCTCTCTACATGGGGCTTCCCTTGAAGTGCACCCGGAGGCTCCAATTAGTTCAGAATGTGGCCGTGCGGGGGATCCTGGGAGCTCCTAGATGCTCCCATATGACACCTCTCCTGCGCGAGCTGCACTGGCTGCCTGTGGCTTTCCGAGTGCGCTTCAAGGTATTAGCAACTGCCTTTAAAGTGCTCCATGGCAAGGGATCTGGTTACCTGCAAGACCGCCTCCTGCCATCAAATACCTCCCACCGACCAGTGTGGTCTCACAGAGAGGGCCTCCTCAGGGTGCCGTCGGCCAGGCAATGTCGGCTGGTGACCCCCAGGGGGAGAGCCTTCTCTGTGGTGGCTCCTGCCCTCTGGAATGACCTACCCACCGACCTACGCACGACCACGGACCTGCGCCTCTTCCGTCGGGCTTTGAAGACCTATCTATTTCATGCGGCTGGCCTGGCATAATTTTTTTAATGGTTTTAGTAGGTTTTATTAATGGTTTCAGTACAGGCTTATTATTTAATACATTTTAAAATATATATTTTATATATTTTTTATTTTTTATATCATTGATTTTATTGCTGCCTGTACACCGCCGTGAGTCCCGGAAGGGAGAAGGGCGGTATAGAAATTTAAATAATAAATTCAGTATTCAATCATCTGATGGAAAACAGTTTATATCCAGTAGAACAAAAAGGAAATTATAAAAAATTAAGAGGACAAAGGATCAGCTACTCATAGACAAAATGATACTAAAAAATGCAAAATGAAGACAAACAAATTTAAATATGGCATGGGTTGATTACAAGAAATCATTTGACTTATTATCCCACAGCTGGATTAACACCTGTCTGGAAAACTTTGGAATCAGCAAAAATATCTGTACATTTCTGAAATCAAATATGCAAAAATGGAAAACAGTTCTAACAGCAAATGGGGAGAACATTGGTGAAGTCAACATTAGATGAAGCATTTCCAGGGAGACTCACTTTCACCACTACTGTTCAACATTGCATTAATTCCACTGACAATAATCCTATGAAACACAAAACTGGGATACCAAATCTTAAACATGGCAAGATAAACCATCTATCATACATGGATGACTTAAAAATACATGTAAAAAGCCCCATTAAACTTAAATCAATACTCAACACAGTTCAACTGTTCAGCAGTGACATCAAAATAAGCTTTGGAATTGAAAAATATGCTATATTACCCGTGCAGTGAGGAAAAATGGAAAAAATAGAAGTAATAGAACTGGGAAATAGAAGCATAGTGAAAGTGCTAGCAAAGGATGATGGTTACAAATACCTAGGCATATTGGAGGCAGATAACATCTTGAATGGAAAAGTCAAAGAGTCAACACAAAAGGAATACATCAGGAGGGTCCACAAAATATTAAAATCAAAGCTGAATACTGGAAATATAATTAAAATCATTAATACGTGGGCAGTTCCAGTGATATGCTACTCAGCGGAATCATCAACTGGACTTTGGCTGAACTGGAAAATTTGGACCGCAAAACGCGCAAACTTTTAAATATGTATCACACTTTACATCCACAAAGTGACATCGAAAGGTTGTACCTGCCATGAAAAATAGGAGGCAGATCCATCAAGCTGTAGAAGAAGAAAAATGAAGTTTGAATGATTATGTTTACCAAAGTGCAGAAAAATTGCTACAGCCTGTGAAAACAGAGAACAGTATAAAAACAACAGAAAGAAAGGCAAAATATAAGGAAAAACAGCTGAATGACACATTAAATAGATAGAAAACCAAAGCTTTGCATGGACAGCACTTGAAAAACATTGAAGGAAAATGTGATGACAACTTGACATAGACATGGCTTAAGATGGAAACCATAAAGAAAGAAACAGAAGGTTTAATACTTGCTGCTCAAGAACAAGCACTACAAACTAATGCCATGAAACAAAGATACAAAAATCCACTGACAATCCAAACTGCTGACTTTGCTATAACAAATTGAAACTGTTTCACATTTAATATGTGAGTACAGCAAAATCAAACAAACTGATTACAAACCTAGACATGACCAAATTGCTAAATTAATCCACTACTCATTATGTAAAAAATACAACTTACCTGTATCGAAAAAGTCATGGGAAGATAAAGTAGAAAAAGTTTTCGAAAATGAGAAGGTGAAGATCTTGTGGGACTTTCAAATACAGATGGATCAGCATTTGGAACACAACACACCAGATATCATAATTGTCGAAAACCGAAGTGTACAATTTATTGATATCACCATACCAGGAGATACCAGAGTCAGAAAAAAAGAACTGGAAAATATCATGAAATATCACAACTTGACATTGAAACTACATGATAATGGATGAAACATGTAACAGTGATACCCATTGTAATCGGGGCATTTGGTACCATGTCCAAAAATTTTACAAAATACATCAATAAATTGCAGCTTCCTGCAATAATACCAGCAGTGGATAAACCAGATAAATCCACTTATCCATCCAAATTGTTTTCCATTATTATATAGAAGTACAGACTTGGATTTGAGGAAGATATATGAAATTGACTATTATTTCTGAGTTCATTTTTCTTCTTTCCAACCAATCTACTGCTTTGAAAACACATTCCTTTTGCCTCTGAATGTTTTCCACAGACTGTTATTTCTTAGTCACATTCATTTTGTGGATTTGATTTATTTACAGTCAGTTTCCTCTGAATGTTTTGTAGAATCTTATGAGTTCATCCGACTTTTTAGAAAAATTTCCAGGTAAAGATTGCATGTTGCCAAGCAGTCTCTCCCCCCCCCCCCAATGTGATGACCTCCTTCTCTCTAAAATCTGATGTGCTGTTGCTCAATGTAATAGATAGGCGGGGGGGGGGGAGGAATAAGAATAGGGAAAGTATTTTCTGGATCCTTTGATCCAAAAACTTTTTGCAAGTTAAAAAAATTCAAATTTTCTGTGGTAAATATCCAATAAAATATAAATCAAATATTTTAAGAAATATATATTTTAGGGGGGGCAAGCTGAAAAAACACATAAAATCCAGCAGAGGGTTAAAATAAATCAGCATTCAGTCAGCCAATTAATATTTAAAGGTAAAGGACAAAACAAAACTTGAAAAAGTGAAGTTAAAGGCCAAGCATGCTTATGAGAATGTTCTGCTGATAAGAACACAAAAGTCCAATGACTTTCTCGGTGCTCTCACAGGAAGCTGCAATCTTCAAGGTTCCCAGGTAGGTCCACAGCTATCCAAAAGTTGTCTTTGGTCATTCCTAAGTGCTCCCATTCACATGCATGGAGCAATACTGCCAGTAGAAAACCAGTCTGAGCAATAAAAACAGCAGATTGTTGGCAGGGAGAAAAAATTTGCTACCAAGCAGCAGTCGTCTTGGGGAAAGAGTCTCCCAGGAACATAGTTAGTATTGACTCAAATGAAAGCTTACTTTTCTCTGCAAAGTTGTCAATGTACTGCCAGAGTTAGCCTGCAACATACTCAAGCACTCTATCCTAATCAAATAGGAGAGTTGAAGCAACATAAAGTGGAAAAGAGTAATTTCAGAAGTGGAACACAAAAACATCCCCTGGACGTCACTTTCATGATGAATAGAGAATCAATTGAGAGCCAAATTTTCTATTTCTGACTTCAAGACATTGATTGCTCTCCCATTTGGCAACAGGGAAAGTGGGTAATGTGTTCATCTGTGAACAGGCATAGCTACTTAGGAAAGTTTGCATTAATAAACTCAACCTAGAAAAGTGGTTTAAGTCAAAGGTTTGGGCCTTCCTCTCATGCAATCCTATATTCTTGAAATTACACAGCAATATAAATATTTCTTTGATGTTAGGAGTAATAGTGAAGGGGCACATATCTTCTGAATCAAATTTCCTTCTGAATCTTGTCTGTCTCCAAACCTGCTTGATTGGACAGCATTTTGCTTTCAAAGTTCATTTTAGCTAACATTTGTCAGCATATTATTCTGAAAGATATATTAGCAGCCCAGAAACACAAGCACAAGCTTGTGAATTGGTTTATAAATGTTTTGTTAGAAGACTAGATAACATCTTCAGTTTATAAAGGCTTAAATTCCACTGAAGATATTACATAGCTTGGTAATGAAACTTTCAGAAACCACAAGCTGGAGCTACAGAGAGATTTACCACTATATCTAAAACTTTTAAAAAATTCAGCATGATATGAACTGGGTGAAGGGAGGTGGGAATTTGTTAAAACATCAGACTTGTGATGGAATGTTTAACAGATTCTGAAAAAGCAGAGGAGGAAATAGGGGCTGTTAGAAAAAGACACCTCAGCTCAAGGGAGAGGAGATGTACAGTATATGAAAAAGGCTCTCAAATCATCTCCACCTTAATTATGCTAAGTGTAAGTTGAACAGGAGAATTGCTTTGACAGGCTTTCAAGATTAGGTGGCATTATCGTTTCTAGCAACAAGATCTTTCCAAAAATCCAAATGGTGCTTGTTTCCTGAATTTACCAGTTTTACAGGGGTGACGAGACCATAGCTAGTGACCTTTTCCCTATACTAACTTTTTTGATGCTAGGGACTTATCACTTTAAACTCTATACCAGTGGTAGTCGACCTGGTCCCTAGTGAGCATTCCAGCTTTTATGGTGGACAGTAGGGATTTTGTCCGATACTGAAGCACTTTCCTTTTTTTAATTTAATTGGCTTTTATAAATCACCATTACTGTGAAACCAGTGAGCAGTTACAAAATTTTACTATTAACAGAGATACAAAAGTGGGCAGTAGGTGTAAAAAGGCTGATTACCCCTGCTGTATACTAAAGCCAATTTCATGTCTATTGGCATTAAGATTAAAGTTAAGCCATTCTTCAAAATGAGTTAGAGATGATGCTTCATCATCATTGATTTTTCATATAAAGTCATTCCTACTAGTATAGAGAATCCTTGATTTAATAGACTTTCATAGATTTTGGATGAAAAGGGAGACTTTACTTCAAAATAATAGATAAGTCTTTTGCAATGAGAGTAATTAATCAATTAATGACATTAATTCATGTTATGTCATATTATGTTATTAGATAATTAGCAAGAGCAGTTGGACTTATATAGCACTCCATAGTGCTTTACATCACTCTCTGAGTGGTTTACAGGGTCAGCATATTGCCACCAACAATTTGGGTACTCACTTTACTCACTTTGGAAAGATGGAAGGCTGAGTCAACCTCAAAACCTGTCAGGATCGAACTCTTGGTTCTATGGACCAAGAGTCCATAGAACCTAGCCTGAAATACTGCATTTTAACCACTATACCACCACAGCTCATCATTACATAAATGACAAACTATTTAGTCTTTTACATCTAGTTACTGGCATAATTGAAGTCTATTAGAATTGAAGCAGCATGCATGCACAATAAATAAATACATTTTTCTGTTTTGTGAAATGATTTGAAGTATGGACAGTATAAATAAGTAATAATGGAACCAGAATCAAGCCAACAGTCATATCAACATTGGTCATAATATATCAATAATTGGGAGCTGGTAGACTTGGGCAAGTTAGATTCAGAAATAATATAACTTAATAATAATAATTTATTAAACTTGTTGACCGCTCCCTCTCCCCGAAGGGACTCGGAGCGGTGCACAGGGCTAATAAAACAATAAATACATACATATAGTTAAAAAACAAATTAAATATTTCCCTGCGCTAAAAATCCAATTAAAAACTAAAATCCCCATCTAAAATTTCTAGCAGCCCCATCGAAGAGAGACTATCCTAGGCCGGCCAAGCAGAACAGATATGTTTTTAGTTTTAGACGGAAGGAGCGGAGGTCCGTGGTCGTTCTAATGTCGGGGGGAAGGTCGTTCCAGAGGGCTGGGCCCGCCACAGAGAGAGCCTTTCCCCTGGGCGTCGCCCGCTGACAAAGTCTAGTGGACGGCACCCGGAGCACCTCTCTGTGGGAGCGAATCGGCCGTGTGGATGTGTGCGGCAGGATCCGATCCTGCAAATAGCTAGGTCCCGAGCCATGGAGCGCTTTAAAGATGATGACTAGAACCTTGAAGTGCACCCGGAAGACGACAGGCAGCCAGTGCAGCTCGCGCAAGAGCGGTGTTACGTGGGTACACCTTGCGGTTCCCATAATTGCTCGCGCGGCTGCATTCTGGATTAGCTGAAGTCTCCGAGTGCACCTCAAGGGGAGCCCCATGTAGAGAGAGTTACAATAGTCCAGTCGGGATGTCACGAGAGCATGAGTGACTGTGCGAAGGGCATCCCGATCCAATAGGGGGCGCAACTGGCGAACCAGGCGAACCTGGTAAAACGCCCTCCTGGCCACGGCTGTCACTTGATCTTCCATGGACAGCCGGGCATCCAGGAGGACACCCAAGTTGCGCACCCCATCCACTGGGGCAAGATGTTTGCCCCCAATGGCCAGCGATGGAGTCAGCTGGTTGAATCGGGCAGCCGGAAACCACAGCCACTCGGTCTTGGTCGGGTTGAGCTTGAGTCCGTTTCTTCCCATCCAGATCCGTACGGCTTCCAGGCACTGGCACATCACCGCTACGGCATCGTTGGGGTGGTTTGGGGTAGATATATACAGCTGAGTATCATCAGCGTAAAGATGGTACTCTACCCCAAAACCACGGATGATCTCACCCAGCGGCTTCATATATGTGTTAAACAGGAGAGGCGAGAGGACCGACCCCTGAGGCACCCCACATGTGAGGGGTCTCGAGGTCGACCTCTGCTCTGAAATTATTTTAGGGAGTGCTCTCTACCTAATTATATGGCCTGATTTTCCTAACATATTTTAATTTCTTTCATAAAAGATTCAATTGTAATATAGGCTTGGCTGTTTGATGGGTGAAAAGAATTATTCTAAATCAGCCAGGAAATAATTGGCAATTTAGGGAGGACTGGAAATTTCCACAGAGGTATCATACATCTGGAGATATATTTTCTGTTCAAAGCTGTGTAGAAAGTTAGCATACACTCCTCTCCTAGAAGAATGAAATATTCTAGGAAATATTAAAAAGGCAGAATATTTCCCCTAAAAGAGAAATAAAAATCTTAAAGGAAACAGAAGCAAAAGGCCCCAGCTCCCTGCTCCCAGCACATATTTTGGTGCTAACCTATCTATAAGACAAAAAGCTGGCTCTCTACAAAACAAAATACCTTCACCCTCAGGACATCAGGATTAGCCCTCTACCCATCTAGCAACAGATATATGTCATGCAAAATCTGCCCTGCAATTTACATAGGACAAACTAATAGGAGAATAAATGCACGCATCGCAATCATAAGAATGCAGTATGAAAACAACTTACAACCTCAGACCTCTACCAGCACTTTAAAGCTACAGGACATGAAATTGATTTTGAAGTAACCAAATTAATCTCCAAAACTGAACAACTCAACAAGAGAATAATCAGGGAAGCTATCAAAATAGAGAAATATCCCCACAACATGAACAACATGATGATACCTCCCACCTACCAGACATCTGGAAACCAGCACTAGCCAACAGATGAGTCCCACCCACCACCCAGGCCGTTACAATACAAAAGAACAATGAACACAGAGATAGCACCAATCAGCACCAATCTACCAATCATGATACAACTACAAAGCCAATTAACCAACTCACAGCAACAAAGCCAGCACTCCACCCACCAGCACTAAGATTTATAAAAGATGGCAGTTTTGAAGCCACAGGCCCCAACCTGAAGATGGTGAGTGAGACCTCGCTGAAGAGTTGCAAAGACAATCTTAATCTTACACGAGAAAAGACCCGAATACAACAAGACCAGCACACCTACACCCGTGGAAATCTACGAAAACAAATATCTTACCTCTACGGGAGGGATACCTTCCTGCTCACCACCAGACTTGAAGTCTGAATAGCCATTATCTTATGTGACCTTACATTCCTATGCAACTGCCGAGACAAAAGCCTGATCTCCACATCCTTCCAACTAAAATTCAATTTAAAAATCTCAGCCACCGAAAGGATCCTGAAAAGAACTGAATTACCCCTAATCAGAAATGAACTCCACAGGAAAAGATTCCTACTAGACCAAACCAACTGGGACTTACTCACTCTTCTCCTCAAACTCAGCAACCAAATCCACCCAGCACTCTGGGAAAAATCCAAACAACTAGCCCTCTGGAGAGCCGAAACAGAAACCTCCTACAAGACAGACAGACACACCAACAAACTCCACAGACTAGAAAAACAACAGAAGCCCAACTCCCCTCCACAGCAACTCATGAAACAAACAGTACACAACATATCAGTCAGAACCCTCACCACAGCTGAAACCAATGTTCTTTCCAGAGGATTCTACTTTGCAGTCACCCCTAAATGCATCCCCATTGAAGACATCATATGCGGAGTTGAAGCTTCCCTCACCAAAATCAACCCAGATGAAGCCAATACAATCAGAACTGCAGTCTCCAACATTCTTTGCTCCAGCAATCCACCCAGAAACAACTTACAGCCAGAAAAAGAAAAAGCACTTGCCAACCTGAAGAAAGACAACAATATAATCATTATCCCAGAGACAAAGGTAACACCACAGTGGTGATGAACACATCTGACTACCAAGCCAAACTATCCAGCCTACTCCAAGACCCCACTTACAAACCTCTAAAAACCGACCCCACCACCTACCTGGAAAAAAACCACCAAATCCAAAATAAAAGCCTCTCCCATCAATGAAGAGATCCAGCAAAGAATCATCCCCAGAGAGAAATCTTCCAGATGTCCCAAACTCTATGGCCTCCCCAAGATACACAAAGAAGGAACACCACTCAGACCCATAGTCAGCTCCATAGGTTCACCTCTACAGAATCTTGCTAAATTCCTCGCAAAAGAATTACAACCCTATGCAGAATCCATCACCTCACATGTACAAAACTCTCTCCACTTCATAGAAACAATAAAGAAACAAAACCTACAACCCAGCAATCTACTCGTGAATTTTGATGTCATATCCCAAGTGCCTATAAAAGAAGCCTTGACAAACAAATGCAACTCCCCTAAGTGCATCCTTGATCTGACCAACCACTGCCTAACCAACTTTGTCCATAATGGACAAAGATACAAACAGATAGAAGAAGCACCCTTGGGATCACCCCTCTCACCCATCAACACAAACTTATACATGAAACATTTTGAAACCAATGCCTTAGACAAAGCTAAACCCAAACCCAAACTCTGGCTTAGATATGTAGATGACACATTCGTAATTTGGCTACATGAAAAAGAAAAACTGGACAACTTCCTCACACACCTCAACAGCCTACACCTCAAAATGCAATTCACTATGGAAATAGATGCTAATAACCAATTTCCCTTTCTGGACATCCTAATCTACAAATACCCCAATAGCTCCCTAGGACATGCTATCTACCAGAAAAAAACACACAGCAACCGCTACCTAAACACATGATCCCATCACCACCCTACACAGATCAAGTCTGTAGCCAAGACCCTCATCTCCAGAACCAAACGCCTAGCTGACAAAGACCACCTGAAAACTGAATTACACACTCTCACAAACATATTAATCTCCAATAGATTCCAAAAAAAAAAACAATTACCAACCTAATCCAAAAGGAGACACCCCACAAGAACCGTGACACAGAACAGGACAATGACATCACCCTCCTCCCTTACATCAAAGGCACCACAGATAAAATCAGCAAAATTCTCCACAAACACAATATCAAGACAGCCTTCAACACTGACCAAAAACTAGACAACATCCTAAAAAAACCCAAAGACAAGATCCAGCTAGAAAACCAAGTTGTCTACGAAATACCATGCAAAATCTGCCCTGCAACTTACATAGGACAAACTAATAGAAGAATAAATGCATGCATTGCAGAACATAAGAATGCAGTAAGAAAACAACTTACAACTTCATCCCTCTACCAGCACTTTAAAGCTACAGGGCCTAAAATTGATTTTGAAGGAACCAAATTAATCTCCAAACAGCTCAACAAGAGAATAATCAGGGAAGCCATCGAAACAGAGAAACACCCCCACAACCTGAAGAAACATGACAATACCTCCCGCCTACCAGACATCTGGAAACCAGCACTGGCCAACAAGCCCTGAAAATACCTGAATACAACAAGAGCAGTGTGTGGGGGTGTGTATGGTTTCGTGTGTGTGTGTGTGTGTGTGTGTGTGTGTATGTGTGTAGGTCTTGGTTTATTCGGGTCTATTCCCGTGTACGATTAAAAGTATTCTGTCCCACCTCTACAGAATCTCACCAAGTTTCTTGCCAAACAACTTCAGCCGTACACAGAATCCATCACCTCAAACGTACAAAAGCCAAGATACTTTTAATCATACATGGGAAAAGACCCAAATAAACCAAGACCTACATACCTATACCTGTGAAAATCTATGAAAAGAAAGATAGATAGATAGATAGATAGATAGATAGATAGATAGATAGATATAGATATAGATATAGATATAGATATAGATATAGATATAGATATAGATATAGATATAGATATAGATATAGATATAGATATAGATATAGATATAGATATAGATATAGATATAGATATAGATGTAGGTCTTTGGTTGTTCGGGTTTGCATTCTGATTGGGGGGAGGTGTGTTCTGATTGGTAGGGGGCTTGGCTGTGCTCTGATTGGATGGGAGTTTGGCTGTGCTCTGATTGGCTGGGGGCATGTTATGTTTTGGTGGGGGCCTGGTTGTGCTCATGTTAGTCTGAGTTGCAGGGGGATTTGAGCTGGTGAGCTGCGTTACTGTTGTTTGGCTTCATGTTTGTGGTCGTACCACGTCTCCGTGGTGGGCATCAGTTTGCTTCATGTATGGATTGGAGGGGCTTAAAATGGCTAATAATGCAGCTGTGGTCTGGCTTCTGGTTTGTGGTCGGGCTTCTGGTTTGTGGTCATCATCGGTGTGGGTTTGGGCTTGTTTTTTGTGTGATAGTGACATCCGGTGTGGTTTTCGTGAGTGTGGGTCTGGTATCATTCTTTGTGTTAGGGACTCGTTTGTCAGTGAGGGCGGGTTTCCAAATGGCTGGTAGGCGGGAGGTATCATCTCGTTTATTCATGCTGTGTGGCTGTTTTTCTATCTCAATAGCTTCTCTGATTATTCTGTTGTTAAAGTGTCAATTTTGGCAATAGTTCTGGTCTTTTTAAAGTCTATATCATGTCCTGTGGCTTTGAGGTGGTGGACCAGGGAGGAAGTTAGTTCCTCCTTTCTGACTGAGTTTTTGTGTTCTTCAATGCGTGCCTTTATTCTTCTGTTGGTTTGTCCGATGTATGTGGTGGGGCAGGTGGGGCATGGGATTTCATATACTCCTTGATTTTCTAACTCTATTTTGTCTTTGGGGTTTCTTAGGATGGTGGATATTTTTCGGTTTGTGTCGAGTCCCTTCGGGGAGAGAGAGCGGGATATAAATAAAATTTATTATTATTATTATTATTATTATTATTATTATTATTATTGTTATTATTATTAGAATGCTGTCTTGATGTTGTGTTTGTGGAGGATCTTGCTGATTCTATCTGTGGTGCCTTTTATGTATGGGAGGAGGGCTTTGCCTTTTTTTTTTTGTTCACTGTCTTGGATTTTAGTGGGGTTTTCTTTTTGGATTAGGTTAGTGATCTTGTTTCTTTGGAATCCGTTGGATGTTAGTACGTTGGTGAGAGTGTGTAGTTCGGTTTTTAGGTGTTGTTCGTCAGCTAAGTGTTTTGTTCTGGAGATGAGTGTCTTGGCTACAGAGTTGATCTGTGCTGAGTGGTGGTGTGAGAGTGCGTGCAAATAGCGGTTTGTGTGTGTTTTCTTCTGGTAGATGGTGTGTCCTAGGGATCCATTGGATTTCTTATAGACTAAGACATCCAGGAAGGGGAGTTAGTTATTGGCTTCTGTTTCCATGGTGAACTGTATTTTGGGGTGTAGGCTGTTGAGATGTGTGATGAAGTTGTCCAGTTTATCATTCCCATGTGGCCAGATTATGAAGGTGTCGTCTACGTATCTGAGCCAGAGTTTGGGTTTGTGATCAGATTTTTCTAGAGCTTGGGTTTCAAAGTGTTCCATGTAGAGGTTTGCAATGACAGGTGAGAGGGGTGATCCCATGGATGCTCCTTCTATTTGTTTGTATTTTTGTCCGTCATAGATGAAGTATGCGTTGGATAGGCAGTGGTTAGTTAGATCTAGGATATGTTTGGGGGGGTTATATTTGTTTTGGATAGCTGTCAAGGCTTCTTTGATTGGTACTTGGGTGAAGAGGGATATTTATTTATTTATTTATTTATTTTTCATATTTATAACCCGCTCCCATCTCACCACATGACATCGAAGCTCACGAGTAGGTCGCTGGGCTGTAAGTTTTGTTTCTTTATGATCTCTATGAACTGGAATGAGTTTTTTACATGTGAGGTGATGGATTCTGCATAGGGCTGTAGTTGTTTGACGAGAAATTTGGCTAGGTTTTGTAGAGGTGAGCCTATGGAGCTGACTATGGGTCTGAGTGGGGTTCCTTCTTTGTGTATCTTAAAGTGTATTAGCCACTTTAAACCCCTCCAATCCATACATGAAGCAAACTGATGCCCACCACGGAGACGTGGCATGACCACAAATGCGAAGCCAAACAACAGTAGCGCAGCTCACCAGCTCAAATCCCCCTACAACTCAGACTAACATGAGCACAACCAGGCCCCCACCAAAACAGAACATGCCCTCAGCCAATCAGAGCACAGCCAAACTCCCATCCAATCAGAGCACAGGCAAGCCCCCTACCAATCAGAACACACCTCCACCCAATCAGAATGCAGCCAAGCTCCCACCCAATCAGGTCACACCCCCACTGGCAGTTAAAAAGAGGAAACGGCTGAGATCTCACATTGCTCCTGGAAGCACCAAGCCGGAAGCACCAGCCTAAAGATGATGAATGAGACTTCATTGAAACGTCGTGAAGATACTTCCAATTCTACGCGGGAGAAAACCTGAACAACCAAAGACCTACATACAAACACCCGCGAAAATAGATGATATAGATATAGATATAGATATAGATATAGATATAGATATAGATATAGATATAGATATAGATATAGATATAGATATAGATATAGATATAGATATAGATAGGAAGCCAAGTAGCCTCCATGTTTCCAGTATCTTTCTCCCCACTTGGAACTGATGGACATTTCTTCCAATATCTGAAAGGTGTATAGAGTGGCATTATTTGATGGACCTAATCAGGGATAGTTGATAGAGTTATAAAGGGAAAGATCTTGACTGATTTGGGAAGGCATCAGCTTCTGCATATCTAAGAAGCTTTCCTCTGTGGCCCATTCTCAATCTTGAAGATTCAATTGAGAACAATCTCTTTAATTTGCCTCCTATTTGGCAACTTAAACATTTTCTAAGTAAGCTGTTAACAGCCATCATTTTCCATCTGCAGTGTAACAAAGAAAGCATTTGTTCCAAAAGCTGTGATTTGTACAGTTTCTGCAACAAATACATTCCAATAAATACATTTTGAATCCCTGCTTCAAAAAAGCAGGAATTTAATAACTCAAACTCCTGGCCACTGTTCATTCTTCTTTATTCCATAGTTAAATTGAAGGGAACACTGAAATAGAATTAAGACAATGTCATTCTTCATCCTTTTCTTTGATCCATCTTTAATGCTGCTTTGTGGCAATAAGTGATTTGCAGTACATGAAAACCTGACTTTACACACTTTCCTATTTTAATGCAACATAGTAAGACAAACTAATGGTTGCTCAGTTTTAAAAACAGGATTCTAGCCCATTTCTCTCCTAATAGAGAAACATAATTCATAATCTTATTAATATTATGTAGAACTCCTGTTTGCTGTAGTATTTAAAGGCACTGGGCTACAAACTGGGAGAACATGAGCTCCATTCTCATCTTAGGCATGAAGTGAATTTGGGGCACTTATTCTCTCCCAGCCTAGAAAGAAATTATTTCTTCTAACCATTTTTGAATTTTTGTCCACAATTCTTTGGTTTTCGGACATGTCCACCACATACGATAGAAGGTCCCCTGTTGGTGGTTACATTTCCAACCATTTGGAGATCTATTTAGGAACATTTTGGCCAATCTCGCCAGGGTAAATGCCACCTATAAAACATTTTGTAGATGTTTTCCCTATAAGATGCTGACATTGTCAATTTATAATTTTCCCCCCATAATTTTTCCCAGTGCTCCAATTCAATATTGTACCCAAAGTTTTTAGCCCAAATTATCATTGTTTCCTTCATGGTTTCCTCCTCCATTTAGAATTTTAAGAGACAATTGTATGTTTTTGTAATCATTTTTTCTTCTGTTCCTGTTACTATTTTGTCCAATTCTTGTTGTTCATTTTGAAATCTGTACTGTTCTAAATCCTTTTTGTATCTTGTTTGAATTTGTAGGTACGGCCACAAGCCTAATTCAATTCCCTGTAATTTTAACTCCTGATTTGTTTTAAGTTTTGCCCATCCAATAACTCCTTATATGTCAATATCCTGTTCAAATCTATTGCATTGGGGTAGATAATTGCTTTGATAGTTGTTATCCATCTGGGAATTTTTGTGTAGAAGTTTCTTTTGATTTTCATCCATACTTGGCCCCTCTTACCTGATTGTCTCTGGAAATATTTATGAGCTTTACTCTTTCCCTCCCAGATAAAAGCATGCCAGCCCAGCTGTAAATCATGGCCCTCTATCGTCAATATTCTTTTATTTTGAAGTACTATCCATTCTTTGAGCCATGTTACAGCTGCTGCCTGATAGTAAAGCTCCCAGTCTGTGGGGCCAAATCCTCCTTTGATTTTATAGTCCTAAAGTAATTTTAATTTTATCCTAGCTTTTTTCCCCAGCCAAATAAATTTTAAAATTATTTTATTTCATTCCATGAAAAAGATATATTTTACAGATACAGTTTGGAATAGAAATAAAATTTTTGGTAGGATATTAATTTTTTTGGTCGCAATTCTTCCAATCAGTGATAATTGTAATTTAGCCCAATTTTCCAAGTCCTTTCATATTTGTTGTAATAATTTTGAATAATTGTCTTCTTTTATGGTAGAACATTTAGCCATTAGCCAGATTCCAAGATATTTTACCTTTTTAACAGAGTATTTCCAATACTCTCTAATTCTTCATTTTGCCTTTGTGTAAGATTTCTAGTAATTAGCTTTGTTTTATTTTTATTTATTTTTAAGCCTGCAACTTTACCAAATTCCTCTACTTCCTGAATTAATATTTCCCATGTTTCAAGAGGGTCTTCAATTATAAAAATCATATAATCCACGAATGCCTGTGTTTTGTATTCTTCTTTTTTAATTTTTAACTCTTTTATTCCCTCTTTTTCCCTAATCCGTGTTAGTAAAACCTCCAATGAGAGGATAAATAGAAGAGGAGATAGAAGAGGAGATAGTGGGCATCCTTGTCTGACCCCTTTATTTATTGTGACTTTATCTGTTAGATCTCCATTCACCATTATTTTAGCTGTTTGGTTTGAATATATTGCCTTAATCATTCTAATAAATTTTTCTCCAAATTTCTTAATAGCTAATTGTATAATAAGAAACTGCCAATTTAAATTATCAAAAGCTTTTTGCGCGTCTAATAAAAATGCTAATTGTTTCTCTGGATGTGCTTCATCGTATTCTACTACATTCATTATAATTCTTGTATTATTTCTTAATTGTCTCTTGGGTAGGAATCTGTTTTAATCCAAATGAATAATTTTATTTAATATTTTTAAAATCTTTCTGCAATGATCTTCATAAATATTTTATAGACAACATTTAGCAGCGAGGTTGGCCTATAGTTTTGGATCAATTGATTGTTTCTTCTTTTTGGAATTAATGTTTATGCCTTAGTCCATGAACTTGGCATTTTCGCTTGTTCTAATACTTCATTGTATACTTGTGACATGATTTCCTCAAAAGTTTTTTGAAATTTTTCATATATCTCCACAGGAATCCCATCTGGTCCTGATGCTTTATTATTTTTTGTTTCCTAATTGCCTCCTTCATCTCTGTTAAGAGTTATTTTCTCATTTAGCATTTCTCTTGTTTCCTCTGAAATACTTGGTAGATTTCTCTCTTGTAAATAATTTTGGAGTTCTTTTTCTGAGATGTTTTCCTGACTGTATAGAGCAGTGGTAGCCACCCTGGTCCCTACCCCCCACTAGTGGGCGTTTCATCTTTCATGGTGGGTAGTAGGGGTTTTGTCCGATACTGAAGCACTTTCCTTTTTCTAATTTAATTGACTTCCCTACTTTATAAATCACTATTACTGTGGAACCAGTGGGCCGTTAGAAAATGTTACTACTAACAAAGATATATGCGAGACCGCCTTCTGCCCCATACATCCCTTCGGCCGATCCGTTCCCACAGAGAGGGTCTTCTCAGGGTGCCGTCGGCTAGGCAATGCTGTCTGGCGACACCCAGGGGAAGAGCCTTCTCTGTGGCGGGCCCTGCCCTTTGGAACGACCTACCCCCTGAATTGCGCACCATCACCGACCTCCGCCTCTTCCGCCAGTGTCTAAAGACACATCTTTTCCAGCAAGCTGGCCTAGCCTAACCTCCCATGGGGACTATTTTAGAGAGTTTTAAATTGGGACTTTTAAAATTGGTTTTAGCATAGGATTAGATTAATTTAATATGTTTTTAAATTAGGTATTTATTGTTTATATGTTTTTTAAATTCCTGTGCGCTGCCCTGGGTCCTCTGTGGAAAAGGGCGGGATATAAATATAAATAAATAAATAAATAAAAGTGAATGGTAGGTATAAAAAGATTGACTACCCCGGTACAGAGTTTGAAAAAAGTTTTGGATTATACATTTTTTTTTCTGTCTTATGGAACAAATTCCCATGTTTGTCCTGTAATTGCTGTATTAGTTTTTTGGTTTTTTCTTTCTTCAATTTGTGGGCCAGCCATCTACCTGGTTTATTTGCTGTTTCAAAATAGTTTTGTTTCACCATTTTTATATTACGTATCATTTCTTCTTGAAGTGTTAAATTGATTTTATGTTTCGCCAAATCTCTCTCTTTGATTTCAGTATTTTGTAGTTCTTTCTGCAACACAGTCTCCAACTCTTTAAACTTCTCCTGCAATAGTGTTTGCTGTTTCCTTTTTTCCTTATTTCTCCTTGCCATAGATGCTATTATTATACCCCACACATAGGCTTTTGTGGTATCCCATAGGTTTTGTAGCGTTGTTTGATCTTTCTTGTTTTCCTTAAAGAAAATATCTAATTCCTTATCCATAATTTGTATATATGGTTTTTCTTTTACAGTTCTCTGATTTAGCATTCTATCTGAATTTTTTCCTTTGACCTTTCCATTTTACCATTAATGGATTGTGGTCTGCCCGTGTATTTGGTGAAATCTCCATATCTTCAATGTTATTGATCAATTCTTACCTCCAGATTCCTTCTACACATAAAGAAAATGGGGAAAAACCCCAATATTTTGTTGATTTTGAGTGAGTCAACATGTTGGCACAAAATATTGATTGTCATTTCAATTAATGAAAAATAATAAGAACATCATTGACATCAATATAATGTAAAATAAAACTTTTACTGGAATTAAAATTACATGAAGGCAATAAAGATTTGTGGTCAGATTAGGTTCAGTAGCAATCTGGGGAGTTAGGAACATTTGGAGATGAAAAGCCAAGTACCAGAATGAAAAGTGTAGAAAGGAAAGGAAATAATAATTGCTGGAAGCATTGAATATTATATTTTATATGAATCACCAAGTCAATTTTTATGTTTCTGCTCTTATTTGAAATTACATTCAAACCAGACCAATTGAGACAAGATCAATTCTTAAATAACAGTGGTGAAGGCTCAAAATATAAATGATTAGATTTAAAGACCTATGAAAAGGACTAGAGTATGCCAGTTCAAACAATGTAACCAAATCAGAGTTATTTATCTTTAATTATTTAATATTCATAATTGTACTATAATGATATTTATGAAAAGCAACCTATGGGAGGGAATATAATGAAGCACAGCTGATAGAATAATTATGCTAGCATGCCTAGGCATTGTGAGGAAGTGGAGTTCAATTCCTCCAGCATGCTGCTTTTGGAGGGGCTATTAAAACTGAACAGCGTACCTAAGACTTCCTTCCGGTGGACTTCCTTCTGGTTTCCCAGAGGCGATGGACAAGTCTTGGGACTCGTCCGCTGTTTTGTTCCTTCTACGGCCCCCAACGGGCAGGGAGTTCCTTCTAAAGGACTCCTGCTGTACGGTTGGCTTGCTGGGACTCTCCCCATCCTGACGGCGGTCGGGGGGGGTCCTTGTGTTCGACCCAGGCATGGGAGAACATGCTGCGGGGGGCTTGGTTCCCTTTGCCGATGGAGGATCGGAACATTTAATTGCTTTCGAGAGGGCTGAATCGCTGGAGTTGGAGGCAACACCAAGACTCCTGGCTATAAAGGGGATTGTGAGTGAACTTATTTTACTGCTTGCAACTTTTGCTTTGAAAGAAGATGGAGGGGGGAGTTTGTAAAAAAAAACCTTGGATTGGACTAAAAGCGGCGTTTTAACAATGCTCCTCAGGCTTGAGGAAGCGCATAAATCACCATCTGAATTTCTTTAAACGATAGTGAAAGTCTTTCCGGAATGACCGTTGGATACTTAGTATCGAAGTCTGGCTACAAAGAAACAATTTTTACTTGTAACTTCCCGGAGGCTTCCAGATGGGCGGGGGAAGATGGTGTTCCTTTGTTCTCAGGAGACATACTTTTCATGGAAAACTGCTGACATTCCCTTGTGCTCGGGACTGCCTTTCTCTCTTTATTAATGATTGCATGTAAATGATTAATTGGACCTTTCCCTGAAGTGTCTTCTTCTTTTTCTTTTTATTTGATTGTTTGAAGAAATTGGTTTCTCTCTGGACTCAAATTGGACAAAACTGTGACTTTGTGTATTGGAATTTGCTCATACCGTCTCACTGACTCCTCTTCAGCAGACGCCATCTTACTGACAAAGACTTAAATCTTTCATCATGGCTTCAAAGAAGCAGACGCATCAACCTAAAATCACCTCGATGTTACCTGAAAAATCAGATACGGATGCTAAATTAACAGCATTGGATGAAAAACTTGAGAACATCATGAAAGAAATTAAAGAAATGAGAAAGGACCATGTCAGTTCTAAATTGGAACTTTTGGAGGTACAGAAGAAATTAATGGAAAATATGCAAAAGACTGATGAGCTGGAGGTGGGGTTGGCTGGGACAAGGGGGGAGCTTAAAAGTATTAATAATGAAATAGGGGATTTAACTGGTCATATGTCTAGGATGGATTTTGAAAGGATGTCATATTTTTTAAGATTTCAGAATGTTCCTGAGACAAGCGGTGAAGATTTAACTGATTTAATGTGCACAATTTTAGCAGATTATGTACAAAAGCCTAAAGAAGATATTAGGGGGGACATAGATCTGATATATAGAATAAATTCAGCATATGCCAGGATAAATGAAGTACCCAGAGAGATCCATATTAAATTTGTAAGGAGGTCAACAAGGGAAAGGATCCTGAGGGCACAGAGAGTCAGTCCTTTAATTTACCAGCAGAAAGAGATTACTATCTTGAAGCAGATCCCGAAAAAGATTAGAGAGGTAAGAAGGAAGTATTCCTTCTTGTCTAAAAGATTATTTAAACAGGGGGTTTGGTTGAAGTGGGTGATGCCGGAGGGAATGTTGGTGTTCTGGGAGGGAAGAAGAGTAAGAATTAAAACAATTACAGAGTCGGAAGCCTTTCTTAAAAAACATTCCTCAATCCTGGAGGATGAAAATGGAGGAGCAGAGGGTGCCGCGGCCCCGCCCACTGGGGGCCAGGGAGAAGAAGATACAATTGCCAAAAGACTTAGATCTCAAAAGTGACTTTATTTTAGTATAGCTTAACTTTTGTTTGGATGTTTATACATTTATTTATTTATTTATTTTTCACATTTATAACCCACACCCATCTCACCATAAAGGGACTCGGGGCGGCGAACAGAGATTTAAAATCAATTATACATAAATACAAAATATTATTAAATAATAACGAAATTAAATCCATATCCTGCTTAACTTAAAATAAGTTTAAATTTAAAACCCAAATTACAGTTTTGATTTGTTATAAAATAATGGGTGTGGAGTAGATCATGCTAGGCCGGCCAGATGAAAATAAAAAGTTTTTAGGTGCCGGCGAAACAAGCGAAGGTCTGTGATGGAACGGAGGTCGGAAGGTAGGCCATTCCAGAGGGTAGGGCCCACCACAGAGAAGGCCCTTCCCCTGGGAGCCGCCAACCGACATTGTCCGGTCGACGGCACCCGGAGAAGACCCTCTCCCTGGGAGCGAGTCGGTCGAAGGGATGTATGGGGCAGAAGACGGTCTCGAAGGTAGCTAGGCCCCGTGCCATGGAGCACCTTGAATATGGTCATCAAAACCTTGTAACGCACCCGGTAGGTCACAGGTAGCCAGTGCAGCTCGCGCAGGAGTGGTGTTATGTGGGAATGTCTTGAGATTCCCATGATCACCCGCGCTGCCGCATTCTGGACCAACTGCAACCTCCGAGTGCATCTCAAGGGGAGCCCCATGTAGAGAGCGTTGCAGTAGTCCAGAGGAGAAGTCACGAGTGCTTGAGTGACTGTGCGAAGGGCATCCCGGTCCAGTAAGGGGCGCAATTGACGGACCAGGCAAACCTGGTAAAATGCCCCCCTGGCCACGGCCGCCACCTGATCCTCAAGGGACAACCGGGAATCCAGGAGGACTCCTAAATTGCGCACTCTATCCATGGGGGCCAAATTTTCATTCCCCATGGCCAGCGATGGTGTCAACTGGCTAAACCGGGAAGCCGGGAACCACAACCACTCGGTCTTGGACGGGTTGAGTTTGAGTTTGTTACTGCCCATCCAGATCCGTACTGCCTCTAAACACCGGGACATCACCTCAACGGCATCGTTGGGGTGGCTTGGGGTAGAGATGTACAACTGGGTATCATCAGCGTACAAATGGTATTCTACCCCAAAACCACGGATGATCTCACCCAGCGGCTTCATATACGTGTTGAATAGGAGTGGCGAGAGGACCGACCCCTGCAATACCCCATATGCGAGGGACTTAGAAGTCGACCTCTGCCCCCCCGTCAACACGTATTGCGACCGATCAGAGAGGAAGGAGGAGAACCACCGCAAAACGGTGCCACCCACCCCCAACCCCTCTAGTCAGTGCAAAAGGATACCATGGTCGATGGTATCAAAAGCCGCTGAGAGATCTAACAAGACCAGGATAGAGGAACAACCCCTATCCCGGGCCCTCCAGAGATCATCTACCAACGCGACCAATGCCGTCTCGGTGCTATGACCGGGCCGAAAGCCGGACTGGCGCGGGTCTAGATAATCAGTTTCCTCCAGGTGACGAGGAAACTGCTGTGCAACCACACTCTCTACAACCTTCGCAAGAAAGTGAAGGTTGGAGACCGGACGATTATTAGCCAATAATGCTGAGTCCAGGAAAGGCCTTTTGAGGAAGGGTCTCACCACCGCCTCTTTCAAGATGGTAGGTAAGGACCCTTCATGCAGAAAAGCGTTCACAATGGCCTGGAGCCAGCCTCATGTCTCCTCCCAGGATGCCAGGAGGGACAAGGGTCTAATAAACATGTGGTGGCCTTTAGTCTCCTCGCCAACCTGTCCATGTCCTTGGCAGTAACAAAGTCAAAGTCTTCCCATAAAATAGTCTCAAGGCCTGCATTGGATATTTCCACCGGACCACTATCTGTGGAGGGCAACTCGCTCCGAATCTGAGTGATTTTTATCCTGCAGATATTCTCCAAATTTCTCGGCTCGGCCCTGCAAGGAGGACTCTCGTGGCCTCTGTTGAAGGAGGGAGCGGGTCACCCCAAACAGGGCCGCCGGGCGGTTCTCTGCGGATGCGATGAGGGTGGCACAATACTTGCGTTTTGCCACCCTCATTGCCACTAAGTAAGTCCTCAAATGGGCTCTTACCAGTGTTCGATCAGATTCAGATCGAGAGGATCTCCACCTACTCTCTAGGCGTCTCTTGCGGCGTTTCATCTCCCTCAGCTCCTCAGAAAACCAAGGAGCCCGGGTGGAATGACGCCGCGTGAGAGGCTGCAAAGACGCGACGCGGTCTAAGGCCCCCGCGGCCGCACTATACCATGCTGCCACTAGGTCCTCAGCCGCGGCACGAGTCAAGGATACAGGTATTGGCCCAAGCTCCTTCTGGAACTTTTCATGGTCCATCAGGCGCCTGGGGCGGAACCATCTGGGTGTCTCTGGCTCTGCCTCCCCGCGGTGAAATGAGGCGATTGGAAAGTCCAGCCGAAGGAGATACATGATTGCTAGCATAGATTTTACAATGATATGTATGCATTTCTTTCCACTTTGTAGTACAACTGAAAATTATGTATTATCTATATTTTGTTATGAAGCCTTGGAGGGGGTCACCGACTTTTTTTCTCACACCATACCCTTACCCTATTTGTAAAAAAATTCAAAAACCCAATAAAACTTTTTCAATATAAAAAAACTGAACAGGGTACCTATCCTTAATATCAAATATTGACATTCAATGAAATATTGAACTATGATGTTACTGGGAACTATTGACATTCTCTTATTGTAGCAAAAATATTGGCTGCCTTTAGCTTGTTTTATAAGTATATGCTTTTCTTTCTGAACAGTGAAACATACAGAACAAGTTACAGCACCCAAGATTTTTAGAGTCCCTTTTACGAACTGGAAGAACTTAGAATTTTAATACAGGAAGCCAGACATGATTAAATAGGCATTAATGAAACCTGATGGAATGAAACTACCAAGTGCAATATAAGAATTGAAAAATGCAATTATTTAAAAAGATCTGTGACATTATATATGAAGAAAGGGAATAGCTCAGCTCTTATTTTCCTTTGGTCTTCTTCCCAAAAGGAAATTGCACCTAAAGAAAATAAGTAGCTGGAGGAAGAAATGACAAACTCAGATTAGTTAAGCGATATTAGGGACCATGTGCTACAATGAATGTTTAAGTCTCCAAAATCAAATGAATTACATCTGAGAGTCTTAAAGGAGATTGGTATATAATGTTGGAGCCCATTTCTGTGGCCTTTAAAAATCATAGAAGTCAGGCCTAATCAGAGGCATAGCGTGGGGGGTGCAGGGGGGGCCGGCCGCACCAGGCGCAACATCTGGGGGGGTGCGCTCGGGCAGCCCCCTGCCCAATCCAAAAAGCCCCCTAGATGGCATCTCTTGGGCGACATGAATAATACATTTAAACACTTCAAAACCCGCGTTTGATCCCCGGCGCGGCTCAACGGATGGTGCTGGGCTCGGAGCTGTCAGAGCTTCTTTTGCAACAGTTTTGGCTTTTGGGGGCGGGGGGGGGGGACAATGAAAAGCAAAACGCAAAAAAATCCAAATTGTTGCAAGGAGCGCCTTTCCTTTCCTTCCCGACGCAGCGAGCATGCCAAAGCTATGGGAGAGTGGGGAGAAGGAGGGAGGGAAAAGAGGAGGAGGAGGAGGAGGCGGCACGGGGAGGGGGGGAAGAGGAGGTGGGTGCCCGTTGGCAAAGAGAGAGAGAGAGAGAAAGAGAAAGAAGAAGAAAGAGAGGAAAGAAGAGATAAATTGGGGAGGGGGAGGCAGAAGGAAGTTTCTCCGCTGTTTCAAAGCGCAAATCTTTCCCCCTCGATTTGGATGGGCTCCCTTCCCCAAGTGGGAGGGAATGAGGAGGGGCTGGGAAGGCAGACTTTCCTTCCAACTGGTGCTTTCTGGAAGAGGGGGAGGAGGAGGACGGAAGAATGTGGAGAGGAAGTGCGGAGAGAAGAGGAAGGAGGGAGGGGAAGAGAGAGAGAGGAGGGGGAGAAGAAGAGGGAGGAGGAGGAGGAAGAAGTGGAAGGAAAAGCGGAAAGAGGGAAGAATGTGGAGAGAATGCCAAGAGAGGAAGACGAAGGGAGGAGGAGAGGAAGAGTTGGAAGGGAAAAAATGGAGGAGGAAGGAATGCAGACAGAGAGCGCCAAGAAGAAAGAAGAAGAGGGGTGGAGGCAGAGAATGAAGGAGGAAGAGTAAGAAGAAAAAATGAAGAAAAGGAGAGCCACCAAGAGGAAGAGGAGGAAAAAGTAGGGACAAGGAAGAAGAGGATGATGATGAAGAAGAAAAGCAAGAGGAAGGAAGAGTGAAGAAAGAATGGAGAGAAAGACAAACCACTCAGGGGCTACAAGAACATCGATTTACCTATTTTTATTTTACGGATGTATTTGTGTTCCACTTTAATAACTCCAGGCACTAAAACAGACTTGCAAGCCCTTCCTCTTTTTCCCTCTAACAACCCTGTGAGGTGGGCTAGGAGAGAATTAAATCCCCATGTTCAACAACCGTCGGTCGCTAATGTTGAGCAGGGGACTCTGCAATCCTCATACATGCAGACAGTTGCCCAGCTCCCAAATTTTGATCGGATTCAAAGCGTAAAAGCAGTGAGATACCAAATAGGTGGATTTTATGATGCTTTTTTCGAAATATCAGAAATTTCCGAAGATCAACAAATTAACAGTGAGGCAGAATCTCTTGGAAATGCAATGAAAGACTATAAATTTTTAGTATCACTGGTTTTTTGGTACAATTTACTGTTCCAAGTCAATTATGTAAGCAAGGAACTTCAAAGTAAATCTGTAGAAGTATCCATTGCACTTTCTTCATTTGAAAAACTTTTAAAATGGTTAAGCGACTACAGAAATACTGGATTCAAACAAGTTTTAGTTCAAGCAAAAATTCTTGCACAAGATTTGGAAATATCTACAGAATTTCGAAATAAAAGGCTTCGGAAAAGAAAGAAACATTTCAATTATGAAGGCGATGATGAACCTATTGTAGATCCGATAAACGCATACAAGATATCTTTTTTAAATTTTGTTTTAGATAAAGCTACAGAATCACTAAAAGATCGTTTTGAATAATTCAAAAATCATAATGACTTATTTGGGTTTCTGGGAAAATTTCAAAATATGGAAAAAGAAGCACTTCAAAAACATGCAGCTAAATTAGAAATTTCTCTAACAGATTCTAGGTTCACAGAAAATGATGCACCAATAGTGAAGGAAACTAATATAGATAGAAAAATGTTAGTTGAAGAAATGGAAGCTTTAAAATCTATCCTTCCATCAGAATTTTTTGAAAATCCATTTAAAATGTTCAAATTTTTATCGGAAAATGACAGAACAATGGCATTTCCAAACTTGTTTATTGCTCTCCGAATATATTTAACAATTCCAGTGAGCGTTGCTTCTGGAGAGAGATCATTTTCCAGGCTAAAACTAATAAAAAACTATCTGAGATCGACAATGACTCAGGATAGATTAAATAGTTTAGCAATTATGTCGATTGAAAGTGAAGAAGCAAGGAAATTGGATTTTCAAACTATTTTAGAAGAATTTACAGAACAAAAACTTAGAAATATGTAAATTCATATATTCATATTCAATGATGTAAATTTATATTCAATAAAATGTAATTGTTTTTGTATTTTGCATATTTTTATTTTTTAATGTATGTAGAAGTTTACCTATCTTATGATCCATGATATTTGATTTATATATATATTGAATTTGCATTTTATTTAAATATTTAATATATAGAGGGCCCCGCAAAAAAAATCCAATCGGGCCCCGCACTTATTGGATCCGGGCCTGCACATACACACACAAACACACACACACACGCAGAGTGACAGATGGGTGGAGGGAGGAGAGAGAGACAGATAGAGAGAGAGAGAGACAAAAAAAAGAGAGAAAGAAAAATAGAAAGAAAAACAAAGTGGGAGGGAGAGTAAGAAAGAACTTATGACCACAATTGAGCCCAAAATTTTGGTTGCTAAGCAGCACCGTCATTAAATGAGTTTCACCACATTTTCCAAGTTGGCCACGCCCACCCAGTCACATGACCGCTTAGCCACTCCCATAGAACAGGCCACACCTTTTGGCTCTCAAAAGAAATTTCAGTCGTGGTACTGTTGATATTTGGCTCTCTTGACTAATAAGTTTGTCCACCACTGCTTTAACTAGTGGAAGAGACTCGAGTGCTAAAATCCACGGGTTAGGGGGCGCAAATTACTTGCCTTGCCCCGGGTGCTGACAACCCACGCTACGCCACTGGGCCTAACTATAGACCAGGGGTGTCAAACTCACATCATCACATGATGTATTGGGACTTCCCCCCCCCCCTTTACTAAACTGGGTGTGGCCAGCACATAATGCATCCGGCCTATGGGCCAGGAGTTCGACAGCCCCTGCTATAGAGGGACAAAGAAAGGAAAATGTCTGTCTTCAAAAGAGTATGCGATTTAGGTAATCTCCATCAGATATTAATACCAAGCAAAATTTTGAACAGATTACTAAGCAGTTGACTTGAGTATTTAGAAAATAGAATCAACCATAGAAACCTAGTAGACAAATGAACCTTGACTTAAGCCAAGTATTTGTGAAATATCCCATGGAATTCTGCTAGAGAAGACAGCACACTATATGCCAATTTTGTTTAATAATCATCTTCAATCAGAATATTCCAGTGGTTAAGCTGGAAGGAAGCATTGAATAGTATACCACATGATCATGTTTTAATTCTTGTGCTGCTCAGCATATGTATAAAAGAATAAGGGAATATTGTTACATTTGCAGGCATTACAAAAGCAGATGAGATAGCAAACATCCTAGAAAACATTCACAATTCATAAGGATTTTGACACGTTGGAAAAATGAATAGAAATAAGCAAAGTTAATTTCACCCATGAATACATGCCAAATCCTACATTTCAGTAGGAAAATTTAAGGCATCAATGTAGAATAGGGAAACCATACTGGGTGACAAATTTATGGAATCTGCATATATTAGTAGGTCATCCGGTAAATGTTTAGATTTATTTGTTCAATTTCTATAAATGCTCAGACAAGCTGCTTAATAAAAGCTAGTTGTATCAAGAGAAGTATAGTATCAAGCAGTTATCATTCCTCTCTATTCTATTTTTCTCAGGCCTTATTTAGAAAAATGTGTCCAATTTGGGATATCATATTTTAAAAAGAATTTGAAAATTTAGAATATGTCTAGTAGAGAACAACTAAAATGAGTGACCTAGTAAATATCTATGAGAAGCAACTGGAAGCCCTATATTTAGTCTAGAGAAGAATGACTGTGGGAAGACATGATGGCTGTCTTCAAGTATATGAATAATTGTCATATAGAAGGCAAAACAATTGTTCAGAGCTATTCTAGAAGACAAGGCAAAAAATGGATTTAAATTACAAGTACATTTCAATTGAACATCAGAATTTTTTTTCTAATGGCAAAGGCTGTTCAAGAATGGAATAGACTACCTCAGAAAATGATGGACTCACCATCACAGGAGATATTTAAGCTATTGGCTGGGATAGTGTAGTAGTAGAATCCTGAGCTGGTGTGTGGATGTGAGGGTGGATGTGTATATGTGTGTATTAAATGTTTACCAACCTTTTCGTTTCATGAAACATCTGTCAAGATGTTTTATTATTAATTATCAATATTTTATTCTAAACTTTGCAGCTATTGTACAACAGTCTGCTTATACAGGTAATTGGAGTAAACATCATATGTTTCCTAAACATTTTAATGTCTCTATAATAATCCGTAAGTATTGAGACATCATTTGATATATGGATTTTTCTAGATAATTTTGAATAATTATCTTCTCTGTGTTCATGATAAATGGAAATATTTCAAACACAAGGTTGAAAGTGGCATGCAAATAAAGTATAAAATAATATAATAAATTGATAGTATTGTTATAAACAGATGGATAAAAATCCTAATGAGTTTTTAGGAAAAGATTATTTGAAATGAATATTACTTCAAGACTGATGTATTTACTTATAGGAATATCCTTGATAATACTGTGATGGTTTTTCAAATAGATTAATAAGTAGTCTAAAGCGTTATGTGGGAAATACTGATTTCCTAATTTCCTTTATTTAAATTTCAAGGGTCATATGATGATAGAGATTTCAAGTTTTCTCATTTTCTTTTTCATCATTGGACATACAGTATATCTTTACTTTTGTTTCCCCATGGAATCCAAGTGGTATAGTCCAAAATACATTATGGACATAATAAGAATGTTATTATGTGAAACCTCTGAGATCATTGTAGATTCACTCAAGATTCTACTATACTTCCAGCATATTCCAGTCGCAAGGCCTATTTGGAAAAACTTTGGGATGGAAGTATAATTTTTACTTTTATTTATATGATAAATGTTAGGATAATCCCATTCAGAAAACTGCATACAGATCTTTTATCATTCTTTTTTTAATTTATTTAAGTTTATTGGCTAATGGATATTAATCATTTAGCTTGGCTAATTTTAATCGCTCAAATTACTGCAAAAGGAATTGACATTTTCTAAAACTGCAAAATAGCCAAACATTCAATTAAATATTTAGGGGGTTTCACAATTAATCCAATTACTGAGTTTCTGTTGCTCTGAAATACATGATTCTAATACATCATTGGGGGGGGGGGGGTGTTTCAATAGACCACACAAAAGAATGGTGATGGTTCATATTAATTATTTGCAAGAACTTTGAACTGAAAACTTAGAAAGCTACATATTAACAGTTCTATGAAAATTAAAAAATATTAAATACATTTCTTACAATATTAAATTGAGATATATTCAACCAAACAAATCATGCTTAGTGGATATGCCATATGATGTTTAAAAGGTTAACTTTGTTATGTTGAGTCTAAAATGATAGAAAGTACACAATGGGATCAGATTTTCTTTTTCCATAGTCCTCCTTTCAAAAGCATTGTGGGTAAAAAGAAAAGACAATTATTTATGCATACTTTGGTGATGCATACATTTTACAAATGCTAATGCAAACTAAGTCCTTTCATTTCTTTATAATTAAACCGGACCAAAGCTGCTGGGGGTGAGGAATGCAGCTAGATTATGATAAAATATAAATTCTGATTTCACATATATGAAGCTGCTGGGTGAGATCATCCGTGGTTTTGGGGTAGAATACCATCTGTACGCTGACGACACCCAGCTGTACATATCTCCCCCAAACTACCCCAACGATGCCGTCGAAGTGATGTCCCGGTGTCTGGAAGCCATACGGATCTGGATGGGAAGAAACAGACTCAAGCTCAACCCGTCCAAGACCGAGTGGCTGTAGTTTCTGGCGCCCCAGTTCAACCAGTTGATTCCATCACTGGCCATTGGGGGTGAACATCTAGCCCCCGTGGATCGGGCACACAACTTGGGCGTCCTCCTGGATACCCGGCTGTCCATGGAAGATCAAGTGACGGCCGTGGCTAGGGGGGCATTTTACCAGGTTCGCCTGGTACACCAGTTGCATCCTCTATTGGACCGGGAGGCCCTCGCACAGTCACTCATGCATCCCATCTGGACTACTGTAATGCTCTCTACATGGGGCTCCCCTTGAGGTGCACCCGAAGACTACAACTAGTTCAGAATGCAGCCGCGCGGGCAATATTGGGTACCTCTAGGTATTCCCACCTAACACCGCTCCTGCGCGAGCTTCACTGGCTGCCTGTGGTCTTTCCGGTGCGCTTCAAGGTGCTGGTTACCATCTTCAAAGCGCTCCATGGCATGGGACCTAGTTATCTGCGGGATCGCATCCTACCCCACACATCCCTTCGGCCGATTCGCTCCCACAGAGAGGGACTTCTCCGGGTGCTGTCCACTAGGCAATGCCAGCGGGTGACGCCCAGGGGAAGGGCCTTCTCTGTGGCGGGCCCTACCCTCTGGAATGACCTACCCCCCCGAAGTTAGAACTATTCCGGACCTCTGCTCCTTCCGTCAGCAACTAAAAACCTACTTTTTCCAACAGGCCAGCCTGGCCTAACCTACCATGCCTAGCCTTAGTTTTAGCAGAGAAATTTGTACATTGGGTTTTATGGATTAGTTTTAATGGGGTAGATTTTAGCACAGGGTGTTAATTTAATATAGTTTTCAGTATTTATGTATTTATTATTGTGTTTTTATATTTCCTGTGCACCGCCCCGAGTCCCTTCGGGGAGAGGGGGCGGTTAATAAGTCGAATAAATTGAATTGAATTGAATTGAATTGAATATCCACTAATGAAAATAGCTGTACAACACACACATATTTAAAGCTAGCAGAAAATATCCCTACAATATCTATTGAAAAGGGAATGGTGCTTTGGTCTTTCCCCCAAATATTAAACCTACATTGGCTTATATGAAGGGCTGAAAAAAATGAACTAATTTGATTACTTCTGCAATAGCTTGATTTTTTTTTTAAATTACAAACTGCTGGAGGATTTTTGTTTATATTTAATAAACTACATTTGAAATCCAGAACAAAACTAAAATGTTTTCATATAAAATTAATCAGCAATCTAGACATATAGTAAGAAAAGTGGGTGAGCAAATATTTACTATTAGCTGAAATTTAGATGCATTTAAGTGATTATTATAAATTGTCTGACAGAAAATTCAATTTAAATTTAGTTTTTTGTGAGCTACGCTGGCTGGGGGATTCTGGGAGTTGAAGTCCACCCGTCTTAAAAGAGCCAACTTTGCAGACCCCTGGCCTAGCTGGTATGGCCCATAGTCCAGGTCTCCTGGCTGCCCCTCGCTGGGTCCACCGGTCTGCTGGTCTGTTGGTCTGCGGGCCTCTGATGTCTCCACTCTCGCAGGCCGCCAGACGGAGGCCTCCGATGATTCTGGCCTCCGACGCTCAAACGAGGATGTTTCCGGCCCCAAGACCCCTCGATGGGGCCTCCGATGCCTTCGGCCTCCTGCTGGCGCCCTCACCTCTTCCGGCACCGGCCTCTGCTGGTCTTGGCCCTTTGGTGCCGGTGACTCCGCTCAGCGTCTCCGGTCGGCGCCTCCCGGCCTATCTGGCCTTCCAGGCCCTCAGCATCCTCAGCGTCCCAGCCTGACGTCTCTCCATAGACGCCCATGCCACTCGCCGACAAGCCACCACGAGGCCACAAGGACCCCTGCGGAGCGACAGGGCAGCAAGCTTGCTGGGCCTGGCCTCAATAAATAAAATTGGGCCAGGCAGTGTCCTTTTTGGCCCAAAAGGCCCCTGCGATCCGCATCGTACTCACAGGCGCGCCGCCATCTTCGCACATGCGCAGATCGACTTGATATTGAAATGGTATTTATCAATTCATATTTAATGAATGTCACCTGGGATTTTGTTCCAAAGATATTCCCCTTTTTTAATATTAATATAAAGATAGAAGTAAAGCATTCCTCTTCCAGTCATTTCTGACTCTAGGGGATCATACTCATTTCCCTTGCTTGGCCGAGGGAGCCAGTGTTATCTGAAGATATTTTTGAGGGCATGACTATAAGCTGAGACATAGAATACTATAACCTTCCTACTGAAATTGTACCTATTTTTCTATTCACATTTGCATGCTTAGCAAATGTAAGTAGCAAAATTGCTAGGTTGACAGGAACTGGGGCGAGTAACTAGAACTCATCCCATTTTGCAGCACTCAGGTCTTGAATTCAAATCTTGAACCCAGGCTATCAGTTTTCCAGTTGACAAGCTCAGCATCTTTACCACTGAACCA
This sequence comes from Rhabdophis nuchalis, assembly GCA_039707465.1. Classification (NCBI taxonomy): domain Eukaryota; kingdom Metazoa; phylum Chordata; class Lepidosauria; order Squamata; family Natricidae; genus Rhabdophis; species Rhabdophis nuchalis. The sequence goes on along the minus strand of CM077647.1, from coordinate 110,468,987 downwards.
CCGCACCCCTTAGTATTGGTATATGAAAATACAATTCAGAAAGTCACCGTCAAAATTCAAATTATTTTTCACTCAGAAGATATGTTTGAAAAATATAAAAATGTAAAATGTCATGAAAAAAGTCAATCACCCTTCTATAATTTTAACCAACTTTTTATAACCTAGGAATATTCAAAAAGGAATACTGAAAAAAAATTCCTAAGAGGGAATCTGTTTCGTATCAGGATTCTGACTTCATAAGCAAGGTTGTAAAATTATTTTCTGCCATCATTGTGATATATCAGAGCTTACATTGTGAAACATATAATACAAAAGCAGCAGAAGAAAATACAGTTGGCTCTTTAATTATACCCCCTCTGGTGTGTGCGCAGAAGAGAGGAAGAAAGAAAAAGAATGGAAACAGATTCATCAATGAAACCGCCACATCGAAACCTCAGTCTAGGGTGGGAGGGATGCAGAAAATTCCCCCATCAATGCAATCAATGCTTGTGCCCTCTGCAATGATCCCCCATTATATGCTTCGCCCTCATGTTTGTTTCAGCACCATAGACAGCGAGAAGGGAGGGGAGGCAGAGACAGATAGAGACAGCGCTAGTGAGAAGCCAGCGTTAAAGCCATCAGCACAGCTAGGCAAAGAAGGGGAAAAGTTGAAGTACAGCGAACAACACCAGGCTCTCATCTCCCTCCCTAATTTTTCAAGCTGGCACAGTGTTTAGAGAGGGCACTCATCAAGCAGTGTTTAGCAGCAGGGGCTGATTAAACTGCCAAGTCGCAGCAACGAAAGGTGCTCTGAAGAATCCTTTTCCAAATTCAAGGAAGACTGGATCTGGACATCTGGCATCTGAGCAATTAATCTCTCTCTGTTTGTTTGTCTTTCTGTCTCTTTTTTCCTCTCCCTCTTTTTACCAGATCCTTCTGAAGCTGGTCTTCCCCTTTCCAGTTTTCCCAGAACACTGGCAGTGTTACAATTGGGGCTCTGGTGTCCAATCCCATTTTAAAATTTTCTTTGCCCTTCCTTTTCTTTTGTGATTGTGTGGCTCTCTGGCATTACCTGATGTGACTTTCTGATTCCCTCTCGCTTTGGAATCATGGGCATCTTTTGGCCTTCTGTTGGATTCCATGTCTTCACAGTATTGTACATCCAGCAAGGACTTTCTTCTCCAGGTAAGAGCCACCATTTATCAAGACTGGGGATCTGGTAGAGAGAAAAAGAATATTGGGGGGGGGGGGATATTGAAGTAAGCACTCCACCTATCTCCTTGTTTAAATCTTATTTTAAAAGCTCATTAAAAGGGGGTGAATATGTTCATCAGAAGTGAGTACAATATAAATATGTGCATTCCATTTCCAGACATAAAGATAGCACATAAATCTTATATATGTGCATTGCTGTGCAGATCTGAGCAGTGCTTTCATTTAAAAAGAATTGTTGGTTTGTTTTCTACGCAAAGATGTTATATATGTAATTTTCCAAACCTTCTGTTCAGAATTCAGGATCCTGGAGCATGTGGGAAAGTGAATTTGTTTTTCTGCTTTAAATAGTATAGTCCTTTTAAAACATCAATCTTTCCTCTATCCCCTCCTTCTCTTCTGTTTTCCCCTATAATCCTATATTCATGTTCTCAAACCTTGGTTTCTGTGTGTATTTCTACAAAGACCACTCCGTTTTCTGGCCCAAACCAGAATAACAAAGGCACCATCTGCATTCTAAGTAGCCCCTGCTCTGCAGAATCCATCCAGTTGTTTAAGACTTAAAGGCTGCAGTGTAGATTTCAGTACCATGGAGATAAATTGTATCAGGATATTCCTCCAAATACCAGACAATCGAAAATGCTCTTAGCAATTTTTAGCTTGTTTATTTGTTACACATTAGACGGAGATGGGGCAGGAGTGAGGAATAGCAGCCAGCAAAAATATGATTATTTTTTTTACAAGCAATGAGTTTCTATACTACCGAATGATTGGGAGGGAGATAGTGTGGGAGACTGTGTTTTCAAAGGAAAGAAAGGCAGGGGGGGAGGGGAGAGAGAGAGAGAGAGAGAGAGAGAGAGAGAGAGAGAGAGAGAGAGAGAGAGAGAGAGAGAGAGAGAGAGAGAGAGAGAGAGAGAGAGAGAGAGAGAGAGAGACCCATGGCTGTTTGCAATTTAACTATTTTAAAAAGTGAAGAGCAATCAAGAATTTTCTCCAATGACACAGCAGTGAGATATAATCTAGCACATATGTGTAAGTTATTATGGAAGATTTTTCAACATGTCCACTGTGAATCTGTAATATCACAGGACTGAAGTGGTCAAACTGGTGCTTACTGTCTGAAAATTGAAAGCAAGATGTGTGATGGCTTAATTGAACATTACTTTACCAGCATTCCTGTGGGAAAATACAGTAATGGGCCTATGACAATTTTTCTCTGACATATGTATTAAGAAACATGTTCTTTATTTTGTGTTTTTCAAAGAGATAACCATACTGGAATGCTAGGACTGAACTAATGAAGCAAAGTATTTTGAGTGTTTGAATCTTCTAAACTAAAATATTATCTACTTTTTATTTAGTGTGGTATTTCAAACAAAATTGAGAATGATATTAAGTAGGATCCAACCACAGGATTTTTTAAATAACAAATTAATGTCTTAACACACTTTAAAAAAAATAGAAAAGAAAGAATCATACTATTCTGATAATTACTTAATCCTTAATAGGTAAATATGTGAAAAAGAAAGTTTTGGATTGCTTGATACATTTCACTAATCCCTAAGGAAAAATATTGAAATATTACCCTCCATACAATATTTGCACTTCATTATATGTGATTATGCAAATATTTCTATAGTTAGGTTTTCCATTTGCCCATCGATAGCAGTGGTTCTTAGACAAATATAGAACAAGAAAAATAAAAGTGATTATTAATACTTCAGAGGAGGACATAGAACAAAAAAGTACAAGAAGAAGAAGAAAGAAAATTGGGAAAGACAGTACTGCAATGCTAAGTGTGCTTATTCGGGTTTAAGTCCTATTCAATCAACTAATTGGGTACATGCACAATCTCCTGCATGATCACTTATAAATATGATCTTGGTGAATGCAGTGCAATTTATTCCCATGTAAATCTGTATAAGACCACATTCCCCAAAAGGAAAACCATGGAAATAAATAGAAAGGGGAAGTAAAGACAGAAAAACAGAAAGAATCCTAATGAAACCTGCTTTTCTTTTCCAGCCAAATTTACTGAATTCCCTCAGAATATTACAGCCACTGAGGGGCAGAATGTGGAGATGTCTTGTGCGTTCCAGAGTGGCTCTGCCTCAGTGTACCTGGAAATCCAGTGGTGGTTTCTGAAGGCAACTGAGGAACGAGAAGCTGGAGCTGAGGTGATGGATGCTCAGGTACAAGCAGCTAGAAAGTGAACATTCAGGGGACATTTCTGGTTTCCCCCAGAAATGTAATATACTCACTTACTAGGAGAAGTAAAAAAATCTCTGAGCAAGAGGTAAACCCAAGGAATAGAATTCTTGCTTTTTATTTCATTGCTAACAGGCTTTAAAAGACCTATTATTTCTAAGCATGAGTAAAAGATGTAGACTCTTAAAGGAGTTAAATTTGATCAATACAAAGCATATAGTTTTAGAAAGAACTTAATAGATTCTGTGTCAGTTTTATTTCTTATGTTGAGACAGAGTGGAAAATACATGTTTTCATCTTTCAGATTTGATATACTCCTCTCTGTCTTTGTTATATCCAGACAGTTTCAGAATTCATTAATATCATCAAAGTAAGAGGTAGCTAATCAAATTATCTAGCTAACTACAGGTAGTTCTCAACTTATGACTGCAACTGAGCCCAAAATTTCAATTGTTAAATGAGACATTTGTTAAGTGAATTTTGCCCCATTTGATGACCTTTCTAATCACAGTTATGTGAATCACATAACCAAGCTAGTAACTTGGTTGTTAAGTGAATCAGGCTTACCCATTGTCTTTGCTTGTCAAAAGTTTGCAAAAGGAGATCACATGAACTTGGGACACAGCAATGCTCATAAATATGAACCAGTTGTCAAGTATCTGAATTTTCATCGCATGATCATGTGGATAATACAAAGGTCATAATTGTGAAAAATGGTCATAAGTCACCCTTTTCAGTGTCATTGTAAGGTCCTGCCTCTACTCCCCAAATCAAATCAAGAAAGTATGGACTCTTGAAACAGCAGCATTTCAAAAAGAACCTTTTATTGAAAGGAAGTGATTGCAAGACAAAAGCAAATCAGGCTCTAAGGTCCCCTTAGGCAATTCTGTTAGGATAAAGGAGTTAGTAAATGCTCACCTCAGTCTGATGTTTAATGAACCAATGCACAGGTGTGAGGATGTTGTGAAGAAGGATATCCTGGGAAGGAGATAAGGGACTGTTCCCAGGCACTTCTCTCTGGAGGTTTCAGAACTGAGAAAAACAGATGGCTCTCCCCTTTTACACAGTCACCAATGGTGAATCAAAGCACAGGGCAAATAGGTATCAGAGCTAGAGTTATAAACTAAGGGGTTGCAGGATGTGTAGGAAAACAGGAAGAGGGTAATAAGTGAATAAATGATCCAAGCCCCACTCCCCACAGAAATGGCACTATCATGATAGGGATCTGACAGTCATTATAACTTTGAACAGTCACTAAATGGACTGTTTTAAACTACCCTCCCTAGAAAAATGAGGCATCCACCTATAAAGAAAGCCCAAGAGAAACAACATAATTAGTTATTTGATTTGTCAGGGTACTGCAAGTGGAACTTTTTCATGATTTTTTTAGCTACCCATTCATTCTGGGAGGGGAGTAAATGCTTCCAGGATACTAGATATTGTGTGGAGCTGTGGTCTGTGCATGAGTCTAGGATTTCCTTAATCTCAAAGTGTTGTTCTCTTTCAATTTTGATAGGGACTGGAAGAATGCCTGCAGGTGGCCTTAGGGGAGAGGTGATTTCTGGCTTCAGCAGACTGCAGTGAAACACTGGGTGGACTTGCCTAAGTGTTTTGGGGGAAGAGTAATTCCACTGTCACTGTGTTAATGATCCTATGCTGAAGGCTCGGCTACGGTTTATAAGAGTCCCAGGGTTTTTTCCTGCCTCCTTTTTGCTCCTGCTCAAACAGGGCAACTGGCAATGTAGCTTTCTATGTCCTTCTTGAGAAATGGCCACCAGAACTGTCTTTGAATAAGGTGCAAGGTTTTCATGAAGCCAAAATGGCCAGCCAGTTTGGAATCGTGGTATATTTTCATGAGGGGTAACTTCTGGCTAGCTGAACATATAATTTACCCCCCAACCAAGTCAAGTCATCTCTAAGTAAACAGGTATTTTTATTTGCTTGGAACCATTCATCATTTAGTAGGACGTTTGAATACCTATATGAATGGCATTGATGGTGGCACGCGGAACCATTTCTTAGGGCACGCGAGGCATTGCCCTTTCAGCACTAGTGTGCATGTGTGCACTGGCCAGCTGATTTAGGCCTTCTTTTGAGGCCGTTTTTCACCCTCTGGCGGCTTCAGGGAAGCTCCTGAAGTCTCTGGAGGTGGGGAGGGGAGGCTGTTTTCACCCTCCCCAGGCTCCTAGAAAGCCTCTGGAGCCTGAGGAGGGCAAAAAAGCGCACCAAAAGCAGGGGAACGCACATAGCATTATGGGTGTGGCATGCCCACACATGACCCCCCCTGCGCTCCCCCCGCTTTTGGCACGTGAGCCAAAAAAAGGTTAGCCATCACTGGCCTATATGGTGGCATTGTCCACTAGGGGGTCTTTTTTAGTTTGTGCCATGGTTATCACCTTGGCTACCAGCTGGGATGCTGGGAGACGGGGTTTGATCACCTTGGGCTTTTGACTATTATACTGTGCTTTTCTAGACAATGCATCTGCTAGAAAATGTATTTCCCCAGGAAAATATTTGAGGCTGAAGTCGAAACATTTAAAATATTGAGCCCAGCAAACTTGTTTTGGGGAGTGTCCAAGGGGTCTTAAGAGCTTCCAGATTCTTATGATCAGTCCACACTTTGAAGGGAATTTTGTTCCCCTCTATAAAATGTCTCCAGGTAAGGAGAACCCACTGCACTGCATATGCTCTTTCTCCCAGGTAGCCCATCTCTGTTCAGTATTCGTTAGTTTTTTAGAGGTGTACACGCAGGGTTGTAGTTGGCCCTGTTTTTTTCTTGGAGTATGACTGCCTCAACAGCCACATTGCTGGCATCTTCCTGTATGACAAAAGGTTTTTCTTGGTCTGTGTGCTTCAAAATTGGCTCAGCAGAAATAATTGTTTCAATTTCTCAAATGCTGCCTGGCATTCCATGGTCCATTTTAACGGTTTCCTCAGCTTTGGCTTGTCTCCCCCTTTTGTTTTCAAAAGATTAGTGATGGGGAGTGCAATTTGTGCAAAAACTGGCATAAATTGTCAACTCTGCAGTTGCTTGTGTGTGCAGAGTGGGGCCCAATCAATCACTGCTAGTACTTTCCCCGGGTCCATCTCCACGCCCTTGTGGGATATCTGGTATCCCAGATAGTCTATTTTATCCTTGTGGAAATCACATTTATGAAGTTTTGGCCAAAGCTTAGTGGTGCAGAGCTTGTTTAGGACTGCCCGGACAAGTTTTACGTGTTTCATTTTTGTTTTGATGTATATTGAAATATCATCTAAATACACCAGAACCCCTTTGTATAGGTGGTCATAGAGCATTTCATTTATGAGTTGCATAAACATAGTGGGGCCCCTTGCAGTTCAAATGGAAGTACTTTGAATTGGTAACACCCCAAGGGGGTGTTTAAAGCTGTTTTCCATTTGTCCCCTTGCCTAATCCTCATTTGGTAGTAAGCCTTTCTTAGGTCCAGTTTTGAAAAGATTTTCCTCTTGGATAAGTGGACTAGCATGTCCTTCATGAGGGGAAGGGGACACAAATTCTCTATGCTTATAGTGTTCAAATTTCTAAAGTCCACGCAAGTGCAAATACCCATCTTTCTTTTCTCGGAATAATACTGGGGCGGTGATATTTGTCATGTTGATTTGATGAATTGTCTAGCCAGGTTCTTATCTATGAAGATCCTCAATTCTTTGAGCTCTCTGTGGACATGCTATACATTTTGGGCTTTGGTAGTTTAGTGCCTGGGAGGATCTCTATGGCACAGTTTGTGGGACAGTGGGGAGGAGCTCATTGGAACCCTCTTTCCTGAACACTTCAGCTAAATTGTTATATTCCCTGTGAATGCCCTGCATTGGCATGGCTCTCTGACCACAGCTATTTTTTTGTTTGGATTTCCTCCCAATTCCTCCCTTTGGCCATCTGGTCTGGTCACTCCCCATTGTAACTTAGGGTTCCTTGCCACCAGTTTACTCTAAGGTTCCATTTCCTTAGCCAGGTGAGTCCCAGGACTAGTGACTGACCAGCACCCATTCTGAGTGCCACAATGAAAGCGAGTCTCTCATCATGAGTGCCCATTTTTATGTCCATGAGTTCTGTAGCAAAAATGGCCAGTTCCCCCTGCAAGTGACCCATTTAACTGGCAGAATGCGATGGGGTTTTTAGCTTCTGCAAGCATATGCCCAATTTTCCCACTAGGGTTGGGCTAATCAAATACTGGGTGCACCCTGAATCCCAGAGAGCTGAGATTTTCACTCTTCTCCCCACTCACCCCCAGAGATGAATAATCTTAGGGGCAGGATGAGAGGATCAGTTGGTTCACTTACCAGTGGATCATCTTCAGGGTCGCTCTTGTGACTGATACTGGGGTTCCTTCTCCCAATTTTGAGTGGGGGGGCAACTCTGTGGCCTCTCCACTTCTCAGTGTGGTGTCTTTTCCTCAAGGGTTTGTTTTCACAGGCTTTTCTCTGGACAGGCATTCTGGCTTTCAAGTGTACATTTTTGAATGACATTCAGCTGCACAGTGCCCCTCCTTTCTGCATTTGAAGCAAGCAGATGATCTCAGTGCCAAGGGGGTTTGCAACTTGACTGGCTCTCTACTGGCTCTCAACCAGGCCCTTCCCCATTGGTACTGATTTCTGGCCATTTCAATCTCCACTTCTTTGGCCAGGAAGTACCAGTCATAGAGGTTGTCTGGGGCCCCTTGAGCCAGGCAGGCATGGTAGAGGTTGTCATTCAGACTGTCTTTGAACCAACTCACTAGGATGTCTTCCAGCCAGTCCATTCCGCAGGTAAGGTCTTGAAATTCCTCAGTGTGTTCAGCTACTGGCCTGCATCCCTGTTTCATGCTTCTGATGCAATCACAAGCTTTACGGTCTGCCAAGTGGTCTTCAAATTGGTGGCAGAGAGCCATCATGAATCGATCAAAGTTCCACAGTTCAGGGGCATCTGCATTGTGAAGTGTCACCATCCAATGTGCAGCTGCCCCTTCCAAGGCTAAGGTGATGGCTGAACACCCTGGGTCTGGAAACCCCTCCTGTACCCCTGCATGTACGTGAGAACATGTGTCAGGAAAACCCCAAGTTGCTGTGGGTTGCCATCATATTTCACTCTGGGTTGGCCAGAGACGATTGCAAGGGCTGGTGCTGAATGGGGTGGGTTCACCTGGATGGCTGTTTTCCCCTTGACACATCTGCTTGGCCTGCTGCTGCTGGATCCGGAGGGGTGATCCAGGCTTTGCTGTCTGTTGCTGCCACTGCCTTGCCCCCTCTCTGGTGTTGATATAATTCTCCTCTGGTTCTGAGGTTTTTAGGAGCCTACATGTCAAACCACATAACATATCTCTTGAGGCAGTCATCTCTGTCCGGTTTTTTGATCGGTTATTCCTGGTTGGACAGGGCTTCCAGCTCAATTTTTCAGCCCGGTTGTCAATTGCCCTGGGCGAGGGTGACTCCTCAGGTTCCTCCATTCCCCACTCCAATCGACCATCTGGGCTTCATGGGGGTCTCCAAGTCAGCTTCGATGTCTTCGATGGGGCAGAAGGAGCTGGATATTGGCTGAGTGGTGGTGGAGGTTTCACCCAGCATTCTCCCTCTCCTTGCTCACTGCTTTGCTTGGACATTGTGTGCAGGATCCCCTTGGTAGAGTGAGTTTGCTTCTCCAGGTTGACCACTTTTTCAGATTCTGCTTTATGCAAGGTCCTGCCTCTACTTCCCAAATCAAGAAAGTACAAACCTTTTATTGAAAGAAAGTGATTGCAAGACAAAAGCAAAGCAGGCTCTAAGGTCCCTTTAGGCAATTTTGTTAGGATAAAGAAGTTAGAAACCCCTCCCCTCAATCTGATGTTTAATAAGCCAATCCACAGGTGTGAAGATGTTGTGAAGAAGGACATCCTGGGAAGGAGATAAGGGACTATTCCCAGGTACTTCTCTCTGGAGGTTTCAGAACTGAGAAAACCCAGATGGCCTTTACATATTCCCCAACGGTCAATCAAAGCACAGGGCAGATAGGTATCCGAGCTAGAGTTATAAGGGGTTGCAGGACATGTAGGAAAACAGGAGGAGGGTAATATGTGAATAAATGATCCAAGCCACCACCACCCCAACAGGAATGGCACTATCACAATAAGGGTCTGACAGTCGTTGTAACTTTGAATAGTCACTAAATGGATTGTTATAAGTCAAGGATTACCTGCATAGTAATGAGGAATGGCTTTTGCTATCAGTAGTAAGATGAAAACGGTTGTCTTCCTCAAAAAAAAACACCTTGATTTTTGGATAAATTATACTAATACTTCAAAGGAGGACATAGTACAGAAGCGTCTTGGATGAGAAGTGAAACGTATTAAAGGAAAAACAAAGCAAGTTCAGTTGCCTTTTGATAAAGCACCTTTGTGACAACCATTATCTGGATGACTGAGAATCTCCATAGATATTTATCTATTCATTGCAATCCTTTTAAATTAAAATTTTAATCTAGAATTAAATATGGTCAGTGCCATTCAAGCATGTTGAATGGCACTGAGTCACAATGGCGCAGTGGTTAGAGTGCAGTACTGCAGGCTGACAGCAATTTGGCAGATCTCACCAGATTCAAGGTTGACTCAGCCTTCCATCCTTCTGAGGTGGTAAAATGAGGACCCAGATTGTTGAGGGCAATATGCTAACTCTGTAAACCACTTAGGGATAACTGTAAAGCACTATAAAGCAGTATATAAGTCTAAGTGCTATTGCTATGTTGTAAATTATTCCATAAAATTAATTTTATATTCAGGATATTATCTGGATTTTTACAATATTCCTGTGGATTCCAGATTAGATCCAGAGTATATTGGATCCTTTCAAACTATTTCCAGACCTATCTGTTCAGCCTTAGGATTCAAGTTTTTTTTTTTTAAGTGGTAACAATGGGGAATGGATTGAGGTTATACATTTGTTTCATATTACAGTAAACTGAAATAAACTCTACACTGAATACTTATTATTACTTATTCATCTATCGATAATGTGCAGAATCAGTTCTGTATCTCACATGCTCACTGATAAATTCCCAACTATATAATAAACTTATTTTCTCCTTCTCTGTGAATTGTTCATAAAAGTAATTCTAGTGGAGTAAACATGTCAGCTCACAGCATGTGCCTGATAATTATAGGAAGTGTTTGACTCCAATCAGATCATTATTTGGATCTATCTCCCCAGACAAATCCTTGCCATGTATTTCAGAGTTTTTGTTTTGCTTTGTTTTGTTTATTACCTAATCTGCAGGTCTAGTTTAAAAATATTGGTAAACTAGATTGGTCACAATAATAGCACTGAAAAGAAAAAAATGGAAGAACCTTCATGAGGATATAAATTAAGCTACTGCAGGATGAAGGCCTCTTCACTGACGTTTATGGACTATGATCTCTTGTGATGGACCAGTGTGGCTTAATTAACCAGTGTAGTTATTTAAGAGAATATGGACATGAATGAGTTCTGCTAGTCCCTGGGATGAGGTAAGGACATTCTTTGAAGTAACATTCTTTTATTCAAGTGAGTAGATACTCTAATGCCCATAGTAATCAACCAGATGGCTCTGCGATGCTCACAAGTAACAGGTGTGGTTATTGCCAATTACCATCAGATTTTTAATAGTAGACTACCTCTAATTTGCTATAACTATTAGAGTTACAGCAAAGTAACCCCCTAATTATGAAATGGCAAACACATTCATAACAATGTTTAGAATAAGAGCCATTATCACATTATGCAACAAGCAGAAAAAGCAGATATAGAAAATAGGTGAGATGTTATAGTAAACCACAGCAAATTCTCACTATGATTTCATATGGATACTATGCAGTCACTTAGTGTACCATATGTCTACTTATATAAGCAATGACTCAATCTTGCAATAAGGTACAGATTAGCAGCATTTTAGCACACTTGAAAGCCTGTAAATATGATAATAGTTAGATGTTCTTGCTATACAGTCCTATAGATTGCAATTTGGAGTGATTTGAAATGAGAAGTGATTGAATTTGTTTTTTACGTAAGAAACGTTTTACCTTCAATATGTAAAACAGTTATTCATTCCCCAACAGGTGGAGCTATTACCAGAGAGAGACTTTGATAATGATGGAACAAAGATAAGTGTAAGTCTATGACAAAATATAGAGTATTGTTTCCTTTTAAAGGACTTTATACTTGCTTTATTCTCTTTAATTAGTAACTATAGCAAAACCCCTCAGCCTTGGACTAATTAATGCCTTTCCATGTCTTTCTCATGTCTTTGGGATAAATATCACAGAAACTGTAGATAAATTGCATTTTCCTGATAGAGACAATATGTCTCATTACTTTCTTTAGGAATTAATTAATTTAAGTCTATGTGAGATGCCCAGGGAGAGGTCTTACCTATCATCTGGGAACAGTCTGATCCAATTGGCCCTGATGAAGTGGACAGGGCTCTGGATACTGTCAATGGGATCATCTGTTAGTTAGATCCTTATTCCTCCTAGATGGCGAAAGCCTTCAGAATAGTGACTAGCAGGTGGGTTCAGGCAGTGATTAATATATCACTAGAGGAGAGGACATTTCTTCATGCTTTTAAACAAGCCATGGTTTGCTTTCCCCTTAAAAAAAATCACTGGATCCCACTTCACTGGAATCACTGGATCTTCAAGAAGATGTTGGATAGCCATTTGTCTGAAATGGTATAGGGCTTCCTGCCTAGGCAGGGAGTTGACTAGATGACCTCCAAGGTCCCTTCCAACTCTGCTATTGTATTAAATAACTTGCCTGGACAATTTTCATCCAGTTTCCAACCTCCCATTCTTTGGGAAGGTTGTGGAAAAGATGGTGGTCTGACAGCTGCAAAGGGTCCTAAATGACACAGATTATCTAGACCCTTTTCAGGCAAGATTCAAGTCCGATTATAGGATTGAAATGGCACTGGTTATTCTTGTCAATGCACTCTGGACAGAGCGAGATAGGTGTAATGCAACTATCCTCGCTCTCCTTGATTCTTAGTGGTTTGGTGACTTTCAATACCATCAGTCACAATCAAACATTCTTTTGGGCTGGCTGCAGGGGATGGGGATGAGGGGCATAGTTTGAAACCACTGGGTTTCAAATATATATTGTACTAGCTGTACTCGGTCACACATTGCTATGGCCCGGTCTGGTTAAATGGCCAACCAATCTGTGTGTAGATGTACACCTGCACACACAAATACATACACATAACCTCCGTGTAACCCCCAACCTAACAACCTACTGTATTTCTTCCGCTCTCCCTCTACTTACCTACTGTATTTTTCCCTCCCTCTCTCTATCCCTCTACCTACCTACCTACTTGTATTTCTCCCCCTCTCTCTCTCCTTCTACCTACCTACCTAATTACTGTATTTTCCCTATCTCTCTCTATCCCTCTACCTACCTACTGTATTTTCCCCTTTCTCTCTTTATCCCTCTACCTACCTACCTACCTACTATGTTTTCCCTATCTCTCTCTATCCTTCTACCTACCTACCTACTGTATTTTCCCCCTCTCTCTATCCCTCTACCTACCTACCTACTGTATTTTTCCCTATCTCTCTCTACCCCTGTACCTACCTACCTACCTACTGTATTTTTCCCTCTCTCTCTATCCCTCTACCTACCTACCATGCAGCCTCCTGGGACCAAAAACGGACCACTTGGGTGTGTGCCACCCCCCATGCCTAGTTTTGGGCCTAGTAGGTGTCCATACAGCCTCCTGGGACCAGAAATAGGCCACCTGGGAGTGTGCTACCCTCCATGCCTAGTTTTGGGCCTAGTAGGCATCCATACAGCCTCCTGGAACAAAAAATGGGCCACATGGGAGTGTGCTACCTACCCCCCCCCCAATGCCTAGTTTTGGGCCTAGTAGGCATCCATACAGTCTCTATGCAGTGTGGCAACATTGGAGGCTTATTTGGTTGCTGAGGAAACGACCATTGGAAATGTGAGAGGCGTTTGTATGACGCATCATAAGAAGGAGCCGGATGGGAGGAGCCACAGGGAGATGAAAACCTGAGAAGTGCATACCCTTTACATTTGTGCTGCTTGCATATGACACATGTGTGCCAGCCACACAAAATGTACGTATGATTGCATCGGAAGTCCTTGGGAACATTGTGTGAAAATTTGGTATCAATCGGTGCAGTACTTTCTGAGATTAGTGGCTTTGCACAAACTATTTTACATTTTTATTTATATAGATAATGACGACACCCAATTCTATATTTCTACTGTAGGTGGCCCACGTGATGCTGTGAGCATCCTTTCATAGTGCCTGGAGGCCATGGGTACCTGGATGGGGAACAACAGGCTGAACGTGATAATAATGTTGCATAGAATTTTGTATAAACATTTGCTCTACTCATATCATACACATTGATAGAAAACTGAATTATGTATGGGCATACTTTTTGAGAAATATTTCACAAAACTTCAGTATAAAACAAAATCTAAACTTTAACCATTCACACATACATCGTATAATCAATATCATAAAATTCCTGTCTCTTGGGCACTTTAAATTACTCAGTTAATGTGAACCTAAAGCTGATATAGTTGGAAAATTGCTAAGACAAATGCTTCCAAATATGTTGTGCCTAAATTGTCATGAGCTCATCACTTCCATTTGACATGAAAAGTCTGTGAAAAGCACATATTTAAAACTAAATAGTAAATAGATGACTGAAAAGTTTGACTTTTAAAGTCAGTTAAACTTTAAAAGAGCTGACTTCAATAAAGAAAAACAAAAGTCCTAAATGAAACTACATCTTTATGAAGAGAAGCATACAATGGGATACTTCAAGGTTCTATCTTGGGTCCAGTGCTCTTCAACATCTTTATAAATAATCTAGATGAAGGAATAGAAGGAGAAATCAAATTTGCAGAGATACCAAATTGGAGTGGCGCTTGGGTGGCCGCGGCCTCGGGTGCCACACGCCTACCTCCCTCGCTGCAGGAGGAGGCAGCCGTGGCCTCCCCGACTGGTGTGCCAGGCTTTCAACTGCTTCCGGGGGAGTGGGGGAAGGGAGGGAGAGAGGGAGGGAGAAACTGACATACAGAGAGAGACAGAGGGGGAGAGGGGGAGAGACAAACAGAGAGAGACACAGAGAGAGAGGGAGGGAGAGAGGGAATCAGAGAAAGAGAGACACACACACACAGACACACACCCAAAGAGAATGACAGATGGGTGGAGGGAGGAGAGAGAGACAGATAAAGAGAGAGATAGACAGAGAGCGACAAAAAGAAAAAGAGAGAAAGAGAAAGAAAAATAGAAAGAAAAAAAGTGGGAGAGAGAAAGAAAGAAAGAAAGAAAGAAAGAAAGAAAGAAAGAAAGAAAGAAAGAAAGAAAGAAAGAAAGAAAGAAAGAAAGAAAGAAAGAAAGAAAGAAAGAAAGAAAGAAAGAAAGAAAGAATTTTGGTTGCTAAGCAGGACCGTCGTTAAGTGAGTTTCACCACATTTTCCAAGTTGGCCACGCCCCACCCGGTCACATGACTGCTGAGCCACTCCCATAAAACAGGCCACACCTTTTGGCTCTCAAAAGAAATTTCAATCATGGTACTGTTGATATTTGGCTCTCTTGACTAATAAGTTTGCCCACCACTGGACTAGAAGACCACTAAGGTCCCTTCCAGACCTGGACTTTGCAATTTTATTACTCTGATATGGAAAATTGAAAAATTAGAACACAATTGTATATTAGATATATTTTCTGAAAATATGATCTATTTAAGACATATATTTATGTCTTTTAGTTATGCTTGCAACATTATTATTTTTATTGCTTCAGGCAAAAACAATTTTAAAATACCCCATCTCTGAATTTGACTGTGCCATTCTGTATTTATAAAATGAAGTGCATTTTGATGTTTTGAGAGGATAAAAGGACCAAAATTATCTGGGAAGAATTTGAGCCCAGAGTTCTCACAGGGTTAGCATGATCACTTACTTATTTGTTGTGATATGTGGATGAGTCCAGAGGTGGGTTCCTCTGTATATGGTCCGGTGCGCCAGAAGAGGTACTAAAAATCTGGCGTACCAGATAGAACTGGTAGTAAAAATGGTGGCTTGGCCACGCCCCTGAACCTATTTTTCCATCAGAAGCTTTGTCAGAAGCTTTTTTTAAAAAGTTTTTCCCCTGCCAGTTCAGGGAGGAAGGAAGGGAAGAGAGAAAGAAAGAGAGAGAAAGAAGGTAGAAAATGCACTTTTCTACCAGGAGATTCAGCAAAGGAGAATAACAAATGCTGTTGCTTTAAATCAGAACTGAGCATGCCTGGCTGTGGAATTCTGGGAGGTCTTAAAACTGCAAACTTTGGAGTCCTGCTTTAAATTGAAAAGCTGCTCAGGTTTGAAAAGTGACATTCAGCAGTTATTGGGTAGGGGTTGCTTCCCACAAAGGGAAGGGAGAAAAAAGGAAGGAAGGAAGGAAGGAAGGAAGGAAGGAAGGAAGGAAGGAAGGAAGGAAGGAAGGAAGGAAGGAAGGAAGGAAGGAAATCAGCACAGCAATTTAGGGCTAGACGGTTTCTCAGAGGTCATCTAGTCCAACCTCTGCTGCGGAAGATGTCTTATGTTGTCTGGATTATTTTGGTGCCTCTAACAGATAGGAAAATTGACAGAAAGGAGAGGAGTTTATTAGGACAAGACTACCATGCAGAGAAAGGCAGAGATAGTCTTTGACTTATGACTAATTGAGCCCAAAATTTTGGTTGCTGAGCAAGAGCATTGTTAAGTGAGCTTCACCACATTTTACCCAATCCATGACATCTCCTGGTGAGTGACAACAAGTTGGCCATGCCCACCCAGTCATATGACCACCAAGCCATGCCCATAAAATAGGCCACGCCCACAGAATAGATAGGAAAAAGTTTTGAAACCCACCCCTGGATGAGTCCACGTTGGTTGCAGTTTATCAAAAATGTCTTGTCAATTAGAAGTTGATATAGTTTTTGTTCTTCTGGTATTTGGATGATTTCCCTTCTGCTCAGGTGGAAAGAGTTTGTTTTCAAATAGATGCTATTCAACTGTATCAGCTACCACACCAGTAATTTGAAGTTGTAGGTAAGTAGGTAATTAACTTGTAGTTGTCTGGCACTGCCCCTAGATCTTCTTCCAATAGGTTTTGCCAGATATTAGCCGCACTTCAATTTCACCTATTGGCAGTATGTTGTTAACTGCTTGGCTACAAGTGGATGTAGATTAATCAGATGTTTCAACAAAAATCCATGCAATTCATGTCTACCTGGTGCTAACCAATTCTTGATCATGATGTAATTCCAACATTCATATGCAATGAGACTTGCTCTTCATTTTTCTTGGGTAATGTTCCAGGGATCTCTTCTGACACTTTAACTCGCAGAAGGGGGATGTGGACCATTTTTGGAGATGGTCCACATCCCCACTTCATTTCTCGGTCATTGTACCACCACTGTTCTTCTGCTGCAATTCTCCATTTATTACCCTGACATTTATTACTTCTTCCATTGGTCCCTTTCTTGTGCATAGTGAATTCTGAGTGGAAATGAATTTTATTGAAAATAAAAAGAAAATTTGTAAAGAAAAAAACCAAAATGATCCCCAATAGAGATATTTATTTGACTGTAATCTGTGTTTAAGTACTACTGAAATTATTCTTAACCAGGTTAACAGAGAGTTATCTTATTTTCTTGTAGTAAAGAGAAATCGTGGGAAAGACAAATTTGACATCAGCAATAGCATCCACCATCCTTCCCCAAGTTCATCATTTCTCAATTTTTCAAGAGTAGAACTGAAAGAGACTGTCAAGCTAACATGGATCTTATTGGGATCCAGTGGCATTCTAGCCTTCCTCAATTCAATTTCTTCAATGTGAAGAAAAATGATAGAATAAAAGGTGTTTAAATATATCACTATTCTGTATTTTTGAAATCTAAGTTCAGTAGGGATTAATGTTGTGAGAAGTAAAGCTTCACACATACAGGTTGAGAAAGATTGCAATGAGATAAGTGGGGTCTGGGCAAGAATGGATATACCCCAAATATATTCCAGCAAGGACTAGATCAATAATATTTGATTTATTACCCCAGAGTTTGTGGTAATAAAGTAGAAGTGAGTGGCATGGACTCTATATTTTGCAAATTGCAAAAACTAAAAGCCAGAAAGAAATGGCATAATGTAAAAAAGAGATTCATATCTCACAAAATTATTGAGATTTAGTTTTCAATAAAAACTTTCCAACTGCTACACCCCACCGCGGGGAGGCGGAACCAGAAATATCGAGATGGTTCCGCCCCAGGCGCCTGATGGACCCGGAGAGGTTCCAGATGGAGCTTGGGCCAATACCTGAGACCCTGACCCGTGACTCGATTGAGGACCTAGTGGCCGCCTGGAATAGTGCGGCTGCAGGGGCCCTGGACCAGATCGTGCCCTTGCGGCCTCTCACTCGGCGCTACTCTACCTTGGCTCCTTGGTTTTCTGAGGAGCTGAGGATGATGAAGCATTGAAAGAGAGCATTTGCAGGTCCACTCGCTCTGAATCTGACCGAACATGGGTAAGGTCGCATTTGCGGACCTACCTCGTGGCGTTAAGAGCGGCGAAACGGGATTATCTCTCCGCCCTGCCGCCCTGTTTAGGGTGACCCACTCCCTCCTCCACCAGAGGTCGCGGGAAGCTCCTTTGCAGGGTCGAGCAGAGGAATTTGGATGTTATCTGCATGATAAAATCATTCAGATCTGAGACGAGCTGGCCTCTGACTGGGCTACTCCGGGTGGGCTGACGGAGACAGGTCTTGAGACCGTTGTTTGGGAAGAGTTCAATCCTGTGACTTCTGATGACATGGACAGGATACTGGGGCAGCTGAATGCCACCACATGTTTATTGGACCCGTGTCCCTCCTGGCTAGTACTGGCCTCCCGGGAGGTTACACGAGGCTGGCTCCAGGGAGTTGTTAACGCTTCTTTGAGTGAGGGGTTCTTACCGATTGTCCTGAAAGAGGCGGTGGTGAGACCGCTCCTCAAGAAGCCCTCCCTGGAGCCAGCTGTGTTAGCCAACTACCGTCCAGTATTCGCTTTCTTGTTGAGAGTGTGGTGGCACGACAGTTCCCCCAGCACCTGTAGGAAACTGTCTATCTAGACTCACGCCAGTCCGGTTTCCGGCCTGGGTACAGCACAGAGACGGCATTGGTCACATTGGTGGATGATCTCTGGAGGGCCCAGGATAGAGGTTGCTCCTCGATACTGGTCCTATTAGACCTCTCAGCGGCTTTTGATACCATCCACCATGGTATCCTATTGCACCAGCTGGAGGGGTTGGGGTTGGGAGGCACCATTCTGCGGTGGTTCTCCTCCTACCTCTCCAGCCGGTCGCAATTCGTGTTGGCAGGGGGGCAGAGGTCGACCTCAAGGCCCCTCTTGTGTGGGGTGCCTCAGGGGTCGGTCCTCTCACCCCTCCTGTTCAACATCTATATGAAGCCGCTGGGCGAGATCATCCGTGGTTTCGGGGTAGAGTTCCATCAGTACGCTGATGACACTCAGCTGTACATCTCTACCCTGACCACCCCAACGATGCCATCGAAGTGATGTCCTGGTGCCTGGAGGCCGTGCGAGCCTGGATGAGGAGGAACAGGCTTCGACTCAACCCGTCCAAGACCGAGTGGCTGTGGTTTCCGGCATCACGATATAGCCAGCTGGTTCCATCGCTGGCCATCGGGGAGAGGGCCCGCAACTTAGGCGTCCTCCTGGACTCTCGGCTGTCATTGGATGACCATTTGATAGCCGTGGCCAGGTGGGCTTTTTATCAGGTTTACCTGATACGCTAGTTGCACCCCTTTCTAGATCATGGCGCTCTATGCACGGTCACTCAAGCCCTTGTCATCTCCCGCCTGGACTACTGTAATGCTCTCTACATGGGGCTTCCCTTGAGGTGCATCCGGAGGCTCCAGCTAGTTCAGAATGCAGCTGCACAGGGGATTATGAGAGTCTCAAGACACTCCCATGTAACACCTCTCCTACGCGAGCTGCACTGGCTGCCTGTGGCTTTCCGGGTGTGCTTCAAGGTGCTAGTAACCATCTTTAAAGCGCTCCATGGCACGGGACATAGGTACTTGCAGGACCGCCTCCTACCACATACCTCCCTTCGACCTGTCTGCTCCCACAGGGTGGGCCTCCTCAGGGTACCGTTGGCCGGACAATGCTGGCCAGTGACCCCCAGGGGGAGGGCCTTCTCTGTGACAGACCCCGCCCTCTGGAACGACCTGCTCCCCGACCTTCGTACAACTACGGACATATGCCTTTCCCGTCGGGCATTAAAAACACACTTGTTTCAAGTGGCCAGCCTGGCATAGTTTTTAAATTGATTTTGGCATAGTTGATTTTAGTTTTTAATTAGAATTTTAGCACGGGTTCACTTAATTTAATTTACTTTTAATATTTTATTATATTTATTGTATTGTGTTTTACTGTTCCCTGTGCACCGCCCTGAGTCCCAAAATTGGGAGAGAGGGCGGTATATAAATATGAACAAATAAATAAATAATAAATAAATAAATAAATAAGACAGTGTGTTGGACACTAGCTTCTCTTGCAATCATTGTAAATTGATAATTGAGAAATCTCAGTAATTTAAGTAAATTTAAAGTTTATTGGATTAGATGGGTACTACAACCCCATTAATTGTAACAAATGTGTGTTAGTAAAAATCAGAATTTAAAACAAAGAAACAGCTAAAAGGATTCAGATCAGCTCTATTTGAACTGAAATAGATCATGTTACATTTCCCATCTTAAAATGGAAGGTTTTAAGTATGAATTAAGAGAACTGAAAATATTCCTTCAAAGAAATGTTGTGCCTTGTAGACATTAGAATGATCTTGACCCACCCATTCTCTTTCCCTCTCTTCCCCTCCTCCTGGGCTGCTATGAGAATGTAAAGGAAAGAGAAAAAATATTTAAGCTGCTTGGAAAAAGGAAGCTTAAGGAGCTTATTTAATTTAAAATCTTTAAATGCCAGAGGCTTGTATGGTTCATTTTCGAATCTGCAGTAGCCCATAAAATTATATAATTATATATATAATTTTATGTATATATAAATACATATGCATATATATTGAAGATATATATAAATAAATAAATATATATATATATATATATATATATATACATTTTATTTTATATATATTATCTTCAATACTATATTCACCAGCACCTTTTATCAATTGGGTGTGATTGGTCTAAATCTATAGCCTGGTTAGCTACTGAGGAATTTCTATGGTGGTGCTGGGCCAGTCTGTATTCTATTTAAAACCTTAGCTTCTATTCTGTTAACATGCCTAATCCTTACAAAGTGAGATGCACTTTACTTGCCTTTCGTGAGCACCATTTTCTTCAGCAAATTATATATGAAACATCTAAAAGATTCAGAAAGTCATATATCAATTTTAAATATGATACTGTCAGAATGGTTCATGTATTTGCTCTAGAATTATTTTTAATATAAATCCAGCTGTTTGATAGAACCATTCTCAACACTTTATAAAAGGTGGCAAACAGTAGAACCGTGATGACGAACCTATAGCATGGGTGCCACAGGTGGCATGTGGAAATCTTTAAATGCCAGAGGACCATTTCTTAGCTCCAGTGCGCATGTGTGAGCTGGCCAGCTGATTTAGGCCTTCTTTTGAGGCCGTTTTCACCCTCTGGAGGCTTCAGGGAAGCTCCGGAAGCCTCTGGAGGTGAGGGGGAGGCTGTTTTCATCCTCCTCAGGCTCCTAGAAAGCCTCTGGAGCCTGGGGAGGGTGAAAAAAGTGTGCCAAAAGCAGGGGGTCACGCACATAGCATTATGGGTGTGGCACGCCCACACATGACCCCCCTCCGCTCCCTCCGCTTTTGGCACACGAGCCAAAAAAGGTTAGCCATCGCTGCAGTAGAGATCATAAACACATACTGTATGCAAGCACAACAAGCCAGATATCAATAACCTAGCAACCATTATTTTTAAAAGGAGGCTCCCACCTCTCTTGGTTCTAGTTGACTTGCGACACTGTTAGCTGGGCACAGGTGCATGAAGGGAAGACATGGAGGGGTATCTACTAATAGCAATAACATTTAGACATGTTTCTGGCATTTTTACAGACAGTGAAAGTACAGGGAAATGATATTTCCCACAAGCTGCAGATCTCCAAAGTCAGGAGAAAGGATGAAGGATTGTATGAGTGCAGAGTGACGGATGCCAATTTTGGAGAACTTCAAGAATACAAAGCCCAAGCTTATCTCAAAGTGAATGCAAACAGCCACTCCCGAAGAATGCAGGCTTTTGAAGCTTCCCCAATGTGGCTGCAGGATAAACCTCGCAAGAATATCTCAGCTGCCATCTCTAACAGCATCCATAATTCTGCCAGTCAAAGTTCCACTGCTAATCCTCCAGTAGATGCCAAAATCCCTAAGCAAAGTCCACAATCAGGTATGAGCAACCATTTTGAATATTTTAAGCATGTGACTAGCATGTAATTGAAACTCAAAGCAATGCTATTATTAGAGAAAAATGATGCTGTCATTTTATATCCTGCATAGAATTAGAAAACATTTTATACAAAAATCTTGATATGCTTAATCCTTATGACCATGCATAACAAAAATAAACGCCTCATTTGGCATGATAAAATCACATAACAGGTAAAACTGACCTGTTACCTGCATGTGAGTTGTAGTCCGTGGTAGGACACTAGAAGTTTGATACATTTTGCTTTTCATACAATGGGATCCTTGAGGGGTGGGGCAGGAACAGAATAACATAGACACCATTGTGATGTTTCAATACAAGTGCCAACCTATTATATATAAGGATCAAGAAATTGTCATCCCACCACAATGCTACTTTTGTTCATTCTAACTAACATAATCAACTACTGCAGAGACCCGTGTTTGCATACCCTCTGTAGGATTATAGGAACAGAGCCAAGATTAGGTGGGGTACATCAAACAAATGACAATTAGTACACCTGACTGGCTTAAATAAAGTAAATCAAAATTATGAAAAAAATTTAAAAGACTAAACTGAAACAAGAGGGATTACATCTAAAGGTCCCTTAAAATATTATTATTGTTATTTTATTAGTATTTTTAATGTGGGAAGGACTGTTTAGCCTCTGTCATTCTATTATTTTTATACAGAAAACTATCCATTTTGAGCTTTGTCAGGATGAGTCCTTCTAGTGTGCTTGATTATCTTGCTTTAAATGACTCAAGCAGAAAATAAATGAAGGTTTGGCAGCTGTATTTGGATTGGTGGGTCACAAGTCCTGAGTTCTGCTTAAATATTTCTTTATATCACTATGTTATCTATCCAGATGCTTTCGCTGGCTATGGACAATGAAGGGTCATTATAGTAGCTGAGTTATGATTTAATAAACTCATAACTTCTTACCAAAATCCTCAGTCTTCATCCTACCCCAGTAAAATATAGAACAATAATACTGATCCTGATCATATAGAATTGTTGGGAAAATCCATAATAAAATAGGTGCTTGAAATATTTAAAAGTGTTATAAACTTAGTATTGTTTATCACCATCATTAAAATTATTTCCATCAGTTGGAAAGACAATCAATGTAATATATTAGGCATATTGTGATATGTTTCCGGAGTGGAATAAATTTCCCAGATAGCATCTGGATTTTTCTCATGGGTATATTCTAATAAAGATTAGACAACCTTGTGTCCAGAATATTTTAACATGGACTAAATAGACTAAAGGGCCTAAATAGCTCTTTCCAATTCTATTATTCTGATTGAATAAAATGATTTCATGATTGATGAATTATCCTCATTCTAAGAGTGTACTCAGCATTTGATGTTTTGTTGAGCAGAATATTAGAAGTACTAGTCATGAATAGTTTGGGAAAGCTTCTCATTATTATTTTTCCACACACACACCCCATACACACACCCCACACTGTTATAAGTTTCCAAAATTCAAGGAAATAGCATTATCCTTAGACAATAATGTGTATAATTCATATATTCTTTGTCTGAAAGATTAAGTGCATTCATAAATAGAGTTGCATATGAAATTAAATACCTGAAACTTGCCATGCTCAAAGCGATGAAATTGTGAAAAATTTAAGCAAATGTTCAATTTTTCATCTTTGTAGGAGAAAAACATAATCAAACATTGTACTGGAGTGTGATCCTAGAAAGTAGAAGGCTGATCTCAGATGTCACCTTATCAGTTAAACCATATTCAAAATCAAACTGAATTTTGTTGCTCAGCATTTGTTTGATAATTTTTTTCCAAATATGTGCATAGTATTTGTTATTAATAATTTATGATAAAATATGTGCATAAGCCTTTATTTTCAAAACAACTCTATAATATTTTTAACTGAAAGTATTAGTTGAACAGCTAATACCAGGCATCCATTTTTCAAAATATATTTCAGATGAGATTTGTATAAACCAATAGTTCATTCTGATAACAGCGTTCCACATTTTGTTCAAAAATTCAAATTAGTTTTTCTTTAGTAACTTTTCATGTTCTTCATTTGGTTATTTGACTTCAACAGAAAAACAAATCTGAGTAAACCTTACTATGGCATACAAGTGTGGAGGCTGGGCTGGAGAATAGCTGGCAGTTGCTAACAAATACCAGTTAAAGTAGTTTTTGGATCTAACTTAGGTTTTATTACAACTATATCAATACAAGTTTCTACTACATTAAATACATAATGGTGATGCTTCTGTTAGAAGCAAACTTAAACAGAAAAATGTTCAAGAAAAATTTAAGTACAGCAGCATCCTATTAATGTGAATTATTTTCAGAGGTAGTATGGAAAAAGTGAAGCTGAAGATTTCACTGAAAATAGCACTGCAGAAATCCATCAAATGGGGGAGAAAAGCGTGCTTAAGCCATCAGACAATATAAATGCTAAGTATGATTGGCAACTAATCAGACTCTTTTAACATCTCATGCTGATAAGGGCATTCTCCTCCTGCAATTAGAAAAGGAAACAGTCAGGAAAGTGGGAGAAGGGTGGATATAATTAAGCTATTAAAAGAAACTCTCACATTGCTGCAAATAATATGAAGATTACATAAAACCTGTATTTTAATTATCTCTGCTTTTCATAAAATGGTACATTCTTGATCTCTCAGACACAGAATTAATGCAAACATCACTTTTTGGTTTGCAAGCACAGCTATACTATACAGTTCCTTTCTTATAATTCTTATGACACTGGTTACAGGGATTTCTTAGGGCAAATATAGTCATCTTTCTCTTAAATGTCGATTTCCATGCTACTGCTAAAACCCATTTAAAGATTATCCTTGATATACAACAGTTCATTTAGTGAAATTTACAATGGCACTAAAAAAAAGTGAATTATGACTGTTTTTCACATTATAATCGTTGCAGCCTTCCTATGATCACATGATCAAAATTCAGATGTTTGGCAGTTGCAATGTCCTAGGGTTATGTAATGCTCTTTTGTGATCTTCTGATGAAGTCTCTCATCAGTCACATAATTAATTAATTCAGATTTCATTTGAACTGAATTTTCTTTAAAATCATTACTTTAAAACCAGAGATATTTCATGATAAGAGTCTTCTACTCCTCTGCTTGCAACCGAATACCTTATGCCACCAAACTTGCAATTTTGGGCTTAGACAACTTAGAACTATGCTGCTTTTGGTCTGACCTAAGTGTAGTACATAAAATTATCTGCTACAATGTCCCTGTCAATGACTACTTCAGCTTCAACCACAACAATACATGAGCACGCAATAGATACAAATTTAAGGTAAACCACTCCAAACTCGACTGCAGAAAATACTACTTCAGCAACAGAGTGGTCAATGCCTTGAATGCACTACCTGACTCTGTGGTTTCTTCCCCAAATTCCCCAGATTTTAACTTTAGACTGTCACCTGTCAACATCACTCCATTCCTAAGAGGTCTGTAAGGAGCATACATAAGCACACCAATGTGCCTACGATCCCTGTCCTAATGTTCCTTTTTATTTGTATCCATTTCATGTATTCAAACTTATGTTCATACTTATATATACATATATGTTATCTTATGCATGCTTGACAAAATTAAAACAAAAACATTCCATAGAACATAGAATCATAAGACTTAAAGAAACCTTGGAGGTAGTCCAATTGTTTCCCCAATTTAATAGCCTAGATTTACTTAGCTCCCTCAAAGATTAATCATACAATTTAGTCTCCACATCTGTTTATCATCTTTGTTGCTCTTCTCTGCACACTTTCTAAGGTTACAATATCTTTTTTGAATCATGGTGACTGGAATAAACTAAAACCATGGGGTCATGTACAGATAAAATGTAGCATCATTATAATGACAATCTCTTTATAGAATCTGTGTAAATTTATGATAGCATTTCAAGCAATATTCATATTAACTTTCAACTTTAGCTTTGGAAAAGATCTAAACAATTTAACTTTAAATATTTTCATACTTTCCTAATTATGTGTGGATCTCTGCATTCATATATGCCTTTTCAGACAAATCCCTTCTTTATAACATCCATTGTTGAAGCATCCACAATTTCTGGTGGCAAGTTGTTCCCCTGATTAATTGTTCCAACTGTCAAGAGATTTCTCCTTAGTTGTAAGTTAGTTTCTCTCCTTGATTAGTTTCAATCCATTGCTTCTTGTCCTGCCTTCTGATGCTTTGGGAAATAGGTAAGCCCACTTCTTTGGGGCAGCCCCTCAAAAACTGGAACACTGCTATCATATCATCCAAAGTTCTTCTTTGTAATAAATTAGACATGCCCAATTCCTGCATCTGTTCTCTGTATATGTTAGCCTTCAATACCCTAATCAGAAGTAATGATAAATAACAAAACAGCAATATTGAAAGTCATAAAAGGGCTACTATTATGCACAACATAGTACTTTTGCCAATCATATTTTATCATATTGAAATATTTTTCTTGTTAAAAATAACCTTGGAAATTTAAGGAAGAAATTTTATTGAATTGAGTTTCTTTCAATCTTCACGTTTCATAATCAATTTTAATTTGATGAATTAATTTAATGAAACCAAGACCAGGAATATTTAGTATGGAATATATATGTCATTATCGAAAGCCTATCACAGTTGGGTTTTTTATAGTTCATTATTTAAAAATGTGACCTAAAAGGGCAGAAGGATATGAATTACACTAAGTACTTATACTATTTATTCTATATGAACAAGTCAAAAAAAAGAAGTCCACTAATGGGAGCAAAAGGCAAGGAAATGACAGGTGACAGAGAAAAAGCAGCTTAATTCCTTCTTTGCATCTTTTTTTACACAAAAGAAAGGAATAGCCCAAAACAGCAGAGGGAGGCAGAACAGGTATACAAGTCAAAATAGGCAAGCAAATAGTAAGAGAATATCTATGCACTCTGAATGAGTACAAATGAACTGAACCAGATGATTTGCATCCCAGGATTCTAAAGGAGCTAACAAATGTTATTTTGGAACCACTGAATGTAATCTTTCAAAGCTCCTAGAGCACAAAGGACTGGGAAAGAGCTGATGTGATACCAATGTACAAAAAGGTAGTAAATGGATCCAGAAAATTATGGGCCAATCAGCTTGACATCAATATTGGGGGAAATCCTGAAAAAGATAATAAATTGAAAGATTAGTGAACACCTGGAAGTGAACAAATTGATTACTAGAAGCCAGGATGGTTTTGTTACAAACAGATCATGCCAGGCAAACTTTATATCCTTCTTTGATAAAGTAACCAAATTAGTGGACTAACAAAATGCTGCAGCCCCTTGCCGTGACCATCTCACCATGACCACCTTGCAAGTTGGCCATGGAAAGATAACTAAAATCTTTCCATGGCCAACTTGCTGCGATTATCTTGCCACCGCTAACTCACCATTGGACAACTTGCCTATGGAAGAACTTGCTGTAAACAATTCCACATGGGATAACTCAATGCAAAAAATATTATCTGCCAATATTTCATCAACATTATTTCCACTGACAAAGATGGAAACAGTGTAGAAGAAAAAATGGCATATAACATTTATAACATTGAGTTATCTCACATGAATTGTCTCACAATAAGATGTCCCAAAGTGAGATGGCCATGGGAAGATAGCCATGGTGATTTGGCTGTGGCGAGTTTTCCTAGATCCATTCTGGACATACGATAATAGAACTTCAATAATAATCACTATCAGTTAATTGCAAAAAGCAGCTTTATTTGGAAGTGTCATCACAGGGTTGTTTACATCCTATGATGATATCTATAATACCATCAAACATCCACATCTGCCTATCTCAGGCCCTTGAAAAGGACTAAATAGATAGATAAAAGTGTCAAATCCCAATATGAAGGGAGGCACGAGGACTCCCAAAAGGCCATGCAGAGCCAGCAATGCACACCAGACAGAAATTTGGTGCTGAAAAGGATTGTGCATGCTCCCATTTTGGCACTCATTGCCAAAATGTTAGCCGTCACTGCTCTAGGGATTGACACACAGTAGACAAAACTGCAAAAAATCATGCATGTGAAAACATGGGATGTGCGTGGTCTCCCAGTGGTTCACTGGTACTTGTGGCATCTCTGGTCAGGTTTCTTGGCAGGCCTGGTAATTCCTTACTTGATTTCCAATGTCTTTGTCCAGGCCTAGCCACCCCAAGTAGCTCCTTGCTAGAGCTTTCATCCAAACAATTCCTGGGTGCCCCTTATGTACAGAATCCATTACCTTGGAGAAAAGATTGGATGGAATGATGACCCTGCTGCCCCACAGCACACATCCCTTGTGGGTCGACAGTTCATTTGTTTGAGAAGTGTAGAGCTGGAACTCAAGGCCTGGCCAAGCCCTGGCTATCTCCTTAACATCCAGTTGAGAATGCAGCTAAGGATTTTGACCATGGTGGATTCAGCTGCAACGTCCCCTGCATGTAAGGCTGCTTCAGGCAGGTCCTGGATCGCCAAAATATGACAAGCTGGGGCCTGATCCAACTCAGTCTGTGGTAGAGACTGTCAGCTGAGAACATCAGTGTGGCCCATTTCCTTGCCTGCCTTGTGGAGTTCACAGTACGAGTATGCAGCCATGAAAATTGACCATCGTAGCATTCACAATGATAGGATCTGTGGTGTCTGTTTGTCAGCTGTGAAGAGACCAAGCAGAGGTTTGTTGTCTGTAAAGATGGTGAAGGTTTGTCCATATAAGAAGTTGTGAAACTTCTTAGTGCCAGCCACTATGGCAAGGGCTTCCTGGTCTATCTGGATATACTTTCTTTCAGCTGGTGATAATGTTCTAGAATAGTATGCGATGGGGGCCTCTCTATTATCTGGCATCCTGTTGCTTAGTATTGCCCCAATGCCATATGGTGAAGAGTCACAGGCTAGTGTAGGTAGGGTTCCATTGAAATGATTTTACTGCCTTGAACGCTTTGTCTTGTATGCACGACCAGACCTAGAGGGCTTGCTTGTCTAGTAGGTGGTGTAGCAGTTCTGTCAGGGCAGCCTTATGTGGTAAGAAGAAGTGGTAAAAATTGAGCAAGGCCAGGAATGCTTGGAGCTCCCCCTTGGATTTTGGTATGGGGGCTTACTGAATTGCCTTTAGCTTTGCTTCAGGTGGGTAGATTCCAGCACCATCAATGCAGAAACCAAGGAATTCT
Source organism: Rhabdophis nuchalis (assembly GCA_039707465.1). Lineage (NCBI taxonomy): Eukaryota > Metazoa > Chordata > Lepidosauria > Squamata > Natricidae > Rhabdophis > Rhabdophis nuchalis. The sequence goes on along the minus strand of CM077647.1, from coordinate 110,439,963 downwards.
GTGAATTCCAGGCCTATCTGGCACTTTTTCCTTTTGAGTTTTGGACCTGCGTTGTGGAAGTGTTGGAGTACTGCACGGAGACATTCCGCCAGGACTGCCGCTGATTCCCCCATGATCAGGACATCATCAAAGTACAGGCAGAGGCCCAGAATGTTCTTCAGTGTTTGTTCCATAATGCTTTAGAACAACCCTGGTTCTACGTTTACCCCAAACTGCAAGTGGTGCATTCAGAATGCACCTCTGTGTATGACTATTGTATGCGCTTTTGTGGTAACGAGGTCTACCAGTAGCTGCTGGTAGGCTTGGGTGAGGTCTAGCTTAGCAAAGATTCAGCCTCCCTTGAGCAAGGCGAGGTTGTGACTTACCATTGGTACAGGATAAGAATTCTGTTGTAGTGCCTTGTTTATGGTGCACTTTTAGTCTGTGCAGATGTGAACAGCTCCATTACTACTGGATCAAGGTTGAGTGAAATGGGTGCCCCTTTGTATTGTCCCAGTTCAGTGTTGAATATGTCAGCAAATTGTTGGCATACTGCTTCTAGTTTGGCTATTTGGGTTCGATGGATGCAGTTACCCTGATGCTCACGGCCTCGAACCAGTTCAGTCCTATGAGGGTGGTGCGAGACCTGTCTATGACCACTACACTGAGGGAACCCTTGAACCCTTGAATTGTTATCTAATGGTAACTTTACCCTTTATGGGAACTTGGTGATTCTGGAAGTCCATTAGCACTAAACTTGATTACTTGAGCAGGATCTGCCATCAACTACATTTGTAAATATAGTTGAAGGTCATGGAGATGATAATGGACAGGGCCAATCCAGTATCTAGCTCCATGGAGCATGGACTCCTTGAAATTTTGATTTGAGGGTTATCTTTTCTTTGATTGAGCGTTCGGCCTCTGTGCATTGGATGCTACACCTTCCCAAGCAGTATTCAACTCTGTTCTGTCCTGAGGGCCTTTTCCCTTTGTGCTGCTGTGACACAGGCATAGTTTCCTGCTGAGGGCCTCTGCATATTCTGGTTAGGTGCTCTTGCATGCATGGCATACTGTTGTGTGGAATCTGCACTCTGCTCTTTCATGCATGCTGTCCTCTGCAGCTTGTAGGGGAATTGCTTGCTCTGTGGAGTGTGGCCTTCTGGGTGGTTCTCTCTGCAAGTAATCAATTTTTTTGATCTCACTGACCTCCCCTGAGCCTTCTCTTGGTGGTCTCTTGGTGGATTGCTGACATTTTTGGTAGATTGCTGGGGGCCAGATGTGTGTTTTTGGTGGCCAGAGAGTCTTCATACCCCCTCCAGCAGCGTCATCCACCATGACTTCCTTCAATGCTTCTTGGAAAGTCAGTTTCTCTATGGCGAATAGGCGCTGCTGTAATTTACTATTATGCAGTCCGCAAACAAGGTGGTCTTCCAGATCAGGAATGTTGCCTTACTGCGAAGCTTGGCAAAGGGCTGCCATAAACTCTGCTGCAGATTCCCGGATCTCTGTTCATGTTGCTCGGTGCTGGGTGATGACCGAAAGTTCGGGTCAAAATGTTCACTTAATTTTTTCTTGAGGTCTGCATAGACCAATGTCTCTATGCTTGCTGGTGCTATCAAGTTTTCAGCAATATCAAACATGGCTTCTCTGCAGACACATAATAAGGTTGCAGCCTTCAGACCATTGTCTGCGACCTGGTTAGCCTGGAGATAGTTGTCTACTCAGGAGACATAAGAGCTTAACAGGTAGAGTCATTTAAAGCTTAGTTACACTTTAGCAGAGCTTAACACAACTTATATATTCAATACATATCAGCAGTGGTCTAAAATATTCTTGCCTCTAGACAGACAGTTGACATGCTGTATGTATCTTGGTAGCTTCCTATCAATACGTACAGAGGTGGGTTCTTCCCTATATAGTCTGATACGCCAGAAAAGATAGTGAAAATCTGGCATATTGGACAGGAACGGTAGTAAAAATGATGGGTTGGCCACGCCCCTGAACCTGTTCTCCTATCAGAAGCTTTTTTTTTTTTAAAGTTTTTCCCCCTGCTGGTTCAGGCAATGGGGAAAAAAGCTTTAAAAAATAAGAGAGGGAGGGAGGGAGGGAGGGAGGGAGGGAGGGAGAAGGAAGGAAACTCACTTTTCACCCTGGATATTCAGCAAAGGAGAAAAACAAATGATGCTGCTTTAAATCAGAACTGAGCATGCCTGGGCTGTGGAATTCTGGGAGGTGAAGTCCACAAGTCTTAAAGGTGCAAACTTTGGAGTCCTGCTTTAAATTGAAAAGCTGCTCAGGTCAGCAGTTATTGAGTGTGTGTGTGTTTGCTTCCCACAGAGGGAAGGGAGAAAGAAAAAAAGGAAGGAAGGAAGGAAGGAAGGAAGGAAGGAAGGAAGGAAGGAAGGAAGGAAGGAAGGAAGGAAGGAAGGAAGGAAGGAAAACAGCACAGCAATTTAGAGCTAGAAGGTTACTTAGAGATCATCTAGTCCAACCCCCTGCTGCAGCAGGAAACCTTACATGGATTATTTTGGTGCCTCTAATAGAGAGGAAAATTGCCAGAAAGGAGAAGTTTACTAGGACAAGGCTGCCATGCAAGGAAGGCAGAGATAGTCCTTGACTTATGACTACAATTGAGCCCAAAATTTTGGTTGCTGAGCAAGAGCATTGTTAAGTGAGCTTCACCACATTTTACCCAATCCATGACATCTCCTGATGAGTGACATCACGTTGGCCTCACCCGCCTAGTCACATGACTGCCACACTCACAAAATAGGTCATGCCCACAGAATAAGTTGTAAAAAGTTTTGAAACCCACCCCTGAATATGTTCCTATTTAAAAGTAGCAGTTCATCTATTTAAGCAAAGATTAGTTAAATGCAGAAGTGGGAGGAGAGTTTGCTTATCCCATGTTCCTTAAGTATTTGTAATATGCCTCTTATCTTGCCTCTCTTCCTCCTTCTTTTTTTCTTCTGCTTCTTTGTTTCTACTGGGCTGAAAGAGATAATTGTCATTCCATCAATCAGAATTTCCTCCGCGTTTGAAAAGAAGGGAGGAATAGTCCCAGATAGATGCTTGTTATTTAAAGCCCATTGTTTGATATTCAAGTTCAAATTCTCAGTGTGTCATAGAAAATAATAGAAAACTTCAAAATTACAAGAGAACATTTCACCAAGGCTGCCATCAGCGGCACCATCTTGAGGTGAAGAGAAACTTTCTGACAGTGAGAACACTTAATCAGTGGAATAACTTGCCTCCCAGATTTGCAGCTCCCCCTTCACTGGAGGTTTTCAAAAATAGACTGGACAATCATTTAACTGGCATGATATAATGTTCCCCTGCCTTGAGCAGGGCTTTGAACTAGAAGACCTTAAAGGTTCCTTTCATCCTACCTAGGTTTCTATGTTCTGTGCATTCCCTGCACTTGATTTTACAGATCTTGCAGTGCTTCTGAGTATTTGAAACATCTTCATATTTTCAGCTGAACTTGAGTGAGCCCTCTTGGCAGATTGTCAGAATGCTTTTTATAGACTATAGCTTGGCCTTTAACACCATCTTACCAGGAATTCTCATTGAAAAGTTGACTGACCTGAATTTCCCTCTCCTCACTTTTGAATGGATCAAAGACTTCCTGACGGATCATCCACAAACAGTAAGGGTTGGGTCTTTTACATCTTCCACGCTGCAGCTCAGCACAGGCTCCCCTCAGGGCTGTGTGCTCAGCCCCTACCTGTATTCACTGTATACACATGACTGCATATCCTCTGATCCATCCAACATCATAATAAAATGCAGACGACACAACAGTTCTGGGTCTTATAACTGGAGGGGACGAATCAGCATACAGGGAAGAAGTCCAGAAGGTATCCGCATGGTGCTCAAGAAACAATTTACATCTAATACTAGTAAGACAAAAAAGATGGTTCTAGATTTCTGGAAGCACAGAGAGGAATCTGCCCCACTGTATATCTAGGGGGCTGTGTGGATAGGGTTTCCTCTTTTAAATTCTTGGCCGAGATCTCACCTGGAAAAACAACACGTCTCTGGTGATTGGAAAGGCCCAACAGAGACTTCATTTCCTTAGAGTCCTGCGAAAAAATCAGGTGAAACAATGGCTGATGACCTCTTTCTATCCATCCACCATAGAAAGTGTCCTCACATATTGCATTATAGTATAGTGTGCTGGTTTAACAGCTGCGGACAGGAAGGCACTACAGAGAGTGATCAATTCGGCACAAGAAATCATTATTGCCCTCTGACACCACTGGTTGACATTGCCAGATCTCGCTGCTTTAGCAGAGTAAGGAAGATTCTCAGAGATGATTCACACCCTAGTCAGTGTCTCTTTACACTTCTACCATCATGCAGAAGATATCAAAGTATAGCCAGCCGAACAAACAGGTTTAAAGATGGTTTCTATCCTTGGGCTGTGAGACTTTTAAATACAACCACAATCACTCCATGCACATGCTAGTTTTTTTTCTTTTTCTTTTCTCTTTTTTCGTTTGCACCAGTGAAGTTAAAACCAATTTCGTTATAAATAAGTACAATGACAATAAAGATTATACTTATTCTTACTTCTTGTATTTCAGAGTACGGATAGGACATACAGTGACAGGAGTATGCCAGAACTATCTTAAGAATAAGATAAGGGACATGCAATTATATTTTGTCTCCATCTAATTTACCCCTATATAGAGAATATAGATCATATAACATCAGCACCATTTCTTAGCAAGGCAAAACATGTCACTTCATACACTTCAGAATATCTTGTATTCAAAGCACAAAATATCTTCCGTAAATGTGCATGACTAAATAATACTGATTAACTCTTAGAACATGGGAATACATTTTGCAACAACCAGAATATCTCAGACATTATTTCAGAAAGACAAGGATCCTGGTCCTATTTGAGTTAGGAATGTATTTTCATTGTTTTTATTATTTCTGATGACATGTTTGTTCTGTGGTTGATCATAACTTCATATGCACATTACACAGGCCTATTTTTGTAGTCTGGTTACCGGTAGTGAGCTCAGAAAGCTCACTGAATCCCTATGTTCCACGAAGAATTTCTCCATCTCTGATTTATAGCTAATAGGTTAGACCATTTCCCCCAAGATTGTCCTCTCTAAATATGTTTACTAATCTTATTATGCAGATTTTTTCTTAATTTATGTCAAGGCATGGACAGTTTTCTTCAGGATTTCAAAGATTAACAGGTATCCCCTCTATTTAAAAAAAAAGTCATCTAATCTGCAATAGGCTTACAAATGTTTATGAACAGAGAAGCCCTTAAACATACTCTTAAAAGTCTCAATACACTACTCTTTTCAAAAAATAGACATTTTAATTTTGGATTGCAGAACTGGTCTCCCACCAAACTAAAGACAGCCTGCTGCCCATATATGTTGACCCCTGAGGGTTTGAATTATCCTCTGTTTAGCTTGCTTTGAGGCATAAAGTTCACTTTGCAAAGTTATTATTGGGATTTGGGGATAAAGAACAATTTGAGAATGTGTTCATAATGCTCTTTTTCCATATGACTAGATTATATTGTTAGGGGAAAACATACAAAGCAAAAATTACAAAGCAAAGCACCTTATGGGACTGAAATCCTTTGTATGTGTTGTTATTTGCAGTGCATGCCAAGAAAGTCATGGGCGCAAGAGCCAAGCTGATGAACTAATTAAATATATGAATGTATATGTTTAAACAGCCTTATAAAGAAGCATTGGAAATCTGCAAGATGAGCGAATATCTTATAACTTCTTCCGCAGGTGCGAGGATAGCTACAAGCCATGGACTTTCTGTCCTGCTTCTTGTTTGTGGCTTTGTGAAGGGTGCTTTACTTTGATCTAAAAAGTTCTGACTTTTTCCAATATCACTTTCTCTTCTTAAAGCAAAGAGAAAATTGCCTGTAAAATCTACGGAGTGGACAGCAAAGTTGACCCTAACTTTCAACCACCACCCTGCACCCAATGTACTCTAATTCACTACACAATGGAGCACCTTCTTCAGGAAATGCATACAAAATCAATAAATAAAGTATTACACTTTAAAAAAAAAGAGAGAGAGAGAGAGGAGACTAATATCAAGTTTCTTCCCTTCTTTTGTATCCAGTTTTTTCCCCCTTCTTTTCTCTCTTTTTCTTTTTCCTTTTTCCTTTTTAAGGGAAATTGGTGCACTGTAAAAATATATTGTTCAATGTGACAATGTACATTTTTCTGTACTTTTTCTTTTCTTGATTCAAACAAATGAAAGTATTGAATTCCCTTGATTCTTCAGCTGTTATTTATATTTTATTTTTATTTATTCATTCATTTTTTGATATTATAAAACTGGATGTTATTCTTATCCCAGAAAGAGATACCTCTAAGTAGAAAGATAATGAACTCAACTTCCCTCCTATTACATCTCAGCATGTAACCGCTCTAGTTCTCCAATGCCAACTCTACTCGGATGGCGGCGGAGGGAAACATCTTTGTCCTTTGGAAGAACTTCTTTTCTGGATGGCAAATCTTGTCATAAATCCAATGCAGTGAATAAGTACAAAAAAATCTACAATGATGGAACATGTGCAAGAAACAGTTGGAGCCTTTGTTGGGCTTTCTTAGTTGATTTCTTCTTCTCATGACTATCGCTTTCTTTCCTGTTTGATGGTGGTAATTATTAGCCTGTCCAACCCCTATGGGGTTCTTAAAGGTTTCTAGAAATACATATATGTGTGTGCTCTCTATTTGGTGGGTTTTCTTTAATTTTGCAACTTCTGTATCTGCAAACTTTAACTTACGGTACATTCTGTAAACTGCTTTCATGCGTGATACAACCTCAAATGGATGTTCCTTGGAACATTTTACAAGCCAGTTTTGAATATTATCTCAATGTGGTGCCACCATCTTGATTTTTCTTTCATCAAAGCATTCGTTGTAAGTTATAATTCAGTGCTATGTGGCATTTTGTAATTCGTGCAATCACTTTCCACTGGCCTGAGTCCTTGCTGATGGTAATGCACTCCTTTGCTAACTCTGTAAAAATGCACATTAAATTTGCTATGGTCTCTAACAGGAACTATTGGAGTTGCCTAGACATGGTGAAATTATTTCTGAATAAATTATATTTTATCAATTACAAATAATCTACAAAGAAAAAAAATTAAAGAAAGAAGGAGAAAAAGAAGAAAGACAGAAAAAATGCACCTTGTTCTCTGGTTGGGTTGGTTTTCTTTTAATTTTGTTATTAATAAAAAGAAGAACTTGGTATACTGACAACTAAATTTACTCATAATATAGGAAGTAGTCTCATTTATGAGGCTGCACAGAATTATTATATTCAAATTGACTCATGTGCTGTATTTGATGTGATAATGAGACAGCCTATATGAGAGTGACATTTCATTGTGAAATCAGATTTTTAAAAAGATATCCAAGTCTTTATACCTCTTAGCTAAATGAGTGCCAAAAGAATGTGTTAATGACTGTATATTAAATGAACCTTTACTTCTGTTAAAGGGATATAATATCAACTGATAAGTCTCAAGAGGAAATAACAATGATTCATAATGAGCTGTTCTTCTCTTGCCATAAATACAGAGTGAAACCTTCTCTACTGTACTGACTAATCTTTTTTGAGTCTGAATCTCTGATCCCATTTACATATATAGATTTAATTTTCACCTCACACCAAAAATATTTGGCATGATAATTTAATTGTACTGCTGGGAATTATTTGGTAGCAATTCCTTTTTCTCCATGCAGAACTATATGTCACCTTGGGACCTTTTGGGAAAAAAGGGGATTTGTCAACAGTAACTTTATTTTGTATCACCACAATGACATCACATGAGAGATGGCCAGAGATCAAGGAGCCTTAATGTTCCAAAATTAGGGCTTAAGAAAAGTTTCGTGATTTCCTGGTTTTCTCAGTCTTTTGTGAGAGAAGCTATTCCTTAAGAATCAGGTGAAAGCAAAGCATTAGATGTGAGAATAGTAGAAAATATTATACCCTTAACATATATATAAAATAAATAAATCCATAATGCAAGTGTCTGGCAGCATAGTTATTAATCAAGAACTCAATTCAACCAGTCACTGAAATATGGGGTAAACTTGGGAATAAAATTTCAGGCTCACAAGTAATGGCAATCTTTGTTTTTATACTTCTTGCTGTCAGTTGACTCCTTCATCAATTTCTCCAATTTGACACAAAGTTCTATAAACTTAAACAAAGAAAATTGGGCTTATCCTGAACCTGGAGGATTAGAAGAAAGGGGTGTTTCCTCTTTCTCTTTCTTTCCTCTCCTATCTTACAATTGTCATTTCCTATACCTCAAAGAGCACATATAAGATTGCCAGACAATAACAGCATTTCCAGGACAATATGGATTTTTTAAAAATACATCTCTTCTTCACCCTACAAGGGTAGATATTAATTTTGTAATACAAAGGTGTTTCTCACTGTCTACAAAATATTATAAACTATGATACTCACTCAAATTAGGTGCATTCCTCCACCTCCAATTTCTTTCTTTTAGCAATTTCTTTTATCTTCAATAAAGGATTTTTAAAAGGTTAGATTGCAATGAAAGATTTGTTATGGGACCATATATGGAAGGAGCTCTATCAAAAACATAGCTCATTGTTTTAAATGAAACAATACTTTTTATTCAGGGTAATGAAATTAATCTGTTTAATATCTCAGCATTTCATATTTTTCCATATTGTCCTGAGAATTGAACTATAGAGTTCAACAAAAAATAAACACTAGATTTGCAAAACAAAAAACAAAAAAACATTGATGTATGATGCAATAAGAAGAAATCAGGGAATTCTCAAATGAACTTTTTTTTTAAAATTGAGCCAATCAGAGTTTTAAAGGGGTTCTGTGTCAGTTTTCAGGTTTTGGATCTCACAATTATTGTGCAAAACCATTTTGCTTTAGTTTTGTAAAATAATATAGTAAAGAACTGATATCCATTTGCCTGACTTTCATCGAATATTTGGAAAATACAAGTGCAATTTTATTTTAAGAGTGAAATGGTTTGGTATTGGGTACAATAATGGCATCGGACAATCAATAAGTCAGACTTGCCTCTGTCAGGTCCCTAAGGAAAAGACTCCATTTTGTTGAAGTGATAGATTTTTTTACTAAAAGTTGCTGGTTGTAGTATAGTCAGGCTGGAACTAAGATTGCCACACAAAAGGTTACAAAGTTTTTTCCTCAACCCAGCCCTCCCCTCTTTGACCAATTCATCTTCCGCTAATGGAGAGCTGTGTAGATGTTTTGAGACTCAACGGAGATGTTTGGGGCAATCCACATTCCATTCTCAGGACAAGTGGCCTTGAAGACTGGCACAAATTGATCCATGCCACCCTGGTCTTTGTCAAGATGTCATCCTCCCTCACTTCTCTGCAAACCTCTTTGGGCTGTAGTAGATGATTTTACAAATGTAAACATCTGTGTAATTATGCAAAGATTCAGAATTGCTATAAGCTATGCCCAGTGAACAGGCTATGCCTTGTGGTACATATCGTACTCCACGGAAAAATGGTCTCCTCACAGAGATTCTAAACAGAAGCAGCAGGTAAAATTAATATAAAAAACGGGCATTATTTATATAAATCAATAAATTAATGATATGTATATTCTTCTGATGTGAATATTGGCAACATAAATGCCTGAACAGCTTAGAACTATAGAAGGGTAGGAAAAGAATTTTGTCATTATCTAAGAAAAGTTACCTTGGAACTTTTGTTACAGAGATGCAAGTAGAAAATGTTACAGGTAAAGATTAGGTAAAACTTTGCTCAGCAGCAATAACTGCAAGACAGTTAGTGGAAAATCACCATACTTGAAATACTGTATCCAACTTTAGTCACCACAATATAAAAAAGATGTTGTCAGTCTGAAAAGAGTGCCGAGAAATACAATGAAGATGATTGAGGGACTGAAGGCTAAAACCTATGAAAAATGGTTGCAGGAATTGTGTATGTCCAGTTTAGTCAAAGAAAAACTAGGGGGGGACATGATACTAATGTTCCAATATTTGAAGGACTTCCAGAAAGAAGAGGGAGCACCAAAAGGCAAGACAAGAAGCAATGATTGGAAACTGAACAAAGAGAGAAGCAATTTAGAACTAAGGAGAAACTTTCTGACAGTAAAAACAATCAACCAGTGGACTAGTTTGCCTTCAGAAGTTGTGGCTGCTCCAACACTGGAGGCCTTTAAGAAGAAAGTAGACAACCATTTGTCTAAAATGATATAGTCTCCTACTTCAGCAGAGGGTTGGACTAGAATACATTCAAGGTCCCTTCCAACTCTGTTATTCTGTTAACTTGAGGCACAAAAAGCAACTTTAGGGTGATTACACACTGTGGTCCAGGGCTGTCAAATTTAATTTCATTGATGACCGCATCAGCATTATGGTAGCCTTCAAAGGTCCAGTTGCATGTAAGACTATGTATCATATTAGTTCAGGAGTGTATTATGTCCAAGATGTAGACCAAACAGGATTAACATTTCAAATATGAACAAATATTTCAAATATATCTGCAAAAGCAAATTTAAAACAAATAAAAAATATAAACTATTTCGTTCTATCTTTCACATCATTTTGTCCAAGCTGAATGCTTGACATCTCTTCTCACCTACAAGTTCATTAATGTTTGAGGTTAGGTTCTGAGCTGTAGAAACTCTCAGGATAGAGTGGAGGTGTGCATTGGTGTAAAGACTTCTGTGTACACTTTTTTTTCATCCCTATCACACAAAAAAGTTGCTCATACAGGTATGTACTACCAAACATGCAGAGCATTCCAATAGCTTGTATGCAGAGTTGGGGCATTATTTCAGGGATGAGCCTTGTGATCTGTGTGGGCCCCACAGAATCATACTTGCCTTAAGTGCGATGTTACATTGGAGTTCTATCAAGTCCATTTGGATGTTTACAGGTGCTTTCTGTCAACTGCAAATGAATTACTGAACAGTCTGTGAATTTCTGTGTTTCAAAGTCATCAAAGCGATATGTAAACTCCATGTGAAGTGTGCTCAGTTTATCAGCAAAATGAGCATCTGAGAACACAGCGGTCGAGACGTAGTTTATGATTGTTTGGCAACAGGGAAAGTGGCTCAGGTTTCCTTGCTTCATCTGAGTCTCCCACAGTCACAGCTTAATTTGAAAGTCTTTCATTGCATCATACATGCCTGTGATCACATGGTCCCGTCCTGAAGCTGAAGGTTTAGTGCAGCGAGATGCTTAATTATGTCGCACAGAAAAGCTAATTCACGCAGCCACTTTTCATCCCACAAAACTGTGGAGTTTTTTCCCTTACTTTCCATGAAATGACAGATTTCTTTAGACAACTTGAAAAAAATCTATTGAGCGACTTAGCCATCACACCTCTGTGTGATAGGGCAGATCACCAAGTTCAGAATGTATTTCCTCCAGAAAAGACTTAAATTGGTGGTGATTTAAACCTTTGGTTCTTAAAAGTTAACTATCTGTGTTACAGTGCTTACTACATGTTCCATCTTCGGGGCTTTGCCACATAGTGTTTCCTGGGTATATGATGCAGTGATATGATGTCAGCTTATCTGTACAATTCTTGCTCTTCATCTTCTCTTATATCCTTCCCACTAAGCCACCCTTTTCCCAGATGCTCCATCTGTTGTTCATCCTATAACTTTGTCCCAGGGCAGTTTCATGGCATTTACACATTTAGATACTGTTTCAAATATGTCTTTTCCTGTGGTAGTGCCATGCATTGATTTCATAACTAAAAGTTCCTCGGTAACGAATAAACTTGAACCCAATCCACAGATGAAGATTGACCACTGATGCAGTGGTGGGTTTCAAAAATTTTTAGAACCTATTCTGTAGGTGTGGCCTGTTTTGTGGGAGTGGCTTGGTGGTCATGTGACGAGGTGGGCATGGCCAACTTGGAAAATGTGATGAAACTCACTTAACAACGCTGTTGCTTCTCAACCAAAATTTTGGGCTCAATTGTGGTCATAAGTTTTTTTTCTTTCTTTCCTTTCTTCCTTCCTTCCTTCCTTTTTTCCTTCCTTCCTTCCATCCTTCGTCTCTCTCCCTTTTTCTTTCTTTCTTTCCTTCTTTCTTTCATCTCTCTCCCACTTCCTTTTTCTTTCTTTTTTCTTTCTTTTCTTTCTTTCTTCCTTCCTTTCCTTCTCTCTCTCTTTCTCTTTCTCTTGCTATCTTTGTCTCTCTCTCTCTCTTTTGACACTCTCCCTCCATTCCTTCCTTCCTTTTGTGTATCTCTCCCACTTTCTTTCTTTCTTTCTTCCTTCCTTCCTCTCTTATTTTCTTTCTTTCTCTCTCTCTCTCTCTCCCCCCCTTTCTCTCTCTCTCACACATACACCCCTTCCAATTATATTCGTAGATATATTCTATGAACTAAAACCAGTGCCCAATAAATCCTACCGTGTTTCCATGAAAATAAGGCCCTGTCTTATATTTTTTTGAACCCCAAAATAAGCACTTGGTGTTATTTTCACAAAGGTCTCACTATTTTGGGGCGCAACTTGCGGGTGGCAGGTGGGGAGGGGGAGATGCGAGAGAACATTTAGACATAGTGAATCTGGACTTCGGCTAAGTTTCAAGTTATTTGTAATATTCCCCTTAGTAAAATTATACAATATAGATTAGGTAGCACAGTTGGCTGAGAAACCACACCCAGAATACTTGTTAATGGCCATCGTTCAGCATTTCTATCAGTGACTTTGATGAGATAGTTCAGAAGTTGCTTATCAAGTCTATAAATGATGCAAAGCTGAGAGATATAGGTTTTCTCTTTGCGGGAGAAAGAATATTTTTAAACTCTAAAGAGGTAATGATTGAAATGAGTAGAATTTAACCAGAAGAAATATAGACCCTACATCTGGGTAGGAAAAATGAAAAGCAGAAGCAAGGAATGGGAACTTGGCTTGATCAAGAAATTCATGTTTGCTCAGTAGAGATGTTGTAGTAAATCCTGCAGTGAGTAGGAAGTTGAACTACATTACTCCCAGCTCTGATTTGAAGACCAAAATAACGTATTACCTGACTTCCAACTCAGTCAATGCTCCGTTTTAATTCTCCCATGCCCCACCCCACCTGCCACCCCCAAGTTGCATCCATAAAGGGGGCGAGGGGCAGGAAACACTGCCATGCCCAGCAAGTGGGTGGGGGAGAAGAGACAGCAAGAATTGCGGTTGTTTTTACAGCTGATTGAGACTGCAAAAGCAGCAGGAGGCCCCAAGCACCATGCGCCCCCTTCAAGAACAGTCTTACCTCAATCAGTTGCCAAGAGCTTAGCCCCAATTGAGGCTCCCTGGGGTGGAGCCTGCAGCCTGGTGCTTGACATGGTCTTGGGGTGGGGGAGCTCCTTTATGCAACCTACCTCTCTTTCCCTCCTACCATGCAGCTGGCTGGTTGAGAATCAGGCAGTCGTGGGAATTGCCTGCAATTCTTGTTAGTGTGAGGCTTCAAATTGCAAAGAATGGAGCAAGGCAGTGGGGGTGGAGGTGGATGATGAAGCAAGGCAGGGGCTGCGGAGCTGCCCCAAGGCCCCATACTGGATTACCTGAAGGCCCTTCAGCCAGGCCACTCATGCCAAGCACTCCCCCCTCCCCAGGGGAGCCACATCCCTGCACTAACCTGCTTTCCAGATCTTTTCTCCGATGCACGTTCAGGACAAGAAAATTAGTCTGTGCAATCATGATAAAAAAAATAACAGAAATTTAGACCTTCCAACTTCTCGCAAAAAACAAAAAAGCCTCTCGAAGTTGGGAGTAGTCTAAAGTGACTGGATTTTCAAAAATCCGGTAAGTCCTTAAATGGGCTCTCACCTGTGTTCGGTCAGATTCAGAGTGGCGCTTCATCACCCTCAACTCCTCGGAAAACCAAGGAGCCTGGGTGGTTCGCTGCCGCAAGAGAGGCCGCAAAGGCGCAACCCGGTCCAAGGCCCCAGTGGCCGCACTATTCCATGCAGCCACTAGGTCCTCCATCCGGGCGCGAGTCAGGGCTACAGGTAGTGGGCCAAGCTCCGTCTGGAACCTTTCAGGTTCCATCAGGCGCCTGGGGCGAAACCATCTTGGAAATTCCGGTTCCGCCTCCCCATGGTGGGGAGTAGCGGCTGGAAAGTCGAGCCGGAGAAGTGAGTGATCTGACCATGACAGGGGTGTGATGACTAAATCCCCTACTCCCAGATCACTCCTCCACTGGCCAGAGACAAAAATGAGATCCAGTGTGTGTGTGGGGCCCTGAATTACTTGAGTCAGGTCCATGGCCGTCATGGAGGCCATGAATTCCCCAGCTACCTCTCTATGTCTCACCTACCGATGGCAGGTTAAAGTCCCCCATGACCAACAGTCTGGGGGTCTCAACCGCCATCTCGGCGATCACCTCGAGGAGCTCAGGCAGGGCTGCTGATGCATAGCAAGGAGCCAGGTATACAATCAGCACGCCCAACTGCCTCCCTGGGCCCCATTTCACGCACAGGGACTCACAACCGGTTACCTGAGGCACAGTGGTCTCTCTCGGCTCAAGACCGTCCCTCACAATGACCGCTACCCCTCCACCCCTACCTAGGGCCTGTGACTGATGAAATGCATGGTAACCTGGTGGGCACATTTCTACAAGAGGAAGTCCTCCCTCGTGGCCCAACCAGGTCTCCGTAATTCCTGCCAGGTCCGGCTCCTCCTGCGACACCAAGTCGTTAATGAGGGGGGCCTTGTTGACAACGGACCTGCCATTGCATAACATCAGACTCAGGCCCTGGTCTGGTCACCTTAGAGTAGTCCCACAGACTATTTTTCTTGCCCTGCACATGTCACTTGAGAATTGAGCAGGTAAGCAAGTTAATGAAGGGATGTGGCTGCTTTGAGAGGGGGGTGAGAGACCTGCGTGTATGTATGTGTATGTGAGAGAGGGGGGGGGGAGACAGAGAGAACATTGCTGCCAGCAATGGATAACTCTCTGAAGTTGGATCACATCTCTCTCCCCCCCCCTCTCTGTCACACACACACACACCATTCTTTCTTTGGGATCACAGCACAGACTCCCCTCCCAGGATCGCAAGGCTGAAGGCTTTAGATTGAGCCTTTTGGGGATGTGTTTCTGGTGCTGCGATCTCAATAAAGATCAGCAGGGAAAGGGGAATGGATTTTCCTTCAGTCTGTCCTTTCTCCCTTCTCTTTGACAGCCACCTGGTTTCCAATGGGGTGGAGGGAAGGAATCCATGTTTTTCCTCCCTCTGCATGGATTTCCTCCCATTCATTAGAAACCAGGCACCTGTCAAAGAGAAGGGAGTGCCACATGGGCTTTTCCAACAGCTGAAGAAGGAACAGGCACACACACACACACCGCCAAAAGACTCAATCCAAAGCCTTCAGCCTTGCAATCCTGGGACAGGGTTTCTGTGTTGCGATCCCAAAGAAAGAACAGACTGCAAGAAAATCCATGGCTGGTAATTACCCTGTCAAGCACCTATAGCTGATTCAAATGCTGGTCAGAACAGAGATAAGCGCAGAAAATCGTGGCTCGGTTTGTGTAGCGGCAGCTGGCTGGCTCGCTCCCCAATGTCTGAAATCTGCGCTAAAAGCCGAGTGGTTACTTTCTGGTAAAACGGTCTAGGTTTTGCACAAGCCAAATAGTACTCATTCATCACTTCCAGATGCCAGCCGCTCCTCACCTACCTATTTTGCTGCACTTAGCAGAGAGCTACATCATACCGCCGCACCGGCGATCCAGCCTCTCATGGGTTGGCTATGTAAGACAGCCCCCTCTACAGCCCCCTCAATCCTTTCAATTTAGTAAGCCAATCAATGAATTTAAAATATCCAATATCTCCCCAGGGCTTTTCCTTCGGCTGCCCAGGAAAACGTAGAAGGCACAGAATCAGCTCTGCCTGAAGGCAAAAAGACTTGGAGCTCCCTCCACGTGCATGCCAGCCAAAACCTCACAGAAGACTTCTGATGGTGGGCAAGCGGTGGGGGCAGGCCAGGGGAGGGACCATTCTGGTACCGAGTCCCCAGAAACCCTGGTACGGGAAGACATGCTAAATTCTTTCAACTGGTACTCGTGTACTGGACAGGACCAGCTGAAACCCACCTCTGCACTGATGTCAGTACTCTCATCCACAGGCAAGGGAATATTCAATGAAATCTTTTCCCTTTTCAATCAACTGTCGTTGTAAATCAGTGACAAGCTCATATATCTGATCAGCAATAGTATTCCTGCTTAGTATTACTTTCAAGAATGCTTGCTTTTTGTCTGGACACAAGACTTCACACACTTTAATCATGCAGCATTTCACAACCCCGCGCCCTCTGTAAATGGCCAGGGTGATTTAGCTATCTCTTTTGCTACTATAAAACTGGCTTTCACAGCAGCTTCACTTTGTGGTTTTGCTTTTCTGAACATATACTGCCATGATATCATGACACTTTTTTCAATTCTTCCATTTTCTTTAGCTTCTGCTGTATGTCCAGATTTTTGTACTTGTCCTGATGTTTCTTGACATATCTGAAGTACAACTCTACTTTTGAATCCCCAAACATCACTCTCCTCCACCTTTCAGTTCTTATGAGGTGTAACCTGTCCCATTCAAAAGCCCCTTATTAGGTGTTGTAACCATGGTCTAGGAACAAAGTCAAGATAGAGTTTTTGATTTTTAATCCTCATTTCAATGAACTTGGAGAATTCGTGAGAAGGATTTCATGGATGAAAGTCATCAAGGGGACAAAAAAAAATCCAAGAAGCTTGGGAAATTTTGAAAAGTGAGATTATCAAAGTCCAGTCTATCATAATACCACTAAAGAAGACAAATAAACAATTCCAGAAGAAACCTGCATGGCTGCACAAAAAACTTCTCATAAATTGAAAAGCAAAGAGGACAAAAATAAAAAATAAAGAGACAGAATTAAGACAGAATATTAGCATATAGCTCAAAGCTGCAAAGGTGAAGTCAGGAAAGCTAAGGCTCAGAATGAACCTAGGCTTCCAATAAATGTCAAAAACAATTTAAAAAACTTATTTCAACAGGTAAAAACAAGAAAACAATCAAGGAAATAATTGGTCCATTAATGGGCAAAAAATAGCAAGAAGGTTGCAAGCAACAGAGGGGAAATGGAACTGTTTAACTTATTCTTTACAGCTGTCTTTACACACACACAAAAATCAATCCAATATCTCAAAAACATTACCATAAAAGAGAGACTAGCAATGTAGCTCAAAATAAGCAATAAAATGGCAAGAGATCACTATCTTCAAAAAAAAAAATTGGATCCAGGAAATTACAGACCTTTCTCAATATCTGGGAAAATCCTGGAAAAGATAATCAAGCAACAAATCATTGAACACCTGGTGGTAAGTAAAGTTATAACCAGAAACCAATATTTGTTTGTCAAAAACAGATCATGCCAGACAAATCTTACTGCATTCTTTAACAAAATGACTGAATTAGTGAATCAGAAAAATGCTGGGGACATAATATACTTCTAGTAAGGCAATTGACAATGTAGAGTGCAACCTACTTCTTGGTAAGACAGAAAATGTGGGCTAGACAGCATCGCCACCAGATAAATTCATAACTGGCTGACAAGCCACACTCAACATATAGTCCACTATGAAAGTACAGGTAGCCCTCAACTTACGACCACAACTGAACCCAAAATTTATGTTGCTAAGTGAGAAATCTTTTAAATGAGTTTTGCCCTATTTTATGACATTTCTTGCCACAGTAGTTAAGTGAATCACTGCAGTTGTTAAATTAGTAACATGGTGGTTAGGTGAATCTGGTTTCCCCATTGATTTTCCTGATCCGCAGGTCATAAAAGGGGATCACATGATCCCAGGACACCGCAACCATCATAAATGTGAGTCATTGTCAAGCATCCAAATGTAAATAATGTGGCTGTAGGGATGCTGAAACAGTCATAAGTATGAAAATCTAGGAATCCTACTGGAGAACCACTTAACCAGTGGACAGCTTGCCTTCAGAAATTGTGGATGCTGTATCACTGGGAGTTTTCAAGAAGAGACTGAACACTGTTCAGAAACTTGCCTGAGATTGTGTAAGGTCTCCTGCTTGAGAAGAGGGTTGGAATAGATAACCTCCAAGGTGCCTATCAACTCTTTTATTCACTTATGTACTGTATATATGCACAACTTGCATACCTACATCATTATTTATTGCTTAAAGATTTATTTGTCCAGCTCTTAAAAATATTCCCTGATTATTATTAGGCTTTTTAGATAAAAATTGAATTTTTTCTTATTGAATCGCCAGGCAGTTTAAGTCTTTGATTTGACTTAAATGTGCAGGCTAATCCAAAGCAAAGCAAAAATGATGAGTTTAAATATCTATTATTGAAACCAAAGTTGGTACTAGTCTGTTACGTTCCAATTGGTAACAGATGTGATCCTTTAGAAAGCAATGCTGCGTTAGAATTTGAAGGCATGTTACAAAGAGTATATCCATGCTTACCATTTAAGCTGCTTTGTCCTGTGCTTGTGCAGGCTTAACTCTAAGCATGCTTAAGAAAATCCTGTTTTGATGTAGAGATGTCAGTTGCAGGAAATCATGAGCCAGAATAAAGTTCAAAGCATTATGAATTTATTTCATGCTACCTATTCACAGGTATCTGGTCAAGGCATATTTGTGACAGATAAAAGTCAGTGGACTTTAAGAGTGGAATGAACTTAGGTTCTTATGTGGTGTAGCAACTCCAAACTAATGATGAATTGGACTCATCTGGTCATCTGCTACAAGAGTTTTTGGATTGACCTTGCAAATTATGGATTAGTGAGGGGCCAAGGAGGAAACATTCTACCTGGTAACTATCAAGATGGTAAAATGGCATACCTTTAGGCTTTGAAGAAAAAAGCTCAGGAAGAAAATGAGTTATCTTTAGAAAATGAAAAATAAAAATAAAACAATTTGCAATCTACATAAAGTTCTATTGTGCTATTTTAACACTGCTGGCAAAAGTAGTTAGAGAAATGATCAAGCATAAATAAAAGGGAAGCTCAATAATTTTTATCTTCTTACCCTTTCTGTCTACATATAACACTGATACGTCCAACAAATAATCAGATATCAATATATACTATCTAAATATTCTTATTAAAACAGCAGTTCATTATAGGTAAATTATATTAAATCAATATTTAATTTCTGAGAAAAAGCTATTATGAATGATTTATACACGACTTGTAATTATCAAATTATGGAACAGGATACAAGTTTCTTCCACTTGGATTGTTATTTTAACTTTTCCTTTTGTGGTTCATGCATATTTTATTCTTCCTAAAATTATCTCCAGTTACTCCAGCTACTCATCTGGATCTTTTTTACTAAAAGGGAATTGTATAGTACTATTTTATATCACCATACCTTAGCTCAATCAAGTGGATAGTGGGACCTCTGAAGATTAAAAAAAAGTTAGTTGCAATATAAACAGAATATAACCAGATATCCAGGCCAAACCAGTCATGGACAGCCATGTTTTGTGATGAGAAGTGATATCCACACAGCAGTCTCAAGAGGCCAATAGGATCAGGGTAGATTCCTAGATCAAACTGTGCAATGCCTAGAAGGAATTATACTAACTGCTTTCTGTTTCAAACTGTAGTTGCTATAAGCCAGTGATGATAAACCTTTTGGGCTCAGCATGTCAAAACTTCAGAAAATATCTAACTTGACTTTGCTGACATGTCACACACACACACACACACACACAATTTGTAATAAAGAATCACTTTGGAAGTGAGGTGGAGAGCATATAAATGTAATAAATGAATATATAAATAAAGATAAAGTTTCCCCATGTGCATATGTGCTAGTCGTTCCTGACTCTAGGGGGCAGTGCTTATCTCCGTTTCAAAGCCGAAGAGTCAGTGCTGTCCAAAGACATCTCCATGATCGTGCGGCTGGCATAACTAAACGCCGAAAGGCACACAGAACCCTTCCCACCAAAGGTAGTCTCTATTTTTCTACTTGCATTTGTACATGCTTTCAAACTGTTAGATTCGCAGAAGCTGGAACAAATAATGGGAGCTCACTCCATTACGCGATTGTAGGGATTCGAACCGCCAAACTGCCAATCTTTCTGATCGACAAGCTCAGTGTCTTAGCCACTGAGGCACTGCATCCCTTGAATATGTAAATACATAAATGTAAATATTTTTGACTTCGCTTCTAGAAAAAACCCTGCCTATCTGAGGCAGCTCCATGTCCATCAGATCTGGAAACTTGCCGTCTCCCAAAAGAAGAGAAAACATATACCCTTTGTGCTCAATTTTTGGAGACTTGAAAGGCCATGGAGGAACAAGGCCCTCTAGCACTTCCACAAGTGCCAGTAATGGGCTCTTGGCGACTGCACCTCACTCTTAAGATGGTGTTAAATTTCTGTATGAGTCAAATGTCTGTATTTGAAACTGGAGGCACTGACAATAGCTGTGTTTTCCCACACCCAAGGGCATTTCTGGAAATTGAATCAAAGGCATGTTTAAAATCATTCAAATCAGGGCTCTCTGGAAAATTATGCTAAGGACTGCTTGTTTGGGGATAAGGATATTAACATCAAAACTACATATATTGGAAAAGCTACAAAAACAATTATGAATAGCAGGAGTACTTTTATACAAAACTATTAAGTTGGAATAAAATTTCATTTGTTTGTATTTTTCCAGTCTAAAAAGTGTTATCAAACAGAATAGTAATGCACAGTAATATATGTAACAACGATCACATTCAGATTGATTTGCACACTTCTAGCTTTCATGCACTGTCATGTTATAGTCAGATAAAAATACAAAGTATTGTCAACAGAAAAGTATATTTTGAAAAGCAAGTAGAGATTATTTCTCCTTCTCCAGAACATTTATTGAGAAAAGTTTCTTTCAACATATAAATATCAAGAAAAAAGTAAAGAAAACAATTGGTCCACTAATGGAAGAAGATAGCAAGGAGATGAAAGGCAATAAGGAGACAGTGAAACTCTTTAATTCATTCTTTGCATCTGTCTTTACACAAAAGGATAAAAAAACAGTTCCACCTATTAAAAGCAGTAACATAAAAGATAGAATAGAAATGCAAATCAAAATAGCCAAGAAAATGGTAAGAGTTCCAATCACCAGGAACAGATGCATTATATTCTAGAGTTTTGAAGGAGCTGGCAGATGCGACCTTGCAATCATTGAACCATATCTTTCAATGATCCTGGAGTACCATGTGCAAGTAACTCAAACTTAACAGAAACCAAGAATATTTTGTTGGATTAACCTTCTATGTACAGATTAATTGGAGACAGGAACAAACTATCTGATGAAAGGTGAGTAAATTAATCCAGTCTGAGCTGGATATAGAGAAAACATACCTGTTTATTATATCCATTGCTGCAGTTAATTTTTTGTAACCTCCTTTTAGTACATTGATTTTACAATAGCTACAATAGCTAATTTGTAATCACTGATTGTGGTAATGTAAAACATACTAATAAGTGCTTTAATAAATTCAAGATGTTAGATATTATTTAAGTGGAATGAAATAATACGTGTAACAAAGACACAACCTTGAGACTTAAGTATCAAAAATGGAGGAAATCTATAATATCACTTTTTGGTTGTGTAGCAGAGATTTTTTGCTTTTTTAAATTTTTTGTTCATTACTGTATATTAAATATATCAAACTTAATAAACATGAACACACTTGTATTTTAAAACTACATCTGCAATAGCATCAAGTCAATATAATATTGGTGGAAATTTCTTTCCTTCCTACATTCTTCCAGGTTACTGATTTACTTTGCTTATGGAGAGTTGCAGGGAGAAAGTCAATGGGAAAGCCAGCAGAAAATTGCAAGACCAAGGACAGCAGGTGGATAAGTGGTTGCTGCTAAGTGGATGAATGAATGAGAAGGTGTACAGATATGAGAGTCAAGAATGGCACATGTGAGTGAGTAGGATATGGTGTATGGGTTGGGAAAAGTGTATGGAAATGTGCCAGAATTGCTGCATGGATCCGGGAGAGTGATGGTTAGGAAGAGTATCCTGGAATGTGCAAGATATATATGGTATTGGTCAGATAGGGTGCAAGAGGTTGGCATGATTCATAAAGGGAAGACATATTCTCTCTCTTCAATACTTATTTTTTTCGAGTGGACTTCCAGTTTCCAGAGGCAACAGACGTGTTTTGGACACGTCCGCTGCTTACTTTCCTGGTGGGCCCCCCGGAGGCACGGGGGGATTCGGGAGAATCCCCTGCCATACAAGTGGCTCGCTGGAGACCCCCAACCAGACGGCGGTCAGTGGGGCATCTTTCCAGCTTTGCCCCAGGAACCGGGAAACAGAAGGGGGGGCAGCCCTCTTGCCGACGGACGCCGGAATCAATGGGTAATTAAAAGACTGGCTGGAGTGCCGGGGACGGAGGATTTCACCGAGTCTCCTGGTTTTAACTAGAGCGGCAAATGTGGACTGTGAGTTTTTTACATTCAATCAATATTAAACGGAGAATGGAGGGGGGAGTTTACTCATTTTAACCCCCCCTTGTAACAAGGCGCCGATCATAAAATTCCCCCCAGAAATGGGGAGGAAAAGAGGATTAATCTACCATCTGAAATAACTGCTGATAAAAAAAAATTGTATCTATAAGATCGCAGTTGTAACATAATATTAGAGCCTTCTTGCAACAAGAAATGAGACTTTCACTTTCCTTCCTGTGAGGAGGCGGGGGAAATAGCTCCTCTTTGTTTTCTGCCGGAAAACTTTCTCTTTGTTTGCGAACTATTCCTTCAGTGCCTAAGATCGTAAGGCATCAAATCCTCAACTAAATTTCTCCTTGAGAAGCCTTTAGTATCTCTCCCAATACGTGGCCACTTGGACTTTGTCAATATAGTTATTTCTCCTTGGTTTCTTATAACACCCAGACTGAACGTTTACCAGAGCTGTTTCCGATATCTTGGACTTCACCGGCTGCCTGCTCTTCCAACGCCATTTCCTTTACAAGAACATACAATTACAACAATGGCTTCTAAAAAACCACCCACTGGAAAGTCTTTTTCTGCTCCATCTTCAACCCGCTCGAGCCCAAGTCTGCAACAACCAAAGATTACAGCAATGTTGCAAAAAGAAGCGACTGGTGAGAGCGCCCAGGAGCTCTCAACAAATGAGATGCTCCAGGATATAATGAAGAATGTACAGGAAATGCGTAAAGACTTAATAAGCCTAAAAATAGAACTCTTGAAAACACAAAGAAGTACAACGGATAATAAACAAAAAATTGAGGTGTTAGAGGGAGGAACAGCTGAGATGAAGGAGGAGATAAAGGAAATTCGGAAAGAAAGTACAGAAATGGGAGGTTATATGACTAAAATAGAGTTTGAAAGAATGTATTTTTTCTCAGGTTCCAGAACATACCAGAGATAGAAGGGGAAGATCTTAAAGATTTGATGAGTAGAATTTTAGCAGATTACACTAAGAGAAATAAGGAACACCTCTGGTGGGATATGGACCTGGTTTATAGAATTAACTCAGCATATGCTAGAATAAATGATGTACCAAGAGAGGTCCATATTAAATTTCTAAGAAGGTCCACAAGGGATGAGATATTGAGGGTGCAGCGGGGAGGGCCCTTGAAATACCAAGAAAAAGAAATCACCACCTTGAAACAAATTCCCCAAAAAATTAGAGAGATAAGAAGGAAGTATTCCTTCTTGTCTAAAAAATTGTATAAAAAAGGAGTTTGGTTCAAGTGGATGCTGCCTGAAGGAATGTTGGTCTTCTGGGAGGGAGGCAGAATTAGAGTTAAAACAATAGGAGAGGCAGAGGCCTTTCTCCAAAAGCATCATTCACTCCTAGGGGATGAAGATGAGGGAGCGGGAGGGGCCACGGCCCCGCATACTGGCAGGAAGGAAGAAGAAGAATCAATAGCAAAAAGACTCAGATCTCAAAAATGATTTTATTTGAAATTATTACTGTGATTTGTGAAAAGGGATGGTAAGGAAAAAACAAGATTGAATGTATGAATTTTACAATGTAATACATATGTATTTTTGCCATTTGCTTTTCTTATACTGTATCACCACCTCCGACATGGAAGCCACTTAAATGTCATTACACACCCTAAAACCCTTTTTCCTATATATATTGTAAAAACCAATAAAATTGTTTTTTTTTTAAAAAATACTTATTTTTTTCCTTTCTCAAAAAAATATCTTATTCAATCAGAGGGTTATAGAGATAAGCTGTCTTATTAAGAGGTTTTGGACTTAAGCTGGGTCCATCTAATAGCTGACCTGATTCAGTAGTAATAAATTGATATCTTTTAAGACATGTAAAAAGTGAACAGAGCTCTGCCCTTATTAGGCAAAAATTATACCATAAATATAAAATCTATCTCCTTGGAGAAAAACAGTTAATTAAAGGCAAATTTTATTAACATTATAAAAAAGATTTGATTACAAAGCGTGTTGAGGTAGCATAGTGATGGAACCAAGTTCATAACACAGTTACTGTACAGATAATCGAGACCAATAGTTAAAATTACTCAATCACATTACAAAAGACATAAAGCACTGATTTAATTGTCTTATATTGTATTTTATTGATCCAAATATAATTATAACAAAATTAGGGAAATGTAGAATTAACGTAATTAATGTGCATTGAAAACTAGATACAAATGAATAGATCTATCTTGTGTTATACAATCAATCATGGCAAGAATTTTTAAAAAAACAACACATAATTATGTTCTATATCTAGCATGGTTGAAATTAAAAAAACAACAGAACGAAGTGTAAGATAATTTGTAAGAAACGTATAACACAACAATTTTTTTAGAAACTGTTGAGTGTATTTTAAGTGCCCATAATTATTTTATATTATTAGTTTTAGGCAAAATATTGTGAAAATTGAAATTAGAGCCTATGATGAGTTTCTGTAATAATATGAGATGAAGCAAAAGTTGATTAATTCTTTAAATACCACTCTGCCTTCTTGGAGAAAAGAAAATGTTGCTGGAGCAATCAAGGGTAGTCTAATTGGAAGAGTCACTTTGACCTGAAGACAAGCTTCTCAGCTGCTGAAAGCAATCTCTCTTCTTCCCACCTAAACATTATGAATTTTGATTCGCTACATAAACACATTTTTCTTCCCTTCACCTACTTGAGTTTTGAGTAAAAGAGATCTAGGAGGAGTATAAAGAAAGACTTTGAGAGTATTATTATCAACTAGCCGTTCCTGGCCATGCGTTGATGTGGACCAGTCTGGTTAAATGGCCAACCAATCTGTGTGTAGATCTACACCAGAACACACAAACATATACAAACAACCACCGTATAACTAAGGTGACCATCCGTCCTGCTACTGGCGGGACAGTCCCGGTTCACCAGCAGATGTCCCGCGTCCCGCCCCCTCTTCATAATGTCCCACTTTTTGCAGGCAGGTGGCGGGCACTCTGTACGCGCACAGAGGCACACCTCTGAGTGCCGGCTCGGACATCGGGGCCGAGGGGGGGTGCACGCGCTCTGGCGCATCACACGCCTGCGCAGAGGGCCCGAGGCGGCCGCTTTCAGCTCGGGCCATCAGTGATCACGCCGGCATGATGGGCTGACAGCAGCCGGCTTGGGCCGCCTTTCCCCTTCCCGCCTGAGCCAGCGGCTCTCAGCTCTGCCGCCTTTAAAGAGGGGCCCGCGGGAACGCGCCCTCTGCGCAGGCGCGTGCCGTGCCGGACCGTGCGCCCCCCCCCGTGGAGCCCTCTTTAAAGGCGGCGGTGGGCGGCGGGCTGGCGGCGTGGAGGAAGGCGGCACGAGCCGGCCGCTGTCAGCCCATCATGCCGGCGTGATGGCCTGAGCTGAAAGCCCGAGCCAGCGGCTCTCAGCGCCGCCGGGTCACCGCTGCCGCCTCTGCACAGGCGCATGCCATGCCAGAGCGTGCGCGTGCCTGCACTCCCCCCCCCCCCTTGTCGACGGTGTCCCGCTTTGGAAGTTTCAAAATCTGGTCACCTTACATATAACCCCCAACTTACCTACTTACTGTATTTCTCCCTCTCTACCTACCTACCTACTGTATTTCTCCCTCTCTCCCTCAACCTACCTACCTACTGTATTTCTCCTTCTCTCTATCCCTCTACCTACCTACCTACTGTATTTCTCCCTCTCCCTCTCTATCCCCCTACCTACCTACTGCATTTCTCCCTCTCCCTTTCTATCCCCCTACCTACCTACCTACTGTATTTCTCCCTCTCTTTACCCACCCACCCACCTACCTACCTACCTACCTACTGCATTTCTCCCTCCCTATAGCTGCCTACCTGCGTACCTATCTTATGGACAGAGTATTTTATGTCAGAAAGGATGACATAATACCTGTGGCCCATTGCTCTCTCTGTATCCATCTACCTATCTTTTTTACAATTTTTTACATTTCCGTTGCATGTACCTGGCACAGGTGTGACATCTACACAATCTATATATATCATTGGTGCCGTACCTTAGAATGTTGTGTGAAAATTTGGAAGCAATTGGTGCAGTACTTTCAGAGATTAGCGGTTTTGAACAAATTCTTGTTACATTTTTATTTATAGATAGATAGATTCTAAGATACCACTTCGCTCTTCCCTACACCCATTCACTCATTCACCAAAAACTGTCAGGAATTGTAGGAAGGAAGAGCAATTGTGGGGAAATAATAGCAACATAACATTTTTTTTCTTTCATCTCTGAATGCCTTTTAATTCAACCTACCAAACAGTTTCAGAGCCGTTTGGGTCACAGAACAAAGTGATCTTTTTCCTCTTGAATTCTGCAAATCTTTCACCACCATCTCTTTCCCCTACCTTACTTTCAAGATATTACCTAATGATACTTGGGGTTGCACTTTCCATTCATCATTAAAAAAAAAAAAAAGAGTAGCAATGCGTGGATGCATGCATAAACATGGATGATATAATTGTAAGACCATGTCAGGCATGAGCAATAAATTAGTTTGACTGAACTTAACACGTGGCTGTGATTCTCTGTGCCTTACACACTGAGATATAATTTATAAAATTAGCTTCTTACTCATTTTGAAAAATATACTCTTCATCATGTATATCATTCTCATCATCCCACAGCATATGTAAAATAAAAACAATTAGCTCTTTTATGTTTTGACTGATATCACATTCAAAAATACTTCTATCTTAAGAAAAAATTATTAAACTAGGAATACAGAATTCCAGCATTACAATTACTTTAAATAATGGGATCAGCATGCAAAGTCACTACAGGTAGTCCTAGACTAGTACTTTAACTGATCAAAATTATCATGAAATGGAGCTTTATAGCTATTAAAGCAATTCCAGCCATTATAAACTGTCACTCCATCCCCCACACAGCAAGTTGTCACATGAACACACTTCAGGCACTTGACAATCAGGTCACATGCCAAGCATCCTGCAAACATGTGATTGACCTTTTCAAGAAAGTCAGTGGAGAAGCCAGTTTGCAAGCTAGGGAAACAAAGGATTTAAGGCCTGCTCCTACTTTGCGCCTAGGATTTCCCCTCCCCTCTATCTGGGAATGGGATATCCATCAATGGGCTTCAGGATAGACATCAAATCCTGAAGATTTGCTAGCTTCCTAGGACTAGAAAACAAGTGAACACAATCATTCTGAAGACTAGAATTATTTCTAGCTTTCAGAACAGTGGTTCCCAACATGGGGCCCACGCCCCACAAGGGACCAGTTTGATTTTTAATGGGGCAATTTGAACCTTGTTTAAACCAAGTTAATGGCCTTTTAGGCTTCCTCTGCGTGAGTAGAATTCACTTTTTGAGTAAAGTAAGAATTATATGTCACCGGGGCGGGGGTCAGGATTTTAGATGCTTAGGTGGGGCATGGCCAAAAAAAGATTGGGAACCACTGCTTTAGAATGATTGGGTTTGCTAGCTTTCTACTCTTTCTAGGCTACGAAGTCTAGTGAACATGATTATTCTTGCAAGGTCTCTTCACCAAATTTGTTATTGTTGTTGTTTATACCTGTACATTCTATGGTATTTACCGATAAAAGAATTAATACATTTCTCTTCAAATATATTCTTGAAATCCTCAGACTGCATTTCAAATTTACTTTTATTTGTTCTATTAGAGACAGCACAAATGGTTACTTGCTATATTGTTAGTTAACTGCTCCTTCATTTTTTAATCCAAGGTTTTAATGAAACGTAGTCATTTTCCTCTGCTCTAATTTCACAAAGATCACAGAATTAAAATACTGCTTGTGATATTGTGTGTTTAAAAAAATCAATTTGCTTTAGTGCACTTTTTTCCAACCCAGGAATTTGGACAGTAGATGGCAAAGTTTGTCCAACAATCACTGTAATGTTCTTACCTAAACGGAATGACAGAGTTGGAAGGAACCTTGGAATCTTTAGTCCAACCCCCTGCTCAAGGAGACTCTAAACCAGAGGTTCCCAAACTTGGCAACTTGAAGACTTGTGGACTTCAACTCCCAGAATTCTCCAGCCAGCAGAGCTGGCTGGAGAATTCTGGGAGTTGAAGTCCACAAGTCTTCAAGTTGCCAAGTTTGGGAACCTCTGCTCTAGACTATTCTGGATAAATGGTTGTCCAATCTCTTCTTAAAATCCTCCACTGAGTAATTTTTCTAATTGTCAGGAAATTTCTCCTTAGTTTTAGGTTGGATTTCTCCTTGATAAATTTCCATCTGTAATTTCTTGTCCTGCCCTCAAATGCTTTAACTCCCTCTTCTCTCAGACACCCCCTCAAATACTGGAAGACCACTGTTACCCTGTCACTACTAGTCCTAATTTTAGCCAGAGTAAATATACTAAGTGTTTGCAGATATATCAAGTTATTTATTCTGTTTTAGCCTCCAGCCCCCTAATAATCTTTGTTGCTCTTCTCTTCACTTTTTCTAAAATCTTTGTTATCTTTGTTAGCTGCTCAGTGAGAGTGAATTGGGAATCCATACACATTTTCTTAAATAAAGGCTATGGCTGCTAGACAGAACACATGAGTATAAAAAATTAAATAACTGTCATTTTTATCCTTATGTCCTCTGTCTGGCAGTCATAGCTTTACAATCAAATATTGTCTGGCTCTTAAGTAACTTTTGGGGGGGGGGTGCATGGGTTTCATAATCATCTATATAAATAAAAATGTAAAATAGTTTGTACGAATCCACTAATCTCAAAAACTACTGGGCCGATTTACACGAAACTTTCAGACAATGTAGACAAGGACTTCCGATAATAGAATAGCTAATCATTTTGTGCCTAGCACGCATGTGTTGTGTACAAATTACACACAAAAAAGTACCCACTGAAATGTGTGTTAACATGCCTGTAGCCACGCCCATCAAACTGCTTTTCAACTGTCAGTGTTGGAAAAGGCCTCTTACGGCGGCCTCTTGGGGCCAAAAAGGCACAGAGGATAGCAAACTCCCAGGTGGCCCATAGAGGGGGGGGGGGGGAGAAATTCTGCTCAGGACAGTTCTCTGAGGTAAAAAAAAAGGAGGCAGGCAGCTGCTTTAAACTGTTTAATACGAACTGAACCAAACTGTAACAAAGAATCACCCATCTGACAGCAAATACAGTTTAATGAAAAGAAGGACTAGGGAAGACATGATAGCAGCCTTCCAATATCTCAGAGGGTGCCCCAAAGAAGAGGGAGTCAAGCTATTCTCCAAGGCACCTGAGGGCAGAACAAGAAGCAATGGGTGGAAACTAATCAAGGAGAGAAGCAACCTAGAACTGAGGGCAAATTTCCTAGCAGTGAGAACTATTAACCAGTGGAACATCTTGCCACCAGAAGTTATGGATGCCCCAACACTGAAGAGAGAAGAGACTGGAAAACCATTTGTCTGAAACGGCATAGGGTCTCCTGCTTGAGCAGCGGGGTTGGAATAGATGACCTCCAAGGTCCCTTCCAACTCTGCTATTGTATTATTGTATTACAGTAGGTAGGTAGATAGGGAATAGAGAGACAGGAAGAAATACAGTTTAATAAAAGAGGGACTAGGGGAGACAGGATAGCAGCCTTCCAATATCTCAGAGGTTGCCACAAAGAAGAGGGAGTCAAGCTATTCTCCAAGGCACCTGGGGGCAGGACAAGAAGCAATGGGTGGAAACTAATCAAGGAGAGAAACAACTTATAACTGAGGAGAAATTTCCTGACAGTTAGAACAATTAATCAGTGGAACAACTTGCCTCCAGAAGTTGTGAATGCCCCAACACCGGAAGTCTTCAAGAAGATGTTGGATAGCCATTAGTCTGAAATGGTATAGGGCAGTGATGGCTAACCTTTTTTGGCTCACGTGCCAATAGCAGGGGGAGTGCAGGGGCGATGTGCACAGGTGTGTCACATCCATAATGCTATGTGCATGACCCCCTGCATTTGGCATGCTTTTTACATCATCCCCAGGCTCCAGAGGGTTTATAGGAGCCTGGGGAGGGTGAAAACAGCCTTCCCCCACCTCCAGAGGGCAAAAAATGGCCTCAAAAGAAGGCCTAAATCAGCTGGCCAGGGCACACATACAAACTGAAGCTGACAGGGCAATGCCTCGAGTGGCCTAAGAAATGGTTCCGTGTGCCACCTGTGGCACCCGTGCCATAGGTTCGCCATCATGGGTATAGGGATTCCTGCCTAGCAGGGAGTTGGACTAGATGACCCCCAAGGGATAGATAGAGAGGCAGAAATAAGGTAGGTATGTAGGTAGGTAGGTAGGTAGGTAGGTGGATAGATAGATAGATAGATAGATAGATAGATAGATACAAAGAAAGAAAGAAAGAAAGAAAGAAAGAAAGAAAGAAAGAAAGAAAGAAAGAAAGAAAGAGACAGTAGGTAGGTAGGTAGGTAGGTAGGTAGGTAGAGGGAGAAAGGAAGAAATATAGTAGGTAGGTAGGTAGGTACATAGGTAGGGGGATGGATAGATAGATAGGGAGAAATACAGTAGATAGGTAGGTAGAGGGATAGACAGAGAGGGAGAAATACAGTAGGTAGGCAGGTAGGTGGATAGGGGGATAGATAGAGAGGGAGAAATACAGTAGGTAGGTAGGTAGGTAGGTAGGTAGGTAGGTAGGTGGAGGGAGAAAGCAAGAAATACAATAGGTAGGTAAGTAGAGGGATAGACAGAGAGGGAGAAATACCGTAGGTAGGTAGGTAGGTGTATAGATAGCGAGAAATACGGTAGGTAGGTAGGTAGAGGGATAGAGGGGGGGGGAAATAAAGTAGGTAGGTAGAGGGATAGAGGGGGAAAAGAAAAAAATACAGTAGGTAGGTAGGTAGAGGGATAGACAGAGAGGGAGAAATACAGTAGGTAACTAGATAGAGGGATAGAGGGGGGGAAATACAGTAGGTAGGTAGGTAGGTAGAGGGGAAAAGAAAGAAATACAGTAGGTAAGTAGGTAGAGGGATAGACAGAGAGGGAGAAATACAGTAGGTAGGCAGGTAGGTAGATAGGGGGATAGATAGAGAAGGAGAAATATAGTAGGTAGGTAGGTAGGTAGGTAGATAGAGGGATAGAGAGGGGGAAATACAATAGGTAGGTAGGTAGGTAGAGGGAGAAAGAAAGAAATACAGTAGGTAGGTAGGTAGAGGGATAGATAGATAGATAGATAGATAGATAGATAGATAGATAGATAGATAGATAGATAGATAGATAAAAATACAGTAGGTAGGTAGGTTGGGGCTTATATGGTGGTTAGGTGTATGTGTGCAGGTGTAGATCTACACACAGATTGGTTGGCCATTTAACCAGACTGGGCCACAGCAATGCGTGGCCGGGTATAGCTAGTACTCAAATATTTGTGTATTTACAATTTACATTGTAAATTATCTACTTCTTTCTTTCCATAGTCTGTCAACAGATTCAACATCTTAGATTTATGTTATTTATTTCTTGATTCCAGCAATCAGTTTCAATCCAGCCATTCAGATCTGTAGATCACATGATTTATGTGTTGAAATTTGAAAAGAGTGACATTAATTGCATATTCTAATCTAATTGGCACATTTTTGAAAATGAAGAACAGTATTTCTTGGGAAATATTGCAAAAGAAAATTAATTTTTCCAGCATCAGTCTTCTGATGCTGGAAAAAGAAATTCCATTTATAGTTTGCCCTAATAACTATTTTCTACAGTCTTTTGCTGTAATTTTAGTAACCAAAGAAGTTAAAGAGAGTACCTTGTTCGTTCAGGCCCCCTCCCCTCCCCCCATTTGTCCTCCTTTCCAATGGTCCATGTTCTTCCTTTGCTTGATATCTGATAAAGGTAAGCAAGGCCTTGTTTTGCCTTATTTTCTTCTACCATTGGCTGTTTTTCCTTAAATACATCTATCACTTTATTCTTTTGGGGGGTAAGTGGGGGAAAAGTGCAAAGGGTGGAAAAAGAGAATGGAACAGTAAGGAATAATACATTTCATATAAGGCCGGAGTTGAGGGGGAGAGGAGAAATATAACTCTTATGTTTCCCCAAACTATTTATTATATTGTTCCATCTTTGTAAACCAGCCTTGCTTTCCCGTGAAATAACGCACCTATCAATTATATTGCCAATACCAAACTGAGGGAGTTCTTTAAAATAAAACCTTGTTTTCAAAATAAAGATTCAACCGCTATATGAACTTAGGCCCTTCCTGGGGAAAAACAGCAGTGCCAAGTCGCCATTGTTGGATCCATTCATCTGCACCCACTGGGTGGCGCCAGCAATTGTTTCTCGCAGGGAATAGCGAAATGGGGAGGGGAGCAACTTTCCCAGCAGCAGCCGCTTTCCTCATTTGCCTTTTCTTCCCACTTCGGTAGAGTGAGCTGCCGGCTGAGAATGAGGGAGGTACCGCCGCCACCGCCCCCACCACCATCGGTCGCCGCCGGGAACTTGTTCTAGCTCCGGCAGCCACCTTTCCTTTCTGCAGTAACTTTGCCTGGAAGATGCGCCAGCTCTAATGTTGCTCTCCTTGATGCGTGGCTAAAGCTTTCGTGGGCTCTTCCCGATTCTGCCAGCCCAGTTATGGTCGGGAGATGATTGCTTGCAAGACTCCTGGATTGTGTGCATATTGTTCTTTCTCTCCCTCGGCGCGGTTGGCGCCAGATCTTCTCAGCAGCGGGAAAAGACGCGCAAAGATTTCTGCCGTCTGCCCGATTACTGAGCTATAACTTTGTATGTTTTGCGAGAAGAGCGGGTTATTTTCCTTTGCTTGGTTGTGAAGATAGAAGTCGAAGTTCTTCTCGACCTTGCGTTTTGGTGCCGCTGTTTCCACGGCTGTATGTCTATGTTATTTTGAATGGCTGCACCATGGCTACCGCAACGATGGTTTGCAGAGTGCAGTTTCTGGACGACACCGATCCTTTCAATAGTACTAATTTTCCTGAGCCCACCCGGCCGCCCCTCTACTCCTTCAGGGAAGACATCCCCCTGGTCACTCAACTGGCCGGGGTCCACCGCCTGCTAAAAGCTCCGCAAAAGGTATGGAACTTCCTGGGAACGTTTAATTGGCCGGAGTGGCCGTATTAGGTGAGGAAGGAGCCAGAAACTTCGCGAGGGGGGATGCGCTCTGTTTGTATAGGCCGTTCAATTCTTGGATTCATATATCATTAGAGTTGTTCACGGAAACATTAAAAAAAAACTCGTAAGAAATTTAGGACATTTTTATGCTGAAGAACATGGTGGACTTAAAATATCAGTGGTGTGACTGAAATTTCCTAATATTTAATGTCTGACTTATTTAATGAAATGAATCGGCAGGAGTTTGATGGCAATATCTGATTCACATCATGCACAATAAAGTTGGAATACATTGTTCCAAGAATAATTGATTGGCACAATCCTAGAAGTTGTAAGGATTCAGAAGTCAGGCTGTATTAATTATGTTTTTCTGCATTAAAATAATTAAAAACCAGTAGGAATTAATAACCTTAATTGGCTTGCTCCATTGATTTTAGCGAAACGTGACTTAAGTGGATCAAATGATTTCTGGAGCTTAACTCAACAGCTATTTTGACTGCTTGTATAAAATCTTCAGATGCAGAGGCAGTTGCTTATGGGGGGGTGTTGGGATCATTGAGACTGTGACTGGATTCCTTTTTTTTTCAAAGGTATCTAATTTATCACTGTTGAAAAAGGAGAACTGCTTTCAGATTTTATCGATAACATAATCTATCACATACCTGCTGTTATCTACTTTAATTGTTGTGTGACTTGAGAAGCAGATCTTACTTTTTGTATTTTGTTTTTGAAATAATCAAACATCCTGAAATTAAACCGATAGGAGCAGTCAAAATAATTGGAATTTTAATTCCTTAAATATGAACTGTAAGATGTATTGCTTTTGCTTTTAATTTTCCAGAAAATTCCTGAATATACAGGGGAAATCATCATCCTGTACTGTGCCATGTTGCTCCAGTACTTTTTTATTAAGCAACTCTGTGATGTTCAGCCAGTAAATTATAAGTTACTGAAATTGCAGTAGATCTGGAAGATGCTAGGTTGGGGAATAGTGTCAATATGATTAATGCATAAAAGGATCTGGGCAAATTGACTGTATTTGTACAGTCAGGGACAGGCCTTTGGAACTTTTTAGTTGCATTTATAAGGTCTATGAAAGAAATAAGTTTTTATACAATGCTATTTCATTTCTTTGTTATTTGATTGTAATATATTGCTTGCTACGTAAAATAATTACCTATTTTCTGTGCCAGATGATGGAAAAACATGAAAAATAATATCTTGAGACTGTTAATAATAATAATAATAATAAACTTTAATTTATAGACCGCTCCCTCTCCCCCAGGGGACTTGGAGCGGTGCACAGGGAAGATAAAAGACAATAAATATACATATACAAATATACATACATAATTAAAAGGCAAATTAAACATTATTCCTGTGCTAAAATTCCCAATTGACGTTCACTAAAATTCCCAATTAAATTTACTAAAAAAAACCATAGATAGAGAGACTATAACCCCCATAAACAAAACACCAATCTCATGATAAAATAGATATTTTTTAGTGCTACTAATTGGAACACTCCTGGAAAATTTAACAGTGTGGGTCTTATTTGATTCATATTTTACAAACTTAATAGATATTTATCACAATTAAGTTCTGCTAAATTAAGTGATGTTTTCATTCTTTTTTGCTTGTGAAAGAAGGAAGGTCTAATTTTAAATTTCTCTCCTCCTACGTATAATAGGCTGGGATAATTATAAAAATAGTTCTCCACTTAGATATTTGAGATGGAAAGATTGTATCTCAGGTTTCAATAGAGGTTTTTGCTAAGAACCTGGAATAAAAATAGTGCAACAGTATGCTGATACCAAATAAGGTGCGGATGGAAATAACAACAGTGATCAGTTAGTAACAGCAATCATAAGTGAGGTAGGGTGATGCCTGAGTATGTTAATGGGTATTTTATAACATTTTCATAAATGCTTTTCCTAGCAAACAATCATACTATAGATTGATCCTGTATCTTAAGAATTTTTGTTTCCTTGAACAGAAAAATAATAAAATTTTATAAAACAAGAACCCTGGGCTACTTGCTCTTTTCTAATACGTTTTAAGTTCTTTTTTTTTTAATAAACTACCCTTGCATGGAATGAGTCATCTGAGTATTATCAAATAGCTGTTTCTTGCAACTGGATTTGACATCCATTTAAATGAATGCATGTAAGTGTTTCTATTAATCATTAATTTGCCCTCTTTTCTTAGGTCTCTTTAGAAATTGCTTTTCACTTTCACAGCAGCTTTACTGGACAAACAATTCTATTTAGCTAGGGTTTCTGAAGTTAATAAAGTCTTAAGAAACAAAGTTAACCATAAAATCATCCTTACATACATATGTATTACCAACTTTTTAGAAAGTGAAGTAATGGTGGCAAGACAAATAGAGTTCATCACTGCTGGAGAAATTGGGGAGGGAAATATGTATAAACAAAAAAAGGTATTCTTAAGTGGTTGCATTTGTGTGTCTTAAGATCTCACATTTGTGCTGAGCTTTCAATAAAAATAGAAGTTGTGTCTCCTATTCTTGGAATAATTGATACCCTGGTAAAGCTACAACATATCAAATAAAAGGAAGCCATCTACAGTGGGTATAAAACGTCTGCCATCCTTAATGCCAGGTTTTTGAGGGAAAAAAAGAAATCAGTTCAAAATAAATCAGAATTTTTCCATCTTTAATATAATAAGATGTGTACCGTATTTTTTGGAGTATAAGACATACCTTTTTTCCTCTAAAAAGAGGCTGAAAATCTGGGTGCGTCTTATACATCGAATACAGCATTTTTTGCCTACTGGAACACCGCTCCCTTCACCAAAATGGCCGCATGCATATCCTTATGGAGGCCTCCAGAGAGCAGCTGGGGGCTGGGGAGGGCAGAAATGAGTAAAAAACAGGGCATTTTGCCCCCGCCCCCAGCAGCACTCTATAAGCCTCCATAAGTCTATGCATGCAATTTTTTTGACCAAAAAACAGCCCGTTTTCACGATAAATGTGCCGGTTTTTTGCTCATTTTTGACCCCCTCCCCAGGAGCACTCTGCAAGCCCCCCCCCCCAAGGCTATTCATGCCTTTTATTTGAAAAAAAAAGGGGCCATTTTCACGAAAAACGGCCCGTTTTTGGGAGGTCTGCAGAGTGCAAAAACTTTTTTAAAAAATTTGCCTCTTCAAAATCTTGGTGTGTCTTATACTCTGAAAAATACGGTAGTTTTTTGGGATAAGTACCTATAAGCGTGACAACATCCTTCTTTGAGAATTTTTGCCCACTCTTCCTTGCAAAAGTACTTCAAATCTGTCAGATTGCAAGAGCACCTCCTGTGCCCAGCCCTCTTCAGTTCATAATCAAACCATAGATTTTCGATAGGATTCAAGTTCGGGCTCTAAGTGGGCCATTGTAAAACTTTGATCTTCTGGGGAAACCATTCTTTTGTTAATTTGGAGGTTTGCTTTGGATTGTGGTCATGTCGAAAGATGGAATTCCTCTTCATCTTCAGCATTTTAGAAGGGACTTGGATTTACTGGTATTTGGAATTGTTCCTTATTCCCTCCACTTTGACTAAAGCCCAGTTCTAGCTGAAGAAAAATAACTCAAAATATGGTGTGCTTGGTTGATGGGTAGTGTTATTTTTGCATCAAACATAGTGTTTGGAATTGTAGCCAAAAAGTTCAACCTTGGTGTCATCAGGCTATAACAAATTTTCCCACATGGTTTTGTCAGACTTAATGTAGGTTTTTGCAAAATGCAGCTGGGTTTGGATTTTTTTGGGTAAGTAAAAGCATCCATCATGCCACCTCAAACTTGTGATCATGGGAGATTGTTATCATATGTAGTACACAACCAGTCCTTTCCCTGAATTCTGTAGCTCCTTTAACAATGCTAAAGATCTTTTGGCAGTTCTTGGACCAGGTTTCTTATTTTTTCATCAATTTTGGAGGGACATACAGTTCCTGGTAATGTCATTGTTGTACCATATTTTTTCTACTTGTTGATGTCTGCCTTAACTCTGCTCCATGGTATATCCAGAGCCTTGAAAAAAAAATTTGTACCTTTCTCCTGGCTAATACCTTTCAACAATGAGATACCTTTGATGCTTTATAAACCCTTTGCCAAACTGTGCCTTTTACTGTGAGACTCAGTTGAGTAAATGTCAGACAAAATCTTATCAGCCCTGCTAAACTTTATATAGCCTTAATCACAGTCACTTTAATTGATGGCAGGTGAGTACTAATTAGCAGTTAACATCACTTTGGATGTGATTGGTAATTCTGAACACAGCCATGCCCCTACTTATAAAGATAGTGTGCACACTTCTGCAATCGTGTTATT
The DNA here is from genome assembly GCA_039707465.1 of Rhabdophis nuchalis. NCBI lineage: Eukaryota > Metazoa > Chordata > Lepidosauria > Squamata > Natricidae > Rhabdophis > Rhabdophis nuchalis. The sequence continues at coordinate 110,402,158 of CM077647.1, read as the reverse complement.
GTAAATTTTTATTGATATTTTACCCCCTTAAATTTTTAATTTTTTTTCAATTGGATTGTAAATCTTATATTAAAGGTAGAAATAATGCTGAAGTGATTTATCTTGTTCTGATTTTTTTTTATATCTCAGAAATCTGGCATTGTAACAGAGGTGTGTAGACTTTTATATAGTAGGAACAGCTTTTTTTTCTTATGTCCTATACCATTCCTTCCCATTTTGTTATCTCTATGCACTTCTAACCTTTTTTTCCAGCTGCTTAGTGGTACTGTGGCCTAGTAGTATCTTTCCTTTTGGGAAGGCTACCTGGATTCTGCTTTTGTTAAGGGGCCCTTCCTCTATGTGTAAAACAAAATCTCTTGATGGTTCACATTCTGGAATATATCAAACAATATAATTTTGGGGCCTTATCATTATCTGATATGGATTAAGAGTGCTATCTAAAGTACCCTATTTTCTCGTATGAAACTGTACTTTGAATGCTAATGTAGTTTGTGTTACATAAAATTCATTTTTAGGAGAGAGGAGATTGCAAAATATGTTTACTTGCATTAACTTATAATAGAGGCTGTTGAAAAAAATCCAACCAGATTCTTCCCTTTGTATTATAGTCTATAAATATGTACTGTAACTCTTAGATAGGTATGCAAAAAGAAAATAAGGAAACTGAAGTGCTGCTAATTCTTAGTGTTTGGGGTTTTTGCCTATTAAATCATTGAGTAAGTTGAGACATTTCCTTTAGTATATATTCTGTTAATTTTGCATTTTATATAAAACCTATCATCTTGGTTATTTTCTAATTCTTTTTAGTAAACAATATAATTTCAGTGCTAGGCTATTCAGTCTTTGGGTACATGATACGTTGTTGATAAGGAGATGAAAGCTTGACTGAAAGGAGTTCTGTGAAACCAGATATGCCACTAGTTACATTGAAAAGGAAGTAAGAATATAATGAACCACTTTAACAATTTTTATAAATTTAACATAGACTTGGTTGTTTATTAGTCAGTTCACTCACAATTTGCAACTCTAGGAAGCTTTCCAGAATTATAAGATGGTATCAAAACAATATCTTCAGTATTCTATTCCTAGAAAACATAAGGTCAAGTAAAAAATAATAACCAGTATATTAATCTTAGTACATTTGATTTTCTGCAACAACCATTTAATTTAACCTATAGAAAGAAATTCATTGTGAAAATAGTATTAATTATGGAAACATTTCTCTTTGAAAGATTTGGAAGGGAAGGAAATTATAATGTTAGATAGTCCTTGATGTACAAACATTCATTTAGTGACCATTTGAAGTTACAACGGCACTGAAATAAGTGACTTATTACCATTTTTCATACTAATGATCACTGCAACATCCCCATAGTTACATGATTTACATTCAGGTGCTTGACAACTGACTCACATTTATGACAGTTGCAGTGCCCTAGGGTCATGTGATCCCCTTTTGCAACTTTCTGACAAGCAAAGTCCACAGGGAAGCCATTCACTTAACCATGTTACTAATTTAACAACTGAGTGGTTCATTTAACAAACGTGGCAAGGAAAGTTGTAAAAAGGGACAAGACTTAATAAATTTCTCATTTAGAAACTTAAATTTTGGGCTCAATTGTGATCATAAGTTGAGGACTACTTGTAGTGAACTATTCTGTTTTTGTTGGAAGCTTTCTACTTCTAAGAAGCTTTTGTTATCAACAATGTAAATTCTACTAGATTAGAACTATTTCCACAAATTCTCCAAAAGATTAGTTTGTTTTTCAACTAAAACTTTACATACAAATATGATACTGAAAGATTCTGGGAATCCTTCAGACAGAAATCAGTCATTTACACCAAAGAGACAATGCTTTGAAGAATGAATGATATAAAACAAAATAGAATGATACAGTAACACAGAAACCGTTCCTAGTGGAGCAAGGATTACAAGCTATGAGATACCTGATTATGAAGAAATTAAACATATGTAAATCTTCCAATTACTCTTGTTGGTTTCTCTTAAATATGGAAAAATTAGTTCAGGCTGTACCACTAGGTAGGATACTAATAATAGTGAGGTACTGTTTTGGAAAAATCTACATTGGTGAATTTGAAAATATAACTCATGATCTTGAATTTTTATTGAAAATGATTTACAATCTATTATTGAAATACAATCCAGATCTTGCATAAGTCAAGATTCTATTTTGAAGTGGATGCAAATTTTTAATATAGAGAGATGGAACAAATATTAAGTTCACTTCAAACATATTTGGAAACTATTGGTATTAGAAATTTTATCACTTGGTATATTACTTCAATCATATTTTCTAAAATGATAGCTCCATTTTCCTGAGATGTTGCAAATACAATTAACAGATTGGGCCTTTTTTCATAGGTAGTGACAATATTATCAAAGTTAACTAGAAATAATTAATCATGGAACAATTTTGAAAGTCATAATTACATTTCAACCTGACAAATGCTATTGAACTTCAGCAAACCACACACCTCTTCAAAATATATTAAATTGGCATTGTATATAATATCAGCTACAAAAATATGTTTTAATGGAAATTATCATAGAATCTATCTATGGAAGAATAATTGAATAAATTGTGGGAACATGCTTCAGTGCTTAAAATAATTTTATATCTAAAACATAAATCTAATGTAGAACTCAGTTGTATTTGGAAACCATTTTGGGACTATGCAGAATTATGCTATATCCCAAATTTGGCTTATATTTAAATGTGATATTTAGTCTACATAATATTTATGGTATTTTTTTAATGAATATAATTTATAGGACTACCTATCTCACAGGCTATCTATTGTACTGAACACCATATAAACTTTAAATAATTATTTATCTATAGTTTTTTCTTCCACACTCATCAATTTTAATAATCTCAATATTTTAATAATTAAATAGGGTCATGTTTTTTACTAGACGTTGGTTATAAAATATCTTGCCTCTCAAATATTAAAGATGTACTAAAAGGTATTAGCCATATGCTACTTTACGTCTGGTTGGTTATTTGAGATTGGTTAGCTATCCTTCCAAATGTTCATACTTACGCTATTTCCCCCTTTTCCATTTCTCATTGTAATTCCTATAATATTTTCTATCAGCATATTTTCTATTATTTGTGCTCGTATTAGCATTATTTATACTTATTTTTCTTGAAATTGCAATAATAAAATAAGCATTAAGGAATTTTGAAACAAATCATCAGCCCCCGAGTTTAAACTTCTTAAACTGTAAGTATTTATTTTATTTATTTATTTTTCACATTTATAACCCGCTCCCATCTCACCACAAAGGGACTCGGGGCGGCGAACAAAGAATTACATCAATAAGCATAAATACAGAGATATTAGGTGCCTGTGTTGTGACCATTTTAAAATCCCCATTTACAACTGGCGGTGCTGGGGTTACGCAAGGCCGGCTAGTTGGAAGAGGTGAGTCTTAAGACATTTGCGGAAGAGGCGGAGGTCAGGAATGGTACAGATTTCAGGGGGCAGGTCGTTCCAAAGGGCTGGTCCTGCCACAGAGAAGGCTCTCCCCCTGGGTGCCGCCAGTCGACATTGCCCGACCGACGGCACCCTGAGGAGGCCCTCTCTGTGGGAGCGTGTCGGTCCCAGGGATGTATGGGGCAGGAGGCGGTCTTGCATATAGCTAGGTCCCGAGCCATGGAGCGCTTTGAAGATGGTCGTTAGGACCTTGAAGCGCACCCGAAAGACCACAGGAAGCCAGTGGAGCTCGCGCAGGACAGGTGTTATATGAGAGTGTTTGGGCGCTCCCGTAATTATCCGCGCGGCCGCATTCTGGACTAACTGTAGAATGTCTGCTTATATAGAATGTATTTATATTTATTTATTTTATGTATTTATTAAATTATATGCTACCTGTCTCACTATCAAGTGAATCTGGGCAGTTTACACCCTGATAAAAACTGCAATATAAAACTTAAAATGTTAACTATTAAAATTAACAAAAAATATCTAAAATTTAGGAACAACAGAATAGATGTGGAGTCTTCTTTTTAATTTATAACCACCTCCAGTATGGAACATCTGCATTAGGGCCTCAGGCCAATTGGCAAAGCAAGGTTTTTAGTCTCTTTCAGAAAACCAAGAGGATTGGGGATGGGCAGATATCACCTTAAGAAACATGATGTTCTAGAAGGCAAGAACCCTGGCAGAAAAGATTCTTCTAGAAATAAATGAAATCAGTTTCATAAGGAAAATGGTGGTGTTATTCCATGTCCTCAAAAATGCCATTGTTATCGCTATGTGTTTACCTTTTTGAAAGGTTGCTGCTGCTGTTTTATTTTGAAATAAGGTCTTTATCAAGCTCTAGATCAATATTTTGGAGTGATTCACTGGCCCCTGGCAGTGAAAAGGGCAAGCAGGAACACTGGCAGGGCAACTCAGCCCAAATCAATGATTTCTGCTTAGTTTGTCTTTTGGTGGCGGAGCAATGGAAAGTGAGATGAGAAAGCCTTTGGAGAAGAAGTTCAGGCGGATTATACAGGAGTCATTGTTCTAGTCTGGATATGATAGGTAGCTTATCAGCTAGGCTGCTGATAAAAATCCCAAACTTCGGACTGTGCATGCCTGTGCGTGTGCGCGCGCGCACACGCACACAGCACACTGAAAGAAAGACCCTATCCTAAGCCAGAGCATGATTAACAACTTGGAAAAGTACCCATGCTCATAATGGGGTGTGTGTGTGTAACAGTGACTCCTGCTTAGCCCATGTTTCACCGGGGCCCCTGGAAAAAGAGGCGAGGAAGCCTTCAGAGAAGGAGTATGGACAGACAAGAACTTTCACCTCTCTTGAGTTGAAGGCCAGGCTTGCAGTGAATTGTTCCTGCAGTGAGTTGGTTGGGACGAGGTGTCCCACCACAAGATGGTAGAGATGAGTTCGCTGCAAGGTGGCAGTGGTGAATTGTCATAGACCCTTTTGGATTAATCCCTGCCTTTTGTCCCATGTAAAGATCTGTATGGTACTTAAAGTATTGTCTTTAATTTTCAGTTTTTAAAAATATATTTATAAACTGTGTCTTAGATTGGGATTAAGATTGTAAATAAACAATAAATAAATACAATATTGTTCTGTAAATGTTCTGCTATAATCTTTGGGTATATGAGGTACAATGAGTTGTATGTTTGTTGGTGTGCGCTCAGAAAGAAACTTGTGTAGTACCTCTGGGAACTCCACAACTTTAAATGTTCCAGCTGTTTTATAAATAAGCTCTTTTCTGCTTGCTCTTGTGGAAAGTAAGATTTGTTGATTTGTTCTTGGTTGAATGGGATGCTTTGCTGTTCCTACTCACTGAGTTTCTGTGATGTTAGGAGAGCTGTCTTGGCAGATGCAGCTCTCCTGAGAAGGAAGTACAGGTAATCCTTGAGGTATGGCACTCCATTCAATGAACAGGCTGTTGTTGAAATTTACAAACCCCCCCCCCCCAATGCTACATACGAATTCATTTCAAAGATACAAATTTTGCAGCCCCCCTTAACCGTGGTCATTTGCCTTTAATGACCAACAATAGAGATGCTACAGCACCTATTTCCCTTCCATCTTGCTCATCCAGGTACTCAGAGGCTTCCAGAACCCAGTAAGTTGGCCTTTTGCCACTATACAGGTTCTATGCAGTCTTCTCCACCCCTATTCTCCCATAACCATTCACTTACTTTTTGACGAGCAGGAAGTCAGCGTAGAAAAGGCTGCTCCCTCACTGGGCCACATGGCATAAACAAGAAAAAGAAACCTGATCTCTTTTGTTTCCATGGTAATCCTTTCCCCACAGCCATAGTAAACCACTATGGTGTCTTCTTAGCTCCTCCAGCGCTAGTGTTATGCTAGTCTTGTTCTGTTAGGCTCAACTAATGTCATAATTAATCGGGGACTACCTGTACTTATTTATGTTATGACTACAGCTTTCAGGCAATATGGTCAATTAGTAATGACAGTGGAAGCAGTATTAAGAAATCTTACAGATTGATAGGGCTGAAAGGGACATTGGAGGTCTTCTGTCCAGTTCCCTGCCCAAGAGAGGAGTCTTTACACCATCCCCAACAAATGAATGTTCTGTCTTTTCTTGAAATAAAAAGGTTTATATTTTTTCTTCAAAACTTCCAGTGATGGGTGCCCACAAGTGTGGGAGACAAGCTGTTCTATTGATTAATTGCTTTCAACAGTCAGGAATTTCTTCTTAGTTCCAAATAGGATCTCTCTAACAAGCTTCCACCCATTGCTTGTTGTCCTGCCCTCAGGTACTTTAGGAAACTCTAGGCAGATACCCCAGTGGGAGGGGGATATTTATTTCTTGACCACTCCTTTTTAAAAACAAACATTTGAATGAATCTCATATTAGCCCATTTTGGAAAAATGTTCAAGGGCCACAATCCCTATTCAAGATATGAGGAGAGTGTAGGCAGTATTGCTCTTTTGCAACTTATTTGTTTTTTAATAGTACCTTTCCCAATCAAACAACTTTGATTGACTGTTCCGTTGATCTCATTTTAAAAGACCATAAATAAGATCTTTTCAGAATGTCTGCTACATTAATTGTTGGAATTAGGATTTTGCAATATTTTCATGGCTTTTATCGATGTTTTGATGAGATATTGATTGTACTTTATTGTTATATACATGTGTATGCATGCGCCCACACACACACAGGTACAGAAAGTTGTAAATACGTATAGGTAGTCCTTGACGTACAAGTTTAACTGAGCCAGAAGTTTTGCTCTTGTACTAATGGTTGTTAAATAGTGATTGCACTCAGTTTTATAAATTTTGTTTGCAGTGGTCATTAAGTGAACTTGGAATTGTAAAGTGAACAGCATGTTTGTTAAGAGAACCATTATTCACAATGAGGCATTTTTGCCATAATTTGTAAACAGCATCATTACCAGATGGATTCATAACTAGCTGACGAGTCCCACTCAACTCATAGTCCTTAATGGAACTGCATCTACATGGAGGGAAGTATGCAGTGAGGTACCCCAAGGCTGTCTTAAGTACTCTTTTAATATCTTCCTCAACAATTTAGATGAAGGGATAGATGGGAAACATCAAATTTGGAGATGAGACCAAGCTGGCATAAATAGCCAACACTCCAGAACATGGGCTTAAGATACAGAAGAGTTCTGATAGACTTGACCGTTAAATAGTACGCCTAAATAGTAGTAACTGTGAGAGGGATCTTGGAGTCCTAGTGGACAATCTCTTAAATATGAACCAGCAGTGTGCTGTAACAGCCAAAAAAACCAGCACAGTCCTAGGCTACATTAAGAGGGATAGAATCAAGATCACATGAAAGGTTAATATCACTTTATAATGTCTTGCTAAGGCCACCCTTGCAATACTGCACCCAGTTTTGGTTGTCACAATGTAAAAGATGTTAAGTGTCTAGAACAGTGATGGCGAACCTATGGCACAGGTGCCACAGGTGGCATGCGGAACCATTTCTTAGGGCACCCGAGACATTGCCCTGTCAGCTCCAGCACGCTTATGTGTGCTGGCCAGCTTATTTAGGCCTTCTTTTGAGGCTGTTTTTCGACCTCTGGAGGATTAAGGGAAGCTTCTGAAGCCTCTGGAGGGGGGGGGGAGGCTGTTTTCACCTTCCCTAGGCTCCTAGAAAGCCTCTGGAGCGTGGGGAGGGTGAAAAAAGCGTGCCAAAAGCAGGGGGTCACGCACATAGCATTATGGATGTGGCACGCCCACGCATGACCCCCCTGCACTCTCCCCTGCTTTTGGCACGCGAGCCAAAAAAGGTTAGCCATCACTGGTCTAGAAGGAATACAGAGAAGAGCAACAAAAATGATTATGGGACTGGTGGCTAAAAGATAAAAAACATTTACAGGAATTGGGTATGTGTAGTTTAATGAAAACGACTATGGATGGCATGATGGCAGTGTTCCAATATCTAAGGGGCTGCCACAAAGAAGAGGGGGTCAGCCTATTCTCCAAAGCATCTGAAAGCTGGGCAAGTAGTAATGATGGAAACTAATCAAGGAGAGATCCAATTTAGAATTAAGGAGAAATTTTCTGACAGAACAATCAATCAATGGAACAACTTGCCTCCCTAAGTTTTGGTTGCTCCAACACTGAAACACCGTTGTTAAGAGATGGAACAACAATTTGTCTAAAATGTTACAGAGTTCCCTCCTGAGTAAGGGTTTCGACTAGAAGACCTCCAAGGTCTCTTCCACCTCTGTTATTCTGTATAAACATCTGTTTTAGCAAAAGCATAAATTGCTGTCTTGTGACAGTGAGGTGCTGAAGGTAGCTATAAATGTGAGCCTGTTGCTGAGTCCAAAATGCAGCCACATGACCATGGCAGAGGATGGCCATCAGCTCTTCAAATCTGGGTCATAAGTAACCTTTTTGAGAATATAGTGTAACCTTGAATGGTTGGTAAACAACGAGTCATAAGTTGAGGACTATTTTAAGGGTGACAGCCTCAAATCTTGCAACTTTCTCCATGCTGTCACCATTCTCCCTATATGCAAATGAAGTTGACACATTGAATATCCTCAAGCCTTGGGCCCAGTGCTCTTCATATACGACCTAGATAGAAAAGCCACTCATCAAATTTGCCAAGGACACAAAAATGGGAGAATTGCTTACACTTTAAAAGTGTTAGCTCAGGATCCAGAAGAATGTTGACAGGCTTGAGCATTTGGCCCTACTCAACAAAATGCAGTTCAGTGGAGAGAAAAGTAAGTCCTGCACTTAGGAAAAACCAAATGCACAGGTATGGATTAGACAATGCCAGGCTCAACAGTAATAATTGTGAGAGGGATTTTTTTGTCCTGTTGGACCATTTCTTATACTTAAGTATGAGTCCGCTGTGTACTCCAGCATGTTAAAAAAAACCAACAGTCCTAAGCTGCATCAGCATAAAGATAATATCAAGATCAAGGAGGTGATAATATCACTGTACTGCCCTGTTCAGTCCACATTTGGAATATGCATCCAGTTCTGGCCATCCCAATACAGAAAACATGCTGAGATCTTAGAGTGTAGAGAAGACTAAAGCCTATGAAAAGTGGCTAAGGGAATTAGGTATGTTTAGTGAGTGTAGCAAAGAGAAGACTAAAAGAGACATGATAGCAGTCTTCCCATACTTTAAGTGAAAAAAGTGTCATTTTTTTCCTCCAATTTATTTTAATTTTTCAAATTTGCTTCAGTGGTGTGATTAATCAGAATCCAATCTTTTTGCATGCCTCACTGACATACTTTTACAGTTCATTGATGTTGAGCTTTTAAATGTGAAACTTTTAAACATGCAGATTCATTATTTTAAAATACACCTTCAAAATCAGAAATCTAAATCGCACAGACAACCTATTAAACAATTCAAATACTGTATAGAGATTAATTACCAATTGCCAAAAAAAGGTAGTAGATCAAGAACTTTTCAAATGGAGAAGGTAGCATTTTGAATGCTACCATTTTGTTGCATTTGTTCTTAAAAAATATTTTAAAAGGGTTTTTATAGCCAATTTTACTACAAATTGGTAGTAGTCATAGACTACTAATTCACCTATACATGTAGGTTTAGAGTGAAAAATAGAAAACACATACTATTCTCTAATGCCTGAACTGTTTCTTCAAGCAATAGTTTTAACACATTTTTGTATTCTGCCAACCAGTTAGCAAAATCTGAAAGGAGTTCTTTTTCTTCAAAAGACAATAGGACTGTTTTTTTCCTCGAGGAGAGAGACAGAGAGAAATACAGTACATAGGGAGAAAGAGAGAGAGTAAGTGGGTTGGTAGGTAGAGGGATAGAGAAAAAGAGAGAAATACAGGAGATAGGAAGGGGGAGAGAGAGGGTAGGTAGGTAGGTAGGTAGGTAGGTAGGTAGGTAGAGAGATAGAGGGGAGGAGAAAGACAAATACAGTAGGTAGGTAGGGAGGGCGAGTAGGTAGGTAGGTAGGTAGATGTTTCCAGGTGCATTTACCCATGTGCTGGAGAAGAAAATAGCTGACAACCTGCGGCACCTAAATCTTTGTTTCTGCAGGCACCGCACTTGACCAATGTAATTCTCATCAACCACTTTAACTAAACAGCTTTCCAAAAGGAAAAAAAAAAAGATTTTGCACTTTGCAAACTTCCCCAAAACAGCCCATTTTTCACAAAAACCGGCCCGTTTTTTTCCAAATAAAAAGCACGAATAGCCTTGGGGAGGCTTGCAGAGTGCTCCTGGGGGGGTGCCCCCCCAAAATGACCAAAAATGGGCCGCTTTTGGTCAAAACAATTGTATGCATACCCTTATGGAGGCTTATAGAGTGCTGCTGGGGGCTGGGGGGCAAAAACACCCTGGTTTTTTTGCTCATTTCTACCCTCCCCAGTCCCCAGGAGCTGTCTCAAAGCCTCCATAAGGCTATGCACTGCTATTTTGATGAAGGGGCAGGGCTTCAGGAAGCAAAAATTGCTGTATTCGATGTATAAGACACACCCAGATTTTCAGCCTGTTTTTAGAGGAAAAAAGGTGTGTCTTATACTCCGGAAAATACAGTAGGTAAGTTAGTATTTTGACCATATCATCATTTGTTTGCATATTTTGCATCTCAAAGCTGTATAAACTTGAATGCTTAGTGGATATAAGCTTATCTGCTGATGTGTATTTGTGTAATGTGGGATGGTGTAGCCCAGTGCTTCTCAATTATTTTCTGTCATGCCCCCCTAGGAAGAAGAAAACATTTCGCGCCCCCCGCGCGACTGTAAATAGTATTATCCGGGTCTAAAAGTCACACGGGCGGGTTTGGCTAATCAGGATAGAGCATCATGTCTATCCAATCGGGTCTGTTCTCCTCGAAAGGGAGGAGCATGCGCAGTCACAGAGACATAAACACGGGGCTTGGCTTGTTATGACGCGCCCCCCTTTACGGAGCCTCGCACACACCCCTGGGGGGCGCCCCCCACTATTTGAGAAGCACTGGTGTAGCCTAAGGAGATCAACATCCTATATCAAAGTGGGCATAATTGTTAGGCTGCTTCTTTACCTCAGGCAAAATGGGCCAAAAAAAAAGAAGATTTAACTGACTCTGAAAAGTCTAAAATTGTAAAAAGTATTTCGGAGGGATGCAGCACTCTTGAAATTGCTAAGATTGGAGTGTGGTCACAGAATCATCAAAAATTTTGTTACAACAGGGTCGCAAGAAACATATTGAGAAAAAAAAGTGCATCTTAACTGTCAAAGATTTGAGAAGAATCAAACATAAAGCTACCAGGAACCTATTATCCTCCAGTGTTGTCTTATTCCAGAACTGCAACCTACATAAGAGTGCCCAGAAGTATATGGTGTTCAATGCTCAGAGTTATGGTCAAGGTAAGGAAAGTGAAACTCGACCACCATTGAACAAGACATATAAGTTGAAACGGCAAGACTGGGCCAAGAAATATCTGAAGACAGATTTTTCAAATATTTTATGAACTGATGAAATGAGAATGACTTTTGACGGAGGAGATGGATGGACCTGTGGCTGGATCAGTAATGGGCACAGAGTTCCACCTCTGACACCAGCGAGGTGAAAGTGGAGCACTGCTATGGGCTGGTATTATTAAAGATGAGATTTGGACCTTTCAGATTGAAGATGGATTCAAAATCAACTCCCAAACCTACTACCAATTTTAGAAGATACTTTCTTCAAGCAGTGATACAGAAAAAAGTTTGCATCTTTCAAGATCATGATTTTTATGTAGGACAATGTTCCATTGCATGCATCGAAGTAAGATGAAAGCATAATAACATGGCCCCCTTCCTTACCTAAGCCCTATTAGGTCACGTGTGGTGCCTTCTTAAATGGGAAATTTACGGTGAAGGAAAACAGAATACCTCTCTGAATAGTGTCTGGGGAGGCTGTAGTTGCTGCTGCACAAAAAGGTGATCGCCAATACATCAAGAAACTGACAGTCTCCATGAATAGAAGCTTATAATATTGTTATTAAGTATAAGTATAATCTATATTGTCATTGTGCTTAAATACAACGAAATTGGTTTTAACCTCACTGGTGCAAAATTATAGCAGAAATGAAAAAAGAAAAGGAAAAAAACTAGCATGTGCATGGAGTGATTGTGGTTGTATTTAAAAGTCTCACAGCCCAAGGATAGAAACCATCTTTAAACCTGTTTGTTTGGCTGGATATACTTTGATGTCTTCTGCCTGATGGTAGAAGTGCAAAGAGACACTGACCAGGGTGTGAATCATCTCTGAATATCTTCCTTACTCTGCTAAAGCAGCGAGATCTGGTGACACGTTGAAAAGAAGGGTGGCTATATTGGTCACTGATTTTTTTAAAAATGTGAGAATTGTTTATTTGTACATTTTAAGTTGTTTGTTTATTTTCTCACTTTAACATTTCATTTTCATTTATTCGGATTTATATGATGCAAATAAATGAGTGAAATGTGAAAATTTTCATTTTTCATTTAGTTGCATAATAATTCTGCACATTAATAGTAGCCCAAATATTGTGCACACATATTCTCCTAAGAATGCCAATACCTCACTTTACTTTCTTAATATTCATGTTTGATGTTTATTAACATTTTGGGTTGCCCGAGAGTACTGAGGTTGTTCAATAATAAAATTAATCTTCCAAAATACAACTTGATTGTGCACAGAATGTACAATCCTTTGTATAAACAGAGGCATAGAATCAAAATCACATGAAGCATTAGTGCTGCTTTATAAAGCCTTAATAAGGCCACATCTGGAATATTGTATCTAGTTTTGGTCACCACATTACAAAAAAAGATATTGAAACTTTGGAAAAAGTGCAAATAGGAGCAACTAAGTTGATTAAAGGCCTGGAGACTAAAGCATATGAAGAATGGTTGCAGTATTTGGGTTTGGCTAGTCTAGAGAAAAGAAGGACTAGGAAGGGACATGATAGCAGTATTGCAGTATTTGAGAGGCTGCCACAAAGAGGAGGGGGTCAACTTATTTTCCAAAGCACAAGAGGCAGGACAAGAAACAATGGACGGAAATTAATGAAGGAGAGAAAGGAACCTGAAATTAAGGAGAAACTGCCTAACAGTGATGACAATTAACCATTGTAACAGCTTGCTATTAGACGTTGTGGCTGCTTCATCCCTGGAGGTTTTTAAGAAGAGACTGACAGATGCTTGTCTGAAATGGTATAGGGCCGTGATGGCTAACCTATGGCACGCGTGCCACAGGTGGCACATGGAGCCATTTTTGAGAGCACATGAGATGTTGCCCTGTCAGCTCCAGCAGCTGATTTTTGGCAGTTTTTTGAGGATTCCCTGAAGCCTCCAAAGGGCGAAAAACAGCCCAACGCAAACCGGAAGTGAGGAGAGAGCTGCCTGCACGGGGGAAAGACAAGCGGCCTCTTTTCTTCTTGCCGCTTTTCTTTCCCTCATGCCCGCAGCTCTCTCCTCATTTCCCTTTGGATTCCAGCGACCAGGCAGAATCCCCTTTAATAGCACGGGGAGGGGGGGAACAGAGCAGCCAGCAGGGGGATAGAAGCCTCTTCTTTCCTTGCTCCTTGTCTTTCCCCCATGGCAGCAGCTCCCTTTCTCATTTGTCTATTGACTGTAGTGCCCAGGGGAGGAGGGGGATTTAGCAACCAGACTCACACCTGCTGGAGTATAAAGGGACCAATCTTTACAAAGGAGAATGATATGGGAAAGTTGTTTGATGCAGGAGCACACAAGCATCCCCCCCCCCTCCGGCCTCTGCCCATTTGTGAGCAGCTTCTCCCCTTGGTGGATGTTAGCCAAGGGGAAGCAGCGAGAGCAGGGAGTGGCGTAGAAGCCTTGCACAGAAATGCACGGTCCATGAAGGTGAGGGGCATTAAGTTATGCAGGTGGGCACTTGAGTGCGTGGGATAGCGCCCCCCCACATGTTTTTGGCATCCGAGGCAAAAAAGGTTTGTTTGTTTATTTCACTGGTATAGGGCCTCCTGCTTGAGCAGGAGATTTCAACTAGAAGACCTCCAAGATCCCTTCCAGCTCTATTCTGATTGATTGAAAAATTGAATACCCCTCTGTCAACAGGGGGAGGAATAAGACATCACCTATTTCAAGTTGACAACACAGCCCTTTCAATAGTTCCAAGAAGATTCCACAACCAATTGCACCCTAATTCAGGTGATCCTGAGAGCACAGATAGCAATAGCACTTAAATTTATATACCACTTCATAGTGCTTTACAGCACTATCTGAGCAGTTTACAGAGTCAGCATATTGTCTCTAACTGGGTCCTCATTTTACCAACTTGGGAAAGATGGAAGGCTGATTCTCACCTTGAGCGGGTAAGAATCAAACTGCTGATCTGACAGCAGTCAGCAGAAGTAGCCTGCAGTAGTGCTTTCTAATCATTTCATCACCATGGCTCATAAACCCCCAAGTGGCTTCAAGGACTCTCAGACAGATGACTACAAAGAAATATACCCCCTCCTCCATCCTAACTTAAGCTATCTTTCAATCCCCTTCACCATCCAGTTTCAATAGTTGGTATTCCATCTCCCAATCCCTGTCATTAGAACTAATGAAGCTTCTTGGATGAAAAGCAAAATATCTTCCTCAAGGAAAAAAACACTCTAGTTGCCTTTTGAAGAATTACCGTATTTTTGGAGTATAAGACGCACCGGAGTATAAGACGCACCAAGGTTTTGAAGAGGCAAATTACAAAAAAAAGTAGGTAGGTAGGTAGATAGATAGAGGGAGAGAGAGGGAGAGAAAGAAAGAGAAATACGGTAGGTAGGTAGGTAGATAAAGGGATAGAGAGAGAGAGAAATAGAGTGAAATACAGTAGGTAGGTAGGGAGAGAGAGAGAGTAGATAGGTAGGTAAAGGGATAGAGAGAGAGAGAAATAGAGAGGGAGAGAGAAATACAGTAGGTAGGGAGAGAGAGTGTCTGTAGGTAGGTAGGTAGGTAGATAAAGGGGAAGAGAGAGAAATACAGTAGATATGTGGGGGAGAGGGAGAATGTGTGTGGGTAGGTAGGTAGAAGGATAGAGAGAGAAATAGAAAGAGAGGAATACAATAGGTATGTAGGGGGAGAGGGAGATGTGTATGTGTAGGTAGGTAGGTAGAAGGATGAGAGAGAAATAGAGAGAAATACAGTAGGTAGGATGGAAGAGAGTGTGTGTGTAGGTAGGTAGGTAGAAGTGTGTGTGTGTGTGTGTGTGTGTGTGTGTGTGTGTGTGTGTATGTATATATATATATATATATATATATATATATATATATATATATATATATATATATATATATATATATATATATATATATGCAATTGTTTCACAACAACCTGTTATTATTAGGCCCCAATTAAGGGAGGAGACATACTGTTTCCCTTACTGCCTATCGGCTCATCACTAGAGACCATCCAGACAGCATAAAACTAACACACATATCTAAAATATTATACAACGTAATTCTTGGCTTGCTGTCTGGATGGTCTCTAGTGATGAGCCGATAGGCAGTAAGGGAAACAGTATGTCTCCTCCCTTAATTGGGGCCTAATAATAACAGGTTGTTGTGAAACAATTACCTATACTAATATACCCTGTCTAAGCTGATGCAATAAGGGGAACTGGCTTGGCTTAAGTGCTAGGCTTCTTGCCTTGCATGCAACATAGCCCAGGTTCGAATCCCAGTAAGGGGTATGGCCAGCTGATGAGAGCTAATAAGCTCGAAATTGATCTATCCTGGTCTCTCTCTAATTTAATTTATTGATCAGCTCATAAAACTAACACACACACACACACACACACATATATATATATATATATAGAGAGAGAGAGAAATACAGTAAGTAGGGAGTGTGTGTGTGTGTGTGTAATTAGGTAGAAGGGTAGAGAGAGAAAGAGAAATACAGCAGGTAGGTAAAAAGAGAGAGAGATTAGGTAGGGAGGTTGATGTTTTCAGGTGTATTTATCTATGTCCTGCAGAAGGAAATCGCTGACAAATCTTAAAACTTCGTTTTTGCTTGCTCAGAAACAGTTAAAGAGCCTTCCGAAAGGTTGGGGGGGGGGAGCCTTTGCACTCGACAAACTTCCAAAACAGCCCATTTCTCCCTGAAAATGAGGCCGTTCCCCCCCCCCAAATAAAAAGCATAACTAGCCGGGGGGGGGGCTTGCAGAATGCTCCTGGGGTGGTGGTGAAAAATGAGCAAAAAAACCGCCCCATTTATCGCCCGTTTGAGGCTAATCCCTGCCCTCCCCAGCCCCCAGGAGCTGTCTGGAAGCCTCGGCACAGCCAGTTTGGTGAAGGGTTCCAGGAGGCAAAAAGGTTTTTTTTTTGTGCTTTGCATACTTCCTCCAAACTACTCTTTCTCCGCGAAAACGGGACCAATTTTCTTCAAATAAAAAGCATAACTAGCCTTGGGGGGTCTTGCAGAATGCTCCTGGGGGGGGGGGGGGGAATAAAAAATGAGCAAAAAACCCCGACCCATTTATCGCGAAAACGGACCATTTTTATGTCAAATAAATTGCATGCATAGCCCTATGGAGGCTTATAGAGTGCTGCTGGGGGCTGGGGGAGGGGGAAATGGCCCGTTTGAGGCTAATTTCTACCCTCCCCAGCCCCTTTGCTCACAGATGCTCACTGCTCTCGTTGACATGCGTGGGCCAAGAAGTATGCTAAGTGGACCAACGAACAGTGGGCCAAGGTCATCTTCAGTGACAAGAACAATTTCTACTTGACGGGGAATCAGTGCAAAAAGTATGTCAGAAGATTTCCAGCTGAAGAATGTAGGCCATGCTGCCTGAATCTATCAATGAAGCATCCATTGCACATGATGATCTGGGGTTGTATCGTTGCTTCTGGTATTGATCGGATACAAATCGTACAGAGAATCATGAATTCCAAGCAGTATGTTGAAGTCCTTCAGCTCAGCAACTTGTAGGGAAGGACTTTCACTTCCAGGATGACAACGCTCTTTGTCATTGAGCCAAGTCCATCCAGCAGTGGATGAAGAAGCATGGTGTTTGACTCTTGAATTGGCTAGCTCAGAGCCTGGATTTGAACCCAATTGAGAACTTGTGAGCCAAAATTGGTTACAAAATAAGCAAGAAGTATTTGAGCTGATTGAATCCATTATTGCAGCCTGGCACCACATTGTCACTGAAGATCACATACAAAGGCTTATACAGTCTATGCCAAAGTGATGCCGCCTGGTGATAAGCAATAAGGGCTGGCCAATTTCATATTAGTAACCATGTTTGGTTACCTAAACTGTCCTTTTCAGGACCACAAACAATAAAAATGTTAACAAAACACTTAGTAATTGCAACACATGCCATTGGGTATGCATCAGCTAATTTGTTTTCATAGTCATTGTAAGCATGCAAGAAAATTCACAATCCCCATCCCAACAATACCAAATTGGAAAAAGCTTATGCTTTTCACTTAAAAACCACCAGTATGTATTTAAATATAACAATATTTGCATAGCAATTAGCATAAAATATCATAAAATTAATGGCCTATGCAAAAAATGTCATAAGCCGTAAAGTGCACAGGACTTTTTAACACAGCTGTACATTAGAGGTATCAAAGATGGACAATGTGGCTTTTTGGTTTTTTTCATCAACCAAAAGCTGAAAGACTCAGTAGTAAAAATCAGCCCGAGTAGCCCATTCAGTTGAACAAACAATATAAGCTTCAAATCACCGAAGCTTATGCAGCAACAATAAACTACAGTAATGATGAGGTCGAAGAGTTTTACGATGATATGGGCTGCCTTCAAGATGAAGAAAAATACTGATACAAAAAACGAATGGGTGACTAAGAAGAAGAATATCTGGATAAAAAGTGAGTGGTCCACATTGACGTGGTAGATAATATAGACGATGGCCTAGTAGATTGCTGAAGGACAGGAACCTAGTATCATGAACTCATTTTACAAAAAAAAGGAAACAGAAAATCAACATGGAAGAGTCTGTCTGGGTACACAAGTGAAATTGACTACATCATGTCAAGTGATAAAACCATAATCTGCAATTGCACAATTGTCATTAATTGTCAACGTTGGAAGTAGGCATAGAATGGTGTTAACTAAAGTCAAGATAGACTGTCAAAAAGACCATATAAAAATAAAGATATCACAAAAGACAAAAATAATGATAAGCTATTAGAGGAAAACACCAATTTTGAGATTAATCGATCAAATCTTTTTGCTGTATTGCAAAATTTGAAAGAGATTGATAAATTTACAAATAAATAACCAGTTCATCTGTCACAATCTAAAATTGAACATCTTGAGAGCATAATTTGTTTTCAATTCTGACAATTTTTTTTTTGCTATGCCCACCCCATGGATAAAATTATAATTCTTCACATCGTTTGGGATATATAATGCAAACATACGCTTCTCTCTCTTTTTACAAACCTGTAATCTCTTAATTCAAGGTAGAGTCTAAACAACTGGATGAAGTTCAGCTGACATAAGGAGTTCATAGCAGATTGTTTTTCTATGCACCCAAGAAGAGAAACATCTGCTGCTACCTAGTATTGAACTTTCAATCTTTGGAGTGGGAGGCAAGTATCTTCACCACTAGGCCACCATGCAAACCCCCTTATAGAAATATTGCAGTAGGATCTGAAACAATCAATTTATTTTAGAAAATTGTTAGAATGTCTGACAATTTGGAATGAATAAACATTGCAATAGATCTCCAGTTTACCAGTCTGAAGAGGAAGCTGCCTATTTTCAACTTTCTACCTAACTATCTGATTTAGCTTTTGTACTCACATTCCCCTTTCGCGCTGCCCTCCTCATTTTCTTGCTTCCAAAAGGTGAGGGAGGAATTACTGTATTTTTCGGAGCATAAGACACACCGAAGTATAAGACGCATGCAAGTTTTGAAGAGGCATTTTTTTTAAAAAAAAAGTAGGTAGGTAGATAGAGGGATAGAGAGGGAGAGAAAGAGAGAGAAATACAGTAGATAAGGTAGAGAGAGTGAGTAGTTAGGTAGATAATGGGATAGACAGAGAAAGAGAGAGAGAAATACAGTGGGTAGGTAGGTAGAGAGAGAGAGTGTGCGTAGATAGGTAGGTAGGTAGGTAGAGGGATAGAAAAATAGAAATACAGTAGATAGGTAGGGGGAGGGAGAGTAGATAGATAGGTAGATAGAGGACAGTAGATAGGGAGAGAGAGAGAGAGTAGGTTAGTAGGTAGATGTTTCCAGGTGTGCTGGAGAAGGAAATCGCTGACAACCTGTAGCACCTAAAACTTTGTTTCTGCTGGCATAGCACTTGATCAATGTAATTCTCATCAACCACTCTAACTAAACAGCTTTCTGAAAGGGGGGGGGATTTTTGCACTCTGCAAACCTTCCCCAAACGGCCCATTTTTCACAAAAACAGGCCGTTTTTTGTCACATGCAGCTTTATGGAGGCTTATAGAGTGGTTCTGGAGAGGGGGACAAAATTGAGCAAAAATTGCTCATTTCTGCCCTCCCCAGCCCCCAGGAACTCTTTGAAAAGCCTCCATAAGGCTATGCACGGCCATTTTGGTGAATGGGGTGGGGCTTCAGTAGGCAAAAAATGCTGTATTCGGTGTATAAGATGAAACCAAGATTTTCCAGCCTCTTTTTAGAGGAAAAAAGGTGCGTCTTGTACTCCAAAAAATATGGTAGTTCAGTTAAATTCCTGTGAGATCCTAGTATGTCCCATGGAAATCAAAATATTCTTCCTTTTTAGAGGTTGGAAAAGAAGTACAAAATTTGCTGCTTTCAAATTATTTCTTAGTTAAGAATAATTATTTCAATTAATTATAGCTAGTTTTATGCATAATTGCTTTGGATATAATCATTTAGATCATTATTAACATCTACAAATGTTAACTGAGTCTGTGCCTCTGATTAGAATATTCATCCATAACTTCTTGTCCACAGCAATCTTTGCGTATTCTGGGTTGGTTAATACTTGTCCCTCAAAATCCTTTTATTGTCTTCCTTTACACTACCGTAGTTATTCATAGTTGGTACCCAAATGTAGTGTTCTAGATGCTTCTTGGGGAATCATTTTGCTGGACTGGCTTTGTCTATAAAAAAGCAGGAGAGACATTAACTGTAATTAGGACGAGGCACAAACAGTATTCCTCAGCAGCTATAACACCTCAACACCTCCATAATGGTGGAGGTATCATCCAGACTGGGTTGACCTCATCCGCTCACTAATAGGACTGAGTCTGATGACAAGTGTGAAGTCACGCCCCTATTGCTAGGCAGACCCAGCTTTCAACTCAGTCCCTCAGTGAGGATGGATGTGTTACCCAGTTGCTCCATAGCAAATAGCCTATTCTTCAGATATGTTTCATATGAATTTGGCTGATATTGGTGATTGATCTGAGACCTGAGCCTTCTTGGAGATGGCCAGTTCTGCCTGCAGTCCCTAGGGGGTGGTGTAGGCCTGCGAAGCTGCAGGAGGACAATCTAAAAACTTTCTGACTGCCTGGTAGAGCTCCGCACTTTACCAAAGGCATTAACAGCACTTTTAAAAATCCTGCTGAGGCCTGAAAAGGTTTAAGACCTGCTGGGCTTGTCAGGTCTTCAGATCCCCCTTTTAAACGATCGGACAAGTGATCTGTGGCTAGATTCTGAGGCTCCTTGCAGAGCCTCAGGAGCAGTTTAAAAAGGTGGGAAGCGCCATTTTGTTAACCAGCCTTCTCTGAAATTCAGAATGGCGGCCACATGAGCGCTGAGGTCTGAAGACCTCACTGAAGCATTATCTGAACAGGAGGGCAGCCTGCAGAGGGTGGCAGGGGACTCAGAGGTCAATCACGAAACCTCCAATTCTGTTTCCTCCAGAGGAGGGAAAAGCAAGTCCCACAGAAAGGGTGGCAAGGCGATAGCTAAATATTTTAGGTCTCAAAAGACCTCCAAGTCTGCCTCCAGGTATGAAAAACAGAGAGATATGACATTGGAAAAATTATACAATAAAGCCTCTAGCCAGAAAAACCCTGCTTCATTGTCACCTGCTAGGAGGCTCTATTCCTCATCAAGGTTACAACTGCAATTGTCACCTGCAGGCAGAGAGGATAGGGAAGACTCCCTTGATGGTGTAGGCCTGCGAAGCTGCAGGAGGACAAGCTAAAAACTTTCTGACTGCCTGGTAGAGCTCCGCACTTTACCGAAGGCAACCCCTTGACACCACTGGAATCTGAGGGTCTGTACAGGACATATGTGATTCACCACACAATGGGAACTTTGACTTAATTTTGGGGTCGGATAGGCCAGAGTATGCCCTACCTTCTACATCACAGACCTTGCACTCTGGTTCTATGGCACCAATGTGCATGCCCATGTGCATGCCAGATATGTAAGATATAATAGCAAATGCCATTGAGAAAGATATAGCAGCAGGATTGCAGCAGAGAGAGAGAGTGTCCTGGCATGAGGGCCTTGCACGTGTGCAACGGGAACATCGGGCACCATGCCTAATCCTGCACGTGGGTCCTCCACATGCACAGCGGGGATGATGGCCACTGCTCCTGAACCTGACATCATGTCACCTGCTCCTGTCCAAGATGACATTGTGTTGATGCCGGAGAAAGGTGAGATTAGGGAAGCTGATCTCTCCGAGGATGAGGGCATGACCCCCGACCAGCCTTCCTTCTCGGGACTCTTTCAGCCTTCCCTCTTCAAACCCCTTTTGTTTACAGCCAAGACTTCTGCCAATTTTGGGGCAAAGATGACTACAGCAACTCCACGTAACCAGGCTATGTCAGCTGAGACTCATTTTGCAGAGACCACTGTTGAGGCAGACAACGTGCCTATCCCCAAAATATTTGTGGACTTAGTCCATCGTTAGTGGGCCTCTCCCATGTCTGGCCCATGTCAAATTCCACTGACAAGAAATTCATTAACATAGATAAAGATCTGGCTGAGCTCCTACAGGCCCCGACTGTAGACACTCTGGTTACAGCATTGTATACCTCAGCTAACCTTCCAGGGACCCCAGAGGATGCTCTAAAACCTGAGGATAAAAGAGTGGGCCTTACCTTACAAAGGGGTCACCTGGCCACTGCTTGGGCCATCAGAGCGTCTACCACAGCATCCTTTTTTACCAGATCCTGCTTGCTTTGACTGCAAGATCTACAACAATGCATTCCAATTGCAGGTGTCAGGGCCCACCAGGATTTAAGTAAAGTGGTAGCAGCAGTCCAATTTATTTATTTATTTATTAATCCAATTTATACCCCGGCCTTCTCCTAAAAAAGGACCCAGGGCGGCGCACAGGTAGTTTAAAACAAAACATATACATAAATACCGATATTAAAAGCTATTAAATAATGATCCCGTGCTAAAACCAACTTATAAAACCTCTAATTAAAATTTTCAATGTTAAAACTCAGTATCGGGGGTTATACTAGGCCGGCTTGTTGGAACAGAAGCATTTTAAGGTGCTGGCGGAACAGGCGGAGGTCCGAGATGGTACGTAGTTCGGGGGGCAGGTCGTTCCAGAGGGTAGGGCCCGCCACAGAGAAGGCTCTTCCCCTGGGTGTCGCCAACCGGCATTGCCTGGCTGATGGCACCCGGAGAAGGCCCTCTCTATGGGAGCGGATTGGTCAAAGGGATGTATGGGGCAGGAGGCGGTCTCGTATGTAGCTAGGCCCCGAGCCATGGAGCGCTTTAAAGATGGTCGTCAACACCTTGAAGCGCACCCGAAAGGCCACAGGTAGCCAGTGCAGCTCGTGCAGGAGTGGTGTTACGTGGGATTGCCTTGTGGCTCCCATAATCACCCGCACGACTGCATTCTGAACTAACTGCAACCTTCGAGTGCACCTCAAGGGAAGCCCCATGTAGAGAGCGTTACAGTAGTCCAGCCGGGACATCACGAATGCTTGAGTGACTGTGCAGAGGACAGCCCAGTCCAGTAAGGGGCGCAATTGGCGAATCAAGCGTACCTGATAAAACTACCCCTGGCCACGGCTGTCACATGATCATCCATGGACAGCTGGGAATCCAGGAGGACGCCCAAATTGCGCGCCCTCTCCACGGGGGCCAGTATTTCGCCCCCAATGGCCAGTGTTGGACTTACCTGGCTGAACCGGGCCACCGGAAACCACAGCCACTCGGTCTTGGACGGGTTGAGCTTGAGTTTATTACTACCCATCCAAACCCGTACGGCCTCCAGACACCGGGACAGCACCTCGACGGCATCGTCGGGGTGGTTTGGGGTGGATATGTACAACTGAGTATCATCAGCGTACAGATGGTATTCCACCCCAAAACCACGGATGATCTCGCCCAGCGGCTTCATATAGTTGTTGAACAGGAGAGGCGAGAGGACCGACCCCTGAGGAACCCCACATGTCAGGGGCCTCGGGGCCGACCTTTGCCCTCCTGCCAACACATATTGCGACCAACCAGAGAGGTAGGACGAGTACCGCCGTAGAACGGTGCCTCTCACCCCCAACCCCCCCAGTCGGTGCAATAGGATACCATGGTCGATGGTATCAAAAGCCGCTGAGAGGTCTAATAGGACTAGGATAGAGGAATAACCTCTATCCCGCGCCCTCCAGAGATCATCCACCAACGCGACCAATGCCGTCTCAGTGCTATGACCGGGCCGGAAGCCGGACTGGCATGGATCTAGATAATCAATTTCCTCCAGGTGCCGAGGAAACTGTTGAGCCACCACACTCTCTACAACCTTCGCTAAAAAGTGAAGGTTGGAGACCGGACGATAATTTTCCAATAACGCTGGGTTCAGGGAAGGCTTCTTGAGGAGAGGTCTCACCACCGCCTCTTTCAGGGCGGTAGGTAAGTACCCCTCACTCAAGGATACGTTCACAATATCCTGGAGCCAGCCTCGTGTAACCTTCCAGGATGCCAGTACAAGCCAGGAGGGACATGGGTCCAATAAACATGTGGTGGCCCTAAGTCTCCTTGACAACCTGTCCATATCCTCGGTAGTGACAAAGTCAAACTCCTCCCAAGATGTTGTCTCAAGACCAGCCTCGGACAGTCCGGCTGGAGCACTTGTAGTGGAGGGCAACTCGTTCCGAATCTGAGTGATTTTATCCTGCAGATACACTCCAAATTCCTCTGCTCGGCCCTGCAAGGGGGCTTCCCGCGGCCTCTGATGAAGGAGGGAGCGGGTAACCCCAAACAGGGCGGCAGGGCGGTTATCTGCGGATGCGATGAGGGTGGCACAGTACTCACGTTTGGCCACTCTTATCGCCACTATGTAAGTCCTTATATGGGCTCTTACTAGTGTTCAGTCATCTTCGGATCGAGAGGATCTCCACCTACTCTCTAGGCGTCTCTTGCGGCGTTTCATCCCCCTCAGCTCCTCGGTGAACCATGGAGCCTGGGTGATTTGACGCTGCCTGAGAGGCTGCAAGGGCGCGACTTGGTCCAAGGCCCCCGTGGCCGCACTATACCATATGGCCACTAGGTCCTCAGTCGAGTCGCGGGGCAGGGACACAGGTATTGGCACAAGCTCCCTCTGGAACCTTTCTGGGTCCATCAGGAGCCTGGGGCGGAACCATCTAGGTGTCTCCGGTTCCACCTCCCCGCGGTGGGGTGTGGCGATTGGAAAGTCGAGCCGAAGGAGAGAGTGGTCTGTCCATGACAAGGGTGAGATGGCTACCTCCCCGATTCCAAGATCACTTCTCCACTGGCTAGAGACAAAAATAAGATCCAGCGTGTGTCCTCCAATGTGCGTGGGGCCCTGAACTACTTGGGTCAGGTCCATGGCCGTCATGGCAGCCATGAACTCCCAGGCTGCCTCCGATGTTTCGACCGCCAATGGCAGGTTAAAATCCCCCATGACTAGTAGTCTGGGGATTCAACCGCCATCTCGGCAATCACCTCGAGGAACTCGGGCAGGGCTGCTGTTACATAGCGGGGAGCCATGTATACAATCATCAAGCCCAACTGCTTCCCTAGGCCCCACTTCACATAGAGGGACTCACAGCCGGTAGTCTGTAGCACAGTGGTCTCCTTCGGCTCAAGACCTTCCTTAACAATAACCGCCACCCCTCGACCCCTGCCTAGGGCCCGAGGCTGATGGAATGCACGGTAGCCTGGTGGGCACATATCCACGAGGGGTAAAGCCCCCTCGGGGCCCAACCAGGTCTCCGTAATTCCTTCCAGGTCCAGGTCCCCCTCTGACACAAGGTCATTTATGAGGGGGGCTTTGTTCACCACGGACCTGGCGTTGCAGAACATCAGCTTGGGGCCCTGGTTCTGTAATCCCTGACCGCCTAGCCCCCGAGGGGCGCGCAGGGGATTGGGGCGAGTGATCACTCGTAACCAGCGACCATGGGCCCCTAACCCACGATGGACATCCTGTCTCCCACCACCCCTGCCCCTCCCCAAGACCGATCGAATGGGAAAACCCTCCCTAGGAACGACCCCCACTCCCCCCTCCTTAGTGGACCTGTCCTTTTTCCTAGATCCGCCGGCCAGCCCTGTACCTTGACCCCCCCTCTAACTGAATAAGCCCTCCCCCCCTCAGACCCCTAAAATCCGGATTAAAAATTTAGATAAAAAGCCCCTGGTTTGCGCTTCGCCCACCTTTCTGGATCTATCAATCCTTCCTCGAGGTGGGTCCGTGTTAGACTAGGGGGCTAGGCCTGCGAGGGAGGAACCTCCCGCAGGCGAAGGAGATCTAATCTTGAGTACTTAATAGGTGATATATTACACAAAGGCTATACTAGCCCTAAAACAAGCAGGATCGCCAAAAATATTTACAGCAAGACAAATTACAATTCAAATAGTTACTAAGAGATGGTAATCTAGTAAGAGATGGTATTCCAGTAAGTCAGTAGATCAGAAGAGATCAATCATATCATATAGAGGGGGGGGAATAGGGTGGAGGATCATATAAAGCAATGCAGGGAAATCCTGGCTGTTCGATTAGGGGAGTATGTTCCAGCCCCCTTTGTTGGATCTCTGCCGGCCTGTTCTTCTCACAGCACGGCTAGATGGTTTGCCATAGTCCCTTTATGTGGCCTTATAGTCTCCAAATAGTCCAGAGGGGCGGTCTCTGCGTGGCCAGTTCAGCACATCGGGACATCCTGTCTCTTCCAGCAGCCCGGGTGGAGGCCACGCAGCCTGCTGGTATACCACGTGGCTGGTTGTAAATCATTCCACCCGGTCCTGCCTCTCCTAATTTCGCCGGCCACTCTGCCGGTTGGCTCAGTCTCCTCTCCTCTTCGGCCTCTCGGGTCCTAATCTGTAAGGTGCCGCGCAGCATGCTATTAAGCTCCGTGCGGCCCAATAATATGATGTTCAGTCCAGCCAGGCCCGGCTCCATCTCCATCGCCATCATCCCCCGCTCGATCACCATCACCATCGCCATTGCCCCTCACACCCTCTCGATCTCAAAACGCTCATCTAGCTCTTCACAGCATTCATTTGGAGCTACGACCTGCTCACTCCTCCTTCGGCTGCTCCAGTCAGGGTTGAGTAGAGGCCGCGCGGGCCGGGATAGGGGCCGCGCGGTCAGTTAACTCCCCGTGCGGCCTGATGGCGAGTCAGCCATCCGGCCCGGCCTCCTCGTACCTGACCCGGCTTCGCTGGCCTATCTCCTACCAGGCTGCTCCGATCTTCTGGAGCTCTCCTTGGTTCTCCACATCGCCCGTCGCACCCCCACACTCCAAAACAGTTCCAGTGCGACAGCGGGGAGAATAGCTTGCTCGGCTAGCCCCCCTCGATGGTCAGCAGGGGCTGGTGGCATCTTCCGAGGCCAGCAAAGGCCCTCGGTCCCATGCGAGACTCAAGAATCAGTCGCCATCTTCGCGCATGCGCAAACTCAATTTACGTCAGATGCCACCTTGACCTCAGCCAGATTTGCTGCCAGGGCCATGTCTTCATCAGTGGCCACCCGCCAATTGCTCTGGTTGCACCAATGACAGGCAGATGTATGCCATAAGTGGAGCCTGGCATCAGAACCTTTCAAGGGTGGTTCACTCTTTGGGGAGTTGCTTTATCCATTTTTGATTGAAAATAAAGAGAAAAGGAAGGTGCTCCCCACAGCCACCAGGAAAGGATTTTCCTGGATGGCCCCATATCCAAGACGCCCTGCCTTTCGGAACCTGAACTATGGTTCGTCCTTTCAGGGTTCCGACTACGGACCCTCTGGGTTTAGACAGCAGGCGGGTACACCCCCAAGCATAGACAACAATTTGACCATGTAACCAACAAGGAAGGCAGGCCAAGCAACCGTTCCGTGGTGGCAGAGATTGCTGCTACCGCCATAACTGGATTTCAGGAGGCAGACCCACCCATTGGAGGCCGGCTGGCCTTTTTTGCAGACCAATGGGATGTCATTACATCTGATGAGTGGGTCAGGCAAACGATTTCTTTCCAGCCCCTCCCAGGTTTATTAGGACTTGCCCAGTCTCCAGAAACCCAGCTGTTTTCACCGGGCTCAAGAAATTGTTCTTCCAAACTTCTGTACACCTTGGACGTGAGGAGGGCTCTAAAGATCTATTTGAAAATAACTTTTTTGTTCAGAAAATCCGAGGCACTATTGATATAGTTCCAGCTAGCGTCTATGGGGCACAAGGTTACTGCCTCCACAATTGATAAGTGATTGAGAACCTGCATTGCCACAGCATACCAAGCCAAATCTACAGTGCCTCCTGGAAAAATAACTGCTCACTCTACTAGGAGTGCGGCAACTAGTGCAGCTTGGGTCACGCAGGCATCTTTGGCTGAGATCTGCAGAGCAGCTACTAGGACTTCCCCATCTCCTTTTATAAGAAATTATAAGATAGACCCCTTTGCATTGGCGGATGTGGCCCTTTGGTCGCAGATTATTACAGGCAGTATATAGAGTGGGGTCATCTTCAGACCAATTATAACCTCCCCGGGGGACAATTCCAGTTTGGTACGTCCCAGTCTGGATGATACCTCCACCACTATGGAGAAAGGGCGTAAGTACTTACCTGATACACCTCTTCTCAGGGTGGAGGTATCATTCAACCCCTCCCAAGATACACAGGTCCTCGGAATTGACAATTTACTTGACTATGACTTTAAACATTTTAGTGGACTTCAAGAGTATGGTGTTGGACAATGACAAATTCTGACAAATTCATTGAAGGGTAACATATCCAGTCTGACATAATTCCTTCGTCAAAAGCTGGATCTGCCTAGCAACAGGGGTGTGGCTTAACTTTTGTCATCAGACTCAGTCCTATCAGTGAGCGGATTATGTCAACCCAGGCTGGATGATATCTCCACTCTATGAGAAGAGGTGTATCAGGTAAGTACCGACACCCTTTCTGCAGCACAAAATGGTAAAATGATAGGAAGCTAGTTTTATTTTACAGTGCTTATGTAAAGGCTCTACGTTTTGCTTTTTAAAAATCTGTGAATCAAAGGTTCCTTGTTCCTTTATTACATTTGGGTTCACATTTATGTGACTCAAAAAGTGGTTTTGGCCAGAATCAAAGTGTTTTCAGGATTTCTTCGCTCTTGCTAAGAAACCACTTTTCTTCTATGAGCTTGGCAACTGATTTATATTTATCTGCAAATATTCTGTTTTACTTAAATCATGATTACTTTCAGTGACTCTAAGAATAACTTGGGGGTCATAGAGACCATTCTTTGAAAATCTCCTCCAGAGGAACTATTCATGCATCTACAGTACTAGAAAATAAAATAGTGATGACAAATAAAACTGAGACAAGAGCTAAGCCTATTAGCATATAAATACTAATTGGCCACACAAGAATGAAATAAACGAAAGAAATGGATTGAAAT